>HG993126.1:66922888-68287055 GCA_905231855.2 Eristalis tenax | reverse complement strand
CGGTGTGCACGTTCCTCGTCACAAGGGTACCTTTAAAATAGTGTACTCATTCATTGATCTGGGACAATCGATACCCGACGTTAACCTGGCCGCTTTAGCCGTGTGGTCATGTGTCGTGGTTTTCATGGTTGTTATGAATGAGTTCCTCAAGCCGTGTGTTGCCAAACGTAGTCGCTTCCCCATTCCCGCCGAATTGGTTGCCGTCGTTGGAGGAACAATAGTATCCAGATGGCTTGACTTAAATGGAAACTACAATGTCTCTCTGCTCGGCGACATTCCCCTAGGATTGCCCGCACCGCAAATACCTCCACTAGAACTGTTGCCAATGGTTGCAGTCGATTCGATAGCGATAGCCATTGTCAGTTATTCGATTGTAATGTCAATGGGATTAACTTTTGCCAAGAAGCATTCGTATGAAGTCCGTGCAAATCAAGAGCTGTTTGCACTTGGAGTGGGTAATATATTTAGCGGATGCTTCTCGTGCTATCCACTGGCGTGTTCGCTATCTCGATCTGTGATTCAAGATCAAACGGGTGGTAAGACACAGATAGCCTCGTTTGTATCTTCATTGCTGCTGTTGTCAACAGTTCTATGGCTTGGACCCTTCTTCAGTACACTCCCAAGAGTGAGTAATGCATAATATTTCTGTGATTACATTCGTTTAACGTTTGTTTTGTTTTTTGTTTTTCAGTGCGTATTGGCCGGTGTGATTATGGTAGCACTTAAACCGATGTTCATGCAAGCAAAGGAGCTGCAAAAGTTCGCTCAACAAGGAAAGTTGGAACTTCTTACGTGGTTTCTAACATTCACATGTGTCGTCTTCATTGATATTGATATTGGGTAAGGATAGCTTCGTGTCGTTCAATTAAGAAGTTACTTGGAAAGATTTCTAAAGCACAAAGTCCATTTGTCTGAAACATTTCTACAATTGTGGCAAGAACTGGAGGTAACTGAATGACAAGCGATCAAATGAAAAACTCACGAAAGAAAGCATACTTCTTGGCGAGGTAAACCAAAAAATGATTCAACGCCTAAGGGATGCCACATTCTAGACATGAATTCGTGTTGTGCGTGCGTCTGCATTATGTACTTTGTGCTGCTCCCTGCTTTTTTTTTGTCGGGTGTTTTGGGCACTTCCATTGTACTGCCAGGCAGCAACCTACAATTGCTGTAATTCTTGGACTTTCATCATCAATTCTTGTCACATGAGAACCTGCCACCTGATCCGATCTAAGGCGGGACAGTGACAGAACACTTGCTCTGTCGTCGTCTTCTCTACAGTCTGGTAGTCCCAGCACTCAGGTCCTGAGAATATCTCCTCTGATGCAATCATGGTCTCCATTTCCAGCTACCCCGCGTAATTCAGGCTCCAGGCAAGTCTTAGTGAATTTTGTATGACATCCTGTCGATGCGCGTTGACCGATTGCTTGGCAATGTTGCAACCACATTTAAAATGTACACGTTTGTATGTAGATTATTTTCTGAAGTCTTATTGGTTATTCCATGAGTAATCATCATCATCATCAGAAAGCACGAAAGTGAGATCTCCAGGCAACTCGATCCTAAGCCATCGACTCTTACTCCTCAGGCGTTATGCCAGGCGAGTTTCTGGACTTGGTCCAACCACCTCGGATTGGGTCTGCTAAGCGGTCTCCTACCTGATGAAAACGCATTCAAAGCTTCGGAAGTCGTGATAATGGGGACATGAGTGCTACGTGACCAAACAATCGAAGCATAGCCCTCTCCATGTGTGATCCCTCCTCTTATTCCAGCAGCGGGCCACCTCCACTGCCTGTGTGGTCTGTGCATATGCTATGCACAGCATAAACATTTGAGTCTCCACTAGGATTACTCCGATCGAGGATCCCGTTGTTGCTCATAACATCTCCTATTGGTCATCACGCCTTAATCGAAGGCGCTTATCAGCAATGATTCAAGCTTAGACTTGAAGTGTCATGTCAGCGTCAACTCGTGTTTTATTACTATTCACATGTCATTTCGCCCCTGACTTCTTTCTTGATCAAACCAATGATTGCTCCTAGGCATTAGTTCGACATTCTGCGTGTTAGGGATCATGGCTTACATTTGGTACAAGTGAAGCTAGACGTCTTTTTACAGGCCTCCTGGAATTTAATGAGGGAAAGTGAATAGAATTGGCAGACGATGTCTGCTTGAATAAATACTAGTCATTGCTCATTTTCTTATAGTACGCTCCTACTTTCAACCATGTAGTCAGTTTCATCTGGTTTCCAACTGGACAATCGAATTTAGTCCATCCTTTGCCGATGTCAAATATCATTCTCAGAGAAAACGAATAAATTCATTAAGATAAGTGAATTGTATTCCTCTTATCCTTCTTCACACCTCCAAGTGATTATTAGCCGTCAAAAACCCATTCCCAGTACCATTTCAATTCTTAAAGTTGGCTTTTAAAGTCACCCAAAGGACTACACACTAATAATAAAATCTCTTATCATTTTAGTCTTTTGATCGGTATCTGCTGCTCGCTTATGACGCTCTATGTGAAGGGACTTAAACCATACAGCTCTCTGCTTGGAACCATCGCCGGCAGTGATGGTGTCTACGTCGACGTTCGTCATCATCTCAATGCAGTGGAGGTTCCAGAGACAAAGATCTTCCGCTACGCAGGTTCACTGAACTTTGCCACAAGGAATTTCTACAAAAAATCCATGTACGATGCCATCAATGTGGATAGTCAGAAACTACGACGTGCTTCGATCATAGCCGCCGCACCAGCGTCCGCCGTCAATGGAGAGCGAAATCTACTAAATTCATTCCGTGTCCTCATTCTGGACTTTTCATTTCTTGCTCACATCGATATGGCCGGGTGTCGAACACTAAGCGAAATCAAAAAGGAATTGTCCATTCTTGGTGTGAGGATATTCATTGCCAGTCCAGCGGATCGTGTGTACAATACAATCGTGCACAGCATGGCACTTGGTGAGGGACCTTTCGACGTCTTCCCTACCCTGCATGATGCTGTTGTGTACGCCAATGCATGTCGTACAGCGTGATATCGAAAGATTGACTAGCGTCAGCAGAAAGGAACAACAAGTGACTTGGTGAACGGGCAATTTGTATATCTGTTGTTAACAGGACCAAAGCTACCTAAGAAACGAGAACGAATACTGTTGATGCGTTGAATTTTAAATTTTTGTTTTTTCTTCAAATCTTATCAAATAAGAGACGAAACAAGTGCCTGATCATAGTTGTTAATGAGTTGTGTAAGAAACGAAGGAAAAAAGAAACATTGATGAGGAGTGGATGAGGAGGAGGAGCAGGAGGAGGAGGGAAGAAATGTAAATCGTTTTTAGTTATTTAGGCTAAGACTCTGCTTGCTAGTACTTAATTCGAAGTATGTTCTTGAGGCGGCAGAACGCATAAATGTGAAACATTTATGAGAGATACCGGTTTAATTTGTGATTGTCAGTGAAACAAAGAAGAAAATAAAGAAACTATACAGTTTTATACTTTTTGTGAAACGTTTTAATTGTTCAATCATGATCGGTCTGGGCTGCATACGTACCTTCCTGTATCATCGGGATTGAGTTGGGTTAGGTAATAGGCACTTATGTGGGTAGGCGAGTATTTCCTCCCTGGATGCCCTGGGTGATGGATGTTGTGACAAATCTGAAAAAATAGAGTAAAGGAATAGTCTTAAAGTCTGGAAGAATAATACCCCAAGTGTTATATGTCTGAACTGACAAAATACTGGGGCAGTGCCAGAAGTAGTGAGGGGTATCCCCTTGTTCCGCTTCATCGCTTCTGTCACAGCCGTTGCTTGCAACTCCCATGCATGTCATGATGCATGAGATGATTTTGGCCAATGAGTGCTCCGGAGTCGGAGCTGGAGGGCTGTTGAACTTATATCGAAGTGTTGGAATGATAGCACAGTTGTTTGACTAGCACAACCTTCTGTTCGCCGACTCTAAGATCATGGGCTGACAACAGAGAGTAGTCACACTTAGTTCAATACAGGTTCATTGTGATGCGACGCAGACATACGAGGGGCGTTCAATATATTCGGTACCGATATGAAGGAAAATACGAATTCAATTTAAATTGTTTTTATTTTTCAATATAATCTCCCCTAACATCAATGCATTTGTTACATCTTGAGATAAGCTTTTTTAAACCCTCAAAACTATAAATTTCCTCTTTCTCTGCAAAATACCCATTTTTTGCCGACTTGAGTTCTTCATCATCCGAAAATCAGGAAATAATCACTAGGGGCAAGGTCTGGACTATAGGGTGGGTGTTGGATTTCTTCGAAACCACAATCTGCCTTGGAAACTCGCGCCGTGTGAACAGGAGCGTTGTCATGAAGAAGCAACACACCCGCTGCGAGTTTACCCCGTCTTTTCTTTTTAATTTCCTCCGGCAAATTATGCAAAGTGGAAGCGTAGGATGTGGCGTTGATGGTTTCACCTTTTTTTTTGTACTCAATGAGCAAGATTCCCTTTGAGTCCCAAAAAACTGTGGCCATGAGCTTCCCGGCAGGCGGAGTGACTTTGAACTTCTTCGGGGGGTCTGTTCCTTTTTTATGCCACTGCAAGGACTCTTGTTTTCTGTCAGGGTCATAGTGGTGGACCCATGTTTCGTCACCAGTAACAATTCGATCCATAACACCGTCCGCGTTCTCACTACACATCTCCAAAAGCTCTCTACAGCATGCGATTCTCACTTTTTTCTGTGGCGCTGTGAGCATTCGTGGCACCCACCTTGCACTGACCTTTGGAAGGTTAAGATGGTCATGAAGAATGGTGTGAATGGTACCAATTGAAAGCTTGGTGATCTCCGCCATCATTTTCACCTTTATTCGGGCATCCTTAAGAACAAGTTGTTCGACTTCTTTGATGCTTCCTCCCGTACAGGCAGCAGCCGGGACGCCGGAGCGGGGGTCGTCTACAATGCTCTCTCTGCCTCTCTTGAACTTGACCACTTTTGCTGAAGGTGCGGAACCCTGGTAAACAGCCACCATCTCTTCATGAATTGTTTTTTGATTTTTTCCTTGCTTAGTGAGAAATTGAATTACAGCGTGATGCTCAATTTTCACCGTCATCGTCTCAGTTGCCATTGTGATTGTGTTTAACTAGAGATAAAACGCGAATTAATAATCACATTTATATGAAATTTCACGTGAATGCACTAAAATAATATACAACCACAGCTTCACCCCGATTCCGAGAATATATTGAACGCCCCTCGCAGGAGTTACACCTGCCAGCAGTGGGTCGGTCTTGTTACAACGCCAATACGTGTCCTCAGCGCAGGCCTACTTAGTCTAAGCACACAAAGTAAAGGTCGAAAGTTATGCGTTGACCAAATTTGTTCTGTAGTAAGAGATGTAGTGAGTACTTAGCTTGTTTGTGCGTAAAATGAGAGATGTGCGAGGAGAGGTCGTACCACACTTAGCTTCTTCGCAATTGGCCGACATGTCAATCGATTTACTCACGTGATTTTGAATAGAAAGTAACCATATCAGTCGATCTGTCTCCCTTTAGCCAGAATAATGCATTTTTGATCGCTGTGGTTTCTGCATGGAAAATGCGCCAATCAGTCGGGATGGAAGGATATATGTCGCTCTAGAAACAAGGCCTAAGTCCAACAAGATGTAACGTTGCGCATGTAATCATATTTTAGGGTGTAGCTGTTTGCACAATTTCGAAGAGTACCATCTAGCGTCTGATTGCCCGACTTCCCGCACCCATCCTAACAGGGCGCAGTACATCTGCCTTCAAAACATGTTCAATTCAATTCAAACACCAGCATCGCAACCCAGGTGCAGGTGTTGAAAAGGAAAGTTAAGGGCCGCACTTTGCAGCATCAAATGCGTGTCAGGCCATAGTCATGAATAGGCATCAGGTATTTGGACACATCTATAAATTATTCCACTTCTACTCTCATTTCGATCGCGGTCACGGAATTGTATCAACAAAAGATTAGTCCATTCCGTGACCCACAATGAAATGGAAATCCCTCCGCCGCCAACTCGATCAGCCACGAGCCAGCTCTGGCAGAAGAACAATCCCTTTCGGATGGACAATCAAAATCGAAAACTTAATATTAATGCCTTCCCAAGAGCTTGCCGCCGCTCTCAGCTTCCAACAATATAGAGCGCAGAGAAAGTGTGTGACACAGATCCATTCTAATCGCCACAAACGCACAAAACCACAGACTCGTCCCAACTAATTTGCGCTAGGCACACTCCCGAATCTCGAATCCCACTCACAGAAACCCGAACTGATATGTTCTACCAAACAGCAATTAGCATAATGTAAATCTTTGATCAAAAAAAAGAAACCTTGGCTAGGCTCGGCTCGGCTCGGCGGCTGCGGCTGCGTGGCCAGGCTAGGCAGTGGTTCCTCCTCTTACCGGAACCAGATTGAAATGACCCACATCGCCAGCACTCCGGCGAAAGAGCATTAAAATCTCCCTCCGAGCTCCGACGATTTCAATTTCTTCTCCATGACGACCCGCCTGTGAGCCCCGCGGTTCGTGTCTTGCTGCAGGTTGAGTTGGCCTATCATTGGCCACCGATCCCCCAGCGGCATGATGGATGCGACCCCATTCCGGACTGAAACGATGTTAATCGATGCGTATTAGTTCTTGTTTTCCAAGCACTGATTTACTGATGAATTAATTAGCATCAATGAGGCACTACTAGTGCGGACGCACCCAACGCGGTGTATTCTTGACATCTTGCGTCACCTTCTTGTTGTTATTGTTTTTGTGCTGCTTTGGTTTGAGGGCAATAACATCGTCCACGAGGTGCGCTGAACACCATTCATGGGCAGCAGTCGGCTAATGAAACGTTTCACAACGCGCTCTATGGACGTGTGTGCGCTCAGACGCATGGACAAAAAAACGCAGTTAGGCCTACGGAATGCGCGCGACTTCTTGGTGGGTTTTGGCCATTATTCACGTTTAATTGGAGTGAGTATTAACTGGTGGTGGTCGCTGCCCCGCCGCTGGTACCGTGTAGCCGTCATAACGTTCGGCGTTGAGCAAGCCTTTCGAGGGCAGTATTGCTGATATCCAACGGAATAACCAAAGAGTCTGTTAAGACGTTGCTTACGACCTTTGAATTAGGTCTTTATACATAAGCAGACACGTGTGTGTGTGTGGTTAGTTATGATTTATGCTCTTGTTATGCGGTAAGACTGATTTTTTTCTGTTGTTTCTCCTCATTTGGGGTTTTGACTTGCGGCAGGAAACTGTTGGGTTGCATTGAGGTTTGATTATCTGCAGATAATTGATGGGGGGAAATCGACTGTATGAGTGAACTAATGTGAAGGGCTGAAGTCTATCTCTGACCATCCCTGTGTTCAGTGGCAAGATCTTGCTTTGTTGAATTCGTTGCTGTGAGTCTAGGAAGCCATTGTGATTTCATTGGTTCATAAACCGACCACCCAAACGGTGTCTTTTTCTGAATGTAAAGGCCTTTAGTTTGAGTTTCTCGAGCAAGGTTTCTCATCTCATCTTATCTTCAGGGACCCGCATGATCCACTAAAGCGGTCGAGGGGGCAAAGGACTCACGAAAAATCTCCAGATCACTATAACTCTTCGGAAGTGAGTTTTGGTCCAGGATCTCATCCTGGGTCTGTTAAGCTGTCGCTTACCTGATGGGATCGCATTCAAGCCACGCGTCGAGTGGGAGTGGCTGTGTTTCGGACCAAACCATCGAAGCGCAGCCTTTTCCATTCCAAGAAGCAACTGCTCAAAATTGGACTCCTCGCTTACTGGAGTCTTTCTGACCCTATCCCGGCAAGTAACTCCCACAACAGGAAGGAGAAATCCCATCTCTTTCTGTCATTACCCCAATTGCATGACCATGGCTACCTTGGTTTTGACACCAAGCTTGGCCTCTTGATTACAGCCTGACCAATCCTACAGGAAGTGAGATACTTAAACGTCTCCACTTGCTTCGTATGGGCTAAAAAAAACATGTACATACATTGGCATTCAGCAGGCGGTCTGGAAATAACCATAACCTTGAAATAATCCACATTAACATTCATCCCGGCACGGCTGCAAACCATGCTTTTCAACCTAAATCGGCGTGAGTCTATTCCCGATGAATTGACAAACCAAACTGACCTCAAAACAACCCAAAACTGAAAACAATGCTGCAAATTAAAGCTCTCCGGCTCTAAGAAAACGCATTAGATAGATTTTTTTTCTGATTAAGACTGAAGAAGATCGTATTGGGCATACGTCCAGCTTCCTTACGAACCTCTCATGAGCGTTCTGTTGTTTTCTCACTAGTGAGGAGGACTAATCGTTTTATGCCAACTTATCCAGATTGCCGGACCCAAGACTTGAGATTGCTTCAAGTACCAACTGAGTTCATGTCTTAAGCGATAATCTCTCTCCCTTTGCTTTAAGGTAAGGTTATCCAACACATCTGCTTTTTAGGTTGCAGCAATCCTGTGGTCAATAGCAGCACAACTGTTGTCAATAGTTGTCGCTGTTGACTTTCGGGCAACTGAAGGACCAAGCTAGTTTTATACAAGATTCTGACCATCGCCCAATATCTAGTGCTAATTAAACACATTTCTGTGCTAGAAAGTTCTAAAGCGGTTTAGTTGAAGACGAAGTTTCAACCATGAAACTTAGATTAGCTAGGCGTCCACGAATCCATCGCTTTACGACTCCGGACCCGATGGGGAACCCAACAGAAGACGTCTGCATTCAATGTGGAGCAGTAGAAGGATGCAGAAATAAAAGGATTCTAATCACCTTCGTGTTAGCAAAACTTATCACCGCCGCCGTGACGTATCTCTGCCTCCTTTGTGAGCGAGCTGATAGTTGTAGGATGCTGTCTGCTGTGGAAGTGGGTCCTTCGCCGTTGGTGCAGCTTGAAAGTTCTCCTCAGCAAAAAGTCGGCTATGATGGAACTCATGGGTAAGCTTACGACGGAGCTCATAGAATGGAAGATGGAAGATAGTGTAGACGACCTACACATCAAGGCAATGTAAAATGTGAACTTCGTCGATCGCACCACAACACAAATATTTGTTGCCTAGAGCCCGTTGGACTGCATGAGATGACAGCCTAACCCGGCACGAAATGCCAGCGGTCGAATCCAAGAATATGTGTGAATGTCGCGTATCGACCAAATGCTACGAGCACCATTAAAACTCCAAGTAGGTTGCGATTCTCTAACCCACCAAACATCCATGTTCGTCTGTCCAAAGTAGTGATTCACACCATTCCAACGGCAACCCATGCCCACACAGCACTCTGGTTTCACAACAAACTCCACGTCAAGTCTAAAACATTTCACTAAGCGACTCTTTTCACCGCAAGAACACACAGTTGGCCACACATTCTAAGCTCATTCCCCGAGTTGATTTGTCCCCAATTTTGTGTGTGTTATTTTTTTTATCGATTCTTATGAAAATGGAGACGAAAAATCTCTCGTAAAATCATTGAAAAACATGTTAATCCGTTCTCCCACAGAAAACTTTTTCCCATTTCGTCTGCACAACCAGTTCAAGATCTCACTTTCCGATTACGGGCGGACGGACGTACGGGAGCACCATCATCTAAACGCCTCGCCCGGCTCGGTTGAAAAGGTCATCAACTTTCCATACATGTGCAGTCGGGCAGAGCGCACCAAACGGTCGGTCACGACTCTTTCTCGAGGTAAATTATTCAATAATTAGCAGCAATCAAGATCGGATTTGGGTCTAGGAGCAGCCGAATGACCCATTCGAGAGCGGATTCATTCACATAATGATTTGAGTCAACACGGTTTGACTGCACTTCACATAGGGCAACGGAGCTGTGGAAAAAGTGTGCCAACGAGAAGCGAGAAATTCCCGAGGAACTGTTGGCACAACAAAAGAGTTGGCATGCGAACTGTTGCCGGATCAACGGCTCAGGATACTCAAGTGCACCCATTCATCGGCTCCGACAGGAATTCCTGCGGTCACACTGGTTCACAACGAACTCAGGCGAGGAGAATGGCAAAAGAATAAACCACTATCATCAGCTTCAAGCCCCTACAACAGCCACTAATGGGCCGAGGAGATCTCGTTCTCGCCGATCGTCTACGGTTGATCGTTTGTGTTCTCCCTTTTAGCTTGTGCTGCCATCCTGGTTGTGCATGTAATACACAACCTTCCATTCATGGGGAGTATTCGTTCTTGAGTTACCTTCGGTTATGAGGTCAGTAGTGTGCTGCTATTGCTGCTGCCTCTGTAAACGACGACGACGACGATGATGATGGGGCACATTGCGGTTGCAACCGTTGATGATCATTTCCACTGCTGCCACACTGGCACACCACCGTCCCTCCTCTAGCCGCACTCAGCGGCTGTTGTTGTTGCAATCGTGATCTGTAGGCGATAGAGAGTGGTGGACGTGCTATCCCATGCTGAGCTGCATTCACTAGCCATGCAGGTGTACAATAGTCCAGTGGACCTGCTTCGGCGATTCTGCAAGGTGACTTGGGTAACTCTCTGGGACGCCATTCCATCTCCATTACAAGTTGATTTTCCACTTCTTTCTTTGGCGTTGTGTGTTTCCTTTTCGGTTGGTGTTCATTGTTTGCTGTTTTTCTTCGCGTTTTGTGCCTTTTTTCGTACATTCTAACGGGAAGTTGAAAGTTTTTGTTGTACTCGGAGTGTATGGCATGGCTCGTGAGTAAGACACATTCTGGACGGAGAGCCCGAAGTGTTGGGAATTTGTTACATGACGATGAGATGAGGTGCGCATGCGACTGGTGCGCATGTTGTACATCAACGAGTTGAATGATCGCTTGTGGACCGAAGCCGGGGCTGGGGGGTAATTAGAAAGATTTGGTGCGGCCAGAGTCGAGTCTGAGATTCGCTATGAGAGCTTATTAGCTGAAGGAGTGGCCCGGAATTCTTGCCATTCCTCGAGCGATGCAATCAAATGTGAGAGCGCCGGATTCCAAATGGAAAGTGTATCGCACTTTGAAGACATTTCAAGGATGTTTCATTTCAAGAGAAGAAATCGCTCTCCCATAATCAGTTAGAATCAGTCGTCGAAGTCTAGAGTCATCCATCACCTCGACGCCACTGCTGCCCCGTAATTACAGACCACAAAAGGCAACCGTTAATTTGCCACAAATGTTCATCTATTCGCGATTCAAATTCCAGATAAGCCCAGGCAAGGGGGTTAAGTTCCGCTCTCGCTCATGAACGCCGCCAAGATGCCTTGGCCACCACGATTACACGAATTCCATGGGGGCAGATATCCGTGGACTAGCTGCCCAACGAGGCGTGCTGCATTTGCATTTGGCACAACGACCAGTGAAAGTCTTTTGCCGGATTGTGGTTATTAGATGTGATTGCCTGCTGCGGTCCCTGCTCGGCCGCAGGAGGAAGAGGCGGAGCCGTGAAGTGTTATCAGCGCGCTCTTGAGTTTCTATCTTTTTTGCGAGCGAGTTGATAATTGTAGGATGCTGCCTGATGTCTGGTTGGCCGTGTTGGTTGTTGGTCTTGCCGCCGTCATTCAGGCGAAGTCAAATGAGTTATGGGGCGAGAGATGATGGCGTGCATGGAAAGCTGCACAGTGACACGAGGGGGTAATTACAACAAGATCTGGGATTAATTGACTTGTCAAGTGTTGGCTGGGAGCGAGAGAAATGTTGATTTGCATACGGTGGGGTTGTGCTGGGGTCAATGGTGGAATGTGAAAGAGGGAGCGAGCTGGAAATGGAAATGCTGACGTGCATTACAGTGACCGCTCGGTTTGAATCAAACGTTCAACTCGCTTGAAGGAGAGCTAGTTCAGAACTCTTTCCAGGCGGCATCCGTGTCTACAGCTTATCGCACTTTGTCTACTGAAGCTGCAAGCACCTGTCCACACAAGTCGTAGATGGCCAACTGTTATGGGCACTCTCAGTACGAGACTATCCCACAGCTTGACCAGAATGAGTAGCCCGAACCTTAAAACATTCATCTGCGCCGTCACTGGCCACTGAGTCACTGGAACACCTAACGCCTCGAGGCTTGTCCCACTTCTCTTGCTGAAATGGAGCTGAGGAAGATATCGTGAACCTTCTCTGTAATTGCTGCTCCATTAGGGCCTTACCTAGGGGCTTACTTCTTCAAGAACTTGGCCGGATGAAGGGGTATTAGCGTTACCCAGCGGTGAAGCTTTATAAAAAGCACCGATTCACTAGCTGCGCGTGGTAACACAACGCCGGGAGTCAGCCACTTTCACTAATGAGGCTCTCGCTTCATCGATGGGGACCCCCAGATCTCCGTTAGAAGGATTTCACTCTGAACATTCAAACTTCTTCCCTTGGGTTCGTTTCTGACGTCATCGCCAGTCCCTTCAACGGCACGCAAAAGGACTCTTTCGTGCGATGAGCCAATGGACAGATGGGGTGACCAGTTCTGTGACAAGTTACTTCCGTACTTCTTCGGCCGGCTTCCCAAGGGGGTTCAGAGCCTGAGCAATAGCTGCCCTCCATAGATGATGGTCCAGCGTCCAGTCAACACCAAGCTGTCTTGCGTCCGACTTGGTCTATATTCCAGAGGTTCAGTCTTTATTCCTCACCTTCTTGAACTACGAGGCTCGGATTCGACGATTGGATTCTTACGTGGAGCGTTGTTGTCCCTGCGTCCGATGTGGCCGAGCCAGTGCAGTCGACGAATATTGTCTTCTGGACTACATATGTCTGGACGGGGAGAGCTTGTAGACGGTTATGTCTCCTCCTCCAATCAGCAAGAATCGAATAAAACCTCATCGTTTCCCATGCACCTCCACAACCGCACCGGCAGCGAATGAATAACACACCAACCGACCAAAAAGATTGCGTAAGCCGATAAAGCAAATTCCCCAAAGCATCCCAAGCGCGGATTCAGCCTATTCTTGTGGGCATACATCATACACACGTACCGTCCAGTGAATGTGTCAAGATCGCCTTGAATATCACGCGCAGATAAGTGCCATCCAACGAGGCCCACGGACGTGAGATGAATTGTGCCAAACTCCACCCAGTTTTCCTTCATCATCCTCGTCCGATGACCCGAGAGATCCATCCCACCTTAGCGGATCTGTATCCGAACCAATTCGAATAAACAACATGACTAATTCCAGTAAACTGTGCGTTATTTACAGCACCCACGTTCAGCCTTGGCTTGGCTTTCGTAAGCAGCGGCAACGGAAGCCAATTCCCCTCGATAACATTCAAATGACCACTCGAAGTGGTTGGATTTGCTTGCTGGCTGGCGTCATTGCTGGCATTTGCGCCGTTCCACAGGTATTCCATGTTAACGGTGTTCCAAGTGATCTAATCTCTTGCCGATAGCAAGCGACTTCCAAATGGTCCACCACATCTACAAAACGTCCGTTCGTTACTCGGCTGCTTGCGACAGTTGAACTGTTTTGTTTTGAAACCGAAGAATTCTTTTCGGCTGGACTGCTCATTAGGCTTGCACATGGCGTGGTGAGAAATAAAATTACGAGTGTCTACCGTTTTGGTGGAGTACACGCTGTGAATCGGCTGGAAGATTCCGATCGCGTACGCGTTTGGACGGTTATGGACGCGCCTGTGAGGAAGGAATCCATGCACCGGAGAGCCGGTGAACTTATGTAATTGGAAATCGTGTGGCCAATCAAGGGAAAGTGAAAATGTGTAGTCATTAAGAGTTTCCAAAATACGAGTACCCGACGGGTTGCGACGCGACCATGGCCTGTGAGTTATGATTACAGGTGGCCGAGTGCTGCAGGGGGTGCGAGGGGCGTGTGATTTAATTGGATTTAATTGTGGAATCAAATCGAAATCCCAATTAAATCGTGAAGATGGGTATTTATGGGTTTCATGCACAGGGTGTGTGGCAGAGTGATTTGTATTCTGACGGAGGACTGTGTTGGACGTGGCCATTAAATGGAATGGACTTTTGGAAGTTCTCAAAACACTGTGTCTGACTCTTGGGGTGTCTCCGCTGGGAAAAGAACACATTTCTTCTTCAGATTCTACGCCTTCAATTGGATCGATTTTACGACTACTCCTGATCGTGCAATTCCAAGCCGTTGATTTGTTTCTCCGATTCCGTGGAATCGGGGGGATTCGGATTTCATTCACGTTGCTGCGCAGTTCAGTGGCAGTATGAAGGCGTATCCACCCGCCACTTATTCGATCGATTTGAGGTGTGATGCGGTGTGATTTGGTGGAAGGATATCTTTAGGTGATCGTTATTTCCAAGAGCCTGTTCGATTGAGGTAAGATCCAGTCCCTGGGCCTACTTGTTTTACTGCTGCTCCCGTAGAAACTGAATGTCTTAAGCTTGATCGTCGGACCATAATATACATGGTCCGTTAGGTTAGGTACGGAAAATAGGCGGATTTGTGCAATGCCTCACTAAGATCCTGATGGACCCTAAGTCCGGAGTCAACTTAGACCCTGAGCTGAGTCTCCTGTTATTTCTGTTGCGCTCGTACGATTCCTAGCAGAAGCTGTCACGACGAGATCACGGAAAAAGTCCAATTCTATGATGACCCAAGCGACTTGTAGGAGACGCCAATGGGGACGAGGCATGGGAGGAAACAGTTGAGAATTTTCTCTGCAAATGCAGTGCTCTCTTTTCCCGATGGAGAAGCCTTACATCTCCAATGACCTGTCGCCGTAGTAAGCATTATGGTGTCAGCCATGTTCACCACTTTGTCAGAAGTACCAATTGGCTTGCGGAATAGAATCGCCTTGCTGGCGGTCAGCCACTTTAACCTAACTTAACCTAATGCAGGCTAGATTATTGGTTAGAATAGCGTCTGCTGCTGAACGAGGAATAGGAGTCTGCAACCAGGGATCAGGGTAACGTATTGAACTCACCTCATTGCTTCCCGTCAGTCGGATTCATAGGTTCTTGGACTAGCAGATATCAGGAGGCACGACTTACAGCCTGTCATCCAAGGTCATCCCCAACATCTTAAGTAGCTCACACAAGTGGAATATGACCTCATTATAACCGTCCTCTGAAGAGGCAGCTGAACGTGTTCTGGAGTGACTTCGCATGTCCTTTGTTTCACTCCTTTCTAGTTCTTCTAAGGCATTACCACAATGCACGTAAGAAGGCTTTAGTAAACTCGAGCAATCGAGAAAAGACCCAGAAATGATTCCCAGTTACCATAACAACCACTTCACTATGTTACGTAAGTGTCAGAAAAATGCATCGCCTTCTGCGCACATGACAGTTTGTCCGTTGCCGTGCCTGCATCGGTTATGCGTGGGAACTTCGATATTTCACGATGCGTCTGGTTAGTTTTCGTACTTACCAGGGATACGACATCATCTCTAGCGCTGGTGTCCTTGTAATCTTAAAGCTGGTGTCTTCAATTCAATTTATACCACTGACCACGGACGCCGAGCATCGGAATTATTAAAGACGACTCGACCTCTGCACTAAACCAGCACCACAGCTCTTGCACAGATCACAGGCACAAGACCTAGATCTCACCTCTTTCGTCGCCGAACGAAACCTTGAATTAACTGCCCCTGAACCTTCAAATTGAGCTTGCAGGCAGAATTGATTTGATTTCCGCTTCACCCTGTACAATCAAGTAATCACCGAGTTTCGCAAGCTATTCAAACCTCTCCAAATCATATTTGCATATGGATCCATGAAATCGCACTTAATCGCACTCACTCCACGAATCATTACGATCCGGTAATTGCTGGCTGACTGGCTGACTGGCTGGCTGGCGTAGGTAGCGTTAATGATGGCCAATGATAGCGCTGAGGTTTCTCTTGTTTAACTCTGCCGATCTGCATGGAATCCGAGCCATTTAACCACTTAACGAGGCTTGCTTTCGCCGCTCCGAGTAACTTACCGAGTGAATTGGCGGTCAGAGCGTCTAATGATCGTAATTAAGCCTTTCAGTTGCCTTTTGTGTGACACTCTGTCAAGGCGCTAATCCCGTAAACACCGATCGTGGTGAACCCAAAACAAAAGATACTCACAGGCAAATCAGTTGGTAGATGCCAGGGTCGGGCGGTCGGTCGGTGGGGCGGATTGGGCTCCTTCATTCACCAAAGTGTGGCATTAGATTCAGCGAAGCGGGTGTGCAATGAAACCCCGGTCTCGGCCTGCGATCGATCGTGGTGCGGTTGCGGAGTGAATTCCTCAATTTACAACAACTTTCAGATAATAACCACACGACAACCGGTATTCAAATTTGTTCTTCTTTTTATTTTTATTTTTATTTCATTTTCTCTGTTCTCAGTGGCGGCCCCCCTCATTGGGTGTCTTTTTGTTTATCTCGTTTGTTTTCTCTCTTGTGCTGTGGAGAATGGAGAAAAAAATGAGACACGATTCGTTCTTTTTTCTTGTTTGCTGTTTGCTCCGTGGTTCGTAGCCGTGGTTGTTTATTGTGCGGTTGTACTTGTCGGCCTTACTTGTGTGATGCTCAGCTCAGCTGCTAAGGCGACTGGAAAGGGTTAAGGTGATTTCGGTCGCGTAGCCAGACTTATGTTATGCTAGGAACTAGTGGCTGACTGCAGAGGGCAGTCACATAGGCCACTATAAGCCCCTTTCGAGACCACGACCAGCACTCCTATTCATTGCACCAATGATGTGCCTGCTACGAAGAGATTTAGCTTGTTGCGCTGATGTGAGTCACCTCAGTCAAATTGTCGGAGGAATGCAGAAGGAAGGTAGGAGGTACACGCAGAAGGTAGGAAAAAGTGTAAAAAACCCGTGGCCCGAAAAAACTTTTTGTAAAAAATCTCAAATATCTCAGAAACGGTGCGTTCTTCGAGGATTTTGCTTTTGGTCAAGGTTTTTACGAAAGATGCGCCAAACCGGTAGGACACGCAGAAGGTAGGAAAAAGTGTCAAAAACCCCAGGTCCGAAACAACTGTTTGTAAAAAATCTCAAATATCTCGGAAACGGTGCCTTTTTCGACGATCTTGCTTTTACTTAAGGTTTTTACAGAAGATGTGCCAAGAAGTTCTTGGGCCAACTTAACGTGAAGAGGTTTGTGGCGTGCATCAGAATAAGCAAAAATAACCTCCGTATCCACTGAAGGCACTGTAGACTCAGGGAGCACCTAAAAAAACTAGGAGCATCAGAAGAAGGTCTCTGCAGACCCTCTCCGCAGGGTCTAATGAAATTCCTGAACATATACTGGGACAAATCTCTTCCAAGTAAAATTGCCGTTCTTTGGCAGACGCTTTCCCCTCGAGAGCCGAGATCGCTCTACTGAACCGGGGGAGATCCTCGTAGCTGTCGCCTGCCCACTGTTCGGCGTACGACATGTAAAAAGAGAGGACATCCTTGAGGACAGTCGTGTCCAGATAAAGGAATGCTTCTGGAGGTAGTAACCCCTAAAGATCGGACTGTTGGCAGAAGTCATAGCTCGTGCCATGTGCCTCCTGATCCACTTAATACTAAAATTATCTATCCTGCTCCAGTTTGCCTCTTTGTACAGGACCTCATTAGAATAGTACTTCTTGAACTCAGACTCGGGAGTACGATACGACCGGAGACAGGTCCGAAGACACTGCCTCTCGTACAACCTCATCTTCTCTATTTGGGAAGGACTCACGTTGAACCACAGTGAACAACCGGGTATCAAGTTGGCTGCTGTACAACGACCCTCTTGCCACAGCAAAGGCTTCTTTAGCTTTTGTCAGAGCAATGTGTAGATGTTTGTCAAAATATAGACATGTCGGACTTACGCCAGTTTGTGAGCCCATCCCATGATGCCATGTACGACGGGGTCCTGAAAAGGATAGCTTCGCACTTCGGGAAGTTGACAATCAACTTCCAGCCACGGAGTCACTTTGCAGCAGGATATTTATTACTTTCATGTTCGGACCCGATCTGTACGCTACTAGATAGTCGACGCACGCAATTAAGTGCGGCGTGGAACCTATAAGAGTTTTGTCTGTCATTGCAGAAGAATGTGGACGCTCACGCCCGCGTAGTGGGTACCCATCAATGCGCAGTGTATGCCGATGAGTTCTAAATCGTCATTGAAGCTAATGACATAGAAAGGGTGTTCCTTAAGTGAATCTCGAACCAGCAGGAGGAGAATGTCATGGAAGCAAATTGGTAGAGGACCACACAAGGCAGGCTAACACAATCTTATTCTCAACTTCGTCGATAGCATTTCCTGATAGTGTAGTCTTATTCAAACTTGCGGGAGGTTTCCATGTTTCCAACCCACTTCAGATAAAATGTGGATTATCATTGACAAATTCTTCATCGACAGTAAAGGATGTTAGGTATTGCGCTGCCTGTGAATTCTCCAGCATACTTAGACCATGTTAGTCCATTGTGACACCCACAGTCAGACTACTACCACCGATTCAACACTCCAGCAATAGTGCCGTTCATTTGATCTTTGCTTTCACTGGAATTCGAACCGAGATCCCCACCAACCAAGGGCAGGCACTCAAACAACTGCGCCATCCAGTCGTCGTGGATGTAAGAGATAAACTATGACAGGCCCTGGACTATGAAATTAGCTCAAGCAACAGCTTTATAAAAACTTCACAGTTTATAACTAGTCGCATGCTAGCTATCATCTTGAGCGCTATATTTCCACCCAATTCCAAAGTTTCGACAGTTTTTAAAGCATTTCTAAAATACGAATTCGAATAGCTCAATGATAAAGTTCAGCTGTACCTTACACCTGCACTCTCAACTGATTGAACATCGCCTCAAAACGAATCCAGTCCAGACTGTGAGACTGTGGTACAGCAGACGCAATGCAAAGAGATCCAGAGGCCCGTCTCGAGCACAGCTCCACCATGCGATCGCCATCCACTGCGCAGCGACTCTCACCGGATCGCATATCCAATAAACGGGGAGCCCAGCTCAGCGTCACAGTCAGAGGCATGCTCGGCCAGAAAGCCGCGCTCAGTTAGAGTTTAGACCGACACGCGAATGGTTCGTAGAAGGGTCCCCGCAGAGCGTACATTTGACTGTGTAAACAAGTACGCAACGCACACAGCGACCCAGAGAAGGAGTAGCGAAAAGAGTAAATAACGACGAACGAGAAGGTGCAGAGGAAAAGCGAGAAAAATATTTTGATACTCAAACAGTACCGTGTGGCGATCGTGTGTCGGTTGTGTGCGCGTGTGCCTACCTATATCCACCACACTACCGTTCTACGATCATCCTCCGCGTCGATTACTCGTATTTGCATTCAATTGGCCCAATTATTTAATTACGATCGTCAGCGTGCGGATCGCCCAGTGAGTGCAGCGTGAGTGTGCCCTGTGTGTGCTCTTAAAGCGTGCCGCTTCGCCAATAAAACAATAACAAAAAAAAATAGTTGAATTTCAAAGAATCCCAATAAAACACCGTGTCCTCTGCTGTCAGTGACATTTCACTCTCGGATACGTGCGTACTCGCGACCGAAGAGGGTATTCCCCACATCCGCACTCCCTCGGCGTGCCCGCCCGGAATCGATCGGCTGACGGGAATAGCACCCGGAACATGTTGTTTTCGTATCGGAATCGCAAAACGTCCAAATAGTGCGCACGTCGTCGTCGCGCGGTAAATTCACCAGCCAGCGGCAGACACCAGTGACAGCAGCGCGTACCCGAAGACTGCGTGTGTGTGTCGTCGGACTGTGTTTTGTTATTTACTTGATTTATTTCAGTGATTTCAGTGATCTTGGATCTTGCAACTTGCCACTTGGATCTTGAGTCTTGGATCACTGACATCCTTGGATCGGCGGTTGCGGATTCCTTTGTGCATTCGAATGTCGGAGCGGTTGGTGCGGATAGCGGATTTGTGAACGCCCTGCGTCCGGTGTCCGGTTCGACCAGATCTAGTGCTCATTTGTGTCTCTCGGTTTCTGTTCTCTACAGAAGGCGAGGGCTTGCTTTTTTTATTGTTTTATAACAAATTTTGGTTTTCTTGTTTCCAGTGAACAAATTTTTGATAAAAAAATAAATAAATTAAAATAAATTATTTGTGACAAGAGTATTTTTTGTGAGAAAAGTGAGTGAATAACGCAAAGTCTGTGAAGACCTGTGAGGGGATTAGCTGAAACTTGTTGTGGATCTCGTATTGGAGAAAGTGATTTACGGCTGGCAGAGGAGTTAGCAGTGTTTTTTGTTCTGCTTGTGTGTCGAAAAAGGTGAGTTCCTGGGCACCTGCTTTCTCCTGTCAGCAGGGTTAGTCTTAAGTCTTTATTCTTTCTTTTCCTCTTTCTTTCTGTTGAATCCCAATTCATGGGTTGGGAGCCACTTCGTCAGCTTCAGCTGATCGGAAATTGCGCCGAGATCGGCGGTATGGGCGCACCCACTTGCTAATCACTGGGTATACAGCTTTTGGGAACATCTATGGAATGCTTACACTTTGAATGCTCATGTTTTGGTATCTTCAGAGGCTGCTGCTGTAGGTCTTTGTTTCACGTGGGATTTTGTTTGGATGGTGGTGCCAGCGCTATTTGCTTAAGAACTTAGGAGAGTTTGGACGAATGTACACTCGGGAGTGTTGTTCTGTCAGAAATTATCATCCATTTGTGGACATGAATGGAACTGGTTCAGAGTTTGTTGTTTCCTCTGGAGTTCATGACCTCATCCACGATTGATCAGATGGATCTGGCGGCATTTTTTTTATTTTTGGCATCACTGTCCAGTAGAACCTTGCTACTTCGTTTTACACACGGTCAACCACAACCACATGACTGAAATTTTGATCGAATTTGATGTTGGTTGGATCTTCCTATTCCGAATGTGATAAAGCATAATTCATAGGAGCTCCTCTCAGACTCACTTCTCTCACTTGGCCGCATGCGACAATTCTGTTTATTAACGAGTGCACCGAGTGACAAATGAGCCTCATGGCTGAATGTTTTACAAAGACTCGCTATTCAAACGCTAATGCTCAAACGAATACTCAACGCATTCAGTGATCCGATGATTCTTTGGTGAGATGGCATCCTTAAGTGTGTTGATGTAAACCCAAATACGATCTAAGCCGTAAGATAAGCCCAAATAATGCTGGGTTTTCTTTAAAACTCTCAATAAATCAAGGCTTATTCGTTTTAGGGCATGTAAAGGAGCGCAATCTCTTCGCATGGTTTCTCCTGCTCCTGGTCCGGGGTGGATCCAGGCCCTAATGAACATCTCCAGCTAACTGCATGTAGTTATGCACGACGATTGTGTTGAGGTTCTTCTTCGGCCACCTTAGACGCGATTTTTGTTGTCCCACAGGTTTGGAGTCGAAGACCCTCCAGGTGGGATGCGTTTCGTTGGTCATCACTTTCCGATAGAACTGTGTGAATTTCTAATCCTGATCCAGTTGGGAGGCAGATCAACTGTGCTGTCTGTTACAGCAAGCCAGCTGACTGTGGCTTGAAAAGCTTGTTTATGGCGTTAGAGTCCACCTCTATAGGCAGGATACTACAACCTGGTAGCAAAAGATTTTGCTCAAGACGCTTGGAGATTGAGGCCTAAGTTTAGGGTTAACGGTGACCTGAGAAGTCTTCACTGGAATGACAGACGCTGCGTCTTGAATTGCATGTAAATGCTCCTGCCTTGGGGAATTCAACGCTCCAAGAATTTAATCCTTCAACCATTCGTGGAGTCCGAAATTTGTCGACAGTCGTCTGTTACCTCGCTACGAGGCCCTTAAAATTCTTGAAACCTAGAGATCGAACCATAATTGCTTCAGTCTTACATTGGAACAGAATGAAAATAAGCCAAAAACATGGTTCCCATAATTGCTACAGGGAACTTACTTTAAAATTCCAACTTGAAAGCCCTTGAAAGCGATGGAATACGCTCCCACTTAAGTAAGCTAAAATGAACGAAACTTAACGAAAGTACACTTAGTCGTTATGCAGTGTATCGATTTAATTGATTGCATAAGTTGACTTAATTATGCTTACGTCCATTATGGCTGGGCGTAAACACATGCCCAGTGCCACTATTCAAACTTCAGTCCAACAACCAAAAATTCCATGAGTCACACACATGGGGTCGCACCCAGCCACCAAACAATCTGCCAACCACAGCTGCCACAACACACACAACTATTCCGCATCCGTATCGCGTACCAGTCCCTAATCTCAATCCGTTTTGATTGAAACGTTTACGGTCACGTTAAGACATAACAAATTATGCACAGCAAGCCCCGCGGCAAAGCGAGCACAAACAAAAAACCACCACTTCCGTCACCAAAGACACCTCTAGTTGCCTTGCGTACGCGGGAACCTGTTTGCCAATCGAAATGACCAGCAGAAATCCTCATCGATGAAACTTTCTAGGACGTTGTAGCGTCCAGCGTTGTAGGCCAACCTCTGCAGCTGAAGCAGACGCACACACCCGGTTGGCTTCCTCCGGACAGGCACGCAACGCCGCCGGCCGGTGCCAGTGTTGGTGTACACTTGTTTCTTTCTGGGACATAATCATGATCAACCTGTTTCGGAAATTACCAGCTCTGCCATCAGTCGAATGCTGGTCCGTTTTAAGACGCAAAAAAAAACCACCCAAAAAAGACACGGAAGATAAGTGCGATCAAAGAGACGGAGAGAGGGAGCGTCCGAAAAGACCCCAGTGTGATTCGGACGAGAAGCTTCAGTGCGCACAGCAGTGTTTGCTGTTGCTGAACTCTTATGAATGTTCGCATCTCCGCTGCGGACTGCAGACCTTCTTCGGACCTTGTGCTACTGGATTTAATGCATTCCCTGCCCGGCTCGCTCGCCAAACCACAGGAAGCCTCTCGTGTGTTTGTCTCTGGATTTTGTTGCCCAGTTGCACTTGCCTTTGACACATTTAACACGGAGGATCATAAAAACAGAAGGAATTTGATTGTTCGCCACCGGTCCTGGGGAGGAGAGCCACTGTGTGAGACACACTGAGTGTGTCTGCTTCACGAAGTTGGGAGTTACGTAAGCGACCGGTGGCAACGGTTGGTCGTTCGTAGGGCGACACGGCGAGGTGTTGACATTAATTTTGTCGTTCGCATCGCTGGCAGAGTGGGTAATGAAATAGAACTTTATTATCCCTCTCGGTCTGGTGTGGCGTTTTTCCTAATTTGCTTCCACCGAACTTCAGTTGTCGGAAGTCGTGCGGGAATCTGTGTTCCCACATCTTTTCGATTTTATTGTGTCTGGCGTGGCCAGGGGTGGAACGATTCGAGAGTCTGTTGAATGAATCACTTAATTGGCGTGCATTCTAGCTGGTGAGTCACTTCGAGTTGCTTGAAGCTGTGCGCTAATTGCAGAAATACAAAGGAATTCCCTTGATCGCCCTCGTGAAAATTTGATGCAAACTTGGGAACGAAATAAAGACTTAAAATAGAGTTTTTATTTCAAGGGAATGTGCACAGATGTTTGCAGCAAGCAATTATTTCAGAGACTCGACTGCCAAGAAGTGAGTAATCGAACAGATCCTCACCAAGAGACTATGGAAATAATGAGTTGGAGAAGAGCTCAAGGGTTGTTTCGGTGAATGAGGAGGAGCGACTATTTTGGGCTCATGTTCTGGACTCTTTGTGTGGCGCTGCAGTCTAGGGTGGACCTGGGCCTCAACCAAGAAGTCTCTACAGCTAGTTGCCATCTTTGGCTTCCGGACTACATCCACATCTTTGTACAGTTCTCAGATGTTGCAGTTGAGTAGGTGCAGGTTTTGAACAGTCTTTGAGCCTCTCGGTAGACCCAGGACGAGGTGGTTGGACCAAGCCCAAAAACCTGCCTGCTTGTGCTTTGGTATAACTCGTGCTTGCTTTGACCCCACGACACCTTTGGTAGATCATGCGATCCGAGATAGAAAGTCGGATAATTTCTTCACAGAGCGCAAGCCTTCCTCTACTTGTTCCAGAGAAGTGAGTCTGGATCGAGCCTCTTCTTCCAGATCGGGTTGGACATGAAGTTTACTCAACGGGTCTCTCGATCTTCAGAAATTTGCTTTCACACGATTCCAATTGTGAAACCTTGATTCGAATCAAATCGATCCTGAACTCAACATTCCACACATCGTTACCGACACCTCATCACAAATTAACAACCAGACAATTACGTTTTGGGAAACGTTGACTTCCCATTCCAAATCGTCGTCTTCACTGCGTTCGCAAATAAGTCTTGATTCCTTAAAGCCATCAAATTCCTACCTGACCTTGATGGCTGCAACTTTTCTTTCCTGTTGAACTACATTATCGGCCAAGAGTCAACAATCGGGGATTCCAAATCGTTTTTTAACTCATTTTTAATCATCTCTCCGCCTCTCCATTCCCGTCATCCATCGTCAGAAACAGTTTTCTCTGACTTCCCAGGCGTGGTTGTTGCTTGAGTTTAAAACATTTTTTAACTGCTGCTGCGACCCCGATATCGGTTTTACTGCCATTCCACTAGAGACCAAATTATAATCATTTCCAACTTAAAGAGTGCCTTAGTTAATCCCGGTCAAGGTTAATCCGCGGCCATTAACTTCGCTGAATCACTTTCTCTCTCTGGAATCTTCCGGATTTGCGTTTCAGTTGATGGTGATGGTGAGATGAAATTTTGTCATCAATTATGTTGATTTCCATCGTATGTTGTGCATCACGATTCCCATCCATGTTTACAAAGCGAACATCGCGAATCGCAAGCAAGCAAAGTTTACCAATCACAGCCGGTCTGATCACAACAAGTTAACGCTTAAATGAATCCAATTATCAGACCCAAGTACCATGTGCCCAAGCGCATCCCCCACTCACACGCAAGTATTAATAGATCTTCATCCACCACCGCAAGCACCTGTCATTCGAAGCAATTTTTAGAATTCCAAAGCGTGGCGGTGCCGCTCGGTGTCGGTAGCGACTCTGGTGACGTTAGCTATTGTTTTGTTTGTGCCCAAGTGACCTTGACACTGACGTCACGCCATGGAATGCGAGAATATGACTCAGAATACGTACTGCGCATCGATGTGCATCCTCCTGGCATTAAATGAATTCGAAATTTAAACGCCTTTGCAATTCAATCTGCCCACTCCTCCCACCTCGCACTTGCCCAGCTCACAAGTGTAAAATATTTTTCCATTTCAGTAGCAATAAGCGCTCGTAAATATAGTCGACGATGAATTGTTATTTTTGCAAGCATCCCGCGTATTGCGTCATCAAGCGACAGTGGAAGGTGGAACTGGTGGAAACTAAACGTCTCTTGAAATTTTCTTTTGGCTCTGAAATCGTTCCTGTTTTTTGTTTCTCAGATACCTGCTCCTATTCATCGAGAGAGAGTGAGAGGGCAGCCAAACACAGTTGCATCATTCGCGTCCATCTCTCGAAGTGACTGTTTGGACTTGTGTTGTGGCCACGTCACCGCATGCAAATTTGTATTCTGGCTCCCAGCAGTTGCCTCCCAGTGTGTTGCACACATTTTGTGCTGGCAGCCGGAACGTCGTCAACGTCGTCTTCGTCTTTGTTGAACAAAACAAACAAATAAACGTTTCCGTCCGCCACACCAGAGTGGATAGTTATAAACAAATACCCGTGAACAAACTATTAGTGCGCCCATATGTGGTACCATGAATAATTTGTCAATCATTACGTCAAATTGTGCCGCATTTGCAAAATCAAATTTGCTGGATACGTGTGCACCCATTAATACGCAGAAAGGTGGAACGTTTTTTTGTGCAATTGGGTGAAATTCCTGTTCGCGTTTTGCGGTGAGCTGTAGTTTGTTGTATCGTTGAAAAAATTTCGAGTTAATTTTGTCCATTTGTCTTTGAAGAAACCAGTCCTCGATGTTCCTGAGCCGTGGATGCTTGGACTTTCTATGCCAAGATAGATTCATTGGATACTGCTTGCATTGCAATCGGAAACTTGTCGCTCCAGTTGAATGCAGGCAGCATTCTTTGAGGTTTTCATGTGTCATTTATGATCTGTCGGTTTGCTTCCAGTTAGAATCAGGTGTGTGCTTTTGCATTTCATTTTCAAACCGCATTTTGTATTCAGAATTCTTGTCGCCATGTCTGTTTTCATGAAATTTGAGAATAACTCTGTACAGCTTGCCACCAACTCAGAATATTTGACGGGGACTTTTGTGAGAGTTGTCGTCTTTTGTTGGACACGATGTTATTCCCGGTGAACGATATTCTGCCTTCGGCAGGTTATGTTCCACAGTCGGTGCGGTCAGCAAGCGAACAGGAACTAAAGTTGAATCATGCTCGTTCAAAAGCGGTTGTAGCATCCAAGCTGGTGGCGATTGATTGTGGTTAAACTGGTTATCAGGCGGAGAACTACCTCATTGAATGTCATTGAAAATTTGAAAATTCTGTTTGAGAACAGGGACTTTGGGAATATGTTGCTCTGCTATCATGCGTTGAGTGGAGGTGTGGATTTCCTTATAAATAGCCTAATTTTCATATTTGCATACAGAATGAGCTAGATTTGAGGTTATTGATTAAAACGCGTGGTTAGCGTTTGAAAGACTGTAGACATTTTGGGCATGTCCGACACGGTTTCACATGTCAAATGGAACATGTGAAATATTATGAATTTCGATTTGGTGGGCGTTACTTTGATAGACTGTGGATCCATTTAGGATCAGCACTAAATTTCAAATAAGACTAGGAATAATCTGGGAGCATAATCTGTCTCGTGGTCCCCAAAAGTCTGTCTTGTTGAGGAAACGGTTGCAGTTTGAGGCTGTTTCCAAACATGTACAAACGTTGGTGGGCGTTGACATCTTCCGCCAGGCTTTGGGAGTGGACTTGGGATGACTGTCAACAGATGAACAGCTTGCGTGTTCTGTTCGATTGACTTCAATTGAACGAAGTGTGAAGAGATGCCCTTTTCTCTATTCATGGTGCTTAAATGAAAGCAATTATTTACTGACTGCATGTTTTTAAAACCTTGAACAAATTTGTCGAATTCTCTATCTTCATGATAACTTTTGTACTACACAAAACAAGCTTGGAATTGAGGTCTTTGAAGGATTCCCAGAGAGCTGCTTTGGAACAGCATATAACGCAGTACGTCTTCATAATCTCCTCTCTGTTGTGTGTCACTTAAGTGAAGACTTAGAGTGCTGTTAAGATTTCGGGACTCTAATCTCGTATAAAAACAACTGTCTAGGGAATTCTGGACCAGTAGTCTGACTGTAAACAAGTTGTTTGCGTTCGCTGCTGGTGTTGAAACTGCACTCATTTGAAACTTAATTGGCGCTTCAAAAATGAAAACCAAAGCACTTCAAACTGAAAAGTTTTTATTCCTCTTATTCGTTCGTATTGTGCGACCAAGCATGCAGAGAATGTGTAGCCCTGTGACGTCTGGCAGAATATTTGATCGCAAGTTTGCACACATGCATGTATGTAGCTGCCTTCAAATCTGAAATCTTAAATTTGAATAGACAATGTCTTGGTCTGCTCAGTCGGCAGAATTCTTGGAAACTGTTAACAGTTGCTGAGCCACCAGTAGCATTTATGTCTGCGGAGAGGTTTGCTTTGTGATGACATTTTTTGATCCTCTCCAAATTAGACTTAGAGGCAACTTTTATGATCACAGGTGCACGGTTTTTTGTCCATTGTCACAGCGTCTGCCTCGAACAGACTATACGTCATAAAATGAATCAGAGATCGGTCACCATTCAGAAATATGCGTGCCTCATAAGATTAGCGTGAGTTCTTGACCGACGTAAGTTCTTCTTCCAGTGATGACTAAATTAGATTCATCAGAAAATCCACATCATTCCCTCAACCGTGATCGTTTACTATGATCCTAATGTTACCAGCGTTGTCTCAGCGACTGAAGGGTGGGAAAAGCCAATGGCTTGTTGATTATAATGGCTCTGCCGTGGTATGAAATATGTAAATTTGAGTGTGTTGTGACAATGTCGGTTTCTTTTTTTCTCATATGATTTTTCAGGTAACGGCGGACGGCCTTAGGTCTTATTCTTTCCAATTGGGTCCTTACAATGATTTTGATGCTTCGCCTGTGCCCAATTATTCTTTTCTGAACCGTGGTATGTTTATGCGTCAACAATGTACCCTTCTTCGAGTCATTTCCAAACTAGTTGCCTTTGGAAACCATTACTACAATCCAGCTAATGCTGGAGTTGAACCGATTCTGTTCCTGTCTTCAGCGGCCAACAGTCATTTGTCGCCGTCCAGTCTCCCTCTCACCCTCTCCTTCTCGGTGTTCAACACATTTGGGTACTGATCGAAAGAACAAGATGGCGATCACAAGCTGCCGAGATGAGTTTTCTTCGTGCTTTTACTCGCCGTGGTTTAGGTGAGGAGAGAATGCGAGGAGCTCAATGTTAAGCAGCTGCTTCTTCAAACGGAAAGAGCTAGGCTTCGATGGTTTGCATAGGTGGCACGAATGTCCCCGTCATCACGACTTCCGAGTCGTACCTTGAATGCTAGATTCCATTGAGTAGGCGAGCGCTATGCAGCCACAGGACGAGTTTAAAAAATGTCTAGGTTTGTTAAGGTTTGTCTCCATACATATGCTCCGGATAAAAAATCGGCTATCGCCACCATCGCTTAGTAGGAGATCTTAGAAGTCCTTATTGATATTAGCTTCTTGTCCTCTGAAGGAGCAAGATTGCAAATCAGGCCGATGCTGGCAAATTTAGCGCATTGTACGCGCAGAGAAGTCGTATTTCATCGATTGCTTACATGAATTGGAATTGCCGAAAGGGATGGAGAGGGATTAATTTTTCATTTCAGCCTCTGTGTGTTCGCACAACAACATAACACCTAGCGCGGTGATGATTAGGGATTCGATCCCAAATGGATATTTGTATTGTTGTGTACAAGTGCGTTTTTTGAGTTGGAGTCAAAGTGCAAGTTTTCAGACCACATAGACTGTCTATCCGAACAGTCGAGCTAGAATAGAAGAGCTAGAACCCCACAAGCATCTAAATATCCAGACTAAAATAGCGGCATTAGCGGCCAGCTGGAAAAATGCCTCTGATCTGGGTTCCAGGACACAGTGAAATCGCTGGAGATTCGATGGCCGATGAACTGGCTGATCAGGCATCTGTCCTTCCGTGCTTGCTTGCAGAGGAGTCACAGGAGTTATATCTCTACGCGCTTCATTGAATGTATGGCCTGAGCTCAATCAATCGGAAAAAAAAGTGGCTAGGCGTGGTGGCGACTTGTATGGGACACTGGCCGATTGGAAATCATGCCGTAAACCTAGGTAACCACAGAACACACATTGTCGCAGTTGCAACAAGACAGCTGAGAGGGAGGCTTTAACACATTTCATTTGCTTGTCCGACACTTGCTAGAGCCAGACAGCTAGCGTTTGGTACACCCATCTCACCTGGCGAGATCTCCGCGGAGGATATTAAGGAAGGGGTCAGGCAGAGGGCCAGGGCCTGGCTTTTCAGCAACCACTCGTGCGTGCTCTTGTTCTCTCACGAGTGGAAGGGACCGACGAGTGGAAAACCCGTCAGGGAGGGACCGACTCCAAACGGCCAATTTTGAGACAGTTATTACTCTGTGATTATTGTCAGTGACTGGAAAAAGAGGTTGTAAGCATGTGGCTCTTCAGACTACATTTCATTTCTTGCATGAATTCGACAGGTATGTGAATAGGAGTTTTGTCTCGGATAGAGCAACAGAACAGCTTAACCGGCAGTCTCCACGTCCATTGACCGTCAAAAGTCATATTTTCAAGAAACTGATTAAGGGCCGGTTTGTGACTGCAACGTAGTGAGTGGTACCAGTTGATTTTAAGCAACTTGCTATTGGTGACAGCCTCACCCCTCACACCCTTGCCCACTTTTACAAGCTATTAAATGGAATTCTTGGAGATGCCATTCCAAGATATTCCGAAAGTCATATCGGCTCCTTTAGAATCAGTTCAGGCCGTTGCTCAGCTCGTTCGTTACTCACAACGTTGGCACTCGAACTGACAAGAAACCAGATTCGAGCACACTTCGTTTTATGGAATTCCACATTCTTGCTGACCACATATTCGCGCCGAAAGTCAATTATCCAACAGCATTCTAGCATGACAGCATCATCTTCTGCGTAACTGCGCAAAGTTATTATTATTTCCCCCATCACATGGCCAGCTCACAGTTCCAGTTAAGTAACTCATAATCGATGTACGACCGATCGAATGCCAAACACAAAGTCGTCCGCTCAACATTGTGTCCCAGAATACCTCTTCCAGGCAACACAGTCGACGGAGAGCAGTAAAAACAGCAGAACTGTAAAGAATTATACCCCAGTGACAGTCGAACCGCTACAGTGCTTCAGAATCCAATCAAATCCCAATAAATTGCTCCAAATACGTGCCCAGCACACATCGCGAAAGTATCAGTGCCCGTCGCATGTCAGGGAATGCTCGTACGTTCTTGTATCATCTGCCTCCCTCTCTCTCGCTCTCGCTCTCTGGCCATGAGCACAGTGTGCCCCATATACGGTGGATTGGAGATTCAAGTACATCTGAGTGCTGAACATCATCGCCGTCATTTTCGTTTTGCTTTTTTGCAGGCGATTTGGACGGTAGCAGCCAGCGCTTGTCATGAACAAATTGCTTAGTTCTCGTTCGCGCTTTTAGATTCCATCGGCGTCGGTAGCACGAGGAGGGCAATGGGGGAAGCTCTCCATAGTGCAGCCAATGATCGACCGAATGGAAGTATCCATGGTTGGCTTCATATTGGAAGTCGATTTGTTGCTCGTTCTCTATGACTCTCTATGCTCGTCGTCGTTCTATCTGCGGATTTGCACACTTGCTCGAGTGTCTTCATCCCGTATGCGGCGCGGCGGCGGCGGCCGCGTCATGCCGGGATATGCAGGTCAATAGGGCTTTACGGTTATTTCTTGTGGATGATTGTACAATGTACCACCACCATCCTTTTTTTGGGCGAAGACCATTTATGGCCTCAATACAGACGCGAGACGAGACGGCTGTGGAAACGACTCCGATGACGACGGTGGTGCGGTGTGGGAAAGACTTGACTTGGTTGTCATGGGTTATGTGCATTTTCCGGGGAAAAAGCGAAAGATTTCCCCGCCCAAGGGAAGCATTTAATTAACAAAAACAAGAGCACTGGCGACGCGCTAACGTGTGACCATCGTCCGGCGTCGTTCAGTGGTTAATGACCCGTCGGGACTGATGAAAATGTATCTCATAAGCCAGTTGCCAACTGGCAGTTGTGTTGTATCACGTAATTATAGCTTGCAGACGCTCGTCGGAGTCAGGTGTGAGAAGTGCTGGGGATGAAAGAAAAACCGATAACAGCTTATTCGGTTGCATAATGCGACTCGAAAAGGATGTCTGTAGGAAACGAGAAGATCTGGTATTTTTGAGGTAATGCAACCGGACTGGAAGGGAGTTGTGGTCTTGCAAGTGGTGGCTGGGAAGACGGGTTTATTTTTTGTTTTGTTGGCTTTTGAAGTGAACAGTGATAGCCCTTGAGGATGGCCTTTGGTGGGAACATAACAACATATCTGTTGGACCTTTCTACGCTGTCCCTCACCGTAGAAGGTCACCTGGGCACAGAGATGGTGATTTTAATTTATGGGTGAGTCTACAATTCATTAGCCTTGATCCCAGGATGCTTCTTTCGATCGCATTGGCGTTCTCCACCACTGGACTTTGACTCATAGCAACTTGCCTACAATCACTACACATTCTCTTGCCAGGTCATTGAATCTTGAACAATGACCGGTAACACATCAACATCACAAGAACACCATGAATCTTTATTGTTTTATTAGAGTACCGTTAAACAAAAAATCGTGCCTCCGTCCAAAAGTGGATGTCACACCCGCAGTGCCATAAATGCCACCTAGGGTGACGCTTCTTCCCTTCTCTGTCGACCCACCGACAAAGTGTTAATCTCTTAAGATCACTTCAGTGATGGCATCACTCTTCGGATCTTTGGACATTCGGCGCGAATTCTGAGGAATGAATGCCGTTAATTGTACCCCCAAGCATGCGGTAATTTGTGTTTAGAAGCCGTACAGGTTATGAATCCGAACAAGTTTCACTGCCATCCCACTAGTTCCGAGAACGACAGTTTCATTCCGTCAGAATAACCCGCATGAATTTCGTCCAATCAACGTTGAGGCCTTACCAAATGCGCTTCAAGGCTAGACATTAACGAGAAGCAGCGGTATTTAACGAAAAATTAAAAACTGTACACAAATGCGGAAATCCAACGAGAAACTGAAAAAAAAACTCAGTTCCATTAGGCACTTCCTGAAAACATATTCACATGCACTGAACTCATAACCTGTCCCGTCGTAAACGTGGAACACGAAATGAGGGTCATTAGCATATCTCTCTCTGTCTGCTTGCCATCAAAATACGGCAACATGAAAGCCAAATGTCAAATCTAAACCAGAAGACGTCACCACTGCATCACCTTCGCTCGCCTGGGACATGAATACCAACGTGAAGGCGATTAAACTTAAATTAATCACTTCGGTCAGAGTGTCAGAGACCGAAGATTGACGGAGAGACGACGGAAGAAGAAAAGAAAGCCCATAAGTTGGTTTCATTTTCATTCCTCGTCCACCACGGCCACCTTCACTCGACGTGAACTCGGCTTGACATGACACCAACTATGATTCTAACGACGATCTCCTGACCCAAATACAAGGAAAAAGACTCTGCAGGTTATCGAAGAGAACCCACGATGCCGATGCCGATGCCGAGGCAAGAACCAGTTTAGTGTGCACACGACGAGATACCAACGAGAGCCGATGAAAATTGTATAACCATCGACATCTGACTTGTGGTCAGTCGCTGTCGCCACTGCCTCCGTCGGAGAGATGGAGGGCAAGTGATCATAAAAGAAGGTCACCTGCACACACCTCCTCTGGCATGTTTCACCTTCGACGCTTCCCGCCATCCATCAACCTTTGCTGGTCTCTTCTGTAAGCCGTTTTCTGAGTCGATAAGGCAGTGCAAGATGCAAGTAATAAGAAATTCCTCACAAGTGGGCGTATCCCATGCGCCGCCCACTTGACGAATGCGTGATTGCATTCAATTACGCTTGGATAGAGGCAATTCCGCCCGCTCCCTTCATCTACTCACACCACTACCAGCGAGCGAGCAGGCGAGCTAATAACAGCCGAATGGAGCGAAGATAATAGGACCGAGTGCGTACTTAGACAATGTGGAAGTGACCACTTGGGAGGAAGTGATCTTTTGTGGATGCTGAATGGACGTCGCGTCGGTCGTTGGACTTTTAATTGAATCACACTTCCGAGCCCCCGTCCCGTCCCTGCCGGTGGAGTGTGTGTGTGATTTCTCTTTTATTGTTTGACATCGGCTGCTGACTGCAAACTGTCTAATCATGGGTGCGATGAAAACAGGAGATATTTTCTGTTGTGATTGATATGATGGCGATTAGCAAGAAAAGCACGGAGGGCCCAAGGGGAGAGGGTAGATGAAAATTGAATTGACGAAATACTTTGGGGATAGCAACAAATGGTGGTGAGATTTTGCTCAATTGTCTGATGGGACAGTTTGGGTGCCAATTGGATTTATAGTGCGTCGAGATGGTGGTGGTTTCGTTATGGTGTCAGGCAGTCTCTGAGCGGTGGTTTAGGTTGTGGATCATTTCCTTTTGAGGATTGAGTGGGACAATACAGTTGAAATGTAAGTCAACATTTCAGAGGATTTGCCAGCCTAGGAGAGGAGGAAGTCCCAGAAAGTACAGCACTTTCTTAAGTTTAAGCTGACTTCAGTTGGAATGAAATCAAATTATTATTATTCGATCGGGACTATTCATTATAGGCAACAACACTGAAGAAGGCAGAAAAGCTAATTGGAGAGTCCTGCCATATCCAGGTTAAAGTTGCTACTACGCAGATCTGGTGCGTCAGATGGCCAAGAAGATGGCACCACTTGGAGAAAGCTGATGGGATTTTCCGTCGTGACGGACTAATGTATCGTTCGGCGTTCTCAACTGACAGTTATTGCTCTCTTGCTCAACGCCATCAATGTTTTTCTAACCATTTCAACTTGCGACTCTTCGACTTTTCCTCTTAATTCAGCACAACGCAACTCAATCCATTTCGCGGCCCTGGAGTAACTCCGCAATACGCAGATGGGCAGAAAATTGGAATTCGGCATTGGTGTGCCGCATTGGGAGTGGCTAGCTCAATAACTGCTGCAACTGACTTGGCCTTTTTTGGTTCCATTGTGATGACACCAAACTCAAAATTCAATTCACCAAAGCTCACATTTGATCAGCAAATTGACAGATCAGTACCAAGCCTTGTTGCTAAACCACAGTTAGTCAGCAATTAAAAAGTCAGCAGAAAGGTGTCCAGACTTGCTCTCCATATCTGCCTTACATGTAAACAGAATTTTAAAAGTCAAAGGCAGAAAAAACCACAGAAAGCATAATTTTGTCCTATTTTTGCTCAATTTCGACGCAAATAACGGGACTTCTAAACGCGCGTCTTGAAGAAGAGGTCATAACCTAGAATCCCTCATCATTACTTTTTCCCTGCTTCCCCCCGTTCGCGAGATATACAAAGCCAAACATTGCAAAATGCCAAAAGTATACCTACTGCCATTTCTGGGCGACTAGTACTTCAGAAATCCCAGCCAATCAACTTTGCGACCAACATTGCCACAAAATCGGCACAATTTCCGTGACTACTTATCGGACCAAGACAAACGACCACTCATCTGAAAGGTCTCACTCAGACCTATGATACCGAGGCATGTCCTTGACAATTCGACTAACGGTAAAGGAATTGTAGGGACCTAATGCGGTAAGTGCGTTTTTGCAACCAAAACACAAACTGAAGGAAACTGCCTAGATCAGCTAATTCTCGTTTTTAATGGATTACATGTTCTGTCTTGGGTTGCTGATCATTGCGTTCGATGTCGTCTTGCTAGTTTGCTAGCTAGTTCAAAGATAATTCCATGATTTCTCAGATTCGCCGGCGTTAATAAATCGTATGGAAAATTAAGTGCAATTTCGGTTAAATAAGAGCAACGTCAACCTTCCGAGACTACTTCCAACACATTTCAGGATATTCAACTGAAGCTGCAGACGGTCACGGGAACAAATATTGTGTTCGACTTATGGAATGTTCGAGTTATAGATGCAAAACATGGGAAAATTTAAGTCTTGGGTCCTTTTAAATCATGAACATTTGGTTCGACTAAACTCGTGAGAGAACAATAACTCACCAAGCAGGAGCGGTAACTGCAGAAGCTAGGCCCAGTTCAACGTCGAACTGATGCGGTACCCATATTGTACTGATTAAGCCGCTGATTTGCGAGCTAATAGTAGGTTACAAAGAAACAAAATAAGCCCTCGATTGGTAGCGTAGACGTGACAAAAAAGCTTTGGGAATCAGAATTGAAGAGAACTTGACTGAGCCAACGATGTTTGAAGAAGAGTGAATTAAGGAAAGCTTAAGGAAGACCCACGAAGAAACACTATCGGACTATGTCCAGCAAATCTGATCCATCTGAAAATGTCTTGGGGCGAACATAGTTCTTTGCACCCAAGAAAAGGGCAATAACTTGCGTTCATGAAAAACTTGCAAAAATCAAGTCCAAGTTATAAAGCCAGCACGGCGATTATATTGAAATCGTTGTGTATGTGGAAGGAGCTCAGCTCCGGACACTCTACAATCCTCGATCAATTTGAATCCCTACCAGGAAACACGGACCTAACTACACCTAAGCTCATCTTCGAGAAAAACTTCTCAACCTGCATTCTCCAAAATCTTACTGGACGTTTGAATAGAGGATGCTGGCCGTCCTCTGCGAATTTTCACAGATGGATGGAAGATGGGCGAAGGAGTGGGTGTGGGGGTTAAATGTGACTGCACTCAGAGATAACGACTTCCGCAGAAGTTGAAGGGATAAGAGGAAGAAGAAACCATTCCACACCTTCTTTGCAATAGCAATGCCCTCTCATCTGACAGATTTAGTCACTTGGACGCCCCAAACTTCTACGACTTGATAGACCTAAGCAGTATTGGCATCACTAAACTCCATCGTTTTATTAATAGCTCCAAATGGTTCGCGAATTAGGATCCATTAGCTTTTGTGGCAACACAACCGGCCTACCTTTGGCCTACCCTTAAGGTAGTCAGGTCACTCTAACCTAACCTAACCTATCGATGAATAGTTCAGCATTTCTTGGGGTTTTCCAGGATTTGCCGTAGTGTGTCTACTTCAATTGCCTCAAACCACACTGATACGGAACGCCTCAGGCGATTACACAAAACGACAGAGAAAACCTTAAAGGCGATGCTTAGAGGCAAGTCCCTGTTTTGATGGCGCAGTCAAAGGAGTAGCCTTTCTCGGGGATCGGGGAAACAATGCTGAGGTCCCACTAGCCGGACATGTTAGTCTAATAAGTCTGTCGGTGCTTACGGTTTGTCCGTTAAATTAATTGAGGCAGTTGGAGAGGATCTGGTTGGCGCATGCAGCAGCTCATATGTAAGATATTGTCGGAGGATACCATGCTCTAAAAGTGGAATCTGTGTATCGTTTGCCTGTGATTTGGCAGTGCCACCTATATAAGTCCTCTTATCTGCCGTTTTGTGTAGTCAGCCACTCTAACCTAACCAATAAAGCAATTCAGCACATGTCTGAAAAGCAACATTTTTAGGGCTGAGTAAAATCTTTCAGATAAGTGCCACTTTTTCAAAATCCAGCCGCTATTCTCTGCGCAGTTCTCAGCCGAAATATGGGTTCCCCCTTCTCGCAGGCGGGTTGTGGGCACAGGAAACTCGCACTTGAGGAATCGCATGTGAGGAAAACGTCGAAATCCGTACTGATAACCATCTCCAAGGCAATTCCGACTTCATTACCCTATCCAAAGATTCACCGTCAGCCCCCGAAACCCCACGAACAACAAACCCCGACATCACCTGTCGGGCATGTCTTTCATAATACCCACCTCAGCGGCTCGGCGGCTCCAATGCAAGATTCCATGAATCGCTTGGATTTCACTCATTTTCTCACACTTCACGCGTTTCGGCAGCGCCCGCATGGCGCGCACCATGCGATAGACTTGGCGAATTCCCCAGCTAGTCACCCATTATCTCCAGTCCGTCATAATGCCAAGAGGTGCAGCCCCAACCGTTCTTTCTTTCTGCGTGTTTGTTCGTTTTCCACTTTATTTCAACGAAATCCGTTCCACTTGTGTCTAACTGGGTCACCAGTGCTGTACTCAGCAACCGTGAGCCGGTGACACTGTCGCCGCTGTTGCCCCAGTGGCGAGGGACGGCTGACGCATGCCCAGCCCGCAGCGCAAGCAATTAAGCCGTCGCCAATTGATGGCGGTGTTCGCGCAAGGAGCCCATCTTCAGCTGTCGCCGCATCCCATCGTCGAGAGAGAAATTCGGAACTCAAACAATGAGCGGACTTGAACGAATCCATTATTAATCGGCGCGCACTAGACATTCAATTGGCCACTGGCGTGGATGGTGCCGCCGGCGCACGCTCTTTGAACGGCAAACTTAAGCCACCACTAGTCGATTGGCTGCGGGAAACCGGAATGTCTAGTCCGCATCTCGTGCAAATGCTGATCTGAGACTTAAAGGCTAACATGTTTCGCCTTGTGGGGCTGTCGTCAGTGCCGTTGTCGCTCGCTGGCATCTGGTGGCTTGTCGAATGCGCGAAATGCATGAGCTCTAACAAACCTGTTGTTCGGTCGATATCGACGCGCCTGCAGTGGATGTGGATGTGTGGATCTTTTGCGCCTGCCACTGCTTTTGACCAGAATTGTATCGCTGCGGCGCTGGTGATGGGAATGCGATTCTTGACGGGGAGCGAGAGTGAAGGAGCGGGGCGACGCGACGGCGGCGTGAAGCTGCTGATATTTGACGAGTGCTTCGAATTCCACGAGCGGTTTTCGATCTGGTTAGGCAGGGCAAGTGTTAACTTGACACAAACCACTATACACCGGGTGAGCGATTGCAACTCACTCATCGCAGGGGGGTGGCGGCGAAGCGTTGTGGAATGCTGGTGGGGGAAGGAAGGCGGAGCTGAATGAGGTGGCAAAAGGCATTCTTCGATCAATTATTTCATCGCTTGCTGTGTTGGCTTGGTTACCCCATAACTGTTTGTCGAGTTTTAGTTCTCGTCTTCAACTTGGTTTAACTGACTTTGAGCGTGGATGATCGTTCTTTCGGCAAAGAGGCTTCGTGCTCACTTCGCGGGAGTTATTCATTCAAAACCGAAGCAAATTTGAGACTCGAAGTTCGAGTTTAATGCTGCTCTGACTGATTTTTGATTGGCTTCCGGCAAACGACTCGGTTGCCATGACCGTCACTCTTACCTGCCTTGTCCACCTTATTTCTAAGGATTTACGTGGGTTTGTTTTAGAGAGGATTCTTGTGCAGACAGGTTATTGCCCGACTTGACTAGTAGGTCTGGATCATGAACCAAGACTTTTGAATTTTTGCTTGGAAATGCCTTCAACTGCGAGCCAGTGGAGCAAAGTAACTATGATGCGTGCCTAGTATGTCGTGCACAAGTGGACAAGGATAGCAGGCAACTGAAGCCAGCTGGGAAGAGGCTTGTTGGTTGAGGCTGAGGTTCACCGTGGGCTGAACTGTTGTCGAAAGGCGGTGGGTTTGTTGTCGGAACCTCCAGTACAAGGTCAAGTAGTTGGCTGAAACCACCTCACAGCTTTCGCGGGAACATTTCTCCTATTAGGCTCTTGCTTCTTCCAGCAGAGGCCCGGTCACAGTCGTCAACATCTTCCGGCACACTTCCACCCGCATCATCAAACGTACCAGAGTTCGCCCTTCAAGGTGCGCCTCTCTGGATGTAAACCAGTTCTCTTCACAGCACACTCCCGTCTCCATGGTGAAGTAAATTTTCTCAACTGTCCCGTTGATTGTTGATAAACTTCTCCCCCTCCTCATCCTCTTCCTGCATCATCGTCTACAGCGTTAGCAACTCTCAAAACCATTAATCTCCTCTAAGACAAACACGTGCGGGCAAATGTAGAGAGAGATAGCGAGAGAGAGATTCACCAGCCAGAGGCTCCCTCGACGCGCACAGAATGCGGTCACCTTGGGTTTCGATGTCCCACTTTATCGCCAAAAAGGAGGAACACCGAGAGGATATGTGTAACCCACAGCATCCAAGTCAGACGTGTGAACTTGAATCACCGTCGCGACGGTCGTCTGTGCGCGCGTGCATGTGGCACACACTCGTGAGAGACTTTCCACCGAGTGGGAAGATGATGATGAAAGGAATTGTGGGTTAACTGAGCATAACGGCATTGGGACGCATGTGAGGCATGGGAGGCATGGGCACCTTGAAATCTATCGTGGTGCTAGGTCGGTGGATGTGTCGACCGCGAACAGGTTTTCGATTGTGATGAATGAGCCCAACAGGGGTAGCTGACGGGGTAGCTTATGGACTAACTGAACCGAAGCCACTGACTGCTGGGACCGCCCTTGGAGCGGTTTGCCTGGTGGTCTGATAGATTGAGACGTCGATTCGAGGATATTTGGCAGACTTCAAGATTGAGGGCAGAATTCAGTTCTTTCTGCTTTCTCTCTTTCTCTGTCAACTAAAAAGCTTCTTCAGAGTCTTCCTTTGTTAGCTGCCTCCGGTGTCACACACAAACTTGGTTGATGTTCTTCTCGACTTCTGTGCACCACCTTAGACCAGGCAGTCCTCTGCCGCCTTGTTTCACTGCCTCGGAGTATCCACCTTGTCCATGCGCTCTACCTGACCCAGTCACCTTAAATGTTGCATCCATCGACGAAGCTCCTCTTGCGGCACGCAAGTCCAACCCTTGATCTCATGATTCACACCGCATCCAACTTCAGGCGATTGCAAAACAGTGACACGCTCTCCGTCTTGTAACGGCAAAGATCCGTCACTTTTCATTCCACAGCACATGACCAGTGCCATTCGACGTGGAGCCCTCTGCTTCTCCCCCCGCACGCACATATATACGAACAGCCACAGGGGACCAGGGGGCACAGATTACGTCTCGGTTCGGGTTACACTGGGCAACCTCCATGCGCGAGAGCAGCAGACGGTGAAAACTGCTTTCGCACATCAGCTGCAGCCAAGGCATCAGCGGCTCCAGCCTCGTAGACGGCCCCCGGCCTCAGCGGCGGCGTCGGCTGCGTCGAGGAGCCCGTGCTGGAGCTTGCATAAGCCCAGCCTCAGCATAAATAATCATTCGAACGACTTAATTAGAAGCACAATGGCCAAACATGGTCAGTTCGGCTTTGCTGGCTTGCTGGCCGATGTGGCAGGTAGACTCCGACTCCGACTCCATGGTGAACCAGCGCAGTGTGAGTGTTCGTGACGGGCACAGAGCATGACACAGAGCTGCAGTTGCATCTGGGAGAGTGGCTCTACTCGGAGCACAGATGCGCATAATTACTGACTGCGATCCACTTCCTGAATGTGACGAGCACGCTGGCATCGACAGCCACGGCTTTTGACATTTGCCAGCGCAAGCGTGACCCCCTTTGCGAGGGAGCACTGAATGTCAACCAGTTTTGCGAGCTGACTAGCAGATCAGTCAGAAATACCCGACCAATGATGTCACACAAGAGTTGCTTAAGCTCAGTGCGCAAGAATCCGCACACACGGCGATGGGCAGGTGACATTCGGAATGCAACCGATTGGCCGAGCAGCGATGTGGGGCATTCTGTCGGCGACGCGGTGAGGCAGTGTGTGTCGCGCATGCGAAATTGACTGCGTTTGTGGGCCTGTCGTCGAACGCTTACGCTTGCGATTGCGACACAGCCATCGATCACAGGGACCCAGTGTGGTTGCATAAGGAGGAGTGGTAACCGGCACGGCCGCGGCAGCCCGTTTAGAAGATGTAAGACATGGAGATCGCTTTGTATTCCTTAAGAGGTGTTAAAATGCGATCGAAGTGAGTGGCGTGCTGCAAGACTTGGCACACGCAAGGTCATCGATGAAGTGGGTTAACCGAGTCAGGTGTGGATGAAGTGGGTGACAGGGTGTCTTGGCGGCCATCCGCCGTTCACTTGGGGAGAGGGGAGCTGGCTTGTGGGGGGAGTTCGCATTAATCAGTTTATGCTGACGTTACTCTAAAAATTGACTTCAACCGACTGAAGGTAGATCGTGGAAATCGTCTTTGGGTCCAGAAGTGAAGCCATGGACGGTGCTGGAGCTTGCTTTAGTCGGAGAAATCCTTCAGAGGACGTCTAGGACTAATGTTGAAGCAAATGCCGAGCCAAAGAAGCGTTCGTGCATTCCGACGCCAAGGACTACAGGTGGACTCAGGGGAAATCCCTAAAACCCTCTGGAGTCACTAAGTCCGAAGGCAAGTTGTCAAGGCAAAAGCTTCCGTGTTGTCCTACTAAGTCCGCTCACAGTCCAGAACTCGACAACTCCCGAATGTCTCCTCCTTCCCCTACCATCGGTTACGCAAGTCAATCTCAGACCCAATTACCCCACCAGGGGCACCATTCGAGTGGACGACTTCCCAGAAGAGTCCCTATTCCCGGTCACATGTTTATTCTGCACAGTCACTGCCCACGAGAACATGGTAATTGCATTGCATCATCCAGCGTCTCCCCAGAATCACTAGCTCCGGCTAATTGCCTTTGCGGCATCAAAGGCAGGCAGGTACACCAGCAACCAGCATCGGCACCACCTGTGAGGGTACCTCGGGAACGTTTAACGAAACAATTGCTTCTTTATCGCAAGCCCGCGGTAGCAATCTGCCTAGATGGGCGCTCCAGCGCCCGCCACCACCACCAGCCCTCGCATTCAAGTCAAAATCACGGTCTTTTGCCCAAGACATTGGTGTCATGATGCATTACACTGCTATGGCGTGCCACGCCATTCCATCGGTGGGAACGTCGTCGTCCTGCATTCCTCCAGAAACAATGCCCGAGAATAGCGCTTAAGTGATGGTTATGTTGACACGGATAGTCGTTCCCTTCCGCTCAGACGCTTATGATAATTTGATTGCGCCCCGTGCACTGCCTGGGAACAGAAACGCGGCGGCGGCGGACGCTGCTGTCTTTTGTTTTCCTTGGGCGTTTAGGTATGTAAATTAATTACCAGTGGGGGGACCGAGTGAGGCAGAGAGAGAGAGAGAGAGAGAGCTAGTGCCTGGGGTGAGATTACTGGGGTCTCTGGGTTTTTGGGTGGAAAAGGTTAAGGCGCTGTGTTTTATTCTCAACTGGTTTGGGACTTTGTCTGGGTTGCTTGGGGGACTGGTCGACATTCGATTTGTCTTTTGTTTTGGGAAGTTTACGAGGTCGAGAAATGAATGTTCCCTCTGACGTTGACTGGCCGTTAAATCGGGACCAGGCTTTTCTTTAAGTAGGTTTTAAATGAGGCTTATTAGTAAGGAAGGGAGAGGAGATCCAACGTAGCTTTGTGCACTGGCATCATGTTCCGATGTCTCGCTGGCTGACCGATGCTTATACCTTGCCAGCCGACACGTCAAGACAAGTCGTCGGTGTGTCTCTACAATCTAGTTGAATCACATCACTGTCAAAGTCCTGATGCGTGATTTGCCACCGAGATCTCGCTTTATCTGACCACAATCCGATTATCCATCAATTTTTAAACAAAATGCCCCCTTCTTTGAATCCAAACTCACCACACAGCATTTTCTTCTTTTCACTTGCAGCGCCACCAACCACCGATGTAGACAGCAAGACACAAACCACAAAGAACCGATCAACTCCACGCACCTAGCCAATGTTACAACCGACCACCACCATGGATGACTACATCACAGTGGTTGAGGTCGACGATCCGACGTCCCAGGACACAAACCACACACAGCGACACCAAGCTGTGAAGCGCAGCAATTCCATTCAAGACTCATCATTTATAACAGTTCTCTCGATAAACGATGTTCCACCACAGGCACAAACCACATCTGTGGTTCACACGAATGCCGCCATAGACAGTGGCTCCCCGGCGGAGACGGAAGACATCGAAATCGTTCACGTCTATCGACTACCAGGCGAGCGCCTAGGCTTCGGATTGAAATTCCAGGGAGGCACGCGCAGCAGTGAGAAGGTGCAACGCTTGTTCATACAGTCATGCGCCAAAGACAGCCCCGCCTCGCGGGTTGTAGCGAGCTGGGGGTACCTCCGCGAGGGTGACGAAATCGTGAGCATCGACGGCAGGGCGGTGTGCGAGATGACACGCATCGATTGCGTGCGTTGCTTGAAGGATAACGTAGCCATAAAGTTGTTGGTGCGCAATGGCTACGGTCAACTGCCAGCAGGTGATGGCAGCAGCGAGGAGGAGCCCAAGAGTACGAAACAGAGCCCGCCACCGCCGCCGCCAGTTCCGCCGAGGAAGCTGATCAAGCGGAGGCAGATGAAGGACGGTAAGATGGCGATAGTGGATGACAAACCGTTCACACCACCGCCGGACGCGGAGTACTACATCAACCTGTTCTCGGACGAGAACTCGCACAGGGCGGCCGGCTCCGAGAGCGACGATACCGCCAGCACCATCTCGACCATATCGACAGTCATCGATAAGTTCTCGATTGGATCCAACTACTCGTCGGAGACGGACTTGTCCGGCTATGCAGGCATGAATGGGACGTCCGTCATGAACAAGGCCGAATTGGCCAAGGTCCTGAAGCCGTTCACGATGCTGGAGAAGGAGTTCAAGGTCACAGAGACTGTGACGAAGAGTGAGGACGTCGTGAAGAAGGCCGCAGCTCCGGCCAATAACTACGAGAACGTGGAGCTTAAAGTGGAGAAGAGGAATGTTTACGAGAATGTAGAGCTGAAGCCGGCAATGCCCAACGAAATAGTTGAGAATGGCGAAGACGCAGCCCCCAAGCCGAAGCCCAGACAGACACCCGTTACAGAGCCGAAGAAGCGTTCGATTATACCGACGCCGAGGAAAATGAACGGCATCAAGACAGATCCCGAGGAGCACCTAGAGTCCCCCAAGTCCGAGGACAAGTTGATCACGAAGATCCCGAAGGCGATAGCTGCCGTATTCGGATCATCCGCCTCGCCCAAAGCGATGGAGCGGTCCAAGACCGAGAGTGAGCTCAAGCTTAACCACCACTCGAAGAGCACCACCGACCTGAGGAAGCAGTGCGAGATCTTTCTCGAGTCGGAGGTGAGGAGTTCGCTGGAGAACCTCTCAATAGACAAGCAGGCGGAGGAAGCCAAAGCTGCCAAGTCACGAATCCCCGTCGTGCTAACGGCAAGGAAATCCCTCGACGCAACACCAGCAGAGCTTCCACCCAAGATAGAGACGATCATCATTAAGCCACGCACCATGGTGCAGAAGCAGAAGTCCGAGACGGACCTCAAACTGACTTCCTACCGGCCGAAGGACCAGCGTCCTACCAACCTGCCGATCCTGAAGCCGGGCAGTCCAACAAAGACCCCCCTGCATCGCTCCAACTCAGCGGAATCGAAGCCGTCATCGCCGAAGACGCATATCCCGGTGCCCAGCTCACCGACCGAGCTGGGCACGCCCACAAAAGCCAAAGGCCCCAAGCCCAAGCCTCCAGAACGGGTCCAGTCCCTGACTAAGACTCAAATTCCCAAGCTGCATCTGGTTGTCAGCCCCAACTGCACGACGCAAATGATCGTGAGTGCGAAGGAGGCATCGTTGGCCCCAGCCACTCCGCCAACGCCCACAATGCAGACCTTCAAGCAGTCCTCGCCCCCACTGCCAGTTACACCGCCGCAGAACCGCGAGATTCGGTTCAAGATTCAGACCTACGAGAGCAGCAAGCTGGAAAAGGACAGGGATCTCTTCACCGACGTCAACGGGAACGAGGAGATGCCAAGCCTCTTCGACTTGGTGCGCAAGAACAGTCCGCCCAGCGCCAGGAAGGAGGAGCCCAAAGCCGACGTCAGCCTGGAGTCAAAAAACGAAGATGACAACCCGGAGGAGGAGAGTCCGGTTGTGATCAGAAAGTGCATTAAGATAACGGACGCCGATCAGGAGCCCGACACCTACTATTCGTCCAGTTCGAGTGGAAGCGAGGACGAGGATGGCGACGAAAAGGACTACGAGATCGAGGATGGCGAGAAACTGGGACCGCCGGAGGTCATCAACGGGCCAGGTCCCTCGGAGGCGTACTTCAACATGTATTGGCACTCGAACATGCTGCCGACCATTGGCGAGGTTGAGGAGGAGTTCTCATCGCTGGAACAGCAGCCGATTTCAAATGGGTGAGTTTTATTTGCTTTGAGGGGTCTTTGAACGGTGGACGTGGACGTGGATGTGTCTATGTGCTTAGTCCGAAGTTTTCTGAGGAATTTTGACGATCACTGAGCATCAGCGACTATCACTGATGATGATTGACGATTACAGGGGGTTATCAAAGATCACTGACGATCACCGACTTTCGCAGACGATTCACTACAGGGAACCCTCAACGGTCTCAAAGGTACAGCGCGTTCACAAGGAATACTCAACGATCGCAAAGAATCTTCGGCAATATCAAGCGATCTCAAGAGGATCAGCGACGTTCATAGCGGATTTTCGACAATTTCAGATGATCTTTAATGATCTCAGAGCATCTCCGATGATCACAGAAGATGACCAACGATCACTGAGCATCGTCGAAGATTTCAGAGGATCCTCGAAAATCTCTGAGAATCGTCGCCGATCGTTGACTCCAGAAAGCACACCGCGACTAATTCAAAAATCAGTTCAAGGTCACTTCGTGACATTGCTCAAACGTTCGTCGTTGCCCAGTCGCTCACGATGATGACTCCAGTCACCCATATTGCGACTCACGACCTCGGCCTTATCTCTCGCGATTTGCTAATTAAATTTCGAGCGAGCGAGCGCGACGATAGCGACTTTCATTCAGCCCATTTCCATTTAATCAGATTACTCAGACCGGAGGTCCATTGACGTGCGTTGTGCCGTCAGCGAACAGCGGAAGGCTGTCAGTAGACGTGGCGCCCTCATAATCCATCTCAATGGCCCCTTCCTGCCCCTCCGCTAAAGCCGGCCGCACACTCAGTCCTCCAGCGAGGTGCGATACAATCCAGACTCGTTTAATTGAAATTGTTTTCCAGTGCAATTTGTATGTACAACATTTGCCCGACAGCCGTGGGTGGCACAGCTACTTCACGGATTCTCACCTTCGGCGGAATTCAATTTGTCGCCGAACACCGACAACACGGCTGTTGATGGTGTGCTGGCTCTTGGAGTTTGCCAGCACCGTGTTCACAAAATTCTGACACCACTCGGGTGATGAATTAATCACGTTGCCATGTTATCGCCGCCGAACGCGACGATGATAAGGTGGGCGCTCAAAGCGAAATCAATTTGAAATACGTTCGTCGCGGTTTTTTCTTCCCTTTATTGGCTTGCCTCGAATGGGAGTCGGAAGTGAGGGGAGGGCGTTGGCGTTGGCGTCAGCTGAGCAGGCATCCTCCAAATTCGTGCATTCATGTGAACCAGCATAATAAGGCGAATCTGGTCTCTGGCATGCAATCGACTTTCAAAGATTCACTGAGCTGTGAAGTCAACAGTATAGGTGGCGGGGCGAGGCGGATTGCGGATTTAAATGTTGTGTGGCTTTAAGTAAGCAGCCGCGGCTGACAATATTCCGAGTTTCGTCCTGAAGCGAATGCCACAAACGGTGATGATACTTCTCACAATCATCATGAACAATTGCATCAACAATTGCTACTTTCCTAGCAAGTGGAAAATAGCAAAAATTGTCGCAATACCAGAAAAGGGGAACGCTGCCAGTGTTTCAGGATACAGGCCTATATCGCTCTTGAGCAATATAAGCAAGATCCTGGAGGACCTGGTAGTGCGAAAATAAAAGCGATGGTCTACCGACCTGAGAAACATCGGGAGAAACATTCAACGCTACATCCTCTAATGAAGTTCCACCACGAGGTTGTAGCTGCACTGAACAATAAGGAGGTCACCGTCGCCTGCTTCCTAGACGTTGAAAAGGCCTTCGATACGGTCTGGATTGAGGGACTCATCTACAAGCTGAACCAGGTGGGATTCCATTCCAACCTCATCAGAATAAGCTTTCTGCATCCCAGAAGATTCTACGTCTCAGTTGAAGTCAACAGAGCGGCGCACTAAGGCGGGAGTTGCACAAGGATCAAAGCTGGGACAGTGGCTTTTCAACATCTACACGGCAGATCAACCACATCCAACTGACACAGTAAAATGCTGTCTATTCGCAGATGACTCGCCGACTTATGCCATCCAAACAGCGAACAAATTTGACTACTATGCCAAATGGGGTATTCGTATCAATGCTGGGAAATCGGTACTTACGTGCTTAAGGAGACCATCCAGAGGTGGATGCAGATCAGCAGCCACATGTCCAAGAGTAGAGGTAGTCCTACCTAACGGTACAGAAATATTAGCAAACGAAAAGGTCAAGTATCTTGGCGCTTAACTTCACGGAAAGGCTGAAGTTCAACAGTCATTTGAAACTGACCCTCTAGATGGCCAACCTAGGCTTCCATCGCCTAACTTCACGGAAAGGCTGAGGTTCAACAGTCATTTGAAACTGACCCTCTAGATGGCCAACCTAGCCTTCCATCGCCTAACTTCACGGAAAGGCTGAGGTTCAACAGTCATTTGAAACTGACCCTCTAGATGGCCAACCTAGGCTTCCATCGCATCTATCCCTTGATGCGCAAGCAAAATGGACTAAGCCAGAGGACAAAATTGCTGTTATAAAAGCAGCTTATACGGCCAATCTTCCCAATATGGCACACCATCTCTAAGACCAGCTTGACGAAGTTCGCAATTTTCGGAAGAAAAATACTGCGAATATGTAACGGACGCACCTTCGACAGGGACCGTCCGAGGCACCACAGCAACAATAGGCTTTACGACCAAGCACGCATCATCCCCCTGCAACAGTACATGGTGACACTGTTCAGAAAGCAGGCACTACAAATCAACAACCATCCTAACCAGGAAATCAGGAACCTGAGAACATAATCCAATAAATCTCAAGGGGGCGTCCTATCCCCCCTTCTCTGGATTATTGTAGTTGATGTTATCCTTCAGAGATTAAGTGAGACTGGATGCAAACCCATAGCAAATGCAGATTACATTGCAGACATCATCACTGACATGGAACTAGGCCTGCAAACTTTAGCTAAATGGACGGGCAGTGTCGGACTTGATGTAAAGCCATCCAAGAGTGAGCTGGTCCTGTTCACAAGGAGATACAAAATCACTCCACGAAAGTTGAAGGGAAGGGAACTAACTTTCACTGATCAATCGAGCGAGAAGTACTTGGGTGTTATTGGCGACGGAGACATAACATTCAGGAGCGCATCAGGAAAGCAGCAATGGCACTGTACACCTGCAGGAAAATAGTCGGACCCGAATAGGGAATCCCACCCAGAATAGCACACTGGCTCTACACGCCAGGAGTAACACCAGTTCGGAGTAACGGAGTATAGGAATGGTGGAGGGCACTAAAGAGCGAAATCTCATCAGAACAAGCACTCAGATCAACACCCACGACAGCCTTCGACATCTCACTCAATCTCCTTCCCATGGACATTTACGGGAAGCTTACTGCCACGCATGCAGCATTAAGACTGAGGGAGTGTAAGCAATGGGAAAAATCCCACTTGGAGCTACTTCATAACTCGAAGCTTCCTAAACAATCGGACTACCCTCTGAGGACTGTGAAATCAGGCACTAAACGATAAGAATAGAGTGCGATGAAGGAAAGGTGTGCAACTCTACTGTCACGGAAATTTATACTGACGGCTCCAAGTCGGAGGAAGGTACAGGCTCTGGTGTATACCCCAGTTGGCAGGAGTCGGCTCCCGAACCACTGCAGTGTTTTCCACGGAGCCATAAAGGCTCCGGGAACACCATCGAATAACTCCGAGACGGTGAAACTCTGCCGCCTATCTCTAAGGGAGAGGATAGACGCAACCCTACCCTTTGATGGGTCAATGGGCACAAGGGTATTCCGGGGAACGAAAGATCCGACGAATTGGCAAGAAGGGGGCGAGTCTACCACTGGCACGAAATGCACGCCCATAGAAGGCTCTAGAATCATTGCTATTGAAAGAGGCCATAATCAAAACCATGGGCAGGATCGGAGACCTGTACGAAAGCGATGTGGCCTACACTAGATCAGTAGATCCAACAAGAACTAAAGCCCTCCTAGAATTGGGCAGGTGGAACATTAGTAAAGCAATAGGCGTAATTACTGGCCATTGCCTAGTCGGCAATCAGGCCAGAAGGCTTGGACCTATGCACCCTACAATGACTTTTTTAGGAGCTGCAGGGACGAGGAGGAAGAGGAAACCGTGTTACATTACCTCGGAACCTGCCAGGGTAGTTGGCAATCAGGCCAGAAGGCTTGGAGCACCCTACAATGACTTCTCTAAAAGCTGCAGGGATGAGGAGGAAGAGGAACCTGTCCAGGACTCAGCAAACACAACATAAACACTAAAAACCACCAACTGCCTTTAGGTGTCAGTAACATCAACAGAGGGAAATTACGAATAAGTCAAGTTCTTGAATGAAGTGCCGGGAAAAGCCGATAAAGTGGCAGCACAACGGACCTTAATGGTCTAAGTGAGGCAAATCCTCGAGGGAACTTTGCCAGTCACACCCACCTACCTCCTTCAAGGCCTACTTCAGCATATACTGGCCGATGCTGCCGTCTCCGAGTTACGATGACCATCGAGCCTAAATGTTTCTGAACACACCCATTCCAGGCAGAGCCAATTTCCTTCGCCTTGACTTCGTGTATTTTGCCTTCTCGAATTTCGTGTTCACATGTGCACATTACCTTTCGTTCTTAGAACACGCCCATCCAGTGAATCAGGTTGAAGCGAAGGCTTGATAGAGATTTCACGTCATCTTCCATCTCAAATTATGAGCCACCTCGTCACAAAAGATCTCTGTTCCTGTCCTCGGCGAAGCATTGTAGGCGACTCGTCCAAGTCTTTGAACAGCTCCAGTTTTTTTCTCCAATCTTTCACTTCCCTTTACTGACTCTCTTCTCATTTCCTCTCCTTTCAGCCCAATTGTGATCGTCAACGATGTCAGTCAGTTCCAACGCCACCAGCACTATCAAGAACTCCCGACCAACCCCCCAACATCTGTGGAGTCTCCAGTCAAACAAAAGATCGCTGCCGCTGTCGCAGTCAAGGACCCGTTGCAGTCAAATCCCGCACCACCCACAGCAGCAGTGAGCGGAGAAAATATCCGTCCCTCTTCGCTGACAACCACCCCCATCTCTTCAAGCCACATCACGAGTGATGATGATCAAGTAAACAAACCCCCTCCGCCAGACACCATTGACAGCGAAACTGCAAGCGATAAGATAACGCTGTCAAGTGATAACTATAATGATTCGCTTGCAAGCACTACCCCCGCACCACAGACACCGTTGGCGGCGGAGCCGGAATGTAAGACAAGCGACGACAATAACAATACGAGCGTGAAAAGCGACACAAATGGCATTGAATCGACACCAAGCCGCCAGGCGGAGGGCCTAATCACAGAAAAGCCCCACCAGCGTCAGCAGGTGAGTGCCGTCAACGCCGCCGATAGCGAAGTCAGTATTCGTGAAAGTTCCGCAAGTGAAGGTGATTGTGCAGCCGACCGCGACGACGCGAAGCAATCAAGCCCGATCGAGATGAGTTCAAGCGGTGACAGTGCAGCAGTGAACTGCACCATAACCAAGACAACCAAGACCACAACCACCCGGAAGACGGTGAAGTCGAGTCAGAGAATCGAGAGCTTCGAGCAGATCGACAGAAGCGGCTCGAGCAGCTCGCCCGAAGTCAGCGTGGTGAGGCGCAGCGAGGCCAATGAGGAGTGCAGCAGCTCCACGCAACAGGTGCAAGAGGAGAAGGTCAAGAGTCTGCCGGCCGACGACGAGCTAGCTGTGGCTAGTCTGAAGGCAGTGGCCGAGGTTGAGCCAACTAAGGCAACCAAGGTGTCCGTGTTGGAGGAGACCTACCAGAGTGACCAGAAGGCAAGCACACATACCATCGTGCGACAGGATGACAAGGAGCATGTACACGCGTCAGTGGAGTGCCAGTCGGAGCGTGCGGCTGTCCGGGCCGTGCGGAAGGAGGACGGCGAGCAGCCGGCGACAGCGGAGCCAGCCATTGAGGGGATAACCGTCACAGTCTCCACTGAGACGCGTCTTATCGACGAGGATGGTGCGGCGGGAGACGCGGACGATAAGCAAAGTATTGTAACGGGTATTTTGAGTTTATCTGAGACCGGTCTAAGGACAAGGCAAACGGCGAACGTAACGGAGGTGGTCGAATGCGTGCACGAGAAGCGCGAGGGATTCGCCGAACTAGACGTGGTAAGAGACTTGAAGAAACCTGAACCCGCCATGGGTGTGCAGACAGAGAACAGGCAGTCCTTGGAGGCAGGGAAAGGCGATTTGGAAGAGAAGACCACCCCAAGTGAGGACTTGCAGTCGGCTGAGATCGAGGTTGAGCCGCCTGAGAAGCAGGATACTGAATCAGTGCCAGTCGTTGAACTCGAACAAGAAGATGCCAAGAAAGCAGTGAAAGAGGACGAAGTCCAGCCGTCAGGGGAAGCGGAAGAGATTGTGGAACTCCTGGATGACGTCACCGAGCCAATCCTGTCAGAAGAACTGGAGATAGCCAGCGATGACCAAATGGAGGAGCCCGCGGAAGTGGAGGAATTCGTTCCTCCTCCAATTTCAGAGCTCATCTCCATCGTAGAGGTGCAGAGCCCAAAGACATCGTCCCCAGTCAAGTCGCATGGCCCCGTGCTGGTTGGAGAAATCAAGAAAGGAAAGCCCAATGAGGGGTTCCAGAAGATTTTCGGTGACATTGCTCCGGTGTACGTCTTGCACAAGAACATCATCCACTGCGACCCGCCCAAAACGGAGACTGATGAGTACACGTCGACGCCCAGGCCGAGTTCAAACGAAGGCGACAAAAAAGAGGATCTTGGTGCCGTAAAGAAAACCGAGTCCATTCCCAAGACCGAGCCGAAACGCGAATGCACCGCCAAAGTGATTGACGTCAAGAAAAAGGCCCCCATCGAGGCGAAGGACACTTGGGCAGCTGTCAAGTCACCCACTCCGCATCCGAACGAAGTCCGCACGGAACCAAATGGATTAGAATGCAACACAACGCCCGCAGCAGCTGCAGCTGTAGCTGTCAACGCCATCACCGCCAGTGCGCCAGGAGGCAAGCCATCCAGCCAACCATTGGAACGAATAATCTTGGGTGTTGAGCACAATGCAGACGGACATGCAACCTCTGCGTCCACTGAACCTCAATCAAAAGTGAAAATAGCCAGTGAAAGTTCACTCTTGTCAAACGGCACGCTCGCGGCCGCAGCCATTGCTCCAGAGGCGTCAAAGTCATCAACGTCAACGGGATTCTCATCGACGTCATTAGCAACTCCATCATCTGCTGGGAGTCCAGCCGCCGTCACCGACGAGAAAGGTTCACCAGCCGGCAACGAGGACAAACAAGGTAAGTCATATCCAATGTGCTTCACATTTCCAATGTTCAGTGTCCAGGTGCGCCTCGGCGTCAGCGAGGGTGAACGCTCAGAAACTTTCTTCGAACGGACATCGATACTCGGCCGGGGCAACGAGCGTCTCGATTATCGTGTCAATTGGGATTAGATCTGGTCGGGGCTGGTGGGAGTCGGTCCACTGCACGACCAGGATGTGGGCGAAACGTTTGCATACCATGCATCAGCCTGCCGCGTGCGTGCGAAATCATGCCAATGGAATGTTGTGACAGATAAGATAAGTCGCACGGAGGTGGGAGATGACTGCTTGTCGTCGTTATCGCAATTCATGACAAACGTAGTTCGAATGGGTAAAGAACCGACACGTTGCCTGGCATGATGCACGTATACGGTGATATTTTGTGTGAATTTTTAGTTTCTTTCTGGAAGTGGAAGCTACTTCGAATGTGATTTCATTGAAACTCCGAACCAAACTTCGCAGACACACTGTTCCCCAGTTCACGGGCACAAGTTGCCAATCACCATGAAATATGCGCCATCACCAGCTCCATCCATCTGCACTCGGTTGCACCTAAGGGCCATAACTTCGGCAACCGAAGTAAAGACAGAGACTACATTGTTTCGATTCCATTAAGGATGGCTGCCCATCGCTGGGCTGCCTGCCCAAAAGGACGTAAACCGCTCACCACAACAAAGTGCCGAAACATGCAACAGCACTTTCCATTCATTAATGCCCCCCCCCCCCCCCCCCCCCCCCATTCATGTGCCACAGATGAATGCATAGAATAGGTTCCACATTCAATATGCACTCGTTGCCGCTTATTCAAATTGGAATTATCCTTCCTCGGTGATCCGTTCTACTGACCCATTATTTATGAATCCCTCGGATGGGGCTCTTGCCGCGCAACACAGCATTCCCATTAGGCATGCATGCGTCGGGCGAGCGTGTGCGAACCTTTCGGGGGAGCGAGTGTGCAGCGTATTATTTGCTGGCAAATTTACCGGATGCCTTCCACCGATGCGCTTTCAAATCCGTCAATATGAAGTCAGAGCTAGGAGCGATTTGCAATCGCCCGAGGGTGGGGGGAGGAGGTGGACCTTTTAGGCCATTCGAACATGGCAATCTAATGGGATTATGATTGGTATTCATTGAGGATGGCATCCCTTCTAGGAATCATCACTCTGATTAGGGTTAATTCCGAGCGCATTTGCATGCGAACGATGATACATTTTTGATGGATGTGCTGCGGTGGAATAGAGAGTGGGGCGATGGTGCGATGTGGAGGCGACAAAATGTTGAATAGCGTCATCAGAGCTTGGCGTTAATTTATTAATGTATGCAAAGAGCCTGATCCTAATGGCCAGAGGGATTGTTGAATGTCGTTCTGGGAATCAATGGGATCTGGGAGGGATGTGCAAGCAAGGTGTTCGAAGAAATGCCACAATGGCTGTGAGCAAGTGGGACTGCGAGTGCCGAACAGACAATCGTTCGTGGATGATTTAGCTCCGATTTCTGGTGCGATCATGGTCCGTTTGGTTCAAGTGGTTTGTTTCAAATTGGTTGAACTTACTGAGTTCAACCGTGCAGCAGTCACACTTAGGCCAGTCAAGTTGATCCCATTGCGCAAACCGGTTGATGCCTCAGTGATGAAGATGACTGGCACTAATACAGCTTAATTCAGGCAGTTTATTGAAGAAGTAATGCCCCAACTGGCTTTTCCTGCGGGAGGTGAGGACGCTGCAAATGCAGAGAGTGTGCACAGTAGTTACCTTCTCTAACTCGTCTCTGCAGCTTCGGTAGAAGTCACAGTAAGACGTGTGTTTCAATGACGCAGAGGTCATTGATGAAGCCAACGAGAGCCCTGAGAGTCGGCCTGCTCATTCTAATCAGCCTGTGTTATCGTGTCGAATCGAGACTAGGCTTCTGCGTCTGTCTTAAGCACTTGAGATTTCTTTACACGAATTCTGGACTGTGTAGCGACAAATGCATGAAGGTGCAACAAATCTCCATCAGGAAGGACAAGAAGCAACAAGTCTCATATGCCACTGGACCTCAACTAACAAGCTTTCGACACAATTGCTAGAATGAGGATTTTGTAGAGCTAGGATGAGTAGTCTTGTCTAAGTTCATCCGAAGTAACAATGGTGGTCAAGAGCGAATCTGTGTTGGATCACCACGGCGATCACGTTTGCTCCGCGGTAGGCAAACGCATTTTTCTTCTCATGTCTCAATCAGAGGTGAACTCGGGGCTCAACCAACTAACTCCAACTCGGTTGCAACGATTTGTTCCCAGGCGGACCAGGATTTACTTTGAAAGGCAAAGTCAAGGTTGTTGACTGCTCTCCGCTTGTTGCTCATAACTCAAGTTGTCCTTGTTCAAGGATATCTCTCATCCCTCTGAAACAAACACGCCCTACTTGTCAGGTGGAGTGTAATTTCGGTGTTCGGTCTCGTGTCTGTGACAGACTACCAAGCTCAAGATCTGTGCAAACATTTGTCATTATTAGCGGACCCAATTCCACAAATCATCTTTCGACTACCCTTGACTAGGTTTCTACTAAAAATTAGGTTTGAGGTCAGCCAGCTTGTTGCGTTACCAGAGGCGACGAGTAGACATCTTCTCGGAATTTGCCCGGCTTCGATGTCTCCCAACGAGCTCTTTCAATTGATGCTACTTTGCTTCAATCTAAGCTCCAGATGATTGATGATTGATGATTGGGGGATAAACGATAAACTCACTCCGACATATCCACTATCAGCCACCTAAGGGCGTTGTCATAGCTGCCACGACGAATGATTTTACACAAAGCTGGTACAAGGCTACCTTGGAACTACATAATTCCATTTCCTGGGCAGCATCTTGCTGATGACTTATCTCGGACTTGATCTGTCTCGGCTCAACTTGAGTAAGGTCTTCTCTTGGGACTGGACCTTGCTTACCAAAGCGGCCGGCGTAGAGTTGCCTGTGACTTCTGCATACTCTATGTGAGCAGCCACAATGCCTTTTTAAACTCGGTGAGGATGCCTTTAGAATCTTTGTTGGCTTGCGCTTGTACCCTACGTGAGAAGTCACCTAGATCGACTCTACCATGATGCTGCTAGTACTTCTCGTCTAAAAACTCTTCGAGGAGCATGTTATGTGCTCCTCCAGGCAGTGTCGATTAATCAGCTTAGTCCCACACAAATTAGTTTCCGGTGGTGCTGATGGGAAGTACTACTCAAGCTACATATACAGATTTCCGATCCATTCAAAAACGATCCCGATGTTTTAACCTGAATTCTGTCGATCACGGTTTGTTACACTTCACTCTGTCGCACATTCATCTGCTTTCTGGCACTTTTTTGATCTAGATTCACTCGTCCTCTTTCTCGCAATTCCTTGAGTCAAACCATAACATTATGGCGTTTTTTTCGCAGTCTTCGGGTCATTGGCGTGAGATATAAGTCAAAACAATGAGAACTCAACTCATTCTCTGACGACGACGCCCATTACATGACCATGAGATGATGGTTTCAAAGTAAGTCCCATCCCAGCGACGCACGTCGCCTCGCTGGCTCATTACAGTAGCGCGCTAAACTCAACCTAAGACATTCCAATTATCGTGCTACAACACATTTTGTCATGGCCCACAGTAGCTGCACGGACGTCAACCGGTGTCTACCGGATGATATGTTAGTCAGATGGAATGCCAGCGATAGTCTATGCTGCAGGTTGACCATCGCACGAGACGAGTGCACACTTACAGCGCTCCAAGTGTCGTAATATATTCCAGAGAATTATGCTCCAACGTTGCCTGGATGAAAGTCGTGCTGTGGTCATGAACCCGAGAGACTAGCTGGTGATCGTTTGGGCTGAGCTCGAGACGCGGCCAATCGATATACATTGAAGTCGATCCGTGGGAGCACTGACTCCAAGCAGTTACTTGTCCTTGCGCCACGACCACGAGTGGTTGGATGTGAGGCGGCGGACATTATGATGAGATGTGCCAGAGGGCTCCAAGGGTTGCAGTCATTAAGTTTTACGAGAGAAGACGCGAGTCATTCGAGTTTTAGCAGTCGAGTGGAGTGATGGCGCAATGATGCTGCAGGCTAAGGATGACCGTGGCGTAAGAAGGGTCAGTTTTTCCAATTTGATTGGGACCATACTATCGTTGGGAGGACATCGATCAGAGAGGTATGGAATTGGCATACTTTTAGGCGCTTGATCAAAGCCAAGTCTTTAGCCCGGATTTAATCTAGAATTGCTCCATTTTTTGTCAGGAGATCGTCGTCAAGTGAAGAATGAAAGATCTCGGCGGCAGTTTAAACACAGTGTCTCGTCAGAAATTCGGCAAAGCCTAAAATGCTCACTTCTCAGTCCCCTATCCGCTGTTACGATGCACTCCTCAACATTCCCATGTCCTTTCAGTCAGTTTGCTCGCGAACACAATGACCACTGACTTGTGATTCCAACCTCGTGCCACAAAACGACCCCAGCACAGGCCTTGATTCCCTCTGAGACGTGCTCGAGTACTGAATTGTTTTGATTGCTCGCCTTGATGAGCACTTACCTTGTTTCAGCGAAGCGAACACCATCACCACGTCAGCCACCTGGTCTTCGACAGCAGGAGTGTCAGTGCCTCTCGTCGAGCCTATCATCGTTGCAGTCATCCGTCATTAACATGATTTATTACCCGCACCCCTCCGTCGCGTCGGATGAAGTACTCATCGCCCAAGTGAAGGTGTCAATCGAACAAAAGGTGTGGTCTCCTCCATTCCATGAAGCACAAAGCATTCACTACTTCCACGCAGTCCTCATCAACTTCGACTGCCTGCCTGATTGACATTGAATCGTTCGCTGATTGTGGGATTTCCAAGAAAAGTGTCCTTGCTTGCAGTTAATTTACGATATGTGCGCCACACGGGCTATCCCTCCCTCCCCCTCCCCGCACGTTCAACACACACGATGGATGCAAGCCGCAATCGCTGCGATCGTGATGTGAATCAAAAAGTCGCAAACCACTCAACCGCAAATGAGGGCGTCATTGTGTCTCATTTGCCCGTCCACATCCAGCGACCACATCTACCTCGAGTGACCTGCGCTGAGAATGGGTACACCGGCCGTCCATCGCACCCCACTTGACCATCGAACACCTAGTGGAATTCATTTAATTTTAATTAACATTTAATTGCTGGCGTGCGCAATTAGTTTAATTAAAACCTCGTCGCTTTGATGGCGTCAGGTATCTACACAGCGACCGCACAGCTAAACAGGCTTTAATCACTTTTGTCGAAAAGCTTTGCACACTCTTCACGACCACCGCCCGCCTCGCACCGCATGCCCATTGTGCCCCTATCGTAGTGGTCGCCGCTGTGGTGGTGGTCGACGGCAACTGTGTTATCGGAATGATTAATATCGATGATTTAGCACTCAAACAACTCGGCTGCGATAACAGTGTTTACTTTTCGGGCTTTTGCGAAATTTAAGTGTGCGATGGTGTTTTGATAGTTATTCAACTGGGTGAAGGACGGGCGCAGTTTTTATTTTATGCGAAAGAGCAACGATCGGGTTAGGGCTGCGGTCTGGAGTCGACTGGCGGTGTTGGCAAAGAAGGGGAAGCACTCTACAAAGTTTACTTTTACTTATGGCCGAGGGCAGGGCACCACTTACAGGGCAAAGTACGTCGTCCACACTCAAGGGCACTGCATTACGTCGGGTCTTGAGTCAGAAGTGAGATGCAGTCACCATGACGCAAGTGCATGGTTTCAAACCTTTGTGCTGATTCGGAGGTTCGCTTGGGATATTTCGCGCTCTTTTGGTTGGGTAATGATCTCTAAGAATGACCATCACTCGTGCCCTACAAACCCCAGGTCCACGATTCGTCAATCCGATTTTTAAGCTCGATGTCGTTAACCTCGGAGGCTCATCCATTTCGGTCTGGATTTCCGATGTTTATTCTTTTATGGACTCAATGTTACAGCGCAGCAGATACGAGGAATGTTTCAGATCTGGGGAGTTGCGGGTAAGTGATCATCTTTTTTTCTTTGACATCCTCCCAGACAGAACTCCAGCAAGCGGTTTGTGCTGATGCTGGGGTGAAGGTTAATGTTGACAAACCTGAGGTTATGGTTATATACAGAACGCCCGGAGAAGTTCAAGTATGTCGGGGTCCTTTTCACTAGTGATGAGGGGCGTCATGCTGAGCTTTCACCGTGAAAGGTTGAGAAACACGGCTGTACGCGAGAAGCTGCTTTGAGCGGATAGGGCAATGCTTCTATGATTTGGTCAAGTGACACTAATGTCCATCATCACGACTTGCGAAGCGTACCTTAAATTCAATTCCATCGGGCTGGCGACCGCCTGCCAGACCTAGGAGGACGTGGTTCAAGCCAGTTCAAGAACTCGCCTGGTTGCGCTTGGGCATAACTCCTGATGAGTTGGAATCGATGATAGCGGATCGACTGGTGTGGAGATATCTCGTGCTTGCCTTGCCCCCACTTGTCTTGCCTCGGCCCCTTTCCTTTCCACTCACCGACATCGCAAGCTTGGAGCTACTATTCTTGCATTCTTTACCATCTTAGAATCCACTAGCACTTTCAAAACCAAATTGAACGCTTAAAGGGAAGTTTGCCGTCAAATGAGAACACTTATAATAAAACCATACGATCCCAGCATAGCCTTTGTACCCATTCAAGGTTATTGCCACAATTTCCTGTAACGACAACGATAACATTCTCGATCGCATTCATCTCAGGAAATTCTTACCGGATAAGACAAGGATTCACCATTTATCATTCGGAAGGCGAATATTTCACCTTCGACAGCCAAGGCAACCATTACATCACATCTCCTTAAACAAAGGGCAGACGGTCGGTCGGTGTGGTTTCAATTCACCAATACCGCCCCCTTTAGACATACATTGTCAGACTATGACAATATCAAGAACAAACGATCTCCTACAGAGAGCTCCTATATCCACTGTAAGACTTGCTGTGATCAGTATTGGGACTGGATAAAGGGGGGCATGTAGATCCCTTATAAGGTGCCACACGGAGTGAATGAGAAGCGGCTAAAACACTGCACTCAGGCCGATATGCTATCACACGGGCAGGCTGAGCATTCTTCATAAGTTTGAGGCCACATTTTGAGGGACGATCTGATAAAATTAACGATGATCGGGATGACATGAAGGATGACTGTTGTGTCATGAGCTTGCGATTCCATCGCTATTTTGATGACTGGCGACTGCTGTTCCGTCTGTCTAATTCCTTACAGATCTGATTAAGCTGATTTTGAACAGAGATGCAATTCGATAGATACAACACGAAAAGCAAGCACAGAGATTGATAAATCCATCTTCAAGGACACTCGCATACTATACTCGAAACCCTACGTTAAAGGCGCCTTAAGGGTTATAGCTGAACACCTGGCTAATAAGCTTGCAATATTTGTGTCGATGCTGAACAGCTGTTCACTTAATTAGCCTCAAAAGAAGATTTCCTTTCTGAGACGAGTCTTGGTACAACGGTGCCTGGAATATTAAAGAATGTCTGATGCTGTGGCCTTGGTACAACGGTGCCTGGAATATTAAAGAATGTCTGATGCTGTGGCCTTAATTGCCGCTGGGCTATCGGAAAAACGGATGCTCTTAATTTGTCGGTTACGCTGCAGCCGTCTCTTAGTGTCCGGGATTTCGGGAAGTGGCAACAGCAGATTACAGTTGAAACTAAGAGAGTTCCATTTCAACTTGACTTTGTAGGACCTTTTGCTACACCAACAACGTCGAGATGATAGACGACTTTTTCGGACACAGCGGCTAGACCTTTCCCTTTTTGCAGAACTGACCACAGGACGCGACGACTTCAACAGCTCTTGGGTCCGTAGTCCAACAGATCTGGTAAACCTACCTCTCTCATGGGACACCAATGAAATCAAATTCCGAACGGGTTTCGCCCTTCATGCAGCTCATCTGAAAATTGATGCTTCACCCAAGGTTGACAAAAGGCGTTTAGAGCTCATCTCACTGGCACCCATATGGCCTGAGTTACTTATTGGGCACTGCTGTCTCCTTGCGAGCTCTTATTGCTCACTCCTGTACTCCCCATGCCAACACGTTCTCACGTAAAGTGAATGATCCACAGCCACTTCAGCGTGTTTTCCATGTTGTCTAACTTTATAGCACCTAAAATGGCCACGCTAATCAACTGCTCAACCAGGCCATCTCGAAAACTCACCCATCGCCAATACTGCGGCCCATAAACCGCTCAACATATATCGCCCCCTCTGAACAGTAGCATCACCGCGTACTCTCTCGTAAACATTTCTCCTGTGATAATCGCCAAGGCCAATCAAGATGCAAACCTCCCTGATTGGGTGCCCCATTCGGCTTGTAATTTACGCACCAATCTTTGCATTGTATCTCTGCCATGCGAGCGGTGTTGCAACATTGTTGCAAACACAACAAATTCCGCCTTCACAGAGGGCCCGTCAGGCCCTTTAATTGATTGTATCGACGGTGGACATGAACAGCTTCCATGACTTGGATTTCAGTTACTCTGGCTCCGAAGAGGGCGTGAGTCGCGGTGTGGGCAATATTTTCACGCTCTGGAGTGCACTACACGGGCATGTGTACCGCAGATACATTGTTGCGATCATGAAATCGGCCGGCAGTCTCCTTGTGTCATGTCCCACGGTGAATTGGGATGCCATAAGTAGACCTGTCGACTTTCGATGGCAGCAGGAACATGTTCCCGATTGAGCGCGTGTATCATCGGCATCCCCTGACTAGACGGAGTTCGCTGATATGGAACCGCCTACAGTCACTGTCTGGAGCGGCTGATTTGTGGCAGGCTTTGTTATCATACTCGCAAGCAGAGACGTCTCACTATGGCGCTGCTGCTCGAGTCCCCCGAGAGACATGTCACTGTTTTGCATCTGGAGCCGAACTCCATTTAGTGCCCAGAGTGACATCATTTCCATTTCGTCTCCCATTTCAAGCTTCAATCGTGCGCAGTAACGAGCACGGCGTCCAAGCGAAACACATGTTCCCCGTCAAGGTTCCCAGAAATCCCATTTATGTCACGGACACACGCCCCACATATCGTTCGGCGACAAACTTCCATCATCACATCCCACACAAGAGCGCACATACACGCCGACACAGACGCAGCCCGCATCTAGGAGTCGAATTCGTCCGAGTGACTGCATTGCAAACAATTCCACGAACCACGGACGCTGCCACCAGCACTCGCCACATAAAAGTTAACAAAACTTTAATTGCATTGTCACAGCGATTAAGCGTGTCTGCCCACCGTGTTGACCGCGAAGGAGACCACTCTCCTCCTCCTGCGCGGCCAGAGCGGCCACAGCGGGGGGAGAGACTCAATGCAACTTGGCCGAAATGGCCATCCCGCCTGCTTCAGCCGCAGCTGCTGTGTCAATGACGGCGTGTACTGTCGTCGATGGCAACCTTGTAATCATCCTCCGCAGCGGGCTGGGTTCCGCTGCAGTCGGTGCTGCCGCGAGCAAATGACCAGAGTGGCAGACTATTCGGACTGAATACGAAACCGCAACATTGCGTCACGTCGTCAACACGCCGGTTGACGGTTGGCCACCAGTAGCAGGAGCCAGCCACATCGCGCGGTTAACGTCGGCGATCTCGCACCACTTGAGCGCGATGAAATTCCAACGATGACCATAAAATTGAATTCTGTTTTCAATTCCTCCGGTGCCGCTGCTGGGAATCTCGTTTCATTTGCGACGCTTCATCTCAATGGCGCAGCTGCAGTAGCACTCGCAATGGCGACGGGACGAGCTCTGGGTTCGTTTTTGCACCCGCAAGTGTACGATTAGATGCATGGGTGTGCCACGGAGTGTCTAGCGGAACGCCTGGCAAAACAAATACGAACCCTTCCGTGGCGTGGAATTGGACCCGATGTCGCAACAATGTTGCCGACATCTCGTTCCTAGATGAAATTTTATTCGTGACCCAGGATGGTTGTGGGAAGAGAGGGGGGGCTGTGGCGGTGGTGATGGCAAGTTCCACGAATGATTTTAGTTTCGTAGGAACAGCACATGAGGCTGCTGGTGTCGATGGCAGTTTCATGGTTGAATGCCACACACAGTCTGGTGTACAAGGGGAGGGACGTTTGTCGAATGTGTTGGCGTCGAGAGCTCTTGCTGTCAGTCGGAAATGGTAACAAAGTGTGTCCTGTCCTGTGCTGAACATCGCTTTAGTGGAATGACGGTGAGGTAGATGTGATCCTAACGATGGCCTCCCTGGTCTAGATAAGGAAGGAGTGGACTGGAAGGCATACTTCGCTCAGATTCACTACTCTCAGGCTTGGGCCAAATGAAAAGACAACATTTCGTCTGGAGGTAAGGTAGTCTCTCGGTGCTTTCCATAGCTCCCATACACATCTGCCTCCACCTCCACATCCACCTCCATCGCGTCATCCACCTGCACATTCACATCCAACTCCATCGATTCATCGACCTGCACCTCCACATCCACCTGCACCTGCACCTTCACCCACAAGACAACATAAATCCTCATCGCCGCTGACAGGCCTCATCATTACAAATCTCTCCCAAGAACCAATCGATTTTCATGCAGCTACCGAGACAGTGGCCGTCCCCTTGAACGGCAACGTCGAACCCACGATCCACCGCCGAGTGTGGTCGCTGGAGGGGCCTCCCCGAGCTGAGGGGAAAATCGAAGAATCAATCACGAACCGATGTCATTAATCGATACCCGCCGGCGACGGGGAACCCTGCAGAGCCTTTTCCACGGATGATTAGCGGAAAATCCGATTCCATCCGCAATTGGCTCCCGGGGTGAATGCGCATCCCCTCGGAAGTCAGCCGCTGCTGCCGCTGTTGCGGGCCTGTGCGGTGCAACCTGTAAAATAGATTCCGACGTAATGATGATTATCGTCATGAGGACGTCATTATCGGATGGCTCACGGGCTAAGAACCGCATTCACCGTCACACGGGTGACATTACTTGATGGAGTCGATCGGTAGAATGATCGTCCCCCCGCCCCACGGCACTGCTCTTCGACGGAATGTGTCGTCCGTGTCTTGACGTCGTACATCGTCGTCGACAACGAAGACGTAACGCTGTCATTCCATTGAGGCTCCAATGTCACAACATTTTTATCTTCGAACTGAGGGAGCCTCATCTTTAATTACCGGCAGTCGACGAGTGCTTGCTTGCCTCTTAATTTTCTTCTCGTCTGCACAACAATGAATGACATCACGACATGCACCCCATGTCTGGGCTTATCCTGTCGCTTACCCCCCTTCACCCCCGCACACCGCACCCTCTACACACCGCATCTACCACCACGCCACAATCCTTTCCTAGCGGAAAGGTGTGCAATGCTGTGTTAGATTTGGATGTGCAACAAACGGATCCCAGGATCGAGTGATGGAACAAAACCACATCTCTGCGGAGGCCAGGCAAACAAACATTCGCACACATCGGCACCAGGAACACCACATCCACTTGACTCTGTTGCGGTCCAGGAAGCCCGCAAAGTGAGATAAATGTTAGCAACAAGCATCTCATCTCCACAGCTTACATCCAATTTAGCAGGCAATGGTCGCCTGTCGTCCTCCCTCAGCGGCGCGAGAGTCGGCCGAGAATGGGAACATGCCACATGGACGGTGGAGTCGGCTGAAGCTGATGGCAGCATCGGGGTGGTGGGGGATGAAATTTAGTACAGTGGCGCCTTACCTGTCGCGTTCCTTAGGCCATTTAAGGCGTCCGCAGTACGGTCTAGCTCACTGGCATCGCGGCATGGCACCGGGTTCAGCTCATGTCTGCGCCTGACTGGCATCCAGTCCAGCTGTGCGGTGCAACGTCTTTTTGCCGGCTTCCTTCCCTTGCGGGCGCGCTTTTTCCCCAGAACCATGCAGCAGTGACGTGTGTGTGTGCTTGCTGATCGTATAGCTAATGACCGTCAAATTGGCATACGTAATCGTTTCGACGGGCAATTACGCCATGGGAGGGGGTGGGGTACTGTGTGCGCAGCGCGCAGGAGTGGGTGGAGTGCATTACAGTGCATGGCGGCGCACCCTGGATCGGTGGGGCGGCATTCGTGTTTTTGCCAGATTTCTGACGGGGAGAGCAGAGTATCAAGCGAAGTGTGAAACTTTGCCCTCAGAGATGTGATGTCGCCCCACAGGAGATTGCTCGGATCGCGGTCACGTCAGTTCGCATTGCAACGTTGCAACGCGTGTGAAGTTAGCAGCACTGGCTGGAGGTTGTGACTCGCGATGGTGATTAATTTTCTGGCAGAATTTCACAATAGCAGGTCAGACATGACTTCAAAAAGTCTTGAGTCAGTGCTGGAGCGCTGAGTAAAAGCGGTTCTCCAATCCCACCCTGGATCACGACGAGCGAATGAATGTGGAATAATTAGAGTTCGCCTTGGGTGGCCAACTGTTCCTTGGCTTCTCAGACCCATAAATCACCGTTCAGAGCGAGAGCTGTCTCCGAACGATTCCCGATCATTTCCGATATCGCTGCCCTTGGCCGACGCACCTACTACACTCCATGCCGCCCGAGCCACAAATGATTCCCGAACGAGGCCCGATGTCACTGCCCTTACCCGCGAGCTCCAGGAGCAAAGCACTTGCTGTTCGCTTCCTTGTAACCATTAACTTCCCCATCATCCGGCAGTCCCTTCAGAGGCGGCATGATGAATTTCCACTTACGAATGCTTTACGTCGCGCAGGCATCAAAGGCCTCTGACCGACCAAACACATCCTCATCTCGACGTACACCTTCTGCCGCCCCATACCCTCGCCTTGCAACAGGAATGACATTTGGTTGATGTTTCACCGACCGTTTGTGTGTACCTGCCGACAAACGTAGGGACGAATCTATCTCATTCAACACAACGCCGCCGCCGCCGCCGCCTAGGTACAGATCCCTTCAGGATGCTCGTTCGCTCTCTCTATCGCTCTCCTGTGCCGTCTGCCGCTGAGGGGCACTTATTACCTCTTTGTGGTCAGCGATGACAGCCGCAGCAATCTGCTGTCCTCTTCAGTGAGCAATCACGTCTCAGCGGCATTGTCGGGCGAAAGTAAGTTTCAGTCCCGATCCGCGGCATAGGATCAGGTGTCCGCAAAACGGCCGGTGGACACGCAAGCGATCCAGGAAACCTTTCGAGGGCCACGAGGATGTACCGCCGGTTTTGGTTGCCATGTTCTACAGGAGTTATTACTTTCGTCTCGGGCGATTCATTTGCTCTTGTCATGGCTCGAATGGCGGCGGCTAATGGATTGATACTGTCACATCGGTGGAGAGCCATCCGGCGCAAGGGTGCCCGCGGTCGACGTGGACGAACAATTGTTAACAAAACTCTTGAACATGATTTGTTGATTGGCCACATGTGACAGGAGCCGAGGCCGAAGTGCAGTCCGCTCAACAGCCGCGTCGGCGCAGAGGGAAACGCGCGAAATCCCTCTTAATTATCGCCCATGTTCGATTATTATTCATGAAGCGGAGCGGCGCGGCTTGCCCAAGCCTCAGCCACAGCATCCTTGTCCCGCACGTCGACTTCGGGGATTTAATTGATTTTCAATACAGAGGGAGCATGAGAAACCCGAGCCGGAGATAGGGTAGACATCGGCAGAGCTCCCTCTTGTCTATTTCTTGTGGTCGGCGTAACGAAGCAGGACCTATGGCTCCAGCCTGCGGATCCCTTTAATTACCGAGATGCACAGATTTGCGCGGCCGTCTCTGGGAGCGGAGGGAGCGGGACTGGGACTCTCTGAATGGAATAATTAGTGCTGAAAGGTTGTGGATTCGAATCGAAGATAATGGTCTTGCGGATTGGATATGGCTGGCTGCTCTGGCGAATGGCTGTAGATAAACTTTTGACAGCCGCCCGATAGGGTTCTGCGCACAGATAAATTGGAGAAAAGGGTTTTAATTGCGTTCCGAGATAAGAGCGCGCCGAGCACACTGCGGCTTGTGACTAATTAGCGAGGGATCCGAGGAATGCGCTGCAGATGTGTGATGGCGTGTGATACATTGTGTGGATTATGAACGACACGTACATGGTTGCCTAATGGAGACGTTGATGTGTGTGCAGGTGGGTTGCTCGTAAGTGCTGTGTACACACCATTCCAGTCATTGATCGAGTTAAGCTGGGATAAATGTCAGAGCTGACCATCGGACGGGTGAATCGAATCGCGGAGACCACAGGGGTGCTGGGCGGATTTTATGATCGGTAGGAAGGTTTGTGGACACTATGTTGCTTATCTCAGGGACTCCGACTGGGAACTGGTTGTTACGCGAAGGATTTGAGGGGCTTCATGGAGCGGGAGTGGAAGGCAAATGACATAAGCGTCCTTTATGGACTTAGACACAGATGAGAGTGATGAGAGAGAGAGAGACGGAGTCCCCGCAGTCTTCACAACGGCGTACCTTGTACGAAGTCTACATCAAATTGGTGTAGTATTCAGATTGACTCACGTCAAATGAGGCGGGCTTATCCCACACTCACAGGTTCCTGAACTCTGAAAACGACAAGAAGGCCTACTGCCACAGATCGGCCAATGGAGAGCGTAAACAGAAGTCATTAACGCAGATCCAAGGAGCAGGAGTTCCCTCTCCAGTAGGCTTCCCCATAATCTTCTGCCTTCTGTCTCACTCACCACAGATTGCAATCCCTCAGCCTCTTCTCAGACGATTCCAACCACCTCCTGCTCCCGCTCTGAGTGCTCGCCATTGAGGTAGTCAAGGAAATAATGAAAAGCTCATGGTTATTAAATCTTGTCATGACCTCTCATAAATCAATCTCTTTGCCATGGCAATCCTTATCCGAGGCGCCCTTCGTTCGACAGCCCCAAGTCCATTACCATCATCAAACCACCTCAAGGGCGCAAATACTCGGCAAGTAACTTCAAACTAATGCCAGTGCTGACAAGAGGAACCCTTCCCCTTCAATTCTCCACACACAAGTGCCTCCCAGCCAGTCAGACAATGGGAACACACGGTGCTCGGTGATGGCACTTACCGCTAATTACACTCATCAGGGCAATTAAAAAGAAGATAAATACGTATGTCCGGCGGAGTGTTTCGCACTTCAGCAAATTGCCGACGTCGACGACGCTAGGCCCACAAGAGTAAACCCGGAGAAAAAAAATTCCTTTCAATCGATTAAGTGTGTGTTTGAGTCCTTTTTCATTTCGTTCCTGCCGTCACTTGATCTATGCGCCGCGTCACCATCGTGCTCCATGAGAAGCGGCTGAGAGACGAGTCCTGAGCGACAACGATTTCAATTGCTTCCAAGTCATTAAGCAACAATTCGTCGTCGTCTCCGACGGAGAGTGCATTTCTTGATCCATTAAACTAATTTCATGGTAGTTCTAGAGGTTTTCCTGTTGGACTGAAGAGTTGGAGGGGAGCTTGATGTGTGTTCACTTCCACTGAATGGCGGTGGATGGCGTGGAGAGGTGATGATTCGAAAGCTGTTGGGCGAAGGGGGGAGCAGGTTTTGAATCCCACGGTGAGCGTAGGACTGAAAATAGAAGCGGCTGGCATAGAGCCACGTGGCAAAGGGAGATCTTGAGCGTGAGATTGTACTTTGGCACTTCAACTTGGCCTCGACTGAGGATCAACTCGGAGCCAAAGACCCAATTATCTGATCTCAGTCGGATTCTCTCGTTGCCTAAGTCAGCCACGACGGAGTCGGGAGTCGAGAGACATTATCTTCCGACTTACTGTTCAAGCCACTCCCAGACGGCCAGATGCATGCGGGATTCCGGACGGCCAAGCTACAGCTCTTCGAAGCCAGTTTTCATAAGTTGGCCCTTATTCACAGACTTAGAGATATTTTGAGTGTCACTTGGGACTAGGGGCTTCAACTAGCTTCAATTTGATGTTGGATTGCACCAACAGAGAATTGTGAATTTAACCCAGTCAAGCATGCGTTTGAGTCCCTTTCTAGTTAGCTTTACTTCGAATGATGTGAGCATCTCCTTAGCAATAGGTTTTCGTCTAAACCTAAGATGGATCCTCACTTCAGCCTGTCATTGCCTCTTTCCTCCGTTCCCTTCCATGCCTCAGCTTAAGCCTCGTTTCAGGGAGACATTGGCTCTGGCCATGGCATTGCATCTTGCCGTATTTCCAGACCAAGCCTTGCCCCAATCTGTGAGTACCTTCGACCTTGGTTCAAGTGCTTGCCTCAGCCTAAGCCCTCTTCGGTCTGTTATTGCCTCTGCCCGTGGTTCCAGTCCAATACTCAGCTCCTGTGAGCCATTGGCTCTGGCCGTGGCCTTCCTTTTAGTCTGAGTCTTTCCTGATTCAGTTAGTGTTCCTGCCGTGGTTCTAGTCTATGCTCAAGCTTAGCCCACCTCAGTCTGTCATTGGCTCTGTCTGCTGTTCTGGTTCAAGCTTCAGATTAAGCCTGACTTCAGTCCGTGATTTCAGATCAAGCTTAAAATTAAGTTTTGCTTCAGTCAGTCAAGCCCGTGGCTCCAGTCTGAGCTTCATTCAATCATGTACCTCAGGCCTAAGCCTCACTTCAATCAGCCATTGTCTCCTCTTTGAGGACACCCTCCGATGATCTCAAGCCACCTAAGTGTCCCCAAGCAATCCCACCGAACTCACAGTCAAGTCCGCACTCTAGTCGACATTCCGTAGCTTGGTGTTGTTCCAACACCCTGAGCAAAGCGTTCCATTAAATGGCCAATACCCCATCCCATGCACCACTCCAGAGTTAGAAAAAATGTCACCTCACTGTGAACAAACCCACTGTGTGCACACACGCGTCCGTTCGGCTCCAATCGCCAGCATTCGTGGAACATCGATCGACAAGCAACGGCAAGCAGCCAGCAGCGCACTGGAGGCGAGACGCAAACATTTCTCGAATCGCCGATTCCGCGACCAGATGAAGATGGTATGTGTTCCAATGTTTCGATATGTTGTTGCGTTCAACTCACAAGTGGCCAGAGGGGGGCTGAGTGAGACAAACAACAATCCTGTCTGATCGGTTTGGGATAACACTGCTCCTCCGGTGCGCTGCTGCTGCTGTGTTTGTTGTCGCTTCTGTTCTCCTGCGATGTCTTACGTGTCTGTCCCACCCGCCTGTGTCACCAACCATCCAACCGCGAGTGTGTATGTGTGCACACCGATTCCTCCACCGATTTGGTCAGCGGCCCCGGAGAAAGGCCGCGTAACCAATGACTTAGAAATTATTAACTGTTCGGAATGCCATGGCAGCATTTTTTTCAGGGGAATTTATTAAGTTATAACCGCAGCGGGCGTCTCCTTTGAGGTCTTTCTCTTGTGGTCATCTGAAATCGGTGCATCTGGAGGGCAGGACAGATGACATCGTGGATTATTTATTGGAACCGCGGCACTCTGTCATGAATCATTTGGGCCTCGATGGTTTTTGACACTTGACATGGGCTTTTGGGGGCCCTCCTCAGGCGGGTGTCGATGTATCAGATGCACTGGAGGCATCTTTTGTTTGCGCGTTCTCTCTATCTCGCAATTCATTGGAATCGATGGTGATGAAGACGGAGCACTTGCTTCGAGGAAATCCGACGGAGACTGGTGCTGGAGCACATTCTCCGAACCGTGGCCACTGACAGTGTAGTGCTTTGATCGCCCACACGGACTTCGGCGATCAAGATGGCTGGCATTGTTTGCAGAAAAGAATAGATAAATGGATTGGATCTAGATCTAGATGTTGACCTCACTTGGGAGCTTGACTGACTGACAGCGGGCGGTATGTGTGTTCGAGGAGTGTGCAATTGTTTGTCTGCTCTTTGTGGTTCTGAATGTCTAGACGCTAAATTCGAGATGGGGTGGGCTGAGGCGTGGAGTTGGGGAAGGTGGCAGAGAGAGTTGTTGTCTTCGAAAGCGGACTGAGTTGAATTTCCGGTGAGGCTTGGCTTTGCGGAGTATTCTCTGCTTCAAAAGCAAGGCACTTTCTATAGGAGTGTAAGTCTCGGCAGAAGATGGATCTCGGCAGAAGATGGACCGAGAGTTTGAATCTTGAACACAACTCAATTGGCAATTTCATATCAATTTTGGTGACATTGAATGTTTCGATTTTATGGACACTGGCTCGATAATATGAACAAAGTCGGTAATGCGATTTACTCATTGTTTCTGTTTCTTATCATTGCACAGTGCTGCGTATCACAAGGAAGTGGGATTTTTGTCGATTTCAATGACTGCGTCAATGGTATCGATTTTATGGACACTGGCTCGATAATTTGGACAAAGTCGGTAACGCGAGTTATTCATTGTTTCTGTTTCTTATCATTCACAATGCTGCGTATCACAAGGACGTGCGATTTTTGTCGATTTCAATGACTGTGTCAATGGTATCGATTTTATGGACACTGGCTCGATAATATGGACAAAGTCGGTAATGCGATTTACCCATTGTTTCTGTTTCTTATCATTCACAATGCTGCGTATCACACGGACGTGTGGTTTACTTCAGCACTTACGATTTTTGTCGATTTCAATGACTGTGTCAATGGTACCGATTTTATGGACACTGCTTATTTTCTCAATTCCATCAGTTGTTTCCTGCTGACAATCGTATTTGTTTTGAAACACTTGTTTTTGGAGATTTTTATGAGGTTCCGACAATTGTACCGATTTTATAGACATATTTAAAATGTTTGTCCTTTTTATCCATTGTGGACAGTGTCAGTGTATTCTGTTGCGGAAAATTCTTGTTGTTGTTTCTCTTATCATTCGCAAGAGGATCGATTTTATGGACACTATGTTGATTATGTGGACATTGCATATGAAGCCAATTATATTGCAACGATTTTATATCATCTTCCACCTGTCGTTTTGTGTTTGTTGAGTCGTTGTCAGTTGGATTACATGAACACCATGTTGATTATGTGGACATGGTCTATGGTGTAAATTACATGAACATGCCTTTATTTCTATTCCCGATTTCATTTCTGATCCCCTTGGCGTTTGAACAGCATTGGATGTCGTTCCTATGATTTTACCTGGTTAAGGATCGATTCTGTGGACACCAAGTGTATTATGTTGACATTATTTATGATGTCATAAGCTTAACAAGACAGGATCATCGATCTGAAACTCATTTTGCCGAGTTCATCAGAGTCTGCGGTAAATTCTGACCATAACTTAAAAAAAAGTCCTCGTCCTCATCTCCACTCAAACGCACGTTACCATGATCTGTACAAAACCCACCTCCTTCCTCTGCTTCCACACAGCCAGACAAAAAACCATGACGCGTGTGAACACCGATCACGGTGGCGTCTACCCAACCGCAGGAGGCAAACGCTCCTTCTACACAACGAACCGTTTTCTTAATTCAACTCACACCTACTAATTCCTTCCACCCAATTAACATTTCAATATCGCACGGGCACGGTGTGTGGGCCCCGTTTACCTGGAATTCGGTGGCCCTCTCCGGTGACTTGTGAAACTCGAGCCAGCAACGACCACCGAGGAGCTGCAAAAAAAAAAAAAAAAAAAACACAAACTCACGCACCCAAGGACACTCTCAGAAGAAGCAGGCAGACCTTTTTTAGGGGGCATCGCCTCCAGAAACTGAGTTGGTCCATATCCCTTGGCATGTCGCATAACTCTTCTGACGGCAGCCACCAACGTTGATGGCGACCGAAAGAGAAGAGGATGGCGATGGCGATGGCTATGGCGGCAGCTTATGGAAGCGTTCTGCCGTGCATGTCTGCATCGCTCCAAAAGTGGAGTTAATCGACGGATGGATGCATATGGAAATACGATGAATGAGTGCTTGGTGGTCGGACGCGCATGCGTGTGTGTGAGAGAGTTGTCGTTCCCTGCGGGAGGTCGTCTTTGGGTAATCGAAAGTGAAGTCCTCGGCGTTGATTAATCACTTTGGACATGTTAGAAGTCCTAATTAGGCCGTAAAGGTTCGATTTTGTGTGCGTTCAAGGCTGCCCGAGCTCTGATTGATATAAACTCATCGTGATTGATGCGGGCAATAAGAGGCGATCGTGGGCATTGGGCAGGGATTAATGATTTCAAATCTCCCGTGGTGAGAGAACACCACAAGAACACCATCAGAAAATCATCAGACAACCATCAGACAAAGATCCGGCAATCGCAAGAATGAACGCAGAGCTTCTGTAACGAATGCAGTCGTTCAGAGGAAATGTACACGGCGATGGGATGCCATTTAATGTCGACGAGGTGCAAGGTATCTTTGTTAATGAGACGAATGCGTACACAGTCGGCGATGGGCCAGCAATTGTAGGGACGACGGACAAAGAGCATGTTGGGCTGACTACTGAGGCTTGAATTGTGGTCACTTGCAGAGACAGTAGGAGAAGTTCGTAGGCGACGTGGAAATGGTCTTTACAGCATCAATGTAATGAAACATCGGTTTCAGTTGCTGAGTAGGTGCCGGTGGGTAGGTGTTCGGGTCCATTTGTGGTTTACAGCCATCGCATCATACTTAGACAATCATTTTGGTCGATCAACTGAAACAAATTACACACAACTAAACGGTGTCCTAATGCTGAAATAATGCGACTTGGTTTACATGAATGCTTGGAGTTTTTCGTTTCTAAGACAGCTGCGGAAACTGGAAACTTGATATAATCAACCCCGTCTATTGACGGTTGCTCATGAAAATTTGCTAGATATCTGGGAAGTCGGCGATGGGCCAGCTGGATATCTGGAAATTTAAGCAATTTCAACCAGAAGACAGACCACAATTGCAACCTCCTATTGAACCAGTCTTCACAATGACTGTGCTCCTAAAAGTATGCTATTACTCATCTCTTAGCTGGCAGAGGGTCTTCATAGTGATTGGTTTGGAGACGTCCACATGCAAGAATCTGCTGGAATTTGAGCAAAGAGGCTCCGTCGACATCACACATGCGTTTTTTTTTTTTAACGAAAAACGGCTGAATTGATGTGGTATTGTTTTCCTGTCGAAAACGTGGAGCGCCTTGTGGCTTTAATCCCGTCAATCCTCTTAATCTTTCCTGCATTTCATTGACTTCTACCTCTTTAAATATTCGCGCTTTCACCCCTCACTTTTCAGGTACGAAGTGCAATCCATGTTCAAGTACACAGTCCCCCGCACTTCTTCAATTTCAAGGTTCACCCTTCAAACCAATGTCCAGAGTGGGCGTCATTCAGTCCATCACCGCCGACTACGACAAACTATTTCACCTTCCACAGGACAACATTGAATTCAAATAACACCCGAGCGACGACGCCCAGGCTAGGCCCTTGCGACTGGCATCCATCTGCGACGAGTATCTATCGAATGTTAAGTCAATAAAATTCACATTTATTCGGTGCGAAGGTGTGAAGCACACCATCCCCCGGGTTTCGGCTCAACAATGTATCTCAAAGTAGCAACTCCTGGCTCCTCCGTTCCAAGTGCTGCAGAGTGACTACCATTTCTCTGCTGCTTCCGCTGCTGCTGCCGGTGCTGATGGTTCTGATGCCTATGGTGTGCTGTGGTTCCGTGCATGGTGTGCTGGTGGCTGTGTAGCAATTCACGTCCAAGTGCCCAGAAGATCTGTTCAAATATTTACCTTAACCCAAGCATTCTCTGACTTGGGGTCGCGATTTGTTCTCCCCCTCGTTGCAGTGCTCGAACAATTGCAACGATGAGTGCTGGAAGGCGGTGTGATCGGGGTAATAGCACTTATGGATGCCATTCTGTAGTGTACACACACGCATCCCAGTGTTTACATGATTGTGCTGAATGTTCTCTTCGCTTGGGGCATGTGATTTCGGAGTCTCCATCGCCTCCCACCAGCGCGCCACCACTTCAGGTGTCAAACACCTCTGGATGACTGCACATGTGTGGGTAATCCCTTTTTCGTGAGCTGATCATAGGATGCGAAGATTTAATCTCTCATAAGTCGCGACGCTGCTCCTCTGTCTTTCTCGGTGTTTTGGTTTTGGCGGAGCGAGTTGCCTTGAGTTATGACCACGATGACATTCGCCGTGTCTCTTTGTATGCGAACGTGTTCGTGGTGAGGATGTGCTATGGACCTCAGTTTCCTAGTACCAAAGAATAACATATGCGCTGTGGTAATCACCGCCACGGAACCCATCCGTCAAGAGGAGGATCAGGGCTTATCATTGACAATTGAAAATTGTTCACTCTTCTGTTGCTTTGGGGCGAAATAAAGAAGGCAATCAGATGACGAGGCTGACTTTGATTATTGACCGGAAGACACGCTCTTGTTAGTGGTCGGTTCTTAATCCTTCGTTGTCACAGGGCAATCCATCCAAGCAGGCGGATTTGTGTTCAAGAGACCTTCATGAGGGAACGATGCCAGGTGACTTGCAAATGTTGCTCAACACCTGCAATTTCACTTTAAAATTGATCTACCATGCTGGGGAAACTCGCTGTTCCTGAGGCTGAGATGAATTGTCTTTGGCACGCTCCACGATGTACAGATCCACAAGGGAGATCACTGGAATGGAACTCTTGCTAATCGTGCTTAGAATTCAATGATCTCTCGCATGATCACTCTGAATCTTCTGCGGACACTTATTTTATTCCCCAAAACCCTGTTTTGTGCGCCTTGGCACCTTCTCATCGCTTAAATACAGTCCCAGCATTAAACACCGCAATGATGTAAGATCAGATCCACTCACCGACCAAGCGATGACGGAAGCAGTCTAGATTGCATTCATCGGCGACGACCACCCACACCGACATTGCAAAACAGAATATTGATTGTCCACCACTCCTGCCTTTCAACATCTCTAAATTATTAGACCTTTCCAGTGAGCGGCGCATGTACCACAACACGACGCGGCGCTGTCCCCACACCAATTCGATGACAGTAGCTAAATGCCAAACAGTATCCAACAGGTTAGCACAGTTGCGCTCATAATTACCTCGCAAATGTACTTGTCCCTGGAGACGCCAGCGCAGATTTATGCCCAATCACCCGACCATTACGCCAGCTAACCTCTGGTGAACCTTGCGGGTGGAGCCATGTCGGACTAATTGGCATTTTCGCCATCGCCGTTGCCCGCGGGTCCATTAATTTGAAACCGAATACATTCTATCATCGACCAGCGAGCATCGAGCCCTCACGATCGGCAGGGAAAAAAACGAATTGATGTCTAAGTCTGAGTCTCAGCAGCAGGTTCAGCTCAACTGTACGCGCATCGGGCAAACCTGTTCTAACGAAATGCACTGCGGTGCGCTAAGCGCAGTGCTCTGTGCATGATGCACATTGAACTTGTGCGATTCCGAGTCGATCATGCACCTCAAGTCGACCGCATAGGTTCATAGATCCCTAAATGCCGCAGCGGCGACGAAATTCAAAACCATATCACCTGCTCTTCGTAGTCATCTTCCAAGACGTCATCTCGGGTGAGGCTATGGTGGCGGCAGTCGCGTCGGTTGAGGCGGATTGTGTATGTGTACACGTCGAATGGGTGCAAGGGCAGTGCGATGTAGCACTCTCGGCACTGCAAGCGGAACGAGGGGGACGCTTGGTGTGGTGTGGGTTGAGGTGAGGTAGTGGCATGTTCGTGCAACAAAGTGTGTGGAGTATCTGCTGCACTGAGCTGAGCGCAGTCTGTCTGCAGACTTGATCCCCGATGATGTGGTTTCAGATACAGTATTTCCTGTGATGCTGTTGAGTTCATCCTTAGTCTGAAGTGGGTACAAGTTCTATGAACTTGATCTGTGATCATGGACTGAGTGTTGTCTTGGACGTGGATTGCATGGAAACAGAAATGGTTTTGTTGGCTTCCTTCCACACGGGAAAAGCTTTGATCTGTGAAGCTTGAAATTGCAGGCGGAATAGCATTTTGAAGCAGAGATTCTACCTCACAGGCTGACTACCGGTTTTGCCGATCCGTATTGGATCCAGTTTGAGGAGGCTCCATGCGCCTTTGGAGGCGCGGCTTTCCTGCCCTTTAGCACCGATTTTAGTGAGCCCTTGGGAGCGATGGGTTTTATGGTCACAGTTGTGCGGGAGGGAGGTCCCGCTGGTTGCCGACAAAGGAATGCCAGGCTGCGCAGAGATCCGCAATGAGCAGCTTAGGCTGATTAGTCCAGAGGATCCAGAGGATCGCTAGGTGGCTCCGGTACACCGTTGGCGACTGAGGTATTTTCAAGTGGGCTCCCCCAGCCCACCGAATAGGAACAGGGTAGGGAAAAAGAGAGGATAGGGTGGTAGGGAGGGAGGGGATAGCTGCAACTTAGCGTCACATAGGGAATACTCCCCAAGAGTCATTGACATTTACTTAGCCTTCACACCGCGAAGGAAGGAGCTGAATGACAGACAAATTAACTGATGTGAATGTATCTGGAGAAGGTCGTCAAAGTCTCAGGCAAAAACTCTAGAGGTACGATCTTCCAGAAGTCCGTGCAGCTGTCTGCAGATAAGGATGAGATGACGTGTACGATTGAGCCCAAAACAGCGAGTCGTGATTGAGGGCTCAAGAGACAGTTGACCAATGGAGCTGTCTCCTGAAGGACAAGCTGACGTTACTTAGAACACTGATCACCTCGGTCCTGTTGTACAGCGCGGAGGCAGCTAGACAGAGAGGCATGTTGGTTGAGGCCTAGGTCCACCCGGCCTATAGCGACAACCCGTAGCTTCTCAACAACCACACGTGTGATATCTCTTCTACTCTCACGAGTGGAAGGGACCTAAAACTGTCTGCCCCCTACGAGCGGCAAAATTGAGAAGCTTTTTCTAGACAGTTATACTCTTTGAGCATTGTCAGTGACTCGCAAGAGGTGAGGAGTATTTCCCTCGTACCGGGAATCGAGTAGAGTAGGCTCAAGAGTAGAGTAGGCACCAACCCACAACGCCAAGGCCACCAAGTAAGAAAGAAGAACTAACGACACGCGTGATGTTGCCATGAGCCTAGTACCTTGACACCACTGTTGTCCGCATTCAGCCAAAGCCTTACAAGAACTTCCTTGAAAAAGATTTCCTCTTACGTTTTAATTGCAACCTCTAATGCACAAACCTTCCGTCATCGATGTTTACACACAACAGACTTGGAATTCATTCCACAGCAACCCGACCCATCAACTACCAGCCCTCTAGGCACTTTCCTTTGAGAACCCTTGATAATACGTATCTATGATTATAATTTCATTCAATTAACAATTATTATTTTTCTCTTCTCTTGCAGGTGAGTTCCGCAATTACCCCCGACCTTCGGGCGGTGTGTCAAATCGTGTCGATATCGAGTGAGTACTAGTGAAACATTAGGGATTCCTTTTAGCGATTCGCTTCCTTATTGTACCTCAATTTATGCGCCCGTGCAGCGGCAGGGATCCACGCAATTAAAGTATTAATCGTATCCATTAAGTAACTAATCGCAGGTTGCCTGGTATCCATCGGCATGTGGTGTGGTGTGGTGGTCGGTTTTGTGGAAAATTACTTTTCAGGAAGACCTCCTCCTCCTATCTCCGTTGGCTTGATGGTTACAATGCACCGTGTGGTGGGCGATGGACGATTGACGATGGGAGTACCCTCGTTCGCTACGAACACGTTGTATCCATATCCGCATCCGTATCCGAGCAGGCGGCGCCGGTGGGAAGCAATGGAGTGTGCGATATGGAATTTGTGTCGAACAACTCGATATGGAATTTTTTTTCCGTTTTTTCCCGTCATTGGACAGTGAATGGAACGAACTGGGCGTTTGGAGGGTTGAATGAACGACGTGGGGTATACTGTTTTTCACTCTGCGACCTGGTTGGACGTAATGTCCTCCGTTGTGCAGGCAAACAATACGTATCTAGGGTATGCTTAGAGTGGACTGTAGATGTGGACACTGGAGAGAAAACCGACTCGCAGATGGTCGAGAGTTTTGTGGGAAGCGACTGCTTGCTCACTTTAGTTTCTATTCTCTGTGGCGGAGATGAAGATGAAGCGGCCGTTAAGAAGGCACAATTTGAGAGCTCTGCAAGCAAATTTGCACCCATCTTCCTCGCCATTGTGAGTGGCTATAGTCCGTGGTGAGTCTTGGATTCAGTCGGCAATGTTCCAGTTTCGCACGTTCACTCTGCACACGACCTTGAGCTCGGGTGACCTCTCGTGAGTTGTCCCACAGATTCGAAATCGAAGACTATTCGGGCCGGAGCTACTTTGTTCTAGCGCTCTTCGGGCTAATGTTGAACCTTCGAGCGATGTCGGTTACCCCGTTTCGGCTGTGGCGAGTTGGCACTAAATTAGAAGACTCATCTGCCGCCATGCCATGTGTGGATGCTTTCGGTTGCCAATTAGCTAATCACCTCATCCGGGGACATTCCTATAGAGACTGATGAGCCCTGGTGCATGATCACTCTCACCCCACTCACTCGGCACACAGGGGCTTGGTACCACATCGTCGATCGAAGGTGCTCGGCTACCAGATTACACCAGGTGGTGGTGAGAGTGCGACAGAGACTGAGTGCGCACGTTTGTGGTACTTTCAAACGCTTTGAAACTCGTGAGAGGCTTCCGAAAACAATTTTTGGTGCGCTGGGGTTCCAACTGGGCGTGTGCGCACTAATCTAATGTCACGGGGCCACGATACTGGATAGTACTTGTAAGTCCGAGAGGTAAAGGGTCTTCAGCCCCATAAGCCGCTAGTGTCGTCAGGAAAACGTGGTTAATGCGTCGGGGTACGAACGATGGGTCCTTAGCATAAAGCTGACACAAATCACTGATCCATGGCGGCAATGATGTAGGGTTTTACTAGAGGTCTTCTGGCTAAGGATGGTCTGCTGAGAGTGTCGTCTGAAAAACGAATGTTGGTGTGTCGGGGTTCGAACCTTGAACCTTCTGCCTAAGAGCTGAAATTCATCGAATGTGCAGAATAATTTTGAAGTGTCATACGTCAGGCACGTCAGAGTTCAGGATCCAGCCTGTCCGTCCTAACCTCGAAAAAATTGAAATCCCTGCTTCCACGACGGATTCCGCATTGTTAGTGACAGCAACCACTCATAGGGTGCATCAAGCCTCTCCGTAGCCAACTACCAGTCCAACCAACAACTGCGTTTTCAAACATCGCCGGAAAAAAAACACGAAAGAAGACAACAAAAATTCAGTTCAACTCACGAAGCACGCAAATTAAATGCAAACACACGCACACATCCAAACAACGTGACGAGTAAAACAAATTTGAGAGAGAAAAATGGCCAAATTTGTGCAAATACGGAAATTCAAACCAGAGTCGTCGTCGGCTCCGCTGCATGCTAATTCCCAGCACAGTCAGCGGGGGGCCATTCGCCAGCAGATCCACTGGGTCATCGGGTTGATGCCATCAGACCCAAGGGTCCCCGCATCCGTGAACCAGTGGCTCGTCTCGATTCAATCCGAAAACTGTTTGGCAGACAAACTCCATCCAGTCGGCTGGCCCCGGATTGATTGACAGCGAGGCGCACTTGTCCGGTTCCGCGGAGACCAGGCCACTCGACCACAAATCAATTAATCAACAAAAATCCGTCCAAAGTGGCTGAGAAACACAGAAAACAAAGCGTCCCGTCCCGCTGCGAAGATTAGGCTCCGGCGAGGTTTTGGGTTTGTGTTTATCTTGGATGTTTGATCTGTCACTTCAGTGTGACACGAACGATTGCGGGCTGCGGAGTGCTTTGGCTTTGAATTCTGGCTGAGCCGGGGTTCGAGTTCTTTGACGGGAGAAGCTCGCAAGCAATGACCTTACGGAAGGCAGTGACTGTGAGTTGGGTCCACGCATTTGCATGCAACCGCGACGGCCGGGGGCCCAGAAAGAGCTGAAGGTGAAAGTGATGATGGGGTATGCCAAATTGGACAACAGCAAGTGGGCCAGGTTATGTAACCCGATACGTTGAGTGTGTGTTTTGATATCAGATCCGTGATAAGTCCGAGTGCTTGGCGTGACATGAATTTTTGGTGGTCCGAGACGCTTTGCATTGGAATGTAGCACACGGGAGATGGGAATGGGAATGGGAATTAGTTTGATCAAAAGTTCCACGAATGTCGGCCTTTCCATCAGCGCCATGACCAGTGATGAGACGGTTGACTGAGACTGAACGCGAGAAACTTATCCTCTCAACTGAGAGTTTGATGTGGACGAGGGTATTCTACCAGCGGCACAGTGGCTAGGGTAGGGACTAAGCAGTGCTTCTGTCACACGATTCTCGGATTTCTCAAAGACCACCACTGGAGAACTGCATCTCCATTTGTCTTAGCGAACATAAACGTGTAGCTTAACAGCGGCATGTAACTGGAATCTTGATTATGAGGCCATTTTGGGACAGACCACCCAATCTAAAGGCCTGAGTTCTAATGGCGCAGTGCCCAGACGCTAAAAAACTCGGGCATCTCATTAAGATTTAGGCGACAGTGCAGGGAAGTCAAGGGGTTAATGTGACTGCATCCAGAGACTTGGTAGCCTGGTGATGATCTAGGCGACAGTGCAGGGAAGGCTTCAGGCCAAATGTGACTGCATCCAGAGACTTGGTAGCCTGGTGATGATCTAGGCGACAGTGCAGGGAAGTCTTCAGGCCAAATGTGACTGCATCCAGAGTCTTGGTAGCCACCTGCCGCCTGGCCTGGTTAGGATCCAGGCGACAGTGCAGGGAAGTCTTCGGGTTAAATGTGACTGCATCCAGAGACTTGGTAGCCTGGTGATGATCTAGGCGACAGTGCAGGGAAGGCTTCAGGCCAAATGTGACTGCATCCAGAGACTTGGTAGCCTGGTGATGATCTAGGCGACAGTGCAGGGAAGTCTTCAGGCCAAATGTGACTGCATCCAGAGTCTTGGTAGCCACCTGCCGCCTGGCCTGGTTAGGATCCAGGCGACAGTGCAGGCAAGTCTTCGGGTTAAATGTGACTGCATCCAGAGACTTGGTAGTCTGGTGACGATCTAAGCGACAATGCAGGGAAGTCTTCGGGCCAAATGTGACTGCATCCAGAGACTTGGTAGCCACCTGCCACCTGGCCATCATCTGCCCTTGACATCAAATGGTTCTTCAGTCAAGACAAAGCTTCCTCGCTCGCTATTGCTTCTGTGGATCTTTTTGTTTGGCAATCGAAATGATAATTGATTGTTTAGATCTCCAGGTTAAAGGCCCAACCCTCGTCTTTGCCCATCTTCGAGTCATCCGCAAAAGCTCGCAGTGGCGGCAGTCCAGTGTCTGATGGCCAGTAGGATCTAGAGGGGATGCTCGTTGAGATGTTATTTTCCAAGCGGAGCTTCTGAACTCGGTATCATTGGGAGTAGGCCAAATGTTTTCAGTTCGTTCATCGCTGACATTTGCCAGCTGCCTGGCAGTGTCACGGCCAATTAGTCGAAGAAGTGTCTGCTCACTGGCCTCTGAAACTCACCCCTAAGCATTCAGACAGTTATGTCATTTCACCATCGCAACAGGCAGCCAGTTGGCGCCTCTATTAATCCCCCACCACCATCCACTCGCGTCCACTGATTTCGACAGCTCAGGGCCACCACTAAGCGAACTGCAGTCGGGCATGATTTACAATTGAAACGCCAAAAAAAAAAATTGCTCAATTCAAGAGCGCGACACCATCATACACTCACTCTCATTGATGCCACAGATTTCTCCCCAAAAACACACACAAACCCTTTCGAATTGAACTCAATTTTGGCGGGCAAACATCTCGAATTCCAGCAGAAACCAATAAATTTCAATTGAAAGACCCTCGCGCTGACCCGCCAGAATGTCCAACGCGGATCCTAACCAATCCGACCTTCACGGCCGATTGAGGGTACCACACACACACACTCAGACACAGCAGCTAGAGGGAAACAAAGCCACTGGCCACCATGTGCACGACCGATCGGCGATCAGATTTCCATCGTCTTCTGGGCCATGCCCAAATTTAAATGAGGCCTCGAATCTGCAGAGTGAGAACCGCGAAGGAATCCGTGCAGCATAGCATAAATTCAGAGAAAGAGGGCGAGCGACCACGCAATGAAAGATAATTTATCTGAGCGCTCGGGCTCTGAATCGAGCCCCTTCTCCAGCTGTCCACCGCCGCCGCGGCCCCCTCTTCAGCCGGCAGTACTCGCAGGTCCGTCAAATCAAAATGTTTGCATTTAAATTGATAAACGAAAGACGGCGGCGGCGGCGCAACCGCGCAGTCCCTGGTGGCGACCCGCTGCGTCGGGAAGGGGAGCGCGGACACGCTGCGATGGCCTGTACGTATTGTTATTAATTTCGTACGAGGCCTCGATGACATCTTCGGTCGGTTCTTGGGGTTTCTTGTTCATCTTCTCGTTACATTGGCCGCTGTCCAACTGTCGTCCGATTCTCGATTGCATGTTACCCTCTGGATTACAACGTCTAAGTGGAAAGCGGCGGCACTTTGGAAGCGGCTGCGGCGGCGGCGGCGCGCGGCTGTTCCCCATGGCTTGAGAACGTCGTTGCACACGACTGTCGATGCGATGTCGTCGTCGTTGTCGTCGAGCAGCGAAGAATTTCCATGCAGTATTTTGCTGGCAGCTGACCTGTTCGCCTGCCTGTGTGTTGCGCTGGTGTACACATCTCTGCCGATTCAAGTACGACGTCGGTCGGTCGCGCCGCGCCACTCCGTACCGTCGCTTTAATGATTCCACAGCCGAGAGATGTCGATGGTTATTTGCTAGATCATTTTGTTAATGGGCAGTTCATTGTTGTTTGTGATTATGTGGCGCAGGCTAGAGGGGGGGTGGACGCAGATTTTCGTGGTGGATACCTTAAAGTGGTTATGTAATAAATAATTCGATGGAACAACCGACCGACGGCTGAAGAAGAACGACACATACGAGTACAAGCAGATATCTCGGTTCAATGATCTTGTGATCTGCTTTTTTTCGAGGATCAATTGTATCGCGTTTCGGGGTATTATTTGTGCTGGATGTCGTCGTGTCGAGTGGAATGTACCAGTTGTATCGCTTAATGGTTGTCATGTCTTGCTTTGTTTGTCGGCTCTTCTGAATGCTTGTGTGGCGGGTGTTGGAGCGATGGGTAGGGGGGGTCATCGAGTGACACACATTGCGGTTTTTTTTCCCTGGTAATCGATGAGGATGTGGAAAGAAGATCGATGCAATTTTAACGAGGTTCAACGGGCGGCAGTGAGTTCCCTGAGAAAGGGCTGGCGAAGCGGACATTCGTGGTTAAGCGTGATTCTGGAAGTATGTGGGACACGACTGTGTGTCAAAGAGGAGCTTAGATGTCGCGGAGATGACAGAGGAAATTGAGAAAAGGCGGCCGCTGTGGGGGGTTGCTTTTACAGAAAACTGTGACCGGGGGCTGGCCCTTGATCGGTGACAGAAGAGGTGAGCTACAAGTGCGCGACCATGCTGAAGGAGCGTCCAAGAAATATTTTCCAGCATTATCCTAAACTGATGGTTTCGACAAGTTCACAATGAATAGTAAAACCCTTTAAACTTTCAGTCCCACGACAGGCGTGTCTGGCTCCTAACATTGTGAACCAGACATCTCAACCATGGCCGAAGATGCCGAACAATCAAAGCTCTAACCGAAGGACTCCGCATACCGGATTATGTGGGACAACGAGCACTGCTGAGCACAACATGGCCGTGTCTGTGAGTTGCACAAGCTATTCAAAGTCTTCCGTCAAATGGACATGTCTCTGAGCCTGGGAGACAACGCACAGACGACCAAGACTTATTTGGTATTTAGAACAGTCCCCAACTGCCCTTAAGTGTCAATAGGGGAAACTGGATGCGGCCTTCAATTTTAGTCAGTAGTCAAAACAGTCAGTCCTCTGTGAAATCATCGCCAAATGCAGCAGTTGATCATGATGAGTGATGAATTATTACTACTCATTGAGCGTTGCCAGGCTCGAAAGAAAAAAGTCTTGAATTAAAAGAGCTGCGAGCAGTGTCGGGGGATGTTAAGCTCAACGTGAAGTAAGCGAGAAAGTTGCTAAAGGTATAAACAAATCAATGATGGCCAACAGTAAATTTCAAACACCCTGTTTAGTGAGACTGAGTAAAACTGAGCTGTGGAAATTCAGCTTGATAGCATGACATAACTATGTCTACGTACTTGACAGCGTTCTTCTATTTGAAGGTAAGCCCCAAAAGTAGGCGCTTTTACGGCCCGGTTGCGAATACAAGTCCAGGGGATACCTCCGCTGGATTTGGGTGCGAAATTAGACACAGCTGGCGAGAGATCGTGCTGGCTGGAGAGGCAAGTTGTGTGAGGCCGAGGTCCACCTTGGTCTGTAAGAAGAAGGAGTTCATTGTACTTGGATCACCTTAGGGTAGCATAATACCTATTTGAGCTCTCTGAACTATCGACTTTCGATAAAGACGGCTCGAAAGTCACGGTGGTCTTGTAGAAAAAGGCCCAAAAGGCACTATTAGACAAAGCGTTTCAGTCCTTTCCAGTGAGACACGATTAGCTACCTTACCGAGACCCGCAGCGGTTGTTCCATTGAAGCCTTTTATTTTAAGGGAGCTCTGAAAATCCAGGTCAGTGGTATGCATAAACTCCAATCTATGGCAACAGTTTTGAATTGGATAGCCACTAGCCAACAACAGCGCAAAAGCACTCATTGCGCCTCGGTTTGAGTACGTCCCCTAACCACGGTCTGTTTTTTGTCTCAGCCAAAAGGCAAATCTACGGACGGTCACTGTTTTAGGCTCTTAGACAACCTGAATCGCTGGCTAGCATCATCTCGTTGACCATGGGACAAGGTAAACGTGACCTTTAATTCAGGAAAAGCATAAAATTGCCCCTGTGACTGCAAATGCTTCTCCGTTTCATGAGCCGAAGTTTAAGCCTTTGCCAAAACAAGACCTCGTCCGAAAAGACACACAGTTGGGCCTCTTCTTTTTCGCTCTACACTGTGATACAGTCGATTATTCTGTCCTCAAGGACACATGAAGACGGTCTTTCAAAGATCTTAATTTTGAACGTGCATTCCGAATACAACTTGTTTGCCGTTCCTTCAGCTGCTGCCCTCGCCATAAATCAGTACCCGCCCTAGACATCCGGCGTTCGTCAAAGTGTACCCCCCACGAGCGAGTCGCCCCAATTCAAATCCCTGCCACCAGTGGTTGAGAACGTATAACTCACCCCGAGCACCCACTTATTCCGATGAACTCGCCTAATATGCCGTCATCTGTTTCCTGGAGCATCACTCATCTATTTGCATCCGTCAGATGCTTTTGTTTTCTTTGCCTGACCTTCAAATATCGTCGCACTAACTTGTGTTCACAGATGCCTCATGCATCTGAGTCACTCCGAAAATCATTCCGAAAGCACGGAGTGCTCCAAAGAGAGTATCACAAAAGAGAGTCGCGAACACAAGAGACTTCGGCATGTGTCACTGGGTCTTGTCAAGACAGCCCAACGGGTTGGACGGTGTTTGTGTGCACTTCTCGTTCAATATTTGAACACCATTGCCTCCCGCTCCACCAAGAGACGCTAAAAGCAGTCTCTTTGCTTAGACAACTCTTTGATCCTCACATCTATTCACCGTCGATCGTCCTAACCTCTTTCGGTTGTTCTCTTGGACGGATGGGTTGCTGTGGTTTTGTTTACCACCCTTTTTTTTCTGTCGGCCCATGCTCATGGGTCGGTGTTCAAACATCCAACTGACTGGGGAGCTGAGTGGTGAGGTGAAACCTAACAAAAGACACAACCGACCGAAATGTTGCAAAAGATACACACAAACACACACGAGCGGCAGGAGCCACTGATGTTCGAGGAGAAGGTATCCCGCTCAAGAACTCACCAACGCAACGTCTCGAACTGCGAAAAAAATGAAGAAGGAACACATACACACCTTGGATGGATTCCCTGTTTCAGAGGGGCCTGCTGGTGTGCTGTGGTGGCGTCCAGTGATGTTCGCAAATACAAAGTTCACCATCACCACCACCACCACCACCAGCGCACCATCGCACCATGGCACCATCGCTTCATCGTCGTTGTCGTCGTCAAGTTGGATCTCTTGGATCGCAAGTACACGTACAAACATTTTTTTTCCTTCATTAAACCACGATCGCACAGCAAACGAGGCAACGACGACGACATCATAACAGCCGGTGATCGGGGCACTAAGGCAGCAGAGGCAAAACGCGACTTCGGCTTGGACTCCTCCGCCAAATGGATTTCAGTAAAAAAGCGATCGTCACTTATGTAGGTTGCCCACTCAGTGTGTCGTTGTCGGCAAGAAGTTCTCTCTCTCTCGTAGCGTTGTCTTCTGTGAGATTGTGTGTTTTTTTTTTTTTTTGTTTAGTTTCGCTTGTTTTTGGTTTGACCCGGCTTTTTGTTCGTTCTTAGGACCGACCGAAGCCCTCGCCATTCGTTGTCGTGTTGTCGGAAGTTTTGTACGCTCGTTGTCGGTGCGCCTCGCTAAGTTGATGGTCAGTTTTGAATGAGAAGCAGTTCGCATCACATTTTGGGTGGCATCCGTACACTCCTGTGAAACATGTGAGAGAATTGTCGGCACTGTGGGGCGGCCTTTGTGTGTACAGTGAACTGTAAATTTGTGCGTTTCTGGCGTCGAATTTGCATCGATTTCGAATAAAAGATACAAAAGTATCTAAAGCCAGTCTGCCTTCGCATCCGTTGAATGAATGTGTATCTTCTCGCTGGTTACTAATAGAATACGATTGCCATTGTGTGCAGACATAATAATCATATGCCGCGGATGATTCAGAACTAAGAACTCGGTGCTGCATATCTTTCCGTTTGCCTGGTTTCGTTTGTTGTGCGCGCTCGATTCGTCTGTGGTTTGCTGTGCAGAATTGGTTGCTGTTTCTTTTGTTATCCCCTGCTCGGTGCCTGCGTGTTCTTCTACAAAAAAAAAATAAAAATTAAAAAAAAAACAGAAAAGAAGTGGACACTGGATATACCTACCGTCAGCGGAGCAGATACACTTTTTGTTGGTTTTCGTTTGTTCTTCGAATCGAATCCCATCGCCGTCCACCGCTGAGCACCGCCGCGATTGAATTTATTCAATTTCCTTGCCTTCTGCCGACTATCCTCGGCGGGGAGAGCTGCACTCCAACTGCCGCTCCTGCTGCTGCTTGTACGTGAAAGGATTTCAATTATCGAACGGATCGTCGCAACAAAATAAATGTACCGAATGAGGATTTCGTCACTAAATATCAAGTCAGGTATGAGATACTTAATTTCCAGCTGCATACACCCTTCCCCCTGTCCCGCTCTGTGTGTGACTGTGTACCCGTGCAGATTTCTCAATTTTGCACGGGCCTGGGCAATGAGTAATCACATGGATATTGGTTTTTCTCTTAAAAAAGAAAGACACAAAAAGCAAGACGGTTTTGCGGTCAACCATGGATTTCGGCGATGAGTGTGTTTAATGACATAATTTTTGGTTCCCTCGTGACTGAAGTGGATTGGAGGTGATTTCATTTAGCCAGCTGAACTTTGTTGCTTGTTTGTTTGTTTTGTGCGTAAGGAGATTGCGCCTGCCTACGACTGTAGCACGACTGTGAGCCTGTCTCAAGGGGTTGCCTCTCTGTGGACGACCCTCCAAGGACTTTGCCAGGAATGAGTGTTTTTTTTTTTTGCCGACGTTGATCGAGTTTATCTTTTTTTTTTCCACTTAAGGTTTGTTTTACGATCCATTTACTTCGCCAGTTTCACTTGTCAAGACTGCTATGAATTTCTGAACTTGTCAGTTTTTTTTGCGGCTTTTCTCAGATGTCATATTATTACATTTTTTCAGAGGCAAAATATTGGAAGTAAGCTTCAAAATTGCATGTCCATGTCGCGTTGATATCCCAATGGGGATAGTCTGTGAGTAGCTTGTTGTAGGCAAAATATTCAGAATCGCAGACAACACTTGGCAGCAACCCCTAGCCACTGCCAGACTGTCGAAACATTTTCTCTTAACGACTCTAAAACAATTCTGTACCGGAATACTTCTTGGCCTCCGAAGCCAGCCATGTCTTGACCTTTAAATGGGTTCCGATATGTGGCTTCTGTGTTCCTGAGTTCTTGCTGGTAAACAATTGATAATCCTTCTTTCCCACCGTAAACTAATATATTTCAGATCACGTCACTCAAAAATCTGCAAATATTTTGTTTCAATGAATTTTCACTAGAACATGGTTTGCACAAAGTTACATTTGTCATACCCACACAGACATGTCATTGCATTGACTGTCAAATCCATTACGTTGTCAAATTTCTGTTCACATGAAAATACCCTCGATGACGTCACCCATCGCCTCAGTAGCTTGTTTAAATGCATGTCGAAAATAGAGTAGTTTCAAGAAGAGTTAGATTACATTCAGCTTGTCTGTTTTCGGTGAAAATTAATGAAGCTGGGTTCGATTGATATCCTTTGACTAATGTACAAGGAAGGGCTAGGGTAGGGATGGGGGCTGCTACAGAAAACCAGGACACTAAGGCCATGTTGGTCCATTGTGATACCCACAGTCAGTCTACTAACACCGGTCGACAGATTCAGTGATCCCAGCGGCAAATGTTGACTTTTTGCAAGATAAAGGTGTATTAACTTTGCTTTCAATGGGATTCGAACCGGGGACCCCACTAACCAAGGGCAGGCACTTAACCAACTGCGCCATCCAATCGTTTCATCTCAAGTGAGAAAAGTTCTGCTTTCAATGTTTGGTCTTGTTTGGATCGAGGCATGAGCCTGGCCATCCGTCAACGGATCCGTCAACGGATCCAACGCCTACGGTGCCTTGGCCATGAAGAGCGTATGGCCTACTGTTCCAGCTTGCAGAGTCTTCGACTCCACACTAGTGGGACATCGCAATAAACGACGCTTACGATGAAGCAAACAAGTGGAGAACTACCTCAGCCAACGGCACTATCACTGTAGTGACGATCAGTGGTAGTAGCCTGACTGTGGGTATCACAATGGACTAGGGTGGTGAATTCACTAGCAGACCCCTTCCTTACACCACCTACATACCCTTGCTTCTGAGATTGCCCATTCTTACGTCCACCTCAACGTTCGACTTAAATCTCTTACCGCCCAGTCATTTGGAAGGAAATAGAATATGCCGTATGGAGTAGCAGTTCATGAACTAATTTTTGACACGCCTTTGAATAGGTCACACGGTTCCGCCTTTGATTGAGTGTCAACAACCGGGTCACACATCGCGCTGTAGCTTCCTCATGTCCAAATATTCTTCTAAAATGTGATGTACCCGCTGAATTTATATCTCCACGGCATCTGGCACCTTAGGCCCTTTAATTTTCCCGTCGTTCCATAACATTTCATGGATTTTTTTCGATGATTTCTGACGTAGCGACCACTTTTACTCCTTTAATTTCAGCGTCGTAGACTACAACGGAGTATAGTAAACAACTCATTGACCACTTTGTGTGCAATCACAAAATGACAAATTGTTTGTCAGGATTTTAATAGGTTCCTGTGATGTTTGCTGAAATTGGCTTTTGTTCTATTTTCGTCAAAAATCACTAAGCTGCCTTAAAAACTAAATGACGCTGCTTGGTTTAAACTTGACAGTCCTCTATTCAAAGTCACCGGAAATAATTCAAAAAGTCATTGCCTTCTCAAACGACCTGATATTCTTGTTCGTAGGTTGAGAGATCCCGCCCACCATCCAGAGAGCCGAAACTCCTCAATTTTAAGACCCCAAATTAAGACAGCCGATCATGTGCTCTTACTGATCTGGAAAACAGGTCCAATTGCATATCATGGACAAAATAAAAAGCCATTCCATTGAAGGCAAATTTGTATCACCTTGACCGCTTCCAACACTTTCTCTGGCCAATAATTTTCACTTGTCCGCAACGAAGTTGAATGCCTCAATCTGGGTGGTCTCCAGCTTCAATTAACATCGCCTGTCAGAAGCCTCAATTTACGTACTCAACTGGTATCGTTTGTCGTCTTCCTCCACTCAATGTCACTGTCAGCGGCGAGATCGAGGAGCACTCGAAGAACTATTTGCTTCATGATGTTCTCGTTTGCAAGTGTTCCGTCAATCTTAGTTTTGACATCGAATTCCATGTGGCTGTGTGCTGGGTACTCAGTGGCATTCGTTTTAACGAGTTTCTCTGATCGACCTGTCAGTGATTGATGGGCTTTGTGGAGTTAACTTGATTTGTTGGAATTTTAGGTGATGACTTAAATCATGTTCGGCCTGTGACGGTCTTAAATTTGTCGATGAGCAGAGAACGGGAGATCAAGTTGGATGGTATTTTGACATTTGCCGATGCCTTGACGGAAGTCGCACGTTAAGTGACGGCGACATGGAGTCAGCGGGCAAATGCGCATACCCTAGAATTCAATCCCTCGGTGGAGTTCCATCAAGCCTTCTCCACTCCTCCTGCGCAAATTTAAGGCCCTCCCTAAACAAAAATGTGTACGCAGCGGAATCCGGCAGGATTCTGTAGAAAATTGGTGCCAAATTCTTAAAAGATGAACCAGGTTAAATAGGAGCAAGATGCCTAGAGAAGTGTAACACGGTCCTCTGAGGCACTTTGGTTTGGATGGACATGTTCCTCAACAAAAACGGCTCATGTCCATAAGTCTATAAGACTGCCTAACTGGAATTGGGCGATGGGCTGTAGATTATGTGCAATAAATTCGACGACTATCGAAACAGTCTGTAATGTACTAGATCCCCTTCACTAGCATTCAAAGCACACTTTCTCCGGATTCTCGCAAGATCTTCGTTCGCTAAGATCACCAGGACTGTGTGGTTGCTCTGAAACTTCCTCCATTAAGCCATTGCCATTGATTTAATCAGTAGTCGTCTTCGCCTCTAACTTATGTCGTTTGAAACTTTCGCACGGCTTTGTAAACCTTATCTTGGACAACAGTTGAAATATTGGGTCTAAAACGTGCTCTTCTAAGAGATGGCGTAACTTGTATTATTCCATTGGAACATGCGTTGGAAAGCTGCAAGTCATTTCAGTATATGTCATTCATTTGAAGCGTAAACAACAATCATTTTTTTATAGTTTAATAAATATCTAATAAATAGGTTAAAAAACCTCGAAAATGTTTAACTTGCGATTCAAGGCTTTGACTGATCTTACGTCATTTCAACGATGCCAACGATGGTCACTTTGTATTGAAAGGGGACATCCCGCTGAATATCGTTTGACTGAAGAGAGAGAGAGATTTAAAGCACCTGCTTTAATGAGCAATATCTACAACTTGATCTAGTTTTTGTGAAAGTCTCCCTTCATTCCTGGTTGTGGGGAATCTACGTATGTATATGGTTTTCGTTGTCAACGGCCTTGCGAAGTGCATTCAACGTCACTTGACTATCTTGCGTAAACCACTGTAACGGCAGTACTTTTCCAATGATTTGTAACACAAGTCTGGAGTCCTAACCCCTGAGGTCTGAAATGGAATACTTAACAGTATGGACGATTAAATTAAGACACCCGAACACCTTCGAAACTCTAACAACAAATGGCGCCCAACAGGTACTCGCAATGAACTTCCTTACAAACATCCTGATCGTGGAACCCACTGAGCACTTTTCTGTCTGTCTTGACAAACTTTTCTGACTTTGAGAATGTCACCCAAATGGTCGTTTTGAACTTCTTTATAACCTGCGAAATATCCACTCCTCTGGGCTTTCGAGTAATCCGCAACTCAATCTAGGAATGGCTCACGACTAGTGGTTTCCCTACATTCTCAGTTATTTGGCAGACCCAAACTTGAAACTGCCCGGGTTTCAATTTCTAATTACTTCACAATTTCCCACCGAAGCCTTACCTTGTTGCTGATCGCGAGTTGCACCATAGAATGTACTAGAATGGATGATCATTTGAGAATCAAATGAAAGACGTCCACCTGAGAATGGCGCCCAACAAACGGAACGGACATCCACACAACTCGCGGGGAAAAAATTCATCTTCGCAACCCCCTCATCATCTTGCCTTGTTGCTCCGATCCAATCCAGTTCAGGCTTCCTTCTCGCTTCTAGGAAGAGCAAACGCCATCCGATCTCATCTCATCTTCCAAACCCGTCTCAAATGTATCTGATTCCGTCGAAATGATTTTGAAGATCTAATTTGATCAGACCAATTCCAGCAGATACTCACAGCCACTTTGAGTATGCATTTCATCACGTCTTCGGATTCTCCGGAAGTCCCGAAAATCCTCTCAAGAAGATGCCACCGGCCGTCATCATCAACATGATCTCAGCCATAAAGCTCCCATTAAATCCGTGCCAACTGTGAGCGCAAAAACAGGAAAAAAAACGAAGAAACCGTGGAAAACAGAATGAAGGAGAAAACAAAAACATTTCCGAGTATCCAGAGTATCTACGACCTCCAGGGGGCTCCTCTATCTCTCTCAAACGGCCATAAAACCATTCAAATTCCGCGGCGAGTGTATAGCGAACGAAACGACGTGGAAAACAGACGAAAACGAACCCACCATAGAACACAACACACGCGGTGATAAACACCTCATTCATCAGAATTTTTGTTATCGCAAGCAAATGCCCCCATCACTTGGTGACATATGACACAAATATTCATCCGCACCACGGCGGCGTCGGATTAATTTTGCTGCTGTCCGCTGGCTTTTTGTGCCACCTGCTGCTGCTGTTGAATTTAATTAAACAGCAACACCTTGCGCAATCATCTGGTGTTGGCATTCATTCGTATCCGGACACAGGCGTTGAATTTCACGTTGATTGCATTTGATCCCTTGGAACAGCTCAAAAAAAAAATTCAACTGCAGCTGACAACGTTCTAGCGTGTATCCGTTGTGTGCTCCATGTGTCTCATCACTCGCTCAGTTGTTGGACTTGTTGGCTCACTGTGACACTGTGACTGTGCGGACGATGCAAGCAGTCGAGTGCATAGAGTTCCCTATCAATCAAACGGACTGAAATGCAAATCAATGAGGCACAACGATGACGAAGCATCGGTGAGGAGACACCAACGAACACGCCAACGAGGACAGCAAGACGGAGCGATACTCATGCCCTGTGCTGTGCATCTTCTTCGTCTCCGTCTTCGTGTTCGTCTTCGTGGACGGGGCTTGCAACGAGAAGTGGAGACCCATAAATATGTCCATGACCTTTTTTCCCAGCCAAATCGACTTGGCACGACTTTGAACTTCCTTGTTTGCGGAATTTTTGCATGCACACTGCATTGGAATTCCATTTTGGTTTAATGGGCATGCCAGGCCAATTCAATCCACGCCAAGATGCCACGATGATGGCCGCTCTATTGGATGATGAAGAGTGTGTGTCTTCGACGTCTTCGCTTGACGAGATCGTGTAAGGAGATTCTTAATTGAGTACCTCTGACTGTGACATTGCGATTTATGCGGAATGTGTGCGCGAAGATTCTGCCTAGCGGTGTGTCCCTTTGGATGACTTTGATGTCAATTCAAATCGACTGCACTTTCTAATCAATCGGTAGGCGCAACTAGTCGACGCTCTGTTTCTGACAAATCTGTTTGACGTTTGATATGACACGACGTTGCTGCTTATCGCCTTTGAATGCAGTCTCTGTCTATGAGGTGGTCTGTGATCGGAATTAAATTAACGATTTGTCACTTGAGGTCTTTGTGTGGGAAAGTTCGCGAGTGTATCGTGGGATGGGGAGAAGGTATGTTCGTTGCAAGTGTTCACAAGGTGGAGTCCGGACAACTTGTTGAACAATCTTCCATCGAAACGAGATCACTTGTCTTCAATCTGATCACGCAAAGGTCGTTTATATTCGGCATAAAGTCCCTGTCAAGTCGTATAGTCCTACGGTCCTTCCCCAGTCGGCTTGCAGCTTTGACACATCGCTATACAGTCGCCGCCTTGGTATGCAGTGGATCTACTTGTAATATTTCCACGAATACTCGTACCACCTGCGCATACTTACCACCCAACTTTTCTTTAATCTCCGTCAAGTCACATAGTCAGATAGTGCCCTCGGAGTAATAGAACTAGTCAGGTCGAAATGCGTCTTCAAATCACTTCCACCAACCAGGGTTTCATACAGTCTCCACATAGTTGCGTTGGCCTAGTCTTCGCCTAGTCAGCTAGTCGGCTTAGCTAGCCTTCGATTAGTAACCTAACGATGCCGCAGTCACCGCTCAATTACCTGGTTATCGTCTGTGCAAAGGGTCTTGTCTGGTCCTTACGTTTTCTTAGCCGTCTCACATCTCTCCGCAAGGTTACCTCACAATCCTCGTTACTGTGTGCTTAGAGTGGTCTCTGTTCTTATGCAGGTTTCGCAGTCTTGGTCTTTCCGTCCTTTAGTGTCTTACTTCCATTCAATGATAAAAGGATACGACCCCAACAACCATCAACGAAGAAAAAAAAGGATTAATTTCCTAGCCCCTGAATATATGCAATGTTAATTGTTTTTCTCTTTTTTTCTAGAAGTGAAGCTCTTCACTTGAAGTGCAAAAGAGGCTTATATTTAAATTGAACCTGGTGCCGTCAACTTAACTCGTTGTCATTTTATATTCTTCGGCTAGTCACCCAGTTCCTCCGACACACGGTCCTATAGTCTTCGTCTACAATCTGACCATGTCCTCCCAGTCGAACTAAAATCCAGTCGTAGTTACATCTCCACAATAGCTGATCCTCACTTCGCTACAAGCCAGACAAAACTACATAAGTCCACTAAATACATCCCTGTACCCCTGAAAGTATGCAATGCTGATATAATTTCCCAGATTTCCCGTAATTTCTAGATTCGTATGAAAACACCATCCTTCCCCTATATATGTATGCTTCTCATAAACCATCATACTTCAACCGGCCTACAGCCCCGCCTGGACAGCCGACCATTCCACAGTCTTCACCATCACTGTCTAGTTAGCCGTCCATCCTACAGTCTCTGCCGTGTCCGTAGAGCTTTGCTCCGTGTAATTGCCTCCAACCAATGGCAACTGGATTCCGAAAACAAAGAACAGCATCTGTCTCCCATCCCCTAACGGTATGCAATAATAAAGCCCCACTTTCAGGATTTCCCTCACATTTCTAGATTCCCACCCATCGCATCAGATTCAGTCCCCCGAAAGTGTGTGTCGTCTTCTCCACTTGCTATTGTGCTCCCCTGTAATTTCCCAGTTTTATCACCGTTAGTCGCCTCTCCATCCATCCAAGCCGCTGGCAATTAATTAATTATCTAATCCTGAGCGTATTCGTCACGTTACGTTGGCCAAATTCCGAGCTTTCATGTCCCAACCAATTATCCTTCCTCAAGCTAATGGCTCTGCTATCGATAGGGGGGCTCTCTCCCTCCATCCCCTCTGTTAGTTCTGTTAATTCCTGCCGCAGGTATCCATCAAAAGAATGCCAGCCACAACACTCTTCCCTTTATCGCTTGTAAATGTGCAATCATCCGTCAAATGCTTTATCCTCAAGCTTCAGCGACTCGCGTATACTGTGTGCGAGAAGGCTGCCGCCGCAGAAGTTGGCTCTATGGTGTGGCAGCAGCGACGACTACGACGACGGCCGTGGCGGCGTGTGAATGTTGAGCGAGTACGGATGTATCTGCATTCCGAAAACAGGATTTCATTTGGAAAGATCGCCGGAGATACCATGCGCCCTGCTTGGCTGTGTGTGTGTGCGCGATCGAGTGTGCTCCGGCCAACCTGCATCTGGTGTAGACGTCAGGAATAGAAGGCGGCTAACTGTTTTATTTTAATTAACACTTCCTGACACTCGTTCGGTTGTATCTTGAGCGCTGTATCTGGCTTTCGGTCTCGGCTCCCAGCGGTGGGGCTGTGAGCTTAAACGTGGAGAATGGAGGATGTCTCCGAAAATTCTAAATAGTTTGTCGAATGCCTTGTGACAGTTTCTGAATTTCATTGGCAGACTTTGGCAGATGCCACAACAGGCTCGACGGGATTTCGCACTCGGCTGTGTGTGTGTGTGTGTGTGCGTGGATAACAGTGGAACCATTCATTTCGCTTGTTTGCTGTGCGGATGCGTCTAGTTGATGGTGGCAGGTGGCTGCTCTTCAGGAAGTAAACTTTGTCACATCGACAGATAACACGAATGTTGGCAGGGGAGATACGAGCACATCCAGATGTCTCAGATAAATGAACTGGAAACTAACTATCGGGGTTTTTTTCGGAGACGCTTTGTTGCGGGGGGAGAGAGGCCTGCGCTGGAGTGCGAATCCAGTCGATTGATGTGTTTGGACTTTGAACAGAGTTGGATCGGATTAATTTTCGCTTAGGCCCTGCTGGAGCCATTATGTTGCCCGTTGGACCCCTAAGCGAAGTTGTTCTTTAAATCCGAGCCTCCTGGTTCAAGGAGGAGTGGGAAATTGGTACCTATAAAGGCCTCCAGTACCTATAAAGGCCTTGTTCTTGACATTTACAAGCAGACCGTCATCAATGGAGGGCAGGTATAGATCAGGCAATCCATGCGTCCCAAGGCAGAGAGTGATGTGATCAAAAGCTCAAATTGTGCTCCAAATAGACTTCCTCTGCCAGAAGTACATTCTCCACCTCAACCTCCATTCCCAAGTGGTTCCCAAGATAGTCTAGGACTTGATTAAGAAAGGTTTTCGGGCCAATTCAAGGCCGCGTCCGCGTCTCTGTGCGTCTACAGCATCCATTGTGGAGATTAAATGGTCTTGCGGGCAAAGCACATTTTTTGCGAATTGATGTCGAAGTAGATGAACAACTAATTACGGCCCTAATCATGGGTCTAATCAATGGGCCTTAATCGACAAGACTGTCTAGAGTCTTCCTCCGACAAGTCTGTCCTCTCTTCTTCCTTATCTCATGTTTCCTCTTCTTCCTTGTTGCCTTCTGCTAAAGATTCGTCTTCGTCGTCATCTTTTCCTTCTACTTCTTCTTCTTCTCTGTACATCGCCACAGTCCGGAATGGACGTCTTTCTAGCTGACTGCAGATTCACAGATCAACTTGGTGGACATTCTTTCTCACTTGTCTGCTCCCTTTGATGCTGTGTCCCAGACTCGAATATGCCTCGTTTTGAAGCGAGCTTACGCCGTGCGTCAGCAGATGTCGTTGTCTAGTTTGTACGATTCGTTGTGGATTCATTTGCTCCATCAACGTCATCAAAGACACGTCGGAGCCCATGTGGGAGTCTTCTCTCTTAAGCCCAAGCGCCTCTCCATCCATTGTCAACACTGTCGACTCCTCTGCACCCTAGAGCATGATTGCGACCGATTAATGTGCACAGTGTGGTCTGGGATCTTCGATAAAAACCAACCATACGCAATCTGGGAATCGAGCACTCTCAATAGCCCAAGAATCGCCAAGCAAAGAAAAGAACGTCCAATGAATGAATTTCAAAGGGAAGTGATTTCGTGCAGTCGCCCATTAGACTAAAGTGACTGCTGTTCTCACTGTCAACACGCCCTTGACTTTAAATGTGCATTCAAATGCTACTCTACTTCGTTTTCTGTCCCAAAACCAGCCCTCACCACCCTCTCTTGAATCCTTCGCAGTTGCTCCTCTTTTATGATGACCACCACTTCAAAACATGTTATTTATCAGCATACAACTGTAAAACGAAAGAAGAACTTGATTTATCACCGGCCGAGCATAGAACCAGTAATCACCAAAGCCAGGCCACTCGAGGCCATAAATAACAACGTTTAGATCTTTAAGTACACACCACCAGTAGCCTCGTTGTCGGATGCGCTTGCAGTGCATACACACACACACGTTCCTAGGACACCGTCCGAAATGAGCGAAAAACTGTAAAAAAAAAAAAAAAAAACAAACGGGAAAAGAAAAGGCAAACAGAACAGAAGTAGAGTCCAAAGCTACACACCTACAATTCCTCCATCCGAACTAGCCAGAGTGGACAAAACTGGTATTCGCCTGCGAAACGAAACGAGGCGCTAGCACTCCGCACACAGAACCGGACCAATATCCGATGACCAGGTTTTTATTGTTTTGTTTGTTTCCCTAGCCGCCCTGCCCCCGCTACATCCCCGTGGTGGCAAGGAACAATATATTCACTTCATTGTTGTTGCATTTGTTGCTGGAAGGCGCACACTGATCCATAAATATCCGCACAATCCCGTGTGCTGGGGAATTTATTGAGATTCAGTCGAAACACCGCAACATCCCTGGACTCGCGGGTCCGGCGAGAGGGCAGCCGGCGGAAAATGGCCCTAAACTAGGCATTGTCTGCGAAGGCGCGGTGCGGCGTCAGCGGTGGCGGCTGCCGCGGCCAGGAGTAAGAGAAATAGCGATATGTAAATCGACAGAGGGAAATGAACTTGGTTGACTCCGATTCTCGATTCTCGCCCGATGCAGGGATGTTCTCCGCTGTTGCTGCTGCTGCTGGTGGTGCTCTCGGTTCCGTGTTGTGGCAGTTGCATCGAGAACGAAGATGATGGCATCGTCGCCAATAAAAATAATAATGGCAGGCTGCGAGGCAGGCCTCGGGAGACCTCTTGCAATGGCGGGCAGAGAGCCGGGCGAGAAGGATCCTCTCAGGAAAACTGGAAAAATATAACGAAGCGGAAAAGCGCACACCAACGGGCCCGGACAGGTCAGGCCAAGGCAAGACGAGGAAAATTATCAGTTTGAACGAGCAACCAGAAGAAGCGACCAACGACGGTGGTGCGTCCCGCTCCGCACTCGTTCTGAACGAAGTGGCAGTGAAGTGGTAAACATTGGCCTGCGAGCCCCAGCTGCTGCTAGAAGAACGTAACGCCGTTGGCCAATACTTTATATCCCGAGGTGGCTTGACCATAAGGAAGACGTTTTCCTCTTCGTCGTCTCTTTTGTTTTGTGCGGCTGTTCAGTGGCTGCTGCTGCCGCCACGGCTCTTCCGCCTTCAATACCGGGTCCGATGTCGTGAACGAAGCGAATCATAAAGTGTACATAGACAGGCTCTCGATTCCAGGTCGGGCGCGGGGAGTGCGCAGAACAGAACAAACAGACAGAATGTGGCTAAAGAACGTCTCTCTCTCTCTCTCTCGCTCTATGTGTGAGGTTGTGCGGAATAAAATAAATTAACGTGAAATGGAAACGGGCCTGAGCCAGAGAGTCACTGGCGATGGTCGATGGACGTTCAACGATCGTCGATTGGGGAGAGCCAAGAACGGACTGGCCGTGTGGTAAAGGGGCGAGGGAAAGGGCTTGAGTTTAAAGAAAAACCATGACACCATGGAAAATCAGCGAATGAAGGAAGAAGTCATGTACCATGAAGTGGCCATAACCGCAGCGTATATTGGTATCCATTACCAAGGAGAGGAGGACGACGCATATCGTGCCGTTTGAATCGATCCAGGGGGATGCACACATCCATACCCACACGCATACCGACAGATAAACAGAGATAGAGAGCATGAACGATGAACGACCTCCGGACAAGCACCATCCAGTGGAGTTCTGAGTCGGCTGTGTGCTTGCTGCCAATTGATGGATCGAGTTTGCCGGGGAGGCCTGCGGCGCGGGGATAGGGGCAGGGGTAGGATGAACAGGAGTTAAGGAGCACCTGCCACATGTGAATGTACTACTTTCATTGTCGTACAAGTGGTATCTTTCGGGCAAAAAGGAAACGTTTGTTGCTGGTGCAGCGGTTGGGGTCATTAATTTGATGTCAAAAGAGTTATCCTTTGATGACGCGGTGAGGGGTGGCAACAGGAACTTCCTTAAGCTGCGAAAAGGAAATACAAGCGCTTAGCCGCGGTGGGTGGATGAACTCGGTTTTGTATGGAGGCGACTTAAGAGGTCGTTTGGCTTGGCCAGCACTGTGCTGCGTCTTGACTAAGTTGGTAGTTCTAAATAAAGCATAAAGAAGCAAGTGCATCTGCCATGTGCGGCAGAGCTGGGTATAAGGTTGCTGTCAGATGCGAACTAACAAGTGTCATTTAGGACATAATGGCGCACGAACCAACATGGGTGTCGCGGGTTCAATTCGCGACACGAACACTTCTGCATTTGAAGGGTTCTCTTCTTTCGAGTCATTGGGGTATGCTGTCTTCTTCTAAACAGAAGATACTCCTTCGAAGTTCGGAGCCGGCATAGAACTGTCGGTTCCATCCAAGCATTACCACGCACGCACAGCACGAGTGGCTGCTCTAGCAGTTAGGCACAGGTCCTACTAGGATTGTAATACGCGTCAACAATTGCACGCCTTTTCTCGATCGAATGACACGGCTGAACATTGAGCGAGTGTCCATTGAGCGAACTTCAAAATGTCGAAAATCCCATGCTCATCTGAAACACCAGTCCCCACTCTTCAGACATCAAACTATCTCCGAAAATCCCCCGACAATTGCTTCAGATTGCACACCAAAGTGTGCAAAACCAACAAATGAGTTCCAGCTGGTGCTTTGTATGTCCCAGGTCGGTTTTGGTTCGTCCTAAATTACACTTGCTCGCAGCTGACAGTCGTGCAGAGTGTTTTCTAACAATTTACTAAGGGTCATCGACGTAGTTAAGCGAGTTTGGATGGATATCAAAAATTCCCTACAAGCTAGGAAGCACTTCGAAACTAGGCTAATGAAGAGGAAAGGTGCACTTCAGCCGTCACCATGTTGATGAGTTGACGAGGTTGCAGCGGTTCAGTGGTCCACTTTACTTTGGGTATGCTGGTGGCAAGGACATGTTGAAAATTACGCCACGAATCTTATGATTCCATCGAGATGATACAGTATGACACACAGCTCCTGTTACAACGCACATTTTCTGAGAACATAATTTTTCAGAAAATTTTGACGGACAAGTAAATGTTTTGGCAGCCGTGGCGTTGAGGGTTGGTGCGTCGACCCCTACGAACTTGTGTCTATTTTATCGGAGTTCGATTCCCGGTATCTACGAGCGAAATTCTTTTCACGGTCCCACCTCTTTCGAGTCAATGACAATGCTCAAAGAGTAAAACTAAGAGTCTAGAAAAAGCTTCTCAAATTAGCTGTTCGGAGTCGGAATAAAACTATAGGGCCCTTCCACTCGTGAGGGAAAAATATCACTCACAACACGAGTGGTTTCTGAGAAGCTAGGACCTGGACAACTACTGTCTGCAACGCCATTAATATTATAAAAATTATAAGAAGAGTCGCAGAGTGGCGATATCGACAATTCCCAGCATTTGGCTTTGTCCCTGCTGAGCCGCTGAGCGGACTCAAAGACAATCGTGCAGACCAAGAAACGAACCACAACCTTAAGGCATTAGGAGAATATTCGCAGCTGAATTGATGAACTAACACCAGAAGTCTGAGAAATGTGCAAAAAAGGGAGAAATGAACTGGCGCCATAACCAAGGACCGTCTCTTCCCGATGTCGTATCCGATGCAAGATGCTAAATGCCATCGCGTTCCACCTATAGAACATTTATATTCAATTTCGTTTCGGTCTGGAACATAAAAAGCAACACACTGCGGAAGGTCTCGACAACAGTTTTCTACACAACCTCCAGTCAATGCCGATGTTCTGAAAATTCAAAAAATGTCAGCCCTGTCGTTCGGACGCTTAGGAAGCCTTTGGCCGCTTGTACTAAGCGGTCTGAGCTTATTCGACGGTATAGAGCTTGCAACTGTATTGAAGTGACTGCCTTTAAGGGCAGTAACTTGAAGGACTTCATCTGAATACACTGAACACCGACTTTAAGGCTTTTTCGTGGCATCTGTGGACATTCCACATTTCCATTCCAGGTCTAGCCTCCGCGCAAGTTCATGTCCATCTGTGTCACTGCGATGCTCACTAATTAAGCTCGTCTTAGATTTGACCGTAAATAGCCCCTCGAATGGATAGGCCCCACTTGAGTGAAAACCAGATCAGAGTTCAAGGAAATTCAATAGTTATCGTGTGCGACACTTCAACCTGACGCAGAGTGGAGACAGGAGTCAAATTGATTTGAGGATTGTTTACCTCCCTACTCGTGAGAGAACAAGAGCACGCACAAGACGAGGTGTTGCTGTGGAGGTTAGGTCCAGGTTAGTTCCCCCCGGATTGCAGTTTAATTCCACACTTCCACAGCAACCGACAGATGTCTTATTTCATCTGCAAGACAAACGCCTGCAAGACCAGTGAATGTCTGATTCAACTGGCAGGTGGTCAAAACTTGTGTTTTTTTTTTTTTTTTTTGAGAAACTGCAAATGTCCCACTTGAAGGCACCGCCTCTGTTTCAGTTCATTTATAAATTATTTTCCTTTTTTTTTCTCATAAGGCTTCGTATCTCTCGAACCAATTAAGTCAAGCGAACAGTCAAAGTTATTGACATTTCTTGATGATAATCCTATTACCGTTCCCTGCGTCTCACCCCGTCTCGTCTCCTTCTCGACCACTCTCTGGGCGGCAGGCCGGCCATCCATCAAACGAGGAGGGACGACTTAAGCGAGTCTGGAGTCTGCAGTCAGTGGCATGTCAATCAGTAGTTAATCATCTGCTTACAACCGTTATTACGAAATGAGTTACGTCCATTATGGGATACTCCGTGTGTGTGTGTGTGTGTGTGTGTGTGTCGTAGAGGACAGCATAAATTCATCTAAGACCAGGTTGGAAGTGAACAGCAATCCACTGCCATCACCACCACACCCTCAACCATTTGGCCAAAAGTCATTAAATTCGCTAATGTGGCGAACGAGAACGAGTTGGGGCCTGGTCAACGACGAAAGCACACACCGTCGACGCTGCTAAGAGAACTTATCCAATAGACCGTTGAGCGGCAGTAGATAATGATTGATTAGTGAAAGATGTCTAATTAATGCGGCTACTGTGGAACTGGGCCGGTAATGACCGCCTTGGTGCGGGCATCAGTGTAGCCGCACTGGAGATGGATGGTGCATGAATTATTGCCTGGGCGTCGGCATATTTTGACTTGGTTGCGGTTCATTTTTTTGAGATAATCGGTGTGGATAACGCCATTCATCGATACTGAGCCGGGTACACCGGTGGCCCAGCGACCCAGAGTCGACTGGGTGGTGGTGGTAACCCAGTAACCTATAGACAATCAATTTATGTTGCTGATGATGATGATGATGATGATGGGGTTTGTCCTTTGAAGCTGCGGAGGAATTTTTGAGGTTTCAATGGATGCAGAGAGCATTCTGGAAGAGAGAGCGGCGTTGCAAAGTGGTTTTGAATTCTACTTGACCCAGATGTAGTTGGTAGAGTCCTTTGGAAATTAGTACAAAAAGTAGACTTAGTTTGTTACAAGCAAGAAACCTTCTCGCTATACTCGCGGAATTTATGAGGAGGTTGATGAAAATAGCTGAAAATCGAGAAGGCTGCGACAGCCCTAGTCAATGACGTCGACATTCTTCGGTCATAGTGATGACGATTTAAGAGGAAGAGCGATTGCAAGAAACGAATACCCCACTTAATTGAGTCTCTTTTTCCACTGCGAGTGACTTTCATTTCTTCCTGATGAAAGCCACATTTCGTAGGTGTCATAGAACATTCTTGTGAGCTTCGAGGCTTCAAGAGTCCACCGTCTTGTTGAACTTGACACTTTTTTACTGGACTGTTCATCCACAGCATTCTTTTGTTGCTTTTATTTGCATACAATGGCGATGGGCACCAATATCAGGGCTTGCAAATTTTAGAAGACATATTCATGCGGCGTGGTCCATGGTGTTAGACTACCCGTGTGACATTGACCCGTTCAAGGCAATGCTGTGGATCACATCTCTCGCGACCCTCTTCTACCAGTTGCAGCATCAGTCGAACACCAACTTCGAGCCCGTGAATAGAAGAAGGTGCTCAACAAGCCACCTGAAAAACGATATACGATCAACGACGATCGTTTTTGAACGATATACGAGTGGTTAGACCAAGTTCAAGAACTCGCCTGGTTACGCTTGGGCATAACTCCAGATGTATTAGAGCCGATGGCTGAGGATCGAGTTGCCTGGAGATCTCTCGTGCCAATGTTTACCTCCGCGGTCCCTTTCGTGGAGCAGGCGGGTCAGAAGAAGATACGAGTAGTTTAGTTTGAGAGACTCGACATGGGTAGTCGTCTGAAATGTGGTGAAATGTCCTGGTGGCTCCTTGCGAAAAATGGTGGTTGTCTCAATTTTGACTTGGGGCATCCTGTGACCAGCCCCTTACGATTGTCAAATGTGTCCCCTTAACCGAAATGGCGCCCAATCAAAATCGAGCTGGAACATAAAACTACAATCCATCTAGCATTTCATATCACCTCGGATTCCACAGAGCCAAGGAAGCTCTTATAGCTCAGCTTGCAAAGCAGACATCTCAGTCCAAGTTGAAGTCGTTGGTGTTGTCGATGACCTTCAAGCTTCTTAATCCCTGCTATCAACATCGACATCGAATTTGGAAGGCACGCAGGATGTTTGGCAAGCTCATGCATATTTTACTTCTTCAGAGCGTGGGTTAGGGTGACATCTTTATTTTCGATCGTTAGTGATCGACACGCAGTGACTGAGACTGTTGCTTATGATCTTCTTCGAGATCAGCGGTGAAATTTTGTAATCCCGCCTGCACGATCTTCATTTAGAAGCTTTTCTACCTTTTCCATATCCTGTCGATCTGCTCAAGATCAACAGTTGGGTAGACCACGACTGCAATTCCATTGGGCCTAGAATACTATTCCAGAAGCTATAAAAGAGAGATCCAAATCAATCACGGGAGATCGATGGATGGAGATCTCGGAATGAAGATCGCCTTCAAGTGGGACCAACAGTTGCCTTTTGCCGTCGGTCCTACTTGCCTCCTGACTTTATCAAGATCAAGGCTGCACCCCCTGAAGGGTTCAAAAATCTGGCTCTAAATGGGATGCAGCCGCTTAACCAAACCCAGAGGCAACGGCAGCTCCTTGAAGTCGATCCAAAGTCGATTCAATTTCAAGCTCAGCTGACGGCTCCCAGGATTCGGTATCAAAATGGTGGCAACGGAGACCATACTTCGACATGCTTGTCATTCGAAATTTACCAAGTCTGAACGAACGAACTGTCCAGGGGCCTCCAAAGATAGCTGCCAAGGCCATATCCCCAATTTTTAACTCATTTCTGGCTGTTTACCCTGAAATAAGTGACAGCAACAATTTCCCATTGCGACGTAAGTCTTGACGACCTGAAGATTCCCATGCTTAACTGCCCACTGACCATGCCACTGTCCAGCCACGAAGGTCCACGCAATCGCTGGTCACCCCTCGCCCCAAAGCCACCACCACAAATTGTCTTATAATGAGCGACAATTCGTCAACGATTAGGTGGCCATCCGCAACACGGTTGCATCATCGGGAAGCCATTAGGCATTCAAGCCAAAAATTGAAAGTGACCCAAGACAACGACGACGTGCGGTCTGTGCTCGCACATCAATTATGCGCTGCATCTCTAACATCTCGTACACAGTGTGGCGGCCTCATTCATCGTTAGCAGAGATACTCGTACGTTTGACACGAATCAGTCAAATGTAAATGGTTCGCCTTGACAGTGAGGGGTGGCGGAGGCGGGGGTGGCTCAGCGCAGCAAGCGAGCAAGCACTTTCGCCTTGCGTCGGGCTTGAAATTGTTTCTTTTGCGGATTTGCGAAAGTGAAAACGATCTGTGTGATGTAAGGCCCACTCTGTATTGGTGTGTGCCTGTGCGTAATTGGCTTGCATGTCTCATCCTAATGTCGAGTTGCTGGACGGCTGACCGACGATGGATAGAATCACGCAAACGCCAACAACGAACTGATTGTCTAATGAACTGATGACTTGATGTGGGCAACAGGGGAATGAGGGGACTTAACAAACTTGAAGGCAAACATCAAAGTTTTAATTTGTAAATGTTTTTCTCGTCTACTTTCAGGTACGTAAGACTGTGTGTAATCTGTTCATGAAGCGGGTAAGTTTTCTGGCGTGTTTTGAAAGCTTTTATTTGTCAAGGTGGGGGCGGTTTAGTCATTGCTGACGGTTCCGGCCCGGCTGCTTCCAATCATCAAAGCCTGAGATCAGTGCTCCTCTCAAATCCCCAGCTCCGTGGTAGCGGCGTTTCACATTCGTAAGCGCCATCCCACAATCTAAACTGGGAAACATGTCCCCGCAGGCATCGTTCCACCTTCCATGGCACACATACGAACGCTCCCATTCGTCTGCTTTCCCATTCCGTCTCTTAAGAACAAAGTAGACGTCATGTCCGCCGCGGGTGGACCATCGCTCAGTGGCCCACAACCTCCTCTCACATAATCCGACTGCAGCAACATCGGGACCTTGTCACAGCCCGCTTTGCCACTTAAACTGTCATATGGCTAAGCTGGATGACCATCTAAATTGCAATTACCCGACCCTCTCCTCGGCACAGTGCGGCAGAGACGAACATCGAATCCACAAGGAACCGTGTGCGTCCTCCACTCCGTTCGGAGGAGGCACCCAACTGATGCAGCGATACACGCGAGATAAGAGTGGGAGCGCAATTTCCATCGTTTTCACAATTGAGTTGAGCTGCTCCTTTTCGGATCTCTGATGCACCGAAATAAATTGCGATTCATAACAGTCTTGGCCCAGATTTTCCTGTTCCTTCCTTTGCAGATGCCCTCGCACTGCATTCTTTGGTTGCGTGTGTGTGTGTGTGTGTGGTGTGAGTGTGTGCCGGGGCGCCCTCAACGTCGCGGTCGTCATAATCAGTGAATAACGTTCATGGAGTCTGACCCATATACCGTTCTGCGAAAGGTTCTTGCGGCGACCAAGAACAGGAGAAAGGTGGAATCTCTCCTTGCAGGCACTGGCGGTGCTTGGCTCAACTGTCGGGGAGGTGCAACGCGAGTGCAGAAGACAGAGAGGGATAGGGATCGCCGCGGAGCAGAGAGACCGAGAGAGAAAGAGAACAAAAAATAATGAAAAGTGTAGCATTAGCAGCTAAGATGATTAAATTGGCATCAGGCACGACGGCCACAGCACCGAACTTGGGTTTTCCTTTCAGCCGCACACACACACAGGCACTGCTACAGTCGACTGGAGCGTTGGCAGCCCGCCGAAAATATGGGGCATGGCATCCTCGTCATCTGCGCGTGGAGCGGGAGCACCATGCGGTGTGTTAATGGGAAAGTGCGACGGAGAAGATTCTTCTCCTCCTGCAGCAGCAACAGCAGCAGTTTCGTGCAATGTCGCACACGGTGTGACCTTTGTGAAAGTTGAATGACCATTTGCGGCGTGACAAGGAGCGCTGCCGGTACCGCAGACCGGAGACGGCAGACTCGAGAGGCCGGAAAACTGGAGCAGATGGTTATCGGAAGCAGGGAAATTGGGATTTCTTGCCTCTGCGTGGAGACGATGTCGATTTCATGACATTTTGTGTGAGGTTGTGAGTGGGAACTTGCTTGATGAAATCGCTGTACTTGCGGTTACGGTCTTAAGCGTCGTCCACCACACGGGTGGCCACGGACCTTCTTGCCGGCAACCTAGAGAATTGCAGTCGTCGGGAAACTGATACAGCGCGGTGGAGGCTTTTGTGGGACAGCATGCTTGGCCAGTGATGAGCACTATTGGCTTCACTTGGAGGTGGAGCCGTCGAGAGGTTGGAACGACCGAGGACGACATCACGTCAAAGGCTTCCCTGTGAATCCACGGCGGCGCGACGGTGGAACGAAGTCTTGAATGTGCCATCAGCTCTTTGCAGCACCTTCCATCTCGCTTCACTTGAAGGTGGAGCCGTCGAATCAAGACCTAGACCGTCGAGAGGTTGGAACGACCGAGGACGACATCACGTCAAAGGCTTCCCTGTGAATCCACGGCGGCGCGACTGTGGAAGTCTTGAATGTGCCATCAGCTCTTTCCAGCACCTTCCATCCTCTCGGCCAAAACTCCGACAACTTCACCAAATTGAGATCCACCCCTTTTTGTGTGTCCCAGCCATGTCCTGACTGCCAGACACAATCAGCCTCCAAAATCTGATTAAACCCGTCTCCCTTTCGGCGGTTAATATGTTCCACTTAGCACCATCGGAAATCTCCATAATTATCGCATTAATCCATCAAAACCCGGGATGCAACAACAGGTTCTCCTGCCCACTCCCCGTCCGTCGGTTGTAGTTCCAAAAGCCAAACAGTTACTTAAGGAGGCACGCCTCCTTCGGCAGATTATAGGTTCACCGGGGGACCCTAATGTGCCGATCGATGAAGAAATCATCCCGTCCGTCGTCGATCGGTTCGAAGCGCAGGCACACACGTATGGCAGCGGCTCTGCCAGAACACACCTACCGTTGTGCGCGTCTCGTTTGTCGACGCGGTCGATCGGGAAGGGATGCCTCTGTCAAAAAGCAATCTCTCCATAAACAGTTATTAATTAAATCGCCTCGAAAAGGAGCCCAAGACTTGTCGACAGCACTCCTCCTAACTGCATCATCTCGCATCAACGCGGTCGTCTCCCTATGCGATGCGCGATCATGATCAGTATGCGGTGAGCCCCGACATTCTCCGTCGCTGCCGCCAATTCACCGCTGACCATGTCGATGTGGCCGGCCACCGCCGATGATGGTCCGAGCGCGGCCTAGTATGTGCCGCCATCAGGGAATGCGGAGAAGTCTGCACACTCAATCGACGAGATGATCTAGCGGAACACACCTCGGGGATGTGGGGAGGTAGCGCGCACACACAGAAGCCAGCTGTAGACCGGCAGAGAGAATGGGCCCCAGAGAGATGGGCTCTGGAATTTTCTTTTCCTGATTCGGTCGGTATGGCAATGGTGGCACATCCACGGCTGAGGTGGATGGCCCAGCACCTCGCGCCTCTTGCTGGAATTAACGGTTTTGTATGAATCGCAACCGGAGGGTGTGAGAATCGCTCCTCATCGCGTCGCATCTTCGCTTTGCATATCGCACAAAGCCCGGTCATGCTCAGCGTCAAGATCATTGTCAAGTTTGGGAGGTGTTGCAGAGGAATGCGGGGCGTGGCACATTTCTCGCCTCGAAGCGTCGAAAATCAATTGACGCGCTTCATCATCATGCTCAGCCGCCACATCGGCCTCGGCGTTGGCGTCGGCGCTGAGCTGATGAATAGACTTCAACGACGGGCGGCCGGGGGTGGTGGGCAGCCATCTGCGGGCGGTCGGCGTCGGTAATTATTGCCATTGATCGCGCTTGAGTGGTGTTTGCACTTAATTTTGACTCATGGCGAGAGATCCACGCGATTCCTCATTTCTGTGCCCTCGGGATGCGATGACGGCAATTCCTTCCGCTGCCCCTCCCCGGTTGCAATTGCACACCTCAGAATGTGCCAGCACCCTGGGAAAGTGAGAATTATGGTGGACGACCATTCCCAGCGTCGCGCTGACGTGTGGGCTGCCCTGAGATTTTGCGCGGAGCATGTGTGTGGAGCGATCGGCCATAAATCCAAAACAATTAGATATGAGCGGGGACGGGGTGTGTTAAAGGAGCGATCGGGCGCCTACACTCGACCACGTGACCACAGTCTGCATGTTTATGACCCAACAGTCGCCGTTGCTGGTGAGGATGTGTCCAAGTAGGAGCTCATTTCACGCGTGGGTGAAGTGCTCGCGTCGTCGCTGGGTTGGGGTAAGGTGCAGCAATGCCATTCGATTTGAATTTGAGGATTATCTGGCTGCCCACTTTGATGTTCCCATCGTAAGCGAGGCGCTGGAGTGTAATACTGCCGGCGGCGCTGGCGTTATGACATTTTGCAAACGACCACTGAGTTGTGGCGTTTCACTTTCTGTCGCAACCAGTCTGCTTCTCCCTCGAACGCTGCACGATGTGTCAGAGTCCCTTTCAGTGCCCGCATTAATTTCTGAATAACAAGTGGCAGTCCTTTCCTTTCGCCTTTTCCCAGGTCATCACGAGCTATTCCCACACGTCCTCGTGGGCATCGCTCACTCGAACTGGGAAATGTGAAAATAATTGCCACTACGTGCCTCCGTTGAATGTTGGTTGCTCCCGTTTTCACAATGGCGAGTCCTGCGAACGATGCTCATACATATGTGCACCTCAGCACTTGCATTGTATTCCAACTCGGCCTGAGTTCTGTCCTTGTGACATTTTATTGGATCACCGTCGCAGGCACAACGGTGGACCACCTCGGAACAATGGAGAAGCGGGCCTACCTCTGCGCATCGTCCTCAACCGTTCAACAGTTCGCTGTCCGTGCTGCTGCTGCATCCGTCCTGCGTTCGGTCGTCGTTGTCGGTTTATGGACCCTCGGAGGCATGTTTATGCCTCGAGGTGCTTCTATTCTTTGCCCGGACCTGCCGGTCGCTGTTTCGGTTTCAGAGTCACGTTCAAACAGTTTACGAGCAGGTAATTACCTGTTATCACTCCTCTAACAAGGTGAGCTCGATACCTGCCTCTCACCCTCACCCTCTACCTCTCACACCCTCCTTCGCAGAGGTGCTCTGGATGTGCAACATGTGCACACAGGGTGTGCTGTGTGAGTGTTGCTTTTAGTACCGGGAATCCAAGGGGAATCGAACATGCATCGTGATATCCGGATGATTTGGGAAATTTGTCGCGGCACACAATGGCGGGTGCATCGGTGGGGGGCACTCGAATTCGTTTCACGGCCGAATGGCTTTATGGTACTCGGCGATGCATTTGTTGTCGTTTCGTTGTGCGAGAATGCTTGAGAATGGTTGACAATGCGGTTTGACATTTACACGTTTTGTTGTGACTGAGCACTCTGCTGCTGCCGCGATGACGATGGTGGCTAGTGATGCGAGGATGACCAGACGGCGTGATGTGGAGGGGATTTGACAAAAAAACTCCGCTTGTCAGTGGGGCCTCTTTGGTGTCTGTTGCTAAGCAAAATGTCTGTGGAAGGTGGTATAGCGTCAGCGTCTTTCTTCTTGGCAGATCTGACTTCAACTCTGTCGATGACCCCTGCAGGCTCTGTGATCTCTGATTCCAAGCTTGTTGCAGTTCTTGGATTCCGAATGTTGTCATCCCCTAAACGTATGTGCCACGAGAGATAGAGGACCACGCTTAATGAGGTTTGGGTTGAGTTTGTGGACAGGTGAAGCTGTGTGTCACTTACGTCCTAGTGGAGCCCCACCACAGCGGATAGATCTGCGACGTTATTAACCGTCTGGGCCTTGTGATTCTAAAAAGGTTGACCAGAGGATACTCTGATCTGTAGGACGGATCTTCCGGTGATATCCCTTCCTTTCTCACTCATCCCTCACTCTCCCCCTCGAATACGCCTAATCTTTAATGCCACAACCTCTGCATATGCTGACATTGGCCATGCCCATGATAAGGCACTTCAGACTAATGTAACTGGTTCGCCGTCTCAGCTAATTCAGCGTCTCCTTCTATTAACTGACTCTTGAGTAGGTGATAGCAGGCCGCACCTTCTGTTCACCGACTTTGCGATCTTACCGCCACAAAGTTGCTTTAAAGCAGGTGTGATGGAGATCAACATCGCCCAGCCACATCAGCACTTGTATCCCTGTGACCGGAGATCTAGTCTATTATGATCGAGAGCTTCAAACCCAACAGGCTGGTGTTCAACGCAACTACTTGGGACTTGATTTCCCTTGTCCGAAATGCATTTAAGGTTGGTGGACTGTCAAAGAGGATGTTGACATCATTCGGTGGTATGTTTGATATAGACGTCATGACCACTGCTTTGACTGTCAGGACCTCCGCTTGCAGAAACACTCCCACAATCAGGCAACCTGGATCTCTAAATCCTTCGAGAAAATCCCAGAGCTTCAATCGTTGGTCCAGAAGAAGTCTGGCTGCGGATTCAACGCATGAGATGGTTAAGCCATGTAGCACATGGACAAGACTGCTCCAGCCCGAAGAGTCTTCGACTCCGAGCTAGTAGACGCAGTAGAGGAAGCCCACGAGACCGATGGTGCAAACAAGTTTGGAAGGACTTCGGCGTTCGAAATTCGAGGCCTAATATTGCGCCAGCTGGAGATGCTTGTTGGCCCAAGTCAAGCTTTACCCTGGTCTGTAGCCCCACTTGAAGATGAAGCAGACTCCGTACCGTATTCACTGACAGGACTAAATATTCGACTCAGGGTTTTTCTATTGAAAGATCAGTGAATCAGCTCGCTCGACGGGATGAAGCACTATCTGACTTATGTCTCAATGAAAACCAGATTGTTGTGTTCTGCTTATCGTCCAGACTTCGGTCCGAGTAAGGCGATCATGATTTTGATCCTTCGAGTCTTATCACAAGTCGAAATAACAACAAACTGTTGCCCATGGATTCCCAAGGGAAATTATCAAATTCCATTGTCAATGCATACCATTCATGGCCATTCTTTATCATTGTCGGTCCCATCTGCCAAGCCCTTCCAGATGTCATCGCTGCCATTCCTTTACCTGATTGCTGACAATATCATTTCGTCGCATCCTCCTTGAGAGGCCTACCGATCGCCGCTTCCACAGAATTGCATTATTCTCTCCGTCACTAGAAGATCATGGCGATCTTTAGCAACCCTTTGTATTAAATGTCAGACTTTCTAAGTCTTATCTATACCCTTTGATCATTGGCAACCACTGACGATCATCGGAAGTCTCTGAAGTTCGTCGGAAATCATTTGATTTTCTCAATCCACTGATCTTCTGGATTGAACCAGCAAGACCAACAACCTTTGGCAAGGCGACTGAAGTTACTTTGATGTGATGGTTGATGGGCACCACCTCAAACGTGAGTGTCCTCTGCAGCCCCACAAGACCGGTTATTCCCTTCAACCGGTCGTGACTTCTTTGAGCATATCCCAGCAACAAAGGGTCACCAAAGATGAACCATGCTCCAGTTTTAACATCGAGTATCAAGATCTTGTCGATGACCATTCACCATCGACAGCGTGTCATTCAGCCCAGTCTGACCGAAGTTTAATCTCTCAAAGTCCTTGCCTATCTCCCTCCGCCTAACACCCACAACTCATCAAATACCACACAGGTGTCCCAACCCCAGCCACTCTCCCCCCACATTGCACTGTTCTGCTGGTGGCACATGGCCACGATCACTGATCTCCCTCAACGATCGCTCTTATTATTCGACCTTCTGCGGAGCCATAAGCCACTCGTGATCGTTTTAATCTCCACCTGGGGCTCCAAAAATAATCCGCACACACCCACACACATAGAATTACCACAGTCTCTGACCTCGATCCTCCGAAGAACGTTCTCATTTTCGCCACAAGATCAACAGTTACCCGCTCGCCAGAGCCTTGAAATGCGGTCGCCTGGTTTCACGAACGCGCTCGCACAATCGTCAGTAGCTCAGCGCAGTGGGTGACATTGTCCCTCCCCTGCCCCCGGACTCATCGGGGGAGCAGAAATTTCACTTCCCAGAAATGGGTCTCTTCGGTGGGCTCTCAAAAAATGCATGCATTCTCCAATCAAGCGCAGTCACCACACACCAACAAAATCAACAAAAAATGAAACGATCGACTGATGGACTGGAGTCATTTCGGTGCGCGTGAGCACGCGCTGCAGCATGAGGCAGCGCAAGCCGATGACCCATCGGCCGAATGGCAGGTATCCAGCAGCAGCTTTCTGCCAACAGAAGAAAGCATCGAAACCGAAATCGAATCCATTTATCACCATCGCGTCGGAAGGATGTGCTGTTGTGTTGCTGTGCTGCAACAAGTCCACACGATCTGCACTGTCGCTGCATCCTCCACCTCCACTGTGTTGCGAGTCGAAATTGATTGCTCCATTGGCATCAGTTCACGTCTCGGTTGTCTTTGCAGTTGTTGTTGTTGTTTTTGTTGTTATTGTTGGCCGTGCTTGTGGTCGTAGTGGTCGTAGTCGACGTCGTCCCCCCGGAGTTGGGGAAAATCGGTCAGAGTGGTGGCCGAGACAAAAGGAGGTCACTCGATCAAATTTTCAGCTCAGCGTGGTATGTGCGCACGACTAGGGGCAAGGAGAACCCCGCTCCAACTGTGCGCGGTCGAGATTCGTCTGAGACCATAAGTGAAAAGGAAAAGATGCCAGTCCTCTGCCGCTGCCGCGTCATCCTTGTCGACGGCGGCGGCGACGACGACACGCGAAACTAAATACCGACAAAACCAACAGGCAAACAAACAAACGAATGAACGAACGAACGACCTTAAAAGTCATCGCTGTCGTTAATGGCGTGCTTTTGTTGTTGTTTTGTGTTAAATTCGACAGAGGACAACAAAAACAACCACGACCAGCGACCAGATGGAGTCGCTCAGCGTTCATTCAGCGTTCGGCGGAAAGATTTGCATTTAACCTGCTTTCACCGGTGTCCCGCGAGAGTGATGGCCGTGGCGGCGGCGACGGTTGTAAGTGTGGGCGGCTGTGGTGGTGCTGCCTGACTTCGGCGGCGTTTTCTAAAACAGGATCTGAGCTGCTTGGCCTTTTCGGTGGTGCCGTTTCACTCTTATCCGTCCGGCGCTGGCAGAGGGTGGCAGCATCGGCGGTGGTGGTAAACAAAGATAAGACGAAGGCGAACGCTTGTGGCCAAGTGACATGGTCACATGCATGATTTCAATTTGCTCAGCGGATTATATACCGGAATCTAAGGTCGTTGCGATGGCAGCGGGGTGGGGATTCAGAGCGACTGCTCTTTGGTGCCGTTTCAAGATAAATTGCCTGCCGGCGCGCGGTCTTATCCGATGTGGTGACGGCGCGCAAAAGCAGTGCCGCCACGGTGTCATTCCTCGAGCGGAAATTAAGACAATAAATCGGTGGGCCCCAGCTGATGGCTGATGGCCCATGCTGGTCATGATGGCGGGCCGGATGTGGAGGAGGGGGAGGCGATCAGGAGAAATTTGTGATAATGAATTTACTGGCGAGCTGGTCCATTGGATTGGGAAATGCGATTAATGGCACATTTCTTTGTCGGAGGTAAGGTCGCGCTTGCGCTGGCTGGGGATGGAAAGTCTTGTGTGACTACGTGGAATTTGCTTGGACGATATCTGCCTGATTTGCGGGCGGCTTGACTTGATCTTACTCGTATGTCGTCTGAGCATCCACTGGGTTTCATGATACTTTCATGTTATACACACAACTTAGATGAAGCTGATCACTGACTATCATCGAAAATTATCGACGCCCTCTGATCATCACCGTCTGTTATCGACGTTCACCCATAGCCATTGCTGAGCACTGGCGATCATCGACGATTTTCGAAGATCATCGATGATCACTGACATTCATCGACGAACATGATGACACGAACATGGTGATCCCCCACGATGACAGATGGTTATCCAAGATCACCGACGATCATTGTCTCAAGAACGTTCGTGACTTCCAAAGTAGTTCATTAGTTCCGGCGTATTTAAGTGGTCCAACAGCCTTGACTCCAGCGAAGTCGGAGAAGAAGCTTCACGTCTGACTCAATCCCCTGAAGAGTGTATCACACTCGTCCGGGTGGTCATCGAGCTGGACTTATCCCATATTCAGATCACCACATCCGCCCCATAAACCCGATCAACTCATCCCATCGCGTAGACTGCTCTGGCATCAATCACTAATATCAACCCATCTTTGTCTTCTCTTTCCAGGTAACTTTACGTGAATCTGTCATAAGCCTCAATTATATCTGTAAGTACTCATTGCCTCGTGTCAGTCCGCGCATATTAAGTTCCCATGTTCCAAATATAGTGTGCCAAAACCAACAAGAAACAAAAGAGTTCCGCTTAATGACAGTTTTTCAAGCATCGCCCTACGTGCTTGGAAAGCCCCCTAAATTTGGATTCCCTAAAGCCCGACAAGACGGAGTGAACGGGCTCTTCCATGCCAAGAGGCCATCACACATGCCCCACGCGCACTGCATACTGATGAGCTATGGGCGTACTTAATTGAGGTTACTTCGACTGTAAGGTGGGGGGATTTACATGTGTCCGAGTCTTGTAATTGCCAGTTAACTGGTAATTTGTGTTATCACTGTCTGACGAGTTAAATGGACTAGGGCAGCGGGCATACCTGAGAGTGAGGATATCAGCCGTGATCTGTGGGAAGGCATCTGGGGGGCTAAATTGTGGGGTTGTGAGTGATGCAGATATGCAGGATTGTCGCTAACGAGAGATGTGGTGTGCCAAAGTTGGAAGCTGTAATGTTGTATGTTGCCTTCAAACTCGTTGTCGAAGCTTCTGTTGGCCTTGACTGTCTGCACTTATCCACCTCTGGTAACTGAACTCCGTCATGTTCATAAATTCACTGGTTCAGGCATGTCATGAAACTGTCTCTGTCTGAACTTGTCTCAGAAGGCAGTTCTTTAAGCAATAAATAGAATAAAGGAAAGGATCCATGATGGTCCATGTAACTGCAATATCTCCTCTTTGAAGTGTTCTGATTTCTAGTCCTGTTTGGATCGCATCAGATGCAGTGAAAGTCCTCCATGCTTTCGTCTAAGTCTTCCGAAGTGCCGCACCTATCGGCCGCGCCTTAGACCGATTAAAAGTCATTATTTTAACTCAGATCAAACCTTCCTACTTAATTGTCCTTGATTTACTCATAGTCGAAGTGAATCGCCATCCACGATCGCTAGATGATTTGGATGATCACTGACAAGTTAACACGATCACCAATCGATCGGAGTCCATTTGGGATCACAGGCATGATCACCAAGTGATTTGGAAGATCTTCAACATCTTCGAAATCACCGATCGCTTCCAACCTCGACGACCAGCGAGAGAGCTTGTAGAGGATCACTGAAGGTCAGCGACTATACACAAAATATCACGATCACTAACGTTCGCGATCACTAACGTGGACTCTCCATAATCAGCCGGTGACGATAGGTGGTCACCGACGATCACGAAGTCATATTGACGTCATTGAACTTTACTGAGGATCAGTCATCACCATCGACGGGCATAAAGGATGATGGCGACGATCATCGAAGATCGCTACGACCACTCATGTTTTATGACGGTCGTCGATCGCCGATCACGTTGAGGATAGCCGGCGATCGAGCGTAGAACTGATCATCGACGATCGCCAAGGACAGTCGATGGTCACTGAAGATCCTCTACGGTCCTATTCTCAACGATCATTGATGATCGCCTACGACCATTGATCAGCCTCACCGGCCGCGACCCCAAGAATGATGCTTAAGGCCATCGATTCGATCCTCTCTGCATGTGTCTTTATCTGCCAAACGATCCACTGGTCTAATTCCCTTCGGCACCGACTTTCTCATTCCTCCGGCAGTCAATTTCTCCATCACACGTACGATTTTGTTTGCTTTTTTCGCAAACCCCTTCGTTGAATTGCGCAACTATACCCGTGCATACGGGACATTCTCGTGAAACGCGCTATTTATATTAATATGTCTGCCATTCTGACAGCTGTCTGCTTTCTATTCTATGAATACGCTCCGCACTGTCCACGGAATGTCATAATCATTCGTCATTGTAACATTTATTCGCGGGGTCTCCACGCGGGCACCCGATTCAGATCGTGTGGGCACATTGGCACATAGCATTCCCCCCGTCACACATATTAACACTGACGCCGCCCCGTTGGCCGGGCCCCGTATGTGCGGCCATAGTCTGTCTTCACTTTTTAGCTGCAAACTATTTAGTCCTTCGCACTTACAGCCACGCACACACACACCGATACACTCGAGACACTTGAGGTTGAGTTGAGTGTATTCAAACGATATGACGTGGTCGTCTAACTGACAGCACCGCTGCGAGGCTGCCTCTTGTTTTAGACTAATTCGTGTCAGAGTCTATGACATTTCGACTGCGCTTGGTGGACTGGCGCACCACCGTCCAAACAGTCCAGCCACTACCACTGCTGCTGCATGCATTAGCTGCTTGTCTACGTGAATGCATTATTAATCACAATTAGCAGGCATTTGCATGTGGGACTTTTTTTTTGTTGTTGTTCTGCAGCAGTAGCACTCCCTTCCCTCAGATGTGTCTAGCTTGAGCTGAGGTTTTTGCAGAATGGAGCCAAGTGAATGGTATGCGCACACAGGGCTGACTGGTAAGTGGGTTGGGGTAGAATACCGGGAACAGCTTGCGGATTTTGTTGACACTTATTCAAATTTCAAGATTGATTTGAGATTGAGTATCGATTGAGTGCCGTTATGACTGGATTGGATTTTCATGGGAAAATCGACGGACGGCCAAAGCAGTGTTCACATGGATTTGATAGCACTTGGGATGCGAAACGCGCTGAATTGTAGCGGCCAAGTGATCTTGATTGGATGTTGATGCCACACAAGTTGATGACAGAAATTGTCGTCATGTACGGATCAGTGGGGGAGTTGGAATCGACTTGGGGCTCAGACGAGTGGTGATGAGCAGAGGATCCTGTCGTTTCAGTGGGTTCTTGGCAGCCCAAATCTGTGAGGGTTATGATTGATTATCCTTAACGAATAGCAGTGACAATTCGCGATTCAGCTCGGTGCCTGGATCCTCGCTGGTTTATGATGATCGGCAAGGTTAGGAATTAGCGCGATCATTGGAGATCACTGCGCAGCACCGAGAGACTTTCAGTGCTCCAAGTGGGCGCTAGAGTAAATTCCGCCTATCGCCCCACATTCATGAGTAGCTATCAGTTGATTGCGATCGTCGCGAGGATCGGTGGCAATGGCTGCGGAATGCCAAGATTCCTTCGATCAGAGATAATTGTTGTTCTTGCTGTTGACGGTTATCCCATACACAATTTGATTAGCAAGGAACCAGCTCAAATAGAAAGTAAAAATAATTATCTGAAGCTGCGCTTGTTTGGATTTCTGTTCTCCTTTTGTACGGTCCTGGCTGCAAAGGACGAGTTGGTGTTCTGGCTTTGTCAGAGACGTGACCCTGAGATTGTTTTCTTAGTAAGTCAAACTGTTCTCTGAGGCATTCAGTTTGACTACGAGTTCTTGTGGCCTGTACTGCGATCATCTGTGAACTAGGTAGAGGAGATGTAAACGTCTGAAGGTATTTTAGTTAAATCTGGCACGCTCGTGGCACATATGATGGACTTCAAATGAAGATATCAAGGATTCTGGAAGGCTTTTGTGTTTTCAGACTAATTGATGTGCAAGGAGACTTCTGTTGGGTGCTCTATGATGTGTGGTTTCAAATTGAAACCTGTCACGCGAAGACTTCACGTAAAGGATTAGGATTAATAAGTAAGATCGATGATCGCAATCAGACTAAGATTACCTTGACTCAATGGAAGCTTCGAAAGCTTCTTCCTTGAGCTCTTGCCACTGGTTTACACTGTGGCATGGTTTGAATATAAGACCCTTAAATATTCTTCTTGGTACGACACTACTGTCCAGCCTGGGCCTGGACCTCAACCAGCGTTGTCCTGGGACACGCTCCCTCTCTACCTCCTCCAATTTTGAAGCCCATGTTGGTAATATCCTTTTCCATTTGTGTGCGCCCCAATTCATCTGCCTCAATCTGAGATATTCAGAGTCAAAGGTCAAATCAAGCAGCTGACATTTGCTTGTGCACCATTCTTCCACCAACTTGGCAAGGTCTATGAGCTGCAGGAGTACAGACTTCTGCAAATGTATTTAGATCTGCCTCCACAGATCTCTCGAATCAATCTCGATTTGCTGCTGTCAGTCTTCGACTCACTGAGGAGCACGACCTAGTGTTCACCACAACATGACCACCAATCCAAGAAAACGAAAAACTGTCTCTCTCCTCACTTCACTCTCGGTCACCCAGTCATCACTGTCATCAACTAAGGCGTCGAACCTCACACTTAAGCACTCACACTCTAACCCCATCCCTTCAAAAAGAAAACCCACCAATTGCTACATGCCAGAGCAAAATGTACATGCTTAGTGAACACAACTACCAATCGCTCCTAATTGCCCAACAACTCCCCAGTAGTGGCATCGCCCTCAGCACCTTTCTCCATTGTGAGTTCCGTCATCTTCAACACCACACGACATCGTGTCCTATACAATCTGCCCCTCCCCCTTTTCCGCCGCCACCCCATCGACAGCGTCTTCTCATTAAACCCTAAATACACTAATTTCCACCGACTTCCATCATAAATCAGAAAATCAGATAGAAACCCAGACAAAAGTCCAAAAAGATACGCGTGAGCGCAGTGAGATACTTTTCTTTTTTTGTTGTTTTTCTGAACTCGCTTCAACCATCATCAATTAGTGTTGCATTGAGCGAATGTTTATACGAAAGAATGCTGCACGCAACATGATGCATTTCACTCTCTCCCGCTCGCGCTCTCTCTGGCACACAGACCTAACCACACACACGAACAGACCCGAGCGCAGTTGACCACTTTTCTCCCTGGCAGTCCCGAAAGAGGAAAAGAATACCACCGCTTCGGATAATGATGGAAAACTCCCTAAATTTTGAGCCATCCAGTCGCAACGAAACTGTCACACCGTCACCATCAGCGCCGAGCAACACTCTCGATCACTTCGTATCTAGTCGCCTCTGAGCACTGGCTCACTATCTCGGGTTAGGAAAACGAGATCACTATGCGCTGCGTTCCGCGGAGTTTGAATCACAAAATCGTCGATCGTTCTTTGGATTGAATGCGTTTTTCCGCCGAAGAAAAACAATTTTTAGACCGTCGTTGTTGTCGTCCATCGCAGTGCAGCTCTCGAGAGGTCTCTGAGTGCCCCTCCTTGCGAGTGTGTGTGCGTGTTCATTCAGTTCTTTTTGTTTTCCATTCTTTGTTCTTTCTGCTTTTCGGCATTCTGAGAGAGATCGGTGTGCGGTGGTGGTGAGTTGAAATTCATTTTATCGATCGTTTAGTTCGGTTCCGTTTTCAATGCGCGATCGTGATCGTTGCTGTAAGGTCTTGCAATCGGTGGCGGCTTTTCTTCGTGGCGTTACTGTGCTCTAGTGTGTCTGGTATTGAATGGTGATCGAAGCAGATCGAGTGCTAATTGACTTTTATCGCGATCGAGCGAACCGAAAATTATTTTTCAAGTGATCGCGAGTGATCTTGTCGCTGTAAGTGTCTTGCCTAGTGTTTGTGTATCATTAATTTAAGACTTGAGTTTTCACACATTTTCTTCTTGTCCCATGCCGGGGTGGACAAACAGAAACTTAAACAATTAGTCCCATGATGATCCTCGATCATCCTTATCCCTCTGTCTGTCCGGTCTGTGCGGGATTATGTCAACAGAATTAACGCCGACAATCAAAAGGGCAAACAAACGACGGAAAAAACATTTTTTGAAGGTCCCAGCGATCCGCTGAAACTTCATTACCTTACCCGCTGCCACAGCAGAGTAGCCAGCAGCACACACAACACCTTGAGATAAAATATGTTCGCGTTCACACGGTGCGGTCTCTTCCGATACAGCTGCGCAGGGATGGAGGGGTGGGATATTCTCCTTGGAAGGTGTTGTGTTAAGCTAGGAATTTATTGGTGAAATCTCTTTCTTAGGTGGCCCATCGGCTGCGTCCTCGTCTCTGTCTGGCATCGCTTATCACTCACTTGCCTTCCTGTTCAGCTCTCTGTATCGCATTGGTATTTTAATTGCTTTGGTTGTGTTTATTCGGTCCGCGCTGGTCTCGTTTTCGTTGGCTTCGTGCTGTGTTCCTGTGTGTCTGGGGGCTGATGGGAATATATTGCGTAAGAGTGTTGAAATCTGTTGCCGGATGTTGTTGGATCTTCATGGTTGTTAGTGGGTTGGTTTTGATTTCCTTTTCATTGCTTAATGTTCCAGGGATTTGCTTAGATCTTTTTGTGTGTTTTGTTTGGTGTTGCAATGTATGAGGAATTTGATGGACGTTCATCTAGGGATTTACTTTGTGGTATACCTCAAGGTTGTGCGGCACGACCTGTTATTGTTTGAATTGGTTAACGAGAGGAAGACAAACTCAAACGCAGATGATAAGGTGACTTGTGAGAAGAGGGGTAACATTTTTATCAGCGATCGCGAGGTTGCGAGAACAAGTGATCGCTGTAATCAGTGACCGCGAGGATCAGTGGCCTCTAGAATTAACGAATGTAGTCGCAGAAAAACTAATGCCGCACTGGGTTACGAGAATCATCTGATCATGTAGATCAGTGATCGCAAAGTCCTACGGTTCCGAGGATCATTGTAGGCACGAGTAAGAGAACGCGATCAGAGATTAAAACAGCCCCAAAGATTAGTGATCACTGATCACAAGGATCTCATCATCGCAAAGTTCTCGCGAGGAACAAGAAATAGTGATCGAAAGGTGGGAAATCGCGGGGCCATCACCGGCATTGATGGATTGACGACTATCTTGTATCGAGAGGATCAGTGATCACGAGGATCAGTGATCACGAGGATCAGTGATCGCATCGACAGATGATCACGCGGTTGTTTATCAATAATTGTGAAGACCATCGCGCATATCGGCGACCTTTGGTGATCATCGATCGGGAGGTTCAGTGTTGGCGAACGATCAGTGATTGTGAGAATAATTGATGTCACTGGTCAGCGCTAAGAGGGATCAATGATCACAAAAACTACGAAGATCATCAACGGATAGTAAGGATGACCGCAATGGTGATCGCCATCCGCTGTGATTCTGCTCATCTTCCCTTTCCTTCTAAACTGAAGATAAATATCACATTGCGTCCATAAAATCTGTATTGATCAATTTTCCTAAGAAGCTGTGCTAACGAATGCACGTGCCCAAATCAGACAAGGGCACCTAAGCTCTGGCTTCTATCAAATCCCTCAATAATCCGATATTCTTGTGAATCTCCCCTCCCCACCACCACTCTCTGATTGTAATCACATTCTAAGGCCGATACTGCACCCTCCATCGCACAGCCATGACACCTCATGACATCATCCAATCAAATAAGCTTATCATCAGTCCCAGATTGTTTACTTGGAACACGACGACTAGTCATCTCTTCGGACCGTCTGCTGATGATCGTCAGAGATCTTCTCACGACCTATGTCAACAAACCCGGCGAAGCCGCCTTTTCTCTCCCACACCCTCTCCCTCGCTCTCTCTCAGTCGAATTACCCACACACCAAGTCAGTAGCGTCGCCTCACATCAAATTAAACTTTAACCCGATCGGATACGCGCACTCCGTGCCTAATGGCTCAGTAGCGCAAATGACTAGAGAGTTATTCTGATTCATCATCGTCATCAGCACCCTTTTAGTTTGATGCCGATGAATGGTGTGGAGGAGAGGGAGCGGAAATTGGGAATAACAATGACACGCATTGTAGCTTTGTGGGGACGCTGTTCGCGCTGCACACATCCAAGTGATCTCGCTCGTGATCATCACTTTTTCACCCTTGCCACGGCATGTTGAGATTGCTTTTCGGTGTAATATATGCTGGCGGCTTCAGTATCCGCTTTTAGAAACAAAGACTTGACGGCGATATGGAATTTTTTCAACTTAGCAGCGCGCCAGTGGCGGCGGGGAATTGTTCCTCTTCCAGCTCTTGGTGTGGCATGTAAGTGGGAAGTGAATGGGGCACCATCTGGCAGCCATATTCTACTCAATTTGAACCTCCAATCTGAACTCTGTCAGCGTCAGAGGTTGCTGTGCCGGGGGGAGTTGGGAGGTCAATTAAATTAAGACATACTGACACAGAGTGGGTGCATGATGATTTCGAAATAGAACAGCTTGGTTGGCAAGGAAGGGATTGAGAAATGAGACGAAGGAAATGTTTAAGGAGTTGACTGAGGGTTGGTTGAAGGAGGACTTTAGGGGGTATGGCCTGACTTGAATTGGAAATTGGAGCGACGATTTGCTTTGCTCCATTCGGTACTTCTTCGATTCAATTTCCCATGTCGGCATGAAGCAGTGAGACATTGTCACTGTCCATTCCTAGAGTGGCCGCCGTAGCCGCCTCAGTTAGACCAACTCGGGTCTGCAGTGTCATAGTGTATTTAAAAGCGCCATCGACCTGGACCCCGTATGGTGCCAGTAAGAGTCACCGAAAACTTTGAGAATGTAGTGAATTCTATTCTGTCGTCCAGACAAGTCCTTGTCAGTCTCAGTCGTTTCATTGTTCTGTGCATGGTCACTTCATACGAATGCTCTGCTGTACTCTGCTCGGCATTTGCCGTTCATATTTTATCCTACAAGTCCCCCACAGAGCCCTCGTTCATGTTTCGCACTTTAAACCACATTCCATGTTGCAGCTTGGTATCATTGCAAAGAGTGCATGAATCGACAAACAATCGCCAGCAAAATTTTTGCTTTGTTTCATTTTTTCCCCCAACAACACCCCTAGCCTGAGTCAAATTGAACATGAATTTCGACGTTCAGCTCTGTTTTTTTTTTTTTTTGCACGCGTTTGCTGAACGGAATGTTTGCATGCATTCCATTCAATTCAGTTGAAATTCCACTAGAACGCGGTTGGTTCGCAATTTCCTAGAATGCTTCAAAGTCCCGGCCGCCAATTGAGCTGAACGCTGAAATACTTGAACAACCCTTCAAAGAGAGTTCAGGGCGGTGTTTGAGTGAAAGGTTACTGCATCCAGGGATGAGATCACAGTATGTCTGTCAAGGAGTCTAGGCAGAGTTTCTATGACCCGCCCGGTGAACGCTACAGAGATTCGAGATGTCTTAGGTCCTGGGAGTGCCGTTTCCACCACCTTGTGTTTCTTCAATTAATCTGCGCGTACAACCGTACAACGTCAAATGATAAGACTTCCAGACAATTTTCTCGCTGTTCTCGAAGACATTCTGAAGTAACGGTCTAGTCATCTAGAGGTCTAGGTCATACAGTGCTCTAGTCTAAATTTATCGAGAACATCGAGAGTGTCCATTCAAATCTGAAGTATCCTAAGGCTAGCCGCTGTACGGATACAGACTGTCGCTTGACATCCGACGCAGGTTAAGAAGGCAAGTTGTTGTCCTTAGCGCCCCGCTAATAAATAGTTTGTACGTCAGTCTTTGCATTCGACCGTTTACAGCTTTTGAGAAGGGTTTTCTAGTTTATACGCAGCGACTTTGCCTGTGACATCCGCGCTCTAAGATTCAACGACTAACTTTACAGGCTCTACAGCGACATGAGTCAAGTCATACTAAGAAGACTAGGCAATGTAGAGTGTATTCTTGTATCTGCTGCCCACCGAGCCATCCACTATGCCACAGAGTCACTCCACGCAGCAGACGACGCTTCTTTTCAAACACAAGTGGAGGAGGAGGTTGAGGCAGCTTAGTGTGGACAGTTGAACGCAGCTAGACAGAGATCGCTGGTGCTCTTGTTGGTTCAGATCAAGGTCAACCCTGGACTGTAGCGCCTCACATTGGAAGATAAGGTTTGTGTGACTGTCAGAAAGCACACAGATGGCCAAAGAAACATCATAACCCTAAGAATCAAATCTCTTCCTCGATCCTGGCCATTACACAGGACCGGCAGACCTCCGTCAGAGCTCGAAAGACACCTCGCAAATCCAGGACTTAATTCATCAGTCCACCAAGCAACGAAAGGTGGTCCAACTGAAGCTGAATCCGTCAGACACCCATCACCGGGTTGGACTCATTATTACACTCCTTCGTTCGAGTGGTGTTCAGTGTCCAGTGGTGACAATGTAATTTCCTATTCCCTATGCATCATTTTAAGGGACACCACACAACTCTTGCTCTTTCACCATCTTCACCTCTCGCTGGTGCTACAGTCCTTGTGGGCAAGTGTGCCTCAGTGAAGAGCACAATCTCTTCATCATGACTAGAGCCTTCACCTAGCGGTGACATTGACTTAGCCGATCTGCACCGCAACTCATCCCTGCCTCTGACCTTCAAATTCCCTACAAATCCCCTCTTCACTTAACGCGATCATCTCCGCAACGGGCTGAATTGGGAATTGGACGAATTCACAGCGCGTATCGAATATTTTGCGACAAACAAAGGGTGATTGACTTCAGTCAAATCCAGTTACTATTTCAGGAAATTCCATCACCATCCATCTTGGCATTTAATTGCGTCGCGCAGACGGCTAACGACAAACAGCAAATAAATCCATCCAGCATGACAGAATTGCCAAAAATGGTAGTCAATCGCTGGCCGGATGGCCTTCACAAATGGCTAACAAGCGCACACACCCACCAACTCACACACACACACACCACCTCCTCACACCCACAACTCGCTTGCAGCCCACACTGTTCTGCCGCCAAAGGAAAGCCCAGATCGTGTGTGTGTGTACACACAACTGATACACAGTAATTGCAATTATTAGTACGCGAGTACCATTAATCCAAGCCGGGCCATCATCCAGTAAGACGCGCGCGGCTCTCGGAAAAGTGCGTGTCACGCACTGCAATACGCTTCTGCAATACACGCTCGCGCCGTTGTTGCCGCCATCGGCAGCCAGCAAGCCACCTAGCTAGCGGAGCCTCGGCCAACAAAAGTTAATGACCAGTAGCCGTAGAAAAACCAAGTCACAGCTTAGATACAGATACCCGTGCGCGCGAGAGTGCGGGCAACAATGGTTCAGTGTGTGCTCGGCTAAAAATAGCTAAGAACCGCCGCGCTCGCACCAGAATGTCTGAACCCGAACCGTGTGCGATGATGATATGATTCTGATTTAATGGCTCGCCGCGTCTCGCTCTCTCTCTCTCTCTGTGCTGCGCGGTCCGGGTGCCTGTGTATTAGTTAAGGCTATTATCTTCGGTTATAGTTCGTTGGCTGCACTTGGTTTTAGTGGCTTTTTTGTTGTGCTGTGTTCAGTGTTCTCAGTGTGCGCCATCTAGTGCTGCCTGAGACATGAGTTACGCTATGGATCACACAGTTTACGGAATTCCATATAAAGCAGGGGGAGCCCCGACGGGAACGCGTAGAGTCGAGCGTAGAGAATGACGGTATTGTCAGAGACGCTCTGTGCGGTGCGGTGTTATGAAATGACATTCCCAAGCTGCATGGTTGTTTAGGGGTCTTGAAGTGTGTAGACCTGGCAATTAGGAATGCCTGGCGAAACGGGGAGCTGGCAGCCTATTTGCTCTGGAAACTGTGTGTCGCTGTCACATGAAGCCGTCGATGCCGACAGTGTCGCCAGTCCCCACACTCTCTGCGCGTGTGTGTGCCTCTGTCTCGCTGTACCTTCGTGGGTTTTCTTTTGAACTTCTGACGGCTGCTGCTGTTGTCAGTGGTGGTGGTGATGGTAGTGCATTCCACAGATATTTTCTAGACGCCGTCGTCGTCGATAGAAGGGGGGGGGGGGATAGATGAGGGTTTTTTTTGCGCTTGATTATGCTGCAGTCGTGCGTCGCACGATGACTTGCGTAAGAGCAGCGACCTTCTTGGTGCGTCAGGCGACCTTCCGCGAGGGGTTTCGAGGTTTGTGTAGTTCAGAGTGACAGCGGAAGCGGGTGATGAAAAGGTGAGAGTGGAGGATTCTCCGTCGTTAGGGTTCCATCCGTTAGGGATCTGACCCGAACTCGTATCACAGCTGTATAGCCTGCCACTCTCGACAGAACTACATTCTTGTCCGAACGAGCATCATGATCAAGCTCCAGTTTGGCAGTGGACAATTAAGTAACCACTGCGCAGACACACTACTGCCTGCAAACAGCAACAGCCTTGATAGTCCTCACCAAACTAACCACATTATCTTCCAAGTGCCACGTTTTCCCTTGAATTCCCTACCATAACCCATCACAAATCCAGTTCAGACTCCAGATTCCTTCGTCCAAAACCAGACTGAGATGTTCCATCGAGCGCGACAGCACTAACAAGTACAAAGGAATGCTCATTTCATGTTTAGATGCCACTGAAAGGCTGTCAGACAGTGCCTGTAGGAGTTTCTTACAAGTGCGCGTACACACACACCGCAAATCTATCCATCAGACCACGTGACTCAATCGCGCATTCCTTGGGCTCCTCCCCTATAAGGCCCCATTAAGGTCGACATGTCACACAGTCGCAGATATACCCACTGCCACCGATGGATGGATTTATCCGTCGCACAAGTGTCTAATTAATTATCGACGCCTATTACCCGTTTCGCATACGTTATTACTCAATTCAGTTTTCCTTCCCTTCAAGGCAGTCTGCATTGCAGTTGACTGTTGGTTGTTGAATGTTGGATGCTGTCTCCTGCGTGCACCGCCAGTTGAGTGGTTGTGGTTGCGTGCTTATCCTTCGCATGTGCAGCTGTTCCCGATGAGATTCGCCTCCTCTCTCCTTGTGCTAGTCGGCCGCTTCGTGCTCGCTGTTGCTGAACTCATTTGGAAAAGGAATTTCCACGGATAACACAGTGGAGTCGACGCGGGGAAGGGGAGACCGGGAGGAGGGAACAAAAACATTTGCCCTTATCTCAGTGTCACTTCTCCTTGGCGATGGTTGGCTTAGCATGGCTGCTGCTGCTCCTCCGCTAATCGCGGAGGCACTTCCCTTTCAAAAACGTTGCCTGGTGAGGTGGCTATTTTTAAAGGGGGATTTCTATTTTTACCGCACATCCCACATCGGGAGCAGAGAGCAGAGGAAATGGCGATATGGATCCGCTCTCTGGTGGGACTCTATTTTTGGATCTGAAATAGGGCACAAATGCATTGGAGAACGGCAACTGTGCGGTGGTGATGGATGTGAGAGGTCGTTCGCTTCCTTTTCCGATCTGCCATTCCAAGAGACACAGAGATGAACAGAACCACGGCGCAGAGATGAGATATGGTCGCTGGTTGGGGGACCTTCCTACACAAATATCGACCTCAATCTGGTTTGGATGCGACGTGGATATGAAGAACTGATCGGATGGGAATGCCATTTACTCGCATTCGTATCTGATGACATCGTATCTCTGTGTGTGATTTGTCGAGGGAAAATGAGTCGAGGTTAACGGGTCTGCACACGACTGGGGATACTTCACTTCACAAGGATAACACGAAATGGACTTTAGATGAATTTGAATGCACTGGCTGTGAGCCAGCGGGGATTTGGTTGGTCTTTTGGATGAGTCCGAAAATGCCTCCTTCGATCGTGCCTTCTAGAGAATTCGACTTGCACGCAGTGTAACTGGAAAGCGGTTGGCACGAGGCTTGCCGAGGTGGAACTGGGACCACTAACAACCAGTTCCTCCTTCTTGTACAAGATTGGACTTTATGTTGACTCTGTGTTGTACATGTCCATTCCTTGAGAGGCCTTGATTGAATTCTATGATCGACTTAGGGACGTACTAAAACAACTTCTGTAAGCTACAGATGACTGCCTAAGTCGGGCTTATAAAGTCTTTCAACCCAGCTTGAATAGAAATCCAAAAAATCCTGCCCCTAATCACCGCTCTCTCCAGTCAATTTCAAAGCCTGGCTCAGTAGCTACTAAGACGCATTACATTCAGATCACTTTCAGGTCTTGGCTTGACTTTATACAGAGGGAAACTCAGCAAATTAAGCTTACTTGTCCTTAAGGCAGAGTAACGCAGGCCATACGCCTTTACAACTCTGATCTTGTTAGATCCTTTCCTCTTAAAGTCAAGCCCGGCTCTTTTTTTGGTAGAAATCTTCTCAAAACTGTCTCAGATATCAACCCTTCGACAGACAAAGCTGGACTGATTTCCCATCACTGAGATTGAGGTAGCCGGACCACTCGCCTTTCAGCCTTTCATAATTTGAATAGACTCGAGATGTGGGATCAGTAGGCCCCGTCCCATCAATGTGGAACTTTAACAGCTTGTCTTGATCCATCTCACATCAAATCGCCATCGCCTCAGGAACAAGGCACCACCACGCTTCTCTTTTCTTTCTCAATCACAATCCATACACTCCCCCTAACCGCTGGTCCATCGATGATAAATTCACGCACAATCGTCCCCGCCTCGCACTCACACACACGCGCCTAATCTATGCTCAAAAAACCGGCTCAAATGCATTTTCAATCCAATCCCAGGCTCACTCTCTCGCTGCCCGGTTCTCCAGCTTTGACAGTGGCTTCGAAGATTTATTGGTTCCTACTTGCATTTATGGATTGTTACGACAGTTCTAGGATCTCGCGACACAACTGCACTCGGTATCTGCCTCATCAGTGCCCATGTGAGCCTCTCTGTGCGTGCGAGTGTGTGTGTTCATGTGAAAATTACATTTCACTCCGAGATCGGTGACCATAGATACGACTATTGACAGTCAGTGGTCAAGCAGCAGCAAGCGGCTGGTTCCTAGTGCCAGACTGCCAGTGTGGCAGGCGGCGCGGCCGCGAGTGATTAATGTGAAAACCGAAGTCAAGCCATAAGGGAACCATTATCATAACGGAACTTTTCATAGTCCGGCCAGTTGTGGATTGCGTTGTGGTGAGCAGCTGAGCCTGAAGCTGATGTCGGATGGTTCAGTTCTGGGATTCATTAATAAGCCCCTGCACTGGCTTGGTGTTAAGGATAAACGAAACATCGTCGACGGGGTTATTAGCGACACGTTGTAAATCAGTAGCCTCTGATGGGGCTAATCGGAAGGAATGTGTGTGTGTTGTGGACACGATTCGGATGATGCAACAAGTGCTGTGAGCAAATCCAACACGTACTACGCCTGGATTCGGATATTTTCGTGATTAATCGTTCGTTAAGACGCGTCAGAGCAACACCGGCTTTGGATGGCGTGGAAACTGATTATGGGGAGTTGCACATGGAAGAGGATGCGGGGGGGGGGGGGGGATGCAGGTGATGGGAGAACATGCTTTCGGTTGCTGTTGCTTGATTGGTTTGTCCCGTGCTTGGAGTGATAGTGGCGCCTATGACGGGGTGGTTGCAGGCAACCGAATCGGTTGATGTTGTCCGTCTGTTGATCATGCTCAAGATCAGCAGTCGAAATGCGATGATCGCACTTTGCAGGTTCACAAGTTACGGGTCTACAGAGACGCTCGCTGTCTCAGACAGTCCATCTCCAGAATGAACTTCACTCGTGCAGGCAATCGATCAATATCGATCACCGACCTTCTAGACTTGAAGAGAAGTCCACGATAGTCTGCCAGCCTGCTTATTTATTACCGTTATGTTTAAGGACTTTGTTCAGCCCGATTGTGTCAAACTTCTTTGGAGCCCAGTGGAACATGTAGAGCCCGATCGTTTCGATCGTGAAAAGCCGATCGCCTACAGATCGCCTTCTATCCTCCACTCTATTTTCAGCCAGAAGAACAGAGCGATGATTGCTCTTTGTTCGTATCCACAAGCGCTCAAATTCCGAATGGAATCTTTGACAAGCCAAGAAATGAGAGATCTAGCAGCGCCGTCGAAGAACGCTGATCATCATCCACAGCACTACAAGTGTATTACGGACGACAGTACGTGTCGCCGTACAAAACAAATACTCAAGAGCGTTCTGGCGCCTCTACTCGACAGACACCAGATCTGGACAAGGAAACACTCGATGACATGTGAAGATCACTGATCATTCGCTGCTGAGAACTTGCGTGGATCTATTGTTCCTGGACTGAGGAGAACGGGGAGTAATCGTTCGAACTCTGGAATTGCTTGCGGTCTCTGCTTCCCTCAGTGCCACGCTCACTCCCATAAAGCAGGCGCCACGGAGGACTACATTCCACTGGCCTAGTCGAATTCTATTTTCAGTAAAAGAAGTGTCGTGTGAAGACTGTCCTCTGGGGAGACAGGGGATGCTCCCATTTTCTATTTTCAACTTTCATCCACATCGACACCGCGCCACTGTCAGCCAGCTAATAAAATCCACCTAGTGTGACTGGAGATCTTGTTGAGTGCAATGATGTGCTTTTGATGCATCTTGTGGGTGGAGCCTGGAGACTGATTTGCAGCACCTGTCTTTTGTGGTACGCCATAGCCTACAATCATACTCTTTAGATGAACTACCCCAAGATTCTCATCTAGGTCCTCAACCCCTTCGCCATACTAGATATTCCTCCCCCGTCTCGTGCCTTGGCGGAAGTGAATTAATTCCGCGACTTAGTCACGAAATGGTGCCACTCTATCAGCGCCAGTCATCAAGTCAATTGCGACAAATCCGATTGAACACAAAGTGTTCTTCAAAATGGCTCGTCTCGTATTACCAAGCAGTCGACCCCTGCTCGAACGTGAATAATTGTGCAAACAGTTCGGTGCCTTGTCAAGCATCGATAAGGAAACCATTTGTTTTTCGGAGTTGTTATTTTTTTTTTTTCTGGCGGCTTTTAGAAGCGAAACAAATAAGAATTTGTATTTCCTTCATCGTCCCCCTCTGTGGGACAAGGCCGATAACGAATTTTGAGTCACTCGATCGATTTGAAATGATGGATCGATGAGTCGATGAGGGAACAGTGAACGGCGGTGAAATGATGGATTTGGGAAGAGGGATTTCAACGTACACTCTTTTCTTCAGAACTATCGTGGGCTTACGGTGGGTATGGCGTCATTTAGCATGTGACATCCGGTGGCGATGAAACGCAGTAAATGAGTCCTATCCTCGGGAGGGAGCTACTCATCTCGCTGACTATGACAATGGGAATCCTGTCGTCCCCAAAAAGTGGGGTACCACAGGGTTCACGGTCCCGAATCTTAGTCAGAAGACAGCGTAAACGGCCTCTGGAGAGTCCATCCGCCAAACTAAATGACATGAGTCTCTCGAATGCCTTCCGCTGGTATACAAAGTTTCGATTGGCGGCCATATCAATGGTACATCGAACTTTTGTCGTGTCGTCATGCCGTTCCCCAGCAACCATCTGTTAAGCATTTGGCCTACCTCAGGATTCATTGTATGTGGGTCGGATCTTGTTTTCCGAGCTTCGATATGCTAAGTTTGGGGTCAGGACAGTCTCAGCCCCGAGTTTGCGTCAGGCACTCTCAGTCTCGGTCTCAAATGGTTTGTTGAACACTTAGGATACCTCAGGATTACATGCATGGGCCCATGCTTTTCTGTTTATGTTGAATCTACAGATTTATTCGATCATGCGATCTAAGCCCCGTCTCTCTTCTCTCAGGCCCCTCCTCGGGCTACCACGGGTTTCCCCCCTTGGTTGTCCTGTTTCCCAGTCTGGAATGTGATGTTGCATCTTTCATAAGACATTTCGAACCCCAGACTGCTGATCTATCGATTCTCAAAACAAATGACGCCACCACAGTTGTATCTAATGCTGCTCATAAAAACTGGATCCCTGCGCCTAATGCAAGTCAAATTTCATGACGCCGCCGTGCCGTAGCAGCTGTATCTCAGTCATTCCCTTCGTGGATCTGCACAAACGATCGGTGCATGTAATGTGGCCTTACCGCGGGGCTCTTCCACCCGAGGAGACTGAATCAAAGGAATTTCTCCTTCATCCTTTCATTTCATCAGCAGCGGCAGCAGCAGTAGACTTGAATTAGGAATGTACACTGCAGCGTGAGTGTTTTTCCCTTAGAGCCTATAAATAGATCCCTCTCTCTCCAGAGATCTTGTTCCAGCAGCTTCAGCTTTCGCGCGCGTGTGTATGTGTGTGGACGTTGCGTGTCTGGCACGAGTCGAGCGCGTCTCCGTGGCAATTTCAATCCGCGCGCTGATGCTCCAATGCTGTTCCCGTCATCGTCGTCGTCGACGTCGCTGATGTGTGTTGTGTTGTGTCGCTTTTATGATTACTCTGGAAATTGTTTTCGTCGCGTTTTTGTTTGAGTTTTATAGATTCTCCGTGCCCAGGCGAAGGGCTCCGCCGGAGAAGAAGAACATTGTGTACATCTCACCTACGTGGCCTCTAATAGGATCGATCCTCGGCGGTGATGCTTAAAATAGCTTCGGACTCTAAATGAAATTGTAATGCAATGCAAGCGATTTCAAAATAAGCGGCAGCTAGGATCGTCGTCGTCGCCACCAGCCAGCCAGCCAACAACAGCAACAAGGACAAGAGGGAAAATTGAAAAGAAACGACAAAGCACTGGACACGGCGCGCATATCTGCTTGAGATACTCTGCGCGTACTTTGTGTTTGTTTTTATGGATCCAGATGCTGTGCTGCATGCATTCATTTGTTGTTGGCTTTGTTCTGTTGCGGCTGCTGCGTGATGCCGTCCGTGGTGGGGCTTAGGTGTAGGGTTCGTTCGCCCGTTGCAGCAGTGCGGCGCAGCGGCAATGTAAATTATCAGAGCTCGAGACATGTTTTGCGATACATTTGTAATGGCTTTTGCATGGGCTAGGTTGTATTTTCTAGTTTTCAAGGTGAACAAGATAAGAGCGCGAACGTTTTTTCTGAAAATAGTTGTTCTCTTTTTGGTTTTGCTCGTTCCAATGAATGCATCGAGCATTGCAAGGCTACGCATGTAGGGATTGGTGGTTCTGGAGAATAGTCTTTGTATCTATTACGAGGTGGTCAGTGGTCACGCCCTGGAGTGTGTTGGACATGTTTGACGGTAATCCTCGAGGATACACGACAACTGATAGACTCCACCCGACACGGGAGGTTTGGTCAAGGTCTGTGCGAACTTTCTCTCGCTTCGGATACTAGGCGTTGGTCTGGCATTCCATTCGTAACGTAATCTGACATATCCGTGACTTGGATCACGAACTGTGATGCATGTTTGGATTGTACCCTGCAAAGTGTCTTGAAAGTGTTTCCTGGTTAAAAAATCAATTCAATACTGACATCAGTCTCAGTTTCAGTCTCAGTCGCAGTCTCAGTCTCAGTCTCAGTCTCAGTCTCAGTCTCAGTCTCAGTCTCAGTCTCAGTCTCAGTCTCAGTCTCAGTCTCAGTCTCAGTCTCAGTCTCAGTCTCAGTCTCAGTCTCAGTCTCAGTCTCAGTCTCAGTCTCAGTCTCAGTCTCAGTCTCAGTCTCAGTCTCAGTCTCAGTCTCAGTCTCAGTCTCAGTCTCAGTCTCAGTCTCAGTCTCAGTCTCAGTCTCAGTCTCAGTCTCAGTCTCAGTCTCAGTCTCAGTCTCAGTCTCAGTCTCAGTCTCAGTCTCAGTCTCAGTCTCAGTCTCAGTCTCAGTCTCAGTCTCAGTCTCTGTCTCTGTCTCTGTCTCAGTCTCAGTCTCAGTCTCAGTCTCAGTCTCAGTCTCAGTCTCTGTCTCTGTCTCAGTCTCAGTCTCAGTCTCAGTCTCAGTCTCAGTCTCAGTCTCAGTCTCAGTCGCAGTCTCAGTCTCAATCTCAGTCTCAGTCTCAGTCTCAGTCTCAGTCGCAGTCTCAGTCTCAGTCGCAGTCTCAGTTTCCACCTGGTACCCTGTGTTAAAGATTTGGAGTACCTCAGGGTGCCGTGTATATACCCATGCTTGTCCCCTGATTAGTCTTTGTGCCTGTGACGTGATTGTGAGTCTCAGTCGCGTCTCCGTCGCACACTATTTATTCGAGGATCAACGTGCACACACGAAGAGGATCCCTAGACTAATTGCTAGATGTTTACCCAAAGGGGTACTCGTACCTGTGTCCAGCTATTTCCTTTCCCATCCGTAAGACCGGGAGCTCTGTGCAAACACACCTGTCAGCTCTTCAGTCTCAAGTGGATGATCCTCGAGAGAAATCAATACGAGAAGACACGACCAATGTCAACGCCCAGTCGAGGCAAAACAAATTTGAAGTGAACACAGACCATTGAATGCCCCTTCACACAACGAACTCCGCCCCATTCCACTGCCATGCGTGTGCACGCAACCCATTCAGGCACCAAATTTAAATGCGAGTGCATTTTCAGAATTCAATTATCTCGCATGATGAGGGAGATTCTTAGCCGCTACGGCGCGGCGGCGCGGTTATGGTGCGCATCCATCACGGCTCCCTTGTGTCTCTCGCTGAATGGATACGCAATCTGCATTCGAACAGCCGAGTGTGATTGAAAAGAAATTAACCGTAAACGCGTTACTAAATCGAAGAACGCGAAGGCATTCCCATTTCCATCATAGAAGCAATTCAAAAGATTACCGTAAGGTTCGATCGAATGCCGCGTTTTGATTGATCTCCTCTCGATGATGGCATCCAGAAAAAAAAGCTAAAGAAACTTAACGTGTCAGTCTAAGTTCTCTCTCCCCTACGTCACCGTCTTTCAGCTTTTGTGACGACAGATAAATGCGGCAAGCGGTCGATAGATACATCATGTGCAGACAATGTGTGTGCGACCTTTGAATGGAATTTCCTCCGTTCCCCCCTCCCGTCGAATTCCTCATTCTGATTGATTCTACAATGATCGAGGGGGGAGGGAGGGACACAATAGTGTGCAGATGCGTGAATTATTTTCATCGCAATGACAAAAGATCGCGAGGGAATCGAAGTTCAAACGTGCACTGAACTCGTTCTCGTGATGCAATCCCCGATCGACAGTTGATGAGTTCAAAAGTTCAGAAAGTCGATAATCGTTTTTTTATTTGGGGAACGTGGGTCAATCGAGTTTGTCTGTGGGAACGGGGCGACCCGCATGCGATCGATTTAAGACGATTCGATGTCGACACTTGTTTCGAGATTATGATAGGGAACTTTATGGGGTCTACTTTTAGGAGCTGTGCTGGGAAGTTCGGAAAAACTGGCCTGAGGGGATTCAAATCTATTTCGGCGGCCAGGATGTGCTCATTCGTCATGGGTACAGTCTGTACGTCCGCCCTAACGTCTGCATACGAAGTACCTAAACACCCACCCACAGCTGGAATTCGCGTAACACTTCAGTGCGGCAAAAGAGTCTCGGATTCGAATTCAATTTCCTGCAAAATTTCAATCGCGCTGCATGTGTTACGCTTACTTCACCCGCAGATACACATCTCGTCGAGTCGAGCTTACGTGTGAAAAATTCTTAACAGCCGGTAGCAACAACAACAGCAGCCATTGCAGTGGCCACTTACGGAACAGTCTGCACGGCATTCAAGCCACCACCACATCGAAACCCAAATGGGGACCCACTCAAGCTTCACACATTACCGAGCCAGCCAGGCAAGTTATTGGACGTCCACCAACACCGGTGTGTGACTGTACCGCTGCCGCCGAAGAAAAACTCGGCAGTGCGTGAAAATGATCGCAATTAAAATGTTTCACTCCCACCCAATGTGCCCCTCCTTCCTCCTCCTCCACCTCCTCAGCTCAGACTCCGTGGCAAGAAACGTGATTCCAAAAAGGAAAACCCAGATCGTGGGTGTGGCGTACGCCGCACCATGTCGACACATTTCACCGGCCCATGCATGCATGTTTGTATTCCAAATTCGACTTGACGAACCGATTCGCGTCGCCAAAGAAGGGTGGCCACTCGATGCACTGCACATGTTCCAGATTTCCCGCTCGCATTCCACCAGAGCGGGTGAGTGGGTGACAATCCAGTGCCTGGGCGCATTCCATTCCCTGGCGGTGTCACGGCGGACATCGATGGACAATCGAAGGCGGAACACTATTACGGCTCATTATCGATCACTTGATGAGATCATTTGGCCCCGTCGGTCGGGCGGGAGCGTACGGAATTTCACCGCGGACCGTGTGAGATGCCTTTGGGCAGTCGGTTAGGACCAATTAGCTTTGATTCATTTCACTTTTCTTTACCGCACGGTCTCTGTCTCGCGCTAGCTCTCCTTCCGCTCTCTGCGCGAATTTGACACATCCGACAGACGGCCCCCCCCATCCACCATCGAGTGCAAGAATCGGCGGTCATGCAATGAAAGTTAACCTATTTCGCGAATCCAATCATTATCTTGTCAATTCGACTTGAAAGCCGTACACACGATCGATCGACCGATCGGCCAAAGTGGCACGACTCACACGGACGACACGCCGATTCCAGTCGCTTCGCTTCTGAATACTAAAAACTAAACTCTTGGGTCAAAGCGGAGAAAAAAAAAACCAGCGAGTGAATGTGGTTCTAGTTTTGTGGTGGTTGCGTGATGATTTTGCATTATTTTGATCGTCGCACAGTCCTGGCCGTACCGAGATGCCGTCGAGTAAACTCCAACGCGCTGATTGAATCTCTGAAAGAAGAGAGGTGATTTACATTCCAGAGTAGTGGCCATTTGCATTCCGGATTAGTTGTTGATTGGCCGCCGAGTGAGAGTTTGTGTTTCGCTGTGTTGTGTTGACATTGTTGCGGCGCGGATGTAGGTACGTAGATGAGGGCGGATGAGGCACAGGAATTCGGGTTTTTTTCCTTGTTGCTTTGATGCCGGCGATTGATTAGAGGCCGAGATGTGGATGCAATGTGGTGGGTGGTGGTCGAGTTGAGTTTTTGGAAAGCGAATTCGAGTGAATTAGATGGTTTTTAGACGATTGAGTCGAACGATGCAGGAAAAGTCTGAGAAACTGATCTTGGAGTCATGAGAATACGGCGCAGCTTTCAAGCGATAATAAGATTGAAGTTGAGCCTACGAGCTTGAGGCGTTGCTTATTTTTCGTGTTAGTTTCATCAGGATCTTGTGGCACACAGACTGCAGCCGTTAACCCTAGATCTTGCCTTAGCCAGGTCCGACTTTCACAAACAAATGGTTGTTGTCTTCTGATGTCATCTATCCAAGCAGCGAGCTGTTTGCTGCAATCTTCGATTCAGCTCCTGGTACTGACCCATTGTTTAGGGAACTCCAACTAAAGCGCTGCAGTTGACTAGCACCTATCAATAGTCACCGCCTAAATCTGGAAAAGACAACTCAGGCTACCTAGTGTATGAAGTCTAGGAACCACTTAGCGGCTGCACCGGTTTCTCTCCCTTGGACGCATCGGAAATTTCAAAGACCTCACCGATCGCTTCACAGATTAGTCGCACAATTTGTCAAAACATTCGACTTAACGCCGAGCCGCTACATCCGATATCCGATACACCATCTCTCCATCCCCGCCATCAGCCAGCCAGCCTCAATCGCATCACCAGCGATTATTCATCCGCGACCCGAACACAATGACTGGACATTTACACGGACTCGAACCCGATCAAAGCCCATTGATCTCTGAAGACATCTCGAACATGCCTCATCCGATAATCAAAATTGATTAAAGTCGCACAGAACACTGACGCAAATCCCTAAGATATGACTTATCCGCGCATTTCTCGTCTCGTTGCGCAGTAGCGGTTGGAGCTGCTACTGCCCCTGCCCCCTCTCCGCCAAAAATCATAAGCGGACGCGCGGAATCGATAAATCAAAATTTGGGTCAGATTTCTTTTGAAACTCGCACGAAATGATGTACGGATGCGGAGTATCGTTGAGAGAGTGGGCAAATCAGAACACAACGGACCCAAAGGGCATGCGAGCCAATGATGACCGACGCGACGCGACGATCGACTGATAGATCAAAAACTATTCAAATGATTTGCGCTTTTCTTTTTTTTTTGGTATTTTGTCTTGTTTTTGTGTCTTTCGCTTGGTAATCTTGATTAATGGCCGCTGAAGGGGAGCGCGCGAGAGATGATCACACAGCTGGCTGGCATCGCTGGGATACACATGATTTCTGATTAATTGAGCGGCGAACAATGACGGAAGTCGATTGAGATTGAATCTGGATCTGACCTGATTTCTTGCTCTTCGAATTTAAATAAATTGACTTGCGCTAGGATGCCAAAAGAGAGTGAGATTTGATGCAGTATCAGCGGGGTTTTTAATTTCGAAAATGTGACGATGATTTGGGGACGATGTTCTGCGGTTAGGCTGATTCATTTGGAAGTGACGAACTTAAATTCACAAACTGATGAAATTTTGACCGTTCTTAGTAGAAAGTAGCGAAAATGTGCGAACAAGTGGGAGCGACACCTGATTGCATTTGGTTGCGAATGAAATTAGAGTTCAAGTTCAATTTGGTAATGAAACGGGGAGAGTTCTGGAAAGGGCTACTTTCTAAAGGAGCTTATAGTGTTTGTCTTTGCGTGAGTGTACTTGCAGTGCAGGGGTCACACATAATGCTGCCAAGTCTATCTAGAAATGTTTCATTTGCTGGTCACATCTACAGTCCATCAGATATTTATATTTGAACTCAGGTGGATAATTGATTTTGGACACGGGCGCAGTGATCTTGATCGTGGGCTTCTATCCTTGATAGTCTGCCAGGCATGCTGCTTCCAGTCATTAAGACGAAGTTGGGTTACATCCGCGAACGTTTTTATCAGGAAGGGTCGTCTCCAGTTATGTGTTCGGGAGTGTACAGAGTTCTTAGATTCCAGGATTACACACAAATCACGCTCCTTTTTCGGACCATGTCCTCCTGTTTAATCGACGTGCACACATTGGTTGCCCTCACAACGGTTGGTGTAGAAGCGTACACATGGCGTAGTGGGGAGGCTGTATATCGAGTTGACTTGATGCGTTTACTGACATCCTTTTAGATTGGGAGTAATGACCAACTTTGTCCTGCCCTCATATAAGCTGGCCAACCGTAATAAACGACCTAAGCTTATATCAAAATCGGACGAGGAACAATTTCTCTGAGTCGTCTGGATGGCACAGTTGGTTAAGTGACTGCCCTTGGTTAGTGGGGTCCCCAGTTCGAATCCCAGTGAAAGCAAAGTTAGTACGTTTTTATATGGTTTTCGAATCTGGTCCAGTCACCATTTACCGTTGGGATCAAATTAATGTCACTATCGCTGGAGTGGTTGATCGGTGGTAGATCGGTGGTAGACTGTGGGTGCTGGTGAATTCACTAGCAGCCCCCTTTCCTACCCTACCTACCCTAAGCAAAATTCAAATCCAATTAACGTGGAGAGTGACTGATTCATATTGAAACTTAACGAAACTTAAAGAAACTTAACGAAATTTAACGAAATATAATGAAACTTAACGAAACTTAACGAAAGTTAACGAAACTCAACAGTTTATCATTTCTGCCTATTTCGTAGACTGCATTAGTGGTCTCAAGTCTACGTACGTCAATTATGTTTGAGTCTTGAGGCTGATATCGATTTGGAGGGCGGCTCATTTGGAGGTTACAATTACTGCAGCCATTTAGTTATAAGTAAACAATCTGACAATCTTCCTCCAAACCGTAACTCTTCGTTGCACCTTCAGAGCTGAGGACTCTCGTATTTCTTCTCCGAAAGGCGGTGACCAACAAATGAGCTCCACACACTTCCACATGATTGCCACAGATCCCATCCAAATTTGTTACTTTGTGGCAAAAACGATTCGCAAAACACTATTTGGTCCAAGTGTGACAACACACTAGTCAACTACGACCTCTTGCAACACACTAATGTATCGACTTTTCAAGGCTATCGCTTACGAGCGATTCACTCTTGTCTCGCGACTTAGATAAGGCTACAAAAACCCAAAATGAATAAACATCGACATTGATGGATTGCTATAAAATCGGCGGCGGCGAAAAAAAAAACAGACGATCATCTCTCCTTCTTCGCCGTCTCCCAAATGCCGCAGCATGATGTAATAAAAACATAAAATTCATCTTCCTCCACCTGGCAGTCGGCCCCCTTCGCCCGTAGATCCACTTTCGCTCTTGCCAACCAGCATGCCGAAAAACTGAGAAAAAAATGAAGCAACAGAACCGGCAGCAGCAGCATCCACAAGAACGATTAACACCACCAACTTCCCAACTAATAACCATAACTGCCATTCCGCGACATTCTCAGCGACAACGACAACGACAACGATTGTTTGGCGCAGTGTGGGACAACGACGTCGAATAGAAAAAGAAACAATATTCCGTGAGCGTATCTTCACTGGCATCACTTGCGAGATGTGGTCGAGTGTGTGCACAGCTCCCGCTTTAATATCGCAAAAGTAATTGCCAATCATAACTTTTGTGTATTTCTTTTTTTTTTTTGGTGCACAGTTATTATTCGTTTCTGAGAGATTAAAATGGACTTTCTCTCCATCCGCAATTCATTTCTATGAATTTTATGTGAATTTTTTCTCTCGTTGATTTCTTTTGTAAACGATTAAAATTTATTCGATTTTCCCAACGACCAATCACACACACACACACGCCATGAGCTGGGCGCTCGCTCGCGTGGCAGTTGGCGTGTATTTTCGGTGCTCTCCGATGCACTCTCCCATGGATGCGGGATGTCGTGGAGCCTCCCGAAGCAAGGTTTCCCAATCAAATATCAATTTTTGAGGTCGAACTTTCGCGGCTGGCGTCTGCGATGACAACAGTTCATCAAACATCACTTTTTCTTAATTCTTTTGTGGTTTATTCAGTTGTTTTTTGTTTTGTCTCCCCTTTCATCATCACGTCGTTTTATTCGCAAATTTTTGCCGTCGACGTGTGGACGATCGACAGAGTGTGATGCTATTAGTGTCGGAATCGTGTAAGACTGACGGATTACGTTTGTTAAATGATTCAGCTGCAATAATTGGCGGGTTTTTTTGGTCTGGCTGTCCTCCTCCTAGCCCCCTCTGACTCACGTTTGAAGGAGTTTGCCACTGGAGGTGGCGCTGCGTCGCGCGACTGACGCGAAAGTGAAAGTACAGTAGTTCGAACGTCCAGAGTCTATCTCAAGGCTATTCGATGCGGAAAGATGAATTTTTGGTTTATGGCTTCGATGCGATTCTGAATATTTAAGAGTTGCATTTCATTAGGGTGGTTAATTAAAATCCGAACGGAAACATTTGGCAAATGTCAAAAGGCAGTGATTGGCTGGCTGCTTGGGAGTACGGGCTCGACGGCGAGTCGGATGTGTTTGATGTGATTAGATCGCAAGGCGCCACTGGAGATGATGGGGAGTGGAAATCTCATTAAGTGGGCACCACAGTAGCACGCATAACATTAGTAGCTATCGAAGAAGCTAGGCAACTCGTCAGTTAAGAGTGGGAGCTGTTAGCTGGTTTTTCTTGTCAAGAGCCCCCGATTCGCATACGAGGTTGAGGCAGGCGCCTGTTTCGTCATAAATGCTGTTTTGTGCCCAATTTCAATATAAAGCGATTGGCTCCACAAAATATGTTGTCTCTCTCAGTTTGTCTAGACTTATCCAATCTTCAGGGTCTTCCTCTCGTCTTCTCTGGTCCCATCATTCAGACTATCGTCAATCGCATCAATCACAGCCAGACTCTTTCCAACGAACAGAGGATCATCTAACCCTTGGCGACTTGCATTCCAAGACGAAATGTAAAAATGAAGAGATGTGGGCAAAATTGCCACCAACTCACCTGCCTACACTCCATCTGCCACCGCCACGACCCCAATCACTCGCCTGGCTGGTCGTCTTCCATCTAGTCTCTGCCCGAGAGACCTCTTCATTGCATAACACTCGCCTCGAGCCCTGTTCGCAGCAAAATATGCAAAAGATACGCTAGCGTCATTTGTAACCGTCTGCCCACCGAAATTCCTCGCATATCTAGCTCGCATTAGAAATTAGCGTTTCATTTCATTGGCCTGTTGACTGTCCAGTGCCGCCGCCTACACATAGCCCGGTCATGTCGCTTGGATCCCATCATCGAACGGATTGCATTTGACGCCTGGTATGCCACGAGCGTCTCGTGTGTGAGCAGTTAATCACTTGTTCATTAGTGGCAATCGGCTGACGCCCCCAAAACCGACGGCCAAACACCCACAAGTGCTTCATTTTGCCGATTTAATCAATTTCCTTGGCCAAAAGCAAATTATACATCTGCCCGCTTGGCTTGTGTAAACTCAAGGAAACATGCAAATTGAATGAGCCAACGAGCAACGGCGAAGAACGCAAATGCAGAACTCCTCCATTCGAAGTGAAGTAATGAACAGAAATTAAGGAAGCATTCGTTTTGATTTACTAAAACAATTCCAGTCAGTCAGCAAGTCCGCGCACATAGAGCCGGGTCATGCCAGCCAGCCAGGCCAGGCCAGTCTCCAACTCCAGTCGAACAACCTTTGGTTTCTGCTCATTTAAACAAGCGATTAAAGTGAACGAGCGACCGGGCAGGCGGAGTGGGAAACGCGAAGCGCACTCTCGCGACCGGGAAGAAGATTCACTTAGTGGATGACTGTGGGTTTTTTGTTTTTTATGTGTAAACATCTGGTGCGCTGCCGGCAACAAAAACCGTGTAGTTATGCGTTTACATAGACACACGAACTGGCACACAGACCGATGGAAGGAGCTGCAAAGGAGGAGGCGAGTAAGAGCCAGAGAGCGGAGAGCTCCATCGTTATTGTTAAATTATAGTTTATTGTGTGTAGATGCTTTTGTATCGTTTGCCTCGCATCGCGGATGGAACGCGGAGGACGGGCATTTTTTTTTTTTCGCTTTTGGCTTCCGTTGAAGCAGCGGCGGAACAAAGTTTCCTTATGGCGGATCCAACGTTTGCATTGAATTTTTTTAATAAATGGATACAAATGTATCTATGACAGTTTAACTACTTTATATGGTTCTACTTTCTATTTCAAGCGATTTCTGTGTTGGGCTAAGTCCCCTCTCTTCTTTGCAAATACTTACCGTCTTCTATTTGTGTCTTTGTTGAAAATTTTTCATCATCAGCTGCATCTTTTGAGGGTGCATCGATGGAAAGGACGAAAGAAGGCGAGTGTGGGTATGAGTCGAAGATGAGAGAGAAAGAGAGAGAGGGAGAGAGAGTGAACCACTGATTCATGGTGGACATTTGTTGAGCAAGTGTTCCTATTTTCCAGCCAGAGCATCATGCGTTGGGCGCCACTTTATCGGAAAAGGAATAGCTGTTGAAAATCGAGGCTTGTCGCATGAAATTTGTGGCAGAGTTCGCTCGTCTTTAAGTTGGGTTAACACTATGCAGGCCTTAGACATACATTTCTATTCAAACTTGGCCCAGAAAATGGTCTGATTGCCGCTTCAAGCTCCGTTTACAAATTGCAAGCTTTATCTACTCTTATGCAAGTTCACCTCATAATTCTATATTTCAAGATAATTGTTTTCAAGCTCGACTCACAATTCCATTTCTCTTCAAGCTTGTTTCAGAAACGGTGGCTTGGTCTGATTATTTTCCAAGCTTGGTTCATCGAACGGAGACTTGATCTACTTTTTAAGTTTGACCAAGCTGCTTGGTCCCTTCAAGCTTGGTTTACAAATCGAGTAAATGAAGACTTAGACTATTTTCCTTCTAGCTCGGCCCATAAAGCTAAGTTTGGTCTATTTCAAGCTTGATTCAGAAATCAAATGCTTAGGCTAATGTTTTCAAGTTCGGCTCAAGAAGAGGGTGCTTGGTCTACTACCTCTCAGGTTTGGCACACATTCAGTGTGTTCTTCTTCTAGCTTGACTTATGGACCGGGGGCTTAGTAAAGAAGTTCAAGTTAAGCTTGTAAATATGCACCTCACTATATTTCCATTCAAGATCGACTCACCAAGACGCCTACCTTACTTCGAGTTTGAGTCACAAATCGCTGCCTTGGCCTGTTTCTTTCTAAACTCGGCTCAAAAAAGACTGTTCTATTCTTCCATGTTCATTTGGCATTTCCCCTTCAAGCTTGCCTCAAAAATTGTCGGCTTAGTTACTTCAACTTTTCAAACCACTTCGCCCACATCGATCACCAGCCATAGCATATGCCGCGACTTTACATAACTCTCATCAAAACGACTTCCGTCTCCCACCTGGAACGCGCCACTGTTACGCCATTCACTCAGCAGCAGCAGCGGCAGCAAATGCCCAAGTGAAAGTGAAATACTTGCACCTAGTCCTTTAGTCTAAGTCAATCCCGATTAGAGCCTCAAAAGGTCAAGCATGGAGCAGTATCGCCGGCCGGAGTGTTTATCAAACACCTGTTCACGAGAGCCTCCCATCGAGCGGCTCACAACACAGCACTCAACAGCGACCCAAAGAGCCATCCAATGACCAGCAGTCCAGCAGTCATCGACTGGAAAAGCTTCAACATTTCAAAATCTTGTAATTCCACTCGAAGAATCGAATACATTACCTAAGAATCTCCAACGAGATGAAAACACTCGCCTGCCCTCTGGAGAGCGTGTGTTTATCGGTCGTGTATACGCGAGTGTATCTACGTGCTTCAAGTTGTCATAATAAGTCTCATTAGGCTTTTTATTGGATTGCCTCCCTTGGCTCCTCTCTTTCTGTTAGTCCTTAGCAGGCCCCACGATCGGTGTTTATGTTGCGCAATGCACTAACGCCGTTTCGGGAAGCTGATGTATCTCTTGCCATAAATCCACTTGTGAGCATAGGTTACTCGGCCAGTTATCCGTCAGATCCCCGAACACTCTCGCACACACACGCTTCTGGGCTCTGATGAAAAGAGAGCTTTATCTAATAAATCGCCCTCGGGCTACAAGAAGATTATAATAATTTGCAATAGTTTACGAGCAGTACTTTTGTCATTCGGCTCCGCAGCGGCTCCGGAGCAGGCGGCCAATCATGCCTCGACGAGCTCTGGAGTTGAACTCCAATTAAGCATTCGGCGATTTGTACTTCACGATTGTTATGTCACTTGAGGACCGACGGTGGTGGTGGATTGGGCTTATCCGCCATTCGGTCCACCCGCCGCCCCACGAGGAGTCCCCGCGTGAATGAATGAAATGGAAACGTGGTTGGAATTTTTTCTCAAGACAAATTTATTTACATTCCTGAGAGCCAATAACTCAGGCTGAGGCCCATTGAGGAGCTTAGCCAGCCACTGAATTTCAATTGCTGCCCACTTGGCTGTGTGTGTGGCTAGCCACGGCGGCGATGGTGACCCAGAAGTCTCTGGTGTATCCTGAGGGCTGTGTGGTGCTGGAAATTGAAATGTTCTTGTTCTCGGCAGTCGGCTGAGAAAGGCGGCAAAACTTTTACTTTTGAAATCGAATTCTTAATGAAGAGCGACTTGACATCGATTTTTGGTGTCTGCGGAGTGGGTCTAGCGAAGGGAAATGGCCTCGAAGCGGTGACGCCTCTTGGCGGCTGCTCAATGAGCATTAAGATGACAGAGCGCTGAGCCGTGATTAAGTTGGCGACGAGTGGTATCGCTTAATGAAGTCAAAAGAAATCTGATATCCAATTGACTGGCTGACGGATGTGATGGGAGACCGCCAAAGAGTTAAGATGAAGTGGATATCTGAAGGGTTTGTGGCGGGAATGGAAATGGAGGGGGTCAGGAGTTGGGTGTGCCATGTGACGTTTGGAAACTTTGCCTTAAATCTGACTTTTGCAGTCTTCGTGCTTTCACAAGCCGAGGACTAAATCTGTGTCTCTGCAGCAAATGGGGTAAGGGTAAGCTGCTCAAGTTCGGCTAACATATTGTCAGTTCGCCTGGATTCTTCCCAAGTTTGAATCCAAAAAGCAGGATTAGACTGTACAACATTAAGTCACAAAAGTCCTTTAAAATTGACTCCAATATCAGTGTCTTGCACTGTTTCTCTTCAAGCTGAGATAACTGATCGGTCCCTTTTTTAATCTCGACTTGCTCAATGAAGGCTTTCTATGTCTCTATCTAAGCTCGACTTACAATCTGATAAATCTGCCGAGTCCCTTTCAGCTTTGACTAGCCTGACTTACAAGCCGAGACCATATTACTTAGTTTGGCTCGCGAAACTATGATTCAGCTTGCATACAGCAGGCTTTGTCTAATTCCCCTGAGGCAGGCTTACAAAACGTGGGTTTTAGTATTCCCACCTTCAACCTCGTCTCAATCAGCGACTTAGTGATATCCTCGTCAAACTCAGCTAACAAGAAACCACCGAATTAGAGCCTATTTTTTCATACCCTCAAGCTTGGCTTACAAATCAGACGCTTAGTCTGTTTATAGTCAACCTCTCATACGACTCTAGTTCCAATGCTGGCTTGCGCGAGGGCTCCAATGCAAAAGTCAAGCTAAGACACTTCTCTTCAGCTCTGACTCAGGAGGCATGGGCTTAGTATACTCATTCTCAACCTTGGTTCACAGGTTTGGGTTCTTTTCAAGATGGAATCACAAAATCTGCGGCTTTTTGCATTCTCCTTCAAACTGGGCTCACATTTTCAAGCTTGAATGATAAATCAGCGGCTTATTTTGTTCACCTTCAGTGTTCACTCACAAATCGTAGGCTTATTCGGCTCCTCTTCAAGTTTCAATCAAAATTTCGTGACTTGTTCCAACAGGTCACCATTCCCCATGTATGACTGCCGAAAATGCCACCAATGCCACCGGGGTTCGTATTTCACATCGCAGCTCTTCAGTGGATATTTGCATCTTCTCACACATCTCAAGGATATTCATGACATTCTAACGGCTTTGCATAATATCGCACCATTCTCTTCAACTCTGACGCCCAATTTAGGCGCCCCCCTTCTAAAGACATTCGCCGGCGTTGCAACGAACAGCGACACAGCAACCGACACCGCCACCTGTTGTGCACTCTGGCATTCCGGCCAACCCCTGGATGCAGTTCACTCTGCATTCACCCAGCTCAAGGTGTGGTTATAACAATGCACGATGTTTGTGTTCGCGCGTCAAGATGCCGGCCGTATCACTGCCGATCGGACCAAATGTCAGGATCAAATTGCCAAAACCAATCCGATCTCGAGTGCTGATGACAACTGCTGATCTCCTCTCTTCCCTAATGAGTGGAGGGAGCCTCCTCCCAGCCATTGAATCCCCTTGCACTGAGTGTGCAAACAAAAACTCCCCTGACAAGGATCAGTTTATCCGCATGCAAACATAGATACACAAGAACAGCTCGGAAACAGTGGAGTTCACACCTTGGACACAAAGTGCACCCGAGTGGGCGTGGGGTTCGGATCGGATCGGGTGACTTGGAGGCAATTTGTGGCGCGAGTGTTGGCACCTAATTTTTCAACACGCGCTTGTTGGTTGTATCTTGCACCTAGTTACCGCTTGTTTTCTGCATCTGTGCCGGATAAGTGATTCAATTAAAATGCCTTTCCAATTGCGCACATATCCCCAGATACATAGATAGCGGCGGCTGATACAGACAGTACAGCACACTCACTCACACAAGGCCGTGCAATTGAGATTAGGAAACACTACCGTGAGGTCAGGCGAAACGTGCACACACGCTTGTAGAATGTATCTAGTATTGCCTGCGATTAGTTAATGAAATGCCAAATCTGCAATTTCTCGGGTTCGATAAGCAGGGAAATGCGTTCGACGACGAAACGAAAAGAAAAACGCAAAACAATAAAAAAATATTTTGAAACATGATTTCATTTCACAGCCGACCGGGCGAACAGTAACTCTGCCGCCCCGTGTCGCTTTGGTGGTTATCTAGCGTATCCAGTGCGAAGAGGGCGCGCGGGGTGGCAGTGAGCTAATCAGAAATGGAGGGAGCTGAACAACCGCATCCGTTCGATTAATTACCGAAGAAGTCGCTTTTATCGAATGATGTAAGTTTGGGTTGTTCATATCGAGACATGTCTTGTTGACACTCGATTGGGATCTTGGAACTCAGAGGTTGGGGCTTTCTGGTGGGAGGGGGCGATAACGAGCTACATGTCAAGCAATGTTTAATTTTTAATCGAATGACGTGGGCCTGTGTTGGGATTGTGTCACTTGGAAAGTATGCGTCTGACGTGCTTGTTGGTTCTGGGAATTTTTGCAATGTTTCGTTTGTAATTGGAACATCGAGTCAGCGAGGTGTCGCTCCTGTGACGCATCACGTCCGCAGTAGACGTGAGCGAGTCACTGGAGAATTGCTGCGTACTGGAATCCATTGATAGTAATTTTCAAGCAATGACAGGTTCAACGAGGAGTCTAAATGGCTCACCAATCAGTTTTCATTTGATACACAAAAGCCAACCTCTGTGGATACACAGGCTGTGGCGAGAGTCACAAAACTTGTCACAAATTTCGCCCAAAACAAGGTCAATGACATCACTATTCGACCGATCAGTGCCCCACTACAGACCTCAAGCTCCTTTCTCTTCCAATGTGTCAAAATGTGAAAGTCACGTACGCAGGACGTAACTAAGACGGAAGCATTGTTTGATGAGCGATAACGGTGACACACTTATAACGCGATGACAAGAGTGATTGCATACCACGTTGCCCTTATCTGCCAAATTGTCAAGTGTGAAATTCTATCGGCAATTTGTTGGACATGTTTTCAATTAAAGGAAAAACCTTCTGAAGGTCGTTGAATACAAAACACTTCAGACCTGTTTTGAGTTCTCGTTGCCGCGGTGCAGTTGGAATTAGACTCCTGGTCGAACCTTTGATCAAATTGAGCCAAGCCTTGTTTTTAATATCCTGTCAAAGAAGACATACATCAGAGCTTCAATGCAACACTCTTCAAACGGATCTTACAATTGGAAGGTTAGGATCGTCTTGTAAACAGGAGAATAAGTGTTCCTCCTAGTCTAGCCTAACTCACAAACTGTGTCTTTACTACCTCTCTTCAAATATGGTTTACCGCTCGCATGTGGCTCACCGCTGGCTACAGACTACCCATGTTAAGGTCTAGTCTCGATGTTAGAGATTTATTGAGTTTCGCCTCACAAGTCGAAGCTTATGGGCATGCAATCTTGACTCGGAGATAGGAGACTGCCTTACCATCCTGGCTCACACATTCGAGTTGCCATCCAGACTGATTCGCAGTCAGTCTGTCACGCATAACAACCGGTGGCTTAGTTTGATCTAAGAACAATCCGACTTAAGTCTTGGAAGGAAGGTTTGAAGGTTTGAACTCCTACTCACCTCAGTTCATGACCCGATGGTTGAGAGAACTTACCTTTCAAGGCCGTTTTAAAAACCTGAGACTAGTTTTGTTGGAGGTTAGCCTGTCTCATCAAAATTGATATGAGTTGCTCCTGAAGCACGGCTTGCAAACCGGAGACAGGCCTGTTCACAAATCAGAAGAATGACGTCCACTCTTCTGCCTTCAGACTTGAAGATCACATTGGCACTGTAAGCTCGACTTACATGTTGGAGGATCCTCCTATTTGTCTGCAGTTCTTGACTCAAACCCGTATCACGAGTTTTAACAGCAAAACCAGTTCAGAGCCAATGATTAAGGCAGCATATAAGCCTGATCTACTTTAAACTGGGTTGGGACGGCTTCACTTGAAACTTGGCTCAAATCGGAGACCATCTTAGACTTGACTTACTAGTTGGAGGTTCCATCAACTTGTGTCCTTGCCTCAAATCGGAGACTATCCTAGACTTGACGTACTAGTTGGAGGTTCCATCAACTTGTGTCCTTGTCTCAAATCGGAGACTATCTTAGACTTGACTTACTAGTTGGAGGTTCCATCAACTTGTGTCCTTGCCTCAAATCGGAGACTATCCTAGACTTGACGTACTAGTTGGAGGTTCCATCAACTTGTGTCCTTGTCTCAGATCGGAGACTATCCTAGACTTGACTTACTAGTTGGAGGTTCCATCAACTTGTGTCCTTGTCTCAAATCGGAGACTATCCTAGACTTGACTTACTAGTTGGAGGTTCCATCAACTTGTGTCCTTGTCTCAAATCGGAGGCTTATCTTATTTTTGAAGTCCTTGAGCTTGGTTCACACATCTAAAGTTTAACCTGATCTCGTTGAATTGGTAAATATGTGACTTTAAGATTATTCAAAATTGAATCGCGAGCCAATGCAACTTAGAGACTTGCAGCACTATACGGACGGCTAATCGGCTCGTCGTCAAGCTTGATGCGAAGATTTCTAGTTCGACCTGTTCCTTAGTAAGGTTGAGATAGATTTGAGTCGATTTATCTTTAAATCCGAATTACAAATTGTGCAATTTTTGGAGACTTGTTGCTCTCTATTCTGGTCTCCCCCTTCAAACTTGACTTGGCAACTGATGTTTGGCCTGCCCCTTTTCCAAGACTGTGTATTTATTTGGTTTTGTTGAGCACCAAATCGGAAGCTTGACTTACTTCTCTTTAATCTATGACTACTAGTTGGCACCTTAGCTTCATGTTTGTTTCATGTTTCCAAGGTTGAGTCAAATCGGTTTTGATGCCTGGCCCACATCCCTTCAAACCTGACCGAGAAACAAGCAACATTCGTTCAGTTTTGGGACAGGTCTTGAAAAATTTGCAGCTTAGTAGCCTCGACGGTTACGTCGGACTTGGAAACAGAATTTGAGCTGGCAAGTGCCCAAGGTTGGGTGTGTATGTCGACCATACCGCTTTGAACTCGAGTTAGATTTGGTCGCATCGAAGATTTGGTAAGCCGCCTTCTAGATTGATCTGACAAGTTGGAAGCACAAATTGAGTCTCAAATCGATTGCGGTCCTTCTGTCCTTTGGCCTTGTTGACGTGCTTGACGCCAGAAATGTTTTTGAAAATTGATTCTCCGTCACTTTCCAAAAACACAGCCCCCCATATCAAGTGACAATCAAAAACACATCTCGCCACAGGCGGCTAAGTCCGAATGATAACCCCTTGCACAGTGCAAAAGCCAACCAATGCCGCGGCCACATGAAAGCGATGATTTCCCGACTTAATTAAATCGAATCGCAACATTTTGTTATATTTCATAACGCGCAACGTAAAATTAATTCATTATTACGCAAATCGCGAACTGTGGTATCGGTGAGGTATCGGGAAGTTGATGAGTTGAGGTACAGTCAGACATGTGGAGACACGCGTCCTTCAATTTCAATTGCATTTATCGCTGTTATCGGCAGTTATTGTTCGATTGGGTTTTTCTATGGAAAGCTAGAATGTGATGAGATGCGTGTGGCGGTGGTCTCATTGGTGGATGGGACATTTATTAGATTTATGAGGTTTGCGACGGTTGTGACTGCGTTCGACGAGTCTCTTTCCTCAGTGGCAGAAATCTGAATGAGTTGAGACAACTGTTGAGGGGCAGTTCGAAACTCTTGAACTCAAAGCGGCCCTAGGCGTGACTTATGGATTCTTCTTCTCTTTCTTCTTTCTTCCAACAGTCGCACCTTGAGATAGAAATTCGATTTCTGAAATAGTGCCTACAAGAAGGACATACTTCGAGAAGCCGCTGAAATGACGAGAATTTCCACAGATTATCGACCAGAATATGCCCACATCCGCTCATTCCCAGTCAGAATTCGCATTTAATCTCTCATTCAGTTGCAGCCTCATTCGCGTAAATCATGGCCGTCTGTGCGATTCTCAACGACGGCGCCATAACACTATCATCCTCAACCTCATCTAAGAATAATCCAATCCCCTGTGCAAAGTACAACCGCAGAAGCACTGCACTTCCGCGTCGCGTTATCTTTACACACAATTGATTTTAATTCCCATCGACCCCAAACGTGAATTGAATAAAAACAAAGGGAACGGGATGATGCGACAAAACATCAGAACAACAGCAACAGGCAGCGTCAACAAATGGCAGACAAAACCGAAGAAATGTTCTCATCACTGCTCCACTTCCCCACTTATCACACACTTTCTCTCCCACAAGATGTATGCACGTATGAAATATCCCAAAAAAGCAACACTCCTCCATCAGCATGGGCCCGCGCGCCCGCATTGGGCCTGTTAAGGAAGAAAATGTGGCTTTTGAATTATCTAACCCGCATTGCGGGGCACTATGGCTGCCGGGAAAAGCCCTCGTTGGGATGCGATATGATAGACGACACGGCACATATCGCATAAATCACTCAATCAAATTCAATTTGATACTGATATTCAGAGTAATTGTCAACCTCTTCAAATGGTCTGTCGGTCGTCCCCCAGTCGCAGTCAGCCGCTGTGTGAGTTTGTGTAGAAATTGTCGATCGACGACGCGACGATCGGTACGATCACCATCATCATCGTCGTCGTCGTCGTCATCATCATCATCGCTGGTATCGTCGTCGTTATACTCGTAGTTGGTTCGCATTTAGTATATTTCGCCAGAGCTGATGTCGCTGTTGCTGTTGTTGGGCTTTCATTTATTGTGGAACAGATACTCCATGCCACATCAACAACAACAACATTAGCAAACGTAACCCGAATAAAATTCACTTGTTCGATCGCAATCGACAATCGACAATCGACTTGAGCTGTATGCTCCTATCCGCAAAACCACTACGAATCATTGACTGACTATCACGGTAAGGGGTGGGAGGAGGATGTGGGGTCGACACGGGGAGAGAGAGAGAGAGAAAGATTGTGACGCAAAATGCTTAACTCCGACAAACAGCTGTTACACACCACAACACAACACAACACACTCCACTCTCCATTCCACTCCACTCCACATGCAATGGCTACTGCTCCACTGTTCAGCGTTCACCACCGTCTCACATCGTCTCACCGGCGGCAGCGGCTTAAGACTCTGGCCAATTCGTCTTTGATTCAGTTGAACGTTTACACTCAATCGAGTTGGGTGCTGCTAAGATTCGGTAAACGCGAGTGAGTAAGACCGATCTTATTTCCCCCCTCCGTGTGTGTGCGGTGCGGTGCGCCATTTAACATCGTCGTTCGGGTTTTGTTCCTTGTCTATTTTGTGGCTTTGTTAAGTGAATTGTGAGTTCTTGAGATATATTCGATAAAATTGTGCCGAAGGAGTTGGGCACAGTGGGTGGGGGAGTGGAAGTGGGTGGATGAGAGAACAGAGAGAAATGCAAGTGTAACCCAAATTTTGAATTTCTGATTTTTTTTTTTCTTGTTTATCTATCGCGTTCTTATATGCTAATTGTGAACTGAATTTGTCACCTCTCGACGACACCGAGCCAAACTTTGCACATCAATGGCATCGAATGCTGGCCGTGGTGCAATTTGGTATTCAACTCGACTTGTCTCGACACTTTCTTGGAGGAGAGCCTCGCCGCCGACGACCGTCGACAACGGCTTTTGGAATGTTTTCTAGTGGTTTCTAGTGGTTTTTCCTTCATTTTTGTTCTCATGGGGGTCACAATCCACAAACAAATCCGTGCAGATACCACTCTTCATGTGTAGCGACTACCACTTTTCTGGAAGGGGTTGCGGTGCGGTTAGTCGTCGTTGCCGCCGCTTGTGTTTGTGTTAACGATGCAGAATATGTGCGGATTTTCATGCGCGAATAAAAACTAAAGTATCTACATCCAAAACAGAAGAACAAAAACAACACACATTTACATATCAGTATGGATGGATGGGTGGTTGCTTGCCTGGCTGGCTGGCTGGCTGGCTGGCTGGATAGAGACGACTTTTGCTTGAGGATAGTTTCGTTACGTGGAATGTTAGATGAATTTTTATTTCTTCTTCTTCTTCATGGTAATCTCTCTTCTCTCTCTCTATCTGTGCATAGTGCGGAAAGTCAGTGAAGCTCCACCTAGTTAAACTTACATCACGTCAAGGTGGATACTCAAAAAAAGAGAAAAGATCCAAATCCGACATCAGACTGAGTGTCACAAGTGTGCGATGACCTTTTGAACGTCCGTCCGGATGCTGCAGTTGCTTTCATTTTCGTTTCTTTGAATTCTGACACACTATGCGTCAGTTTCTGTGGCAATCTGTGCGCTTCCTAAGAACGCATCGGTCATTCATCTCTCTCTCTCTCTCTCGCACACACGCACACACATGATCTTCACCTGTCGGCTTGTGGTTGTTTTTGGGCAAAAATTTCGCACGAAAAATTTTACTTTCAAATAATCGTTGAAGCAGAACGTTCGAACGTGAAAACAAGACAAGAAGCGGATAAGCTCTTAGATCGCGTCGTGGCCTCAACAAAACCAGTTGCACACTCACACACTCACACATACACATAAAATTCCAATCCGAAACGTGCGCTTGTGTGCTGCTTTGATTGCTCACTCCTTGGTCAACGTAGTAACCCAACGAAAAATAGTCATTCAATGGAAAACAAACGCATGACTTGTACACTGATAAGTTCATCTTATCAATCATCCACCTTTTGTTGAGGGGGAGGGGGAGGGGGAGCGGTTCATGCCAAACAACTACGTCAATCTATGTCACGGCCAGTGAAAGACCACAAAACCAAACAAAAAATTGTCACTTACTCATTCAGTCCAGGCCTTTGTGAAATTACATGCCCTCTTGAGCCCCCTCAAGCGGCGATCCATCCAGTGTTTAGGTCACTCCAAGTGCTAAGTGTTCTCTTATCTGGAACTGGTTTCCACAAATGCAAAGTTCAAGGCAAGTGATACACTGCTGTTCTGTTTCGATTCACATTTAATTGCGTCTTTCAAGGTGGACTGAGCCACGCAGATGTGTCACGCGGAAAAGAACTTTTCGATGCAAATATTTGCATTTGTTGAGCCTGAGAGGTTGTGTAAATATGTACAATTCGTATTTTTTTTTTAAGTGCAAGTATCTCATAGATTCTATTGTCTTCTGACGGAATGTGTGTTTTTAGTCTCGTTTCCCTCGCTCTTCTGCTCTCACTCTGGCCTGGCTGTAAACAGAGGCTTCGTGTCGAGTTTGATTTGACAGAATTTGTGTGGGCTCAGTAGCTGTGAGACGGTTGAGTGACAGTCAAGCAGAAGTAGGCACAAATAGACTTTGTTTTGATGGCTCTGAAGTCAGTCTGAAGTGGTGCTCTGTTTTGTGGTTGGTGCACGTGATTTGCTAGTTATCTGTGGGTCTTCTGTATCATTTGGGTTTACGTGTTGACATAGATTCGTCGCAGCGTCTGGAACTACATAGTTTCCCCTCTATTTACAACAACTACGATACATTTTCCGACCAAGTTTTCTTAGCAAATATACTCCATTCTGTAAAAGTGTGTAAATACTCTTCCAATCACTCTTGAGCGATGCTAAGCAATCTAGAGGATGTTATAGATCGCATAACTTCCAATGAACAGCCCACTAAAAGCATGTTTATTGCAATTTCTATTCAATGAGTGTTGTTGTCGAGGGATATCGTATCGGACCACTCCTGGCATCCCTAGAGTAATGGCTTCAAGGGATATAGGATCAGACCAGAGTCTTGGTTATCTTCTCATTCCATCCCCAGGGTAACTGCTTTCTCAGAGACTTCTAGACGGTCTGTACCATATTTTTCGGTCCTCTAGATGCTCTCAAGAGTCGTTCAGTCTTTCAGGAGATTGCAGTCGTTCTTGCTCACTTGCGACGGGAACAACTTAAGGCACAAGCCGCAAAATACCCCGTTGCGTTGTCCAGAGGACTCACAGTCTCATTATATATCCTGTGGGGATATATCCTGTGCTCGAAGAGCTCCCTCAAAGCGCTGCATAAAAACAAAAAAGTGCGACATTTAGCACACTGGAGGTTCTTGGTTCAATCCCCGAATTTATCAACTTGTGTAATGTACGGCTGTACCAGCTGGCAAACGTCTATCTCGCCCATTGCTTCCTCTTTCGAGTCACACTCACAATAATCCGGTCGTGGAAAAGCTTCGCAACGGCGTCATCGTTCGGAGCGGACATAAAAGTGCAGGTAGGCGTTCTGTAGAAGCGAGGCAGGTCCTCTTCGGAGTGTCAAGGCACCCATGCTATCAAGAGCCATTTTTCCTCTATTTAAGCCCATTACTATCCGTCGATCAATTCTCACTTTTCTTATGACAATCCAAAGATCACTGTGGATCAGGAGAATTTAGGAGGAGATCACCATCATTCTCTTTTATCCCTGCCCAAGTCCATCTCGAAGACGTGACCAATTCTGATCGAAAATTCACCTTCAGTTCAAGCCACTTTCTGAACACTTCATGGCGAACAACCAAGTCCTTTGTCTTAAATCAAATTGACGATAATTTAATTTATCTTTACAATCCGTTGTAAATGCCTTGGTTTGTTTGTTTTATCAAAATGTACTCCGTGGCGACGGTTTTAGTATCCAAACATCCTCTGTCTGGAAGTGGAGCAGCAATTCGATCATAAATGAATGGATATCAACGTCCATACGATTTGAACTGCGATTGGATGTGGTGCTTGTTTGTGGAGTTTGATAAGGATGTTGACGAATCTTATTATTGTTGTCGGGGCGATCGGTAATTGGATGGAAGCGATAGGGAGTCTCGCAGGAAATTGTGTGTATTTTTGGGGTAATTAGCTTGTTTTTGCACGACTGAAAGGCTAGCCTGATCAAGTTCAGTATTCTAGCCAGCTTGCTTATTCATCCGTGAGTCTAAATTGAAGGTCTCACCGTTACCCTCGATGGCATACATTCGACTTCATTTGCCTGCTCTCTTGCGCCTACTTGTCAGATTAATCATCAACAACTGTCATTCTCCTGATTGTTCTTTTTTCTACAATTTTCTTATGGATTTCAAGCCTTTGACAACTAGACCAACTTCAGCCCTTTTTTTGTTTCAAAGCAGTTTTTTGATAGCATTTTTTTCGCAAAGCTTTCTCTTCTCCGTATTCTTCTGCAGATCACTGATCATGCCGCATACCTACTGTCACGTAGACAAAATCCTGTGGAGCCTACTTCCCAAGTGTCAGACTTACACAAGGATGCGTCTGTGCTCTTGCTGTACAAGCCTGCTGCTTTCTCTTCTCTCTAATCTTCTGAAGAGCACTGATCATGTCGCATACCTACTGTCACATAGACAAAATCCTGTGGAGCCTACTTCTCAAGTGTCAGACTTACACAAGGATGCGTCTGTGCTCTTGCTGTACAAGTTCATCATGGACTATAAGGGCCAGACAAAGGAAGCGAAGTCGGCTCAGTCTGGCTTAATTAAAGCATTCCTCAACGAGATAGATGCTGTCTAGGTAAAAGTCCTTGAAATCGATCAGAAGAGTGTCGAGATGTCCCGAGGAATCTACTGAGAAGGACAGACATTAGGCTCCTCTTTCTGCCGTCACACCTTTCAAGTCCTTCTTATCCCACACACTGCAACTGAGCACGTAAGTACAGTCTTCCTTCCAGTGCTGGGCTCGCTCAACTTGCCATTCGTCTAGCACAACAACTTGAAGTGCTTTGATTGAATTATCAGTCCAAGTGACAGTGTAACAAATGCACTTCCTATCAGCACTCCATGTCAAGAGCTACTCCAGTCAATCGCTGGACAAACGACGTCTTGAGAGGGCTGATGTCATGACATGCTTTTGTTAGTTATGCTGACGTGGTGGTATCGATTGTGGACGTGCTCACTGAATGGCTGGTTGCTATGATCAGTCAGACACGATCAGACGCACCTTCCGTGACTCGATTGTCGCCTGACAATGTGTGGCCATGGGGAAGGAAGGCATCAGTTTAGGCATCAGCGTCCAGTGCCAGCCAGTGTGAAAGTCGAACGAGAGAACCATTGGGAGTATTTAAGGCTACAATGCATAAACATTTGGTTCCGACCCGAAGACTCGAACTAAGGAAGGCACACTCAAGTGGATAAGGTTTCAACCAACTTGTGGAGACTGTAAGCAAGATACCGGGCTATTTGCGGGCTCTTTGGTGAGGGTTGCTGGTTAAGACCCGGGCTGTAGCCTCGTTCGGGGAACATGAAGCTTGTTGGTTGATGCCCAATTCCACTCCGGAGAAGGAGAGTTTGTTGCCACAAGTGCATCGTCGCAGCACATGGTGAAGAAGAGGCCCAGAGTTTAATGGGTCTCCTCCTATACTGTGCACTGTGGACTGTAGCACCACACAAAAAGGAGTTGGCAGGGCTTATATGTTGCCATAAAAATGAGAAGATGAAGCCCCGGCGGTCCTTTTTCAATCACATTTGTACTCCGCACACTGCCTTTCACTTCACACGTATCTAGAGCGACATTTATGGACATTCTCGGAACGAACCCTTACATTTTCCCTCCACTCTGTGATGGTGATTGCTTCCTCGTTCCCTTCCCCACCACAGCGGCGGCATGCATTTGTATCTGAAAGGAGACCCAGAGAAAGAATACATTTTCGGTCAAATTACCACGAATTCAACCCCGCAGACAGACAGACGGGCAAAAAAATTGAAATTCTTCAAAACCTACATATCTCCATGGAGAGCAATAAAATGTGAATTTTTGTTTTCATTCTCTTCGCCTCAAATTACTCGGCCCGTACCCCTGGTGCGTGTGCGTATGTGCGTAATTGCTCTAATTTTCCACAAAAGTTCAAGTTATTTCCTTCGTTCTTCAGCAAAAAACTACTCGTCAGTGCAGTGGCCACAGCTGAAGAACACAATTTAATTCGATTCGATTCCGACGAACTTTTGTTCTCATTTCACCATATCCGGATCGACAGCGTCTCTGTCTGCCGGTCCCCTTGTCGCGGTGTCGGGACAGTCAAACCCAGCCGATGGTCTCCGGCAGGTGGTGATGGTTCTTGGCTTGTTTTTTGTATCGTTGTGCTTGAAATTCAATTCATTTCTTGGGGTGTTGCAGTTTGAATTCTTCAGTTCAACAGTGCTTGTGTGCACGTTTGACTGGTGTTGCCACTTAATTCTGCGGAGGGAAGGAGTAGTGCGCTTCTCAAACTCGGTGAGGCTTTTTTTCTTTTGGTTTTTGCTTCCGTCACATTGCGTGGAGGACAGATAAATCGTGGGTAATCGTAGAACATCTGCTTTTCTATCTCTTCAACTTCCACTCACTTCCGTCTCCCCCACAGTCGTCTTTTTTACGTTAAACAAAGAAGAAAGAATACAATGATTCCAAACGACAAGAAGAAAAATGTGTGAAAACTCCGCCCACCTCCCCGTGGGGAGGATGTGCTGATCTGTGATCAAAGTCAAGGCCTAAAGTTCAACATTTTTTGTTTTGTAGGAAAGTCAAACGATACACGCGTCCCCATCGCAGAAGGAAAAAGAAATTGTATCAAAAAAAAAAAAAAAAGAAAAAAAAGTGTTGTGTGATGAAACCGCCAAAAAGTGATAAACAATTAAAAAGAAAATAGTATCAAGATAACCAACGCACGCCTGGCTGCGACGAGAAAGGCAATAAATTTCGTGTGTGTGCACCGAGAGATCTTCGCGTATCTTCGGTTCCAATCAGAGAATATCATCAGATTGTGTCTTCCTCTTATTTCGGTTTTCCCACATCGGAACGCATACACAGCCACAGAGATTTGTATCTGATCACAGAAGCCCATCGTTGCTGCCCCGTTGTCAACGTTGCCCGCTACCAGAATGGCTATGGAACCGAGAATAATATTTTTAAAGCCGAAAAGTAACTTTTCGAAATATTTCGATGGAATGGCTGACACAGGTAAAGCGCGCAATCCGCAACAAAAAAAAAACTAACCACTAATTGATTGATTTTTGTGTTTCTTTTTTTTTGCTCCAAAAATTGAAATTATTTTCCTAGTGTAAGCATTTGTTGTTGGCGTCGTGTAAAGTTGTTCACCTCGAGTGTCGTTTCCTGCTGATGTAGGCGGGATTTCTTCTTGAGGTGCTCATAGGTTAACTGCTAACTTTCACGCTTTACGTGTCAAGACCGAATTTAGCTCGTAATGGACTTTGGGAACTACGCGACGTGGATAACTCGTTCGAGCGAAGCATGCGAGGATGAGCTGACGAGCTAAGCCGGCTAATCACCCAGCTGATGGATGATTGTGTGGGAAGATTCTCCGGCCGACGGATGGCTGCTGCCTTGGGGATTCAATTTATCGGCGGATTATCCTTTCAGCTGGGATAAGCCCTGCTTAGGTTCTGGAGCTTATGCTGGATATTGCGGAATCGAGGGTCAACGTCTTGAAGTCTCGTTGCTCTTGTCGTCACTAGTGCGTGATAAGTTGCAATGATGGAGTGGAATTGATTAAGTTGCACCGTGACAGCTAAACGCCATTGATTGCAGTGAACCGACGACTGGGAAACTTGATCGCTTTTTTTGGCATGTGTCCGTGTTTTTGGGTTTTTGAATGATCGTCTCTGGGGCTGGATACAGTTCGCGCCACCAAATTGCCGAATCGAACCTTAAGATGAACTTCAACCCCTGAAGACGGCTAATGGCGAACAAATTTCAAAATTGGAATGAAATCTCCGTCGACTGTGTGGCCGCGGTGGCGTATACACTACGCTATGAACGTAGGTTCGGTTCCTGACTCGAGCCACTGTCAAAATTACGGCTGCACCTCTCTCGAGTCACTGGCAATATTCAGAGAGTGCATATATCTCAAGGAAAGGTTTTCTTAAACGTCGTCGTTTGGAGTCGCAATCATTGTGTAAGCCCCTTCCATTCGGGACAGAAGAATCAATCCGACGGTAGACCAGCCAAATTATGGTCTGAATGAACTTTGAAGTGCGGCGTTATTGTTCCCACAAGTCTATCCTCGGTGGACATTTGGGCGCATGAAGTACGGTGCTCTCATTTCAATTCCATTCCTTGAGTGAGTTCAGCATCTCATGTGACGTACGGTGCTCCTCTCAGGGGTATGAAAAATCACTTTCAAGACGTCAGAACAGACCAGAGTGACCCGGTCACTCAAGTACTTTCAGTTCAACCCGAGCGTCATGGAGCTTGACAGGCGTCTCGAGTCAGAATGAGGCTCGAAGAATGTATTTAGTTCGATCATTTCCAACTCCTACACCACCTTCAGTTCGAACTTAGCTTCAGCCTATTAAGTGCTCAGACCGGAAAGGAATTTTCAGTTCTCTTTGAAATCCAAGCGACTGGTCCTCTCCCCACCGATGGCCTTCAGGTAAACCACCAGAGCGGGACCATGCTTATGTCTGCTAACCACCTTCAATTCGATAAGAGGGTTTACTCTGCCGATTTCCTACACTCCTTGAAAGCCTTCTATTCGAGTAGATCAGTCCGCCAATTGCCTAATGAACGAAGTCACTCAGTTCAACCAGCAGTTTGAATCTGTTGAGCGTCTTCTGCTGGATTAGACCATGATCTAGCAAGCAACCATGGTAGGAACCTCCGACCAGACCTTCGAACATCCCCAGTCCACCAAGTGTCTTCAATTCAATCGAAGTCGCCTCACTCACTCAGGATCGCATCTATCTTCTCCGTAGTCCCTATAAAGCATGAGTTCTCACAAGACAGCGGGTCCCCCAGTTTGACCTTCCCCGAGGCAATTGCAACTAAAACATTCCAATCATCCTTCAGACTTCAGGCCACAGAATTCAGAGCAGCTGGCTGGTGTGATTATCAAACTCACCGCAATCATCTCTCCCGGTGCTTCACATCGACGTGTCATTCGAATATCCATAAACCCCAAGTCTCAGATGATGATGTTCCCCCAGCCGAGATCCACATGCATCCACGGTTCACAACAAAGCCTACAGCAGCACCGCTCCCAGTCTGCTCCACATCACATCAGCTCCATTCATTTCCGCTCGTTGGGTAGGTAATCTTCTTCAGAAAAAATGCAGCACCAACAACAACCAGCCGCCGTGAAGACCTCGAACGACTTCGGAGTCCTACGGCCGGAAGAAATTAGCAAAAGGGTATCATTTTTCCACCTGTACAAGGTTTGGTATGCCGTTGCGGGGCCTCTTCTTCTGCCGCCACGTCGACGTCTCGTCTCGACCTCGACTGCCGCTTTTGTGTTCTGCATTTGACTCGCAACGACGATCGAGCGGAGAGGGGCACCTCCGTCGTCGCGACGAACAAAGAGCCAACAAAGAGAGTGTGAGAGAATTAATCATCGGATTAATGAGAGATTACGAAGTTTATTTCTCATGGAAGTGGTGTGGGCACTACGACGACGACGACTGCGGCAGGCAGGCAGGCAGACAGGCCTGTTGCTGTGTACGGTGGTAACGACGGAAAGGAAATGAGTTACTTGCCCCGCCATGTACTGTAAGGCTGCTGGTGATGTAGCTGCTACTGAAGGCATTAACGACTCTGCTCTGAGGTATGATGAACCTCGGACGGGTTGTGTAGCGAAAGTTCTGGCTTGAGAAGTCTGAGACCGACTTTCACTTGACGGAGAATCCTTGCTTTTGTCTTGGCGGTGTAGGTTGTAGGCCTTGACTGTGGTCTGTTGGCAGACATGAGAGCTTTGCGAGGGACCGTGGAATATTGACATGGACTGAAGACCACCTAGGGACAGTGGGGGGTCATTTTGGTGGCCTAATAGCCGCCTGCTGAAAAACCACTTCAAGCCGCATTTCAGCAAGGTAGCGCCAGGTATCCCAGCAAGGGACAGTCACAATCTTCACTAAGCAATGTGCGCCGAGGGTCTTGCACTGTTAATCGGATTTTGACGATAATGGACGCTCATGAGTTTGACTTGCTAGTGGCCCTTTGTGCAAGGACTCCAAAGGATCGACTATATAGATCCTTTGGGGTCCTATACGTAAAGTATTTTCGATGGACCAAGTCAGAATGATGAATCCGTCGTGATGCCAGCTCCGAACTTGATGATCCAGGGCTCGACTCCGGACACACAAACTTTCACTTTCATTGCAGCACTTTTTTCTAACTTCTGACAATGTTTCGGACGAATTCTCAAGCGAAGCTTTGGCCTTTTGGAGTCGGCTTACAATGCGTTTCGAGTCCAATCATCCTCTGCTCACTTGAAGACAATGTCACGTCACAGGTGTTCGTCAAAAACACAGATGACATGGCGCAGAAGATTCCTAAGCGAAGCTTTGCAATGTTGGACAGGTAATTGGGTTTGAATCGTTCCCACACTGCCCCACTTAAGAGAGCATTCCACTTACACTCGTTTCCATTTGATGTTGATTTTTCCTGAAAGACTGTTGGCAAGACTTTGGTTAAATTGGCAGTCTGTCGGTCTTGTCGTCTTGTCGTGGCTCTCTGATACCCCAGCTCGGGTCTCAACATGCAAACCTCTTCAACTGGAAGAGGGGAAGTCTGCCTCTTCTCGGTCTTCGGTCATTGAACATTCCCGCTAGCTGGTGCTGGTTTGTCTCGTAGTATTCGAACAATCTTGTTGGCTGTGTGCACTACTAGATATACCCAACGTAGCCGCCCCAAAATGACTATCCAAACTCAAGTCGCTATATAGTCTGAGTGCTATTCTCCTTCACTCAACGCAAACTGAACCATAGATTGCACACAGGGTGCAGTTGTGTCTTTCAATTGACACTCACTCGGATAGATCAGTTCCCCAAAATCGAAGATCTGAAAGACAAGTCCCAGAACTTAATGTGTGCCACCATATTGCAGACATGCTTCATCCACTGGCAGATTTACATATTTGGTCGAACTTGCTTAGTCTCTCTCCTTTAAGTCGTTATCCGCACATTCCAATCGAACTTTAATCTACATTCGCAAAAGTAAATCAGCACAGGTTGTGAAACACTCCACAAGGGTGCCTGTGGACGTTATTTTAATGGGCAATTCAAATGACGGAAAGTATGTCACACGACGTCGCGGATGTTATCGCGCGGTGTTGCACCTGAACTGAGTCTTTGTCCTTGTGGCTGAAATGTTCGAGAGGCGGTGGAAGGGAATTTGCTTTCAATCGAGTTCAAGGCAAAGTCTTTTTAGCTTTGCTCGGAGTTGCAAGGTTTGAAAGACCGATCTATTCGACTGGACTGTTGATGGCTTTTGGATGATCTGTACACAGTTTCTAGTGGATGAGATGCTCTCAGGGTATCCTGCTACAGCCCATAGAGGTTCTATTGTTCTTTCACGAGTGGAAGAGACCTTCAGTTTTATGCCGACTTCGACAGTCAATCTGAGAAGCTTTTTCTAGACAGTTGTTACTCTTTGAGCATTCTCAGTGAATCGAAAGAGGTGGGGCCGTGAAAAGCATTTTGCTCGTACCGGGAATCGAACTCGGGCTGTGTGGGCCCAACCCACAACGGCACGGTCGCCACCGCTTGTTCTTCTTCCGGGATGGACCTGTGCCGACAACACCAACGAGCCTCCCCAGCCAGCCCGATCTTTCGCCAGCTGCCTCCAGTTGGTTGAGGTCCTTCTCCACCAGTTTGCGCCATCTTGTTCGAGGACCTCCTTGAAGACTCTTCGCTTCCTAGTGGAAACTTACGAGTAAAAAAAAAAAAGAGCTGATCCGTGAAATACAGAAGTGCTTTCACTGCGTTATGTTCCGTGGTGACGACTGTGGCGCTTGGGAGCATGGGCTTATGTCAGTCAACAGGTATGAAGGGTGGCTGATCTTGGAAGTCGAATATTTTAATAGTATTTTCTGCCTCCAGTTCCCCAGACCAAGATGGTCGCGGTCCTTCCCCAGTTGTATGGACCATCTTAGGCAAGGGCACCCTCTGCGGAATGGTTACGCGAGACTGGAGTCCAAGAGGCTTCACGAAGGATCCAAGTTGTCCATGTGCTTTACATTGCTAAGCCAACTTTGAGGTTGGATTCGTAAACACCTGGCTGGACTCATTTCGCGGTTGAAACTTCTCATCCCGATGCCATCAACGCAAACAGGACCAAATATTGCACACAGAACTTTCCTTTCGAAGAGACCAATTACTTGTTCATTCGCATCGAGCTATGGACCCTCTGAAAAAAGAAGAATTCTGAGCTTAACTTGGGCTTACCATCGATAGTAACCATGGCGGGGCTTACAGTTCCAGGACGACGAAACAGATAATGATCGTATCAATTCAATTTATTTGTACAGTATCCAAGTCGTCAACAAAAAGGGAACGGTGCAGTTTTCTAGGTGAACTTCCAAGAATTCAAAGTGTCACCAAGGAACGATCGATGCAGTCTTCTTGGTCGACTGTCTGTCCACTGGAAAGACTTTCAAAGGTCATTGGAAGATACTGAGAGAAGGCAATTGTCAAAGTCGAGTGCTTCCATACCATCACCCACCCAGAGACACCCATACCACTGTGTAAAGTAGTCTTGGTCGCTGTTAAGTAAAGCTGGTGGCTGTTGCCCGTGCTCTTTAGATTGAGGAGAAGTTGTGTCCTCTTAAGGTTTATAGTTGATCAATGAACAAGCTACCATGACTAAATACATTGTCCTTCGGCAACCATCTCCTGTTCCCATGAAAAAAATGCGAATTAATTTGCCTGAAATCCGCGATAAAATTCACGATGAAGCCATGTACGAAACCTCACGTTATCCAAACCCTCAACTAGCTCAAAGAACTAAAATCAGTTCTAAGTCATCTGCCATTGCTTCTCCATTTGGTGCAAGACTCCGCTATGGACCTTGCAAGCTCTCCAACTCTTTTTCGTCTTCTTTCTAGAAGACTCTCTCAAACCCAAACCAATTCTTCTCAAACGAAAGAAGAATCACCGCCACTTCAATCACACCTTTCATAGTTAAGTGCCGATATTTATTTATTTTTTTTTTCTCAAAATTCAAGGAGCGCCATCATCCATCACCGTCTTGTCACCACTTCACTGGCCTCATTGACACTCAACAAAAATGGGATCACATGTGCTCTAGAAGTTGGCGAATTCCATCCGAAAGTAGTGCACTAGCCCACTTGCAAGTCAAGCTGTCGCGAAGTACACTCGGTTTTCCTTTCCAAACTCTGCCCAAGAACCTACTCCACCACTTCAGCCAGCTCACTGCTCAAGTGTGTAGAACTTTATGGAGCGTGAAAGTGTTTATTGCCCGACCATCGAATTAAAAGCCTCCTCCCCCCCTTCCAACGAATGAATAATTCAGCAGAAGTCTTCTCGTCGTCTTGGGTGCGCTGTGGTCTTCTGCCAAATTCTTATTAGCCACGATGACCACATACTGTACAGTTACAGCAGATATCTTTGAATGAATTGATGGATACAATTTCGAGCGTTTTGCTTTTTTCTCGTTGGATTTGCTGCGTGCGTTCTTTTGTGTGTTTTTTTTAAGTTCTAGCGGGAGCGGAGTGTGATAAATTGAACAAAATTTACCAGCGATTAGGTTCGTGCTCGCCAAAGACGACCTCCTCGTCGCTTGAATCGAGGCTGGTGATCACTTTCAGATGTATCTATGGGATTGAATAATGTATGAAGTTGAATATTCAATTCGTGCTGTTGGCTCTGTCTTATCGGCGGCGGGGCTGCGTTAAGTGATGGATTTATCACTCACACGGAGCATCGTTTTGTATCTGTTTCACATTTCATTTCACCGACTGCCGGATGAGAGAAAGCCTTCTAAATGGGGTATTTAAGGTATTTTTTTTTTTTGTTGTTTTTTGCATTTTTGTTCGGAAATTTGGGCCGCTATGCAGAATCTAGAGTTGGACTGATGGGAGGTGGTTAGTCACAACAAGGAATGCGGCCACTTTCATCGTACAGTACTGTAGTCGTACGCTGACCTGGGTCTAAGGCAACAATACTCTTCAGCTTCTTCGTTTAGCGCCATAGCCTGGTGTTGCTTGATCATCAAGCAGCAATCGTCTCCGGTTTCTTTGCACAAGGCTACGACGAATCTGTCCGTATCCGTACCTCGAGCTCTTATTAAAGCTCATCGCCTTATTCTATGTGTGGCGCTACAGTCCGAAGTGGACCTGTATCTCAAGCAGGGTTGCTACTGCTTAAACTTGTTCATATGGTTCTAATTCTCTTCTAATCGTGGGCAGACTTGAGTGTCTAAAGCTTCGCCTTCTACAGTCCGAAGTGGACCTGTATCTAAAGCAGCAGAAACCACTTCGGCGTGTTCGTAAGGCGCTACAATCGTGGGGGGACGTGAGCTTCTAACGCTTCGCCTTCTCCAGTTCGAAGTTGACCTGTGTCTCTAGCAGCAGCAACCCCTTCGACGTGTTCGTACGGGGCAGTCGTAGGGGGACTTAAGCGACTAAAGTTTCGCCTTCTTTTTGATACATCACCTCAACCAACAAGCGTATTTGTACGGAGCTATAGTCAGACATCAACCTACGAGTCTCCAGCTTCTTCTTTTGTCGCTGAACTCCGGACTGAACTTGTGCTCCGATGACGGTTCGACGATCTCTTGCCTGCTATCGCGAAACTCAGCCAGTTGGCGGAGCTGTCAGTCCAGTTGGGGCCAGCCCTTAACTCCTCGGTGCGTTCTCTCACTGGCTCGAAGACTTGACCTAATTTGTTCACAACAAAGCACTGGACCAAGAGCGATCACTGTGAGACCTATCGTTGATGGCTTGTGACGAGAAATCTGATGAAATTCTTCAAATAAATATACAATCCTTCAGTCGAATGGTGACGCATCATCGCCACATTGCACAGAAATACAATTACTTGGTCCTTCGAGCCGGGTAAACACAAGAGTTCCCGGAAAATCGGGTAAATGACCACAATTCCTCTTCAGCGAGTTCAAAGATCAAGTTTTTCGCAAAAAAGTCAAGCTCACCAGCGCCGTAAAAAGATTCCGCATTTCATTACACGCAATAATGAGAAAATAAGCTCCCAAAAGAGACTATTGAACTCTGCGACTCTTGAACCAGTGGACAAGCCGGACAAGCACCGCGCAGCAATTAAACGAAACATCCAATTTGTAATCGCATTATTGTTTTGGGTTTTTTTAGAACTTTACGTAATGAGGAATTAAACCGCCCCTCTCGCGCAGCGGTATACCGCCGCCATCGCCTTCGTTTGGAGGGAAAACTCTTCCACGTGAAGCGATACAATAAAGAACCGCGATGTATCATCATCACCGCATCGAAACAGACATAAGAATGAAGAATGAAATTCATAACGAAACCACTTCGATTCGAAGTGATTGATGTTCGAGATACGCTGGAGGAGAACAATTTGTGCGTTATTTGCACTTCATGTTCGACACGCGGAAATTAGATGTTTTCTTTTCTTGTTCTGATACGATTCAGAGATACACAGGTTTGATTAACTCGTACCATTGTTCGGAGAGTTCAAGAACTTGTTTGAGTGTTTGTTCGAATGCGGGAGTTCGGGAGCATCAGTCGATAACAGATCAAGGTTGAGAGCCGCCTTTTTTTCAGAAGATCGCAAAAGACATTCTTACCGGCGGCTGGGCTACTGGGCTGTTCGTTCGGCTGACACTTCACAGTTTCACGATGCCCGCGGGGGAGGAGTAGAGGCTGCAAAAGCTTCCTGGGAATTAAGACACTCCAGTCGATGAAGTGCGCACTTCGCAGCCACCTGAGGTTTCCTGAAAATGAGCCCAAGTTCCTTGAGCAGAAGTCCCTTCTGCGGGCGCCCCAAGTGAATTTTGGCGTCCATCTCGTCTTAAGTGTGCGCACGTTTTGGCATCCCTCTTAATCACCGTGTGATGGCCAATCCCAGACTTCGCTATTTTCCCACGGGCCTCGAGTAACTTCGCCCCCTATCATCCAGCACATCACCGACCACAGGCACGTCGCATATATTCGGGTGTGACATGGTCCATAAAAAAGTAACGCGCTCGTATCACAAATCCGATTCGATTTCGACTTTATGACACATCCGCAACCATACATCGCGGTGCATTTCAATTTGTAACCACTTAGGCGCATTTATCTATCCCCGAGCGCACTGTCCAATCAATCACCACCCACCCACCGTGTGCGGTAGACCTGCGATTGGGTGGAACACCATTCAGCCCACATACGGAGCCACTGTTGCCGCGCAACCGTGTCTCGCTCTGTCTAGAACCACATGAAGTGATTCACACACAGGCACGCACACCGTGTGTCCCACTTCCTCCGACCCCAAGTCGATGGCATTTGTCATCGGACCGCAGCGATGACAATCGCCGACCGACCGACCGAACTGACTCACCCCACACACTGGACACGATCGTTTTCTAAGAAATTTTCGGACGCAACACATGGCGGAGCGGCGCGTGGTCGGCATAACAACCGAAACCGAGGCGCGCTCCAGACTTCTACGAGTGAAATTAAATTGTCAAGGCCCACGCCTTTGGGCAGCCACAACAGCTAACCACGGCACCACTGCATCGCACTGATTAATCGTCATCACGGACTGGTGTTGATTTTCGGGGGACAAGTCCCACGGCTGCTGCTGCTGCTGCCAGCCTTGGTTTGGCACTGTAGCCCTGCCGTAAATCTCTTCCGCGGTAATTGGTGATTGCGAGTGGGCCACTTGATTGCTCGGTTATTTATTAGCAGACGAGGCATGAGTGCTTGAGATTGAAAATGTACCCGAAATCACCTTCTTCCCACCGTCACCCTTCCCAGTGTCGTAACTAACCGTGTGTTTTTGTTCTTTGTCTCCTTTCCAGATCTTGATAAGCCCATAACCCCACAAATCATGAAAATGGACAGCAACAGCATACAGATAGTTCCGCCGCCTTTGATTGTGAACGACTACCTAGCGCTGAGCTCGCCGCCAACATACTCCCGCCTGCCGCCCGACGGGCATGAGTTCCCGCCAAACTTTTCGGAGCCTTTGATCATGCCAGCGGCGAACCTGATGAAGGCCACCCTCCTGACGTCGATGACCACAACGACCACGATGACGGGCGCGAACAGCAGCAGCACCGTGTACACAGAGAAGCTTATAACGCGAACGCAGACATCGTCGACGTCGTCCACGTCGTCTGCATCGCCGCCGGTGCAGGAGGAGCCCAAGAAGATGATTAGCAATGGCACTGGCGACGATCAGCGGCCTCCCCTGCCAAAGTCAGTTCCTCCACCAACGGTCCTCCGGAAAGTCTATCGCCAGGACCTGGTCATTAATGTGGACGACACCCGGCCCGAGAAGGACAAGAAATTCATTCACATCGACGCGGTACCAGCCAGTGCGCCCGTCACCACAAAGTCCGTGTTCGAGACCCGCATTCAGAAGCAGCCGCCATCGACTCCGACCACACCGCCATCCCCTTCAGTGGACACGGTGGACTATAAGCGGCCCTTCAGTACAGGTCGCAAGCTCAGCGACTGGCGGAAGGACGAGAAGTCCGAGAAGAGCGTCCGCGATAAGATAGCCATGTTCTCCAACGACGACCAGGACCGCAGTCCGAGCAACAGCAGCTTCACGCGGTCCCCGAAGCCACTCAATCTCAGCACAGAGAATCTGTTGGACTCCGGGAGCCGCTGCAGCCAGCCGGCTCCGCTCACGAAGCGAGCCATGAGTGTAGAGAACCTCAACGACGTCAGTCGCAACTACTCGCGCACAAGCACACACAATCTTTCAGACTCTATGTACTCCCTGAACACAATCAGCTCTGACTACAATCAGAACTACGCTTCTCTGCCGCGCCGCCACGCGCCCCACCTGGAGAGGCGCATCAGTTTCTCCGGTCAGCCATACGCTCCCGACGAGGCCACTCGCAAGGCGGCCATAACCAACATCCTGGAGCAACGGCGGCGCTCCATGTCCAAGCTGCGAGGCTTGGTCATCCCCGAAAGACCCCAGATCCCCATTTCCAACCTAGAACCCATCCTCGACCTGCCCGAGATTAAGAGCAGGGACAGCGAAAAGGTGAAACTAAACGGCTCAGACTTGTCTTCCCCAAATGCAGGTACAGCACCAAAGCCAGCCAAGCGCACCGACCTGGGCAGCCCCGCCCTGCGGCCGCTCACTGTCACCACCAGCAACAATGCGGCCAACATCGTGGCCAACAACAACTACAAGAGCATCTTCAACAACACCAACCCGCGGATGACGAACAACGTCCATCCGCGGAAGGTTGAGAGTCCCGTTGTGCCACCGGTCAAGCCGCCGCGCACTTCTCTGTCCATTAACAAAACAGCACATCCCGAGGAGAGCGACAGCGACTCGGTTTTCAGTTCGAAGGTCTCCTCGCCGCCGATGTCGCCCTGCGTGCCGGTCGTTCCCGAGAAGTTCGCCCTCACGAGGACCCTCAGCTCGGAGACCAACACGTCCATTGCCAGCTCCACCGCGTCCACTCTGACCTCCGGCTCGGGATCTCAAGCCAGCTGCAGCTCAGTGGGCAGCACTCCAAACGTGGACATGTCACGCCGTGTCCTCAAGTCCGGCTCTGGAGACTCCGCCACAAACCGCAAGAACATCCTGGCGTCGGCAAAGTGCCGCAGCGGCCGCGACGACTCATCAGCACTGGTCCGCAATCGTCGCTACGAAGACGAGGACAGCACTGACGGCTACGACGACGACGAAGTCAGACGTGCACCCAAGTCTAAGCCCCGTTCTTCACTGATCGTGCCAAACAAGACCATCCCAGCATCGGCGCCCATCAACTACAAGCTGGTCTCGTCCAAGGACGACAGCCTGGTCGACAAGGTGATCAACATGGTGGCCTATGTGGAAGTTACCTCTGACACGGACGACAGCAGTCGCAAGTCGGACTCGTCCCCGTCGAAGGTCAGCGCCCTGTTCATCGACGAAGAGCGCAAGGCCAGCTTCAAGGCCGATCCCAACCAGAAGGCCACCACCAAGAAGAAGTCATCTACTCCCACAGCAGCTAAGAACCCAGTTCCCATGGCCGTCACCGCAGCCAAGAAGTCATCGGAGACCACCGAGCTCGCCAACTGGGTGAAGGTAGAGGCTGCAAAGGCCAAGGTGGAGATCGTGAAGAAGACCGAAATCGTCAGCACCACTTCATCCGTTGAGACGCCCAAGTCCACGCCACTCTCCTCAGTCAAGAGCAAGAGTTCCACAGCAGAGATTCGCGAGAAGTTCGAGCAACGCACGCTCTCCCAAACCACAGCCCATTCACCGACCACGCCCACGTCTTCATCGACGTACGGCAAGTCGCCATCGCCCAAAGAGAAGACCAACTACCACGAGCGGTTCTCATCCCTGGACTCCATTGCATCCTCCTCGTCCGGAGTTTCGTCCAGCACTCAGAACTTCACCTCGTCCAACCAGGAGACGCCCACAGAGTTCGGCAGCTTTTCATCCCTTGGCAGCAATCAGAGCCTGATCACTGCACAAGACATTCAACTAATCATCGAGGAGGCGGACCCTCCGCTAAAGACACCCGAGGCCTTCATTGTTGTTCTCCAGAGGGAGACCCCCGAGAGCAGCATCGGCATCACCCTTGCCGGCGGCTCCGACTACGAAGCCAAGGAGATTACCGTAAGTGCCCCCAATCTTTCAGCCGATACCCTGAGACTAATCAACTCCCTCCCCCAGATCCACAAAATCCTCACAAACACCCCAGCGGCCAAGGACGGACGCCTGAAGAAGGGTGACCGCATCCTGGCCGTGAACGGAATGAGTATGCGCGGCCTCACCCATCGCGAGTCGATCTCTGTCCTCAAGGTAAGCACCATCTAACAGTCTCCCCTACTCCAACGCTAATCATCTCTGTTTACAGACACCTCGTCCCGAAGTTGTCCTCGTTGTCACACGCTCCGAGTCGGTCGTCGTCAAGCCGCTGTCCAAGAAACGCTCCTCCCTGGGATCCTTATCATCGCTCACAGAGAAACCGTCTGTGGACAGTGCCGAGCTGGAGAGGAAACGCAACTACCACAAGGCGTCGCGGTCGCTCGATCTCGATCTGGACATCGTCTCCAACGAGGATCCAAGTCCAAAGCAAAGCACTTCAACGAGTCCGCAACCGATTGCGGCCAGTCCTGAGGTGGTCACTACAACCAAGACTGTGTCATCGACTTCGCTCATACGCACAAGACGTCAACACTCACGCGGCGACGCATCGAAGCTGAGCACTAGTGAACTGCTGGAACGCGCCGCAGAAACCCGAAACATGCTCGCCGCTGAAATTCGTTCTCAAGGTGTGTAACGCAAACGCGAGGGATGTATGATGCGAGGGAGTAGGGACTCTCCCTCTTGTCTAGTTGTCAATCAGGCACTGACAGTGTCTGTTTCAAATGGAAAGGGAGTTCTGTCCCCAGTTCGGGCCACATTTTGTCAATTGATCATCACATTTGTAAATCAGGACACGCTCCTTGATCTGTATTCAAACGTGTCCCAGACTGAGACTCGGTCTTAGCTTGCGAATGAGGAGGGACTTTAAGAAGCTGTTGTAAATTGGTGACGGCGATTTAACATCTTCTTTGGAATTCATTGGATCACAATGGTCATCTATCTCATCAACTGCGTTTGGCACACTTTCGCCAATGACCAACCGACACACAGAACATATTCCGCTTTGGTGACCGTCTCCTTTTCAAGAGCATGTGCTACTTTTTATTGACAAATTCACTCGAAGATGAAATGTTCTTTGTTGCTTCTTGGTCGACCGGTGAGGTCTAGATGCATTACATCACCCACCTCAACGATACAAGTCCGTTCAGAAGAATGCCCTAAAGTTGTAGTGAACACCTTTTCTTCGATTCAGATTCGTCTAACCACCAACATGGTTCTGCTGCACAGAGCATCGACAACCGGCAGGACCGGTAACATAAAACCAGAAATCAAGTGCTTCAAAGGTTCACAATGCATCGTGCCCTTGTCCGTCGGCGAATTTGAGCGACTTTTTAGCAGTTTCTCACGAATTTTTGTTGCACGAAATCATGTTGCAGGCACTCTCTGATTGGCCCGTTTGGCTTGAAAAAAGGATAGACGGTTGGAAGGTCTGTAATCAGGAGGCCTTAGTGTCAAATCCAATTCTCAATAAGCTCGTCATGTTGGTCTTCATGGTGGCCAGCTGTTTCTTCGAACGGGAGTTCTAGCTTCGAGACACGAAGATCTCCATCATCGCGACTTCCGAGGCGTTCCTTGAATATAATCTCATCAGGGAACCGCCTAGTCCTGATGAGTTAGAGCCGAGAGCATGGAGATCGTACTCGCTTTTCCCGGCGACTCCTTCAGTTGATCATGAGGGCCTCTGAAGATGAGATCATGTCAAAAAATGTTAAGAAACGAGTGGACTTACTAGATGCCTTCATTAAACTGTGACTGCCTCATTTCTCCTGAACAGCCATGTTTCTGTTTCCTCTTCACTGTTTTGCCGAGTTTTCTTTGCACCTTCTGCCGCCTTTACTGAAAGGCTTCGATTGGATTTCATGTAATCATCCATTCCTTTCGGTGTCCACAAACAAAAGCATTGTTTACTTCTAATCGTTGTGCTTGGGAACAACTCAGGTCTATATCGTTTACAGAAGTCCTCTTGCTGTGCTCATTACACTAAAGAAACCATCGCAATTGTTGCTTTGAAGGACTGACATTTGTCCAGTCGAATGGGAACCTCACGCTGTCAGTATGAAGTCTTAAGGGGTTCTTGGTTGTCTCAATACACAAGTGAGGTTCTCACAATGCGTAGAACATACCTTTCCATCGCCCTCTCGTGGTGTAGCACTAACGTCCCATCATTCCGAGGTCATGTACATAGCGACAGGTCACCTCTCTTACAGAAAAGTGGAACCAATCTATGCACAATGTCAACGGCTCTACCTTACGCTGACGAAAATGCCTAGCCGCTTGATTACTTAGTGATTTATCAGCTTCTACAGGGACCAGAGCTACCAGCAACAGTTTTTCGCCCAGAACCTGCAAGATCTTCCCAGTTGCACTTGCTATTGGATACCACTTGGCTTAGGATTCACACATATTCCAAGGCATTCGGGAGAGCTTGGAATCAACTTCACCTCTGCCTTTGCATCACACACTTTGTGTTAACAATCTGGCTTACACAGTAATGAAGATCCGCGTGGTAATACAATGCAACGGCTCCATCCAGCCGTCGACCCCTCTTGAATATTGATGCTTAACATCTGCTCAGAAATTGAAAATCCCTCCACCATCTCAACATCCGCATCACCTAACTCATTTCTTGTTTACATTCTGCAGAAGAGAACTCCGCAACAACAACAACCGGTGCTAGGACTGTTGAAATAGTCAAGGACAGCTGTGGCCTCGGCTTCTCAATCGAAGGTGGCTTCGACTCACCGCTGGGCAATCGTCCATTGATCGTGAAAAAAGTCTTCATGGGTAAGTGCAATCACAGTCCTTCACCAAAACAAGAACTAATCATCGTCTGTCGTTTCACATCACTTCAAGGCGGTGCTGCACAAAAATCCGGCCTGGTGAAGAACGGCGATGAGATCCTCTTCATCAACGGTGCGTCCACAGCGAAGATGACCCGCGTCGATGCATGGAACTACATGAAGCAGCTCCCCATGGGACCAGTCAAGATTGTTTTAAATTAAATTATACTTATTACCTTTAAAAGCAGATATTTACTCTTAATTATGTTAATGGATTTGTCATGCGTACACACAACTGTGCTCATCGCAGCGACACACATGTACTAACCCCTTGTCTCCACATATGCTATGTGCAGCGCCTAGTTTGTAAGTGTTCTTGTTTCCTTATACATACGAGTAATCCTTTGTGCGTCGTTCACATAACCCTTAACCTCTTGCCATTAGATGCCACTTGAAGGGCAGTGATGGCTTAAGATACACACATATGTATTTGTAATTGTTTTTTTTTTCTTTTTTGGCCCTCAGCGCGACCGGAGCGCTCGTGAGATCCGGCGAGAAATGAAATTTTGTTGAGTATTTATTGGTTTTCGTGCAATTTTTGTCAAAATTTTGAATTTGTTTTTTGTATTCTCTCATAATTTATTATTTATTGTTATCCCTTCCTCCCACCCGGCTGCCGTCCAGCCCGGCATGGGGGCGGGTGACGGGAAGGACTATTGTAAAATATTCATTTGGCTTTTCATCGGAAAAACTCTGTATTTTTTTTTTTAATTTTGTGTTTAGTTTTACGTATTTTTTTTTGTTTTGAGAAAGAAATAAAAGAAGAGAAATTGAAGTTTACTGTTAAATGAATTGCAATGTTAGGTTAGGGTATATGCTAGGTTAGAAGAGAGCGCGAGGTCGGCTCAATTAAATGCAAGCCCCGGCTGCAGGGGACTAGGAGCAAATAGGAAGAAGAAAAAGCAAGGAAAAAAGGAATTCTGTTCGGGTTTGTTTGCGTTTTGTTGAATTGCCTTTTTGGATGCGAAAATCACACAAGAGTACTGTACTTATTTGAAGAGAATCAAACCCTGAACAAAATAACCTTTTTTTTGGATATAGCGGAAAAGAGAATTTATTCGTAGGTTTGTTTGATGATTTTTTTTTTATTCTTTTTTTTTGTTAGTTTTTGATGTGCTCGTTGGCGCCATACGAATTGAAAATTGTAATCACAAACGTTTTTGAATTAATGTGAAATTTCATCTGTGTATGCATTTTGTACTATGAAGTATATTTTAAATAAAGATATAATCGATACTACTGTAGACATGTTAACTTTTGGGATTTTATTTTGCTTGTGTTTAGTTGCGCAGAATTTGTCGCACTCGGGCAGACCAGTTAGAACACCGACACTAAACAATGCGGCATAATGAAACCATTCGTGTATGACCTTAGGAGTGCGGTTGCAGTCCGAGGCAGTCCACCATCAAACTACGCACTACGGTAGATTCCGGAAAGACGCAGTCGTCGGTTTTCAGGGTCGCATATGACAGCGTGCATAGGGACGAGCTATACAGCGGCATGTCTAGTTTTGACATTCCTGCCCAACTCCTCAGACTGAGCAGGATGACGATGGAGAACTCTCGCTGCTTCATCAAGGTCGGTAACGAACTCACCGAGACCTTCAATGTCAAAAAAGGATTAAGACAAGACGACGCGCTGTTAATATCATCCTTGAGAAGATCAAAACTCACACGCCAACACCAAAGGCACGCTCATCCACGATTGCTGGCATGCGCGGATGACTTGGACGCGATTGTCGGAACACAGCGAGCCGGCGTGTTTACTGGCATTGAAACGGAAGCGAGTAACTCACACGCTAACACCAAAGGCACGATCATTGAAACGGAAGCGGCTAAAGTCTGGCGGTAAACGAGGGAAAAACAAAGTATATGCTGCCATCAAGAAAGAACGCACAAAATCGACTACTCGGCCAGAACTTCACCGTAGGCAGCTATAACTTCGAGATAGGGAACGACTTCGTCTACCTCGGCTCCTCGGTAAATAGTACAAACAACATCAGTACCGAGACCAAGGGGAGAATAACTCTTGCCAACCACTGTTTCTATAGACTCAAGATGCAATTCAGTAATAGTTCCCCCTCTCGGAGGGTAAGGGAGATAGGGACTATGTACTATATCCCAGCGGCTGAAGAGACTCTTGCTCCTTTCGAGAGAAAAGTTCTGCGCGCGATCTTAGGCCCTGATGGCATTTGGAGAAGAAGGTTCAAACACGATGTATGAGCTGTACAGCGACATGAGTCTAGCCAGGCGTCTACGGATCCAACGCCTATGGTGGTTAGTCCATGTAGACCGTGTGGACAACAAGGAGTGAAGACTCTTCGACTCTGAACGCAGCAGAGGACGTCCACGCAAAAGGCGGCGCACACAAGTCAAGGGGGACGACAGCCGGCTTGGGGTGAGAAACTGAACACAGCCGGCGAGAGCTGCCGGGCCGGCTGGAGGGACATGTTATGTGAGGCCCAGGTTCACCGCGCACTGTAGCGCCCCAGGAAGAAGAAGAGGCCATTTTAAGCAAATAAAATAAAATAATGAAAATCCGAAATTAGGAAAAGTTAATGCTAAAGTACACAGTGTGCAGCCTGATTTTAATTAAAACGCTTGGAGACCACAGGGAACATCACCACCAGTTAAATAAAACCCACAGTAAGCGATTTCTCTGACAAACTTTCTCAGTAATTGGACCTACAGCAATCTGCACAAGTGAAAAACAATGCCAGTTGGAAATATGTTAATTGAAGACCTTAAGGTTATTCTGGACGAGTTCCGAGACCTTGAGACGAAGCAGGGTATACAGGAAACTGCATCCGAAATCCTGTTACTGAGGTCGAAATAGGTTAGCAACTACCGAGAAGTACTGTCATCCTGGAAAGACACCTGAATGAAGATGCTGTTGTTCGGCATTTCCCAGCAGAGGGGTTAACTTTGCCAAACAATCCTGTGTCGGCCTTCTCAGCCTACAAGGGAATTCACAGTTGCCGATCAAAAACGCACAAGAACATTGTAACGCGTTGACACCCAAAACCACTGTTGTTCGGAACTTCCACACGGTGACACGACAAACAAAATCACCTCTGCTGCATCGAGGCTGAAAGGTTTGGGAATAACAATATGGACTATACACCGAGAGAAGTCATTTATCACTCGTCAAAAGAGAACTTCGGTTTTCAATATTAAATCTGTTAATGTGACTAAACAATAACAATGAAAGGAGTCAAAACACCTTGCTTCTATATAACCTGTCTCGAGAATTAGGGATCAACACGAGGACTGTCAAAGTGACATTCGCTGAAGGTGGCTTGCAATATTTTGACAAGTGAATGAACACACCAGACGATCGGAGCAGCGATATGTGGTTACTCTCTTCAGAGTTTAATGTTGAACGCGTGCAAGAGCGAGCAGGAAGCAGCAAGGTTCTCCGTGATCAACGCAGCCAACGTAATCAGGGTACATACAATAGGGTTGCCGTCTGTTTGCATAAAGCTTAGCTCAGGGCTTAAAAACAAACTATTATTCGCGGATTAGATTTGCTGGTAGAAACGTTTGTTGATGAAGGCTCATCGTCATCAGTTGTCATACTGTTTCTGGTCACCATTGGTTTGACAGGGTCTCCGGATTACATATAGACCGACAAGCCACTTCGGCTGTCTATGATGCTTCCTTGTATGATTGAGGCAACATCGTGATGCGAGGAGTGTTTAATCTCCGCGACTGTTCATACTACTGAAAGCGAAAACTGTCAGACGAACTAACAAGGAGTGAAGGACTGTCCTTTTCGGATTCGAGGATCCTCATAGCCGGAGCATTGGGGCTTATAGCCAACGAAACTTTATTGTTAGGAGTACATCCACATCTTGGGACAGCTCAAAGAGTTCACAGATGAGTCTTCTTCTTCATTCCCAGCAAATAGCCGACACAAACTTCTTCTTTCGAAGTCAACAACAAGTAGCTCCGTCGGCCTGCCTAGGTTAGTGGGTCGACAGCCTGAAGTGGCATTTCATATGCGTTCCAGTTTACCCGTTTTTGTTCATCTTCCATCATCCACATGACTGACAGAAAAGAAATGGTTCCTTTGGCTAACTCTGCTTCGTTTGCTCGAGATGGCCATAAAAATCAGAAAACTTGTGTTCCGAGTAAGAGCTTGTAGTCAAAGTCTAAGAATGTACATTTACTGATGCCATTTATAAACCTACCGTCAAACAAGGACCGCATTAAATTTATGAGAATGCCACTGCAACATTACTGCCGTGCATGCAACACACTTCAGCAACATTTCTTAACAAGCAAATACACATGAACGCCTATAACTATGCAATTCCAGTCCGCATTTCTGTGCACCTCTCTGTTTTGCACGACACAACCCCTAGAAGGTAACATACACTCAGGGGCAGCTTGAAATTGTAGTTCGTTGCTGCGACGAAATTCCAGGTGTTACATCACACAAAGGCTCTCCGCACCCCGAATTCTGTGATATCGATTACGCTGAACACTGTCCTCTTCACTGGGTCCCTGTTTCACGTTGGCGATGCTCGTCGACCTCATCGAGATTCCAATCGCCGCGCAACGATACTGCCTTTGTTTGCTCGGGGATTTTCATTTCCTTTCGCTCCGCTTTCACGAACTCACGTCATACCGCCCCCATTCCATTTCATTTCGATGTTATTAGCTTAAAAGCGAGCACAGTTAATTTGTTGTCATTCAGTGCGCCCCACTTCGGTGGCGATTTCCATTGAGGGTTTCCAGAATTGGAAATTGAAAATGCAGAAATGTACAGATGCAAACATTTTCTACATATGGGCGAATGCTCCCCCCACCCCATCCCGTACACAGACGAAAATTGAAACTTTCGAAATGCGAAAAGTTATTGAAACGTTTTCAGCGGAACTTTGATTTGGAACGAATATCGAACGAACTTAACTGATTGAAAGTATCGCAATTGGGACAAGGGGGAATGGAATTTGGTTTCAGTTTGGTTAGCAGAGCGAATAGCTGTGCCATGTCGAGGGGGAGACGGTTTTTGATGAACTGGGTCTCATTCCATGGTTCAGCAACTGATTGGATGGTGCATCTGAGTCGTTCGGGGTGAAATCCACTGTCCATCCAACATCCTCCTGTGTCCAGACCTAGAGTGGGAGCCACACTCAGAGTCTGAGCCAGTCTCTACGGACCAGACTCGCTGACAATGCTAAGCTTCAGTCGGGGGAAAATGTTTAAGGAAGCATTACGCGATAAATGACAAAGTTTATGCTCGGGCAGTTTATGGCATCCTTTTTCCGAGGCATTGATGTCAGACGACTGCAACCTGCATCAACCGTTGACATCCTAAGTGCTGTCTACGGTACAGTTCGATCCATAGTTAGGCGCGTCCTTCCATGTTGCCGCTAATCAATCAATTCCCCCTTAATAGCATCTAATCTGAGTGAGTCCAGTGTATTTATTTTTTTGCTTCTTAATTGAATTCCTTCCATTTCAGCGACTGTATCTACTGGATAAGCCCTTAATTGCTTGCAAGACATCACTCCATCCCACCCTCTCGACTGGGAACAACTTTGTAACTACTCGATAATGGGCGCGCTACGGGACAGGAAACTCTCCGCACTGCCCCTACCCACCTGCTCCCACCTGCTGCAGGCGGACTCCTGACTAGAGCGTAGTCCTAGTCCCATCGGGCATCGTTGCAACGATACTTGTTCCCATGGCCCACAATACAACAAGAAAACCGCTAAAAGGATATTTTCAGCTCGACACCGTGAACCCCTATAACGGCAATGGACAGTCCTAAGTCCCAGCGGCAAGGACTGCACCACAAACTAGTTGTCGACCACGACGAGCACAAAAAAGAATTTCGCTTTAATGTGCGGTCCTTGGGTTGAGGGCGAGGGTAAGTTATTGGCTCAGTTTGAGTTTGGCAGGCCCCGGGAGGGAGATGTTGGTCGTAGTATCGTACCAAGCGCGCAGAGAGTAATTAATATAAGAACCGGGAAACACAATGCAAACAGTGTTGTCCTTTATTCGGGTTAAATGGGAACGAGGGTCGGGGCTGCGGGGCCGGCTTAGTGGGGGCTTAATTGAGGAATTATAGCTGACTACGGTTCATTATTCTGTGATCAATTAGCAATGAATATGAAGATGTGTGGTGTGGCGGGGATTTGTTTTCAGGCGAAATTAAATGCGGAAATGAATGTACTTTCCGGGTGAGGACTGGCTGATGATCCTTCATTCGAATTCAATTTTTTAAGCTTCTGCTACTCGATCTTTCTACTGCCACAGCTTCTTCACACCTTTGATGATGTTTTCTCACGTGTATCAATCGAACCAGATACATCGGAGGCCAAAATCGCCTCGTAAGGAAACATCACCAAAGGTGTACAGATGTCTTGTCCCACTCAGAGAAATAGAACCATCAGCGGAGCGTCCGCCCCTTTAACTGCAGCTGTCACAAAATGGCCTGGTTCCAATTCCGCGCTGTAAAATCTCATCCCACGGACCTGGCATTAGTATCAGCTGCTCCGCTGCCACATGCTCACGTTCCTCGTCTAACGAGGCACGCGCCTCGAAACGAATTTCCTGCAGCCGTACATATCCAGCGACAAATGCTAATTGAATGGATATCCTGATTAGAGTTCCTTAAATAGAGCCCATATCTCGGTGGCCGCAACAAGAACAATGGGGAACCCTCGTTTACGCTTCAAGAAAGTGAAAGCGACCAGCACGCACAGCCGTGCCGTTCCATTCCGGGGCGAGAGTGACGAGCCTCACCTGAAATTCATACATTAATGCACACATTCCACTTAATTTAGATAGTTCGACACTAACAGGGAGTCAACTGATTCCCCGTCAGTCGGGAAGCACACTCATGTAAACAGGGGGTGTGTAAACAGAGAGGGGTTAGTGGCAACCCACGCAGTCGGCGATTAGTCTTTTATGTTCAAACAGGCTTATCGGCGACGCATCGTTCAGCAAACACTTGGCAGTTCGTCGCGGGAGCAACACGGAGTCACTGCCTCTCAACAAAAACAGAAAATCTCGTTGACGCGGCCGGCGGTGGTGCCCAGGCGTAATAGTTAACAGGCACGCGATTGATAAATGCTGGCGGAGGAGGAATGTCGGCATGCCTTTTATCCAGTAGATGATGATCTGTCGAATCAAGGGTAATTTTGTAATGCCTGCCCATTCGGAGAGTTCACCTCTGGATTGATGGCTTTTCAGACGGCGGGTGGGCGGGCGTGTGAGCCAAGCGAGGCGGCGACCATTCTGTGAAAGTGAAACGTTTCTGTTTGCTCAGTTGATGCAATATTGATTGAATTTTAATTACTCCACCGTGCACCAGTGTGTGTCTAAGGCTGAGTGGAGTCATTTGGTATGCAGATGATGATGATGATGCGGTGTCTAGTCATGTGCTGTGGGCATTTGTTTTCAGCGAAGGTCGTTGAGCTTGGCAGACATTTGAGACCGGTAGCTGGAGTGATGTAATGAGAGCAAGTGCGAGTTCTGTTGTTCGCATGTGGGGCCCACGACCACGATACAAGTCTCACACATTGACAAACTGACGATGGGCATGTTTCCTTTCTGGTAGTCGTTAGTTTCGTATATGGGGCGTGGGTGTCAGTTAGAACGGCCTTTCAGCGCTTGTCAAACTTTGTAGCCGCGTTCAAAAGAAGACAAGCGAAGTTGTCCTCTTCAATTGGCGTTCACCTCTTTTCGAACAAGCAGACTGTGTGTTAGAAGTGAAGGCCAAAGGGGCTAAGTCCAGTGTCCCAAGGATAACAACAAGTTCTTGGTTATTTGTCAGAAACATGTAACCGGCTTCAATCCCCTTGGTTATTTGCAATGACGTTCCAGCTCTCAGTACCATCATAGGTGCTCGCTGGGGGCTAGTTTCTTACTTTATTTTTTTTTTAATGATAAACCAATTATATCGCCACCCCAGCGATCCTGCAAACATTTCTGCGGGCGCCTATGAGCACCGTAAGGAGACCCGCTTTATTCAAAGGATTCTGAATGGTTTCTGTCCTTCGCTGGAAAAGCGCCTTTCGCAAGACGTGGCTCCTTTCGAAAAGGGGTTGAACCAGCATTAGTTCAGCACATTCCCTAAAAAGAAGGACTATTCACCACGGACCCATAGATTCATCCTCGTAAGTTTTTGTAAGTGCTGATAAATCGTCGGTTGATAGCTACTTGCATAGACAGAGCTTGGCATGATAGAATCGGAGCTACCTGACGAGACTGCACTCTATCCAACCGTCTTCTGGATTTCGAGCATTCCTTTTTCCTTTTTCTTGTGGCTCTAGAGCCTGGGGTGGATCTGGGTCACAACCAAAAAGCCTGCTTGACCTCTGACTAGTTGCTTCTAGTTTCGCACTGTGTGGGCCATCCTAAGCAGAGGCGGTTGTCCGTCCGTTTGCCATCACCCAGCCAGCCACTTTAAATGTTGGTTCCGAAAATCCCTGTCTAGCCGTACGTGTGTACACTTCGTAGTTGAATCTTGGCCTCCAGATGCCAGGGCTCTGGTGTTCTGCAAAGATGAAGCAAAGGCTTAAGAGATCTCTCAGACACTTGTGTCTCTTCGATCAAGCTTGAACTAGTTTTAAACCACACACGACGGCCTTTGGTGAGACTTTTGGGTGGATGAGGGCCTTGCTTTGAACCACACACGACGGCCAGTGGTGAGACTTTTGGGTGGATGAGGACCTTGCTTTGAACCACACACGACGGCCAGTGGTGAGACTTTTGGGTGGATGAGGGCCTTGCTTTGAACCACACACGACGGCCTGTGGTGAGACTTTTGGGTGGATGAGGGCCTTGCTTTGAACCACACACGACGGCCTGTAGTGAGACTTTTGGGTGGATGAGGACCTTGCTTTGAACCACACACGACGGCCAGTGGTGAGACTTTTGGGTGGATGAGGGCCTTGCTTTGAACCACACACCAGGGCTAGTCGTAAGACTATGTCGTGACTGACTTTGGATCACTCTAGCGTCTGGGTCGCTGTGCCTGCCCGGAGCAGCCTCACATCATTGATAGGCTGACGGGCACGCTGCTTCCCGCTAGCACCCCTGACCCCATGATCTTTATACCGGACTTTCGGTTTTCCTCCCTTTCTCGAACCAGGATCTCTAAATCCTTCTTATCTGGAGCCTTTGGTGTCCGTGCACTCGATGTGGCCTTGCAAGTGTGTTTTGTGATGTTTGCGGTCCGGACTGCATCCACATCCTATCTGGGCAGACCCTGACGTTGACAGACTGACTATTGACCTCTTTTCCGATGGTTGCCGGTGTCGTTCATAGACTCCCACCTTTCAACTTTGCTGCCGTTCTTGAGTTGCTTACAACAGCCTCCTGAACAGGGTTTCAACCTTCGAATGAACGATCGAAGTCATCCTGCACCAGAGTGGTAATACCATCGATCTCGGAATCAGGTCTTTCACTAACAAATCGAAAGAGAGAGAGAGAGAGAGAGAGAGAGAGAGAGAGAGGGAGGGAGGGAGATAGAGAGAGAGAGAGAGAGAGAGAGAGAGAGAGAGATAGAGAGAGAGAACATGACCGGCGAATTACCAGCATCCAGATGGAGACCATTTCTTACTTCGAATAAACCCGTTTAGGTCAGTTGGCTTGACGACGAACTTGCTGCTGCATAGCATGTTGGACACACATAGGCGCAGAAACTATTTACTCATGCCTGGCTAGTTCAAATAGTCCTTCTAACCACAATTTGTTAATCGAGTCCTCCCGGGGTCAATTGGTCTCGATTCCAGTCTCGTCGCGGTAGGAATAGCGTCACACACCGCCTTGAATGCGAATTGGTAACTTGTCGGGGATAATATGTTTCTCCTCAACCTTCTCGAATACTCGTCTTCCAAGGAATGACACCATTCCCACATTCACCCGGTTATCTCAGAGAATCCATCTTCACATTTGTCACTTTGGAACCCCTTAAAGCCTCTCGCAGAGTCAATGGAGCCATCAAGGAATCCGTCGTCACAATTGATGTCGCACATCAAATAAAATATTCCCCGCCCACCGCCGCAGCCACTCTCCAATGGAGCCCATCAAATTTTTTACTCAAACAGATTACATTCCCCTGTCATCCATTTCAAAGCAAAAGATTCTCGCAAATCTTCTTCTCTTCAATGGACATCAATAACCCAGCGAAAGTACACCACCCAATGTCCCGCCCTTCGAAGCTTTATGGGGTGAAAGGAAATTTTATAGAAGGGCGATGTAAATAAACATCAAGCAACCGGAGCCGTCGCACATTCCGTCCCGTCTCGTCTGTCCAGACTCCAGATCAATTTTGCAATTTTTCTTTGCCTACGCCGCCGCGTCGCCCGCCTGCGGAATCTATGCGTGATGGTGACAATTGGTTCTAGTATCCGTCCGGGTTGACAATTGACTTGCGCTCCGCTTGGAAGAGTCAATTTTCCGGTGCCACAGATGCCAGCTCGTCGATGGAGAGTGGGGCAATTCTGGTTTCACTTTGATTTGTATTTTTACTGCGCTCTAGACGACCGGATAATTGCGCACTTTTGCAGGTTAACTCTGGCGGGGAGTGGAGTGAGCTAGGGCGTTGATATGAGAAATGCGAGGGTAATGTCTTTCGCCCATTTGAAACGCTACTGAGCAATTATCCACGAGTGTTATGATGCTCCATCAGCGATGGCAGAGCGACTGCGGAAAGTCGGTACGCCCGCGGTACTGGACTGCTCATGTCCGTGACTAATTGAACCGGTTTAACCCGTGCAACTGCAGGATTGAATGAGTTATTGTGGCACTGGCGAATGACCGCAGTGGTGGAGGGTCTTTCGAGTTTTCCTCCGAAGTCGTTGGTGTACTGTCGCGAAACGTGTAAAGGATTGTTAAACACTTCCAAACAGGAAATCTCATTAGCTCTCAACACTCTGAAGAAGACACGACCTCATTGGGAGCTGTTAGCAAACGCAGTCGAAGCGCATTTAAAAGAGATTTTGAGAGAGATGCGGAGATGAGGTGGCTGTCTGATGGGGAATGTGAAGGTGCACTGATGGAGGAGAGAGTTTATGGAAACCGTCTCTAAGGCAGCATGTCGCCAGAAGGGGGGACGCATGCAGAACTGAAAGGAGTCAGAATAAAAATTCGGAAAAGCCGGAGTCGGAGCAGCGCTTGCTTTTTAGCCAAGACAAAGGTTCCTTGATTGCTATAGCTTCGAAAGCTTGGTTGGATATTCAGGTCTTTAAAGTAGAGGCCGGCTTTCCACGCCTTTGCTCATGTGGTGGTCGGACTTTCAGTAGAAACTGGAGAGGATGTTGTGTGGGAAGATGTCACTAGATCGGTGTTTCCAGAACTGAGTTCTTTCCACATAACCAGCGATCCGAATGTAATTGCCGTAAGATTGCCACAGATTGCACACAGTCAGCGGGGATGCAACTTTTGGGGCATTCAAGAAATGGCGCATTGGATTACGGAGGTTTTCTGAATCAATGGGTCTAGCTCGATGTCGCCGTGGCTGCTGTCAGCGCATCTCTTTGCGTCTGGCCAGGTATGGAAATAACATCACTAGAGCTTTCGGCCTTGTCACATCTTTTGAAGTCATTCTAGACAACCTCACGATGCCACAAAAGGCCAACCAATCTCCCGTCGCGATCGAACACTCGAAGTCCTCCCGCAGTCCACCACCGCACAGATGACCTCTTTAAAGAGCTCCATTTGACCACCCACTCCACAGGACATCACGACCACCTCGTCTCGGCTTGTTGAGCGCTATTCAGTCAGTGATTTTACGAACTTCCGAACAACTCTGTCTGCCGATAAGTTCCTTAATTAAATCTCCATTTCCCATTAGGACCCACTTAAGGTAATTAGACTTTTAACTCAGCACAAACAAAAAAGCGAAAGAGACTTGGTGCTCCTTCCACCACCAGGACGATAGCATCATCATCGCCATTGTCTCGTCTAATTGGGAGGGAAAGCGTTTATTTTTTTTTCAAAGTCGAAATCCCCTTCAAAGTCTGGTGAAACTTTCTCCGCCACTCGATCTGCGGTGGGTTCGCGCTCGTTTGCGAGGAGTTTTGGTGTGGGTCCGTGGCAGGATATCCAAGTGGTCATCCTTTCAAAATATTTGTTGATAACGAGTGGATTTCGGGCAGAACATCAAAGGAGATACCTCCTGCGAAAGGGGACTATCACGAAGCATCTGCTTTGGAATTCCGCATGAAATGACAGCTCGTATTGCAGAATGCTGCTGAGATTTTCAAAGGAGACTGTTTTTGTTTCTGTCCATCCTCATCCTGACGAGTTCAGATAACGCGAGTGGAATGAATCGGAGGAGAAACGAGTGAGATGCTGGTGCGCTTCAGTTTCGAACAGACAAGGACTATGATTGTGAGGAAAAACCGCATGAGGAAGTCTCATGAAGTTCTGCTGATGAATGATCTCCAATTCAATATGGGGCATGCGAAATAATACGCAAGGATGGCTGGACTAACGTTCGTTCGTCTGCGGGTAAGCATTAAAGTGATGAAAGACTGAAAGGAGACATAGCAACAAAGTGTCGAAGGACCTCATTCGTTTTAACACTCCGTTCTAGACGCCATAGGGTGGACAGAAGATGGCCTACGGCCAGTGACTTCCGAAGGTCTAAGAGACATAGCATCGCGATGCGAGACATAGCATCGCTTTTAGATTCCCAAGCACTTCGCAGCATATTTGCCGGCGTCAACCATGCCTTCATTTACACCCATCCCGGGATAGTAAGCTTTGTGGTGCACAGCTGGATATGCATCGAAGTGGCTTGCTCAACAGCAGCCATTGGATGCAATAAATTCAGTTCTGTTGGAACTAGCCCGTGTTTCTATCAGAAGCGCGTCTCTATCATACTTGATTTGTGGTTTCTATGCAGTCAAAGTCAGAAAACATCGAAAGGACTAGCAGGCTTGCCTGGAAACGAATATGAATAACTGAGAATACTGTCAGCACACATTTGTGAACAGATTTTTTGATTATTTTTTTCAAGTGGCCGACTGTAGGCACACTCTCAGAAATGAGGTATGATAGAGAGGCCCAACTTCTACCTCTCTTGCCCCTTAAAATGTTCGACAACCATTTTTTATGACGTTTTCTAAAACCCGTCCGGGTTGACAACTGACTTGCGCTCCGCTTGGAAGAGTCAAGAGTCCGGTGCCGCAGATGCCAGCTCGTCGATGGAGAGTGGGGCAATTCTGGTTTCACTTTGATTTTTATTTTTACTGCGCTCTAGTATCTGGTCGTCTAGAGCGCACTTTTTTATGACAAATTGATAAATCAGAGAAGGACATTTAAAAAATTCAAAAATTCATGAATAACTGTCAAAAAGCCTCTGAAATTCATCGATGGACTAGGGGTCAATCAGCTGTGAAGTTGGGCATGTCTATAATACTTCATTTCTGCAGACTCTGCTACCACGAGGATTAGAAACATTGCAAATAGAGCCGCGATGGCATTCCTCACTCGCTTCTGGGTTTCGGCTTAATGTACACTCGATGTTCAATAAAACTTGAATAAAACTCACAACACCGAGAATACTGTAACAGACGTCGGACACAGATCTCTGGACAATGTGGTGTCGTGTCAACGATTGGGTCATTAACGTGTCAAGAACGACAATCAAGCCAATGACAGTCCACTGCAATATTGCAAACATAGACCAGAGCATGGGGGGACGCAGCAGCAACACACATCCTTGCGCTACGAGGTCCTTTTGGGACGCATTCAAACAAAGACGGTTAGAAGTTTTTCTGAACTTTAATTCGAATTCCAGTTTTCATTCTCAGACGGCTTTGTTTAGGTAGAGCGAATGGACACCAACGTTCTGGTCTCTGGAAGCCTTCAAATCCATGCCAGATGGACTACCAGATGGACCTCAATTTCCGTGCCCCCTACAAACCCGGGGGCACCTAGCCCAAGACAGTGCTAGTTGGAGCGGCAAGATGACTGAGGCGACATTTATAAGATGGCGCTAGAACTGAATTACTTCAACGATGGATAAGTGGACCATGGAATCAATACCAGACGCGCTCAAGGTATGCCTTTAGCTCCCAGACTCATCCAACAACGCTCGTGATAATAGATATAACAGACCAGTTTGACATTTGAGAGATTGGCCGCGCTGCACCTGTGTGTGCCATTTCAAGAACTCAAGCCGGACATGGCCTTTGTCGGTCGCAAATGATTTACTTCAAGAACGTAAGCAACCTTTGTTCGTTGATTGGACGCGCATAAAGAGAATCAAAAGTCGATACACCACTCACTGGAAACTTTCTCCAGTTTTCCCATGCATTGAGCATTTTCTTGCGCTGCGATTGCATAACTATCGAAGCCGGCTGTCAGTCGCAAACTTTACCCTTTAGCTTGAAGTTTCGAGCTCCGTCACATGACTGAGCTGCCATCGGAGCACAAAAGGTTAACCAGTTAACTTTCCCACCGAAGCAAAGTTTCGCTTTGTGCATTTGCATCCATCCCGGAGTCAGTCGACTCAATCTGGAGCTGCATCCGATGGTGGTCGCTCTAGCGACCGCTCCATTGAGGCATCTTCATTTCACAATCGTTGATTGCGGCACGACCAACGCGGCGAGACAGAATGCAAAATGCCAGTAGTCGGAACAAGGTTGTCCCGATTTGTCGTTATCCCATGCGCAGCCATGCGACGCGCCACAAAAGGTATGAGGGATGAGCCTAACACTGCTGCACACTCGTGATCGTTTAATTGCGCAAAGCGCTGCAACATGTCGTGTCGTTGTGGGGGTTTCATTGGAGGCTCCCCGTGCTCGCCGCCAGCTCATGGAAACAGCACTGGCTCGAGATGAAATGCAAACGATATTGTGCAACAGCCCGTTGCCGGCGGCACGGCGGTGGAGTGTGTGTCTTATCGGGGAATGTAAGCAGCCATAAGCACACCGCAGATACCGAAGCGGCGCGGTGGCGCAGCGTCCAGTGGTCCATGGAGGTGTTTCCTTTAATTTAATGCCGCGCGCATTTAGCTCGTGTGGGATGCGGTGGACAGTTTGCATGAGTTACCTTAGCGCCTTCGAGGTGCTGGGTACCTTGATAGCTTCGAGTCGGGGTACAGCCGAGGAGTGGCACTAGGGAACGTCAGAGAGTTTCTGGAGACGGCGGCTAATGAAAAGTGATGGCCAACAAGTCAGGGGGAATAAAGATGATGGAAGGAACTGTGGCTGATATTTAGAGAAGTGCGGCATGAAATAACGCCGAAATAGAAATTAAGCCGAGTCGACTTGGGCACACACTGCAGGCGATGACTGTTAGTAGCTTACTTGAGCATCGTCGTCGTTTATTGAGTCGGCGATATTGTTGTCTTCTATGAGCTCAATCGCTCGCTATTGGATTCTGTCTCGGTGTAGGCCTGCGGCATTGAGGACTCAGACGGGGTATGATCATTGTACTCAAGCTTAGGGTGGATATAAGGATGGTACGAGCTCATTGCCCGTCGCGAATTTCTTGCACAACTGTGCCGTGAAGGAAACGATACCGCAAAAGATATACTGCCTCCCGTATAAAAGCTAGTATGTTGCTTGTAGTGGAATTCGTTATTTCCACTGAAGTGAGAGTCTCCCTATGAAAGATACCTTTCCTTAACCAGAGCAGGGCCGGGCATTCACATAAAATGTGCTCAGATGCTTCCTACTTTTCCAGGCAAAGCCGACATACCTTGTCTTGACACCGGCTTAGTGTCGTAATTCGCAGGCCGCACTGGGTAGTTAGAAAGCTACAATTGACATTACAGACCTACATATGAACACAGATTCTGAGCCAGCACTTCCTGGGCTTATCTACAGATTCCTTGCCTGTGTCCACCCAGACTTGTGTAGTGCATCGTAGCAGCAACAACAATATTAGATAGTCCTGAGTGCTGCCTGACCATCAGAGAAGAATAAGATTCTAGCGCCCTTAATACCTGGCGCAGATCGCATGGATTTTGGCTTGAGACACGGCTAGAGTCGACCCCATGGGTACGGAAATCCTTGTCCATCCTTGATCCGGCTGTGAACCATGCCAGGTGGTGGAACACCATTCTCCCAGTTCTCACGATCCAATATTTCAACCTTAAAACACCTACCGAAGCAATGATGGCCATTGTTGGAAGGAAAATTAAGAAACACGAAAGGGGCTTAGAGTTCAATGACTTCATGATGTGAAGCCTATGATGTGCTTTCATCTGTTTTGCGAATGTTCCCTGCAAAGTCACTGTCGCAGGGTTTTTATATGCTGCAACGGCATTGTACAAGTTGAGTTGAGTAGTGCGTCAATAGCGACGCTGTATGTCGCTTGGTCTTTTACTTGTGCTGCAGCTGCGGCTTTTGATGGCGTACCTGGCAGCTTCTTCTGTTTGCCTAGTCCAAGCCACAAGGCCACCAGGATACCCGAAGGTAGCAGTACTGTCCAACCTTCCGCAACTATATTGAATGGATTTTCCGGAACTAAGAAGGGCAATAACAAAGCAGCAACAAGCAAAATCTGCGTGAGATTGAGCTAAGAAGTGTCCTGAGATCGTCACACTCAGATCTTGGTGGTAAGGAATCCAGGTGTGTACATGTATAGGTGCCATTGCGGCCCTGCATCCGTGTTGGGTCCATTGTGCGGGATGGTTTACTACCGTGAGACATATTTTTGATCCAAAAAACCATCTCCTGATTTGTACAAAAATCTTGATAAGTTTTCTAGTTCTAAAGGTCCTCTTTCGAAAGGCATCACAGAGCAGAGGTCGGATAGGCACTGTTTCTTCCTCATGTCCGCAGCTCTTGCAAAAGTCGCTCAGCGGTATGTTCAGCGCTAGCATACGTGCATCGGATCAATGAAGATGGTCTCATTTTGCTCAGCGTCGGCCATAGAGCCCTTGCTGCTGCTCCAATACTCAGACCAAGCCATCGAGTTCTGACTCCATCTGATGGTGATGGATCTAACTTTGCTGGCCTATGTGAGGTGCGAGAAGTGCGTCGACTCGTAAGTGTTCAGGTTAAATTCAAGACCGGGATGGGGACAGGGAACAATGGAAGGAACAAGTGGCAATAGCAGAGGACAGAATCATCCTATACACCGACGGCTCAAGGACGAGCTTGTGTAAAGAGACTGGGGATTTCTGTGGCTACTTCAAAAATCCCTACGACGGCAACGTTTTCAAGCTGAAGTGGCTGCAATACACGAGACGGCACTCGCGCTGAGAAACCAAAACTTTACCGGCAAAGAATCACCCTTTTCTTCTAGCAAAGCGACAATACGGCCCTTATTACCATCGAGGCTGGCTAGGCTATGCATACAGGGCGTCAACGGGTGACCTTCTTCTTCTTCATCATCGGTGACCTGCCTCAGGGTACCGGGACACACTGGAATTCAAGAGAAGAGCCCGTAACTGCGAAAATACGCTGCTCACCTCAATAAGGACAAATCTAGAAGACGAAGCTACAGACTGTAGATTGCACAGCAACAACTTTATGGCCGACACTGAGCAAGAAGACATCAACATCATTGATCGACTTTAGCGCATACGTGCTTCCGATCAATGATGATGGTCTCATTTTTTTGCTGCTGCTCAGACGAAGTATGCACGCATGACAGGAGTCCAACTCAGGACCAGCTCGTAAACGACAATGCCATCCGAACATCTACCAACCAGCCCAGACCAAAATGTGTCATCTCGCGATTGGTTCTCTCTTTTTGAACATGTCCTAACGACGGTGACTTGTTTTGACCAGGTGTCAACTCTGTGTCTCTGTGATTACTGTTTAAGTAGCAGTTAAAGCCAATCTTACATCCCGCACGTTCAAACCGAACATTACTCAACGCCTCCTTAAAGGCTGTCACCACACACCGGTTCCAGCCATGTTTTCGGATTTGTCTTCCGGGTTTTCCTCCACGGCAACTTAATATTTCCCCTCTAATTGGACTCCTTAAGCAATGATCGGCTTCTCGAGTCACATCCCAGTGCCCGCTCCCTCCCCCATTCCCCGGAGACTAGTAATCAAATGTCCAGGTCATGGGCACATAGCATATGTCTGCAGCGCACGCTACCGCAATCGACAAGAGCAACGCAACGCACCCACAATCGCTAATCCACTGGCTCTGTGGGCCCATAGTCTGCCGTATGTGTTTACTGCATCCGCGACCGTCAAAGCGTTCATTAAGCCGCCAGCGCACTACTTACGCCATTCATGTGGCGCAACCATTTGCTTCCACCACGTCAAATGTTCGGCTATGCGAGGCTTCCATTCCTTGGAGCGGCCTCCTCTCCGGTCAGAGCATTATTGCGTGTATGCCGTTGGTAGCCAGCGGTTTCTGGACCCATTTCGAGCCGAGTGAGTCTGCCTAGTCGACAAGTTACGTGCAATTTCGAGGTAATCCTCTCGAGAGGAGTCTCGTTATGGTACCAATTGCAGTGACGAGTGTGCCAAGAAGGTGGATACACGAAACGCGAATCGCGAAACGCTTCGCTGTGCACTGCACCCAATGTCCCGCTGTTTAGAAGGAATTCGCTCGACTCGCTGCAACGCGAGGCGACCGTTGTGGTTTGTTGTTGCGAGAATCGACTCTTCATGTGATCCCATGATGGGGCGTCTTGTGTTTATACTCGTGCGTAATCCAACGTAATGGCAGCGCGGTCCAGTTTGATTACCATTAAATGGTGGAACATGAAAATGACGACTGCCGGCGATGGACCTGGTCGTTTATGGCGGTTGAGGAGGACTGAGGCGGAGTAGCGGGCAAGTGGATTGCCTTTTGACAGTGAAGTGCATGTGAGAAGGTGAGGACGACAGTGTCAGGAATGGAGTTGATTAGCCCAGCGTGAGGTAAGAGGTTCCAAATCTGTTTGGAGTTGAGAATCTTCTGAGATGCGGTCATGTTCATCCGAGGAGGCCTTGGCGTATTTTTAACGTCACCAAAAGCCGAGGGAGATCAACCTCATCGTCTGGCAGCACGCGAACAAGTCCCCGATCGGCATCTAGTCCCAGAGAAAATGGAACACCAGACCTGTCTTCACTCTTGCCCTGCAGCCCCAGCTACACCTTCAGATGTCCTCATTGCATGCTTCCTCAAAATCGGCGAACAGTCGCATGCAGCGTGTTACACCCAACTGAGAACCACGCCGACCTCCCTGCACACAAATGGCCGTCAATTTGCCGGAGTTCAGAGACGCAACCAGTTGCCAGCTGACTAACAAGCGGAATAATGATTTCACCGCAAGGATAAGCGACCAGCACTGCAGCACACGCATCGAGACCAAAATGTTGTGCCATCAGAGCCTCGCTCTGCAACATTTTGTGCACAATGTATCCGCATTCGTACAGCGAAGGGATTCATAAATCAACTAAATTTCAAGAACGATCATTTAATTAACTTGTGCGACAACCTGAGGGTGATTTTGACATTTTTATTGGTTGCCTCAGTCGGTCGGATAGCTGGGAGGGAATGGCAAAGCCGTCGCGACTGTGTCGGAAGCCAGGCACCTAGAGCGATGATTAATGTTCTCGTGAAATGCCAGGATCTGGAGTAATAAATAACGCATTGATGGCTACGAAAGTGAGATGGCGGGAGAGCGTATTCCAGCACGGTATCCAGATTGAGACTGGCAATTGTTTACACAACTAAAACAGAGCCATCGGTGGTGTTTGATGTATCTGTTTGGCGGGTAATTGTGAGCGACAGCTTTAGTCAGTACTCGTGTTGGGTGAGAGTTTCAGGAGCTGGTTTGACATCACGACATTCGTCTGAAGTTAAGCCGACGCGAAAGCAGAAAGCAATTGTTAAACGAGTCTTGAGAAAACAATTCTCAAACTGCGCAGTAGTTGTGTTTGAGGAAGTCTATCGCTTCGAAGATGCAGGCAATGGGGTGTTCCGGAATCTTTAATGTCAACAATTTGACAATGACACAGCAAATAAGCCCCTCTTTTCGTACAACGATTTCCTAACTCCTGAGAGACTTAGCAAATTTAAACCTTTTCCGATGAGACTCTGGTGAATGTCGGATTACCCTCAATCGTCAGGCGAGTTCGTTTGAAGTCTGACAGGTCTGTGGACTTGTGTGGCAGGCAATAACAACAAAACGAAGCACTTACTTTCCTCTTTAAATGCCTAGACGAAGGCAAACTGAGGATGACACCAAGATTCATGAAACTCCTCGCAGCCTTCTGTTTTCTGCGACTCCTGATGGTTGCTGTATCAGCTGTGACACATTTAAAGAGTAGATTAAATTCGAGTAGACATCCCGTGTTTTGTCGCATGACACACACCAAGCCCCAAATCCTCACTCATTCGCATTAACCACCCCATTTTCGACCCAATTCCTTAGCACATGTCACCACTTAAATATCTCCTCCAAACCAGAACCACCATCCCAGCAGATCACTGCTCCACCACTGTCGCTTCTCATTCAAGGCGTCTCACTTTCTTGCAGTCACTTCTTTCATCCGCCATTGAAACAATGCACAAAACTTCAACCACCACTCCAGAGGACGCCAAACAGCGCAAACAGATCCAACGCAACAAATTGCATTGCGAAGCAATTTCGAAACAATGGCGACGCCCAGCATCTCCGTAACGGAACTACAATTGCAGCCAATTTTAATTAAAATTAGACGCCCGTAGGAGTGGCATAAGCCACACAAAGGATACATCAACTCGTATACCGTGCCATGTCGTTACTAAGGACGACAAACAATACAATTAAAAAGTTCTCAGCAGCGTTTCTTTGTCTTCACAAGAATTCTTCTTCGTCTTGTTTGTTGGCTGTTTCTTTCCACGACTGTGGAAGAGGATTCCAACAGGATTGTCGTGATAAATGTCGTGGCAGAGGAGGTAAACAATTATTCATCAGTTTCCCTTTGACTGTTTTGTGCTCAGTAGGTCGTGAGATCCCTACTTTGTTTCAAAGTAGTTGAGGGAAAATTTGATGCAATGTCAATATCTGAGACGTGGAACGGTGACATCAGAATCGGATTGAATTCGGTACTCCAGTGGCAGTGATTTAACAATGAAGTGTTTCGATGGTTCTTCGCCGTCACAAAAGCTTTTGCAAAAGTCGTTAAAGGGTGCCTTGAGGTCAGACTATGTCCAGTCAAGGAGACAATTATCCCACCGAGTTGAGTTCTGTGAGGAGAAAGGATCATTCTAAGAGTAGGCCTGCAGATCGTCGAGTGCTTGTGAGTTGCTTCCTGTCAACGCTCGTTCATGGAACAAATGTAATGAGCATGTGGCCGGAGATATGTCAGATGCGTCAACGGAGAAATTTACAATGTAGCTAAGGCTTATCTACAAATCAAGAGTGACAACGCATAATTGCCTAAAATACGACGACGCATTTAATCAAGAGTTGAGACGCGAAACCCAATGCGGTTCCAACGCATTGAGAGGAACCGTTCAAGGAAACGACTTTTTTAAATCAAGAATAAAAAGTAGTTAGGATTTTTTTTTCCTACATACTAACGTCGGAACTTGATTCGATATTGACTTAGAATTCCATGTTTCATTGGGTATTGCAGCTAAATTGTTGGAAGGCGGTCGGACAGCTCACTCAGCACTTAATTTGCCGTTGAACAACGATTCTTATGAAACTGCAAAGTGCAACCTTTCGAGAAATGCTTCGATGGCCAAAGTATCGCCGCAAGGCAAATTGAACGTATTGACTGCATTAGACCGCACAAGACCAATCAAACTTGGTCTGCCGGTGCGATTATTCACTTGGCAGATGATCATCGGCAGACATTGCCAGTGATTCCACGATCAACACCAGCCGACGAACTTAATGGATGTAGAAAGTCATTCACTTACAGAAATATGGTCCCTGCTAGACCTACCTATGACCTCTGTAAGCCTCATCTTACATCGATTCCGACACGTTGAAGTGAATTTGAGGAAACCGGAATTTTCACTAATTTTTGCATACCTGGCATGGTCAATTCCCAGTCCTTGGTCAATTCATCTTCTGACTGCCATATCGGCCCTACTATGACATCCGTGCTGTGGGCCACAGGTTTGGGGTGTACGTTTCATACAGCCCGAACCCGGTTAAAGAGTTGCGCTTAGGTACTCAAGAGACACAAGGGAATCCATCCAACATCTGTTCTGCGAGTGTCCAGCCCTAGCACGGAAGAGAAGGCAGTTTCTAGGAAAGCACTTCTGGAGAACTTCATCAGCATCATCGTCTTCTGAGCCGTATGCTCCACTAAAGGGGACGCGGGAGTAAACCACGCAGGATCTCCAGGCAACTCGATGCTCCACCATCGACCCCAACTCATCGGGAGTTATGCCTAAGCGTAACCAGGCGAGTTTTTGAACTTGGTCTAACCACCTCGTCATGGGTCTGCCAAGCCTACCTGATTTAATCGCATTCAACACCCGCCTCGGAAGTCTTGCCACGTGACCAAACAACTGAAGAATAGCCCTCTCCGTTCGAAGAAGCAGATTCTCAATGTAGAGTTCCTCTGTTTCTAACAATGTCCCGGCGAGAAATTCCCACAACAGCACGGGGAAATCTCATCTCAGCAGCTTGTATTCGTGATCTTATTTTTTCGGTCATTACCTCATTACCATCAATTTCAGGTGATACTGAGTTGAAAACAGCTAACTTGGCTTTGACACCAAGCTCGGCCTTCCTGATTACAGATCGACTAACCTGTTTCAAAATCGACCCAGCTTGACCAATCCTACAGGAAAGCTCAGCATTACTCCTTCCATCACTCGTGAAATGGACCCCGAGATACTTAAACTTAGCCACTTGCTTCAATGGGACTGCACTAACCTGTAGACCATAACCTCCGATTTGTCCTCGTTGACCTTCATTCCAGCATCAGCACATACGGCCCCAAACCTATCGAGTGCGCGCTTTAGTTCCGTCTGGGAAGATGTGAGGATAACCAAGTCATCTGCAAAAATAAGATGACTAACCCTCAACTCTCCCAATGTGAAACATTCCTCGCCTCGGCTGCGCCGCAGCATCCAGTCCATATATACAGTGAAAAGGAGAGGAGACAAGACGCACCCTTATGGAAGTCCAACGCCCACGGTTAACCCGAACACGACCTTTTTCCAATCTTACTCCGAACCCTTCTCAGCCTCCTCCTAGATCGAAATCCTGGGCTCGACCATAGGTCTAGAATGCGCTTCCATCCCATCGGCATGGACTTACCCGAGAGACTTAAAGAGATATTCCCCAGCAGTTGGAGCAATTTCAATCATCAATCATCTCAGTTTGCCAATCGCCAGAGGTCTCACCCCTGTCCCTACAGTCAGCTACAGTTTGTGTATAGAGACTGTGTCTGGAGACCTTGTTGAAAAACCTCCTGAGGCCCATGAATAAATCTGGCTGGTTTAAGGACAACAGTGACAACACTAGGTTCCTGTGTAGAGTGCTACACGTTGGTCAAAGTGAGTCGCGGCCTGGGAACCTCCCGACCAGACAAAGACTGGCAGTAGCCGCAGCGGCTACATGTTGTTTCGGCGATGTTGATCAACTGAATTGACTTGACACAACTCGATTATTTTCTCTGGGCCTACGTCTTCGCTAACGAGTCAACCACATTGGACGAGGTCAAGGACTACCTTCGAAACGCTCATCAAAAATGGATCCGCCGCTTGAAACACTTCCAGCAAAACCGAGGCGGCCAAGAATGGTGTGCTACTTCATAATGGCATGAGAGTAGCTTCAAAATGAAGCCATCATCTATTTAATGTCTTTAACCGTTGTTGTCTCATTTAAATTTCACCTCCTTTCGTTTTTACCTGGTCACCCTGTACAAGTGGCAAGTCCGAGCTGGATGGCCTTCCTAACGATGAATTCCAAACTAAGTCCTGTGTTGCATTTCGTGACCATAGAAGCGTATTTTACTTTTACCAATTAAGGACGCATGCCTTCGCTAGCCATCACACCCATCAGTGCGGCATACAGTCTGCGTTTCATTTACAGGACACCATGGACGTGATCTAATGGGCTGTCGTGCGATTTCTTCAATCTGCTACTGGATTATAAGACAATTCAACTGATGGACTGCCAATTTGACATCGACATCGTCACGCCGCCTCAGCGTGTCCTTGAAGAAACTAGTGGTTCCAAAGGTACATGAGCACAACACAGATTCGCCTCACACCACCTACGACAAAAATTCAACATTCGGCCTCGCATTATTTCCACGAGGCCGAACTCCACAAAAGTGTCCGACTCGAAGGACCAAAGTCATGCTCTAAGTAACTAACAGGGAACATGGGCGGTAAGTAGACCGATGGAGCTGATTATTCGTGGCTTTGAAAGAGAAAATCGGATATTTGGTGCTGTCGGCGAGGAAGTTGACTGGAGGAGAAGACACAGCCGAAGATGTGGATGGGTGTGGTCTAGAAAGCAAATATCGGTCGCATACACTGGCTCGTGTTCTGCTGACTTCCCTAATTCTGCAGACAGTTCAGTACAGGCTTCCTACCAGAAAATAATCGCCAGCTGGGAACGGACATACTCATAAGGTCCGCGAGCTTTTCAGACGAAAATAGGCCAAAGTTCGGTAATGTTCCGTCTAAGAGAATCGTTAAGCCCAACCTCGCTTACGCCGAGGACAAGACTGATCCTCCTTTATAGAAACCAATTGACTGCTGGTGGAAGGGGAGTGCCTCAGGGTTGCAGGCGGTATGAGCTCACGCTTAGATCTCCGACAGGTCTGCAAACTACGTACGTGACCAGTGAGCTTAGCACACGTCCCCCCATGCATGTACCGAAAAGTTCTAAATAACACATCGCCATTGCCTCGCTCACAATCCAGTGAATGAACAGAGTCCTTCGTTTGTTTATTAAATAGGGCGGTTACTCATGGACCCTCCTTACACCCACTTACTGCGCTACACACAAAAAGGAGAAGCAACGGAATTCCGACACCGGCAGAAATTAAATACGTTCGTGAGAAATTCATTCCATTAGACGAACTTATCCTTGACCACATAAATTTCCCAGAAACCCACTTAATAAAATCAAATTAGACACCACCACCACGACCCACCACAGCACCACCAGCCAGCTCAAGGGAACGTTTAGTGGCAGCAAAGCCTTATCCTGGCAACGACGACAACTACTTACACGACCGAAAACATGTGTAGACCACACCTACATTCGCTCCGTATTATCCCCAACCAACGTCTCCCGCAGAGCTCGTGATCCTTGGGAATTAATTCAGTTCTCAGGCAACGGCAGAATGTCATAAGTAACACACACCCACCTAATCGCATTCTTGCAGTGCTGCTCAACTTGGTTTTGCGGACGGAAAGCGTCGCCACTCACTCTCCATCCTGTGCAGTTGCGGCAGAGGATATGTGCATGCAGCGACGAGTTGATATGTTTGCAACAAAGGATTAGTGCAGCTCATTAAAACTGTTCTCAGGTGCTGCTGGTGCTGTGGCAGTGGCTGTGAAGTGCTCTAGTTGGGACATTTGACGGCATAAAGTGGCACTGGGGCGGTTGGTTGTTCAAACAAATGAGGTATGCAAAATTACTTCAAAGTGCATTCAAGGCGAAACAAATCACACCTCGTTTGAGACCTCTGCTTGACTCGTGGACGACGAGGAGTGCCTCTGCTCGACCACTTGACAGTCGACTTTCCGCCGCTCCGGGGCAGCCAGCACAGAATCCAATCAGCATCGAACACAGTCACCGACTGCGGACGATGGCAGGAGGTGGCTCCTTTCATCAATCACCTGTTTGTGGTGGTTCTCTTCCAGAATCCGAGGAATAATTGCACTTACCGAGGGGGCAAGGTCTTTTGGCATGGATGCCAAATGCTTGGCAGCCGGAGCTTGCCCAGAGGAGGAATTCTCCGTTGCTGTGCATTGTGTCCCACGGGAGATGCGAAGTCGTCGTGTTTCTTTTGAGCAAAACACTGCTGACTGACATGCATGCCTGGTTGCGAGGACGCGAGGATGGACGTGCAGTTGACACCTCAGGGGATAGGCAGTGCCTTCAGATAATTTGTCGGTTTCAATCAAATCCCGCGCAGATCAGGACTTACGTCGCAGTTGGATGATTGCATGGTGCTTGGTTTTTCTCTGATGTCAGGGAGCGACCGATGTGAGTCCGATTGGGAAGAGGATCGATGGGGGGACACCCGTAGAAGACTTCAATTGGATTCCGCATGTTCACTGCCGTCTGAGGCACGTATCAGCGTTGATGAGTCCCAAGGCCCTCATTTTGCTTCCAAGTATGCATGCTGCTTTACTGGCACGCCCAGAAGTAGGCAATTCTGTGCCAACTAAGTGCGCCACACGTGAGCCTGCATCCCACTTCTCAAAGCAAAGCACAACACTTCACGGCTTTTGTACCCGCCACCTCTTCGGGTGACAATAGAACACGCGTTTGCCTTCTCTCCACGTTACTGCAAGCAACTCCAAGGACTCCTCAACACAGCAACACGATACGTTCCGGGAAGAATGTGCAAACATAATTCACAAGGCAAATCAAACCGCCACTGCCGCTAAATGTGACTGTGTCCCAGGAGTCAGCCGGCAACGAGTGCGGACGCGTTGAATAACCATACACAACGCCTGCAACGAACCGGTGATTGTGTGTAAACGTCTCTCTTATTTACCGGAGGAAACGAAACGTAAAAAGGAAATGCGCTGCCTGCCTCTTCGCCCGCACTCCGAGTACAGCTGAAGCCAACATTTCATGCATATCCATGCCCAGAGGTGGTCACATGAACAGATGGGATCCCACCTCGACTCAGGAAAATGAGAAAACGACGAGGGCCCGCAGGACACTGCGAACTTTCAATTCGCACAAACCAACACACAAGCGAAAAAAAAATAAATAACCGTAGCAACTTAGGGCAGCTCGTAGACTTCGCAAGGCAACAAGGCAATTCGTGTCTCGTGAGCGGCTGCTATTGCCCCCGAGGGGGCTGCCACGGCGTACGATGGAGCGTCTCTGGCTCGGGCAAGTGGCGAAAAGCTTGAGTCTTATTCCCTCTCCCTGTCGATAGGATGTATTCAAAATGCTTTGTCGGGGGTGGCCGTGGCAATGGCAATGGCAGTGCTTGTCTACGGGTCGGTATTATGCTTCACAGAAGCATATTCCCCAGCTCATGGCGGATCGTTATCCTTGTCGAATGGATGCCACAAATTGAGTTTACAAAAGGATTGCTGTTGCTTTGGTAGCGCTTCGTCGTCGTTGGCGTCGTCTTTTCAGTTCCTTTTTGTCCCGATTGGTGTGCGAGGACATGCGGCACTTGTATTGTGTAACTTGGCATTACTCGTGTTGATATGGCTTCGATTATTGCCTTTGATTTCCAAATCGTGCATTCCGATGACAGTAAGTGCTCCGTGGTGTTGTCCGGACGTGGAACTATCCATGGGAAACGTGTCCTGTGGTGTTTAATGTGCCAGGTGCCATTGCAGTTGTGTATTTGTCTTGTATTCACTGTCGGTTGTCTGCGAGGAGGGGTGTGTCACCTGCAGCTAAGTGTCCTGAGCTTCTTTCTTCCCAATCAATTTTCTGTTGACGTATCCGCTCAAGACAAGCGAGTGATAATCCCAGTTCTGCTTTAAGACGTAGTGGCGTGGTCTACAACGAATGGAGAGGTCTTCGCTCTTTCGTCATTCGTTGTCCACTCAGCATTAGCTGACTTCAAAGGCACCAGCAATTTCTAGGAGAGCCATTACAGCATGCTGTTTTCACTCTATACCGCCTGAGTCGCACGAGGTTATGCCACTTCATACAAACCAGAGCGGTGACACAGTCAATGTCCGACATCTGGGTCAAAAGGCCACGGAAAGGTGTCGCATGCAATAAAGTGCCCATAAATCCGTCTGCCTGATCCATTATCTTTCGCACAATTTTCACACACAACCGCTCTCATTTGAATGACATCACGGGACACATTAAGTACTCCCAAACGGCCTCCCGGGCATCTCAAGAAGCCATAATTACTGGCAAAAAATGTCATCAGCGGATGTGGAGCGAATGACGAATCGAGTCAATGGACAAACTTTGCACAGAACGGCCGAAACCCTCCTCGCCCGGTGGCCCCCAGTCGATGTTGTCTTGCTACAAAACAAATCACAGAACTTTGTCCCAGTCGAGGCATTAACGTCAACTTCGGCCCGGAATTAGTTCCATAGCCTGTCGAGACCATACTACAATGACGACGACGACCATCGAGGGACGTATTTGTGCGATGTCGTATATTTTCCTTTCGATGCGACCACTGACCCCTCTACATCCTCCGGGCAGATGCGGTGGCGGCGCGGCGGTGGAGAATAACTTTTAACGATCATTCCCGGAATTGTTAGATGAACTTCTTGCCTAAGTGGGGTTATTCTTTCGCTGGCTTTTGTGGATCGTAAATTGCGAAGTTTTGAAGTCAACAAAAGAGAAAGAAGACGACAAATGATGATGGTGACTTCGTTAGGGGCTGTAGGAGCACGCGGTGAGGGATGGTGTATGGCAGGGAAGGTGCAACGATGGTTTCGATCAGATCAGATGGAGTGGGTGCTGACATCGCAGTCAAGAATAATCTTCCTTTTTTTAGAAACGAAAGCTTTTCTTAAATTCTCTAGGAGGTAACCACTGAATGCCGTTCGTTGTCTGCTGTTGGTTGAGAGAAAGGTCGCACATGTGGCATGCATGTCGTAGAGCCAGGAATGTCTGCCGATGTGTTTAGGGAATATTCCCCCGAAATGATGCCGATGTACTAGGTGGTCTCTTTATGACGGAAGCTTACAGTGTCATTCGATTTTATGGACCGGCCGAATTCAGACAGTCACGGAGGTGAAACATGTCCAAGGACAGACATCTTTTCCTCTTCTTCTCTAACTCATCCAAGACAACAACCAAGAGGATCAATGTGGCGGTCATGATCATATCACCATCGAAGTGAAGTTCTTCCAATTTTGAGAAAGAAGGGTAGACCACAATCGTCTCTAGGAATGGGCGACGACGGAACGGGGAGTGTACAGCTTCATTCTGAGTGACATAAGGCGCTTGTGATACTGACGTGGTTCAACAACATTAAGTATGCTTACAGACAGCTTTAGCCCATAGGAAGAACCTTCATGGGTCCAAAGCTGTCTTGTCAGCTGATGCAAAGCCCCCTTCTTTCACACTCTCGCACAAAGTATGCTCACAAATTTGTCACTTAACACCGAGTCCAGGGAACGCGTGTAGTTCAACACATCCGACTGTGCTCCCAGCAATACCCTCTCAGCATGCCCCTCCAGGCCCCACCAACTATCCCGTCACCAGCGACTGCAACATCTGCAATTCATTGGATGCCTTTGCATAAATTTGCAGTTCACCGCCGCCGCACACGTACACTTCCGTCGGCTGTCATCGGCAAGTCATACAGCGAAACCGCCGCATGCAACACAATAACCCCATTTTTAATGGATTTCCCTTTCCATCGAACCAAGTGCGCATAAATAACTCCAGCAGATGCAGCGGAGTGAACATCTCTGCGAGAGCTGTCATCAACGCATCGGTGCTGGAACGGCAACCGACAAGCACCGGCACAACGATTTTGCGTCATTATGCATTCAAGGAGTCCTCTGAATTTGAATCTGAATCCGAAGCTGAGTCTGCAAATGAATTGCGATTCATTGTGCTTTGTGCTCGACATTTATGCATGTTTGTCCCGCACTGTGTCACACGGTTTGTCAGTCGGCGCTGCTGTGATAAGGGCTAACTGCTGCCGCGGCGCAGTGCAATTGTATCAAGGCGCCTGAGACTAGAGCAGAGGACTCATCCATGCGTGACCTACAAATTTTTCAATCTCTGCCTCTCGCCCTCTCCCATCGCTTCATTGTTTCTCGCCGGAGTCATGGAGGCTGACTCACTTGCGTTGCGAAAATGAAAGTCACTTCGAATGGTGGAATTTGCGGATGCAACAGTCTGCTGACGACGAACGTGTCGGGTACTCGTCGGTGCAGAAGGATCCTAATGCGATTGCGGGTGTGCCTGTGTGCAAATGGGTTTATGGCGCTCCTGATGAGGAGGAGTTCATTGCGCTGGAACTTTGACTGAGTCATCGAAACGAAGGCAGCTGTTGTTGACGCTGAGGTGGGAACAATGAATGGATTTGCTTGTGAGGCAGTTTGTCTGTCAAAGAGGGGTATGAAGCCTCCCGAAAATATGTCACCGCGCTCCTATGTAACGTCTTCCTTGAATCCACTCTCTCCTCCACCGAATCGAAGGCCACAACGTGTCTGCAGGCCAACTTTGTGCCAAACTGTGTAGCTTCGACCAACACGATCGACACAGCCACCATCGCCTGTTGAACCCTGAGTTCGTGCCATACTCACCCCGCTCAACAAACTGGTCCCATGGTCAATAACTGTCTCTCGCCCGCCACACAATTAAATTGCAGCGGCAGTACTCACAACGTCTTGAAAGAAGATGTCGACTCACATCAGCACCCCAGCCGAACTGGATTACCCCACGTCATCCAGCCAGAGGCGGCACTTTTTCTGCCCCATCGTTCGGTGATAAAGAAATTTTCTCATTTCACACTCAAGGTAACCCGACGCGTACCGGCATCATTGGATTCACTATCAACCCGGCCGCATCCTTTCCACCAGTCCATGCCTCCGCCATCTAATTGCCGTTTAAACTGCACCGCATCGCGAGCACACTAGTTCGTCGCGAGCGAGTCCCTCTGCGCGCCCAATCGTGCCCACATCAGCCGTGTAATGATGTAATTTTCCTCGGATGTGTCGCTCTTGGCCTCAAAGCCGAGCACTCTCTCCGTCCCGCTTTCAGGTATCACCACCATCTAATTATTGCGCGCATACGAGTAAGTGCCTGCTGCACTGGATGAGTGGCGCACACACATTCCCCGCCGAGAGTTGCTACTTCCTCCGTAATGGCTTCACATCGTAAAGGGCGATTCGCTTCGGAGTCTTTGCGCTCCTCCTTCAGAACTATGCGCTGCCCCGGGTGTGTGTGATCGTCAATGACTTGCCGTAGGATTCGAATTATTAACTCCAGCCCACCCGGCCCCCTCTCGCTCGCCACTCACATCCGAGCTGGAGCTGGAGCTGGAAATTGAATTCGTGTGAGTACAGGACCCGATGGTGTGGCAAAGATTGAAACAATTGGACTGCCGAACCGGCTGTAGCCAGCAGCTCAGCTCGCATGAGGAACGCTCGTAATTATCTCATTAAAACGAGGCGGGCATCAGTTCGCCGACTCAACAATGGTCGAGTCAATTAATCAACATCGCCATTAAGCAACCACAAAATCATTTGCTCCACAAGTGGAACATGAATCGCTGACGCAGTGGTCCAGCGGCCGGTCGGTGAATGATTTTAGACTGCACCTCGATGTAATTAACCGGCCGAAGGTGGCGTTCGTGCATCACTGCGGCGGTGCCCAGTGTATCTGATTTGCGCTAGATATACAGATGTAGCCGCTTGAGATCATTATTCACAATGACTGGGAAGGAGGGCGGAGAAGGAGGCAGGGTGGAACATGAAAAGCGCGGATCTCGTTGTAATTACCCGTCACAAGTGGTGGCTGGACGGAAGGATGCTCCAGTTCGGTAGATTTTGCATTCTGTGATTACCTGACAGTTGGAATAGCTCGCAGGGCGGATTTGGTCTTGGAGGATGTGAATTGGTGGTCAACGGTGGGGGAAGCGAAGGGGTATCCTTCTTGTGAATGACTAGGTGAGACAGGGCGCAGAAGAGACCTAGTAAGGGTACAGAATGCTTTTTATGTCGCAGCCATCTGTCAGCTGTCACTTGACACTCGCATAGACTGGTCGAGAATAATTTACTGCGGTGGAGCCAACAGTGTTCAATTGGCAACACAGTGGCGCCAACGAAAATACTACGACATGAGGAGAACGCTTCCAAGATTATGTTTCTTTGGCCTCAAGTGGAGGTGGTTCTTGAAGAGAGATGAATGTCGACGGAGGTCAGTGACCCGAGGAAAGGGTCTGAATTTATCGAGACAAGGTGAGTGGAGTGGGGAGTGGAATTCCATCAACGTCTGTCCTTCGATTACCTCTGGAGGAGCGATAGGTCTTGTCCTTGGAAAATCGGAATACTTCTTAGACTCGCCGGTGATGGCAGCTAGGTTGTGAAGGGTAGCACTAGTCCTCGCTGGGAACTTGGTGTCCATCGGGTGGATTGTGGGTGATTGATCGCTGACTGAACAGTTCACTATTCTCTATCCGGAGCCACGCTTGCCAAAAGGCAAAGCAAGTGCAACCAGGCGATGTCGTGCACATTGCCAAACTCTTGAGAACTGCAGATAAGATTGGTTCCCAAGCACCCACGCAGTGCGGCTTGGATTACGTCTGGAAATCGTGGCTAAACGCATATCAGGTTTACTACAAACTCACCAATTGAAGACAGGCTCATGGCGCAAGGCCCACCGCAGATATGAAGCACCTTCTTCTTCTGGACACATTGAGATGAACTCGCTGCAATTACAAGATTAATGTAGTCAATCAGTCTTCCTAGACCTAACCTAGTCCGTTCAATGGCTCTGGCATAAGCGGACGATATGGACGAACAAAGCAATCCGTCAGCGTGTGTGGCCATTGAATCGGAGGCGGCGTTAGCGGGAGAAACGATGTATACACAGTCTTCAAGGAGCGATACACTCCATCGACGAGTTGACCACAACATCACAATGGGCCGATATACTTTTGAGGGGCCGATAAGACTTTTAAGTGCTCAGATGAAAAGTAGAGACCTCTCTGACTCTATATAACACCTCGATCATCCCTGTACTCCTCTACGAAGGGAAACATGGATAAGCTCCAGGTCGTAGTGAGAGAAAAGTTCTGCGTATGATCCTTGGTCCAATTTGCTGTAGTCGTATAGGGAGGGAAGGGCTTGTTGACAAACATGTAGATGCTGCTCTGGCCAGGGCCCCAGGCTCTTTTGCCCTTACAAAGAGACTTACAAAGACAACTCGATGCGAGCGTGAAGGTTATCTGCTACATGGCCCTCATCCGGCCAATGCTTACCTATGGCTGCCCCGTGTGGTTCGATGTGGGTGCAAGCTGGATGGAAAAGATTCGGTTGTTCGAGAGGTCTTGCCTTCGCCTTTATAGAACTCCAGAATGCTAGTGCAATGAGATCTTATACAACATGGCGAGCCTGATACGAGTGGACAAGTTCCTAGTGAAGTTGATTCTCAGGTCATACTGCGAGAGCGATGAACTCGATCAATACCTTGATCTCGGGGGCTTACTACCTTAATTCATCATACCTCGAAAGGGTACGTCACAACGGCTTCGTCCCCCCAGAAGCATATCTCCATCTAGACAAGCGCAGTCTGATATAAGATGCAAATGTGTTGCCGCTCATCTACCACATCGCCAGATCAACGGTGGATGGGCGACTCAACCATGACCGTTAAGTCGCACATCGTGCATGTTATGCAGCATCACAAATTTTAGTGGCTGGTAAGAGAGGACACTCCCTCCTCGAATCCTCTCGACGCCGGTTAGAAAGGGTAGTTCAGACTCCCGTATTGGGAACAGTCGGTCACCTAAGTAAGTTGTTAGGAATTAACAATAAAATTGGATTTAAAAAAAAGGCTTGTTGACAGAGGCCCAGGTCCACCCCAGCGCAACAGCCAAATAAGGCAGCAAGAAGAGGAAACCTAGCGCAGCTATTCAGTGTTTATTTTCTTCCTGTTCTCTGAACAAACGTCCCCAGTTTCTGACTCGCAGACTAAAAAAAAAAATGGTCTCGTTCGCATTCTTTCGAAAAAATTTAAGCGCATCAATAAAATACACAAACATGGAAGAAACACAAAAAATGAAAAGAAAAACCAAAACGCCAGAAGATGAAGAAGGGCAGAGCAACATTCGTTGATATTTACTGCTCATCGCATTCGAGATGTCAGGCATCTTTCATTTTTCAATCATCGCCGCAGGACATCGCCACCGTTTCATATTGAAAAGCAGAAATATTTACAGGATCATAAAAATCTCATAAACTTCACAATAAAATCAGGATTCCAGCACGGTGCCACCATCCGTTCATTGAGTTACATTTTGCCATAGCTGCCGCCACCCACCCATTCCACCTTCGCCGACAGAGCTGGACAACGGGTGGATGCGGAGCGAGGGATAAGTGAAAGCGGTTATTTTTCTGTTTCTTTTTTTTATGGTTTGCCCTGGCGGACAGGCGCGTGTAATTGAATTGAAATCATCACCATCGACGGGGGACGAGGAGGCTTGCTGCATTTTTAACACGCCCTCGCGGCCAGGATTGCCGTGGTGTTTGCCAGGATTCTGTGCGAAAGAGTGCACTTAGGTAAGTGAATTAACAGAAAATCTGTTACGTGCCAATGAAGATAAGTGGATTAAGTATGTTTGCGTGGTCGTTGTACAATAGTTGTTTGGTCCATGTGCCGGTGGCAGAAGTGTTTCAATGAGTTGCCATGCAGCGGGGTAAGCGGCAAAGGAACAAACGTTGCAAAACATTCGGAATTGTGTGTCATTTGGCTTTTATCGCATCTAAAGGAGGTATCTGACGCACACAATGTCCCTCGGAGGGAGGGACAATGCCGACGATGTCAAGTGAGGCAAATGGGGTTTTGCGTCGTCGTCCTTTATCTGTGAACACAGCTGTGACTGGTCTGGTGCCATGACACAATTTTATTGTCATTTCAGCTATTTCTGCTCGGCGTTGTTGATGCGGTTCGGTGGGGTGACGAATAGGAGTTCCTCTCGAAGTGTGTCTTAAAGCTGAAGCTTTAAATTGATGGAATGACATGCTTTAAGAGACCATCTGTGTCCGTCTGTGAGGTGATTCTGTTGAACTCAGCGGTCTTGTGGTTGAGACGAGTTCAAGCTGTAAATCGATTTGAGGGCAATTCAGGACTTTGTCCCATGAGAGTGGCTTTAGATGTTTGGCCTGAAATCAGCTCCTCTGGGTTTTGACTCTTTGATGCACAACACCCACGACAGATTGCAATGACATAGTGCAGTAGCTTACGTCACCACTGGCGAGTCCAGGACTTCCTTAAAGATTACCCTTGTCATGCTGACCCATCTCGGCAGAATGTTTGCAAATCAAATCGAAGGGCGTTTCGAACGATGGACACATACATCGGTCAGCAATTAGTGTCACACGTCCCATCAACTGCCCTCGTCCGTTTTTCTGTGTGCTCAGCAAATTGCTTTTGTAACCAAAGACCACCCCCGCCCTGCCACCCTGCTGTCTGTCATTAACCAAGTGAATCGGAGCAGCAGGGATCTTCATTGTGTAGCCCATCAATCGCATTACAATTCGATAGAATCGAACATCTCCAACAATTTCCGTCGTTGTCGTAAGGGGGAATGTACACGGCCACCCCCAATCAGCTTGCAATAGTTCATCAGCTGAGCAACGTCGTCTTGTTTGCTTGGGACCATCTGCAAGCAGGCAGAGTTCCTGTCAATAAATATATTTTTTTTTTTCTCCCCCGCACATGACATCCCCCTTGTCGAAGGCTTCCTTCAAGGGCTGCACGGAAATCACCATTCACCCCACCAGCGTCTCCAGAGATGAGTCATTCACTTTTAGTGGTCAGTCATTCATAGGCACTTGACTCTGGTCGTTATTGCTGAGACTCTTCGAAGCACCCCACCTCCATCCGCGCCCCCAGAGGAGGTGATGATTGCATGGAATCATTTATTTTGATGAACAATTTTCTCATTACGAGTGCTAATCCTTTACATTAAGCCAGCGCTTGGCACGGTTCAATATTTGATCACTTTCCCGTCATGTTCACTGGCTCACTGACGGAGCGATTCATTTGCTGCCTCCCCGCGGAAATGCTGAATAATTGAAGATCCAGCTCTAGCCCATGGGTTCTGTTGACCTACACACTGTGACAGAATAGAGTCGCGTGCATAATGCTTCCTCGAGTTGATCAGAGTTTTAGCGCACCACAGAAACGGAACAATATTTGTTCGCTGATTACGCTGCCCGCGGGTGTGGTTTTGTTGGTTTTGGGACGCACATTTTGCGCGATTCGATTTGAAATTGAATTATTAATGAAATTGAATAATTACCCAGACATCGCTGTTTCCAGAGGAGATTCGCTGATTTAATTTTGCGGGAATTCATTTCGATCAATGGCTGGGAGGTTATTGATTTTGAGTGGATATTGGTGTGAGTGATAGGAAAAATAGTTTTGCTGACGTTGAGTATTCACAGACGTCATGTAAAATAGAGTTTATCCTCGCGTGGCCGAAGCGGTGCGAAGACTCATTCATTCCGAAAGACCTCATTCTCAGTTCTGGTGAGTCGGGGTAGAAGTACTTCTTCTTACGTTCCCAAGAGAACGAATGAGGCTCTAAATCTAAACAAGCCTTGTTAGAGACTGGAACCCGCGTCCAAAGAACTATAAAATCATAAGGTTCGATTCGGCATATCAAGTGAAACTGTACGAAATCCGAGGAAAACAGACTGGGATCTCTTTGATTCGGTGCTAGGAAGCAATTTGGCGCTTGACATCAGGAGAGTTCCAGCCCACTTTCTAGAGCTAGAACATGTTGTAGAGAGCACAACAGCTTTCGAAGCAAGCTGCTGAAAGAGAGTACCATGGTGGAGCAACAAGTTATCCAATCTTCGGGCCAAAACACGCAAACTGTTCAACACGGCCCGACGTACCGGAGACTGGGAAAGCTACAAAAGGGTACTCTATACGGCTGGACAGAGATATGCACCGGGTTACTGTGAACCAACCGAGTGCATGGCAGTGCTGTGGATTTGCTCATCTGTGTCCTAACGAGTGAGGGATGTGATTGTCAACGCTGGAACGATGATGGATGGGAGACATTAAGGGCTACTTAATAGAAAGGCCACCAAAACTGCCCTCAGACAAAGCCTATTTACTCCATAAACAGCCACCAGTATGTTCTGTAATCTAAATCACTGCCCAAACCACAGAATTTTGGCTTAATTTGTTAGCTGAACGCATCTTCCCCAGTAACGAGGCACGCCATTGATGTGTATACAGCCGAGCGCATAGGCGAACAAAGCCAAGCAAGAAGACCAATGAGCTATTTGACGTGCTATTTTCATCAAGCGAATAAATTTGAAATTTTCGCCACACACCACACCGCCGCCGCTCCCCAACTCATCGCGCGAGCTTCTTTATGGCACACACTACGACACGCCCCCACTTGGGCAGATTAATGACTCTATCAACAGCGCGTCTGCTGCCCATTCATGTTCGCCCGAGAGACGCGACTAACAAGACGCACCGATTTTTACCAACTCAGCAATTAATTTATTACTCGGTTCGTGGAAATTTTTAATGAGTCCCAATTGCGTTGCGAGACCATCCGCCGTGCGCCGTTGAGCGGGTAAGCGGTGGCCGTGGCAGCGGCGAAATGAATTTATGCCCTCGCCTATAAAATCAGCCCCACCCTACGTACGAATTGCGTTCGAATTCGAATATTAATCGCCGTAATCAACGCATGCAATTAAATTTTAAGTCTTTCGCTAGTTTTCTGGCACTTCACAACGGCACGGCCGGCGCGGCGGTACGGTCATCCATTCGGTCGACCGGTCTACAGCAGCAGCGCTGTCCTTCGGTTACCAGCGAGTGGATATCACGATCTGAGGAGATAATAAATTCCAGCAGGTGGTAGGACATGTTCACTGGCCGTAAGCTACATAATTGGTGGCAAAAATGAAGAAAGGGTCTTCGATCTTGTGCTGGCCAGGCAGCGGCGGGCAGTAGCCATTCGCCCGCCCGTCGTCGTTTGGCCATCCTCGTTTGTGCATCTGCACAGCGGGATAATTGAAAAATATCCACGACTATTATTTCTCAACTAAGTAAGTGGAATGACATCATCTCCTGCTTCTGTGGGCAAGCTGCTGCTGCGTGCGTGTGCAGCAAGACGACGACTGATTTGAATTTATGACATAACTAAGAAATAAATATCTTTTAGATATATTTGAGGACGTAATTGCAAGCATGTGGATGTGGTGAGTGAGGAGGGAAATCCCCTGGATTGGATTTCCTGACGATCTCTTAGATCTGGGTTCTGGATTAGCCATGGGTGCTTCTGAAAACGAGCAAAGACACTATCTTACTACACGCTTGTGTTATACTGTTATCGAAACCCTCGACCGATTCTAACTTCTTGTTGATGTCACCTCGTCCTCACTTCGGCTAGCAAAAGAGTGCACAACCGACTGTGGATGGCGACCTTTTTGGAAAATGGGGTCACGCATAAGGCCTCCCGATTGACTAATTGTGAAAACCGAGATTTACCCACAGTTGTGAAAATACCGGATCTGACAGTGCAAGCTCATCTGCTGGTTCTAAGTGTAGGATCAAGCATAAGATCGCTTTGGGTAGGCCATGGACTGAGTGGCATTGTAAATCGTTTATGAACACGAGCAGCACCAGAGTGAAGAGAGGAAAAGAGAACACACCAACTCAACAAGCGAATGTTCAAGCATGTACAAATAATAAAGCTCTACAAAAAAAAAAAAACATATGAAAGTTATCGGATCCGTTGACGGAGTGGGTTGGTGCGTTGCTCACGCTTTCTGCGTATTCAAATCTGGCTGGAATACAAAATATAAATTTTTGCAGAGTCGCATAAGCATTAGGAGAAGAGCGACAACCAAACACTATCTTCGGCGAATGATTACAGTAAGATTTATGATGTGGATGCACGAAGCTCGAGAGTCATGATTACAGACGTATCTCTGTACACCTATGGTCCCTTCAGAGGCCTCATGGGATAGTTCAACACCCGGTGACCAGTGAATCAAATCCCGAGACATAGCATAACATTCCCTGGCACCACCTTTCTCGCGTCATTTACAAAACTCAGAGAGTAGATGTAGCGTAAGGCTTCTCATTCTTTGCCACTCGCAGTCAGCCTAAAACCGTTGGCCCTCCACACAACACGAGTGGTTGCTCTTGCGGCGAGTCTCTGGTCCGTCCTTGTCTTCAGTTCCACACAAAATTCGCTTCGCTTCATCTGAAGATGAGTGCTAACTATAGCCCCCGACTGGAGTGAACGACGGAAGTGAATGGATCAAAGAGTCAGATCACCACTTTATGACAAATTTCTCACATTTTACAATTCATTTTCGAAAAAAAAAAATCTCTTTCAAGCGCTACATCTAATCTCATTCCACACAATTTCTGGTCTCCTTTCGTCTTGCCAACGGGCTCAGCTTCAGTTTCCTGTTCCCATGCCAAGACGCAGAGAGATCTTAAATGCTCAACTCTTGCATTTCGCCGGGGGAGCTCTTGACAACGATTCCAACACGTATCGTTGTCGCATCTGGCTGCCCTCACAAATTGCATCCGAGACCCCAGCCCAGCCGCCATCCCCCCGTGCTGCAGCAATTCGTGTTAGCATTTACCAACTTGAGACTCACGAGCTGCCATATGTACGTGCCTCTAACTTCTACTTTCCACTCCCCCCTCCCACCCAAGCCCTTCTAGGGATCCTTGTTCTTTGTCAAGTTCCACACGAGGACCGATGCGCGCATAAATAACCAACATGCACGGCAACATCAACCCTAAAACTGTTGTTCCATGCGGTGTTCGGTAATTGGCATCGACCCACCTGTACACAATGTACTCGTACCCCACACACTCGGTTACCTGGTAACACTTTGCACTGCGAATTGCATTCGAATCGCATCAACCGAGGGGAGGGAGGCCAGGATCGCTCGGTGCTCAAGGACTTTGCTCCTTTGCTTGGCAGCAGCGCGTGGGACTGTGCTTCGCACTTACGTCTACGTGATGTAATTAGAGAGTGAATTTGTTTCGGTCTTGTTGACACTCAGTGCGCGCACAAGAACACACACTTGCACACGTGACGTTGAACTTGGTCGGGGCCCTGCTCCATGCCCGACGCGCGATAGCGTTGTCCTCGCGCACTCCACTGGAAGATGAATAATTTTACTACTTGACAGCCATAAATTTCGAGCCGCTTGCAGTAGCCTGTTGCCAATAAAGCACAATTAGGTTACAGCCGCCTTGGGGGAGGCGATCTGGTGGAGGTGGTTGTGAGAGGGATTGTAGGGGTTTAACGAGCTGAAAATTGAATCGACCACTAGTTGGCTTTGCTAGTGAAACTTCCATCACTTGTGGTCGAAAAGTGCACAAGTCATTGGCTGAGGTACAGTGAGCGACATTTTCATAAGTCGCTTGTGCAGTGGGATAACGGACAAAGGAGGATCGTCTGTGCAGGGACTGATGACAGTGCTGACAGGCAGGAAGAAAGCTTCTGTTTCGTTTCTAAGTACACACATGCTCTCTTTTCAGTCGACCCCTAGGAGAATGCTCATTGTCGTCAGTTCCTAGAGCCGAGCCATTAAGGCAGTTTCCTGTTGGCACCCGCTGGACTTCCAAGTTCGGTGAAAACCTTGGAATTCTCTTTAAAACTGCCTTCAATGTGGGCAATGCCAACACGCACCGAGTCCAACGTCCACGTCGCCGAGTGTACACCACGCCAGCTTAGGGGGAAAATCGTGTGCTCTATAATCTCAATTTAAAATGGATCACGGTCACGGTAGTGGAACGAAGTGCACATGTGCTTCAACAGCAGCCAATTGCCTGGGATGCCTTTGGCGTTAGCCTTCACAGAACTGTCCAATTGCTGCTGCAGTCCTCCAGTTCGCCGTTCGCTATCGTCATCATTGCCAACGTCAGGCAGCAGCAGTAGCAGCGTCAACATTGTGGTCGTCGTCGCACTGCCACCGCCACCGCCGATGCCTATTGTTGGCCGATGCTGCCTTCCGCATGCTGTGTGCCACAATGTCACGGGTGCCTGTGCATGCGAAAGGGAGGGGCGCGGCTTGCGGCAGCTTCGCTTCTCAAACTCCACCTCGAATTGAATGCTGCAGGACGGGGCAGCTGCCACGCTTTTTCGCCGCCTATTCAGGGCTTTCGGGCACTGAGCACTCACACAGTTCCCGCAGTCAACGTGGGCACTTGCATATTGTGGAATTCACAGCACTCCCCGGCCGAAGACGGCCACGAGCGAGGCTGGCCCGAGGGGGCAGGGCCGCAAAAGCGTTTTAATGGACATGGAAATCGTGCCTGAGAGACATTTCTCCGTCTACTCACGCCCGTTGTGCTGTAGGCTACTGACCCTGACTAGGAGAGCTGTTCCTACACACGTACCTACATCAGAGCATACCCCCGCGCTCCATTGTTCGTGACGATTACCCACACCTCACCCTCCCGAAGTCGCCCGTGGCACATCTCGGATGTGTACCTTGTCCTCCTGTTGCTTCAATTGGCTTTTCGGCTCTGCATCTCCGCACTCGTACCACGCCGTGAATGTATTACACTCGCCTATCGCCAGCGGAAATCTTCTTCCAGCAGAGGCCCAGGCAAAGGCAGGCACTATTGACACAGTACCTCGACCTTTCCATGCCCGGAGAGGCAGATCAGATTGGGATTTTTCTATCCTGTCCCAGAGGAGGGGGCGCGGCGCGGGGACTCATTGCATCGTGGGATGATTAACCGGCACTGCGATGCGGATGATACCGGAGCCCTGGCAAAAATGTTTCTTTTGCGCTGTTCCCTTGTTCCCTTGACACGAGATATTCCGTGCGACGGATGGGTAACCTTTTGAGGCAGCACTCTTGAATGGAAGGCTGCTCTATGTGGCGTGGGTATGTGGGGGGGGGGGGATAGTTCTGAAAGGTTACAGAAATCAATCCCGAGCCACGCGGCTGAAAAGATGAAGAAGAGATTAATGCTCGTGAAGAGCAATTGGTTCAAAGATTCACTCCAGTCCGTTGGTTTTGTTGTGATCTGCTGACTCTGCTGCGATGGGTGCCGGAGTTGGCATTTCTCGATGCTCACGTGAACTTTAGAGGGAATAAGTGAGTCGTTCCTAAATGGAGAATACAATGAATTCTGGCCGATAAAACATCAGCGAGCCTTGGCAGCTGGTGAGTGGTGCCGTCGTTGGTGCTGGTGCTGGCGTTGAAAGGCCTGAGTGGTTCGTCGAAGGCCAGGTGATGTTCGTTTCGAAGTTTCTGGCCTGAAGCGGTCGTGCTGTGATTGTCGATATCCGAATCTGAGGCCATGTAAGCTAGAAGTTATTCCTTTCAAAAGAGAGCGTTGGATGAGGGTGGGGGATTGCGTGTTACTGAGAGGTGCGTATTTTATCGAGTTCTTTAAATGTCCTTCCATTTGATAATAAGTCTTCAGTGGGGAGAGAGAGAGAGAGAGAGAGAGAGATAGAGATAGAGAGAGAGAGAGAAAGCGATAGGGGAAGAGATATAAATAGATAGTGGGCGAGGGCGAAGGAGAGAGAGAGAGAGAGAGAGAGAGAGAGAGAGAGAGAGAGAGAGAGAGAGAGAGCGATATAGAGAAAGAACTAGAGAGAGTGAGCGAAAGTGAGCAAGCGAGAGAGAGACTGAAAAGGAGAGCTATTTTTCAAGCTATATGTGCGACTTCCAAGACGTTTTTGGACCGGCCAGGCTGGAAACACTGAGAGTCCCGATCCTACCTACACCGAGTCAAAAAACTGAGACCGTCATGTTGCCTCATGTTTGAGACTCATTTTCCAGGTAACCACGTCACAACCACCTCACACCCTGCTCCCATCCATCACTGGTAGTGACGGATGAGGCTATCAAGGACGCTGTTGGCAGTCATATTTCACTTAGACTTGTCTGGGTCCTGGGACACCACTGAATCGCTGAAAATGAGATCGCCGATGAACATACTAGACCAGGATCAGAGGAGATATTCTCAGGAACTGAACCTGCGCTGGTTCTACCTGCGCCCTTGGTTAGAGCTTCCATCGATGGTTGGGCCTCTCGAGGACACAATCGGAGGTGGCATGACAAACCGCCGAGAAGCGCATACTCCCTAACGTCTTTAAGAAACCCGCGGCTTTCTTGTTATCCCTTGGCCGAAAAGATGGCAGACGACTTACAGGCGCACAAATGGGACATCACACACCTAAAAACCTAAGCGACAAAACCCTCTGCGAGTTGGCACTTCTCGATGCTCACCTGAACTTTTGAGAGAATAAGTGAGTCGTTCCTAAATGGAGAATACAATGAATTCTGGCCGATAAAACAACAGCGAGCCTTGGCAGCTGGTGAGTGGTGCCGTCGTCAATGCTGGTGCTGGCGTTGAGAGGTCTGAGTGGTTCATAAATGGGACACTACACCTTCGCCAAACGTCTAAGTGTGGTTAGTCTAAGCGACGAAACCCTCTGCAACGCTTGTGAAGGAGACGACGACATTGCAGAGCCCTTCTTCTGTCACTGTCCCGTTTTTGCTCCGAACAGGTGGCAGGTTTTCGATGCTGAAGTGGTGAGAGCTGATGATGCCTGCTGGTTCAGGAAAATGTAGCAAAAGTTGGTTGCTGTCTGGCAGAACCATGGACCAGTTTTTGAGTCTGAGTGCTTCAGTGTAGTGTTAAAAACCTCCGGCACAAAAACAAGGCCAGGAGATGCCTAAGCCAACAACTTTGTAGCAAGACCGATGGATCAACTCTGCGAAAGGAAGGTGAACTCACAAGATCATACCAATCATTGAGTCTTGAATTTCAAGGCAGACAGGGACAGCAACTACCACTTTACCCAGTTTCTGTCAGGGCACGGAGCCTGTCACAAGTACTTATTCAAGTGCGGCCATAACTGCCCGGAAGTCCAAGTGCGAAAGACGATGCTGAGCAAGTGGACGGACCTGTCAAGTCCAGAGAACGTTGTCAGGTACAGGACGCAATGCAACACTACGGTGATCTGCTCATACGAAGTGTGGGACAAACTCCGAAGAGCAGAATGGTTAAGAGCAGGAGCAGCGATAGAGTACTTATGTAACCAGCCCACGAAGTACAACCCAAACGGCAATTCCAGCAGAAGGGCAGAGTGCTGGAAGAGGTCTGGGTGTGGAGTAAGTAGTCCATAGGGGCATTCCCGGCATCAAATTCCTCGGGCTTGTGAATCACGCAAGCAGTCATATCCAAGAAAAGCTGAATGGTGTCATCCAAATCCCCTAGAAACATAAAAGAACAACCATACTGTACACCTCTGTACAACCTTCTGTTTGTTTCCAACCACAGGCGCCAAAGAAGCAATTCTGATGAGAAGACCAGACCATAAATAAAACACCCTTTAATTTTCAGTCTTCAACATTATAGTTTATTTTTCATTTTATTTTCCATTTAAATTGATTTTTAGTGGTTCACGTCTTAACTACTCAATATTAATTACATTTCTCTTCACAATCATGTACATCTACGGTGCCTAGCATACCCTCCGTCTATACATCCTACAAAACAATCAAGTCGGTTAATATCATACACAAGTTAAAAAAATATGATCAGCATAGGTGAGGAGAAAGCGATCGCACTCTCTCAGTGTTAATTACAAAATTTGGCAGCAAACGTGTATCCGATGCAAGCGAATGTATCTGTTCTACTTTAGGTGGCCATATGAGGGGTGCGCCTGTCACCCACCGAATGGGGGTTGCCTTAGTGTATGTACAAGTGATGGTTCGTTGCATTTGACTGAGACTGAGTGTCTGAGTCGTGAATGCCAAAATGAATTACACATGAACAGTAACAATTAGATTTTATTGCAGCAAATTATGACCGTCGACGGAGAGACAGACAAACTGCGCCTGCGATGGCAATAAATCCATTTGCTGGAGGCTGGCTCCTATTCTTTCGACTGATTTTTACGATTCCCAAGACTGGCGCAATGCCTCCTGCTTGAGGAAACCCTCGAGCTTACAGTTGCTGGACGGCTGGAAGCAGACATCGTGTGTCTGTGTCGGGAGACAATGGGAAGCGTACATAAATCTATTGACATGGTGTAGCAGTTAAAGGGCTTTTCTTGAAAATTTCTGAGTTTCATCGGTAGATTGCTTTGGAGATACATAACTTAATGACTACAACGTCATTGTAAAATAAGATTCACTTAAAAAACAAAACCAGAGGAATTACTTTACGAGTGTTTAATTGATCGTTAAGTGGTTGTGCAGTCTTAATGGCGGAGTTGCCGGCCATGAGGGTTTCCTTTGCGGGGGTTATTGATGGCGACTGGAGTTTGGTTCGGCTGGGGAGCTCTTTAGTCGTTACAAGGAAATTATGGTCGTGTTTAATTGGTGAGAATGGTTGCTGGGTGGGGAGAAGATCTGGGATGTCCCTAGACGAACTACTGGCCATCGTGCTTCGCACTATAGACGCAACTCACAAAGGAACAGTAGGTTGGAAACTAGAAGAGGAGTATGCGACTCTAGTGATTATTCTTGGGAGGTCGATCTCCGGAGCCAGAGTTAAATAAGGTTTTGAGTGGTTTTTCGAGAATTGCTGAACTACTGCAGAAGACGGCATATAATAAATGTCATTTCGCCTTCAAACTCGCAGTAAGGCTTGTAATCTAATTTTTAAATGAGCACCAGTTTTTGCCTAAGGCCCAGAAGAAGTGATCACATGTATCGAAATTTGATAATGGGCTAATTGCAACTCCCCAAGGCCTCAAAAGTTGATGAAAATGTTCGCCTTTTTGATGAGAGAATTAGTCTGAGACAGAAGTTGCTAGTTCATTCAAAAAAATACTGAAGTTGTAGTCGACTAGTGAAGTGAATTTCTAACACAAGTGAGTTGAGGGTACTGGTTGAGGTCAGCTGACGATGATTTTTTTTCCAGGAGGAAATAGGAAAATTTGACTTCAAGTTGAGGGCAAAAAAAAATAGGAATATTTTCCTTCAACTATCTGGCCGAAATGACAAAGGTCTGCGTTCTGGAAGGAGCTAGTCCTAACTAACTTTTAAATGCACTTCCTGTGGTCTGCTCGTGGTTCAGATGTGCAAGGTTCGTCTCGACTTCTCCAAGAAAAGCTGAGCTGCAATAAATTTGTGAATTTTCACGACGAAATTAGGGTCGTGTTCGGATGAGGAGGCTAAGAAGCATTGAGTGCGGCTGCATTTTTTCGAAGCACATCTCTTTCTGAGGAGGGTAAGCATTTTGAACGGATTGAGAGCCGTGGAAAGGGAGAGAAGAAAAGGGAAAGAACAAGAACCAAACAGTTGGGACCTCTTGTTGATTAAACGAGCGGTGTAGGCCATCTGCCACGCTATGTTTCGAAAAAGGCATACTTTGAGTTTTATATTTCGAAGTATGTATGTCTGACGAGCGAATAGTCAAAATGTGTGTTGTCACATTCCACGAAATGAATTCACATATGCCTCTCTCGAGACCAACGCAAAATCAGCTCAGTTGTGACAGAAATGTTTGAAAGGGACGAATATGAGTCAATCAGAAGAGGTACCCGCAATTTCGACACAGAAAGTATTAGTTTGTTCCTCTATCCTCAGGTACAATTAAAAACATCGACTTCAGGACAAGAAAACTCCCATTTGCCCGCCAAACAAAAGACAACACAAACACTTAACATCAAAAAAAAAAAAAAAAACTATATAAAAAAATGTTATAAGAATTTTCCTTTTTTTTACATAATGAACGTGTATGTGTGGTATATATATATTTAATTCGTATCGTATAGGGCACATGTAAAGCTTTATAATCTACAGTAAATTAATTCTTCCATCTTAGATACTATTAATTTTTTATATTTTATTTATAAACTTAAGTAAATTCATATTTTTTATTTAGAGATAAATCTGCATTTAGTTTGTTTTTTTCTTTATTCAACTGAAACAATATCTGAGCTCTCATTCACTCACCCACACACCCACTCATACACCCGCGCACATGCCTGCCATTCACACACACACACACACGCTCAGATCTACAGGAAGTTCGTTAGCCGAGAGGATAAAACACAAAAAAAAACTTATAAAAAATAACCACGTTTACACGCAGTTAGTCAAGAGGAGGATCAACTTAAAAACCTAACACACACACACACAATAGGTTTGAAAAGGAAGAAATCAACTTAAACTAAAGGAAACAGAAAATTATGTATAAAGAAAAATATAGAAAAATTTTGGTTTCATCTCTTAGCACGGCACGCCGACGCATGCCGGCAGCGTGACGTCGCGGTCGTCTCGTTAGTGGTCGTCCATCGGCGTCGGTATTGAACTACACAGCAAAATGATGCGAGCCTCTAAACGCGGGCTAGACGTACGCCTGCGCTCGGGAACGAGGCTCTTTGCCCTGCAGTCGCTCCACGAAATTCCTCCAACTGACCATTGTCTTTCCCGAGTACAGCCACACACTTGACGTAACCCCGACCAGCATCGAGCAGAGATACTTCACCATGTAGATCTGAAAGATGGGTCGTGCTTCTTCGGCACTGTTACGCACCATCGGACAGGGTATCGAGAAGCCTTTGCACTTATCGCGATTCCACTGAATCATCCAATCGTCAAAGTTGTAGTACTCATAGAAGAGGCAACCCAAGAAGCCAAGTGCGGGCAGAATGAAGAGTCCACTGAAGAAGCCAATGCGAAGCATGAGACGCTCCAGTTTATCGGTGCGCTTGCCATCGGTCTTCATCACGGTGCGTATGCGGAAGAGCGACACGAATCCGGCGAGGAGGAACAGCGCTCCGATGCAGAGATAAATGCATAGCGGTAGTATGAGGAAGACGCCCAACGAATGGGTGTCCAGCTGGCCGACGAAGCACACACCGGAGAGGATGTCACCTGAAAGAGAAAAGTTTGAAATTAGTATGGATGTAGATACAGGGGGATAGAGATAGATGCTGAGGGGAATGTTGTGCATGTGTAGTCGGGGGGACGGAATGGGTGGCAAGTTGTTTGCATGAATGTCAGAGGAATCGCTATCAAGCCGCTGTATCATCTCGGTGGGCATCTGGTATTCAGTTCTTGAGTGGATCGTGGTTCCACGCGATGTGTTGTCTACTGGATATCATCCACGAGAAGGAAGTGTATTTGAGTGTCTGACAAGATGTCTGCGCTGTGTGAGCTGGCGACGAGTGGCCGTTTTCTTGCTGAAAATGTGATCGTGGCATTCCTTGATGATAGGGAAGATCCACTGACTGTGGTACGACCGAGAAGACTAACAGGTTCCTGACTTGGGAGGGCTGTGAGTGTGATACGACAGAGACTTCAGGCATGTGGAGGGAACAAAAGGAGGGGTAAGCAGTGAAGGGAAGGATAGATAGCTACTCGCGTAATTTTGTCAAAAACCGCGTCGTCGTCTTGACCTCGAATTCCTTAGACCTCACCCCAAATCCCCATTTCGACTGAAATCAACGTCGTTTGGCAAGATCCCATGCAATTTCCCAACAAGCCATTTCCATGCATTGACTGCATACTTCCCCCGGGGGCATCAATTGACCACAATCACCGGAGATCAACCGCATCCCACGGAAGTGCATATCTGATAATCTTCTTTACGATACCGATCACTTGCCAGCGCAAAACCAACAGCAGTTGGAACAGCTCCAACCCAGAAATGAGATCTGCGCCAAGTTAAGTGATCAACCCTAAAATCCACCGATCCCGGGGGCACAGCGGCAACGAGCGGTTATTGAATCGAATGGCTTCGGATGTTCTATTTGCTTATCGACTCGCCGCATGTAAGCCACCGGAGAATAATGCCAGAGCCATCGCCTCATTAATCTGCGGACCTGGCAATTTGCGGATTTATTGTTGACTTTAACGACGGCATCTTCGACGATGGATTATGGTGGCTGACGCCGCTGCCAGTGGGCTGTGTACTTACAGGATTCTATTATCGTTCAATTTAAGTGCTGACGCGACGGCCGAGGCCGAGGGTTCCATCAAGTGAAAGGCTAATCGGCGAGGAGGAGGTCAACGAAATGCGGTCACCACCTCTTTCGGCGATGTCGAGGTGGTAGTAAAATGGGATACTTTTCAATTTCCGTTTGATGTTTGATTCCAGAATTTTATCGAGGAGTTGCAGATCAACTCAAGCTGTGACAACTGAAGTGGACTTGAGAGAGAAAGAGAGAATGTTTCAAAGAGAGTTGAACGAGTCGGTGAACAAGACATGGACCTCTTCAGCTTAGACACCTGTTTGGTAGTGAAATCAAGTTTGTCAGAAAGGCAGAAAAGGACCCTGGGGATCTTGTGGTCAGTATGAAGGCCTCCACTTTGGGATGTTTTCAGCTGGTTCCGATGTCTTTTTCGTCTTTCAAAAATCCACGCAGGCTTCGTAATCGGGAGTATCGTTGGAATGAGCGAAAAAGCGGCTTTTAAATCCACTGGTGTTGTTACGAATTTGAAGTGATAGACAAGCCCCGTCGCACAGACACGTCAGCAGTTGGTACAGGCCCGCAATGCTTTGTACACGACAAGTCTATGGAAATCTGAAAATCTATGAAGGTCGACGAGCAATCAGTTTTTGTGAAAATGAGTGAGTTCTCCTGATTTACCAATGGATCACTACGCTGTGGCGTTGACATTTTCACGAGTCAGGACAGATGCAGAACACGTCAACTTGAGGTTTGGAAAAAGATTGAAATGTCCTCCACGTATCCTAATCCACAAAACCGGCGATCCTCTATGATCGTTGATTCATGTCAGAGTCTGTGTCAGATCTCCTGCAAAGACTTTGAAGGCATATGATAGCTCAACGTCGCCTACAAGGTGCTATCCAGCGTACTACTACAACTGTTTGACTGCACGTACAATGACTATTTATCAAATTATCAAGACCAGCGAGGTTCGGCTCATTGCCAAGACCTGTTCGTTAGGACATCCGATCCGTTGGACACGAGGGGACAATACAAAATATATGCTGTCGACAAAAAAACGTTCCGTCACCCACCACCTGGGGCAAAACTTCACGATCGACGGACACAACTTTGAGGGAGCGGAGGAGTCTATCCACCTCGGGACAAGCATGAACTGCACAGACGACGTCCTCTGGGATAAACTGGTGCTACTTGGGTTTATCGAAGCTACTTGGGTCAGAACTCCTCACTCACTAAATATTGCCTGCCTTGCTATTTGCAACGATCAGCAAAACAGAAGAGATCAGATCATTCCTTGTGCTGTCGGAAAAAAATCTGCCTCTGTCTGAAGGGAGGAGAGGGCATAACCACGAACTCTGTGAAAGCTGTACCAAGATAATATGCCGACCACACTGCCCTGTGACCGCATGGCAAGCATGGACACCAATTGGCGCTCTCGGGTTCTCCTGGATCCCCGAATGTCCGCGCCAGATCTTGCGTACCGTCTGACTTTGTCTTTGCACAGGATAATGTGAATGGGAAAAACTAGCGTAATGCAGACGGATTCCTCTGCTATCTGGGAGCGGTTCTTTCTTGGAGACAGTGCATACTTTCATTTGGCTTTGTTCACTGTTCACTTGACAGTATTCAACCATTCACTTCTATGTCATCAGCGGATGTTAGAATTTGAACGGACTCAGAAGAGCACTAGAAGATCGTGATCCAGTGGTCTTGGCCAGTGAGTGTTGCACGATCGTCTCCAGGAGATATCACAGCACACAGTGCTTTTGCCTGGATGAACATATTCCAAGAGAGGCGCTCGCTGTAGTAAGCGCTTCTCCTCACGAATCCCTACTTTGTCCTTGTCTCCAAAAAAACAAAAAAAACCCACCATTCCCCGACCCACGACACAGCACGAGCCACTCAGCAACTACATTTTCAATAACTTAGCAAACTTCAAACCCTCCTCGCCCAAGGACAGAACTTTCTAAAGCACTTGTGGGGAGTTTTCGATCAACCTGAGTATTACGAACTCATTCACAACTATTTCAAGCCATCCGTTGTGCGGGGCACATATTTTAATTATTCTTCGTGATTTACTGGCGCTCCCCTCGGCTCCCAATGCACACTCGAAAGGGGCATGTAACCAAATGAAAGGACATCATTGTGTAGCCTGGTACTTAACTCCTTTCCGCCAACGAAACACTGAGCGTAACAACATAAAAAGGGTTAGCCCCCCTTGCCCCCTGACGGAGGACACATATTTCACAGGACGAGAAAGTCCCCACTCGATGGATTTAGCCGAAGAGGAGGGGGACTGTGGCGAGCTGGGGATGGGGTATAAGAGGCGACATATTTTTTTATGGCCAACGGAGTAACGACGTGAAGGTTGTTGTATACATACATATTCCATTACACAAACACACTTCGCTTGGATGGCTTCTCCTGGGTTTCCTTTTTAGCGTTTTGTGTTGTTGTTGGGGTTTTTTTTGGTTTTGCTTACATAAGCCTGTTAAACGATTAGAGGAGGCAGTGGGGTAGAAGAGAAGAGAGGCGAATGGAAACGTGAAGAGGGGGTCGGTCCGCAACAAAAGATGAAAAACGGACTTTTGGTTAATTTAACGATGGTCATGAGAATGAAAGCGAACCGAGAGAACGGATGGCGGCAACTGCGGCTTGATGGCTTGCTCTGATGTGAATGGGCTGGCGGAATGGAGAGGAGCCTGCGAAAATGGAGGAGCCGAGTCAGCGAACCCTCTTTGAGGTAGAAGAGACGCTGACATGAATCAACGAGCAATCACGTCTAATGGCTGAAGAGCCTGAAAGAAAACCGAGTGAATGATGTTTTTTTTTTTTTTTTTTGTAAAAAGGATTGATGGGCCGTCACCTGAATGGGGAAGTAATTGCTGCTGCTGCTGCTGAAGGGGTTTCCTTTCATAAAGGACGTTAAATCTCTTTTAGGAGGCAGTTAGGACTTAGGTTGGTTGTCTTAGGGCGGTGGTGCTTCAGTTTGAACTGAAAATGGGTCAGAAAATGTAGGGTTTGATGTCGTTGGCCGTAGATGTGCCTGCAATTGCGCCAAGCTGCAATGGATTTGCTTAGAGATGATCTGCAAAGTGCAGAGGGGGGCAAAAGACAAATCTGATTTTGATGACGATGTCGATGTCAACTCCGTCAGACAACTGTTCGGCGGCAGGCCTGTAGACGATGGTGTCTTCAGTGCCGTACGCATTTCTCTTGTACCAGATTGAAGAAATCACACGAGAGCGCATCTCCTTGCCGAAATCCGAAGCAGGTTTCGAACGACTCAGAAGTCCTGGAACCGTCGGCATCGAGTGTATTTTAGCCTGGTGCGACACTATTTCCCGGGCTACCGAGTTCGGGCATTGCTTTGAATAGTTCTTTGCGTTGTGATCACACATGGCCCTAAGATCGATGAATAAGTGGTCTCTACTCAGGACTCACGCCAATTATACACATAATATGGATGGCGCTACAGCCCGTAGAGGACCAGGGCCTAGCTTCTCAGCAACCACTCGTGTTGTGCGTGCTATTGTTCTCTCACGAGAGGAAGGGACTTACAGTTTTATGCCGACTCCGTAAGGGCCTAGTTTGAGAAGCTTCTTCCTAGACAGTTATTACCCTTTGAGCATTGTCAGCGACTTGTAAGAGGTGGAGCCGTGGAAATCGGGAATCTAACCCACAACGCTACGGCGACTCAAGCCTACACCCGTGCTAAATCACATCAACCCAGGACGTGAAGGATATTGACCATTCCCTGCCAGCGCATCGTGCCATAGTAAACGTTGGCGCCGCCTCAGCCAACATCTGAATGGCTTGAGCCTCCAAAATACCCAGCTTCTCTTGCCATTCAATTCAACAAAATGACGTGATTATTTTGACCCAATTGCCTTCCAACCCGCATGTTTCGTTACGACTTCAAGAACTTCAGAATGTAGAGGTTTTTAAAAAAATGTGTTTTCGTTCTTGGCAAGGGAAAGAAATCGGGAAGAAAAACATCCAACCGCTTGAACTCATCACTCTTGGACCTGCTGTCTTTCCTGCCCATTTGAAGGCAGGCGAAGGTGTCTTCACCGGACGCTTTGTTTAGCCCCTTGAACCAACAAAGGGGCTTCTCTCTGTTAGTCTCTACCGATCCCTAGACAAGACATGGTGCTTGTCTCGTCTGTGGCACGCGTCGGCAAAGGCAACACCGTTCCGCCTTCCAAAGAGCACTTCTCATTCGAACAGATGCCAATGTCCGCAATGCCTTGAGCTACCCCACACCGATTGAATCAATACGAATCACTGAAAATTCCCGCGATTAAATCACCACTCTTAACGATGTAATCAAACCTGGCCTAGGTACACCCCATGGAGTGGGTCCATAAATCTGCCCAACTCCCGTTGGGTTTGCTCCTAAACCACCAGATTAACAATCTCGCCAGACAATCCCCGAGACAGGCCATAAAAACGAAGAAAGCCAATAAAACCGTAAGACCTCTGAAAACACAAAAAAAATTAACCTCAACAAAAATGCATTCGAGATACGATGACAATGCGAGTATCTCTTCGAGATCACACAACGCATGGAGACACATCGATGCGTAGGTGAGGGCGAGGCACTTCGAAAAACACCCATCAGCCGCACGGTGACACCTTTATTTATATGCATGCAGCAGGAACTGCCGCATGCAGGGCCCTCGAAGTACACACTGCATCCTGTGCGACTTGTGTGTCTCAGAACTCCCACATATGGTAAATGTGTCACGCGGAAAGACAAATCTCAAAATGAGACACATTCAACGGCAAAGCTGCGAGTGCGATACAAAAAGATTGAAAACATCCAAAAGGCAAACTATTCTGAATAGAATTTGAAATTCATTCGTGCCCGCTCCAGCAGCGGCCCACGATGTGTGTCGCTGCGGCCGTTGCCGCAGGGCCGGGGGGATGTGTCTGGGTGACAAGCAAATAAATTCAATCCACAAAGGCACACCAGATACGTTCGGATTATGTCGTTGAATGCCCGTGAGAGCGGCGGCGGGGAGTGGGGAAAAAAAGCCACAATCATGATGGATTGCATTTGAGTTTAATTTTGGATTCAGTGGAGCGAGCGAGTGCTGTGTGGGGGAAGTGTTTCCGCGGAGGGATTATGACTCGATTGAGATGTAGGTTGGGGCTTTATGACGCCGCTTTCACATACTTCCTGCAGATGACGGTGATGCAATTCGTCGGGAATTAGCTGGCGCAATCCAAGAGCTTGACGAGGAATGTGCTGTGGAGAGACTATTGACAGAACCATCTTGCTTTGCAGGGTGGCACTGACACGTAAGGCGAAAGTGCGAGCGAAGAATGTCCTCATTTGGGGCTGATGTGTACTTGACGAAATGCTCGCCGTCGAGCAAAGCAACGCCAGAAGGCTCAACGAGCAGTGCAATGCTTGAAGATTCAACGAGCAGAGCAACGCTGGAATGCTCATCGAGCAGAACAAACCCAGAATGTTCAACGAGGTCAGCAACTCCAAAAGGTTCAGCGAGCAGACCCGCAGAACGCCAGAAGTCCCAGCGAGCAACACCCAAACAAGAAAAGAGTCTGATCTGATTCCTCATCTGGATTAACCAACCATCCAACGGCGATTCATGACGACTCCGATGAACACTGGCGACCACTGCAGTACCTACCGCCATTCACATCAGAAGAGACTCGTAACCGTTTTGTCGGAGGCATTGCTTGTTTTCTTCCAGATTTCCTGCTCCCTAATGGTGAGCCGTCCATCTTGTGTATCGCTTCCATCTACAAACTGTCATCGGAACTGAAGCAAACGCGCGACTAAATCAAAGGCCGGATAAGAGAAACCGCCGATAATTGAATTGTCGCTGTTGTGTATTGCATGTGTCGTGACCAGGACCAAGACCAGGCGCTCCGTTCATGTTCGCCGACCGCCATGTCCTGTCCCGACGACATGAACACATCCCCTGACATCGAACCGATGTCGCAGATTGTCACATTAGCGTTCTTCTCAAAGTCACCCGCCGTCATGTTCATGTGCCGGAGTTGCAGAGATTTATCATTTTCCCCAAGCCTTTGTGCCGTGCCTGATGTCAAGCTTCCATTTGGGCCTCCGCCTAAGTCCCACACGCTCCGTGCATAAGCCGCTGCTCTGGTTAATAAGCAGATGTCATTCTCCTGCTATGTAACACGATGTCGCGCTTCCCCCTCGCCCGGCCCCCTGCGAACTTAATTACGCCAGCACCGTCAAGACAATCGATAAGGCAGCCTCGGCCCCCACCCCGGGCGATGGCATTGTTTTGATCCCTTATCAGTGGCTCGTAAAAAGGCGCTTTTTATGGTTTCATTATGCCAACGACAATGCAGCGGATACCACTGGGCCCAGAGGCGGCTGCGACGGCATTTGCCTCCAGCTCCGGGCAACGTGTTCGCCGGCATTTGACATTTTTACTAAGTGAACTACTTAGATGGGCGCATTAAAGTACGGACCGCCACAAGGCGAGCGAAGTCGTAAAGCCGGAGTCGTAAAAGCATGCCGGCGGCGCGGCTGTGGTGCCATACGGAGGCATTGCAGCCCAATTTCCGAGAAGAGTGCGCAGTTCCATTGAAAGGGAGGCTAGTCGCCTCACTGGCTGACGGTGCTCGGTGCCACTCTAATTAAACAATCGCGTCAGGTGTCAGGGCAACAGTGGCAACAACAGAATTCACTTTCTTCCTGACATCTGTGTATGCGGCCGTGTTTAGTCGACTCCCGGGAACCTGCAAATTGCATCTCCGCTCTGCGCTTGTGGAGGCAGCTGCCTGGATGTACGAATGAGAAATGAATTCATGCGACGACTGTGTGAATGGCGGAGATCCGGGGGCACGGAACCGGATGAGCTTGTGGCCTTTGGGAAATCGAGACTACACGAGGATACACACCAACACGGGACGTCCCTGATGCATCATCAATCACGGGGAGGTTTAATGAGCCCGGATGGGGGTTGTTGTGCCGTCGCTTATGTGTGTGCGTGCGTGGCTGTCGTCGAATGACTTTGGCTAATTTTAAGTGCAGAGGGCTTGGCAATTTGACTCTGTTTTCTTGTTTAATGAGCAATGAACCGTGCGTCGCTACAGCGGGAGTGGGGCGAGTGAGTGGTGGGGAACTTCTTTATGGCGCACCATAATTCCGTGATAAGCGATATCTTTTACGGAGAATATGGTTACAGGGCATGTGCAGGCTTAGGCATGAACATGATAAAAGTTTTTCGTCTGTAAGACCATCTGACGTACAGAGCTGGGGGGGCTTTTCATGTACTCTATGGTGGAGGCAGGGGTGGGGAGGCGTATGTACATAAGTTGATGTCATTTTGGGCAGAGTGGAACGATGTGGCGCGGTACAGCGCGGTTACAAATGGATGGTGGCTCGGGGGAACGATAAGGGAAGTGCGCATTTGTTTTATTTTACTACTTTTATTATTATTTATATTTTATGTCCTTTGGCCGGATTGCAGGGCAGTCCTTGGAGTTGAATCGGTCGAAGGTTTTTTTTTAAGTCAATTTAGTGGAGACGAAATGGCTAGTCTTTCAAATGCGACTGAACCGTGATTTCCATTCCGAGGCTGGAAGCCACTTGAGTGGGAACATGTATGTAAGAGCCCAGAGGTTTTAACACAGTTCATTGGAATACGGTCACTTAGAACACGGAGATTAGGTGGAAGGGCTTCGACGTGATGGGCTACACAACACTCTAAACATTTACTTAGCCAAAAATGGGAATAGAGTTGGTTGGTCTTACTTGAGAGCTATGGGTTGGATTAAATTCGACAAATTCGACGCAAAAGTTAGGTCAACTTAACACGCGAGAATGGCCCATTTGGCCCATGGCCCACCCCCCACTGGAAACAACAAAATCGCGGTTGATGAAATACAAAAATGAGACGAGGTTGAAGTTGTGGAGTGGGCGATAGCTGTTCAGTAAGAGCTTACAATTGCCCGTGGAGAGACTAATGAAATGTGGTGTGTTTTATGACCTGCAAATGACGAAATGCCGGCCAAGGTTTGCCTTTTTACCGTGGAGAAGGACCTTAATGACTTAGGGTGGAGAACATTTTTAAAAAAAGAGTGCTTTGGGGACTGCTCTTTCACACCTTTTCATGCCTTCCTCGAGTTGTCAGCCATTTTTCATTTCAATGCACTGTCTTTTCTTTGGACTGGTTCATGCAATCTAGCCGATAGCAGCCGGAAGACGGGAGAACGTTGTTTGGGTTCTCTGCTCCAAACAACGACCCATCATAGAATGCCCTCCATCAGCTCAGGAAAGTACTCAAGACTCGATTCCTCACATATTCACGCGAAAGCGAATCGAGAACGTCAAAAAAGCCAAACGTTTTCACTTCATATCGCCCCAACACCTCTACAAACTGCCTCTCGGAGGGCACACAGGCTTAGATTCGCAAGCAAGACGTCCCTCCACCACCGCTCCAACACACCCAGACCGTCAATTTAAAAAAAATCCAAAAACCCGCCAAAATTATGAGAAAAAACACCAAAAAATAGGAAAATATATAGCCAATATAAGGGCGTACTCGGCGGGGGGAGCGAGCTCTGTCTGTCTATAGTCTTCGGGGGGTGCACATCGGACAACATTTTTTTCTCTCTCGGCTCATGAGTGTACTCACCCGGTCACATGTATGTGACCCCCTCCCGTCACCACCCCCTCACACAAGGTGATCATATAACCCCTCTCTCTCTCTCCCTCCAACCCCTTGCCAGCCTACAACCACTTTGGATGCAATTTTTTTCAATTTTTTCGGAAAAGTTGATCGATTTTGAGGAACTTTGTTGATGATGGAGCGTGTGCCGAGCATTGTGAGGTTGCGCGGGTGGTCGATGCACGTCCCTTCAATATTTTTTGCAATCGTTCAGCGGTCTTGAACTGCTTCGAGCAAGGGATTTATTTTATTTTTTTTTTTTTTTGCGTCTTCACTCGTCACTCGGACACGTGCAGACCACTGTCCACGGGTACCACGACGTTTATTTTTTTTTTTTTGGTTGACTTGAACATTTTCATTTCAGCTTGAGTCACATCGTGCTCTTGCATCTGTTGTCAGCGGATGCAACTTGATTGTCTTTCGATTGTCATCCACCAGTAGCCCGTCGACATATGTTTGCGTGCACCTATTAGCCACTATTTTCGGGCCACCTTCCAGATTCGCCTGGATTACAGTCCGTTTGTTCGCTTGCGATTTATACTCGGGCCACCTCTGCCCTCATGGATTACGGTACGGTTGGCCACAAGCGGCACATCGTTGCGTGTCTTGTTGTTTTATCATCGCGCCTCGCATCGGTATCAGTATCCTTCCTACACTCTGAAGCTTGGGCCAAATTTCTCAACTCAATCTTTCCTCAATAGTCCTCATGCCAGTTCGTTCCTTTAAGGGCATTCACCATAGCTTCCCTAAGCGCTTAGATTCGCATTTTAATTCACTCCAACTCTGCTTTTAGCGCGTTCGATCTCTAAGACATATGAATCGATCGTTTGGTAGTTCGGAGGCATTTCGAAGGCAGTCCGAGCAGCTTGGCGGGCCGAACGGCTTCTCGTAGGTTAAGAATTGCTTGTCTCTGCTCCATTCCCAGTCGAATTGACAACCCATGAAATCGTGAAACCGTGAAACCGTCGAGAAACCATTAGACACTCGAACAGTCGTCGAATGAAACCATTCTTCTTTCGCTTTGAGACACCGACTAAGATTTGGTTTGAAACGCAAAGTAAGTCGTGGCATTTCACATTCGAAACGTCAACACGATGAAACCGTGAAACTCTCGAAATGGACGTCGAACGAAGCACCACACCAAGTCACAGGCTATGATTTCGCTTCAGACTCGGACAAGAATCGTCATCGCGACCACGATTCGACGACAAACCAATGCACTCGAGAGTAGTGGTCGAACGAAACTCTATTCCTTGCCGTGTTCAACAAATGCTATTGATTAATTTCGAGACTTTAAGACTCGGGTGTCTCGCATTCGAATCAGCGACAGGATAAAATCACGATATTGTATCAAAAAAACAACACGCGAGTAGTCTTCTTAAAACGCACCTAAAGCGCGTGTGCGGTTCCAAAATAAAGTGTTTCCTGGACGATGGCCACAAGCGGCCCAACCAACAAGGATTGACTACAGGCACGAGAAAGCTGACTAACTGATGACCGGCTGACTGCTTGCTGCAACTGCAACTGCACTTCGGTGCACTCGCAATATGTAAGCCCTTTCAACCTTTCCCTTGCCATTCATTCAAATATTCTCATAGTACTTCCTTCTGTGAACAATTTGTGTGTTTGATAGTCTTGAACGGTTTTTTTTTATTTAAAATGCATGCATACACAGAACATGTATTTTTTAGCAAAACATTTATTTTTTGTCGAACTAACCCCCTCAGGACCTTGAGGCTAGGTAGGGGACCTCTTAGGATCCAAACAGGCATCCTAAGGCTAGGTAGGTCATTCCCCAGGACCCAAACAGGTGTCCTTGGGGCTAGGTAGGGAACCCCTCAGGACCCGAACAGGTGTGCTGAGGCTAGGCAGTGCCATTGACTAATCCTGGTTCGCTTCTTCAGCCTTGCACTCACGATCACACCAAATTTCAACCAATTGACTTTTCAAAAATTATAAATTGACAGTCCCAGACGGTTTCAAGAGGTGTGTCTTTTTTGACTGAAGCTTCGACCGCATACGTAAAGTCATCAGACCGGAATCGGAGTCGGAATCAGAATCAGAATCGAAATCGAACATAAAACTCGCGTTCCCCTTAGAAGTCACATTCTCATACGGACACCCGTTGCCATTCAGACAAGCATTTGCACTGGAAGCCGCACTCGAAACACACAATCCCAGTCGCATTCCCATTCCCATTCCTGCTCCCAAGCCAAATCTAACTCATAAGCGGCATTATTGATCGTAGTCTCAGTTCGTATCGTACTCGTAGTCAGACCCCTCGTCGTCCTTTGAGGGCACAAAGTGCAAGCAAAACTACTCGTCATACAGACCAAGAAGGGAAGGGTGTTTTTAGTCAGTAAACTATGTGCACACTACTATGTGCACACGGGTCACATAGTGTCTTTAGAAGATTTTCACCAACCCAAGGGAAAAAAAAAAAAAAAACAAACGCGATTAGCCATTGCACGTATTCCCACGCGTACCCGAACAAAGTCTCCTTGCAGGAGACATTCCTTTGCCTCCGGAGTCTCAACCGCACACTGTAAGCCTCTGGTCCTGGTTGTCTCTAGACAGGTGACCAGTACACTGCGTGTCCTTTCAGCCAGACAATCAGCAATCACAGACAGACAAACAGAGCTAGAACAAGTTCCAAGTCTCATAGCTTGGAAGGGTTAAGGCGACCCACAGAAGACGCAGAAGACCAACAATGGAGTTGTGTTGGATGAGGTAAATCGCAAAAACTGCTTGTAGATCTTGATCCAAAAGGAAAAATGTAGGCTATTGAAAAACATGTCAATTTGAAATTGAAAAGCTCATCCGTTTATGGGTGGGTGTTGACCGAAGGCTTAAAATACAAACCCCACTCCAATCAAAAATGTCTCAAAAGCCGGCTCTCTGACCTCATTCCGTGAACAAGAAAGCAGATAAGATTCAATAAACCCCCATGCCCCTGTCACGAAGCTCCGACAGTAAACACAATTTGCTACTCCGTTCCCATTCCCAGGCATTGCCCTCGCCTCGTTATAACCGCCAAACTGTCTGCGTCGATGCATGTGGCTGGGAAGTGCGGATGTGCGCATTCGACTCGGTGTCGGATAACGGCGCGCGTAGAATTTAGCGATTTTGGCAAACACCGCCGCTGTACGAATCAAATTTCAATTCAGAACGCAACAAAAGGCGAAAAGCTCTCCGCATTGCGCCGATCGAGTTACACAAGTGACAGCGAGTGCTGCGTCGACGGTTTGAAGATTCTTTCATTCTCGATGTGGAATCGAGTTTGTTTTGCGAATGTGATGACATGTTGGAAGCACTAATGACAATTGAAAGGCATCTGGACGCAGGAAGGCTGCGGAAACAGAGGAATTGGATTTCAAACGATTTGAAGCCGACGCGTTGAAGCCAACCAGAAAGTGTTGTGTCTTGTGTTCGTCAATGGGTGGAAAAGAGGATGATCATGCTTGAAGAGTGAGATTAGCTGGCTTCTGAGGCTTCTGAGGCTTCTGAGGTCCAGTTAAAGATTGAGAATGTGGCTGACTCTGCCTTATTCGGAGTCGGCCCACAATTCGACAACACTGTCTGGTATCAAGACGGCAGAATCACCGCACGGGGTGTCTTCAAGCCTCGTCAAGAGTGAAGTCTCCAGTCTGCTCCAAGACTCTGTTCAACTCTTGCTCAGCTTAGTCAACTACTCGATCAACCGCATGCTACGCGATTCCTGCCAGCAATTGCCTTGTGTCAGGATTCTAAACTTCGATCAATACACCCGTAAACTCGTTGTCAATGGAAGTGAAGCCGTGCCTCCTTGCGGTGCTCAGACAGCTTTTGATGCTGAAATGAATTGGGAACCGTGGTGCGAATAGGACTTTGAAGACGACAAACATCGGACCAACACACAATCACAACCATGCCCCACATTGCACCTCCCCCCTCCCAGCCGTCACTCATCCACCAATTCTCGACCCACTGGTTCCCCATCGAACCAATTTCACGACCACCACGCGGAGCCTAAACACCTCAACCGCCAATAGAGCGCTTCTCACAAATAGCTCAGTCATCCGGGGAAGCCATAACCAAGATCAGCCTTTCAATTACAGCCATGAGCTGTGCAATCTACGACGAGGACACCACCAACCACAAACGACGAGCGGCGGCCGCCCGAGCAGTGAGAGCCACACAGCTTCACCTTTGCCCATTGTTGTGTGCAGGATTGGGGAGTTGGGCTTGCAGAGGCCACCGCACACATTGCACGCCGAGCCGTAATGAACATTGAAAGCCATAAAAGGCCACAGCACTCCTTGGAGCTCGCCGCGTCCGCATGCAACTCCTCAGAGGGGCACGACCAAGCTGCGGCTGCTGCGCGCGGCATGCGGTTTCAATTTTCCTCGCGATGAACGTCGAAATGTCGACGTGGCATTTGCCCGCCCGCACATGGATGCCAGTGTCGGTGGCGGTGGTATACCATTTCGGAATCGCGCACATCGCCGCGTTCGCCGAAGTTGGTTCGTTAACCCCCATCAGAGGCAGTACCCCGAGCCGCTGCCAACACCAGGCTCCGATGCAATTGTTCTTCCAAACTACTTTGAATACAAAAGACCGTGGCGCGGGCAGGGGCTGCCTGCCTTGCATCGACAACGACAATGATGGCGATGGCGATGGTGATGAGGAGGATGATGATGATGATGGCTGTGACGACGTGTTCTTGCGGCTAAAGCACTTTGCCCGTGCAGGCGTGCTTCTTCGTCTTCCACGTCCCATGTCCCGTCGTGGCTTCTTCCCGGGAAGAGGTCGGGATTGCCTGTGCCTGTGTGCGTGCAAAAATTTGCATTCAATGTTCGAAGAGTTTTGGGCCACAAAACGACGAGGGGAACACAATGGCCAACGCAGCGGAGCCTACTGCCAACCAACCAACAACACAACCACCACCACCACTTGTGGTCGAGGTGCACTTGAGTGTGTGCCTGGAATGCTCCTCAGCCCCGGCTGTGAAGTGCTATAGCATATGTTGTTCGAGGTTCGTTGGACATGAAATTAAATGTTGATACACGCGGCGGGGGGCAGGTGGTTGCTGGCTTTGGCTGGCTGACTGCTTCTCCCATGGGTTCGAGGAGGCTCTCCGTGAATGGCGAAGATTGTTGTTTTCTTCTTTGTTTCCTCTCGTTCGTTGCTGGACTGCAAGTCTTGTGTACCCAGGAGTTATTGAAGTGGTCTGGCTTGAATTTACTTTGAAATGGATCTTTGAATGGAGTTTGTTTGCTTTAGACGCGCTTGCATACAGCGATTGAGAGAAAGGGAGAGAGTGTGAAACAAGCATGTGGCAGTCCGGAGAAAGGATTCATTTACTCGTTTGCCAGTGGGGAACAAGCTCTTCGCGAACAAGCGCTGCGTGGACATGGAAGAGAGGTCAAAGTGCAAGTGGCTAGGGAAATTAGCACAGCTTTGCTTTTCTTAGGAAGCAACTTTTGCTCTGGATTTATTCACGGAGGGTGCATCCTTGCCTCTGGAGAACTCTTTGCTGCGAGAAGTGTGTGTGCTCTCCAGGGAAACTAACTTTCGGCGGATGGAGGATTGGACACACTTTGAGTACAGTTGTCGTTGCTCGCTGGGTCGGTTGGGCCATGAACTTCGGCCCAGATATTAGAAGTACTGGGTTATGTGCACAAGATGGTATGGAACACATTGCACTCTTCGGGAGCCACTGCAGCGACATTGGTCTCGGCCTCAATTATATTCTTGTCTTGAGATTGACACCAGAGGTAGATGGGTCGGGTTTTGTTATTCAGTTCAGAGGGCATGGCAAAATGGATTCTACCAAGGTCATCTAAGGTAGGATTGATCTAAGGATGATCTTGATTAAGGGTGTCTTACGTAATTGCAGAGCCTAATTGCAAGTACCTCAACTACTTACGGGGCTTGAACCAGTGGGCAGATGTGCAGGGATTTCAACGTGTTCCCGAAATTCCTGAACATTTCGAAAGTCCTTTAAGCCAGCTGATTGTTGTAAGCGTTGACAGTTCAGCAGCCTTTCGTTCATATTGAGCTGAGCTAGCGTTCTTTTCCAAGCTCAAAATGTGAATTATCTGGGTTTCAGGTCACAGTGACCGATGGATTGAGCTAGGCACGGAACTGCCCTTCAGTGCTCATTCAACTACAAGCAGTCGACGCTGATGTCTTCCGACATTTCCTTGAAAAAGCAATCCTCAGATGACCCGCGCTGACACGCTGAGCAACTCCGAGAAAAATATGGCCTGAGTACAACAGATCTGAAACAAAGGATCTCCTTCTGCGAACTCGGCACGGTATCTCGAGTTTGGTGGCAGTCTGTACGGGACACTGGGCGATGGGAGATCGTGCCGTCAAACTAGGTATCATCCAAAGCACAGAGATAGACCTTAACACATTTCATTTGTGGCTGCCCGGCTCATGCTAGAGCCAGAAAGCGAGCACTTTGTAGCCTCATCTTGATGAGATTCTGCGAAGGATATAATGGAACGAATGTCCAGCTACAACGCAGCTGCCAGACATTTTCGATTTATCTGAGATGTGGTTCCGGCAAGACACTACATGCCATAGAACCCAACGCAATACTCAAAGTAACGAAGGAGAAAATCACGACGAGCGTTCGTTAATTGATCGTTCACAATTTTCTCTCTCGGGCTACATCAAGTCCTCAGTCTAAGCTTACAAGTCAACCACTTCGGACGAGCTCAAGGCGAGACACTATTACCGGAATAGAGGCTGGACTTATTGGACCGACCCATCAAAATTGGGTGCACTGCTCAGCTCCTCCAGCGTACGGTATCGGAGGACATGTACAGACCATAAACGATTTCTTACGTAGAATTCGTCCAGACATTGTAAGACCAACAGCAGTCATAAACAGGGCACCTGTCAAAAGAGGACCACACAGGATGACTGTACTAAGTCGCTGTGCAGATACAGTAGATACGCAAATAAACTGGGAGTGCAGCCACGGCCGCTATACAAGCAATAACGCGACTCTCTTAATGAGATCGCCGAAAAGATCATCACGGACCTGGCTAGTCAGCAAGTCAACGGGCATATGTACCCTTCTTATTTGCCTTGATTGGCACTGCAATCCACGGGGTTTCGGTCTTCAGCTGGCCTCCCGTCATCATGGTGAAAGAGAAATTAAAGTTAAGGGGATCGTGGAACGTCAAGGGATCACCGAAATCTTCTAGCCAATCAAGCGAGCATAACTCGGCGAGTTTACACGCGGTAATTGGTCCAATAATCTGCAAGAAAACTTGAAAAACGCAGAGGTAGAGAAGGGCTTTGTTTAAGTACAGACATTTGACAACTAGAGAACAAGAGCAGGCAACAGTCATGACTCTCATCGAACTGGTAGTATTGCGCACACGCCTTCAGGGTGAGCCACCTGAAGGCACCAGACGAAAAAGTTCGAGTGCGTTTAGTTGCTCACTGTCATCCAGAATGGAATTTGTCATCTCAGGTCAAGGGGATCTCAGTCCGGCAGAGGGCTGACTTCGTCAAACGAGGCGTCGGTGAGAAGCCACTCCCGATGAAATGTTTAATGCCACTCATCACAAAAAAAAAAACCAGTCCAATTCAATAGTAGAGACGACAAATTGCACGCCAATGTTCTTAAAGTCCGCAAAGAAAGACTCAGTTGACTCAATTAGGCCTCGAATCCCTTCAAAAACGAGCTACGTTCAAACGCGTTTCTTTACACAGACATCTAATAAAAGCCTTAACGTTGAGGACCTACTTTATTGAATGTTTCCAGTGAATTCTGTCACAGACTAGAAGCAGTTCGCCAGGGTCCCCAAACAAGACGTCTCGACTTGCGTATCGCTGGAAAATGAAAATGGGAAGATTGAAATCTCTTCGATGATGAAAATCCATTCGCAGTGCCCCGTGGAGCTCTAAAAGCCTCTAAACCGTTGCACACAGCCAAAGCACTGAATGAAAAAATGCGCTTTACCACGGCCATAAACTACTCAGACGCTCAGTCTGCATTTCCCTCGGAATACGAAAGCAATTTCGAACGAATTACGATTAATGCCATCGATGGCTGATAGCCTCCCGCGGGCAGTAGTTCCAGTGGTGCCGTGCTCCTGCCAGGTAGCAACCTGTTTGAGACCATACAAAATGCGAATCTAGATCGTTATCCAATGATCGAAAGTTCCGATTGGGAGGTGGAATGGGCGCACGTCCAGTCGTGAGTAGCTTGCGCGTAAAACCGGCCGCCGAAGATTTAAATGTCTCTCTGGGCACGTTGTACCCGTGACAGGAACTAGTACCCATCACAGAACCGCACTGATACTCATTTGCACGGTCTTTACGCTTAGTTTCAGTTGATACTGATGAGGATCCCGCATGGTGGCAGTGGTGGATCGCGGTACACCGCATCGTCGGGATAAATCGCAATGGTGTCCCTGTCAATCGAAAATTGTGACTAGCGAGAGACAATTGTGTGCGGCTGCCAACTGCGCAACAGGACGCCTTCTCTGCTCCGGCAGATCATGTGAAAACCCCGAGTGCGGGCAACTCTCTGAATCTCGGCGGAATGGGATCATCGAGGGGACGCGTCGTTCTGTGTGTGTCCTTCAACTGTGTGTTCTGCTGAATTTATTTCCGATCCTTGAGTTGTGTGCTATCGTGCAACACCTGCGTGCCGCTACCACAGCCAGTGAGAGTCCCCCGATCTTCGGTCTGTTGTTGTTTCTGTTCTGCTGAGAGGATGTGTGTTGCCTTATGCATGAGGTTGGGATACTTTAAGACCGCATTCACATGTCGTCCGACCGCAGTCGCAAGCGGAAATTATGTGGGACTGTCCGGGGCTCTTGTGTCCATGGGCTCTTGTGTTCGGCCGTACTGGCCGGTGTAGTGGTGCGCTGAGTTTTGACATCGGATTTGCGACCTATTCTCGGTTCGTATGGGAATTTTGGACAGGTGTTACGGGAAGATCATTGAAATTGATTATCGGGCGGGTTTTTGCCAAAGCGCTTGTACTGGATGACGGCAGGACTCTGTTGAGGGTGACTTATGAGGGTGACAAGACGCGGTTGTTATTTTAGTTTAGTTAGGTTTAGGAAGGGTAGTGTGATGGTTGAACATCACTTCCACTCGGAGGCCTTAGGGCCCATTGTGAATCCTTTCATTTGTGGAGTACACAACTCTATTGAGTTATCCTGTGTCACATGAGGGCTTACACCACCACGTGCTCTTTACGAATCTGTGAAGATCCGATATGACTGCATTCGCTAAGTCCGCAGTCTCTGAGTAGAATCGTTGGCCCAGCGATTCTGGAGAGCTGTGCAGCGGCAGAGCAGATGTTGGATCGTTTCGGTTTCTTGCTCGTCACCGCATCTCCGGCAGATATCGCTGGATTCCGCATTCCATTTCCGATGCAGTAGTGTCCTGTGATCAGTCCGATGAGCACGCGGTTCGAGTTATGGTCCAACTTTAGAAGCACCATTGTTTTGCCTGTTTTAAGCTCTGCCTGCGATTTGATTGAACATGCACAGAAGACAACAAAGATAAGAGCCAAATGGATGTCATCAGTATTTTGACGCTCTACCGTATTGCTGCCAATACACTACAAGGAGCTACTGTCATCACGACGTTCTCTCCAAGATGTGATTCAAAAATAGAGGGTCACAAGTTCAATTTCACATCAATGACAGGTCTTTGAACGGAATTCAAAACGCTTCACACTCATTTCAGGCCAAAGACAGTGACAGACTGCCAGGACCACTTTGAGAATCAAAAAGAACAAGCCAATTAATTAATCAAAGGCGCGGACAGTCTTCCCATCGACTACTGACCTTCACTGAAAAACATGTCTCCACTCGAACCACCGCATTTACCAGCAATCAGGCACAGCGTGCCATGTCCGCAATGCAGACCCAGTGTTGCTTACATTCTCTCGACCGGAGCGCAGTGTACTTCTCATCGTCCTTCGACTAATGAGCTCGATAAGAAGGCCACAGACAGACACTGCCACGTTCGCCATTCACATAAGGAAACGCAGCAGACGGTATGCATCGGCACAAGGTTTGATCGATGATGGTACTGAGCCCCGTTCACGCATTCCACTCGAAAGGCACAGCACGACTGCCGACACTTCTTTCAGCCTCGTCGGCGCAAAGCAGATCGATCGACAGAAATTAATTAACTCACGTCGGGGACACCGACACCACGGAGGATCTCTATGCAAACAATGGCCGGTAATGCGACCAACCCGGCCTGTGCTCGACGAGCACATTGTCCGTCCACGAACCGACTGACAGTTTCCAATTAAGGCAAATCAATCATGCTCCTTCATAACAAGACCGATTCAGCGCACCAGCCGGCCAGTCGACCATCGCCCAGCACAAGAGAATGCGGGATCCAGTTCGTGTACGCACTGGCCACTGGGCCCCCTACGATCGGAAGGAGAGGATTTATGAAGATCGACTCTCTCAATCTGAACCAAGGGAAGCTAACGGAACGTATAATTAAAATGTCGTCTGTGCTCAGATAGCAAAGGAAGAGTGAATGCCCGCTCCATCTCAAGACTGGTTTGGCACCGCTGCGGACCGGAGAAAGGCTGTATACTTTTATGATTATTTATTTGTCATGATCCAAGCAATTACCTAACCCGTGCTTAAGGAGTGGTAATGAGGATTGCTGGCATTACCTTGATTACTGGGGATATCGCTTAGGTTGGCGGAAGCGCCGCTTGATGTGTGTTTGCATTCAAATAAGTGAGCTGCTAGGCGGCCAAGAAGCGCATGTGATCCTGGGAGAATATTTAAACTGTTTGTGGGCACGTTTGGATGGCTTTCATTTACTTCAAGTAATGAAACTTACTTACTTACTTCGCCTGCCGACGAAGGTTGCCTCTGAGCATGGATAGAGGATACAATTGCGCCCCAATAGGAGCGCGGAAAAGTGCCCCAGAGAGAGCGTCTAAATACAAAATCAGGAATATCTCGGAAAGTGTGCGTGCCAAAATAGTGCCAAAACCATGGCCCCAAAGCACTTTTTGTGGGGACACTCGTGTCGGTAGGAACAAGTGGCTGCTTGTGATCACGAACCACTTCTGGCACGATCACCGGCAGTCTGTTGATTCCCTTGAAGCAGCTTTGGCTATGAAGCCCTTCCAGAAATGGATTCTTGTGGTTACATAAATGTACGACGAGCGGAGTTCACCCAACGGGTCCTACGCAAAGAAGGGGGTTGAATTCACAAGAAGCGGCTCAAATCTGAGACGAGGATTCTAGATGAATTTATCTCCTTTCGTGTGGAGCCCCTTGTTGAAGCTTACGAACAGGACAGTTCCCTTAACGGCCCTCTAATTTGTACCGACCGCTTCAGCTCCCACTCCTCACTACTTGCATCGCTGTCATTTAAACGCCATTTATCCTCAAACATCAGTTAGCTCTTGCCCAAAATGTCGTCACTACAACACCAACCGCACCCGATGTACGAACTCCCGCCCAGAGACGCCACGCTGTGAACACAGGTGGCAGATGCACGCAGATGCCTCCTCAGACTTGATTAAAAGCAGACTCCTTACGCATTCAAGGCGCCGTAACTTGACGGAAGTTTGAAGCCATGACTAATGCAACCTTGTCAAGACGAATGTTGCTGTCGCGAACGACGATTCCCCCCCTCCCCAGAGAGGCGAAGGTTCATGTTTACACGATCACTTTTGCGCGCCGCAGAACATGCGCACAATCTGTGGTGGAGTCTTGTACAGGTGGCACGCCGCGCCGCATTAAGGCTACCCAAGCAAAGAGACTCATTAACATGCCTCTCTTCCGCATCCAAATAGCAATCAATTCACTATAAGATTCTCGTTAAATTCTAATGAGATACACAAGCACTAAGAACTCCGACTCTCCGCCTTACATCCCTCAACGCGCGGGCAGCACAATCTTTGTACGCAAAATGTGTCACAACTCTAATGGCCTGTCATTCTACACACGGCCGCACTCACAGGCGCCTAGCGCAGATCCGCAAACATAGAACATCATTTCAGCGGCGCCGGTGGAGCATCCATTCAAGTCGTCAGCATTCCTTCCGCCCCCCGTGCTCACGGACTCGGAACATCCCCCCAGTCTCCTGAGCAATTAAAAGCGCCCAAGCCTGCACCGCATGATGCCGCAGAATGCATGACACCATGAATATTTCACCGGGTGCACGACGTTATGTAATTGGACTCGGGCGAAGGGCCTAGTGCATGCCATCGGCCGGGGTGCACACAGGTCGTTCGAGTCCTTTGGGGTCCTTTTGTGTGCACTTTTTTGTCAATTTGGTTTTCACTCTCTGAGCAGCACTGGGATGGGCACGATGCCATCCACCCGCGCGTGTGAACACATAATTCTTGCGGTCTTGCATGCGCCGCCGTAGCATGGTATGGCTTACCACTGGCGTGCGACATGTTCGCGGGCAAAACGCATACACACCTGTGAGGTATGCAAGATTCGTGCAGACATGAAGGTGGCTGGCTCTTGGTCGCCAGGATGATGAATGGAATGCGGGCAATGGACTACTTGGTGACTCTAATGGGATGACGCTAGACAATCGATCATGTGAGTGGGTGGTGAGGGTGGGGGTGAGGGTTTGATTTGACACGACACTCCCGAAGGGCATTTGCCGAATGAGTTGGGCCCTAAGTGGAATGTTTTGGATTGCTGAAAAGTACTTGAATGAGGCTCCCTTTAGACCGCGTCATGGTATCAGACTTTCATAGTTCACGACTGGTGGAGTTTCTGAGTCTAATACAAGTATTTCCCAGGCAACTTGCAACTATCTCATCCACGCTAGCGGACCACATCAGATGTGTCTGCAGCATCGCCAGCCAGTTCCGCAGTTCCAAAAACACATTCCGGGACCTCAGCAACTTCCCCACGTCCATCAAGCTCAGGCGGCTCTGAATCAACAGGCAGATACGCACTCCGACTTTTTTGTAATGTGACTTCAGGTCGAAGAGAAGAGGCTTCTTCAGAGAAATATTAACCGTTGGGCGCCATGTCATGGAACCCCTGGGTATTCTTTCACCGACAAGATGCTTCCTTGGACGACTTCACTGCTCTGGACGCCTCAAAAGTCTGAAAGAAAGACTCCTTCCTGACTCGAATCAACCGTTGGGCGCCATGTTATGAAACCCCTGGAGGCATGATGAGCGATATTCTTTCACCGACAAGATGCTTCCTTGGACGACTTCACTGCTCTGAAAGCATCAAAAATCTGAAAGGAAGGCTCCTTCCTGACTCGAATCAACTGTCGGGCGCCATGTCATGAAACCCCTGGAGGCATGATGAGCGATATTCTTTCACCGACAAGATGCTGCCTTGGACTGCTTCACAGCTCTGAACGCCTCAAAAATCTGAAAGAAAGCCTCCTTCCTGACTCGAATCAACTGTCGGGCGCCATGTTATGAAACCTCTGGAGGCATGATGAGCGATATTCTTTCACCGGCAAGATGCTTCCTTAGACAACTTCACTGCTCTGGACGCCTCGAAAATCTAAAAGAAAAGGCTCCTTCCTGACTCGAATCAACTGTCGTGCGCCATGTCATGAAACCCCTGGAGGCATGATGAGCGATATTCTTTCACCGGCAAGATGCTTCCTTGGACGACTTCACTGCTCTGGACGCCTCAAAAATCTGAAAGGAAGGCTCCTTCCTGACTCGAATCAACTGTCGGGCGCCATGTCATGGAAAAATCGGCTTTGGTCATGTCGAACTTCTAAACGAATAGGCTTTTTCCTTGGTCGCTGCTAGCCGGCAGGGTAAAGAGGCCAAAAAAGATATAAGTGGTAGGATTTTCTCACCTCCAGCTCTGGACACCGCCCAATTCGATCAACACGTTCCTCTAATCCGAATTGACCGTTGGACGCCATTTCATAAAACCTAATTGGTGGTTTCCATACCATTGACTGAATTGAAGGAGTGTGTGCAGAGCGCCACAGTCAACTCAATTTCAACCAACACATATGTTGACTTGAACTCAATTGACTACCCATTCATGGCTTCCCCAGTAGTCGTCGAACCCTTTTTACACGATGCCACCTAGCTTCCATCTAATTACGTGAAATTACCCCTCAAAGACTTGCCCACTTCATCCATCGCTTTCAACATAACACTGTCTCGACATCCACTTTAAGTGTCAAGGAAAACACAACGTCTGGAGAGACATAATCCGATTTGCTACCTCCCACCAGTTATGTGGAGTGCCATCAAATTAGACGACAGTTAGGCTCCCTTTCCAAACCCCCTGGCCGCCGACGTCGCTCGCAAGCAAACAGACTTTCATAAATTCTTGACCCGAATGCCTCCTCTCTCCGTCTCCATGCTTTCTTTTCAGCTACAACCTAGTCCCTCGTTCACATCAAAGCCGGAAAACTAATCCAATAACAAATGATCTCCAGATCCAATTAGATGGCTATCGGAGTCCCGCATGAGAGTCCCGGGCCGAGATTTATATTCATGTGTCATGTGGGGGGCGAGGGGTGTCCCGACATAAAGTAGTGCAATGTCCTGCAGCGCTTAGCGCAACAAACTGAACTTTCCTGCCTCCCACCTGCAGCGACTGTAGACTGCCGCCCTTTCCGTGCGGCGTCTGGCCCTGCCACCGATGATGAATGGCATGCCAGTGCATGTGTCTGAGGAGTGCGTGCGGGTGAGTGCTGTGTACCTTCGTGAAGATAAGCACTCCGGAGTTCATTCTTGGATTATGAATTCCGTTTGCGACGTTTCTACATACACGTTCCTGCGCTCCGGTGCCTGAGGAGTCCTCTTAATTTTCCCCCAGCAAGCGCTCCTTGGTGCGGCGAGGAGTGCAGCTTTTCTTGGTTAATAATGCACTAGTTGCAAGCTGATGGCTGCATGGGATGCTTGCCATGTTCCGGAGGATGTAAGCTTCTTGAATAGTTGATGCCGTAGGGATTGCGAGGGAGGACGAAAAGCTACCGTGCTTGGGTGCGAGGGACTACCCTAGATTGAGCTGTGGACGATGATGCCATGGAATATGATGATTTCATTTGGTTGAGCGGGGACGGGGGAGGGGAGCCGGGTGTCATACGACGAGAGTACATCAGAAATGATTGTTTGCAATGGACTTTGAATGCATGTGAGTTCATCTGCCCTTTGGCTACATTCATTGCCATGTCGGCTTATCCAGTGGGAGGCGGGTGGGTGACAGAAGTTAACGTATGCGTTCCAGGATTGATGAGTGATTCAGTTGAGTGGTGAATGGAACCACTGGATTCACTGTCAGCTCTGTCATGAGCTAAGCTACACAGAATCTGCACTGATAATGGGCGAGAGTTGGGGGAGATTTTCAGCAGATTGCCGTGGTCCGTTGAAGGCAATGGGAATCAAGGTAAGTGCATCGGGAAGTCACAGACGTGTCACCGTGCTCATGAGATTGACATCGAAGGCTCGCTCGTTTGTCAGTTTTAGAGGCGTTCGATCGTCTTTGAGGATATTTCAGTCCAGAGGTAGCTGATCGTAGCCATCAGTCGCCTTCAAAGGTAATTTGTAGAGAGAGAGCAAAATGTCTTCTTTTTTGTCATTTTTTGTTCGTTCAAATAGCTGTCTGCTTAGAAGAATATTTGACTGCGGGCTCAGTCTGTGAGACAAGACAACGGGGAACGGCCACAATCGAGCAGAAGTGGAGAAATTCCTCAAGCAACTTAATAGCCAGCACCCATCGAAGGATCTTGCCAGTTGGCTGAGGAGCAAGTCCAACACTGCAGTCCAGTCCGCGCAAGGTGAAGAAAAAGAAGTCCGGAGCCTTATACACAGCCAATTAGCATGTCTCAAGATGACATTAGCAGTCTAATTGTTTGACAGAGCGTCCATTCCTGGATCATAGGCTCCGCACCTGCTTAAGCCACAAAACGGCACACACTGACTAGCCTGGATGATGAGACTTGCAGATCAGCGAAAGATGGAACGATATGTTTTGTGTAGTAATTGAACTCTTTATAAAGTCGGCCCAAGTAGTTGGCCTAGCAAGACGGTCCTTTCAGATACTTGGCCTATTAATTCGGGCTCTGATGCAACTGCATCCTCCATAGAAGCGGAGTTGATTAATGGATACGACATCCTGGATACGACATCCTGACATCCTACTGGTGAAAAAAGGGTAGCATGTGTTGTACGTAGGCTTTGGGCAGGCAAGGTGCTTAGAATGGACTTCGGTATATGCGTGACAACTGATAAAAAGCCGACTGACTGTTGATACCTGAAGGCAGCCTTCAACTGCCACAAGTGTTACTGCAATTCAGGATCTTCGGAAAAAAGAGGCTTAACAAACTCCAGCATCTTCTACACAGAGCGAAGTAAGTGTTTCTAAGCTCTTGTTGTTTGAGGCAAAATGACAAAAGCGAGGGTTTTTTTTACAATTCCCATCAAGGCCACTCACGTCCCTGGAGAAGTAAAGGCTCACAAAACTCTGGACGACTTCTATGAACTTTGGAAAGTGCATATGTTCAATGCCCAACGACATCAAGACTGATTGAGATGTGAGGGAAAATCCAGGCATGGTCGTTGTCTTTGCCATAAGACAAGAATTACGCGATAAATCGACGATGGACTTTTTCAAAAGGACGGGTAATTTTTTTCAGCTAACACGAGGTTCATTCCTATAATAGTGGATGGAAGGAGCTGCCAGACCCTTGATCAATCAACCAGATCTCTCAGAGAGTCCTCGTGTAATTCTTGATCCCCTAACATTCCAGAAGTCCTTGGATTGATACAATGGACAGGCTGTCTGAATTGAATATCGCGACAGCCTCTTAGGAATGCTTTGCAAGCTCAAGGTGCCACCTGTACAAACCTTTAGAGAAGCAATCGACCTGCCTGCCGACCTTTAAAACACCGTCGAGACTTTGTGAGAGAAGCTTACTAGTTAAGACGCAGGTCATGACTATATCGACGTACAAGCGAGAAGAAAGTGCAGCGTGGAAACTCGGATTACTTGGTGACACAGATTACCTGGTCAAAAGCAAACAGTGGCGAAATTCAAGAACACATCTTATCGAAACTAAACCACGCAGCATGATGGATGATGGGCAGAAGACCCACTCGAGGCCAACTGTTACCTTGGGTAGAGGATCTGCTAAGCGTCATTAGAAGGCTTGCTCAGTTCTGCCGCATTGAATAGGATTATAGCAACGTCTTCATTGCCACGGTTTGTGTCAAAAATGAGTCCAAGGCGCCTTCGTCAACTTTCGGTTGCCCGAAACGCAAGATAAGCACCAACGTCATTGCCAAGGTTTGTGTCAAAAAGGAGTCCAAGGCGCCTTCGTCAACTTTCGGTTGCCCGAAACGCAAGATAAGCACCATCAATTTGAAAACGACTCAAATTTTGATTACAAGCCTTAACAATGCTCTTCACATCCCTTACAACCCCCTTGTGGGCGTTGCTGACATCAGAGAAAATCCAACATTGTTAACCGAAAACACAATGAAACAGCGTCTCCTTCCGAACCATGTGACCGAAATCTTCAACCGTCGCTCAGCGAATGCCTTTCAATCAAAGACCGCCGAGCTACCCCCCGACCGTGGCACATTTCGCGAACAACATTTTATTTTGTTTTTGTCTCAAATTGCCACAACGAATGTGTTATTACGCCGAGTATCATCTAATTCTCACCATCGGATACTAAAGCATTCCATATCTCCGTCAAATTAGTGAGCGGCATCGTTACAACAAGGTTACAGGCACCGTCTGCGCCGTGCCATCTAAATGGCGCGGATACCTTTAATTCCTCAACTCCACGCCGCAGCACAAAACAAAAATGAATCAAGCAGAGGAACAAAGCAGTGCAAAATCATAATAATTTCCAACAATCGATCATTTCTTGGTTTCTCTCGCAGCACCGTGCCTCCGACAGTGGCTGGCAATTGAAAAAGGCCAACCATCCAGCATACATTCGCCAACAATTCGATAATAACATCCACACCACCGCCGCAACATAGGAGGGACGCTTAGGGTCTGCACAATGGAGGAAACCAGCAAACGACTCGGTGAACTCAATTCAAGTGTCTAAACCGAACCGCAGAAGACAACAACTACGGCGACCACGACCGGTTTGAGGTGCTCAAGTGAAGCTGCTTTAAAATGGAGGACGATGCAGGGAACTGGCGAACAGCACAAAGATAAATAAATAAATAACAACCTCCAAGTGCACAAAGAACGAGCAAAAGATACTCTCTCTCTCGTCCGGAACACTGTGTGACTTGCTGACGTCGCGCCGCGGCGTTGCCTCTCCGTTGGACGATGCCGAGTCAGTCAGTCAGGTTGGCTTCGCGTCCCAACATTGGATGCACACCCTGCCCATTCCATGTAATAATAGCACTTTATATCCACACACACACACACGCAGTCACTGACGTGCAGATGCAATGCGACGTCTTGAAAGCACTCTTCGATGCCCGGCGGTGATGCGATCGATCTTATCCTTGAACTGACTTCGATTTCAATTAGTTCTCTTCTCTGTCTACAGGTGGTCGACGACAATGGGGCGCGATTGGTGGAGGGGGAGGAGTGGGGAAGGGGGAGGGAGAAGACAACTGTTAATTACTTGTGATTATTGTAATGAATTTCACGTGAGAATATTCGGAGGCCAGCCACAGCTCCCACATCGAGGACAATGCATTGGCAGAGGCCGTCCCGTGAGTGAGGATGTGCCCTGTCACTCGGGCGGTGAGCGCAGACAGCAGACAGTTCACCTGGGTCTCGGCCTCCGGAATGTCTTTGGGGTGGTTGAGTGAGATCCTCCTGGCAGACGACATGTGCTGTATTTAGTCATTATCTGGTGGTGGTGGGATTTCTGATGAACTTTACAGGGGTCCGTTGAGTAATTTGAATCGGAATGGGTGCTACCTGAGATGCGAAGATTAGGCCAGCCCACATTGGGGATTTCGAGGAGACAATAACTAGTTTCGTCTAGACGGGTATAGCTTTAAGGTTGAATACGTTTTCATGTTTAAAGCAGTTCGTCCTGGAACTGATGTCAGTGTTGTTGGGGAGCCAAAATGCTTCTGCTTCATTTTGCTGATTGTCAAGCGTCACTGTGAATGGACCTTCTGAATGGAAGAACAACACCAAAAGTGGCATACAATCGATTCTAACAGTCTCTAATTGGAAAGAGGAGGAGATGAATCTCCTAGGGAATTTCTTAAGTCAGGACAACTCCTTGTTCTCAAATCATTTTAATTTTGAAGGCTGTCGTTGTCGAGATTATACGGAAGTCTTAAATTGTCTTGAGGATTGTTGTTGACAAGATTATACGGAAGTCTTAAGTTGTCCGTCTTTCTAGAGTCTCCGTTTACAAGTCAGTCCTACATAAACCTCCTACAGAACTTGACGGGGGACGGGTTTAAACTCCGGTGTGAATAACCTTCACACACACAATAAATAGAGGTTCGACTCATCATTCCTAGTCACACATGATGAGACGGAGACATATACTTTTGCAGTCTAGGGGATTACTGACATGCCAAAAGATGAAGCAGAAGTAGAGAGCTGTTGCGGAAAAGCCAAGTTACCTTATCGGTAACATCACTGGCCTCTGCGTCCGTAGAACTGATGTTTCTACACTCAGTCTGCAGTTCAACTGCAGCGGCTGCAGAGATGGGGCAGAGGAGGACCCTGTCGTGCACTGCTGTTGCACTCAGACACACGTCGAAGCAAACACAATACTCTATGAGTGTACCCGCCTTGAATAGGCTTCTCAATCTTCGTAGCTTGGAATGGGGTAAGACAACTGTTGAGTGTTGTAGAAGCTGGCCTAGGTCCACCGACGACTGTAAAATTATCAGATTTTTCCCAAAATTATCGTCTATTCATTTTCATCTTAGTCAATCCCAGTGCTCCGTTTGACACTGATTTTTGGCGAGGGTCATTGTTATGGAAGCCATTTGAGCCATTTACTGTGGCATTCCAAGATTTTTCTTGCTTTTTCTAAACCTTGAAGGTTTAGGCCGGAGGCTTTTTCGTCGGCCTCTTCTTTCGACCAAAATCTCTTACCGCGCATTTCAGAAACAAAAAATGGTCGTGGCGGCTAAATCTGTAGAATATGCTGATTACGGGTAGCAGGTCACTGCAGGGACATTCAAAAAGCCAATGACTTATCAAACGACCCCCTGAAGCTGATAGTCGACTTGGAAAACTTTGGTGCAGAAGGAAGGATCATCACGCAGGCACTCATCTACACTCAGGCATCATTTTTGCGCTGAGGCCGATCATCGACTTGGAATACTTTGGAGCAGGAGGACGTTGCTCACGTGCTACACTCAGGCAACGCTTGCTTCACTACACGGTAAAATATTGACAATACAACCCTGATTTCAAACAGAATCCAATTTGCTTTGAAGTCTTTGAAATCCGCCATGCACCGCGATGCCAAAACGATTTCAATTCGTTCCCTTCCCCTTCCGGCGATTTCTCAAATTCCAATCACCCAAGCCAATCGGTGCAACCCTGGCGGGGCATCACTAAACCCCCTCCCCCTAGGTGCCCACTCAATAGACGGCAGAATTTCAGCGGATATTTCCTGCAGATAAATATCGCATCTATTTGAATCGCGGCTACACCAAAAGCGATGAAAGACAGACACTCAGCATGGCGGTATTGCACAGATGCCTACGAAGCGGCTGGGAATGATGCCACAAGATGTCGGTGAATTGCGCCCCGTACACGCGGCTCCCAACGAATGAAGTGCATTTTCTGATTTCCTTCACGAGTGATTTATCAGAAAATTTATCGCCATCGCCATTGCCGGCGGGTTACGGACAACGATTGAGTAAAACACTTCATCTCTCTGGAAATCGTCACTGCTGGTCGGCGCGGTGATATAGTTGGCCGCCGGCGGCGGCAGCATCTTCCGAGCGGTTGTCTCTCCATAAATAGAGTTTCGCGCTGGGATTTCCTCAAGTAAGCCGGTTGCAGATGCAGAGTGCGTTGAGAGATGGAGCTGCGGCAACTCGCGGCGGTGACTTGACAAAGGTGGGGCTATGTATTCTCATACAAGCACACAAGCAATTACATTCGCATTTCATTTCATTGCATCGGCTGGAGCAGGGGCGCAGGGAAGAAGGAGAGAAAAAGTTAGCATTTTACGCGCACTTTCTGCAAACTTCTTCGATGCGTCGTAACTCAGGGAAGTCGTTAAATTTCTGAAATTTTCATCGAATTTCACAATTTCCACTGAGCTTGGTACCGGGTTTACTGTTACGGGAGGCCATACAATGCGAGTAACAGAATTTTATGACCACTGATTGGTGGATTGGGGAGCGATGCCAAAGCGGGGCCTTCATAAATTCTCTTCAAAAGGCTTGTTATGCTAAAGATCTCGTAAAAATGTTTATGCGAATTAAGTCGGTTCTGAATTAAGCCTTCGGTTGGATGAGAGTGAGTGGGATAAGCCGCACCTTTGCGTCGTGGGGGATTATCGATTTTGTGTATTTTTTGTGATTTTATTTACCCGCAAAATCCGCAAATTTAGAGACAAATTTGAGGATTATGTGATAAATGTGGATAAACCAAAACTGGGTGTGGCCCTGGCGAATGAGATGAATTTGACCGTACGAGGACTGTGGACTTGCATTCATTTGTCAAGAAGTCAGTCAACCTGACCCAGCTACCTCATGAATGAAAAATTAATGAATGGATGGTTTTTCTGACACGAACGGTGTATAATATCTGTTCGTCGAGCTTCTCATGAAGTTTAGCGCTTTACACGAAGGCCAGTATGGACTGTCTTGGACACCAAACCAGGCCTATTTGTTTTCACTTAATGACTATGGAATGATGTCTGGTCTTTAATCCACTGAATATATGGTTTTAACACGTTTTTATGGATTATGATATCGGTGAAGGTGGGTATGCGCCTAAGGAGCACATTTTTATTCCAACAATAGTCGGCTTAGGCATCAATGTTGTGATTGGGTTTTTGGTGTCTGATAAGGTGATCGTAAAGACCAGTCGGTCACCCCGATTCCGGTTGTCGCTTAACGACATGTCACTAAACGACTGCGTGAGATCGCTAATACGGTTGTCGTTAAAGTAGTCGTTTTACGTAATTTTTCTCAATTTCACTCATTTTTCGGTTTTACAGTTGTCGATTAAGTGTCACATAACGACTATTTAAACGACAGAATCTGGCGTTTAGGATTTTTTAAATGATTCCCAGTGAAACCGTTTTTTTTTTTTTTGTGGTGTAATTACACTATTTAACTGTTTTCCAAATTTTAAGGGAATTGTAAGGGAACGGGAGGACATTTCAAGCAATCGACGAAGCGGTAGCTAGACTTCTTTCATTACATGAAGCAATGGACAACTAAGAAAAAGTGCTCGGCAGCAATGAAGACGTACGAGATCGAACGAAAACTAACCACGTACTTTTTTTTTGGTTTTAATCTCTTGTAATTGGGTCTATAACTTAATTCGTGCGATTTTTATTTTCAAAATTTGAACGTTTATTTAAGAAAAACATGTACAATAGTAAAGGGAGATTTTTTAGCTATTATCTTTTTGGTAACACTGGTTTAAACAGCTGACTCACTGTCAAACATCTTCAGTTTGGTCTATAATTTAACCATGAATCGTCATGATAATCATTGAATTTTGTTATCAAAATGCGTGCTCTGTTAAGAAAGTTCATCGCGCGCTTCTTCCATTTTATGGTCAGTTTAGAGGGATCTCATTTTTGGCTCAATGGGTACGTAAATAAGCAGAATTGTCGATTTTGGAGTGAATATCGGCCAGAAGCATTGCAAGAGCTACCAATGCATCCAGAAAAAGTCACAGTTTGGTGCGGTTTATGGGCTGGTGGCATCATTGGACCCTACTTCTTCAAAGATGATGCGAATCGTAACGTAACTGTGAATGGTGAGCGCTACCGTGAGATGATATCCAACTTTTTTTTGCCCAAAATGTAAGAGCTTGACTTGCATGACATGTGGTTTCAACAAGACGGTGCCACATGCCACACGCGCAACAATGGACTTATTGAGAGGCGAGTTCGGTGAACATTTTATTTCACGTTCGGAACCGGTCAATTGGCCGCCTAGATCGTGCGATTTAACGCCTTTAGACTATTTTTTCTGTTAAAGCTCACGTCTATACAGACAAGCCCGCTTCAATTGCCGCATTGGAAGACAACATTGAAGCATTTATTCGTGAGATACCGGCTGAAATGTTGGAAAGAGTATGCCAAAATTGGACTAAGCGGATGGACCATTTGAGGCGCAGTCAAGGTCAACATTTGCATGAAATAATCTTCAAACATTAAATTATATGGACCGTACTATCGATTCAAATAAAGATTTCATGCATTTTTCTGAATTTTATGTGTTTTTTTTTTTTTTTTTGAAAAACTTTCCAATAGCTTGAACAAAGTCCCCCCTTATTATTCAAAGTATTGCCCATCTGAAGCTAAGATTTTTTCCCATCTATCTGGCAATTTGGGGATCCCATCCCAAGAGAACTGCGCCGGCTTGGCAGCCAAGCATGAATCAAGCCAATTTTTCATACCCTGCTCTGATGTGAACCGTATGTCAGGGAGGGCGTTCTGCATCGACCGGAACAAATGGTTGTCAGAAGGGGCAAGGACTGGGCTATAAGGTAAAACTTCCCATCCACTGTTTTCCAAATAGTTCTTAACCGGAATAGCAACGTGGGGCCGAGCGCTGTCGTGATGGAAAATTATTACCTCGTGTCTGGTCGCATATTCCGGGCGTCTATCGGCTACTGCTCTCTTCAAACGGATTAATTGTGTTCGGTAGCGTTGTCCATTGATGGTTTCACCCTGTCTTAGCAGCTCATAATACAGCACACCCTTCTGATCCCACCAAGTACAGAGCATTACCTTCTTTCTTTCTCTTTCTTTGTTTGGCGCTACAGTCCGGGGTGGACCTGGGCCTCAACCAACAAGCCTCTCCAGCCAGCACGATCTTTCGCCAGCTGCCTCCAGTTGTGCACACCAAGTTGGTTGAGGTCCTTCTCCACTTGTGTGCGCCATCTTGTTCTAGGACGCCCTCTTATGCGTTGTCCCAAAGGTTCGGAATCGAAGACTCTTCGGGCCGGAGCTGTGGTGTCAATCCGCTCTACGTGACCTAGCCATCTTAAGCGTTGGATCCGAAGACGCTTCACTAGGTGCATGCCGCTGTACAGCCCGTACAGTTCGTGGTTGAATCTCCTTCTCCAGATGTCATCAATACAAACAGGACCAAAGATCGTACGCAGAACTTTTCTCTCAAAAAGACCAAGAGCTTCTTCATCCGCTTTCAATAGCGTCCATGTCTCTGCGCCATAGAGCAGGACGGGGATGATTAGGGTGTTATATAAAGTCAACTTGGTGTTTCGAGAGATGGCTCTGTTACTCAATTGCCTCTTGAGCCCAAAGAAACAGCGATTGGCAAGAGTAATTCTGCGCTTGATCTCGGTACTGGTGTTATTGTCCCTGTTTACTGCAGAGCCAAGGTAGACTAAGTCCTTGACTACTTCAAAGTTTCTGCTGCCCATTATGACGCTCTGTCCGAGGCGTCGATGTTGTGCGTCCTTTCGTGATGACAGCATGTACTTTGTTTTGCCCCGATTAACTGCCAAACCCATTTTAGCCGCTTCCGCTTCAATGCTAGCAAAAGCCTCATTGACAGATCGCTGTGTTCGTCCAATCACAGAGCATTACCTTCGCGCCATGGATATTCGGCTTTGCCGTTGATTTGGCTCGTTGCCTAAGCCAAAATCAGTAGAAGTGTCATGCCAACAAAACTAGCAAATCTCTAAACCATTATGCCAGTTAACTAGCAGATTTCTCACCATTATTCCAGTTGACTTGCACATTTTTGACCGATTGTGCTTTCATTCTTTGTTTTGATTGGAGAAAATAAGTGATTAAACAGCTCTGTTGCTTTTGGCATTTAGCTGTCAAACCAAATTGACACAAATGCAGTGCGATTTCGTGTGTAGTTCAAACATACAATATATGTGAACAATTCCAGTTTTATCCCAAAGAAGTCAACCGGTTTTAAACAAATACTATTTTGTGAAATCAAAGTTGTTGATAGGCTGTGGTCATAACTCTGTTTTTACACTGGCAACTTTTTGAGTAAGATTTTCTCAAATTTCCTTTTGTGATCCCAAGCCATTTTCGCACTGGGAATTTTTTGGCGTTGCCGATGGAGATTTTTTCGTCTCTATTGGTTTCTACACGGGTTGGTTCAGAGGGCAGAGAATTTTTTTTATGATGGGAAAACCTCTGAGTGAAATTTAAGACCATTTTAAAATAATTGCCAATAAAATGATATGCCAGCAGTCAGCAAAAAATAATATAATTTTGTTGTGCAATGTATGCTCATTTAATAGGGTTTTATTCCATTTCATACGCCTCAATATCAAAATCCTGTAAATCCATGCAAACAATCTTCTAAATAAACAGTCCTAAAATTTAGACATCGGCAGGCAATTCCCTGCAATAAGTATCCGAAAAAATGAATCTCTTTTTCAAAAAACTCAAGCCTCATCAAACGTCATATGTTGTATGCTTCCAATATTTTGTCCTCGCACAAGGCTGACAACGAAAGGACAATAAAGCAATTCGAAGATATAACGAAGAGAGAATACGAGAAATCCGAAGGAAACCCCCAGCAGGAGAGACACGGATTAACCCCAGCATGTCTCACCTCCTCTGCCCACAAGATGGAAAAGTTGCAGACAAATTTAGCGAGTGTGGAAACAGCATAAATAACTTTAAATTTTCAATTAGATTTTGGCGTGGAATGCATTCACACACCTAAATGTAGGGGAAGACGAGTCGTGAAAGGCTCCAGCCCAGAAATGAAGATGGAGATAGCCAAGTTCTACCTCTCGTGCGCCTTAAAATTGTTGACAATTGTTTTTATATCGTTTTCTCAAACAAAATTGACCAATCAGTGAAAGGCAACTACATTATTTCGTGAATAATTGTCAAACATTCATGTCTCTCAAATTCGTCGATGGGCTAGGAGCAATAAGCTGTGAAATTGGCCATCATCAGTTGGCACTTCATTTCTGCTCCAGCACATTGAATCCGTAGCGTGCATTGCGGTTTTTCAAAAAAGTTACAACTCAGCCCTAATGAGAGGGAGAGACACAGCAAGTGGAATCCATCACGCCGGATGAACATGGTCAACTTTTAACTTTTCGAGCGGTTGACAATTGTTTCCCTGGAAATTCATTCGGGTGCTCTGTATTTACTTGTCTTTTGTTTTGTTTAGAAGTGTTTTTAATTGATTCCTAATAAATTTGGAGCTTTGAAATCTCGAATTTGGATTGCCCACGCAACGTACTCATTCGGAAAATTTTCCTGTGGACTCTAAACTCGACTGTAGCCTTAAGTGTCGTCATACCGATACTTAAACTGCGACTGCAAAATGGCATGACTCTCGAAACTGCTCCAATCGAATAAATAAAACGACAAGCGGGATAAGGGTGAACATAACCATGTTTTTACATTCAGTGGTCTGTGTAAAGGACGATGTCGCCGGTAGCTGCTACAGCAGTCTAATAAGTCAACATCTTTACCATGAAGCAGTCCCAAATGGTGACCAAGCTGTACTCCGACGAGAGTGAACTGATCCTTGGTGGAGAGTTTCGGTAGTCCACTAGATGAAGTTTCAAAGTTAACTCCATTTGTTTTTCGAAATACAAATTCTCAATTTCGACCGATCGGCTACCCCATAATATTTCGCCATCGACCAGGCTCTGTCGACTGCCAAAACTGCCAACTAACAAATGTCATTCGCATCAACTTGGCGCCCAAACAAATTCGACCCGGAACCTAAAAAGCAGCTTGTATTGCCTTCATACTTTCTTAGCCTTCTGCATGCAGACTTCGGCAAACAGTGCAATATCTTGGGCACACACATTCCTGATAAACAACAGAAAACACCTCCAAATCTCGTTCAACAAGCATAGAACCGGAGTATGAGAGGATATTTATGTCACATTCCATTAGCGCTTAGGACAGCCCCCAGCTGCGCTTAGACAACGAATTCAGTCACCGTGGACCACCTCAGAGCTTCCAGCACAGCCACGTACATTGCCCTCAGAGCGGCGCCCCTTCCAAGACGACTTGCCGTCGCTCTAGGAACCACAACACGCACACAACGTTCTCTCGAAAACACGCTCGACTGGCCGACCAAATTCAGCTATCATGTTCGCACTCGTGTTCCGATGCTCGATGTCCTGCGGGATATTAATCTCATAAATTTTGCATCCCCGCCTTGTGTTCGATTGAACTGCTGCCAGCTGAGTTATGAATTTACAACGCAGCCACACAGATGGCTGTGTCTCGAACAACGAGGACCGAGTAACGTGCCAGGGGTGACATACTTGTTGGACGTATCTGAATAGATTTCGACAAATCCGCGCGTATCTTGTTCCAATTATGGGGCATCTGCGAACATCTAAGCATTCCATGTCATCTAGATGCACTCAGAGAGATGTGCAGCAGATACACGAGGAGTATTGGAATGCAACAACTCCGAACGGAGACGCAGGTTTGCCTGTGCCTCACAGTGTTACGCACGTTCCTCTGCACTGCAGTCGAGTGCGTTGCTGGAGAGGACAGAGCCTAAGAAGCACTCAACGGGAACAAGAAGAGAAAAACAAGAGGCCTGCACCATGTCAGTCTTGACTTACAAGGAACAAGAATTAATCCATTAGAGAGCTCCGAAGAGGGAGCGAGAGGGCGAGGGATTCTTAGGAATTTCTAAGTCATGTCCCACCATGCAAGGCATTTCCACTCGACTACGAAGGAAACGACCAAGCAGCCATCACAAAGGTCAGCTCCACGGGTGCGGACGGGACTGACTACGACCAACAGACGCTCGATCGTGTTCCAGTGAATCTGCGCGATTGTCAAACGCGAACAACAACTCACCGACAATTGGCTCTGAATTGCGACACAACCTCGCTCATCCGCTGTTCGCAAACTCCCCCCACGTTGGGGCAGTCTTTGCAGTCGCCGCCAAACAGCAGTCGTTGCGCGCCGCCAACCCCACGCGATCGCTGGAAGCACACACAATCGTAACGCGCAAATGCAAATTCAAGGAACATCCACAACTTCAAACTACTACAAGATGGATAACAAGCCTCGACAAAACATACGCGTAAATTGTTTCGCAGAAACAGACACAAAAACACGAACCACGACCGCTCAAAGATACACAACAATGCTTGAGATACGAGCGCCGCCGCGCCGTGCCGCAAACGAGCCACCATCGAGGCACTCGTGAGCTATTGGAAACGTAAACGCAATCTGTTTACACGAAACGTGATGTATCTCGGAACAGAGTTTATAATTGTTTGCCTTCGTCTTCAGATGGTTTTTTTCTTCGTTTTTTTGCAAGTGTTTTGTTTGGTGTATCTTCTTCCGTTTTATTTGTGTATCTCAAAGATACGAGCATATATTTGTTCTTGCACAACATCAGCACGACTTGAAAGAGATTTCGACTCGTTTTGTATGTGCGATTGGGGAGTAAATGTATCTATTTATCTTTAAGATACTTTCAATCTCATGAACTTTCTTTCGTTTAGTTAAATTGATTGCTTCTGTCGCGTATCGGTGTATCCGTAAATGCTTCTAAATCCCAGCACTTTCTCTTTGAGATATAAAACTTATCGTAAACAGATGGCTGTTACCGAAAAGATACCCACACGACAGAGGTGATAAATGCATTCGATTGGCGAGTTGGAATAGATTCAATAGACGACTTGCCAGGAATGGTGGTTCAGTGGCTGCGAGTGATTACGTACCTGAAAAGAAAAGAGAAAATTCGATTTTAGTTTCTATCTTTAGACGTGGAATAAAAGTATTTGACTTGGGCATGAGCATAGGAAAAAAGAATGTAATTTTAAAGAACAATGCGTCTCGTGAATGTGAATGTGCATGTTTAAAAATGAAAGGATAATTGATTTTTGAGAAAAAATGTTTTTGTTCGGGCGCCATTTCTGTTTGGATGACATCGCGTTGCGTAAATATCGCTGCTCTACCATCCTCAATAAATTTGGATCCCCACCAGGAAACTCCGACCTCACGATACCTAAGCTCATCTTCGAGAAAAACTTCTCAACCAGTATACCCCCAGATCTTACTGGACGTCTGAAAACCAGACGCTGGACGGTCCTTTGTCCATTTTGACAGATGGATCGAAGATGGGTGAAGGAGTGGCTGTGGCAGTCTACTCTAAGGATCTGTATTTTCAACTGTCATTCCGACTACCCGACGCCCATTGTAGCGTCTCTCAGGCAGAGACTATAGCGATTAAAGAAGCTCTGTCTTGGCTAGAGAATAGTGTAGTATCAGGTACAGATATTGTCATCTGTTCAGACAGCCAGCACAGCGATCAAATCTCTAAGGGCAGTCGCAACTAACTCCAAGAGGTCCCTCACTCATCGCCTATCTCCTAACGAGATGGCCAAGTACTTCAGCATCCAACTTATGTGGTTGCCGGAATACAGCGAATAACGAAGCAGAGGAATTCGTTAGAAATGGCACCACCTAAACACTCTGATCGGATAGGGACCTGCCGTCCATGTCCATCGCTACTACAAAACATCGAAAGCTTGAAACGCTTACTCACGCGCAACGAAGATGATCTTCTGGCATTGGATGCCTCATCACAAAGCAATTATGGCCTCCCATCGATCCAAAAAGCGCTCACGCGACCTGATCAGACTGACTAGGGGGAATCTTAGGAATCTCATCGGCGTCATAACCAGCCATTGTGTCATTGGAATTCACGCCTCTAGACTACGCCTCCCCAACAACGACTTCTGCAGAAGTTGTAGGGATGAGAAAGAAGAAGAAACCATTTCACACCTTTTTCACAATTGCAATGCCCTTTCCTCTCGCAGACTCAGTCACTTGGACACTCCATATTTCTACGACTTGACAGATCTAAACATCAGTCAACTCCATCGCTTTATTAAGAGCTTCAAATGGTTTGCGGATTAGAATCTATTTGATCTTGCGGTAACACAACGGGACTACTTTTGGCCTAAGTGAGGCTACCCCTTAAGGTAGTCAGCCACTGTAACGTAACCTAAGGGGTGGACGAAAATTGTGTTCAGATATTAAAAATTATGTTTAAATATTAAAAATTATGTTTAAATATTTAAAATTATTTTTTAAATATTTAAAATTATTATTAAATATTCAAAATTATTTTTAGATATGCAAAATTGCATTTAAATACACAATTTTAATGGAAACCTCTTATTGTCACATAAACTTGCGCAGGGAATGCTTTTTTATTATATTATTCATTTTTTTAGCATATTTTTTTATGGGACAGCTAACTTCCCAAGCAACATGCAGACACCATTTATTTAATTAATATAATTTTATTTATTTAATTTATTAGAGGCAATGCAGTAAATGCTGCTTGGACAGGTTTCTGAAAGAAACAACCTTACCTTGTCGAAGCACAGCAGACGAAACGAAATGGAAGATGTTACACCAGAAGTCGAAAATTGTTTAGGCATATTCACGAAAGGGCGAGCTGCCCCGATTGATTGACATTATTCCATTGACATGCGAAAGGACATATATTCCATCAATAAAATGTTAGTTAAAAATGTACGTTTCATTCAGAACTTATTGAGAGACCTGTAACATAAAATGCAACTTATCCATACTTCACTACCATTTCAATGCTGAGAGTGATGCTCGGGTTGTTTCTTTGGATTTTTTTTCTTGTGTTTATGTGGCTAGCAAATGCGAGGAATAAAAATGCAGAGCCAGAAATTCTTTCTTGAATGAACCTCTCACAACCCCTCAACTCTAAACAGAAGGTTTAAGCAGCTTCAGAAATGGTGACGCCCAGCAATGTCATGTCATCTCAGCAACAATCGCCACGAAAATGTACACACTTTCGCTGTAGCAACAAGAAATTCAAGGAGCAGTCTGTGTCATGGTTTTGGAAGAAGACAAGTCCCTCAGTAGCCGATTAAACGTCACATTCGTCACGATCTCCATCTCACTTAAGTCAAACGCGTCACACGGTCACCACTTTACGATGCAACGTCATAGGTGCTTAATGATCCCCAGCAGTTTTCACCTCGCCTCGTGGTGTACGTTGGATGGATTCTGACAATCATTTCAGCTAATCTCGTCCCCTCTGGGCTTTGAAATCGAATGGTATGGAGCCATGATCATCGGGATCAGACCCTGCCCTCGAGCTCGGCTGGTTTGACAGAAGTTTGTGTAAACAAATGTACGACGCGATGATTGATAACCACAGATCTTCGGAAAGAGTTCGTGCAGCAATCGTCTGAGAAAAGGCCGACGAAGAGTAATCGAGGTCCTAACTGAAACCGCTGAGGTATGGTGATTGATTACTCGCTTCGCTCTAAAGGAACGCAGAGACTAACGCCAAAGACAGGACCGTCTCTCCCTCCACCAAGGGACAATTGATGGAGATGATGACACGGGATGGTGCCAGAAGGCACCCTCACCGGATGCACTTGAAAGAGCAATCAACTCATGAGTCCCTCCCTGCACCGTCCATCCAGGAAGGGATCCATGTTACGCCACAAAATGTCACCACACTACATCGCAAGATGCAAATAGATACGTTTCCCTGTCCAGCACCCGCTGTCAGTCAAATAATTAATTTCCACAATCTCGCGGATCTCAGCGCAGCAATTACCCACAATCTGTCATGTGGCCAATTCGACTCGCGGCCCGCAGGCAAGCGCACAAGACTTGCGGCGATTCCAGTCATTACCCTGCGCCGGGTAGTCAACCAGTTTGCGTCTAATAACGACAATCAATCACGCAGCACGACGTTGGACTATCGATACGTGCTCTGGTCGGTGGTGTGCTGTGGTGTGGGCCGCCCCAAATTGCAGTTGGAGTGAGTGCACGAACCACATGACCCTCACCTCTCTCCCCCTTTCCCATCCGACAGCTGGCAATGCTAACGACTCATAATTATTAGATACACTATCTGCACTGAGTGGAAACCTTTTAGCAGCCTATTGCGGTGGATGCGGTGCTGTGGAAACCTCTTAGCACCTTTTGCTAACTTTCTGAGTTTTCCTGGCTGTGTTGCTGGTACCGGTGAGCAAAGGTTCAACCCTTGCCCCACGCCGCTCAATACTGGCGGTGTGCTGTGTGCTGCTCTGGGCGCACAGAGGAGTGGTTCGATGCATGCTCCATGTGGGTGCCTGGCTTGATTTTCTTCGAATTGAGATATTCCGGCGCCCAGTGGGCTTCTGTGCAGCCGACGCTGACAAATTGCCCGACAATTCGCCGTGTCAAGGCTCAAGCCAGCGATGATGTATGCAAACCATGGGGGCAGCTTATCCCCAATGAAATGTCATCACGTCGGTGCGTACATTATGCTCGGGGAAATATGCGGGCTGCCGCCTATAATCGCATTAGCCATCTCGAACATAAACACAAAATAATGAGCGTCTCTCGGATTGATGGTTTATTCATGGTATATCTGGGTTTCCAATTACGGACCGCGGAGCACCGCCGCGACAACCGCGCTGGCCTCGAGTGGGTCTCTGCGAGGAGGCGCGTAACAATTAAAGCCGAAAAAAAAACAAGCTTCGGAGAGGCGATTTGAATTTGTCAAATGTCGGGAGGGAGCTGCGATTTGCATACGATTCAAGTCGTTACCATTAATCATAATCCGCCAGCGGAGTGGGGTTACGTAACGAACAGGTATGCGTACTGCGTGCGTTCGTGTGTGTGGGACTGAGTGATGGCCGAAACCCGATATGGAAATCGGCTGAGCTGAGAATGGAGCGGAGATTAATTTGCCTGGAGGAGCTTTGTCGTGATTGGTCGGGAGAATTGTGTTGGAATGGGGTTAGACTGTGGTCTCTTTGTGAGAGGGAAGTGAGGAACGTGTTGATGGCGAATCACGGCATGGCATGACCTCTGTGGAAACTTCAACCGCAGAGTGCTTTATCAAATGATAAGATGGAACATTGATCTTGGCTTGAGAGGATCTCGATGCGTTCGTGATGGCCATAGCAGTCGGTAGTTCGATTAGGTGACAATTTCCATCACGCCCGTCACGGATACAAAATTACATCTTTGGCTTGAGTTTCCATCAGGAAAAGTGGTTTGTTCGAGTCTAATGTCCGGGCTTAATGTGACTGCGATTTGAAGCAGTTACAGAGTAACGTGAAAACAAAATTTGAAATGCAAAGTTTATTTTATGAATGGCTGAAGACGCTCTCACCAATCAAATCCCTCTTTTGTGCAGACGTGACGTTCGTACGGGTAATCATCTTATTTTACGATTGTAACGAAAAATTCGGATCAACTTCGTAAAACTGTGGAACATCTTCACGAACATTTCTAATAACGACTAAGTAAATTATGACTTTTAAAGTACCGTCACGATCGTCACGTTACGCAAAATGTGACGTCTAGACTTCCAATGTTTAGAATTTTGTGAGCAATTTAACGAAGGTTCAGGACGCCGGATGGTGACCCAAAAATTATGGCAAATTTGACGAACTATAAAAGTAATGACACAATCGGACATTTCCCCGAAATGTTACGGATTCACCTACTCAAGTTTAAAACGACTGGATGGCGCAGTTGGTAAAGTGCCTGCCCCTTATTAGAGTGGTACGCTTTTATCTGGGTCTAAGTGTGCTCGTGAGTTAACTAGCAGCCCTGTTCCCTACCTAAACCTGGTAAGTTTGTTAAAGGACGATCAGAACTGTGCAACGGAAGTAAAGCCATCCTTTGGAGCGGCCCGTTTCGCATAACGCATTGAAGTCACCTGTCAATGGCTAAGGGATGATCAGCAATGTAACGAACCCTTGGAACAGTGTCACAAAAGCCATGAAAAATACATGTGATCAGGAACGTAAAGAACGACGATCAGAAGCTTAAAAAAAAAATATGAACAAAATTCGCTAGATGTACTAAAAATGTGAAGACTGTGAAATGCTTCGCAAATTTCACACAAGGAACAAAAGAATTTCGTGAGCATTATCAGGGATTTTACAAACATCAGCAACATCTCATGTTAAGAGTCAAGAGATCCATCAATTTACGTCACGTCACGGCATGTCAACAGATCGTTGCAGCGTCCCATTACACTCTCTTTGTGACACCTCACATTAACAACGTAGTCTTTGGTGACAAAAATTGTGTGATGGTACCCCTCCAATTAAGAGGTTATTTCCTGTTCTTAACTACTGTCACAAAAAACAGCTCAGAGCTGCGCACTCACGCCACCAGCATCACAAGCAAGCTGTATTTTTCCAAAGAGAGTGCACATCTCCCCGATAAACCACCTCCCTTGTTGCGAATTCCACAAAATCGACAGACTAATCAGCGCCTTGAATCAGCTAATTCAGATCGTAAATGGACAAAGTTAAAATCCAATCAAAACCCGTTCTCCAAGCCGATTTCCTCTTAAATGTCTCCCAAAGTGCACAGGGAATCATCACCCAGTCAACACACTCCAAGCATCGCACCTCAATTTTCGATCGAGTGATGCTGCAAATGCATCGTAAAAAAATTGTTTTACGATCATCTCCGTTGGAATGTTTACAAATCGACTACCAAGCCAGTTATGGTTGCGGTACGAATACAAAGGGCCAGCAAACTGGGGCCAGTCACCTCGCGAATTGAATTTGAATTCGGTCTCGATCATCATCTCAGTGCCGGCTCTGGTGACCTATGCCCGGGCAAAATGACATTAAAACTACGGGGCCCATAAAATGATGGGGGACACACGACGGGCAATGGCTCCGTGGGCATGCCTCACACAGCGATTGGATTTATGGCGTTTTTCGTCGATTCGATTTGCTGCACCACTGAGAGTGGATTGAGGACATGTTACAGCGGGAACTGTTGTTTTATGTCCTTATGATTGTTTGTCATCAAAATGCGGGAACACGTTGTCGTTAGGAAAGTTTGTTCCTAAGCACCATGGAGGGCCTGTTTCGGGATTTAACGGTCGCCGTTGATATCGAATTCATCGGCAAAAGGTCACCAGCGGGCTTGTGTCACCATTTTATGACTAGCAATAAAATAAAAACTTTAAAAGTTGTGCGGTGAGTGTGGGAATTCTTGTGGTGATTTGATGAAGAGTTCCGGTGGGGTTTGAACCGGTAAGACGGACGTCTTGACCACTTGAACTTAGAGGAGGTGACGACCAGAGGACGTCCAGAGATGGAAAAGATGACAGCGTCGTTCGTTCATTGACTTCCGGCGATTGGGATAGGCATCAATTCGCTCAATTCGTCTCAGAGTTCTAGTTTGAGAATTTTTACTTGTACATGCCACTACACATGTAGACATGTGTACATGTGTCGCAACATGGCGTTCGCTGGAACCATTAATAAGCCGCAAGGACAGTCCCTAATGGTAAAGGTCTAAACCCATAGAATCCGTTGCGTGAGTGCGTTTATAATCCACAAGAATCGTAATTGCCGGATTGCAAGGAGGTACGTACGTTGCGTCCGAAATCCATCGGAGGAACTGTCACTGTCCCAGTCGACCGACTTAACTTTTGCTTAAATTTAAGAAATTCTTTAAGAAACTGTTGGCACAAAATAAAACGTCATAAAATGACGTAAAGACAAACACATAATCAGCACCCGAATGAATTTCCATGGAAACATCTGTCAGCCGCACAAAAAGTTAAAAGTTGACCAATATCATCCGGTTTGCTGTCTCTCTCCATCTCATTAGGGCTTATGAGGTGTCAATTTTGTGACATTACGCGAAGCACGCAACGGTTTGGGCCTTTACTGGATTGGACTCGACAAACGCGTGCTTCTCACACGGTCAGTTGTGCGTTGCAATGTCGAGGGCAAAGGATTCAGGGCAAGCACACTTTGTAGCTGATGATGTTTCAGAAACAAGAAATGTAGGTACTCTACAAACAAGTTTTGTAATAAAAACATATGAGAAAGTTTAATTTTCTAGACGTTTTACTATTTTGAACACATTTTTGCTGAAAACTACCTGACTAGGGTCTATGACAGTTGCTAAGAGATGGCGTAACTTGTATTACTCCATTGGAACATGCGTTGGAAAGCTACTGTCATTGTACGTCATTTCAGTATATGTCATTCATTTGAAGCGTAAACAACAATAATTTCTTTTTCACTCAAATATGTCGAACTTTGTGCCTGAAGAAGTGTTTTTGCGCGGAGTTCTTCTTCATGAAGAAAACTGCTGCCGAAAGTCATCGTATTTTGGTGGAAGTTTATGGTGAACATGCGCTAGCTGAGCTAACGTGCCAAAAATGGTGTGCACTTGCTTGGCCAACCAGCCAAATCAACGGCAAAGCCGAATATCCATGGCGCGAAGGTAATGCTCTGTATTTGGTGGGATCAGAAGGGTGTGCTGTATTATGAGCTGCTAAGACAGGGTGAAACCATCAATGGACAACGCTACCGAACACAATTAATCCGTTTGAAGAGAGCAGTAGCCGAAAAACGCCCGGAATATGCGACCAGACACGAGGCAATAATTTTCCATCATGACAGCGCTCGGCCCCACGTTTGCTATTCCGGCTAAGAACTATTTGGAAAACAGTGGATGGGAAGTTTTACCTTATAGCCCAGTCCTTGCCCCTTCTGACTACCATTTGTTCCGGTCGATGCAGAACGCCCTCTCTGAAATACGGTTCACATTACTTACTTACTTAAGGTGGCGCTACAGTCCGGGGTGGACCTGGGCCTCAACCAACAAGCGTCTCCAGCCAGCTCGATCTTTAGCTAGCTGTCTCCAGTTTCGCACGCATAGTTGGTTGAGGTCCCTTTCCACTTGCGTGCGCCACCTGAGTCGCGGTCTTCCTCTACTGCGCCGTCCCCCGGGGGTGGATTCGAAGACTTTTCGGTTCACATGCGAGCAGAATATCAAAAATTGGCTTGATTCATTCTTGGCTGCCAAGACGAAGCAGGTCTTTTGGGATGGGAGCCACAAATTGCCAGAAAGATGGGAAAGAGTCATAGCTTCAGATGGGCAATACTTTGAATAATACTATTGTACACGTTTTTCTTAAATAAATGTTCAAATTTTGAAAAGTTATAGACCCAATATATTTTCACAAACCCGGGCAAAACCGGGTACAAAATCAAGTTTTTACTCTAGTTTGACAACCGACTTTCATTTATTCGAAAAGAGTCTCTTTACGGTATTTTTAAGCACTTAGTATGCTCCATTGTGCTGGTTTGGCGAAATATGCTAGCGAATCACGAGCACAGACATTGGAATTGTGTTACCAACATCTACAAAGACAGGAGCAGTGCTGGACCATCAAATCTTCAAAGTGTGGTAGATCCCGAAGAAAATGAGCGGTAGATTTGAGAAAAGCCTGGTAGATCCTGTTTACATACTCAATTTCCAGGAAATGTCACATGCTACGTGAACGGTTTCATAAATGAAATGAAATATGTAGCTCCCTACTTTCCCATGAAATTCCGTTCAGATTGAAACACGGCCGTTGCTAATTACAATTCTTTGTAATTGTTTGCACATAATTACCTTTGAAATTGTGTGTTTTTGGGAAGGGTTTCAGAAACAAAACATAACGACCTCAAATGACATGAAAAGGGAGAATTACAATGTGTGGTAGATCTTGCACTTTGGGTCGTAGATGTGGGAGATTTGACAATTTTCCAAATTGTGGTGAGCTACCACAATTGTGGTCCCAACACTGGTCAGGAGTTCCGTCGTAAGGACATGAGCGTGTCTTCCCATTGAGATTCAGCAGGTCAACGGAAAGTGTAAGTGTGGCTCAAAACTCAAATCATTCTAGAGCTACGTGCCCACAATCGATAGCTTATCTGCTGGTCACTCACTGTCCTTCGTTTAACAGAGGCGAACAATTTTACGCAACAGAAAGAGACGGCTTAAAGCTTAATTAGGCGGACTAGTTGATGAAGATCTCAATCGGTAAAATAAACCGAATTTTCTGGCTGTCTTTGGTGTTTCTTTGTTACGACATGAAGACACCTCAGTTCACTAGGCAAAGTCATTTTTCGCGGTGTTGTGGAGGTCCACTCAGAGGAACGGTCTAGACCAGAGTTGGCATAAATAAAGCAGGCGAGGGGCACACTCTCCGTCACTGTTCCTTGAGTCCGTTGTTTCGCAACCAACGAGCGGAATTATTTCACTTCTTCCAAATATGTGCATCTTCTTCAGGCATAAACTGCTTTGAGGTTTGAAGAAGGAATTCCAATGTATTATATGAGCTCTCTAGCCACCACCACCGACCCATCACCCATTCAACATTCCACATCTCATTGGACGCCACTTAGGACACATCGCACACATCAAACGCTCGCCGCCTCAGTCCATCATCACCTCGTTACAACAAATATGAAGCCATTCCCCCTCATTTCGTATGCGAATTGCTTCATAAACCCGCCAACATGTCACTTCGTCAACAGCTATTTAGTGAGCAAACACCGCGCAACCACTTCATAAGTTTCACCGTCCAAAGTGTCTTTGCGTGGAAACTTTCACATCAAGACCCGCCCCCTCTCGCTCGGCACCCACGGATGCCGTCGGAAAACCCAATTAAAAGTCTGTCATGCGCCATTAAGACCCAATTAAAAGGATAAAACCTATCCACAGGCGATTGGGCCCAATCAATAACATCTCAATTGGTTTCGCGACGAAAATTAAACACAAAGCCTGCAGCCGGGTGCAGAGCATGGAATTTAATAAGATCCAAGTCTGAGCGGACTTATGATAGGCTGTCGCCGGCCAATTTGAAGTCCGAGGTGCATGCATTCGGTGAGATGGTGGCAATCGATTAGTTGCGATCGCGTAGTTGGACCCAGTTTTGAGGCCGGCCATGTGACGGGGCTCATGTAAAGTCAAGCGCTCGGCTAATTTTGTACGTTTCTCATCATTAATTACGTTTCGATATCGCTCGCGCGGCAGACGTCAGTGGAATGTGAGGGGACGGGTTGTGGCTGCCACGTCGGATGAATATTTTTCTCGTTTGGTGAACGGCTCTAAGCGTCGTTATACTTGGCGTGTTTTTTTTGGTTTGGTGCGCCTGTTTTTTTTTTTTTCTTCTCCTAGGCGGCTTGTAATTGCATATCTAATGGACGCAAATTAGCAGTGCTCGTAGGCTTGATAAGAGTCTCTCAGCGGGGACTCAAGCGGGCTGACGCGGCAGGCGGTCTGTGCATCACGGCATGAGGCGAGGGATGGTGAATGCGGTTTATAGATGCGATCATGGCGTGTGAGAGGGACGAAATCGTGAGATGGACCTAGGCGAACATGTTGATTTGAGGTTTTCAAAACAGACAGACGGCTGATTGCACACGACTGTCAAAACGAATGGGCTTCTGCTCCTGAATCCACTGTGGGCGATAAGGGATTTGTGTGGGCTGAGTGGGTGAAATCGATGATGACACATTGAGGAACGGAGAGAGGGGACGAAAGAGCTCGGCTGTGGTGTTGACCATGTTCAGTCAACCATGTTCCTAGCCACTGGCCGCAGAGATGAATGTCGACGATGCGTAGAAAATGTCAAGACCTGTGTATCACAGCAAGATATACAACCGCTCATTTCTGTTGCAATAGGCTTCCAATCGAAAATGTCATCTCTTTTTTTCCTCCACTGTTGCCCATGATGGAAGTGGTATCTGTCAGACTAGACACCAAATGGATGAGCTCATGTTCAACCAGCCAGGGCCATGCAGACGGTAAGAAACCCAAGCTAATGAAATAAATTGTTGGAAGATGCCTCATTGGCATGTGTTTTGTGAGACGACCAATCAGCCCCGACAGACTCGGTTCCAGTCTTCCTGATCGCATCCCACAGTCAATTAAGATCTCCCCAAGACAAGAATAAATTTCTATTATTAAGCCATTGGCTGCCTTTCTCCCTCGCTCCGTAATTGTTACCATTAATCAAGTCATTCCGCCAGCCACAGCGAGTGCAACAGACCGCAGCGCTTATCCCAAACACACAGCACAAGACAACACGCTGTCAGATAACGAATCGCGCGCAGTTCAGCCTGCATGGGATCCTGTGCGTCATCCATCAGTTGACACGCCATGCAATTATGTGTTGCCTCCGGCATGCACCCAACTGCGTCTACTTAACGCTGAACCCATCCGCGGACACATTAGTCTCTCTGTAATTCGAGGCGACACTAACAAGGAACCAATTTCGTGTGGTTGCGAACGCATGTCTTTTGAGCACAGAAAAAATGAAAACAAACGTTCAACAACATTAGGCGGAGAAGGGCAACCCCCTCGCGCAATCATCGACACACGAGGAAATTCGTGAGTCTCGATGGCAAGGCAAACAGTTTTCCATCATCCAGCGGATGCGAGGGCTGTTGATGGCAATTCACTTTAATTAGTAAACACTTGACGTTTTCGCGCGGCATGCTGGTGCTGGTTACGGGGACAAAGCAGCGAGGCGGCGACGGCGGCGGCACTGGCAGTACGAGTACCTTCTTCCTTCCTTCCGTCGGCGTTCAGTGATGGGATGCTCGTTCTGGTTATTTTATTATTATTTTTGTCCCTGCTCCTCCGGTTTGTTGACACAGCGTTAGCGGCAAGGAGGAAATGAAGGAGAACAAGGCGAAGTTCGGAAAAGCTTCTGCGTTGAGTTTGCGGCAAAGTTTGAAGCAGCCACCGCCAAGGTGAAGCGCAGGCGGATATGTGGCGCTTGCTCCTTTGTGTGGAAGTATTCGGCAGTTTTTGCTCTTTTATTGCAAAACTTTTACAAATTGACTTTTGGCAAGGAATTCAAGGAGTTTGCCGTTCGTAGAAGTTTTGTCACAAAGACCTTATCTTCCATGTGGAGTGGGTGCAGACGATGGCGTGGGGTTGACGTGTGGCAGGTTAGTTGGTTTGACGTGGAACTGAGTCATCAGTTGTCATGTTGACAAGTAAAGTCTGTTCTGTGATCTAAAAGAATTCGCACGGGATGTGGGATGATGTGGCTTTTCAGGCAAGCTCGCCGACACACCGACACACGACGGGCTGTCAAAAGTGAACCACTGGAGGGCATACCTTCGTGAGCATGCCTTCGGAAGCGCCTCTTGACAAGAAAGTCCTGGATGAAGTGCTCGAATAGCCAATTTTGGTCGTTGTAGGAAAGACTGTCCACTGAATTGATTTGAAAAATGCTGATGACTAGAAGATGATAAATATTCAAAAAAAAAAAAGGGAAGAGGAAGAAGGCGAACCTAACTTTAAGAACTGGGCAAGAGACCAGAACGACATTTCAAAGGTAACTCTATGTTGCACGAAGACATGGTAAGGATGAGCGATGTGACAGCGTTTCTCTTCTTCAATTGCCAATGCTTGAAGCTCGAAAGAAACCGGCAGTAGGCGCAAAGGCAAGGGTGCATGACACGGCATCTACATCGATTCAGGAAATTCTTGTAAGTCCTTGAAATCCGGGAGCCAATTCGTCTACTTTTTATCCACGGAGTATACTGCTGTGCCTTGTTCTCAATCACCAATGGAACTAGCGAGCCCACTGCGGTATTCACTGTCTAGCTCTGAGGCAATAGTGGCCGTTTATCGACGACTACGGTGATCAATCAGGAAACGATTGTTACAAGGCGCCAGGTACTCTGTCACGCAGCAGTTCGGAGAATATCAAGCAATGAAGGCATTGGACCTCAACCCACTTGCCGTGCGAAGCTGGAGGCAGCTAGCCAGAGATCGGGCTAGTTGGACAGGTTTGTTGGTTGAGGCCCAGGTCCAAGCAGGGCTGCAGCGCGACATAAAGAAGCAGAAGAAGCCAAGATTGGAGACTCCGACACAGAGCCGGAGAGATTCTGATCAAATTTGTGGAATATCAAGCGATGGAGCTACGTTTCAAGGACCTTTAGAGTGCCCGACCGACACAAGACGTGCTTAAGTTCAGCAAGTGGACCATGTCTGTGCTTCGATGATCAACAAGCAACAACTACGGTCCCGTTGGCTAGTTAGTTTCGAATTCCCGGCTGCCATCGGGCGGACCGAGAGCTCGTCTTTAATTAACTTACCAGCTTTTACTCTGCGGACTACCCTAATGCAGGCCGAGCAGCGCTGCCGGCGAGCACCTATGCATGCCGACATATCATTAGTCAGCAAGGACTTCTGGGTGATTTGCATAAAAAGGTCCTGTCGCTACCAATTGGTGCCGCATTTCAGGCGGAGTGTGTGTGTACGCCTGCCAGAGGGATGTGTGAGATGTTGGCTTTCCGGGAAGAGATCACTTCACGAGATGTTTACTCACACTCGCACCGTGCGCCGCTGCTGTTCGGTCCTTCGCTGAGGCGATCTTGGCAGAGAGTATTTTGTGCGTCCTAATGTGAAGATAGAGTGTCATTGCGTTTATCGCGTAAACAAATGGCACAATCAGTGGTCGACAATCGAGTTGACTCAGGAGATTTTGTGAACTCCTTAGGCGGGGGAACCTGGCTAAACACGAAAGTCCAATGAACTGGGGGCTTCAAACAGTTCACCTCTTTGGTGGGTGTTCTCACATGGCTCTGCCACATAGGAGAACATGCGAGAAAAGGTTCAAGCAATCACGATCGGCTACCGGTCTGATGAGTGAAAGGCAAACAAAAGACGCTCCATGCTCTCAATGAACTGCTTCTCATGAGCGGGTCTCTAAAAGCCTACTTCTTCGACAATCTTTGTCTCAAGTCACAAAGATTGTCGAAGAAGTAGGATGTTTCTGAATAATTGGTTTCGCACTAGTGCACAAGTGAATAGACCCGCACCAACCAAAGTCCGCCATCTTGACATCAACGCCAGCGGGAAATGGACCCCTTAGAGGTAACTCCTAAAATAGTCCCCCGAACAGATTAAGTCGTCACCAGCAGTTCCATACTCCACCACCAATCATTCTTCAACTTTTTCCATAACTGACTCCAGAGCAACTTCCCCTTCGTTGAACAAAACAACAAATCCGCCACCATCCCCACGGACGAGTGTAGCTGCCTTTGAGGCTAATTAACAAACAAAATATTCTCCACCTTCACCGGAAAAACCTGGAAGAACTGAAGACGAAAGAAAAAAAGTTCCCAAACACGAACGCCACATCAAGGGACAAGCGAATTGTTTACGCGAGCTCCCGCCGTCGCCGCCGCCGCTGCCGCCGGGCCGCAACCCATCACCAAGCAAACGGAAATTGTTTAGACTGACGTTGAATTTGTAATTCGTCAGTCGGCAGTCATCGGCCGATTGCCGGTGGTTGCGCTGCTTGTCGGAACCATTTACACAGAGTCCCGGGACTTAATGTGGTTGCAGTGCTCCCCGCCTACACGCAGCGGTGTCCTTTGAGTTTCAAACCTCGCCCGCTGCGCGTACGTGTTTACAGGGAGCTCGCTGGCAGTTCATAAAATCTCATCGGGTTCCTAAACATTCGATAGATCAAAGCAGAGACCAGACTGCTCCGCGGTGACGATCAGAATTCGTTACATTCGTGGACTCCGCACATCGCACATCATGCCTCAACAAGTCCGTGTGATGTTTCCCAAAAGGGAAGACTAATCACGGAGGGCAATAAAGTCTAAATGGACGCTCATTCACTGCGCGTCTGCAGGGAGCGTAGCCAGAGCGCTAGACCCTGAGATGGAGTGCATCTTAAGAACGCCAAATTACGTCATTAAAATGTTGAAAAAAGACTCTCTGCACATGCGGCTAATTGCCAATCGTTTGGGTCGACGTACACACTGGACTCGCGTATGTGCATGCAAAACGACACGACCGCGACGCGACTGAGCGTTGTCTTGGCTAATGGCTCTCTCTCCCCGGCCGGGCAGAAGTCGTCATTCTATTCCCGTGCGTCGTCGTAAAGCCCTGAGTATTATTATCGCAATTAATTTGCCGTCAATGCATCTGCAAGCGTGCACCGGCGCGAAGGCTGGGAAAGTCCATTAGGAAGCGATCGGGTATAAAAACTCGATGGCGACGGCGCGCGGTGTTGGTGGTGTCGGAACACGGGATCCTGCCAATCAATTAGCATGCGATTTATTGTCTCATTATGGGCACCCTGCGTGCCCGTGTGAGGCCATTATATGCTGAGTGCTGTGAAATCGAGCAAAGCCGGAGGCTGGAAGATTCGCGGAAGGATTAAGCGTTTTTTCCTGTTCCCGATTGATTGGGTTGCTTTTTTGTTTTGTTTTTCGTGGTTTCCAGTGTTGGCCAGTGGGCTTGAAACGATTGGTTGGTGGCCTTGATGGGATTATGACTTAATTAGGATGGTTGATGGATGAGTGCATGGAGCTGGACAAGACTACAACTGAAACAGCGCAATGGAATGCAAGCTTAAGTTGTTTATGAGCTACTGAGGGGATCAAGGACGAGAAACTAGCCCCAGCCCCATCATGGACGATTTTCAGCTGCTTCTCAAGAAATTAGCGACTGAATCGACCTGGCAGAGCTACTTTTGTGACTTCGAAGCGCGTTCAGCAAGGCGACTGCGCTCAATTTGCAAGAATGCCTTTCACTTTGAAGTGCCTTTCACTTGAAAGTGGCCAGAATACCAGTTCTGGCCTGTTAAGGAACATTGGATCATTTCGTTCTGATGGAGAAGTAAGCCAATCCTCTATCAGACAAGCTGGAGATCGAAGGACTTGCCAAGACCAATCCGATAAGAAGCTCAAAAGAGAGTCATCAAGAGTCCCATCAGACGCAACAGTCTCGAACAAGGTATAAGCCAGATACTTCCTACAACTGAGGGGATTCCTGAGCGCCTGAAAGAACATAGTACTGCAAGCCTAGCCTAGTGATATTAAGCCTGGCTTGGAAAAATTAATTCAGACCTGAGAGCCAAGCCTCGAACAAGGTCTAATCCTGGCTTCAATTTCAGGTTGAATGAAAGACAAGTGCTTGACCGTCATTCAGACATTCTAATCCTGGCTTGGCAAATTATCTCTGCCATACCACAAGTCTTCCAACAACAACTGGCCATCGACGGCCGCACAAAGTTTTGCAGGATTAGAGCCATGACGGAAAAAAAAAACTGGACAGAAAAATTAAATCATGGCTGAGTTCCCCTAAATCACGTAATCAAACTGATTCAAGCCTCAGTCTAGTGCGCAGAACTCTTCGTCGTCTTCAAACTCATCCTAGTCATCTGCATAGATGACTCAAAAGTCTCAAGACGTGGGCGACTTTATGCCTCCTTCTGGTCCAATCTCGAAGCAAGTTTCCATCAACTCGCAACAGTCTGCCTAAGGACAGCCCTGAGATTCCTCATCCACTCGTCGCAAGTGCTCGAAATGAGATTTCCTTAACAAAACCCCTCCTTTCACCGCTGCTACACCAGCAGCATCCTTTCACACTTATTATGTCGTTCACTGTTGTATACCCACTCAGCGACACGTCTTAAACGTCTCTCTCCTTGACACACTAACCAAAGAAAGGATTATTTTCTTGTCTTCTCAATCCCTGCGCGCTAAGCAAAATAATTCCTGCAAGGTTGCAGAAAGTGCAAGTTCCTATCGTCAACAATCGCAAACATAATATGTACAATCTCAAGAAAAAAACGCACCCACGCCCCCTGCACGACCGTTTTCACATTCATGTCTGCAATAGCAAGGAGTTTCCAAACAAAAAACTCAACTCTTCAGTCTTCTCGAGGAGAATACACACAAAACACGAGAAAAAACAGAGAAAACAGTTCAACAAAGTATCCTCGCGTGGAAAATTCCTGGCGATGGGATGGAAATGCCAGCCCCAGCCACCCACTAACTGACTTCACTAACATTTCGTGCATACCAATGAACAATGAATTCTCCATCATCCACCGGTGGCCCTCGCCCGCCACCCCGCCAACGAGTTAATCAGGAGAATCACTATGCTAAGGAGCATAATGTCGGTCGGTTATGGAAACAGCACACAGGGGAGCCCCTACATCGAGCCACACTGCCGGGAGGAGAAGCAGCAGCACGATACAGAACAGAATAACGAAACACACCCGGATGGCATGTGTCCTGAATAACAATCGATATGGCAGCATTAACCGCGCAAGCACTTCTCCCCCCGGACGGTACCATTGCCGTTCCCTTCCGCTTCGTGCCCTATCATCAATCAATCCGGCCTAGTGGTATCTAATCGCTTGCATCAGGAAATTAAGTCAAGGATATCTTAGTCGAGAGAGAGAGATATCTTAGAGAGAGAGAGTCCCGACTACAATGCGCTTTATCCTGGTCAGGGCTCTTTTGATTAAGTGTAATGGAACGCCGTCGCAATTGTCCTCCTCCAGCAGGAGTATCTGTTGAATGGGCCTCCAATGCCTCAAGTACGGACTCTCGGCATCCTCCTTGTTGACAGCATAATGACTACGCTTCCAGTTATGACTCACAACAACCTCCCTTCGGCGGAGATGGAAATTTCCTTGGGACGCGATAATTACAAAGTGACAGAATAATTGGTCTAAAGTGGCCCGCAGGATGAGGGCTGAACGGCCAAGTCTTCTTCATCTTTCTGCTCTTTTTGGTGTCAGTCTGTTGATCCCAGACGTTCGACGGAAACAATTAATCTTCGTATTGATTTGCTAAGGTTCCTTTGCGCCCCTGCAGCCCCCTACACCTGCCGGAGTCTTCGTGTTGTTCTGCTAATGGTCGTGTTGGGACGCCTGAAGACTCCTAGTCTGTATCACTTTGCCATTTGTTCAATTATTCGGAACTGATGGTGAAAAATGACTTCGCAGAGTTTGCTCATCCCCGTGGCTGGCGTGGAGTCTCCTGTCGCTCCCGCCTTTGTTGCTATTCCCTCTTGTTGACCCACATTGAGCGAGTGATTTTTATAAATTGATTTTGGACAGGCTTTCGTGTAAACAAGTTTTCGAACTCAATTAAGGGAGTTTTTTTTTTCTGGTTTTTTGTTTCGTTCTGATAATGGTTTTGGGACCGCACGTAGCCGGGGCGGAGTCGGAGCCAAATTGAAAGGGTTGACCAGACGACGATTCAAGTGAAATGAGGCAGTTGGACGACGTGGTTATCGATAGGAGAACGTTTCAAAAACTCGTTTTCCATTCGAGATGGGCTTCCCGTATGGAAATTTCACCAGGAAGCCCATTTGCACAGTTATTCGCATTAAATGCCAGCACTTCAACAATCGAAGAAGGTTGGATCGAATATCCAACCAGTCAAACGAAGGAGTTTCGTCGAGCCAAAGTTTTCGATTCACAGAAATCTACAGGGTGTCCAAGTCTATTGGGGTTCAGGATCCATTTTCATTCGAATGTCACTCGTCAGCTGACATTTGACACACCTAGAGTGTGTGCATTAACCGTTTATTATGAGGCATTTCTGTATTAATTGCATTCAAAGACACCAATTAACGGACACGAACATGTGCAGAACGTGATTTTTATGTGAATTTGTTCGGCCGCCATTTCGGCTTGAATGACATCTGTCAGCTGGAATTTGAGATTTTGAGTGGTTGGAGATAAGAATTTATTTTTGGCTGTTTATTTCAGCTTGTTGAACAAATTTCCCGGTAGATTTTAGTTGGGCGCCATTTTTATTTGGATGACATTTATCAGTTGTCATTTGACAGCTGTTGACAATGATGAGTAACAATTTATTATGCAGCACCAATAACGTGTCAAAACTTGTTTTAACTCTAATCCGCCCACCCGGTGACGTTGGATCACCTTTTCGAGAGCATTTTTCACACATTTTTTGAAAAGCAATCCCATTCGCACGAGTGGAAGGGACCTACAGTTTTATGGCGACTCCGAACGGCGAAGTTTGAGAAGCTTTTTTCTAATTTCAGTATCAGGTGTATCAAACCCAGGCAGCAAAGTTTCGTTTGAGTAGGTGTCAACGCACATACCCACAACGCCATGGCCGCCACGGCCGGAAACTTTATTTAGAGGCCGTATCAGAATACAAGTTCATATTGCATACTTCTGTCAAATGTTTTTGGACCGGGAACAATTGGCCATAGTAGAGGTTGAGATCGCCCTCTACACCGACACGGCTCCAAGACGACCGCGGGTACACACGCAGGGGACTTCTTAAAAGAATGCCTGGCACTAAGGGACGACAACAGCGTATTTCAAGCCGAAGTGCCTGCAATACACGAGGCGGCACTCGCACTGAAAGACCCAAACTTAGCGGCAATAAGGCTGTACTACCCGGTAGTACGCTGACCCTCTGCTGGGTACAGGGCCATAATTTTGAAGACGCCCTGCGAGCTGGGAGAATCTCTGTCAATCCGGTATGCGTACACGCAGCTCACCAGCTCTTCACAGAAAGAAGAATCGAGAAGACAAAGCCATAGACTGTACATTGAAGCAGCAGCGAGGGTTCTTTGGCCGACACTGAGCAAGAAAAGATCAGCATTATTGGCTAGCTTAGTCGCAAGGACGTACGCATGGTAATAGGAGTCCTCACCGGGCACTGTGCCTTAGCCCATAGGTATACAGCCAATCCGCTTGACCATACCTCACAACGACTTTTACAGAAGCTGTCCAACCTCTGCTCTGCCATCGCAAGGAAAGGCAAGCATTTTCTAAGAAAGAACTTCTCACAGAGCTTGAGGACTAAAGCGGTGTTGAATTGAAAAACCTCCTAAGTCTCAAACATGACTGGTTTTTGGACCGCGGTCAGTCTCTTATGGTACCCTTCACACTGCGCAATAGACCCGTGAGCCATTATTGGTCTTATTGCCAAATTCACGAATGGCCATGGAGCACAGAAGGAATGGCTGAAGCTCACTGACGCCAATGAAATATGAAGTTTTATAATGTAAGCTGGTGAGCAGGCGCCTGGGACTAATCTCCGAAGTGGACTAATTAGGCCAACAGGTGATTCCAAATGATGCCAAATCGCAGAAAGGTTTTGCAACGATCCATATAAGAGACATTTTTTTGACTGTGAGTAGGGTTGCGCCCATCGCCCCTCGATGTGTCTTCCTAAAGTGGTACCTGAAGGGAAATGTGTACACTAACCAACAACACAACTGAGCTGATAGCGTCCGCAAAAGTGAAGCATATAACTAACCCCCCTCGTATGCGCAGCAACAAACTTACGAACCTTGTTGGCTGAGGCCCTAGACAGAGAAGGAATACCAAAGAATCATGGGACACCACAGGAAATGAATTCACAATCCATTGTTGAGATCGAGCAATGTCTGCGTACGAAATTACTGCCCAACTCCGAGCTTAGACGCGAAGTGAAGCCAAATCGCACTTTTTGAATTTAACCTCACGAACGATTGATTCTGCAAAGACTTCAGCTGCTAGTCTTTGATGCATGTTTGAATTCGCTTCGAGCACCATTGTCCCTCCCCCACCCTCTACCATCCTCTCCCATCGCATCCACTCGACGCATTAGACTAAATCAATATGACCCCAAACAACTGTCTTACGCTGTCAAACAAACCCCGAAAATCTATTTTTTCGATAAATTACTCGTCCAATCTCGTACACACTCGGCCACCGCCGCTGCCGTGCGGCCCCTTCGGCGACTATCAAAGAGAATCTAAATTTAAGATGAAGCAAACGAATTGAATGAATTAAGTATCTGACCGCGAAGGTCATCGGGCGAGAGCGGGGAGCTTGAAGAGCTTATGCGAGATTGCCTGCTGCATGATGAGAGACAGAAGAGGAAACAAACAAAAAAAAATTAAACTCTCTTCTCAGCAAAGTTGTGTTGGGATCAACGACGAGTATCTCGGTACCGCGCAGATAAAACCGTTTCCATTTATTATTCAGCGCGTGTGAGTGTTTGTGTGGGTTTCCCTTTGATACTGGGCAAGGTCTCGCATCTGGACAGCGATGATTTGGAGTTGGGGCTCTCCCCAAACGAGGCAGTAATTAAGAAATCTCATTAAAATGTTCTTACTCGTGAAGTGAACGAGTGTCATGGTGCCAAGCAATGGATATCTTTTCTCATTTGAATGCGACGAGATAGAAATTATCTTTTTTGCTGGTTTGCTCTGTAGTTCAGAGGTTGTCGTTGGTTTCTTCTCCTTCGTTTTTGTACGAGTACTTGACGTCGTTAACGTGACTAGTCGTGTTGTTTTTTTAAATTTTTTATAGCCTTCCGGAGAGAGCGGAGCGATAATGTCTTGTGTGAGTACACGTCATGGTTGTGTATCCGTCTTTCCGGCACGGGATGCGGCGCAAGATGTGCATTTGCATTTTGCTCGTATCTGTGCGGGTTCACTTCTTCCATTCGCATTTGATTAGTGACGGGTTTTTTGTATCGACGGAGAAAAGCAAAGGCTTACGTACCACGTCCTCATTATTTCCTCAAACCGCGACACGAGCGATGCTACATTCGATTACGTTAATCGCATTGATGACCATTTGCATGGATTTCAAGGGATTTTCTTCTTCTTTGCCACCAGTTGTGTGCGACTTTCACTTGAACATCTGTGTGCTTGTGGCGATGCGCTGCTGGGAATTGATTTCCTTTCATTGTGAAGTGAGCATTTTCTTTTGATTTCGGTGTGTTTCGTAACGGACAGAGACTGTGCATGGAGGGAATTCGTGGTCCACAGGAAGTGTTTTGTGGTGTCTAATTGGTTGCCGGTGCCGGGTGCTTTTTATCTTCCAAATTGATGGTTTTTCTCAGTAACTTTGAAAAGACATTCGAAAATCTTGATTTGTTCATTGAATTTCTGGTCTTCAGCGGTTTTTATGGAATATAGCAGCACAGCTGATGTCGCCTCCGATTATTTGTTGCTGATATTCTTGATAAGGTACCACCAACTTAGGCGAGAGGTCATATCAGATGGGTGGGTGTTCCCTCCCCGTCTTTGATACCACAGCTGGAGAGAGATTCTCGGTTGCTTCGGTACATGAGCTGGGCAAGCTCGTTTAGAATCACATGTTATGTTGGCCTAATTAATAAACTTTGGGGACCAGCTTCATATACCAGGCCACCAGTAGCTGTTACAGACCCGCCTCTAGAATCCTCATAAGCAAATACGGTCCAATGATGCATAAACCTGTCATAAGCCCCAAATGGCGGACTTGCGATAGTGTACTGATCTGCGATTGCTCGATTTCGATGGTTTTCGGCAACCAAAATGTAGGTCCCTATTTTTTACGAGTCAGACAGCCTCTGTACGTTTGAAGAAATAAATCAATTTTTTCCATTTGCAACACAAGCTGTCGACCACTGTTGCCGACTGTCAAAGACCACGTCACAAATGTCATTATAAGCAAAATGGCGCCCAAATAAAATCCAGCTGGGACATAAAAAGCCCACCATGCGGCAGCTTGCAAGACATTAAACATATTTTCAATTGGATTTTTTGAAGAAACTTATAAAAGTCCATACTCATGATAAATTAGTTAATTCGTGCCGTCGTCAAAATTTTAACGTTGATCCATCTTTCTGGCAATTTGTGGATCCCATCCCAAGAGAACTGCGCCGGCTTGGCAGCCAAGAATGAATCAAGCCAATTTTTGATATTCTGCTCTGATATAAACCGTATTTCGGTGAGAGCGGTCTGCATCGACCGGAAGGGGCAAGGTCTGGGCTATAAGGCGAGTGGGGTAAAACTTCCCGTCCACTGTTTTCCAAATAGTTCTTAATCGGAATAGCAACGTGGGGCCGAGCCATTTTCTATGATGGAAAATTATTGCCTTGTGTCTGGTCGCATATTCCGGGCGTCTATCGGCTACTGCTCTCTTCAAACGGATTAATTGTGTTCGGTAGCGTTGTCCATTGATGGATTCACCCTGTCTTAGCAGCTCATAATACAGCACACCCTTCTGATCCCACCAAATACAGAGCATTACCTTCGCGCCATGGATATTCGGCTTTGCCGTTAATTTGGCTGGTTGGCCAAGCAAGTGCACACCATTTTTGGCACGTTAGCTCAGCTAGCGCATGTTCACCATAAACTTCCACCAAAATACGATAACTTTCGGCAGCAGTTTTCTTCATGAAGAAGAACTCCTCGCAAAAACCCCTTTTCAGGTACAAAGTTCGACATATTTGAGTGAAAAAACAAATTATTGTTGTTCACGCTTCAAATGAATGACATATACTGAAATGGCGTACAATGACAGTAGCTTTCCAACGCATGTTCCAATGGAATAATACAAGTTACGCCATCTCTTAGCAAACCGCACGAAGTTATAGATCCAATAATGTAAGACAAAATGGCGTCTAACCAAAATTGATCTGTAATACAGTAGACACACCCTGTACGTATGCAATGCTTATGGGGTTTAGGTTCTACATTGAACTGACTGTTGAGTGGAAAATCCAGTCGATTGTCGTCGTCCACCCCCTATGGCTGCAAATGCTAACTGAAAGCTGATATCTAAGCCGAAAGAGCAAACCCGACCTGGAACATTTTTGTCTTTTATTGTCAGAGGTCATTAAACATCATACTGGAGCATAACAGACATAACGACTGTGTCCAAGATGCTGTCCCCAGTCAGAGCACCATAATCGACCACTCCAGTGATTGCGCAGTACAGAGATATTAAGAAAATAATAAATGAAATGAAATGAGATGAAACTGCAAGTCGTGACTGGGTCAGATTTGAAAACGCACCACATCAAGCGACGCCTACTGATCGACGAAAAGCCTTCGTAGGCCTTGTTGGACCGAGGATTCAACTTCAACTCAACTCAATGGCCTCGACCCTCTTGCTTGAACTTTCACACAGCATCCCATCTCGTTCGAATGGAAATCCATTTTTCCATGCGATCCCCTATCGATATCAACGTCATACAAGAGCCACATTACACCGCAGAGGCTTCAATGAGTTTTTATTTATTTTTACAAGTGGCTCAAGTGCCAATGTCAGCTTGTTTCTCCAAGAACTAGCGACGATTGAAGACAGAAATACACTCCCTGACAGTGCATGCGATTGCAGATCAATTAATGTTCGCCCTTAAGGCTTGAGACCACTTAAATCGGGGACACAGAGATACCCTTGACTTGACAATCATAAGCACGAAATGTACACACAAATCACTCTCTACAATGAGTGGCTGACAAAAGAAAACACACCCAATCCACTGGGACACAGACCATCCCTCCGCCCCGATCCAAGTCTAAATGAGAAAATAAACGTATCCAATTTCATTTCACTCCTAATTTAGTCATCCCATTGGCGCAGCGCTTTACTCTCCGAAAAACCCCGCACAGAGTGTTGAATTTCTTGCAGCAATTTCACGAAATCCGAAGCAGAGATGAAGCCATTCACTCCCAATAACCCCATCAAATTCAAATTAAAGTGCACTTAAAGCATTCGATTCTCACGTACCGTGGCAGAGGCAAGACTGGCCTTCCCATCTCCCGCATCACGCATTCCTCCTCCGAAAGCGCGTTCTTTCGTTGTCAAGAAAGATGAAACTTTCCATCTTCAAATGACTCTATCAATCGCACGATGAATGTACGATGGAATACACTCAACTACGCCGAGCTACGCGCCGCGTTAAGATTTACTTTTTTTTTTTGATGAGTCTGCGTGGTGTGTTCAGTCCTGTGTGTGGGTGTGTGTGTTTACCACACCAATATGGTGTTTAATTTAATTACATTTCGTTTAGATAGACAGGCGGAACAAGCGAAGGAAGGAATCAACAACTAAACAAAAAAAAAATCGAACTTCAAAGCGCTTGAGTTTCCGCGTCAGGCGGGAGGCGCGCGGTGCACCGAATGGTTGGCCGTAAATAAGAGCTCGCCCACCCCCGGGGTGATGTGGCAAGAGGGCGAGACGGCGAGAGACGTGACGAAGCTTGAGTAAATTACTTGAAGCGCAGAACAATCATTAAACTCGCTTGTGGAACTATCTCGATGCACGGCTGATACGAAAAGGAAGTACATTCACTTTATGGGGCAGCGATGGGGGAGTACGAGGGGAGTGGGTGGATGGGGGTCTGGTCGGTGAATCGGAGCACCTTGTAACAAGCGGAATAACATGAATTGCTGTTAGATAGTGAGAGTTGTGCGAGAGTAACACGAAGCATCCTGATTGAGCGGAGCCACACATCAACGACACCGGGGAAACGACGATGCACTTGGCGTCGTGCATGGATGGCTTTGACAAGGCTGATGCATGTGCTCTGGCACTCATTCGATCTGACAACGCAGCTGGAGTGACACATTCCCCAACAGACAAAGAGCCTAATTGAGTTGTTTTTCTCTGCAGTGGATGTGACGGATGTTGGGGGGTGTGCGGCCTCGAATGGGGCAATGTCCTTGCATGACGGTGTGTGTTTTAGTCTAACAGCGGTGTGTCATGAGGCAGAGCTCAAAGAAGTCTAGTTTTTGAGTAGAAGCGAAGGCCTCTTGACACGAATGACCGACGAGGTGTACACGAACGAGTCTAGGGGTTGCTATCACTCGCGTCGACAGAATCAAATCGTCAACCCAATTCATCGTCATAATCATTCCGCAAAGTAAGCCCAAAAAAATGCTTCTAAAAATTGTTTCTGCTTGAAACTCCCTTCGTCCGTGCATGAAATCACCCGCCTTCGTCGTCTAATCCACCACAATTCGGCGTCAAGTGAAATCCACCTTGAAAGTCGTCTCGGCAATTCGCAGAATTTCAGGGGATTGTCCTCTCCCATGAGTCATTATTCTGCTTCGAAATCAAGCATCACCCCCAGCCTCGCCGATTCAGGTCTATCTCCCTCGCAGACATCCTTATGGATTTCACGTGTTAAAACCCTCCCCAAGGACAATTTTTACGATTCTGAAATCTGAGCGCGTTATGCGTCTTCACTCGGCACCCTCTACCCCACCAGTTGTCAACCCTCTGATGTTACAGCAAAAGATAATAGCGCACAAATGACTGAGTGCAGCCCAAACAAACGCGATCAAAAAGGGTGAGACACTGATGGGGTGACGGAGTGCCGGGGAGGCGTTTCTAAGCCATTCGCTTCGACAAATTCAACAGACCGAGCGTTCGACTCCATTCAATTATTGGATTTTCCAATAAGATGCATCCCCAGTCAAGCAAATACGACGCAACTACAAGGGATGGATTTTTACAAAGAAGCAGTGAGACGTCGTCATCCCATCCGCGGCACAAAGGGATGTGCGATGCATGGCACTGACGTGTATGAAAACTCAAGGCAAATGGGATTTTCATGATTTCGCCTCAGGCTGTGGGGATTCTGATTCTGATTCCGAAAGCCGTTGTATGACAGGTTTTTTTTTTCAAATTTTACAATGAGACCGCATAAGAAAACGCACATTTACCCCAGCACATGCTGGCCATGTGCCACCGTGATTCAGATCCGCTCGCCATGGTGACGCGGTATTGATTTCTGTTCGAATGTCGGACTCTGCGACTGGCGGTCGTTTAACCCCACCGCGCTGTCTTTAATTAACTGAAAGTCCCTTTGACCGTTTCACGACGAAGCAATCCTGCAGAGTGGGTGCCGTTTCCGTTTGATTTCTTCAAATTCTGTGCGAGGGTGGGGGATGGATATAAAATGGAGAAATCATTTTTGGCTTTGATTTTATTACCACAAAGCGAAATAGAATTTTCCACCCCACCGGGCATGGGGGTGAAGCGACGAAAAGTTCCATCAAAGGCGTTACGACTTTTTCTGTCATTTGTACGAACCACCCACTGCACCGTCGCGTCGTGAATTCCAACGTAGACGAACCACCGAATGGAACGAAGGAAGTTTTTATGGACACGGTAATCAATAAAAATGATGTGAACTACAACCAATGTTGGGGCGTGTTTCGCAGCAGAGAGGAAGCGTACGTCCTCTGAGGAGAAACTTGAGGTTGAACCTACGCCACATGTCACATTCTTTTCGGCAACGGAAAGGCGGGTTTTGTCCATGCAGAGAGGCGGATATTATTATGATCCTGTCGACGGCGGACTTCACGAAAGGCAAACTTCCATTGAGTGACTTAGAGCGGAAGTCTCGTCGGCGCCTATGACTAGGTTCGGAGGAGTGAATCGTCATCAATGTCATTTTGGGGAGTTTTTTGCGAACAACATGCGGAAATGATTTGAAATTCTGTTAAATTCACTCGAGTTGATGGTTCACTTCATTGCTAATCTTTGCATCTCCCTGCTGTGGCCTGAACCACCATCGGCTTACGGCCACAGCGGCCTATTCCCCCGAGATCTCTTCAAATCATTCGTAAAGATTAAACCCACACAATCCTACCATCGCCATTCCATCGGCAAGCAATACATTTCCGTAAATTTATGCAAATCTCCCGCCTCCTTTCCATTTCAAACTACCATCAAAACACGCAGTTTCGCTAATTAAGAGTCCGATAACGACTTGTGGTCGCACGCAGAGCCAATTTGGAAATAAATTTGTCGACTTAAGAAATGACTTGTCTCAGCGACCCGCTGATTGCCATGAAATATGAATAATGCTCGCACAGCATCGCCAAGCGGCGGCTTATCAGCGTGGATTGCGGCCGTGAACCCTTGGCTATCAACACAACGAGAGTCTTGTCTTAAAATGCGCCCAACATGCGCTTCAAAGGGCAACCCGTTCGCTTATCATCGACGACAAGAGGACGAATGCATCTCGAAGCTTGAACTTTTTGGACTCGATCTTCGTTGGAAATTGATTAAAATTGTTTTTATGGGAAACATTCGCTTATCTCTGACAGACAGAAGAGTGCGCGATGAGAGCATCGATTTGAACTTGTTTTAGACGTTTGTACGTGCGATTGCTGTCAACTGTGTACTTCTACGGATCACTGAAAGCGCTTTGTCTGCGTTTATAGCTTCCTGTCGAGACGGGTCTGTTGACACGTTCATTAGCGGTGCGCAGGTATACAATTATGAATTCACGTTGCAAACTTCAAGTCCATACTGGGACGTACGTGAAGCTGACTGGTTTTCAAATGCGTCCCCATGCCGCAGAGGATCGTTGGACGAGCAAATTATTGCTTGTGGTGTGTGATGTGTCTTGGCGTGGACACGGTGAAAGGAAGCATGCAATAAAGTAGCCTCCCTCTAATTTATTTCATGGAATGAAGACAGGTGACGTGTGTGGCAGAGGCATGTGTTGTCGTACGGATGTGTGATCGCATCAATTGGCTTCAGTGTCTGCTATTGTGCTCAAATGGAACGGTTTAAGAGCTACCTCTTCGTTTCATGGAGCGCAATTTTTGCGCTCTTTTTGGCCACCAATTTGTAAAGTTCAGTACCCGACACGAGCAACTTTCATAATTCACGGTTGCACCTCTTTCGACTCGAAAGGGCATTTAACCCAGAATCAGCAACAAACAACTCAACAAATTGGCGGGCAAGATTTCTTGTCTTGTCTAGACAAAATAATCCCAAACCTCATTCATCGAAATCGGCATCAAACTGAATGTCGACTCCACTCGTGGTTGCTGTGCGATCTAGGTCCAGGTGCACCTTTGACTGAGGCGCCTCCCAAATTACTGCAGTTTTGTGCACCGTGGAGTTCATTGCACTCTAGAAGGAACCAATGCCACTCCAGAACTGAAAGTGCCATCATTGACATTTCTCAACAAGCCTCTCGCAAGACGTCACCACAAAGATCAAGTCGCTCAATCTCACCGACTCACCAACGTCCATCATCGACGATATATAGAAAAAAAAGTGTTATTTTCCCAATCAAACCGTCATTCCCATCATTAGCTGTCGCTCCTCGCCAGCACCCGGTGCTGAACTGCCCCACGATTTACATAGCAACTCACCATCCCGTAGTACGGCCCATGCCACTATCTAGATACATTTGTCGAAATCTACTTAGTATGTGACACAGCAACAAACTTGCGTCACAATGGGTTTTTCGTTGCTGATCCCCCTTCGTCCGCTGTCCGAATTTGTGCTTCCCATACACGACCAAGATCTCAGATCTCACCAAAAACAAACCCACCCCCCTCCCAGCGCCGTCAAATTGAATTCACAAGCCCTCCGACGCCATGAGATATGATTGTTTGTTGTTCACATTGAAATTGGACTTTTGATTGAGGGTTTCAGTGGGACCTTCATTCACGAGGCGGGTTCCCTAGCATGGAATGGTGCTTTTAACACCAGGGGGCCTCACAATTCGCCTTGTGGCGTTCCAAGACAATGTGCTCGTGTTGTTGTTGCCCCCCTCGCGACGAGTGCATGAGCCTTTATCGCCCATTTATGATATCTTTTCTCATTTCTTTATGGAATTTCATTACCGACACTTTTTGTTGTATTATTTCTTTCTTGTTTTCTTCCTCATTCCAGAGTCGGTTGTTTTTTTGACGGTTGGCGGGGCGACAACGGGAAGGAGAAGAATGACGGGTAAATATGAAATTTCGTTAGCATCATAAATTATTTATGAAAATCGTTCCCTTCAGTGGAATGTGGACGCGTGGAGGGGGCGGCAAGTAGATGGAGCTGGAGAAGAACGAAGATCGAAAGGAAGACGTCATTGGGGAGGGTGGCGCCGTACCGGTCGGTTTGTGGAGGCACAGGCTCTGCTTTGATGAAGTTAACGATGGAATCTAAATCAAAATGTCGAGCACGTTCTCATTGGTGGGCGGTGATTGATTCCTAATAACCATCAACGATGCATGAAAGTATGTTTTCGAGGGAATGTATTTGAAATTCGTATTCAACATTTTGGCAAAATGGTCGTTTGGTTGTTTGGCTGCATGGGGTAAAGTGAAATCGGGACTGTAGGTAACAGTTGCTTAGAAGTCAGAAATTCCATTCTATTGCAGTTTCGTGGGTTCACGGACGACAGTCGACGACTAAATTTTGCGAGTGGAAGAGACTCGCTAATCGAGTTCTGAAGTTTATATGTGGTAACGCCGACTGAGGCGATTGGGTCGCAGAGAGGAGCGACAAGGAATTTGATATAAAAAATGTGAGCTTTTTGGTTGTCGATCTACATATTGGGCAGGAGGACGGTAACTTTGGCGATAAGGCGATGTTAACGGTATTTTGTAGAAGGCTTAAAAACTAGCAATAGTTCCTGTGTCATGGTGGGATGGGTGGGGGGTCCATCTCGCCCCATTTAGGAGTAAGGGGACAAAATCAACGGCAACACTTACAATGAAGTACCATTCCGAGTTTGAAAGCCTGTGGCATGGTGGCTAGGCGGATGGGAAGGGGAAGGTCCATCTCACCCCATTTAGGAGTTAGAGGAAATTTTTAGAAAAAATAACTTAAAATGAAAAAAAGTCAACGGCAACACTTGCAATGAAGTACCATTCCGAGTTTCAAAGCCTGTGGCATGGTGGGTAGGCGGATGGGAAGGGGGAACTTAAATCTCACCCCTTTGAGGAGTTAGAGGAAATTTTTTGAAAAATTACCTAATATGGAAAAAAATATAAAAAAACGACGGCAACACTTGCAATGAAGTATCATTTCGAGCTTGAAAGCCTGTGGCATGGTGGGTAGGCGGATGGGAAGGGGGAAGTTTAATCTCACCCCTTTAAGGAGTTAGAGGAAATTTTTTGAAAAATTACTTAAAATGGAGAAAAATAAAAAAAAAGACGGCAACACTTACAATGATGTACCATTCCGAAATTTAAAGCTAGATATTTGTTCAACAAAATTTTTCCTTCATGTGGATAGTTTTTGAATAATTTGCATTCAAACTCAAATTCTTGAAAAAAAATGAAAAAAAATTTAAAATCAATATTTTTCCAAATTGTTTAACGCTGGCTTTTCGTAGTCAATGCTTATATCAATTCCGAATCGAGCACAACAGACCGCTTGGCGTTATGCCTTCTAGGTTTTGAAATACTTTAAATTTCTCGGCGCCAAAATGCTCTCCTAACATATTTCGAGTTAAAGTGGTCAGAAGTGAGCACATGTTTGGTCAGAATTGGGAATATGGCGCTATCCCAGAGCAAGATCATGTTACGTTACTCGCGCTCATTTGTTGCCTACTGCTGTGTGGAGTTGATGATGATGGTTGAGCCAGAATTGCAAGTATGTCGCTCTTTTGATGGAAAGGACAGCGGGTGAGAATGGAAATTTCGATCAGAACTAACAACTTGGACAACGGTAACAATTTGTTGTGGATTCAAATTTCGTCCAGTTCGAAGCCACAAACGATGCCACAACCGATGCCAGGTGGACTAAAAAAGTTTTCAGAAGAGATACCATCTGAATCTAAAATCAAACGATTCAAGAAATTGACTGGGCTCCAAAATCGAGCAACAAGTATCTAACTTCCTGGCTTAGCGTAGGTACGTCGACTTCTATGCTGACGATGCTGGTCTCAAGACATGCTGACATCTTGACAATCTCCTTAAAGTGTCGACATGTCTAAAAAACCTCGCCATGAAACTGTCGGTCCCCTTCACTCGTGAGCGCGTCCAGAACTTAACGACGGCGAATTATCCAAGAAATCTGTTGCGCAGAACATTCAATTCAAGCGTGTCTCTCGTCGCTGTGTTCACACTCACAGCACTTGACAGCTGTAACAGTCAAACTAACAGCGATCTGCAAGCTTGATTAGATTACACGCACAAGCATTCCCTCAGCAATACATCACCTCCTCATCGATTCTAGTGCCGCGACACAGAACCGCATTCCGTCACATCTGCGTGCATTAACTAAAAAAAAAAACCCTTCGATTTTGCCGGCAACTCGATTCGACTCGACTCTGACATCCAGCACACACTGAACCTCAAAAGGACAACACAGGCACACCTTCCACAGGCACCTCACGTCCGCAACCACTGCGACCCCCCTTGTTATGTTTATCACACACACACACACGCAAACACGCGTCCACTCGCAGCAACAGACCATAAATACGACGTTTCCTCCCTTTGTTTGGGTCGCTTCATCATTTCACTCCCGCCCGCGCTGAAGCCATTAAATCCTCGTTTCATTTGTTTCATTTCACATGCACACCATCATCGCCTTGGTCGCGTTGATGGTGGTTTCGGACAAAAGACTATCCAGACGTAATTAGAAACTCCGTCACGTAGGGCACTGCTGAATCAGTGACAAAATCATGCAAAGCTACGCTATTTTGCGGCCCCGCAGCGGAATGCTAAGCAGCTACACACCATCACGGCGCATAACAACAAAATGAAGTCAATTCGAACTTACCTTCAACTTTGGCCAGGGCCAGGACTGAGATGGTCTGCAGCGCCGGAATCGCCCAGGCGACCAAGTGAAACAGATGCGACTTGTTCTCGATGGCTTCGTGGCCCCATTTGAGTCCGGCCGCCAGGAACCAAGCCAACGCCAGGCACGACCACCACGCAAACGCAGCCATGCAGCAGAAGTACAGCGCCATAAATAGGACCGTGCACGAAGTCGACTGTCGATGTCCCTGTGGAGAAAAAAAATGTATTTACACCAACTGAGAATCAAAAATTCAAGACGAGTACTCGTGTTCGCTTGTACGGAGAGTCCTTAATTAAAAAAAAAGAAACAAAGCCATACGAGGACAAGGGCCCTGCCAGAGACTTACCTGTGTTATGGTTGACAGCATCTGCAGGCGGCCAAGACGAATCGGCGGGGGGAACGGCTCACGACATGCAACCGAGTCGCCGGCACCCAGGCCGGCGACGTACGCGCATCCAACCACCAAGTAGCAGACGGCCAGGAAGACAATAGCACGCTCGGGATAGCGAAAACGTGATGAATCGATTAGGAACGTAAGCACCTGCAAAAGAAACGAGAAAATTATGAGATGAGAGAGCGACTACAACGATGGCGCACGATGCACGCGAAGCACCCGAGGAGGATGCGCCAGAGATTGCATCGTGAACCCTGCTGACCGTGAAGTGATTTCCCCAGCGTCCCCATTCCCGTAATCAGAGGTAAATATGAAAAGTTAATTGACAATTTAGATCGATCGACATTAAAATGAAATAATGATCGATTCAATTTAGCGGAGGCGGACTCGGCCAGTAGAAAGCGGCCGCGCAAGCGGAGATGCTGAGATGTGCAGAGGCCCGGGGCCATTAGCAGGTTACGCCTGAAGTTAATTAAGACTGAGGAGGTGGGTGGGTCCGGTTCGAGAGTCATTTGTTGCATTTTCACGACAATAAGTGCTCCAATTTCAGCAGCGAATATGGAAGCATGTTTGAGGGAAGCCGACCAACCGGGGCTTGGGTTGCCACAAACCCCCGATGTCGTCTGCAGCAGCAAAGCGGGCTTTTAGAATGTAAAAGAATGTGGGCACGGATGTATTATGGCTTGGCGAACAGTGCCCCACAAAATGCCGTACTTCAAAATATTGCCACTTTTCGTCGCAAGGATGTCCGCATGCTGGATACTTGTTCCGCCGACACTGGTTTCCTTCATATCCTTGCACAGTTGGAAGATTTAAACAGGATCCAACTGAAAAACCTACTGTGACTCCTAAGATTTTTAAAAAGAATGCTCTCACTGTGTCATGACACACATATGATTGCTCTAAATGAGCCCCAACTAGAGACCTACCCATCTACCAAAAACGGCTGATTCCACGACTAGAGCAAAGGTTCTTCTTAGTCAACAACAAAATCCGATCGTATCCCAATACAACTTGTATGATTATGTCACCAACGAGTAACTAAATCGATTTCTGTGCCTCAATTGGAGAGAAAAACGCAATACGCTTGTTTTTATTGCTTCAACTCAACTTCATCGGTGGTTACCACATTCCAGAGTCAAGCAGGCCTGTTAAGTGGGTAAGCCGGTGCACATTTCTCTCCCAATCCATCACCAGTCGCACTCACTGCATGCGAATGGTAGGAGCAAACCACTGCCCATTCCAAAACGACGCCAAAGTCTTCATGCTACTTTCTATATAAAGAGGCTAGTTAACTCGCGAAATGCAGGATAATGTAAATAATTGCGAAAAATTGTAATTAGAAAATAATTCGATTCAAAAGTCCGTCGGAAAAGATTTACTTAAAATCATCGGCTACATTTGAATTGGTTATTGCAGTGAAACTTCTCTGTAGCGGACACCCACGGGACCATCATGATTGTCCGTTATATAGAGGTGGCCGTTCTAAGGGGGTAGCCTTAGTAATTTATGAAAATTCAAAAGTAAAGTTCAATTAAACGCGAAATTCTAGACATTCATGAATAAAAACAACCACGTGACACATGACAATTTAGTTCCATTTAATTGGATAGTGCGTAGAAGCCGTCATCACTCACATGGTTTAGGCTGTATGTGATGTAGAAAAACAAAACGTTTGTACACACAGAAGCATCCGTCCCTACAAAGACGGTGTGTTCTTACATGCGTTCCAACATAAGTACACATCTAGACCAAGGGACTGCATGCGTACAATAATTCTATCTTTTCCGTGTAAATGCTTGACTTTTGTGTCCGTTATTAGGTATAGACCTGGGTCGTTCTACTCAATAAGAGTTGCAATTCATGTCAGTGTCCGTTATAGAGGGGGTCCGTTGTGAAGGGGTCGAGATACACTAGTAGCCGTATCTTCAAGCCGGGACCTTGAGGAATTGTCCGTAAAGAGAGGTGTCCCCTATAGAGGGGTGTCCGTAAAGAGGAGTGTCCCTGCATCATTATTATTGTCTAGGGTAAATTGCCCCCTATTCATACCTTTACTTTCTTGAGAGCTCTCCAAAGCTGTATTGAGGGTTAAGTGCTCCTGTTGCGCGAAGGTGGAAGAGATTTGTCTTAGAGTATTCTTCTTGTAGGAATCTGAGAATGAGAACTGATTTAAAGTGTCTTCAAGTCTTCCTTTGATATTCGCAGATCAGATCAGCTCTGGAATTTCGAGAGAAAGCAATGATACTCCTAGTTTCCTAGGTCCTGTTAAGCCTATTAGGGCACGGAGGTTGTGTTTGCTCATTCTGATACACGCTTCGAACCTCTTCCGGTTATGTTGAGCCAAGAGTTTCTTGGCCTGCTTCATGCCATGAGCGTTGTTCCATGCATCTTCCCGGTTCCTTCTTTCTCCTGAACTCCTTCCGGAGGACCTGATTTCCTTCAACGCAGAATGGTTCGGGCCTATAAAAGGTTCCGATGCACCTTTCCCCGCGAGGGAGTCGTACATTTCATTGCCTTCCATCCCAGTATGGCTAGGTATCCACCAGAGTTTTACTCTGTTACTCCTGCTCAGCTCCTTAAGCTTCTGTGGACATGCCCACACGAGCTAAGATTTGATTATATAGGAGTCTAGTGCCAGAATAGTGGCACGACTTAATTTTTTTCCAGTCAAAGCATCTTCAGTCTGTTTTCAGCAAGCCCAAATATCTCAGAATCTGTCATAAACGAGATCCCTACTTAGCCAGCCTTGAGAATGGCATTCGGATAGGTCGTGGTAAGTGTAACTGCTTTAAAGCTTCTGTACAAGGGGTTGAGGACGATAGTGGATCTGGCAATTCTCACTCTACCCTTCTTCAACTTTCATAAAATACTTTGGGAACCTCAATTTACGACGAGAAACAATGAATTGCCAAGAAAACAGAGCCCAGCGTCCCAGCCAATTCTAATTCTTGCCGTATTATGAACACCGTAAGTAAGACATGGTCGAGTCTGTGTCCACGTCACATGTCAATCGCAGTATTCTCGTAAACTTACAGTCTCGAATATTCTGGCTCCCACTCCCACCAGAAGCAACATCAAACTCCATCATCACTTCACTCCAAGTACAACGATTTCCCATTGTAAGCCCAGCCATTGTATCAAACATTCCTGGACTGAATCATACGCCGAGGGTGAGGATTAGGAACAATCTGAAATCCCAAACAAGACTCAGAACGTCATTCATAATGGTTGTACGTCAACCATCCCAAACATCCCTGTTGACACTGTGAACCATTGAAAACCTGCCTGGGAACTTCTGGTTCCCCCAAACGCTGCACGATCTGTCTGACACCATCATTTGTCGGCTGAAATGCCGCACTTATGACAAAGCCAAGGTCATTCAACTCGGACACAGCCAAGTTGCCGCTTCAATTTGCTCTACAAATGTGCGCCAATCTACCAAACAAGATCAACCAACACCAGTCAACTACTCCAGAATAAATTGAAACCACAAGTTTAAAAAACAAAAAAACCTCATCGCAATAAAAACCAACTGTCTCGTCATAAATCTGTCATTAGACAGGCCTTCCTCAGCTCATATCAACGACCAGCTAGGCCCGTGTTTCACTTCAACGATCGTGTCGATCTGATTTCGAATTCACAGTCACACAATATCACTTTGTTGGCCACCTCATTCTAGGTCATTCCCAGTCGATCACCACTGTCGTCGATCCCTTTCCCGTGAATTCCGAACAGCTAATTGAGTGTTTCTTCAATAATCAAATGGGATTTTATGTGAATCTCATAATTTCGAACATTTTCGATTAAAATTCAAATCGCAGGCGTTGTCGGCATAAATTTCCCCCAATCAATCGATTTGATCGACAGCCAACGATCACATCATCACATGATCGCTTCATAAACGACGGTGATCGAGAGCGTGTGTGTGTGGAGATCGCACAATTTGCATGCGCACTCACACAAGCACAGCCTCCTCGATGGTGTGATGAGTAATGTTAATTAGATTAATCGCAGCCCAGGCGAACTGGCAATGCATGATCGATTCGGTAACGATGAGACGGATCCGCGTGGCCGGTGACTGACACCCCGACCGGTTTGCTCCTCTGGCTCTCTTGAAATCGATCATGATTCAATCCCGATTGCAATCGCCATTGGATGGAAGATTGGAAAGAAGCGCGACGAGGGTGATCGCTGTCCGGCGGGATGATGAATTGCGCTTCGAAAACAGATCAGTCAATTTTGAGTTAGCGAAGAACCTTGAATCGATCGCGGGTGATCATGAGCAGCTGGGTTACGGACTGGAGTTAGTGTTTAGAGATTCCGATCGATCGTGGGTGAGGGACAAGGAAGGAACTGTGGAAGCACTCATTCCGGCAATCCGAGGGATCGATCCTAAACTGCTGAAGATCACCGGTCGTGGTGGTCCGTTTAAGGTCCCAAGCAACAACACGCTCGGATGTTGTTTTCTCGAGACAGTAGATCGTGCTTCATTTTAGCGGTATTCCGCAAATTTCCTCATTTTGCACGATTCCGCCACGCAGGCCTTATCTCCGCCGACAATCTAGCTCTGTGAACCACTCTAAGCATTCAATTAACTCCTAAACGCTACGTCCACGGCTCACAAATGTGAGTGATTATGAGACTCAGCGCTGCAATTAAAATAGTCATCATAACGCGACGCGGTAGGGGAGCCTCTTCCGTCGACAATGATACGACAAATCCATTGGAGATGACCCCGTTGTCGACACACGCAAGCATCTGCTGGTGACTGCCGTCGTTCTCGTCTTTCGATTACGCCTCCTCCAGCTGAAGTCATTCACATTTTCCTCGCCGAGAAGAAAGAGTGGGTCATGAGTTTACCAACACGATCCGAGTACCCGAACATTAACGTCAGTCATTTTCACTTAACGCGCCACCGTCTTCGGATGGCTTGATGTAGATGTTGTTGATGTCGACGATGGCGATGAGGATGATGACGTTGACACATTCAGAGTGTCATTCATTTATTTGGTTAAGCTACGAGCCCAACGGTACACAGACGGCATTCGAAATTGGATTGACATGCCACGGAGCTGGAATCAACCTCCCGGCCGAGCTGGCATTTATATTCCGCCCATGAAAGGCGGTACACCGATTCCAAGTTCTATTTCCACAAGAGAAGATACTTTCATGGATACTGCCCCCCGACTGGTGTGATTCGCCCCCGATAACCAAATTTATTTGCCATAAAAAAAGGGAACAACCGTTTCGGAGAAGCGCTGCGGGACGTCGCGCGGCGAGGAGTTGAGTGAATGCCAGCGGCTGGCGTTTGATTTATTCCCTTCGGCGGCGCGGGGAAATATTGGGATGCGGGACACGAGTTGTCACCGAATCTGAAAACATCGCAATGATTCCGAATGAAGATATCTGCGAGGAGGAATCTATTTGAGTGCAAAAGTTTTCTTGCAAAACACAGAGTTGCGAGAGCGTGAGGTGAATGGCTATGAATTCCGAATGCGGACGGATTTGAATAGAAATGGGTTTTCCTAGACCTTCGGGTCTCGGGAGTCAGTGGGAGACGATTGTGTAATCTGTAATCATGGGGAGGGAGACCTTGTGACATCTGACATGAACGAATCGGAAATGGATATGCGATGGGAGGCGTGTGATGGCTGAAGAAAGCAATCGAAATGGAGGATAAGTCGGGAGGAGGCCGAGGGAGAAATGCGCGGATGATTGATGCGGTTGGCCTTCGGCGGGTAGAAGACCACGTGAGGTGATGGAGCTCTGGACTCACTTGAACTAGGGAATATTTGGTGGCATGTCAGGAGAACTGGTTGTGAATGCAAACATTTGACTGTCTCCTCCCTGACCCACTGATGGTCACGAAATTCCGCGAACAAGAGAAATTCACGGAATAGCCTCAGAGCCTCAACCGCAAGCAAGAGCTGGCGAAAATCCCCAGGTCCAGTGAAAGCTCATTAAGAGCGAAAAAACGGTGACTCGCTCTGCTGAACGGTGCAAAATTTATGCTCATTAATAGAATTCAACCACAATTAAGGGTTCCTCCAGAATTTCGCAAGGTTCAGTGAACGATTTGATTAATGGAAGAAGAGCTGTAACCAACGGTGATTGCTCGTAAATGGAAGCGGTCCATATAATCGATGAACGAGAACGACATCCAGGGTGTGAGGGGAGTTTGAGGCAACTGCCAGCTTGTGCTGGACAGACATCTAGATGAGATGGTTGAAATTAAATGAGTGTAAACTGAAGTCAAACAGATTCCCCTGAGATGAAGCAATCGACACGATGATTCGCCAGCAAAGTGCTACAATCGCAAGAAGGAAAAAGTCGAATGCTGTGTTCTGATAAATGGATGACAACTCGAGGTACGACTGGATGGCGAAGTAGGTTAAGAGCCTGCCCCTGGTTTCGAGCCTGCCCCCGATTCGAGCCGCAGTGAAGGCAAAGTTAATACGTTTTTATCTGGTTTTCAGAGCTGGTCCAGCCACCAAATCACTGGAGTGGTCGATCAGTGGCAGTAGTCTGACAGTGTACGCAGATGGTCTAAGTTTACTGGTGAGTTCACTAACAGCCCCCAGTACCCTAACTACCTTTCCTACTTAGGAAGGTAACTTAACTCCGGCTTCTGTCCCCAGTGAGGCTGAACAGAAGAACCCAGTCAGACTGACAATTGGCTCAGGTTTGACATAGCATAACACATTCCCCCTCGCTTTGCCTATGGGAGCTCTTCAAACTCTTTCGCTCTCCGACAGTGACTTCGGGTTCAATAAGTCCGCGACTTGTTTAACTTCCCTCGTAGTTAATTAAAGAAAGAAAGAAATCCAGGAAAACTTACGAACTTGATCCAACCACATTATCGAGTGCATACCAAGAAGACCGTTGCCTAGTCTCTCTGTTGAAACAAATCGATAAACCACTAATTGAGGGCTTATTCAAATGACGATAGAAGAGGAAAGGGAGTCCTGTTGGGGGACTAATGTGCTCTCCAATCACATGTTGGTTGGGACAGTACACTCTGAAGATGTATTCAGTCATTTAAGTTTAACATGATTTAAAACGTATCAACTCGCCTTCATCACGACTTCCGAGGCGGGCGTTGAATGCAATTCCATCAAGTAGGCGACCGCTTGGCAGACCCAGGACGAGATGGTTGGGCGAAGTCCAAGAACTCGCCTGGTCATGCTTGGGCATAACTCGTGATGAGTTAGAGTAGCGATGGCGGGGGATCGAGTTGCCCGCAGATCTCTCATGCGTGGTTTGCCCCGCGACCCCTTTAGTGGAGTATGCGGCTCAGAAGATGATTATGAAGGATCATCATTTTCATTTCGATCGGATAATCGGAGTGATTGGGGGCAAGAAGACCGCTTCGGAAGGACACCATAGAGCAATCGACATAATTCTTCGTTCCCACCTAATCGAAACCGCGAAGTTGGGATGAACTCTTACTGAAAACCTCAATAGACCGTTCCCACCGAGTTTGAAATGGTTTGAAGCCACGCTCTCAATTTTTAAGTGCCCTCCACAACAAATGTCTCCGGCTCTCAATTTTTAAATGGACTCCAAGACAGTCTGTCTGTTGACAGAAAAGAGTAGCGTTGCAACACCAGAAAATAAGCAAGAGATAAAATGAGAAAATGAACACCAAAATTACCTAGTTCCCGCTCTAGGCTTGTTCGGCTTGAAAATCTCTCACAGACGGATGAACTCAAGGGGGGGGGGGCTATTTTGATATACCCCGAAAATGTATGGCGAAGCCGGGAAAGTTTGTGGAAATTTGACGAAACGTCGTGGTTTTTTTCGGTCATATGTGGCCTCGAGTAGGCTGTGAGTGTCGACCTGCACTTCCCGTGTCACAACCCAGGATTCTTCGCCGTTTGAGCTTCTGGAATATTGAGAACTCCCTTCTTTCAAACCATGCCAATGAGGACATATAAGATCATTAACAAAAGGTGTCAGACATTTGTACAAATCGGGCGAAAAGGGCTTCGATAGGTTAGGTTGTAGTGGCTGACTGCAGAAAGCAGTCACACTTAGGCGAATGTAGGGTCGTTGTGTAAACACGCGGTTCGATTTACTCTAACAGTCAGCACCAGTTGGTGCTTATGACGAAGCGGTTCTGCAGACTAATATTGAATCCCTCAATAACTGGCATCAGGCAAACGACACTGAGATTCCTCTAGTGGGTGATGCTTGTTCGAAGGACTGTATAGTTCTGAATCTGCTGCTGTGAAGATCTCAGCGCACAGCCTGACGTCAGCCTTGATGCCTGAGTGAGGACCGCGTAAAGGTCGCTGGGACCGAACTTTCGTCGACTATTTCAGTCTTCGCGTCGAAGATTTTTTCGGGAATGGATCTGGAGTAAACCCTTGCAAGCAGACGGCAGTTGTAGTTACTACTTGGTCTTCCTCGCCGGCGGTTTACCTTCGAAGATTTTTTCGGGAATGGATCTGGAGTAAACCCTTGCAAGCAGACGGCAGTTGTAGTTACTACTTGGTCTTCCTCGCCGGCGGTTTACCTTCGAAGATTTTTTCGCGAATGGATCTGGAGTCCATCCTTGCATGCAGGCGGTAGTTGTAGTTACTACTTGGTCTTTACAAGGGAGGAACCATCGCCGTCTCCTTCGAGTATTGGCATTCCATGCGTTCGACAGACCGCGTAAAGATCGACGGGACCGAACATTCGTCGACTATTTCAGTCTTTGCCGGCGGTTTACGGTCGATGACAGACGGTAGTGAGTCTTTATAAAGGAGGCTCCATCATCGTCGAACTTGGATTCGAAAACCCTCTTGGCTGGAGCATTGGCATTCCATGCGTTCGATGCTGCCGAGCCAGTGCAGTCGATGGATTTTTGCCTTATGGGCTACATCCTCAACTTGGAACAGCTCGCGGTTATGTCTTATTGTCCATTAGCCTTCCTTGCAGACGGGACCGTATATCCGACGTGGAATTTTTCCTTCGAAGGAACGAAGAATCACTGTTTTGCTTACCGTCCAGCTTCCGGTCCATATAGCAGCACTGAAAAAATTAGAGTTTTTTAGGGCTTCATCTTGTTCGTGCGAGTCAGGAGTTTGAAGCACTGTCGTTTAGACAAGTCGAGGTAGCAACGGTGTCCAGGGGTGATTCTACGTTGGATCTCAACTAGGACGTCGATTGTGGAGTTCACGTTTGCCCGGGGGTAGGCAAATTCTTTAGCTACCTCAAAACTGTGTGTCGATGGTGATGTTGTCGTCCCGGGTGGTGTATGGCTCAACGTTTCTTGATCGACAGCATATACATATGTCTTTCAATTTGTCCCCACTGGCCGTGGGAACAGCTCTTTCGATCCTCGCTCGTTCCCTTCAATCGTCGCTGACGGAGTACGGATAAAAATGAGACAATTTGCTTAGGATCGTCATTAGCTATCGAAAATGCACTATTATCTGCCAAAATCGTCTGTGGCCGAGTTATATTTTCACATCAATAATTTTCAGAGACACGATGTCCACAAGGACCACGGCCCAAGTCCAGGAGAACGCCATTCCAGATAACTTTGCGTCAAGACGAGTGAACGGACGTGATTTTAGAACAATCTTCTGAAACTCTTTGTCACAGTTCTGACCGATCTCCTTCCGAACAGCCACAATGTGCTTATTCCGGTTCACGGAACACAGCCGAATTCAATGCCAGATCCAGTTCGTCAGCAATGAAGTCGCGGCCTTTCATTCAAAAAGTATGTCTTGAAACCTAAGATCGGTCGAAATCCACTTCTTTGCACGAAATGCTTACAACTTTGGCAAATGTCATAACAGTGAGTGAGTGACTCACTGAACTCGTCCCTGCTCTTCTCCAGACTGAAGAACCACTGAGAAGAAGAGTTATTCGCATCATCGGCCATGACAAGGCTGCAACTTCGGCAAAACTGACTGGTTTGAGCATGAAAAGATCACGAGATCACTTGCTCAAGAACCAAGAAACCAGAAAACGAACGAATAAATATGTAATCTTAAGCAACAAAATAGTCCCGCCCACAGAAACCGTCAGAAGCACCACAGCATATCTCCGCAAAAAATAGACAAACAACCGCCGGTACGTTCAGTGTTCATGTCGTAAGCAAATAAGAGCCAATTAATTTCAAAACCCCGTCAATTTCAAGTCGACACACGAAACTCAGTCATTCGAAGATACATATTTTTGCAATAAATCTCCCGCATTCGGTCAAACAAGCCAGCGCCAAAAAACCTTGCGTCAACTCATTTCATCATCTCATTACCATACCCAGCCCTGATTGCGATCCAATTCGAATCACAGATCCACTCCACCATTAATTAGCCACTCATTCAAGGTATCCTCTGGAGGAGGCGCAGTCCTCAAGAGTGACCCAAAATAACAATTAATTGATTAAAAATACACACATTCACGATAAGGCGTCCATTGTGGTGGCAGAAGTCATTCAACTCGAAGCCCACAAAACAACGAAGCAGCACGACGAAGAGCAGGACAGGGCAGAAACGATGAGGAATAATTGAAAACTGGTTTCGCTGCGAAGCCGGTTGACTGGGCTGTAGAGACGATCGAATACCGCGGCGGACGGCTACTACGGATTCGAATGAAATGGAAAAACGATGCCATTGTTATCGTAAACTGTCGATGAATCGTCGCGGTCGTCGGCGTCTTGCAGCAACAAGTTCCTCTCAGAGTCTGTGATTTGTTTAACTCACCACAAGGCCGGAAGCCAAACCGTGGTTTAGTCGAATCTTTGGCGAGTCGCAGGGACAAGTTGATGAATATGAGATAGAAAGGCTGGGTAGGCATATGCTCGGGAATATTTGCACGGCAGTTCGGCAGCGCACAACGTGTGCTCCTTAGGGGGGATCGTAAATTGGCCATAAAAGCTGGCCAAGCTGATGGCGGTTAGTCTCATCTTGAGGGGGCCCACTCTTGGGATTCGGTTAATATGTTAAACGCGCCAAAGTCGTAAAATCAAAACCCGGCGAAGGAGATGTCTCTGCAGTGTCGAAGAGGCGGTGGGCGGGATGTTCAAAGTCACCAAACCTGACGTGATGGGAAGTGCCTTTAAGGGAACCCAATGTGCTCACCTTGGGACGATCGTAAATGTTTGAAGATTTCAGACTGATTGCGGCCGTAAAACTGAAGTTGGGCCTAGAGCTCGTCACTTTGGAGATGTGGCCGGTAAACCTGTTCGACCGGCCTTCACTCTGACAACAGACGCCTGAAGAGCTCGACAGTTGCACCATCCTCCTCCAGACAAACCGCCGCCATCCGCCAAACTGTCCAACAGAAGTCCAACTTCCAAACAGAAGAAAAAATTCAATTGAATCGATTTGTCTTGTTTCAGAGTCAGTAGTAATTCGTCTTCCCGCCACCTTCCAAAAGCCATGGCAATACGCCAACAACATCGACAGCCAGTGATGTGGAATACGTTTTTTCACTTCCGGCCATCGCTCTCCGTCCAGGCAGCAGAATGCACTGTCGCACTGCACAGTCCGCTGAGGAGCGTCGTTCTACAACAAAAGCGGATTCATAATTTATTTGACACTGACTTCTGGCCCCAATCACTTATCGCGTCGCACAAAGTGCTTGCAGCCCGGAGAGATGCCAACTCCGAGCCGCCTAGACAAACAAACTAAAGCGACCATCTTTAGCGGCAACCTCTCGACCTCACATCTCGAATTCGAATTCGAAGTCTTGAAGCAGTCCTTTTGTGAGTTCACTGCGGAGTTGTGCATCTTTAAGGGCTCCAAGTAATTTATTACCACTTACCGTGAATAAACAACTGGCAACACAGACGGCCGCCCATGAACCGACCCAGTAGCGTAAGACGGTCCGTTCGTTTTCGGGGAAGAACATCGCATGGCACGGTGCTCCACAGTCTCGAGTTTCCTGGAACGACACAATAAAAAAAAAAAACGTTTGTTATTTTCTCTTGCAAAGGCAAATAAACTCTCTCTCTCACACACACACACATACACTCATCCGCTTGTAAGAGGATACAACACGTAAACACACACTTGAGACCGCACTGTCACGCTGTCGCTCTCGGCAGCGGGGACGGCATCGGCGCGGCGGTGGCGGCAGTGGAGACATGCCTGGCCCAAGGAATGAACATAAAGCTGTTCCCTCTTGCCTGATGTTGGTTGGTGGCAAAAATCGATGAAGGGTCGCGAGACGGGGGACGATGCTGTTGTTGATGACAACCCACCATACGGGTGGGATTGGAGTTGGCATTTGTCAAATCCTTGGTCTCTCCATGAGGGGGGCGGGGAAATAAGGGGCTCCCTTTCAAGGATTTGAACTATTTTTGGAGGGCCGGAGGTTGCCACTGACTGCCGTTGCGTGGGTGGGGAAAGGCACTCACTAAAAATGCCACGCTCAACAGAGCTGGGGGGAAAACGATAAACTTTTTTTTTGTCGGGACTTTTGGTCCTTCGAGCGGCATAGAGGAACAGGAAAAACTTTCCATCACTCGAAGCGGATAAAAGCGCAGTTTCATTCAAACGAGCAATTGTGGGAGAGCAGCTTTCGAAAAGGGGGCCAACATGTGGTTGGAGGGCAATGGTATGCAAAGGAGGTGACTTTGGACTCTGATTCGTCTTCGATACCTTAGGCCTTACTTGGAGGCCGTTCACAGACGCGGTGTGGTCGGTGAATTGGTATGTGTTTGAGGTAGTCAGGGACTTCGTCTACGAAAATCATAAGAACCAGGATTAAAAGCAGAATATTTATTGTCAATCGCTGTTGCTTTGGTTTCGAGGGGCTATTGAGTAGTGGTACCCACTCTCGAAGGAACAAGCCAATCATCCCCATCCTGCTCTAAGGCGCGGGAATATTGACTATCTCAAGAGCAGATAAAGAAGCTCTTGCTCGAAGAGTGAGATCCTGCGTTCACTCTTTGGTCCTGATGAAGGTACACGAACTTTACGGGCTGTACAGTGACATAAGACTAGGCACGGATTCAAAGTAGAGTGCATGAACAACGCTGTTCCACTTCGTAGAGTCTTGGACCCCGCACTAGGTGGGACAACGCAAATAGAGGACGCCCACCGCCAACCGATGGTGCAGGGCAGTGGAGCAGGTCCTCAGCCAACTTGGCGTGCGAAATAAGAGGTGGACTTGGTTAAATACCGTGCCAGCTGGAAAGGCTTCATGCCTGAGGCCCACGTTCACCCCACGAAATCATCTACGTTTCTTTTTCCATATTCCTATACATCCAACCATTTATTGCCACACAAATCGATGTCCAGAAGGAAGGTCTGATCGCCAACGCACCGTTTCCGATATATGGGTGATTTTTCATGGTCAGGTCCTGCAGGTCCCCTACTCCTGGCCTCAGCGGCACGGTTTAGGGCTCAAAAAAGGCGTATTTTCGTTCTGTCTGAAAAGGTCTCAGTTTCAGATGCATACATGTCTCAAACATCTGAATGTCAATGTTTTCGCATTTCACTTCGTGGCACATTTCAGGCCCGCGGAGGACAACCTTCAAGTGTAACGTCGCACAGAACTGATCGGTGGATCGAGCTTAACTTGCGGACGACAGTCGAGTCACTCGCTTCATTCATTCAGATTGCATATGCGTTTGCTTTCCTCTGTCTCTAGAATTAATGTCAAAAGCCCACCAGTTGCCGACAGTTTGACGGCTCATTCTCCGTGCCGTGGTTCACGACTGGTTATTCCCCAACGAAACATGTCCCTCACTGTCTTGTTGATCTCCACAAAAACCACTCGCGTACAGTTAAAGCGTCAGCCTGAAAAGCAACAAGTGAAGGAAATCCAACGGGAAGGCCACAGTTCCCACAAGTCGAACACTCCAATCGGATATCGTTTCAATAACTCGTGGATTAAAATGAGTTCACTTCTGTTCCAAGGTATCCCCTGCCTTCCCGCTACGCCGGATTTGCATAAACAAACTCAAAATCGATCCACAATCCGTGGTTCCTTCGGTCGCTCGCCTCGTATCCCATAATTAAGCCATTAATACCCATCATCGGATGAAAAAGTGTCAATTAATCAAACGGATCAATATTTGTGTCTAATGAATGCGAGGGAAACGGCGGGGTGTCTGTATGTTGAGCGGTTCCAGCACTGGTAGCGGGTTCCCAGTTGAGGTGACAGCGTGTACCGTCCGAGGCACACGGACAGGACTGGCCGGTAATTATTCTGCCAGTCGCAGGACAACGTGCGTCGTCGTCGGTGAGTGCGAAGACAGATGGAAATCCAGAACGAGGTACAAGGAAGAAAGCCGTTTCGTCGGTCGGATGACCTGTGTACGGTTCTCATTAAATTTTTATGACTCCGCACACTGCAGGAGGACTGAGCCTCGTCGTCCTGCACATTCGCATCTATGTTCCGCTTAACTGAGGAGGGTTCAATTACACAGAACGGCAGGACAAGAGAGAGCACAACACATGCGTTGCTTGTGTGAATGAAATGTGTTTGCCATACGTGCCGGAGATTCTATTTCAGTGACCAGTGATTGGATGTCGAGCCATGTGTGTCCTTCGGACTGGAATGCTGCTGGTTGTTTGTGCTGTGGGCTGTGCTGTTGCAGAACTAAGTGTAGCGTCATTTATTCGTCGGTTTCGTTCCGAACGTCGTCGCCGTGACAACGCACTTTGATGGCGCGTTGCGTATGGCAGGCTTATCTGATGATGACGATGATGGCACAGGATGAGCGGCACAAGATCCGTTTACGTATTCCATTTGATTGCGAGACGTCGTCGTCAGCCAGAGGAGTGCTGTGCAATAAATTAAAATCTCCTTAACTGGTAGTTTGACTCAATTATTTATTAGGGACGAGGGACCTGGAACTCCGAGGGAGTCCGACGACGACCAAGGCTCGACGTAGTCCCCAGGGATGGCGAGAGAAACGAAAACACGAACAAAAGGTGGAAGGGAATTTAAAATGTTTTCCATTTATGCCTGATACAGAGCACATGCAGGAGGGATACGCCTTTTGTTCTGAGATATTTTTGCCTGGCTTGTATTTTTTTTTGGAACAGATACAGCATCCTGGCGCGGCATGGTGTATCCCATTCCCAACCCCTAATCATGGCCTGGCTGTCATGTGTGTGCGCGGGAGGGACGGGAAGGAGGCAGAGCTCTGAATGAAATGAGATCTTTTGGATGCGATTTTAGGTCATTGTCTGGATTTCAGATACATTTTCGTCGGTTGCCTGTCCCGGGAGAATTTCGGTTTTTTTTTTTTTTTTTTTGTTCTCGATTCAACCGTCCTGCTGCTGTTGCCTTTTGTGTTCTGCTGGAGCAACCTACGCAGGTAGCGGGAAGCGGACCGTATTATGCCACGATTCAATGAGCTACGCGGCCTAGGCTGGCGAGAGATTTTAAGCGGCAGGTTGAAGGAAGCGGCGTGTTTGAGGGCGTATAGCTGGTGACGATGAGCTCGTTCGTTGGTTGTGCTAAGCCGGTGTCTTAACACAAAACGGGATTTAATGTTGAAGCCATCATGCAGTCGCTAAGCAGAAGGAATGAACCGTGACGGAGGATACTTTGCAAGGAGAGGGGGAGACGACTTGAAATCGATTTTCTTTTTGTTTCCTTTTTTAACTGATGATGCGGAGAATTTAGCACTACAGAGTATCTGCTGTGCAATTTATGGATGACAAGGCAGAGACGTGAATAGAGGATGCCCATATATTGTCATCCCTTGTAGATTCGGTCGCTGCCGTTGGGTGGGATCACATAGAATTTCGTGTGGCGTCAAAACTGGCGTGATGCTAAGCGAAACTGGTCATGGAAACCAGTTCTGTGCGATCTGAGAAGGTTCTAAAGAAATTTGGATTTTTTCGAAGTGAGGACAAAGCCTGAGAGAGAACTGAGTTTGTGCGACCACTCTATCGTCAAGATTGGAAGCGACTGGAGCAGTGCCGCTCTGAAAGCCTTAAACATAAACAGAGCCCATCGGGAAAAAATGGAACAGTGAGGAGCAGCAGCTTTGTCCAGATCCTCTTGGATTGGGAATGGTTAAAGGTTCGATATTTTGAAGGAAAAAGGAATCCTTCAAAATATCGATGATCTGTGAAGCGAGTGCTGGGTGCGGAGAATTGTTGAGCGGATACCAGGCCAGAGACCAGTCCTCGTAATGAAGAATTATCAAGGGAGGAGCATTAGGCAACACAGAGAAGCGGCGAAAGCAGGAATTCACGAGCTATTCACGACGAGTGTATACAACGCCATGAGCTGAAAAAATGGGCGAGAGATCCGCATTTTGGCTCATGTCATAGCCATAGCAGCAAAGTTGCCGTTAGTGAAGAGGACACAGTCCACAAGTGTTCGACCGAGCATCAGTCCATCCACAAAGATTGACTATCGGGAACCATGCCATAATCTGGCGGCATAATCGGACCATATTCCTTTCGATATGAGGAATGAGACCATTGTACCGTCAATGCGCGCAGATATTGAGCGATGTTAACCGGCTTTCGGTGCCAAAGCCGGACAAGATGAGTACAAACTTCCAAGATGTGGTCCAAATTCAAAATTTCGACCATAACTTACATATAACAATTTCAATAAACAAAGATTTCAAAAAAAAAATGAACAAAAGTTAAAAAAAAAATTGAAAAAAAGGTTCAAAGATTTAAAAAAATGTTAAGGGCCAATTTGAGAAGTTTTTTTTCTAGACAAAGAGAGACCGAGAACCGAACCCGGTAGTAGGTTCAAGGGCGTAGGTCGATCCCCACCACAACGCCACGTCGACGAGTCAATGAATTGTCAGACAAAATTATTTGCGGCAACGGACACACAGTGGCTAGTGAAAGACACCTGCTGCACTGAATGTTGCTTAATCCCGTGGCACATTGTGAATTAAATTAATCGAAAGAGAAGGCCCCACGGTGATACACTGCCGGCCTGGATGAATGCACGAGGGCCTCGTTGAATGCAAAGTGGAAATTATAAAAACTGCGCAGGCATACGCAATCACATGCATTTCAACGAAATTAATCCGGATGCTTATCGATGATTGGATTGTCAAGCGTTTGTGAGTTCCAATTCCATACATGTGACCACTCATTCGAATGTGTGCAATAAGCCCCATCAAGTGGATTATCAACCACCGCCACCAGACAGGCAATTAAAAAAAAAGTAAAAACGCATGGATTCCCATTAATCTCGCACCACAGCTGCGCGCGTTTCGAATAGTCGCCAAATTCAACGACTAATTTGCCATGCAACGGCATAAATTCCACCACCAAGTGTCAAAATAAAAAACACTGCGGGGTGAGAGTATTCATATCCAACCACCGAAGGGTGGCGGCCCACCCGTCATATGGCACTCCAGAGCGCAACAGATTGCCACAGATACTCTGCCGACACACCCCCTCCAATGCATTGGAATGGAATTCAGAGAAATGCACAAAATCTAGGCTAAGCGCGGATTCAGTTTGTGGTGGCCTCCTCTGATCAACTTAGCCGAAGTGGCATCAATTCGCAAGCAGACACAGAATCATTGCGTGCCTATCCGCGGGCGAATCTTTGCGATGTACAAGCATCTCCGACTAGTTCGCCATGTCCCCAGCACACGCTGGATGGCGTGAAAAACCAAAAAAAAAAAAAACAGGAAGACAGATAAACCTCCCTCCCTCCCTTGAATGTCTCGCAGTGTCTCTGCAGTGATCACACTGTGGCAGTGCGTAAAGCCAGCGAACAAGGAACAGGTGAGACAGCTACCGGTTTCGTTGCGTCCCCGCATCGGCTACCGACGAGGAGTTCATTTTCAACTTTATTAGCCGAAGTGCCACAGAAAAACGGGGACACAGCCAACAGGAAAAAAGAAAAACCTGAATGTGATGTGAACGACAGCACTTAGGAAACTTGTTGTACCGAAAAGTATCTTGTAGATACACGTTATTGCCTTGTGCCCCCGCGCTCCCCGTGTCGGCCACAAGAGAATAAATGTGTGGGCAAAGATTTGGCCATGCATCTGAATCTGGACAAGCGAGCCGAACTCCGCATCTCCTCCATCATCAGCCGCATCCACGGACATCATCATCATCGTCATCGTGATAGCGGCCATTGCCATAGTTGGGAGGGAGAAAACACCGCGTATACCGAAGCCATAACCACGAAGATGATGGCTGCTTATGGGGAGTTGGTGCTTGCAATCGGGCCGTAATTGGACTCAAACATGCACACGGCACGGTCTCGGGAGATAAGCATCCACAATCGGCCAAAACCGCCGCCGCGCGCTGTGTGAGCGAATGCCTCAGTTTCCCCGATTCAGTCTGCGACCGCCGCGGATTAATAACGATGTCATCTTGCAACGGTTTGTGGCTTGCTCGTCTATGATCGTGGATGCGCGCCCACGTTTATGAGGGCCGGCGTCATTAGCATTCGATGCAGGCGACCAGATGCTCCGATGCACCGATGGGCTTTGAGCTCTGACCGTTTTGTCGAACCGCAGCTTGAGCAGCGATTAGATATGCAAAGCGGCGAGAGTGGTTCGAGAAAGTAGGCGTCGTTGGATTTGGGGAACAGTTTAACGACCTACTACTGGATGCAGGGCGCACTGTTGGACGCCATGCTGTGGGTGGAGACTAGGCCACCTGCTCATCCGTAAATAGGACCAATCTTATCGAATTGAAATGCCCTCATTGTCCGGAGAGTTAGTTAATTCGATACGGAGATCCATTTGGGAGTGGTCGTTGAAAACGGAATGAGTTCTAGTTAATCGCCCTTAATGGCTTCAGCTTGAATCTGGAACTAAGCCAAGGTGCAACAGAATCGAAACTCAGGGCAGCCGTTTGACTTGGAAAGTCGATTGCTATTCAAGGCACCGGGTCGGAGAGCAAAACATAGAGCTTGGGCATTTTGATGAATATTTGGTGAAGTGAAGTGAACTGAAGCGCAAGAACTAGACACCCAGAGACACAGAATGGCGAGGTTTTCGAGAAAGTTTAACCAACCACAACAAGCACGAATAAAGTAAGCAGAACCCCACGAAGATTCGACAGAAAAAGACGAACAAGAGCTCACAGATTTCCACAGGAGCTCTGAAAATTGAGCAGTCGACTGTGTGGACTTCTCAAATTGCAGTGCTCCGTCAATCCTTTTCACAGTAGTCGCTCCCTCCTCCCGCACAAGCCCCCTCTTACCCGAGATCCTAATTTGTCATCTCAACATTATTCAGTCTCGATTGCCTTAAATTCACTTTAAAGTCCAAACACCCCCGCCCCACCCCCGTGGACCACGGCCATAATCCGTGCCAAATTGAGGAGCAACAAAGTGAAACCGATCCGCCAGCCATCGCCCACAAATTTATCCCTTTTCCATCATATCGTCCCTCGGGCAACCTTCATTGACGGCCAAAAAAGAAATTCATTACGAACGCAAATTGCCAGAAGGCCACCACCAGCCAGCGCCACTGGAGCGCTCCCGCTTTCAGGTGCATCCTCATGCCACCCGCACGCTGCCGCCGCCACCATCATGCCACAATGTCTGCGAAGAACAATTTATTTCCCTTCCGATGGAGCCGCACAAAAAGGACTCCCGCCCTTCCCCCCCGTCCAGAGGATACTGTTTCCTGTCATCGCTCGCGGTCTTTCTGCCCACCCCGCCCATCCCATTGCGTTCGCATGGCTAACGTCCACCAGGAAGCCAAACGGCTATGAAGCATTGTTTGTGTGCGCAGCGACAAAAAAGAGTGGTATCCTTCCAGAAGGATACTTTCCCGGAAATTTGTTGGCTCGAACACAACAAAGCCGAAGCGAAACTTCTAACTCCATCCCGAGTGTGTGTGTTTGTGTGCATGGACTCCTTCGACTGGAAAAACGTTGTTCTTTCCCATTCTCATCCCCACCACCGTAAAGGCGCATGAATTTTTCATTTAATTTCCTCGCAGCTCCGCCATCCTCCTTGCAACCGACTCTTGTCTGGCCTCAAACCAATCGCGCGCTGACCCTTTAACCCTTCGGACACTCTGGGGCTGACTGGATGGGAAAATCGATCCTTTGCACACTTGCCCCCGAGGGCGTCGATTCATAAATTCGTTTGACGGCCCAGCCGATGGATTGCTTTCAGCGTCGCACCGCAAATGACTTCTCGTGCGCTATGCTCGTTGTCGGCCGGCTCTCTGAGCGAATTCCGCATTTTGGAGCACAATCGAACGGAGCCGCCCTCTGGGCACAATGCTCTTCGCGTCAAGAGTTCTTCGCGTTCTGTTATTGTGGCAAGTCGATTAAGTTGATTGATGGTGTGATGGCAGCGGCACAGCACAACGCAGCGCAGTGGACCCTTTTTGTCGGCTGACGAGTGTGCATTGCGCTTATTGTTCCCCTCTCCGTCCAGAGCGGGGCACTCACTTACAAGCCACATCCAGCTGCCGCACGTTGCTGCATCATTTAAAGTGGATTTTTGAAGATATACTCCCTGACTTCCTCCCCCGACGCCTCCGCTCCCGCCGCCACTGCTTCGATGGCAATTAATCAATGTTCAAGTGTGTGCAGCGCAGCGCAGTGCATACCGAAAACAAAGCTGCAAGCCGAGGAGATATTCAATCCCCTCCTGAGGACGATTGTGGGGGAGGAGAGGATGTCTGCGGACGTCTTTGGACGGTCGTCATCTTGAATTTGCTCTGCGCGCAAAGGAAAAAGATGAACGATTGTCATTACTCTTTGTGTCGAGGAAAATTCCGGGTCCGTGCAGCATCAGCAGCAGCATCTTTTTGTGCCCCCACCACTGATGGGTGCGCGAATGGCGTGGCCCTCGCTCGCAAAGACGGCCCGGAATGACGGGGTCTTCTGGTTCAAGCAATTTATCGTCGTCGTCTCTGCAGACATGGTAATGATGGCTTTCAACAAAGGAGGTCCGAGTTGGCGCTGCAAATTCGCGCGGAGTCATATTAATGGCTGCAAGATGTAATTGCGTTTCGACTAACGACTAACAACTAACGACACTGCAGACCGCCTCAATAAATGGCGCGTTTATCCGGAAATTGCCGCTGGCATTGTTCCTTTCGGGCAGCACATGGTGGTGATGAGGTAAAGGAGAGTAAGGATGAAGCAGTTGCTGGATAGAGCCTAAGAGCGGAGAGAGGATCCTGGACGGAGTTGAAATTTGATGATGGGATTTATTGGGGTTCCAGGAGCGTCTCAAGAAGACGGAGGACAGATGGTCGACGTTGGCTTAGTGCCATCTCCGAGTTCCTTCTCGTTGAGACTCTGGAATCTACTCCGTCTTTGTGGTCAACTACAGTCCTGGCTGGACATGAGATTCAGACAAGCCAAGACGAAGACGAGTACGAGAGAAGACACTGACGAGGACGAGGACGAGGACGAAGGCAGACTAAGGGGATTACGCATTCGATGAACTGTTGCTTCCAAGACTCCGATCGTCGAGAAGACGTGTTCTTGGCCTCGCCATGCTTTGAGATGCAGTGTACCAAAGCTTCCAGCAAGACCGCGACATACGCCAAGCTGAACTGTCTCATTGGCTGGATGGTAGTGAGATTTGAAGCCTTTGGTCTATTTTCCATGGGGACACGTTAAATCACTGTACCAAGCCATGCCGATACGCCAGCCTGTTATTAGCAAAATGCCAGGCTCAAAAAGTGACTCAAACTTGTACAAAAATGGAAATCGTCTTGAGTCTGAATTTTGGGCTGTGTCACATAGGCGCCGGGCATCATGATGTTCCTCTGTGGTACCAATTTCCTGTCTCCACGAACTTGGCAGCCTTGGCATGCTTTTGCTTGTCGGAACACACAGTTACAAAGGTTTCCACGACGACTCATGGGCCAGGAAGGTGAAATGGACCAAATCCGCCGAATTGTTGACTTTCGTGAGGCTCACTTACCCAACCACAATATGAGTCGAATGGCGACAGAAATCGGACAATCTGAGTTCCGAAATGGGGTATCAGACAAGAAGGCCGTTGACGTGGGTGTCAGGCAGTGCTCCGACGTCCGAAATCTGTGAAGGGTGCCCACAGGGTTGTCAGACAACACAACAGTCCTGAAGCCTCTCCCTTGCAGCACGAACTGACGCAAATTTGATTCACTGACTTAATCCCTCGAATCGCTAGAAATTCAACATTTGCATGTGCTTCTGATCACATCTTGAAATTGGCGCCCAACAATCGACCAGCAGAGAATAGCAGACGACGAGAGGCGAGATTCTGATGGCATCGTTAAGCCCCTTCCAGTGGCATCTTCGCACGAGCCTTCTAGTGCTTCTGTTTCGATTTGTCACTTGAGAAAACCTCTTTCAAAAACCAGTTGCACGCCAGTCAATCGAATTACTAGTGCTTCTCGTTCCATGACTTATGTGGCCAGCTGCATCCTCAATTTCCATATACGATCGCCTGCAGTAGCGAATGGTGGACTGGACTCCAAACGAGTCAAACCGGGTGGTCTCAGCGCCAACAACACAGCCAACATTGTATCGCTCATCAAAAGGCGGTCAAACTTGTGAGTGCGTCCTTGAGTGAGTGAACGATGAGCTTCGCCCACAGCGTCCCATCACGGAGCGAACGAGTTCTGCCGGCTGAGTGACTGCGTAATTAGGCGCAATAAAGTGTCCTGGTTCCGTGGCTCTAATTGATGCTGCCCGTCCACGCGTTTCTCCGGTCAACGAGTGTCGCGAAATTAGTGTTATCCGGCTGTGATTGAATGCATCTCATCTCAAGCGGGATTTCAGGGCAGGGGATGCTTTCTTCTCATCGCCAGCAGCCACCGTGGAGGTTTCTCACGGATATACTCGTCGCTCCATGTAGGGGCTCGGTGTACACCACACGATGACACGGATCCGGCGTATCGCATGTATCGCCACTCCATTGGTGGCACGCCAAGGCAGCCATTGAAGGCGATATGACAAAGCACGGGGAAACCGGAGAAGAAAGTATCGATTACCGATTGCATTGTGGTTCGCACACTGAATGTGGATCGTCGCACGATGTGTGTGTGCATGCGGACACAGCATGACGTCTTGATCCGCATGCCTGCGTGTGTGTGTGATCCTCGACTGGCTTCCTTGCTTAATGATTGAATTAATTTGCCTCTCCACACCTCAGGTGTGTGTACGGAGTCGCCGTGTCGTGTCCACACACGGCAAGCATTCTCCAATCTCACCGAGCGATGCCCAAGTGGTCCGGCACATGTGGCTGGCAGGCCTTTGACTAGTTATTCCGGAATCCGATGAGCCCCCTGATGTGGGTTAAACCACTTCATCAGGCTATTGACTGTTTTCAGAGACAACAACACGGTGCACTTTCTATGGTTCTAGAGACGTGGGGTTATCTCCTAAATTTATGATGATTAGAAGTACGCCGCGACTGCAAGCGACTGATGATGCATCGTCGTGATGCTTGAGGCACGCACTTGGAGGCTCCATGTGCACTCAAGACGGTTGACTGCCGAGTCTTGTGTGGAGTTCGAGGTATGAATGGGGATCCATGGATGGCTGGCATGGTCCGAGGGGTTAGTGTACTCATCTTTTGCCATTCGCCCTCGAACAACAAAGCCTTTGAAAGAGGAGGCTGGCTGGTAAGCATTCAGCGATTAGATAGACTTAGAGGCAAAACAGTGGCCATCAACACGCCCGTAGTCACGATTTACGCGGATCACAGTTCCCCCAACAAATGGGACCACAAGTCTAAGCCAATCCCCCAGCCAACCAGCCGCCACCCCTTCTCGTTTATTGGATGCGCCCTGTCACTCAGATATCCACACTCGTGCACAAATAGATAATTCTTCTCTCGGCGCACTTGACAGCATGTGGGCCGACGCGGCCGCACCGCACCATCGATCGGCGGTCGTGGCCTCGTGGCCCTCACTCACCGACATCGCGTGTAAATTTCCATCAACTCGTTGCTGGTCGCGCTGCAGCCCACATGCTGTGCCAGTGGGGGTAAATGGCATCAAATTAATCGAATCCCATTAATAAGTCAATCGTGCGGTGCTCTGAATCCGACCCCACCTCCACCCACTCCGTCCCTCGCTCAGTCGTTCCCAACGCCGCCGCACTGCTGCCGGCTCGACGGCGGTGTGTATCAATGCGGCGAGCGCAAAAAAGTCGTTCAATTAATTAATCGAATCTCGAAATCGACTCTGTGATGGCATGCAACGGTAACGGAATCGATGCGGCTACACACAATCACTCGTGGGACATAAATTAACCGCACCGTGTGCCTCAGCAGCAGCAGCCGCTGCATTTGGGCTCTCTGCGAATGCATTCCTCGAAATGAATCCCATAAATAGTTCTCAATAGAAGTTAATTCCTGCTCGTCACACACCATCGGGGCCCGCTGAGGGACCAGATCCGAAGGAATCTGCAAACGCGCCTCGAATGTGTGTTCTCCTCGTTGGCGTGCTCCGGCGCGATGGCCACGAAGATGCAGTGCGCACAACGATTGAATTTACGTCGCCATAAAGCATAAACGTTTGTGGCACCAAGCGAGGCGACCAAGTCGTGACGTCTCGGGGGTTAGTCCGCCCGTGGTCCGAAATCGAATATCAGACAGCAGACGAAGATGGCCGGATAAACTGAGGCCGCCCCAGCTCCGGCTGGCAGCGTGAGCTTGTTGCTGTGACCGTTTGGAAGGAATTTTGATGCCCCCTAGAAGAAGCAATCCCATTCTCCGTGAATGGTTACGTGCCAGGAAGGAGTATGATGTGAAGGCGCATCCTTCGTCTGGGATGAGTGTATGGGCGTGATGTGAGGGGAGGAGACCTCGGATGTGTGGTCTCTGTGGAGGATGGGCAGTAGTCTTAGGCAGTAGCCTAGCGATTCTGATGTGAATCAGAGGAGCTGCTGGCTCCTGCGTGGAAGGTGTCGCTGTGCTGTGCTTTGCCGACCACCATGAAAAGCGGGTGAGTTGAGAAATGCTGTGCAGCTTGGGAGCCTCTGCTTCGGCTGGGTAGACACACGTCATGGCTTGCATTCACTCGAGCGCACTTCTTCGTCGTTAACAGAACTTCAAAGATAAAATCATCGGTTGTGCTTTAATCATTCTGAAGCCTACCAGGCTGTGAAAAGTCATGTCGAGGCGGAAAGCCAACCCAAGGCGGGTACATCGCTTAATCTGAGCTCTGGATGAGATCAGTGGGGGAAACACCCCGTCCAGGGCAGGCGATGCCATGAACATCCGTCGAGCAAATGTTTCAGGACTTAAAGGGTTCCAAGACTTAAACGTTCCAATATTTTACACTACACGACGGACATGTCATCTAGAAAGTTTACGGCCACTTCGTTGGCTAGGCAGTTTCAAACGATTTAACTCATTGAACCAATCCCCTGTCTTTGGAGTCTGGTGGCATGTAGCCGACTTTATACGGACCGCTAAGAGTCCCATTCCTGCTGCACGTCGCAGAGGACAAAGCGAGTGAAGAAGACTGCGTCTCTGAGAGAGGGGAGTTTTGCGCACCCAATTGGACCCTTGCTTGCATTTATGGAACGGAAGAAGATTCAGTCACGAACGAGCACATATTGCGATGGCAACGATTTGAACTTGGCCAGGCGTTTATCCACTCTAGCCCTAGATGGCTGCAGTGTGCTTTAGCAGACAGTCTGAAGAGCCCTCGATCCGACAGGAGATCATCATTTAAGGTGGCGCATACAAGTAGAGAAGGTCCTGGACCAATTGGGAGTGCGAAATTTGAAGGACCAGCTAGAGAGTGCAGAGGACAGGTGGTTGAGGTGCAGTCTCGCAAATACAACTCCATTGGATGCTGAACGGAGCGAAATTCAATCGAACATCATTAACAAAAAATACAGAAAGCCACAGTCAAGCCGTATAGGGAGGCGCAAAGTTCATCCCGACTGCTCGCAGCTCTTTGAATGTGCCAATAAGTGGCGGCCGTGGGGTTGTTCGTATACGCGTCGACCCCTAAACTGGTTTTAGAAAAAAGCTTCTGAAACTTGGCAATTTGTAGTCGGTACAAAACTGTAGGTCCCTTCCGCTAGTGGACGAACAATAGCAAGCATAACGCGAGTGGTTGCCGAGAAGCTAGGCCCTGGCCCTCTACGGCTTGTATATAAAACTTTGTTTTTCATCCGTTTGGGGAAGAAATCGGTCTGACGCGTGGTCTGAGAATGCGTGGAAACAGCTTCAAGCAACTGACGCAAGCTCATGTGCGTAAAAAGAAGTCAACCTGTTTACGAGTGGTTGCCGAGAAGTTTAGGTTCTCATCATTCACTCTCACTCGCCGGTGAGTGAGTGATGTCGTTGCAAATGATGTCTGGACTAAGGTCGATAAGGGTCGCTTCTCAAATGGCCTGCGGACTCATGAATGAGAGGCACCTCAAAACCATGTTATGTCTGTGTGAGATTTGGTCGGCATGCAAGTGGGAGGTGCGGTTGACTCAAGACGGGTTTTGATTTTTTTCTTAGGACATTGCCCAGGCTTTTGCGAGAAAGAAAAACGAGTCGAACTCGTTGGAGCCGAACAGAAGCCTGCAAGGATAAAAATTTGAATCTAGTTGTAGAGTGACAGTCGGTGCTGAGGATATGGAAAAGCCAGACTGTATAAAGGCGATCATGGACAAGAATTCCGCCCACCCGACCTCAGAGAAGTTACGGTAGCAATCGCCAAACTGAAGTCCAACAAGGCTGCTGATGCCGATGGACTGCCTGCAGAACTTTTCCAAGCAGCTGGCGATGATATGTTAAGGTGCAAACACCAACTCATCTGTAGAATCTTGTCGGATAAAAGTATACCCGACGGATGGAATCTCGGAGTCTCAGTTCTCAGGACCAGCAAGAGACTGAGCAAATCCACAGGCCAGAGGTGGTTGGTGTGCAGTTCCGTCATATAGCCTTAAGTCGAAATTCAATCATAAGGAAAACGGGCTTTAGAGGTATAAGTCTCAGGAATATAGAATATAAGGATTTCCCTGGAATCATGCGTTAATAGCCTGGGTTGTCAATATCAGTGCGGGTTCAGGCCAGCGAAAGACAGACCCAGGAGTTTCAAGTCGACATCCACCATCTATGTATCGACCATAAGGACGCGTATGACAGCATATATAGAGACGAGCTATACAGCGCATTGTCTAGTTTTCATATCATCCGTCTGTGCAGGACAACGTTGAAGAACACCCGTTGCTCCGCCTTAACGAGACTTTTAATGTCAAAAAAGGCCTTAGACAAGGCGACTCGCTGTCATGCGACTTTTTCAACATAATCCTCGAGAAGATCGTAGCTCAGACGTCAACACCAGAGGCACGATCTTTCACAAGTCTGTACAACTGCTCCATGGCATTGATATGATCGGAGGGACTCAACGGGCTGTCAGTGGGTCATTTGCGAGCATCGAGAAGGAAGCGGCCAAGGTGAGTCTTGCGGTGAATGAGGGTAAGACAAAGTACATGCTGTCTGCAAAAAAGGTCCATCAACACCGACATCCTGGACGAAGTCGGGACAATAGACTTCGATGTAGTTAAGGACTTTGTCTATCTAGGCTCCGCAATAAACGAAGAAGGATGACCCTGGCCAAACGCTGTGTTTTCGGGCTTAGGCGGCAATTGAAAAATAAAGTCCTGTCTCGGAGAACCAAGACTTTCATAATCCCAGTCCTGCTGGATGGCTTAGAAGCATGGAGACTATCAAATGAGGACTTGATCGCTTCGAGAGAAAAATCCTTCGAATTATATTCGGTCCCATTTGCGAAGGAATTGGGAGGAGAAGATTGAATGAAATTGGCCTAGTCAAACGAATTCGATTGTCTCGACTCAGATGTCTAGGTCATGGGAGAATGGACACTAAAGCTCCGTCTCGGAAAGTCTTCAAGGCCAACTCTGAAGGACAACGCGGTTGAGGAAGGGCTCGCCTCCGATTTCGTAACCAACTGCAAGGCGACCTGAATCAGCTGGGTGTCCGAAACTGGAGGCTCCTAGCGCTAGCTGGAGAATAATGTTGACAGAGGCCCAGATCCACACCGGAATGTAGCGCCGGCCAAAGAAGAAGAGGAGAAGTATGAGAAAGTATGCAAAATCAAAGCCATACAGTTCCGACTTTCGACATGGATTAGAAATCGAAGTGCATCATCCAGCATTTCCTTTTTCTTCCACAAGAAATGTTGGCTCAGAAAAAAAGTCTAAATGATGGATGTGTTTAAAAAAAAACACCAAGACACCTTACCAGCATCAGCATTTTCTCCAATTAAAGCGAAAAGGAAAATCGCCTCGCTGTCGCTTTCACCAAGACATTAAGATGGGCTCGATTAGCAAAAAGTACATGATGCGTGAGATGGGGTCTTCATGTCATCTTAAGGCACTTCTTCATAAACAGAGGTATCTTGCCAACATGTAGGACAAGATGCTCGAAAATGTCTTGAAGACAACTAGTGGTCGACGAAAGGAAAAGTTTGCTTGTGAGTGGAAATTGATGGCCTTAAAGAGGTCGAATGATTCTGTTTTACTCTGAGGCAAGTTTCAAACTCGATTTGAGAGATTTTGTGGCAGGATTGATTGTACATGCAATGAAATGATGCTGAGCCTACAAAACGGTGGACCTTTAAGTGAGTAAGTACTGTAGACTCTCGATAACGCGAACAATTAAAAACCAAGAGAGTTCACGTTTGCTAAGGTCGATATTAATAAAATAATAAGGCAATCCAACTGTAGCTTCCTACTTTAAAACGACTTATTTATAAAAAAAATTGTTTTTTTTTTAATTTAATTTTAACCAACAATTTTTGCATAAAAAGTAACTTTAAATAATGACTGAGCGCGGGCATTACCGAGACGAAATAATTTTTTTTTCTATCACTTGATGCGCAAGCAAAATGCATTAAGCCAGAGGATAAAACTGCTGTTATACAAGCAGCTTATACGGCCGATCTTAACTTACGGCTCCCCAATATGGCACACCATCTCTAAGACCAGCATGACGAAGCTCGCAATTTTCGAAAGCAAAATACTGCGAATATGTACCGGACTCACCTTCGACAGGGACCGTCAAAGGCACCACAGCAACAATAGGCTTTACGACCAAGCACGCATCGTCCGCCTGCAACAGTATATGGTGACACTGTTAAAAGAATTACAAATGTTATGTACACCTTCATTCTCTTAGACGAGGTGACAAATTCTGCATTTTTCTGTCACCTCACATCAAAAGTTGAATTCAAGTGAGGTGACAAGAAACCTCACTGAATGAAATTCCCAATCCCAAAGAATTCAGCTAGTTGGCAACACATGCTGCAGATTTGTGTCTTCAAGTTGGATCAATTTCCAATCGGCGGTTATTTTTGCTAATTCTTGTAATTTCAGGACGCCTTTAGTGCAGACCTCGTTCGTATAGGATCGCGTCTTTGCTACACTTCCTAGATTGACTACATTCAATGACATATTCGTTTTCTTAAAAAAACTGGAAGTGAGTGACCAGACACACAAAATGGGCCAAGCGTTTCGTATTCATGTTGGTTTCTTTGAGGACATGAACTACAAAGCCAAAACCGTAACGCGTACAAAACGTAAAATTAGAAAAAAAAAACACAAAAATCGAGCAGACAAGACAATCAAAAACAACGAGGAACAAACTGACACGAACGGACGTGCAACAAACCGGAAACGTACAAGGGCCGTTTCCAGTGAGGTCAGTTGAGTGGTCTTATTGTGTCTCCCACATTGAGAGGGAAGCTTTTCCAAAGTACGCCATTCTTTGACGTCTTAAAATCGGACACACTCATAAAATGAAAACGGTCTTCTTTAGATTTGAAAACTCCCATTATATGACCTTCCGTTTATGTTTCATATTTCGCACCTCAGCTTGAAAATCAAAGAGATCCCTTTGGGTTTGAACTCATCACGAAAGTAGCTGTTGCGATGAGATTTCTTCTCCCTTCGCTGTCGTGGCGGTTACTCGCAGTCCAATGTTGAGCAGCTGGTCCTCTGGACGGAAAGGCATATGCTTTCGTGATTTAATCACGTGACGCGAGTACCGCCATCATCAGGACTTCTGACGCGTGCCTTGAATGCGATTCAATCAGGTAGGAGGCCGCTTGGCAGACCCGGGGCGAGGTGGTTGAACGATGTCCAAAAACTCACCTGATTGCGCTTGGGCATAACTCCTGACTCCCTCTCGTGCATGCTTTGGCCCAGCGGCACCTTTAGGGGATGAGGGCCTCTGAAAATGATGACGGGGCTCATGGCATGCAACAACATAAGGCTTGTGAGAGCTAATGAGAGAAGAGATCTGTGGAAAGAGCCACCATTGACCAACATTTTTGCATCATTTCTGGATTCAAGTAGTTGGATTCCATGGTCTTGGTCTAATGCCATCCAAAATGGGATCGACCACTAGATGCTCAGAAATCCTTTGACATAAGGTCTCTGATGGGAATGGGAGGGATTTTTGCAATGTTTCACAATAGTTTCACTTCAAGTAGTTAGCGACTTGCGAGTTCTGTGAAAGTTGCAGATTCAGACACCAAGTGTAGGAGTCGACGCAACTAACCAACTGCCTGGCGGACTTGAAGTCAAAGTTAGCCGAAATTTGATGGAAATCAAATGGAACACGATGAGACACTTAATAAGCAGACAAGGTACCAGTCGAAGATGGATATGAGCAATATGGCAAATTTGAGGCTTTTTACTCGATGCGGCAAAGGAATCTTGATTGTTAACTAAAAAGTTGATACAAGCCCTGTCAAGACCCGATCCAGGGAACCATCGATTAAACTTAAGTCAGCTCCTGACACCCTACGGACTGTCTATCTGCGCAATTACCTGCAAGGTATAGTCACAAGAAGATTTTGATCACAATCCGTTCAAATATCCAACTTTCATAGACAAATTCAACGCCATGGCTAGAGACCTGTCCACTTTGAGTCACAAGCCTTTGTCAAAAATCAGCTCTTCCGGATGCACAACCAGTACAGAGAAAAAACAAACATCAAGATCAAAAGAACTGCCCCCCATCTCTAGCACCACGTAATCGTAATCCATCCAACACATCGGCCTACTCGGAGTAGGGACAGTCGATAATCGATTCACAAGGACTTCAAAGAACGACCTACTCTCAGGCATTTACGATTGTCTACCTCACGGTACAAATTAACAGGAAATTGGAAAGCAAACGAAATCCTTTTTATTTTCCCTTTATCCATCGTCCTCCCTTGTGTCCATTGCGAGGAAAAAGAAAACAACCCCAGGCAGAGAGAAAATTTCAATTTGTTCACTCACTCACTCACTCACACAGGCACACATACCCACATGCAGTGATGAGCGAGGGTTGCGAAGGAGGGAGGTAAGCACACCGGGACGGGAATCAATGATGAGAGGATAATTAAAAGGAAATACACGAGAAGGTCAAACACAAGCCCGTCGCCGTCGCTGCCCGGGGGTTGGAATGGAAGAAGGCAAACGAAAGCGAGAGAGGCACATACACACAAAAGGATTAGCACCTCTTATCGGGCGGTCAGGTACCACGGACAACACACTCACCTTGCCGCCAACCTTCAGCGAGTATCCCATGCCGGACGGTGTCTTCAGCTGGACGGGACACACGAATCCAATATTCCTGTGCGGTGTCTCGACGGCATTCTTGCGCGGCGCGGTGACTCTGGGCAGATTCGCTCGCGTCGGCGATGGCGTCGTCGACGTGGTGTTCTCCGTCACGCACAAGCTGTCGGGGCCGTAGACGGGGAACTTGGAGCACTCGAGGTTCTCTGGCCAATGGAAGTTGTAGTGCTTCATGAGGGCCTCGCAGAGTCGAGCCGACTCGCAAAGACTGCGGCACGGCGGAATCGGCTGATCGAGAATCGTGCACACGGGCACATACAACGAACAGAGGAACAACTGCAGATCCGGACTGCAGGCGATCTTGACGAGCGGCGCAAACTGGTGCACCTCCATGCCCGCCTCTTCCTGCCGCGTGTGACCGATCAGGTTCGGCATGATGGTCATGTTATAGGGGATATCCTTGCAAATCGACAGCGTTATCGGTTCGCAGCGATTGTGATGCGGGAACAGATCGGACGACATGCCGGACGACGTGTCGGGCAGCACCTCGACGGGGCTGTGATGGTGGTAGCCCCCACTACCGATATTCGAGTCGTAAATCCTCTGCACTCCGCTGCAGTTGGCGAGCAACGCGCAGAACACCACCAGCAAGGACTTGGCCATTGCTAATCTTCAACACTTCACTGGATTTTCACTTTGGCCTCCGAAGGGCTGAAACAAACACAAAAACAACTGTAGGACCTCCGTTGACTGTCCATACGCACTCACACTCCGATCGGTTAGCGGGGAGCAACGTCGCGCATTGTTTCGCTCAACCGTACGATGCACCACAGCACTCGCGACTTGTCGCACGGGGGATCGTGACGTGAAATCTATACTTTTTCCTTTAATTCTCTCTATTTCCGAACACTCGAACGGTACACGCGTAAAAACCGGACAAATACGAAGGCCACAACAACAGGAACACAAGGCGTACCGGGAGACGAGATAAATTCGAGCCAACGACGAGCGTGAACCAACCGCACACACAACACAAGCCAAACGAACGCCGTTTACCAACTGACTCGAGTGGTGAGTTGTTTTCCATGCAAAAGGTGCCGAGCCGCTTCGCTTCAGCGGTGCATGGTGAGTTTCCCCCGAAAGAGTGCCGAGCTGAACTGAACTGCAGGCAGAGCGGAGAGTTGCTCTCACGAACGTTTCAGCGCGTGATTCAGCGGTTGCGTCGTGTAAGAGAGGGGCCGGGGATGAAATTGGATAATTGTTTGGCGGGTTTTTCTTTGGGAGATTTTTTTTTCGACAGCAGTGTGTTGTGCCTTGGGAATTTTGAAGAATGTTAAGGAACTTGCGTTGCACGTGCCTGATGGCAAGTCCTGTGCACGGCGAAGGACTGGCGAAGGAACCTTCTGTCGAGGAGGAATTTAATAATTGCATCACGAGCAATGCTTGTAGGTATTTCTGAAGTGATCCACATTTCAGTTGGAGCAGTGCTAAGGTCGAACATCTAGTTTTGTGCATTTTGTTAGTACGATATGGGGCTTGAAGAGCATTTAAATGTCAATAGAGGGCACGGGGCGATGGTTCGGTAGCCACGATGTTGCGGTCGACTAAGCCACGGCGGTGTATACATGTCTGGCAATCCTACCAAACACTTCAGTTCGTGCTGAGTAACGACGAACAACACTCGCTGCCGTTGCTTGCGATTTCTTCAACATCTGTCTTGAGAGGTTCGTGTCACACTGACCGGCCAGCACTAGAGGCGTGAACCAGAGGATCGTGCAGCTGCTGGCGTACGCGGATGAGATAGCGAGCCGTTTGCTGATATTGAGGTCGAACCAATAAGCGATGTTAAATGGAAGCATATGCTGTCATTAAGAGAGGATGCACAACAACAACGAATAAGTCAGAATGTCATGTAGAGCTGCGGCTTCGTGGTAGTCGTAGTAGGTACCGAAGTCCCCGTTTGAGCTGTGTAGACTCACAGAGGAAGCTCCTTTGGTCTTAAGAGGATATTGAGATGATATAACAATCTCACTAAGGTCACTTAATAGAAGTCCTTGATCTCCCAGTCTTGACGCTTGCCATAGTGCTTGACATCGGCAGTATCAAAAGCCGAGAGACTTCTGCTAACGATCTTAGCTCCAGTTTGAGTCGATGGCATGAGGATGTGGACAGACGAGGGTCTGGCCAAGTGTCTACACCTCCAATGGACAACTTGTCCCCAGGTCGGAAGAGTCTTTGACTCCAACGCAAGAGAAAAATCCTTGTTTCAAATTCCAAGATGAGAAGGATTTCATACAGCCTGGGGTGGGGAATTAATGCCAGAGCTGCCAGAGAAGAAGCTTGTTCGAAAGGATGATTGGTTGAGAAACAGAACCAGTCCTGACTGCCGCACGATTAAGAAGCCTGTCTTAACGTGTAGTCAATGACTTCATCAATTTGATCAAATCTCTTTTTAGCCCGGAGGCAATGACTGTTTCTGAATAGAATTTTAGGCCTAATTGATTTCAAACAAGGACTTACTGGAACCGCTGACCCAGGGGCACTCGATTAAGGCATCAATCGTGCTCAGAAATGGTTCCCAATCGCCATTGACTGAAAATGTGCAAGTATCAAATAAAGGAAATATGGAATTGCTAATTTTTTAAACCTTTCCACAAGAAGATGCTCTCTCCAAGGGGTTTTGTAAGCAAGATCACAGCTGGTTGTCAACATGTAAGTGAGTGTTTCAATTTACGGGATCCCCTGTCATCGCCAAGAGATCCAATCGCTGAACCAACGCACGTCCTATGGGCTGAACCAACGCCTTAACATAGGTTCCCTTGTACCACTTGAGATCATGCTTTGGACATTTCGTCCACCTTGTTGAAGTGTGAGACCGATCTAAGACGCTCTGTGGGTCGCAGCACCCAGTTGCGGTCCTACTCCACCCTGATTTGAAGCATGTACCAACCACGTCTCAGAGTCGGACCCTCGCTATCCGTGGTAAACTACATCCGTGGTATAGTCTTAACATCCCGCGAGTTTGGGCTTAAACTACAGCCACCAGGATCAGGCTGAAACCGCATCAAGTTCCAGGGACTCCTGATCACCCAGGGTTCAAGAATTTAGGTTCTGGTTAACAGTCTAACTCGAGCTGTGCCTCATCATGAAGTGAAGTCCTCAGGAATTAGGGGATTTAGGAAAATTAGGGTATACCAAGAAAGCAATTTATTGCACTACTCCGATGACAAATGACTTTTGACCAACTATGGCAGGCGCGAAGATGGGTCATCAACCAGTAGTTTCCCAGTAGTCCATGAGAGTCTCTAAGTCCTCTTAAAATTTCAGGGCTTCCAGAGACGCCTCCGAGTACCCTTCTAGACTGTAGACAGCGGGATAAGTTAAATATTCCTGTCCGATTGGTCGATGCGATTTGGAAAAGTCTTATTTAACCACCAGGGACTCCAATCGAGCACTCAAAACAAAATAAAGCACCTAAGTAGCCGTCCAAAAGACCACAACTCGTCCGAAAACACGATGAAAAAAGGTAAACAAATGCGTTGAAGACGCTACCCACAAGAGCAAAGAGAGTCCGCCACACTCACCACAGTCTCTCTTCAAGGAGACAGCAAAGAGAGACACACACTCAAAGAGTACTCATTTGCTTAAGTGCATCGGCTGCGGGCCCAGGGGGTGCTCTGAAGAAACGTGTTTTCGCCGACCGCCAGTTCGGTGGACAAACTGCTGCCGCCAGAAAACAGGTTCCCACATCACAGCCATACCCACTCATCTCTGCTTTGAGTGATAAGGGGAAACCTGTAACCCGTCGAGTGATTTTGTGCGAGTAATTCCCGTCAATCAATCACACAGGCAGCTCAGGCTCAGCAACGAACTCACCACCGGCCGAATGTGTGGGATGAGGGAGGTTACTGCGTTACCCGAAGCCGTTGCCGTTGCCACAGCCAACAGCCAGCGACGTCAGTTGATAAACAAAGAAAAAACGCAAATTAATGCATAGGCGTGCGATGCTAAATTATGCATCCGTCGGATACTTGCTCGGGGGTCAGCGTCGCCGCAGAGTGATGAAATTCGTATTTTGGCACCGCCACCGGGGTCAGGTGCAAAAAATTGTTGAAATAAATTTCCCACCGCACGCGTACCGACAAGAAATTAATTACTCCCCATTCGCCGGCCGCGGCCAGACATAAGTGCCCGTGCGTCGACGGAAGGATGGTCAGGGCACACACACACGCCATCCCTGTCCGTGACCACATGCTGCATGGTGACAGAGTGGAAGCGGACCGATGGCGGTGCGGTGGTGAGCTCATCGGGATCGATTCCGAGTTCTGACTTCCGGTAGATTAGTCTTCAGCGAATTAATTGATTCATCCGAACGATGTGGCTGAAATCTAGAAGCTCCACTGGGTGGGGCCGTTGCTGAGAAGGGGGAGGAAGGTCTAAAATATGAATTCAACCCACGAATGGAGAGACGATTTCATCCCTTAAGTCGACGGGGATGACACTCCCCCACTCGAGCACACACACACACCGACACAAACGGCCGTGAAGACGGTCAGGACTCAGGGGGTGAATGTTAATTATTACACAGTCACGTTTAATTGTGATGTCCTCTCGGATTTCGTCCTTAATTTTGGAAACGCGAAGTGGATGGTGAACATCAAACAGGGTGGCGAGCAAAATTGGATATATTTGATTAGAAGTCAAATTCAATTAAAGTCTAAGTGAACCTGGTAAGCTCCTTAGATTGACATCCCTCCATGTAGAGGGACACATGACAAGGACATGTCCAGCGTCTTAGTGGGACACATTTGATTAACTTCTGGGGGGATGTGGGACAAGAAGTGAAAGCTTAAGGATTTGCTGGAATGTTGTACAAGCTGCTGATTGGATTTCTAAGAATGCTATCCATCAACGGAAAATGTCGGAGCTTGAGGGTGGCACGTACGCGGAGGGAGTCCCTCTAGACCGTTGACACAGCACTGAGCACCAATGGGTGCGAATGGCTGTAGATTGGGCAACATTTTGCTAGGAAATCTGCTTGAAACTGTAGCTAGGAGGATAGATGTGCACAAAGTTCAACCACTCCTGCGAGATCCAATGTTTGTTGTGACTTTTGAAACAACTTCATCACATCTGATTCAGGGAATGCGGCTTATGTTGGTTGCACTTGTGTAGGGTGGTCTACGAGGGTGGGGAGAAACATGGTTTGAAAAAAGCCAAGAGCACAGACATCAGCAGTATCCAACCAGTTTTACTGGGAATCACGCAGTGGACTTAATTGTGGAGTGGACTTAATCAAGCATCACTCGGTTGATACTTAAATCGTTAATTTCAGCCAGGGGGACAGTCAGATGTTGCAATCAGGTCACCGCTTTGCCGCTTCCACCATGAGCACCAAACGCAATCTTTGCCACAAGGACACTTTCCTCTCCAAAAGGTAAATCACCAGAATCGCCATGGGAACTCCGCTTAATCCTCAATCACAGAGGAAATCTCCGCCCAATCACCTTCAAGTGCTTTCACATAATTCCTGCCGTCCCTCCACGGCAACGGATGGACATTAACTCGAACTGTGCTCCAGATTAGGCGTCAGTCTTCGATACTTATCCAGCCGCCCCGGCCCGAGAGCAAATGTACAAGAATAGACACATTTCCTTAAGCTTTTCGACTTCCTACCTATAAGTGCGTCGTAAATCTCCTCATAACGGCCAGCATGCGATTTATGATCTTGGGCGGTAGTCAGTGTGCCGCTCCTGGGGAAATGAAAAGCAGAATGTGTTTGAAAACCGTGTCCATTTTGAACATGTTTTGAGGTAAGGTCGAAAAAAAGCGGAAACAATCCTCACAAGCGGAAGATGGATGTCCTTTAGCTACCACCACCGTCATCCGCACCAACACCCGCAGCCGCACTCAACCAAAAAGTGGAGCGAAAACATAAAAGCAACGACTCGCCTGGCAGTGCCCACATGGGAGTGGAGTTGCCGTGGGATGTGGATATGGACTATAGGGTGGTAATGAAGATGAATTCGAAGGAAGCTGAATGAATGTCTAAAGTTGGTCGATGCAGTTCCATTGATTCATTGAGTTCCGAGGAGAGTTTGCTGCAAGTCGCTCGTGGTTCGAGAAGGGATGGGGTTTGAACATGGGCACAGGAAGGGGACAATGCTCTGGTTGCTTCAAACTTTTCCGGCCATGCAAGGAGGGGGGAGTTAAAAGTTTTGTGGCATCTGTTAGCTAAGCACGTTGACTTTTGTCGTTGAGTTGAGATGAGGCGAGATGACGCAAATGACTTAACAGAAGCTGCAATAATGAGTCGCAGAGATGTCCAAATGTGCTTTGAGGTGAAACGTAGAGTTTCTACGCAATTTTCGAAAATTCACTGAAGTGGCACCCGAGAGAAGATCGACTTCGAATACTGTCTACTGTTTTAGAGAGAGACAGATAGAAAGAGAGAGAGAGAGAGAGAGAGAAAGAGGGAGCGAGATATATATAGAGAGAGATAGAGAGAGGGAGAGAGAGAGAGAAAAATATGGAGAGCGAGCGAGAGATCGAGATAGAGATAGAGGGATATAGAGAAAGAGCGAGAGGGAGAGAGAGAGAGAAATATGGAGAGAGAGCGAGAGATCGAGATAGAGATAGAGAGAGAGCGAGATGGAGAGATAGAGATAGAGATAGAGATAGAGATAGAGATAGAGAGAGAGAGAGAGGGAGAGAGAGAGAGGGAGAGAGAGAGAGAGAGAGAGAGAGAGAGAGAGAGAGAGAGAGAGAGAGAGAAGGAACTAAGGGAGCTGAGATAATGGTGTGCTTGCTGATGCTGAATAATTCACAACATCGGAGATCGAACTATCCTTGGGGCCACCAGCTGAGAGAGCCAGGCGAAGTCTTAAAGAATGATGGAAGCAGACCGCGTCATTGCGGTCAAACGAGTACGTTCTACATGATCACGCAAGACCGCCAGTACACCCGGACACCATTAAAGCTTGACACTTTCAAATCGTTTCTTTATCCTTGCGTATGTTTGAGGCTGAATGGACGGATGATACTTCCCGTCAAATACAAACTGACCCAACGCCGCAAGGAATCTCTCCTAAATCAAGGATCACCACGGATCTCCTCCACCCAGTTATCTGTTGCCTGAGTAGGGACTTATCTCAAACTCTAATCCAATCACCAATTGTGCACGCATTTCCTCGTAATCACCCCGGCATCGACCTTTCTCACACCTCCCCAGCCCAAAGGCCGCGCCCGCACGCACACACGGGCTCGTGCAAGAGGCCGCCTCCCCCCCGGCCAGTGTTCATCCCATCAAATCCATTGGATCAACTCAGACATAATATCATTAAACCGACCTTACGAGGGATCGATAATTTACATTCAAAGGTAAACTCTCCCTCACTGGCCTCAGAGGACAAGATGGGCGGCTTGATGGCCATTTTCATGTCCCGCCGTAAACATAACAAATCCCCAAAATGTATACGCACCCGGGGTCCTGCGACCCGGTGGCCGATGTTGTGATGCCGAAAATAGCAAAAAATAAAACCCACTCGAACAGTCCCAGAATCCTAATTCGTTCGATACCACACCCGGGACCGGGTACCCAAAGAAACTGATTTGCCAAACGAAGGACATAATCTTGTTGTGAGATGAGGGCAAACAAAAAAACGAGAAAAACTGTATCCATCCGGTCCCCTGTCCCGATCTCTGGGGAGTCCTTTTGTCCGAATCGAATACAAACTTGTCGACATAGACGAAAAAGGATTACGCTGCAAAGAGTCCAAGGATTGGGCTTCAATTTCTTTAAAAAGGATGCACAAGCAGAGCATTTATCTTCCGATAAACCATTAATGTCCTCGTACAACTCGTACAACTCTAGGTGAAGCAAAAACAGTGGAAACAATTTCCAAGGATGTAGGGACAACAAATTCTCGATTTGCATAAGCACCGCATGGCTTCTCCGCATCTCACGTCTTCTGACGACGTCGAAGAACTGAGTTGAGTTTTTGTTGGTGTTGGTGGCTTGACTCCCTGGCATATGAGGAAGCACTTTCCTTACACCAGCGGAGTCACAAGGATGCTCGCTCGTGCAGTCGCAGTGAATGAACTAACATTGAATTATGCATGTGCTCGTCTTGTACGACGATAGATTTGAAATTTATATGCTTTCGTGGGATGGACGCCTGCAGAGTGGGTTGGGACCGAGCGACGATTTGCATAAGGCACATGACTACCAATGCGCCAAGATGTTTGCTCAAATTGATTTGATTACGCTCCTCGGGATGTTTATTTTCACAAGCATACTGTCGGTCGAGTTGTTTGTGTTTGTCTTGCTAAGGCGTCATTATGTGGAGTTGAGGCAAGTGAACTGAGCTTCGGAGGACGTTAAGTTGACCAGGTTAACTTGTTGACTTCATACTTCGCCCTGATCTCTGGGGTCGCTTACGAGTGTAGCTGTACACGTTCGTAATTTGTATTTTACTTGCAACCCTTTATCCGTCTGAATTAGTGCGGGTATTTTCTTCGCCAACATTGCCGAATTGGAGACAGCTGCGAGGTTCCGTTGAGGTTTACCAAGCCTTAGCTTTAACTATTATTCAGTCGAGTGTGCATCCAAATGCCGGTCTTGTTCTTGAACAGCACATGACCCCTTCCATCGGGGTGTCATTGACCCCCAAGTCGTTGTCGACCGAGGCTTGCTCACAATCTAGTTTGGGAGAGATGAAGATTATGGTCTTGACTTTGTCTTCATACAAGCCTCTAAGAGCTGGGTGTTCACCCAGTCAACATACATTTTTAGAATGGCATTGTTGACAGTACCTCTCAAACTTCTCAACAAATGTCTCGCCTCTGTGTCAGAGTTTCCTTTCGATCCCGAAGTCTGTTGCCGCCTTTCGCCAGAGTGTCCGTCTGTATTGCGGACTTCGGAAAGGAAGTGTCGAGCTTCATGCGAGATGCACCGGGGCATCAACCAACAGCCCTCCGCAGCTAGGGTGTATCTGGTATCCCTGCCTCACCACAGTTGGGACCATATCATCATATTCACGACCTGAAAACGATCCCAGAGACAACTCAAACAAGATTTGGTATGTTCACCATTTTGATTTAGATGACATTTAGCTGACTGGGATTTGACAAACTAAAGAGTAGTTGATGGCAATTATTTAGAGGCGTTGCAAGTTGAAAATATTCAGTCAGGTTAAGCCATATAAACGTCAAGTTGACTGCTGCAGATTGGATTTTATGTTCCAGACCGACATTGCTGGGTCACAACTTAATTTTAAGATTTGTCAGCTAGGGCCTAACGATCATAAAAACTGCTGGATAGCAATTTATATTCGCGTTGTAAATTCTGCAAGAGGACGTGGAATGGAAGACAGGATGTTATAGGATTCTTAATTAAAGTTATTTATGAAGCATTAATGAAGTAATTTTACATCGCCATCTTGCCATCCAAAGGTTCTTCTTCATACCCATATCCCAACGTAGCCTTCGCGCTCTCGTGCTCTTACACATTTTAAGTAGAATACACGTTAATCCATTAAACAAGTCACCACGCAACGGTCGCGCTTTGATAGTTCACAAACCTATTTTACGGTTGTAAAGCGCGAGCACAAATTTCTAGGTAGAGCTACTTCTACAAACTCGGGCTGTTGACAGTTGCGAAACAATTTTCTTTTATTTCCTTATGATTTTTTTATTGTTGGCAGGCAGAGGCAGGTAATTATGGTAAAATGAATTCTAGGCCATTTTTCATGTGAAACACGGGGCCTTCTTTGTGATTTGGAAAAGTGAGGGAGTCGCGCTTTGACATAATATTCTCGTAAGCTCGATAAAACGCGTACTGAAGCTTATCAACGCACGAAGGCCCCTTTCTTCTGCCCAACACGTGTCAAAACTGACAGCTCACATTCCCTGACAATCTATACCATTCCATTTTACACCAACTTGTACAGGGCGTCAGGGAAGTTATCACAATTCGTGTGAAATTTGCATAAGCCCGCTTCGCCCCAAAAACCTGACTCAAACTGGGATTGTCGACTCTGGGATCGTATCGTCCATCAATTATTTACACCTGTTGGTGTTGGTTTGATCCGTTTGCCTGCAGGATATGAATCAATGTCAAGCCCTTTCCCGGAAAGTTTCATTTCAGATTATCCTGAGACCAAGAACTCGCACGAGATTTATCGAATGCTTCAAAGGAAGAACTGTTCCATAAGAGCAGATAACTTCCATGAGCACCCACAAGAAATTCAATTGAGAAATCAAAGCCTACGCGTGGGTCGAATAAGTCTTCTGTGCCCCATACAGCAAATTCTGGGACAGCCTTACATGTACCCAGCGATTGTCAGTTGCATGACAGTTGACTCATTCTGCGGTGGTGGGCGGCGGGATGAAAGCCACTCCTTTAAAGGCATTGGCAAAAGTACAGAGACGTGCATGACTAGGAATCTAGGGCGCCATTACCAAGCCAATGGATCGACTTATAAAAAATGAATGAAATCATATATTCGAACAGTAAAACAAAAATTCTAAAGATCTTGAACATAAGGTGTAGAGCTTGCGGACCAGTCCACGCTTATCATCCAGACTCAGAAGTTTACAGGCAATCGCATGGGGAAGCCATACTCGTGTCCGTCAATTCCGATCACGTTGATGGCCATGGCAGTCCTGGTCGATGCACGCATCTCATGCGACTCTATCAAAACAATTCAGCTACACGCGAACAAATGATAAACGAAACGCTTGTCTCGCCGCATCCTAACCACACGAGTGCATGCAACGTTCTGTCTAGTCCACACGAATGAGTCTCTTCCCAGCATCCGTCCGAAACCAAGGCGATCCACTTGTGCCAAGCTGAAGCACAAGGAAGTAATGAAGACACTCTCCAGCTTGATGTTTACAAACCACTCGCCAGTCGACTCACAATGTCCACCCTCTCTCGACCGCAGCTCCGTTGCTAGTGGTTAGTAGGTGTGATCGTTTATGTTCACCACTCGAGTATCGAGCACATCTCTGCCGCGTCGTCCCTCACTCTTCACAGCGATCATGTCGACCGATCGACGACCACTCCTCGGCCTCCACCACAGAGGAGAGACAACACGTTTCTCCGCGATAATGCAACACCAATAGCCAGATGCCGGCGAACCCACAGCGAACAATTTTAATTGGTGCCTCGGCAACCTCGAGACAATTACACAGGAACGTATCTACATTTCCTTGTACACGGGCCCGGCTCTTGCCTCTTGGCCGGCAAGACAATTGAGCATCGGCCGGAGCGCTGGACCGGCAGATGGATACAATGCCCTCGAGTGGGGTGCGAGGCTTGCGGTCTGCTGGGCTCCAGCGTCCTCTAATGTCAATTAACGGCCTGGACACTGCATTGCTCCATCATCCCGTGGAGCTCTGAAGAACTGCGTGCCCTGGCCGGGCACGGGGCAATAAATAATCGCAAGCAGAACCCTCAAAGCGGCTGCCAGTGCGTTCGTCCCCGCTACCCGCCCGCCACTTTCACAGACCAGGAACAACACGACGGTAATTAGGAGGATCGCATTTGCGAAGGCTCAGCGTCACAGAGCGGTGGAGTGATAAATTTCGAGATTCTTCCGTCTCCGCTGTGCATCGATTAACGTTGCCTGCGGTGGACAGGGGGGTGGGTCTGAACGTGCAGATTTATTGACAGTTCTTGTCGTGCACAGATTAGATGATGACAGCTTTGAGGAGATCGAAGTCATCCAGTCGACATTCTAGTGGACCGTGCCAGCGATGGGTTTTGATGCTCGTTCATCGATACAAATGGGCTCAGAATTAATTGACAATTAATTACACGAAATGACGGCGGAAGGATATTTGTGGAAGTTCGTTCGAACAGTCTCTGTGATGACGTCCGAAGGAGTTATTGAGTCGTTCAGGTGAGCTCAGAGTGAACGCGAACAGAAGGATTTACGTGGATGGCAGGGGATCGAAGAGGATCAGAGGTAAGTGGACGTGTGTCTGTTTGGCTCATCAAAGATATCATAATGCGAAACTTTGAATAGGAGGAGAATAATTCAATTTGACAAAGAAATTCTTCACTTACGATCCCAGCTTATCAGTGAAATCTACGGGGTGACGGAGGGGAGGTGCATGGGTCTCAATGAGTGCCATCCGGAGTGAACTCGTTCCGGCACCGAGATTTAATTGGTCACCTGCTGGTAAGAGGAAATTGAATTTCAAAGCTTAAATGGCACGGAGATGACTACAGGCCATGCACCTGCATTAATCGCTATCCCTGTGCGGCTCTACGTCTCGGTCTGTTGATTGTCAGCTTATGTTGCACCCAAAAAGATGTCCCCAGAGGATGCAAAGGCGAGAGAGAGAGAAGCGATTAAATTGTCGGCTGTTATGGCCTACTGATGGTTTGTTGCAGTTCGACTCTGCTGCGTCCATTAATTCAAACTCAGAAACAAGCGATTTGACGATGAGTTGTGTGTCATTGACTAGAAGAATGTCACGAAGGCTTGCCAATGTAAATGCCTCCCAGCATGTGTGGGATTCAGTAAGAAGTGTTGATAAATTACATTGTGTTCCATGCAGCAGCCTAAAGCCAAGCAAATGAATGTGGCGTGTGATAAAAAAAAAACTTTAAAGTGCTTGTTAATTCAAGAAAGATCCTTTCGGACTACACTCAAGGTGCATTTTTTTTCAATTTGATGAATATAAGATTTATATCATAAAATGGTGCACGTGTTCAAGTGCCTCAATTTTCTCTTGACACAGCCTTCACTCATGGTCCCATACTTGCAACACAACAGCAGTTAAAGTGAATCGAAATTGTAAATTGGCCCCATGTCCACATCACGGCTCAACATTTCTTAGAATTGCTCATTCCAGGGTAAGTCCTGTCTGCCAACTGCATCTGCGCCCTCTCGAAAGTATTCCCCAGTCAGATTAATTTTAGTTGCGCCATCCACTCCCCCGTCAGCTTCTCACTTGAACTTGTAATTTCATTCCCCAACGAGCCCTCTTGTCGAATTACACGCCGAATCCCAGACGCATAAACACCATCCATTCCGCTTGGACAATTGCCGCCACCTTCCGAGCAACGACACACCATGGGCACAACAAACGTTAAACTTCAACGAATGTGTGTGCCTGGCCGCAGTGAAAGTGGAATGTCGACTATACACATCCTTTCATTCCTCAACTCATCCACCACCAGCAGCGTCAGGCGAATAACTTCGTCTGCGTCAATAAATTTCACATCCATGGCACTTTTCGATGCCCAATTATCGCCCCCACCTGACTGGCAGACCCACACACTCACACACGATCTAAAAGGACTATTTTGGGATCCTTTGCAATGGCACACACAAATCCCCGCCGAAGTGAACTAGATTCCTTTGTCACGTTTCAGCTTCGTGCGCTGTACGTCAACCCTTATATCGTGACTACCGAGCGAGCGACGCACGGCGACGTCGTCGTCAGAATGGCGTGCTGTTTGTTCGAGTTTGTTGGCGGGAGACGACTCCTGCAGGCGTATAGAGGTACTCGTACGAGTCCATGTTGCAAAATGTTTCAGGAAGTGAAAGTTACGCGGTCTTGTTATTTGTACGTGCGTTGAATTTCAATGGATGAGCCCACCCACGGCAGACAATGCCGCCCGGCTGGCTCTGGCTGAGACGGTGAGTGCTGTGCACCCTTGAATGTGGAGTTAGTCTGCCGGCACCCTCGACATGCGGGGAAATGAAGAGAAAGACATCACCCAGAGAGGATGGTGGTGGTTTTGTTGTTGACCCTTCAACCAGCACTCAGCAGCAGTTCGGGGCACAAAAGTTTCGCAACGACAAAAATCGATGTATGCCGGTGGGTGGAAGGAGGTGGGCGGCAGCTGGGATCACCTCTGGAATGAGGGCAAATGGAGCAGTGCATGGGGAATGCAAAGGCATGAGGGTTTATTTTTCTTTTGAGGTCATATTTCGGCGCAATCAGTGGGCGGACGTTAAGCTGTATTTTCATTTCTGGATAAACTCAGTGTTTGAGGATGGGCGGTAGAGTTGCCAAGAGGAAGTGGGTTTTAGGACAGCTCTTGCCATCAATTAGCAATCTGTGTACAATGATTTGCGGCTCTTGGTGTAAAATGATGCACGTCATGGCCATGTATTGGCAAAATAATGAGTTTCCAAATTCCAAAACGTTTCGAAGACTCATGAAAACCGACGTTATGAGCCAAGATCGAAAGCAATAAGTCCTTAGCCTTGCCATAATCTAGCGTCTAACTTATGGACAAACTCAAATTGTTTTAAAAAATAAGGCATGTCTTGAAAACGGCGAGTTCACTTCCCATGTAATATTAGGCTTTTGGAACAACTCTCTGTTGGGGTATCAAGTAGCCTTGAATCGCAATCAAATTTGCTCAAAAAAGCGATACGTTTTTGAAAATACACCATATCTTGAAAACGGTGCTGCTTGCTTCATATCGCAGCTGTCAGACACTTAGACCGCGATACGACAGTGATAAAGTTGACAGTGACATTTTGAGTCAACGTTGAAATCTCAAGATCAAAAGGCTTGCGTACAACAACCTTGAATTTGCACCACAATCTACAAAAATGAATTTATATTCAAAAAATAGAGCATTCTCTGAAGACTGAACTCTTGGTGTGGAGTTAGCTTTCCGCAAACTCCTGTACTTCGATACGAGTTTGGAGGAGGAAAGCTTAAAGTGAATGTCCCAATGGTTACAGGCTATAGTGCGGAACTGATGTGGAAAAAAACAACTTCCGCTTACCGTCAAGCTAGTAAACGTGCGCTCATCCGATCAAAATAATGAAAATCACCGCCACTATGGCAACCCGGTTCGTCCGCATATTGCTCCCCATTACCTGATGTTACGTGCGCTGCCTGCAACGCAAAAAAATCGAAGTCCTTTGCCTTATCCCGAAACGGAGGGAACTTCTTTTGACATCGTCAAAGCGATACGTTTGACCTTTTCCCCCGTTCATATTTTCCACTTCACCAAACACTCACTCGCGTATGTTTTTGGGGAGCACGGTATCCTTGGGCACTTCCTTCCTGCCTGGCACATACATACTCGTACCATATTCTGCGCCATCGAATTGGGGTTAATATTTGACAATCTGCTCTTGATTGAAATATTAATGTGACCTCCTCTGGCTTTCTTGCATGCCATCAGCCGCATGGTCTGTGTTGGCTTGGAAGGAATTCCTTGTCCGGTTAGGGGCCGATGGGGAAGGTTCACTGGAATTCGACTGTGATTGGATGTTGATGCTGAAGGGTCGACCTGTGGTGTGCACATACTTTGTTGATTTTTACGAGATGGAAAAATTCTGAATATGATTGCTATGTTATAGGTTGGGAGTGTAGTGAGACATCATAATAACATGCGGTCTTGCCGCAGGGGAGGAAGGATGTGGGTGGGCATCACCCTCGTGAGGAGGAGATTGCTCTTGTAAGTTTATTTTTGGGCAACAGAATGAGGGAATAAATTTCGACCGCAGATAAGTGAGAGTCATTGAAGAATGAGGACGTCGGAAGGGATTTTAAGTAGAATAAGGCCGTTGCCTGAACGTACACATCGACTGTAGTGTACATCCTCCTTTGCCACATGAGTTCAACATGTGCTCGTGCAGCGCCAGAAAACTCAACAAGCCTAACAATTCGACTGGGAATATCAAGATCCTAGAGTAAGCAAATAAATCGTGGCGGTCACATTTTTTCACATCCCTGATGAAATCTGAAGGTCTTCACCCAAAGGCTACATCGATTGCCAAATGTGTCAAGAGCTGCCTCTCGATCTCTTACAAATACCGACCAGGTTTCAAAGCTATGTTTAATTATCACTCCGCTCAAGATCTGTCCCCTGGCACTGAAAATCCCGCCTCCAGACCGAAATCCCCTAGCGACGCATCGCCCAACTACTGGTGGTCGTCATTTGTCAAGTATCCCATTTCATCGAAATTTGAATAAAGAAATAGAATTAAATCGTACGCCCATTTCGGGCACCATCTAGGCTTGGGCTTTGGCTTTGGCTCCTCTGAGGTGCCAGGTGTCAGTGCTGTGAATTTTTCTCCGCCCTCGCCCTCGCCCTCGCTACAGTGGACTGCGGTCTCAAAACCGCTTGTAGACGTCCAAGTCGTCCGATCAATAACTCTGATGATCCCATCCATCAGTGAGCCGCCTACAAGCGTCCTATTAACATGCCGATGTCGTACATGGGTTCACTGAACCCTGCCCTCCGTCAGTGGCACGAACAAGAGATGTGCTGATGGGCCATTATGTGTTCCAGCTTCCAAGCGGCCATCAACGAAAGGTAGATGTGTATGCCTATGAGCAGACTCGTATCTATGCTTTGGGTACTCACCAATAAATGACTTCATTAAGTCGCTTGCTCGTCGGGCTTCGCACTCACGTATGCGGTTGATGACAGATGGCTTGTCATTAGGACTTAACTACGTGGGCATCTTGTTGGCGGGAGCTAATTTCGACGATTCGGGGAAGACGATAAGTGGCCTCTGACGTGCGGCACTCGTAATCGGTCGTGAATTGACGGGACAGATTTGTTCGTTGCCATTAGAGGTTATGAGGTACTTCCTCGGCGACAATTGGAGTTCTTCTAAGCACTGTACCATCTCGTAACCACCTCCTCTTTCGCTGTTGATGAGTTGATGATGGTAATGTGTTGGCAAATGAGGGCCTTTGGTCGGCAGTCAATTTGATGGGTTGGGGTGAAGACAGGGAGCTGATGAAGTTGGGAGTTTGTCTTGGCGTCAAATTGGGTTTTATTTTGAAATTGAGGGGCGCTGAGCAAGAACGCAAGTCGGAGTAGTTGGCGATGGATAACCTTCCAGCCTAGGTAGGGTTACAGCCAAATCCTGAAGGGAAAATATTTTATTTTAAATTCATCCCAAGAACATTTCCTAAACAAAATCCCATTGCTACAAAAAATACCCAAGTTTTCCATACGTTCATCTCAGGTACATTTTCTATAAAGGGAAATTCCTTCTCTGGAAATAATATCCTCACTAAATACAATATCCCTCTTAATACAAATTCCTCAACTGAACAATTTCCCAAAGAACAGAATATCCCTTATTCGTCGTAATTTCCCTCAGAATTGATACTCTTAGCGAACACCATCATCCATTGTCAGCGGAAGTTTCAGCAAATTGTTCTGTGCGGGAAATTGTTTGTTGATCATCGTAAATGTTGATCGAAGAAGCTGGTCAATAGCTTGTTTCGTGTGAAAGCGGCAGCTCTAGGGACTCAAGAATGCCGGCAAGTACACATTTGCTGAGACGCAGGGAAGTTTCTTTGTCTATTATTGGGAGAATCTAGGGACTTTAAGGATGGGAGTCGTGACATACCCTTGTTACGCTCTCAAGCCAACAAAGTGCGATTGCCAAGAGGAGAGACTACCGAACAGACAGTCTCCGCCGGAAGCTTATGGTGAGAGCCAAGGGCTGCAAGTCACATCAAGAGCAACTTCATGTACATGTCAAAGGCCCGGGTTGGTTCAGGTGACTGATTCATGGGAGGCAATGCAAGTCGAGAGAGGCGGGAATGCAAGGCATATTGTGTTACCAGGCGGATCTAGTCGATCCTACTTTTTAAAATTGTTGGCTTTTAAACATGCACACACTTTTAAAACATGAGATGGGTGTGAAAACCACATCGTGACTGCAGCACCAGAAACTGTATCCATAGCACTGACCACCGCCTGACTGTCAGAATATATGAAGGAGGACATCACTCTTTGGTATCACATGCTGCCCGAGCCAAGGCAGAGCTTCATTAATCGTCAGAGCTTCCATCTTTCCACCACACTACAAGTGATATGGGCCTGACTATTGATACAAGTCTGTAACACTCACCTGCATCCTAAGGCTGTCTACCAGGAAAATGCCTTGACAACTTGATGATACGGATACTCAGGTATGAAGTGCTGACGACTGGATGGCGCAATTGGTAAAGTACCTGCCCTTCATTAGAGGGTCGCCGGTTGGAATCCCAGTAAAAGCAAAGTCAAAATGCCTTTATCTGGTCCAGTCACCATGTGCCGTCGGGATCAAATTAACACTCGATCAGTGGCATTAGTCTGACCGCCAGCTGCTGCCAGGCAGTTCAATGGACACTGTAATTATCCCTGAGTCAGTATGGTGTTTAACATCTGATAAAAAAAAGTATTATTGTGGGGAGGGTGTGTCAAAGACTTGTGAAACTCAGATTTCGTCCTTTAGACGATTTTTCTAGACCAGAGCCGTCTGCATAAATTCTGTTCATGGAGATAAATAAAATAAATAAAAATGTTCAAGTAAGCAAAAGAACCCTACATGTCACAAAACTCCGCTCAAAGCCCCCAAAATCAGCACCAATTGTCATCACTTGCCGAAACTCAGAGCTTCTGATCCCCAATCGACATTTGAAAAGTTTCAATCGCCAGCGCTGCGTAGCCGGTGCTTCTCCTTTGAGTGCCGTTAACGCCAATAAAAAGGCCATTTCCATTCCAATTTAAATCACATCCAACTTTTATTGGGAAAAGTTTAGCAATTTCTTTGAACCACCTTACCGCCCACTGCCACGGTTTAGCGGAATAGCAGACAGAAGGAAGTAAGCAGCAGGCATCAGGTGAGTGATAATCCAAGGAAATTGCCTAACGTATTCGAAAAAGGGCCACAAAGAGACTGCCTAGCCCTTCCCTACAGCCCTTCAACCCACCCTCCCACTCCCGTCCGGGCTTCACTTGATTACTGGTTAAGTGCAGACTAGAAACGATTATATAAACAACGGAAAGATACTTCATTTGAAAGAACCTCGCAAACATCACGTGTGCTCGATATTGCCAGGCAATCTCATTAATTCCGAGCACAGACTGTATTTGGAAAAAGGATATCTTCGATTATGGCACCCCACACTGCGCCCACACTGAAGATGATGTGTGTGTGTATTCTCCGAAGACACCGCATCCGCTTGCTGAGTACGTACGTGCAATTCTGTAAGTAAATACGAGTGTATCCAGGAGAATGGGCGGCGGAGCGAGGGGGAAACTTTTAATGGTTTGGCATATTCTGAGATGTGTCCTCGGAAACTTTCAATGAATCTCAAGTGCTTACATGTATCTACTTTATGCGACCTGGTTTGTATATTGACATGGAAAATGAATGTCGTAGCGTTCTGCCCAAAATGCTTAAAAGTTTCAATTGCTTCCGAAGCCCTGCAAGCAGGAAACCAACTGCATCAGCAGAGTATATGCTGCAAAGTTTTCAGTCTAGATAAGAAGTTTCGGAGGACGACAAAGACAAAGGTCCAGCATGCGTCGATGTTGCGAATGATTATCGCACGGGCGTAGACTGGGAAAGGACTAGGAAGACAGCAGCACGCCTGGGATAATGGCTATAAGTTGATTTGAAGCGGGGGATTTTTTCAATTGCTTTCAATTGGCCTTAGGAGAGCGTATCGCTCAAGTCGTTATGCCGTGAAGTTTATTACCAGCCCACGGAGCCGGTTGTCCATTCGGTGCGTTCCGTCATCCGTGAGTCGTAAAAACCTCAATTTCTTGTCGCATTTAGCAGGGATTTGCGTACGCATTTACACCTCGAAGGCAGATTTCGTCTTGGCAAGAGAGTCATAAAAGGAGTTACTACCGCGATGATACATCATTCACTCACCCAGACGCAGCAATAAACATTTGCATCAGCATTTGTAGGCTGAGTGGGATTCGCGGACAGATGAGGTGCTGGGAGTCGACTTGCCATGTTGAGGGACCCTCATCAACTCGAGTCCTGCGTCAGATCCGCCATAAACCGACGTCTACTGCAAAAGGCGCTTACTCCTAGTGCATTCTGCTCGCATAAAATTTGAGTGTCAGCCTGGGAGGTCATAATAATCCGCGTTACATCCATACGGCATTGAGGAACCTTGAAGGACATGAATCAGCGACTTTGAGTGGACCATATTGAAATGAGTGGAATGGGAGTGAAGAGGTATTTCGGACGAACGCTTAGATGGTGGACATTAGGGCTTAGGGCTGACTTGTGGATACAGGAAAAAAGTTAGCGATAAGGCCGCCACAAAGACTTGAGGTTGATGATGTGACTTCACCGTTCGATGTATAAGAAGACATTTATTACCAGTCCACATCGGTGCCAAAGGCAGATGTTCTCAGGCAAATTGCTTTGGAACTCCACTTGTCTCAAGTGCAGATACCCTGGTGGCTCTGTGTAATCAGACAAAGCAGGCGGTAATAACAGAAGCTCATCAGTAACTCAAGGTGTGTGAGTCAAGGCACTCAAACCGTGGGTCTCCATTTCTCAGACGCTGCTTAATTCTTAGCGCTCTGATTTGACAGGACATTTATACAATTGTCAACAATCGTTGTAGTCTATGGTCGACATAATCGTACTTTGAAAGTATTGTTCACCAACTTGTTTGTTGAGCTATTACGAATCGAGTCCTGCAAGGACCATTCATATTGGCAAAATCTAGACAAAATCCATAAGCATTGGCTGCCATTCAATCGTTCGCCACAGCGGCCAAGTCGACACCATGACGAGAGAAACGCGCACACAGTCCTTGGAAACGTATGTCGATTTATGCAAGAATCCACTGTCATTATTCGACCATAGGGGCTTAATGAAATTCTCCATGAATTTACGTCCAACCTCAGTCCAAGCCTTCTCCTCTGTCCAAATCCTAATCCCAGTCCAAACATGGATTTGTTGTGAGTATCCAAGAAGCCTTTGGATTTTCAATTGAATTCCCCATTCGCTTTCGCAGTACCGAGTCCGGCAGCATGGGATGCGAACGGTAGGACCGACCGTGCTCATTGGATTCTCCTACCGGGTGCTCGGAACAAATATTTCCCAACTTTAATTGAAGCCTCCCACCTCCCCCCTAATGTGTGTAAATGGGGAGATGGGGTGAATGTGTTGGGAAACAATAAAGTCCCTCAACAGAAAGTCCGTGATAATGCGAGCATATGCTACACAGAATTTTGTGGTTTCCTTAGAAATCGACGATGCGTAATTGTATGGCTCCTATGCACCACAAAGGGCGCACGGAAATTCCCAACTACACACATCTGGTCGCAGCGTTCAAGGATATGCGAGCGGGAGAGGGAGAAAGACAGAGAGAGAGAGAGAGAGAGAGACTCCTGCATGCAACTGCTCCGACAAGACACGGACACATGGGGACTAGTTGTCTAGGGATTAGGGCTTCGTGTTGTTTCGGATTAATTTCTGATGCAGTCGGGTATTTATGAAAATTTTCGACAACTCAGACAATTTGATTTGCAAATGACTTCCAAATGCGATCAAAATGGTCGTATTGGACGGGGCCAAAGCAGTGCATTAAGGTCCTCTAATCGAGGGGTAATGTGAATTTGTTTGCAGTTTTTTTGAACTGCTTTTCGCAACTGGATGGGGACGCAGAACGCGCATGGAATCGCATTAATTCTAGGTCCTATCCCCGGCAGGGGATAGGATCAAGCTTACATTGGCTTAAAACTTGAAGGCATTTCGAATGCGATGCGATGTTTCATTTGTGATTGGGTTCGACGATTGTGTACAGAGTCCATGACTGATGCTCAGGCGAAAGGAAACAAGTGAAACCTTGTTTGTTGCTCCACTTAGTGAAGTTTTCAGGTCACATTTTCCCGTACAGAAAACTTTTCCATTCTCTCACCTGCTGCCTTGGAGAACAGTTGCTGTGTGCGAGCAAGCATAATTCACTGCTTACTATACTTGCGAATGTGTTAAGAAGTGCATTCTGTGAGGGCAGCGAGGAGAACTTTGAGGGTGTCGCGTCAGAGAGGAACCCGAAGCTTTAATTTATCTTACCGCCAGTGGTTTGAGGACGCCATAAAAAGGATCTGTGGAACTCACTTCTTTTGAAATATTGAAGTAACTTTCTCCGTGTGGAGCGAATAAGAGAGAAAATACTGGATTTTTTCTTCGTTTCGTTGGGCGCCATTTAAGTTTGAGTGAGACTTACCTGGTTGACATTCAACGGTCATAGAGAATCGTTGATACCAATTTTTTGTGAAGCATCTAAGGAGGCTAGACCTTGCAGAAAGAAAATATGACATTTTATTTTTTATTCGCTTATGAGCTCGGTTGTAACGACATTTCGGTTGTAACGACTAACGACGAAGTTAACAACTAAATCTCGGTTTGCGATTCAATATTGATTTATGGCGACATCCGCTAGTAACGACAGGAAATCCGTCTCCCCAAGTGCTCGTTATAACCGAATTCTAACGTAAATTATAAATCATTTTTATTTTGGTCGAAGTTGGTCGTCTTCAAGTCCCGCGCACATTTACAATGACATCCCAGTTGTCAGCTCTTTAGAGCGAATCTGATTGCGGCGCATTTTGCAGCCAGCTCAACACTGCCAGATTCCAATATGTCGCCACCTGTACAAATCCACTTCCGCACTCGTACAGTTGCAAGTGTATTTAAAGATCTCGACGTGCACAAATCCGGTGGCCCGGATGGTATTCCCCCTATTCTTCTGAAGATTTGTTCTTCTGCGCTGGCAAAACCACTGCGTAAGCTTTTTCATCTATCCTACTCTTTAGGTCCCTTCCGAGCAGATGGAAAATAGCATTTGTCCAGGCCGTCCCTTCGTCACCCACCTCGTACCGACCCATAGCACTTACGACCGGCAGTATGGTTTCCGCAGCAACAGGTCCACTGGTGATCTGATGGCTTATCTCACCGAAAAGTGGAACCAATCATTGCACAATGCAGACGAAAGCAAGATCGTTGCGCTTGATATTTCTAAGGCATTTGACAGAGTTTGGCATCAAGCTCTCTTGGCGAAAATGCGTGCCTATGGATTAGAAATTACCTTTCGAACCGTTCAATTCCAGTTGTTTTGGGTGGGTTCAAGTCTGATATCCACTAAATAAATGCTGGTGTTCCCCAAGGCTCTGTTCTATCTCCGACACTCTTTTCATTTTTATAAGTGATCTCTTGTCTGCTACTTCTAATCCAATTCATTCCTTAGCTGATGACAACATCCTCAGCTTTTTATATTCGTTCCAGGACTTACGACCCCACCCTTCGGCCGTAGAATTGGAACGGCAGCTTATGTTAAGTCGGTGTCATTGAGACACCATTCATCTAGGATTTTAAGGACAAGGCTGTATGGAAATATGGTTCCGTTGAATGGAGGAGAATACACAACTTCGAACTCTCTAAAAATCTGTCGACTGCCGTGTCTCTACCACATCGAGTGCGTGGACACTAATGCTCCAGCTAAGAGGGTCTTCGAATTCTAGCCCCCTGGGTCGAGAAGGTCGAGGGAACTGAATCTCTGGTATAAGCCCCAAGTAATAGCAGAAGCACGACAGCATGACTCACGACTCATGACTGGAAGCAGAGTGCCCAGGACCATCAGCGATTGCTCTGGCTATGACCCTCCATGGGTCTTCGGCGTGATAAAATAATATTATATTAATAATATGGCCGCATAGGATCAGGGCCGCGATTTTCAGCAACCACTCGTGTCGCAAGCACGAAGGGACCCACAGTTTTATGCCGACTCCAAACAGCTAATTTACAGTGACTCCGAAGAGGTGAGGCCGTGAAAAAGTATTTTGCTCGTACCGGGGTACGACCCTAGGCAACGTAGGTTCAAGTGCGTAGGAGACTATGCACCAACACACAACGTCCTGACCGCCGCTTTATGTAAGTGAGGAAGGGCAACACTGTGACAATGGTGACTGGAGACTACTATGGGGACGTATTTGAAAATTTCCATGTGTCGAAATGGGATTAATTTGGCTCGGAGAACATGTGATTCCAACAATAGGATAACACAAAAACAAGCTATTCTCATTTGCATGCCAGAACGTGCTGATATTTGATTGTTCTCCACATTCCCCATTTGATTCGTCCCGTTCCTTTGCTATGACGACACTTGAATGAAAATGTGTGCGCCAACAAGTCGAAGACGGTCAATCGACTTATGGTCCCTGCAAGCGGATAACTGACTTGTATTTATCTCGCGCAACTGTCGCACAGCAGGCATAGCCTTACAAGTCTGACAAGAATTGTCGGCTTATGTACCAAAGCACCCATCAAAGATTGGTGCTCAGCCGCTTCTGAAGAAGGCATTGTTTGAGGTCTCCTCCTGTCTGTTAGGCGATCGTCAAGCAAAACCTATCCCTCGACCAGTCCATCGGAAGCGACGCATTAATATACCGATTGAAGGGTTCCTTCGCGAAGAATGCCCCATCGAGGATACAGAGGAGAAGAGACGACAACAAAAATACCATCCGCCTCGGGCGACACGAAACCCAAGCATAGGTCGAGGTACCCACTCGCACCCATCATTCCAAACGAAAGTGCAACGTCTTCAGTGATCCCAGGAGTCCCTCCCGATCTCGGGACAATGCCCGTTCAGGGCTCCATTGCAGCCGTCCGTTGGCCGTCGCCTCAACGTAGCGTTGTCATCCGACGGCACACCGCACAAAACGAGTGTGGATTATATTTGATTGAGTAATTTCAAAGCATCCCCACCGAAGACGGTGGCTGCGTCCAAGCGAGGATCGTCCAAGTCTGGCGATCGTCATGTCGCACTCAGAACTCGTACCTCGACGTGATGGTCTACAAGATAATTCATGCCCGAGGAGTTTACCAGAGTTTTCGCGCCGTGGTTCCTGTTTGCCTGACATGAAGAGCGAGCCCTTTGTTTGTGGCTCGGCGCGATAACCGGTTCCCGGATGCGTAGGCTCACAAAGTGCGGGGCGCGTTCGTGCATCTTGGTAAAATGCTCGTCGATGGGTCGCTCATTTGATTGGCATTAACGCTCGTGATTGGTTCATTTAACCGTTCATTAGACAATTAACTTGCCAACAAGTTTGAATTGTAATTACCAAAGTTGGTAATCGATATAAATGGCCTAGACAATTATGTATCTGTGTCCAGTGCGCTGATGCCCGATGGCTGATCGCTGCTGGCGAATGGGTTGACGGCTGACGGCTGACGGGTGATTGAATAGGGCGATGTTAGTTTTCGAGCCGCGGTTATGCATCAGGAGCCATGGTGAATGCGAATTTTCGGACGGAACAGGGGCATCGGAAGGATTAAGGGGCGCTGTCGGAGATTGGTAGTTGGTGTATGTGTAATTATTGTGCCCAGTGAGCTGGAATCTGCGGAATCATTGCGATTGACGAGCACCTCATTGCTGGTGCAGCCCTAATGATGTGAGATTGAGTTTGGAGATGCATTGTGGATCTCCACGGGAATTGATGGGTTGGGATGTGTTGGAAGAATTAATCATACCCTGTTCGGGACGTCCTGAGACCTTGAAAGCGTGTGAAAGTTCACGAATTGCAACGACCATGTGGCCGACAACTGAGGAGGAAGCAACATCTCTGTAGACGGAGTCAGGTTCATTTTCGTACAGTCATTTTTGACGACCGCTGGGCCAAGGAGATTCGTGAAGTAAAAGCAAGTTTTATTTTAGACCTTTTTGTACTAAAATTGTACTAATTTCGAATTCTGTCAGAATGCGATCTCTGACCCTGCTTGTATCAATGACATCTGATTAAACTACGAACTGTACGGAATGTTTAGTGTTATGACACTTACTAGGCGCTTACGTCTACACGATCCAACGTCTAAGGTGACTGGGCTATGTCGAGCCCATGGGCAGTCTTTGGCTCCGATCCTCCGGACTTCAGACAAAGCAGAGGACAGAGGACGGCACAAAAGTGGAGAAAGATAGGCAACCAACTTTGTGTGCCTATCTGAAGGCAGCTAGACATAGTCATCCTTCAAAGACTGATACCTGTGAGGGAGATGAAGAAAATGCCTTTCAATCATAAGAATGCTTTCATTTCAGTTAAAATCTAAAACCACATCAAACAAAACGCAAAAACGGAACTGCGGTTTTAGCCGAAGTATAAAGTCTATTCTCAGCACAACACATACGCGATGTTGTAGTCATATGGAAACAATTGCTCACACGATGTACTTCACAGCGACTTCGCCCCCCAAGCCTCCCTCCCCATGGAGACTAGTCCCAATCAACTTTCGCGTGGTAGCAGTAAAATCGAATCGAGAATTATCCACGATGCACGGCACCATCTGCCATATCATAATCCCATCGTTTTCCACTTAGCCCCCACAAATTGCACGCGCAACTAGCCTTAGACTCTGATTAATGGGACATCCCATGTGTGCCCCTCCCTCAGTTGTGTAATAAAATAATTCACGATGCAATAAATCCACCTTCAACCACACTCCACGCCCCACAGCCTTCAAGTTCACCATCGCCATCGGCATCAGCATCGCCATCGCCGGAGGATCTACGAGTATAAACTCTAGGCAAACATTCATTAACGGATTATCCTGATTTATAGGCCAGGATTCAATATCTTAGGAAGCTTTTCTTTCCTTTCCATCGCTTGCGCGCCTCCCCCGTAGGCATGCCTGCAGCGGCCAACACCCAATCGGCAGAAATCCATTTTGTGATTTGAGCGTCGAAACTTTTTCGCCCGGTCAGTGGAGACGCCAAAGGGGTCTTGCGGAGCCGCCGCCACAGCCGGCCGCAGGAGAAGGAGGAACCAATAATTTACGAGCAGTCAAGATAAACGTCACATAAGCGTTGAATAACGTGTTTTATTGGCTTGTCCTGCAGTGATCCTCTAGTCAGGGCGATGCCAGCCAGTCTCTGTCCTGCTAAGAGGGACTCGACAGACACTTGTCGTGATTGAGTGACCATTTTCGTATGGAAAATGCATTCAGAGTGGTCGTTAGGGTCTCGGTCGGGTTCGCGTTGGTCACTCTTAATTGCCCCCGACCGACACCTGATTCGCGCATTCAAGTGTCGACGGTCGGAGCAATCACCATCTCCGCGGCATGCATTCCCATGTGAGTAAGTAAGAATGGCGTAGCCACTGTCGTGGTAAGCTCCACGCCACCGTGTCATCCTCATCACGCCAAATGAAGCAATTACCAGAGCGCACCGTGTGTTCATCTCAAACGAAGGGGCTTATGGCCGCGCTGTTGCCACGTAAGCCCTTCTCCAGTCAACCAAGAACAGAATCATTTTCGAATTATTTTTTAATGTCCCCGTAATGGTCCTGCGCTGCACTCCGCAAGGAACAGGGAAAATATGAAAATTACTCGCGGCAAGATGAGCCTAATTTAGTGGATGGCGTCTCACACATTTCCTGTGTCATGTTTGGCGATAAATCTTAGGGGTATTGTTGCGCTTGTATGTGTGTGTGTGTTCCTCTCGAGAGGGACACTTCATGGTGCTGGTTGTGACCGCCCTTATCACCCAGGTCCGATGAGTGTGTGCGGACAATTAAGCTGACCTCATTACGGCCACTGGCTGGGACAATGACTGCAGATGATTGCTTACTCTAGTGTGAGCTGGATACCGGGTCCAGCTCCGTGGTTAATCGCCTCTAGAAGCAATTATTCACAGATTCTGTTGATCAGGACACCCTGGTTGGCACAATGTTCTCGTCGATTCATGGAACATTGTATGAAAGGGTTGCTGTGGGAGGAAGGAAGGGGGAGGAATGAAATCTAATTTGTTGGCACCTAATCGAATTGCTTTCCAGGGAATTGGAGTCTGATGAGGTGCTTAATGCGGTGTAAGACTGACTGCATGGCCGAGGTATGGTGTTGATGGGGTAATGTGCTTGTAATTAGGGCGGAAAGGTATGTAGCCGGATTCCCCCTTTTGTTTCAGCAGTGCTCAGAGAAAAATGAGCACTGTGGTCGCTCATGAATGGCTCTGCAAACCGACGACAATCGGTGAAGCCACAGTGGCAACGCTTAAGTGACGTTAGATAAGAGTTTTATCACTTTGCGGCGAGGAAAATGGAGCTATGATGAATTTGATTGGGGTTTGGTACGTAAATTGAAGTGGGTTGCTGATGAAGAGTTGAATGTTATTTGAGAGGACGTTCACCGTGCTAATGAGGGTGGAACTGATCCGAAGTTGACGGACGCAAAGGGGATTTCAAAGTCTGGATGAAACTCTGAACTTTGAATTCAGCGTTGACCATCTGGGCAATTTATGTCAAAACATTTAGATGAGAATTCTGTAGTTTAAGGTAATCTTTCATCCAGTCAAATGCGCTGAAGTCAATTAAACCAATTAAACCGCATCTAAGCTGCACAAGAAGGTCCAAGAAAAATCTGCGAACAGACTAAGAGGGACATTTGCAAACGCCATCCAGTCGGAAAGTACATTGCATACTCTTAGGAGCATCAGCCAAGTTCAAAACCCATGGGGTGGACAAAGGTCAAGATGATGATCTTAGTTCTGGTCTTCACTGCTGTCAAGCTTCGCATAGCGATCAGTGAAAACATCACTTTGCCTGAAGACCTGGAATCGCACTTCGCTCATCGTGCACAGATCATTCAGCCAGCAGTGGCCAAGCAAGTAGAACCACCTAAAGAAGAGGGTGGCTTTAGTGAACAATCAGAAGCCAAAATGAGGTTCTCCTCGTTCTGCAGACGCAACTTGATAATTTGTCCACCAAGGGTTCACCAAGCCAAGAGTCTGTAGGGGGTATTCGAAGCTAATAAAGGCCCTTCAAGTCACAGAGTTTAGTCGTCAGTCGTTCTTAATTCTGCCGTCAAGGGTCTGCGAACAAGTAACTTGGAGAAGCAAGTGGCCACAGTATTTACACGACGAATTACTCGACTTATAGTTCTGAGCACTTTACTTGACTTCTAAGCCATCTCCCACCATCCGCACGAACGCACTCATGTTCTCAAGGAAAGTTTCAGCGCTCAAATTACATCGCATGCCCCTAGTCCCACGGTGGCATATTTACAACTTCCCTACTCGAGGACTCCACTAGTACCCTTTCATGTTCGAACACAGTCTGTGGGCCCGTATGATTTGAATAAATCTCCCATAACAGCTTTCCGCAAGCACATCCCACAACAGCTACCAGCAAGCAGTACACAAAATCAATTAGCAACGTTTCGGTTCTATAAACTCATCAAATCCGATCCAAACGCATCCACCTTCGGTGCCGGAGCCTGACTAACAACTTCGTTCAAATGAGTTGCTCACTCGGAGGCAGCCCCCGAGGGGCACATGGAAGAGACCCTCGCAACCGTGTACCCGGCTCGCGCAAAATGTGTCCCGCGCCATTATAATCGCATCCATCGTAATTAAGTGCCCTGCTCGAAGTGGTACTAGAAGTGGTTCGATGAAATGAGCAACAGGCACTTCCGTCTCGAGGGCCAACAGGAACAGGTGAAGCGTCACCATTGTCGAGTCCCTCCTCCGGGAACCATCAATCAAGCCGACCGCGACGTCGTCTCAACAAGTCCTGCTCCCACTGTCTCCCGTGTCAATTACATTAGCTGCCCGAGAAAAAAAATATTGCGGTGCATCGATGAATAGATTGGAGAAAAAGTTAGTTAACTTCTAAGCTCACATCACCGCCACCGCCCGGACGAAGTTCGAATGGGCACCTAATTGATTTGAGGAACTTTTGAATCTTCTACAATATCTTATGTGCTTCCCACAGTGCCTCAAGTGTCCTCGGTGGTCCGGGGAAACCGGCGGCACTCGATAACTGCGGCGATGATGTATGCTGATGGAGTTGCCTCTGTGGGAAGGAGAGATTTTATCGATTTGCCAATTATGCAGCGGGGATTGACTATTTGCATAAATCGTATGCTGAGCTGCAGTGCCGCGGGGAGCTTAATGAAACGTTCATCAAATTGTTGCTCGTCGAAGGAGGAGGAGGTATGAAAACGGGGATTTTTTACTTAACTGAGCCATCGCCCCAAGGCATTGGAAGCCATTCATGAAGTAAATTTGCGTAGCGTTGAAAGATGTGCAGACTTTAAAGACTTTTAGTCTGCTTGCAGTTTAATGTCAGGCAAAGAATAAGATCGAGTCATAAGAATGTTAGAATTTACAAACAGTCGTCCCTTAGATGGCGTTTCTTAACTGGATTCCATCGAATTTGTTGACCCGTTCTCAGATATTCCGACATTTTTCGGCATTTCCTTGGCAACGTCTTTTGATTTTTTAGCAATTTTCGAGGCGGTTTTTGATAATATTCCGAGGAAATTTTTCGGCAACGTACAGATGAGGACATGTTTGGACCGATGGAGACAAAGGTGTTCGAATCTGGTCGATGACGGTTTCACCCACGGTCCACCAGATTACGGTATTCCGACGTTTTTCCTGATTCATTTCCGACACCATTGGGGACACAACGTGGCCTTGAGTCTTGTCTAAGTGTGAGAGAGGAAACTGCTCTATTCCCACAAAGACGAGATCAATTCTCGGTGGACTCAGGTACTATGGCTCAATCGACGGGCCTTTGTAAACCCAAATGTGGAGTCGCGAACGTTGATTAGAATTAATTTCATGCCAGAGGTTCAGAAAGTCTTTGCTCAAGCTTGTCGCCATTAATATGCAATCTTTTGAAGGCTTTCGTCGCCCGTGCCCGGAGTTTACGATACTCTCCGAATATAACCCGATGCAGTGTGAAAAATTCGCTTTTCCCAAGTTGCACAAGTTAATGGCAATTCGACGAATACACAGAAAAAATCTTTGAGAGCAATAACCACTTCGACCTCAGTTTCGTTCAGTGTTGTTAAGTTAAGTTTCGTTAAGTTTCGCGTATGGACTGTAGCCGACTTCGGTGGTATCTCGCTGAAAAGTGCCATCCGCAAGAACGTCTTCATGCCAGCGGCATGTTCATTCCTCCCAACACAAAACTCAATCATTTATTTAAACTTTTCCCACATCGCACTGCGATTTCTCATTACTCGCAACTTATTCAAATGAACTCATTAGCTCACTCCAACCAACCGACTCCCACCGAACACACTTCCTCTGGCAGCTTTTAATTAAAGCGAGCATTCACTCGTGATAGATACTTTCCGTACCCGATACCAATGCGACGAATTATGTTTCACAAACTTCCTCTCGAGATAAATGCGCCACGCTGCGAACAGTCGATTGGTGTGTTGGTCGACCATTTCGAACACATCGTTACTGAGTCAGAATCGAATTGGAAAACAATTTTCGAATAGCGATGCCTTCCCGGAAGGCGAATGCGAACAGATGGGAAATCGATACTTTAATGCTCAAAGGCTGCTCGGAATGGGATATCACTTAGGGTCTATAAATAGACCTAGTTCCACAGATTGCCATGTGTGCCTGTGTGTGTGCAGTGCATTACTTTCGCAAAGCATTCATTCGATCGTTTCAATCAGGCACAGTTTCTGTCCCCGAAAGGGGGCTGTGTGTATGTCAGGGGAATGACGGCAGATTGGGCGTGGGTGGCATTTGGGAATCTATTGAATCTCACTGAGATTCTTCCTTGATGCCATAACCAAGCCGGTAGGACACGCAGAAGGTAGGAAAAAGTGTAAAAAACCCCTGGCCCGATAGAACTTTTTGTAAAAAATCTCAAATATCTCGGAAACGGTGCGTTTTTCGACGATTTTGCTTTTGCTCAAGGTTTTTACGAAAGATGCGCGTTGAAAGGACGCTTCGTTTGATGCGAAAACCAAGCCGGCAGGACACGCAGAAGGTAGCAGAAGGTAGGACACGAATTTAATGGGGAATTGATTTCAAAGAGATTTGTGTTTATGAATGTGTGTACTTTTCCGAAGATCCTTAGATCAGGAGGATGTAGCACAGGATACATGATTGAATGCAATTTCTTCGGGAGAGAGTTCAATGACCAGCGGAGAGGTTGATCCAAGCAAATTCTTCTCCAATCTCTCACTAGTCACAGCGCAAGTAATAAATGTGTCCGTAGTTTGTTATCTGTGGTCAAAGCAATCATGATGCGTTACGTGAGAACATTCATATCGCACACATGCCATCTGGCAGCAGTGACTGTTGAGCAAAACACTTGAGGGGGCAACTCCATAGCGTGGCCATTAACACCACCAACCACTCCCATCAGCGAGCTGCATCAGTGAACTTCCAAATGAGCAGCCGCGTACGACCATTTCAATTAAAACGTCAAATGACATTCACTCGCAACGGAAGACCACTCTCCGTCAGTACACGCTATCGGTCGCCTTATCCCGATGAGAGGTCATAAAATCCCCGTTTTATGGCGCTCCCTCCCCCAGCCGGTCGCCTAGACTGAATCACGGTCGAATTAAATGCGAAACTCTCGGAGATTGAGTTAATTAAACATCCGCCCGCTGACCCTCCCGCCAAGCGGTTGAGGCAGTGCGGCGCGGCGTCTTCTTTGATTCGACGTCGTGTTATCTAAATGCAGATGTCAAGTTACCTTCGCGACTGAATGACACCGTGAAGTGAATTGGCAAGAAATCAGGTTCTAGATATGCGGAGAAGAACACCGATAAGACCTACGAGTTGTCCCTTGGCGGATCTAATTGAATTTGTGCGCGTCCTTGTGTTTCGCGGGCGTGTTGGGTTGAATTAATTCCCGAGGGGGGCGTGCTTACTAATTGAACTGCTTTACACTAGAAGTGGGACTCATTTCTAATTCAATGCATTTGTCACCCGTCCAGGCCGGAGGTGGGGAAGGTGGGCAACAGAGTACACAATTTGAGCAGGAATGTGGCGAAACCTCATTCGAATAAATTTGAACACGATAGTTCATGTTCCGGTTGTGGAATTCAGTTGTATAAGCCTGTGTTGCGGTGGTTTTCTAAATTTGGTTGCATTTCCGGTGGATTGACCTACATTCAGTGTGGTCTGATATTGTTTCCAAAAATCGAGTTGATGTATTTTCTGAGAGAAGATAAAGCACTCCCGACGAGTTGACTAGGATCGTCATCACTGGTGTCAGGGCTAAGGGAGGTGAGCATGGTTGGAACTGAGTGGTGCATGAAAAATGGTCTTCCGATCGCCTCTTAGGACTCGTTTAGCTGGAACACACTCCCCTTGGAAAGTGCGTGCTTGTGCCGTGTCTCTGTTAAGCGACTCTTGACAGAGTGAGACCCCTTCCTTGGAAATGGCTCGTCACACCCTGTGTTACCTCGTTCATCTCCTATTTCCCAGTGCCCCACTTCCACAAAATACTCAATCCATCGACCACTCTCTCTCTCTCTCTCTCTCTTTGCATTTGAAATGTCATACTGTCCATCGCCCTCAAATGGGTTTGCAATTTGGACAGCAAACAGACATTTAAAATACCCACGAAAAGTCATTACCACTCCATCGCAGGGTGAGTGTACCTCTTTCAGAGCCACTAACCCTTGCCCCCCACCCAGGGATGGTCCCCTTTGTCAACACCATTTGCAAGTCCTTTCAAGGATTCATTTCGTCATTTCCTGAATTGAATTGACTTACTAATTGCTCCGCAGCCCTTGACTCACTCCTCTATTAATCATTCCATCAGTGAATGCAAAAATATTTACCCTTACACACTCTGACCTCGACGAGGGAGTCCCGCCCGGCCATGGCTCCTGTCGACACTCAAGAACCCTTCAGATACATCTCCACACCTAGCCGCATAGATGTGTGTTTGCTCTGAGAGCAGAAACGATGTCATCGTTTAGTACAAACGACTGCACCTCCTGCCTGCATCTACGATTAGGGGGGAATTTCATTAAACGCGTGCCACTCCCTGCGAGTGTCGTCTATGTTCCCGTGCGGAGTAATTAAAACACATTTTCTGGGAAAATTTTCATTTCGGTGAATAACTCTCTTCCGGAGCAGGGTGTTGTGAATGGATTGCATTTCTCCGTCGGTGGCACAAATTTGGCCCGGGATGTCGCCCTCATCCGCCTTGCAAGGGTTCACGGGGCGTAACAATGCCCTCCACCATTGGCCTCCACTGTTGCTCTCGCTATTCATCACCTGAACTGCAATTAATCTGCTTTCGGGCTGAGGTCATGTGCCACACAGTTTCCACCTACCACCTGCCACCTGCCAACTTCCACCGCCAATTTATTCCATTCCGGCTGTGCAGGTCCTTAAGCGGATCCGGTTCGATAAATAAATAAAGAGGCTCCAGGATAATACAATAATTTCTCTTTTGTGTGGGCGGTGGGTGGACTGAATTGCTTAGGGTTGCTCTTGCACGGGAGTGTGTGAGCAGGTCAAAGCCATTTGTTTCCGGTGTACGTCGACGGGCTACGGAGTCAGGAAGGGGATGCAGCAAATGGAGTGAATATACTTGTGGAGTATTTATGCCTATGGGGGGAGGCGAGCTGGCCTTGGGGGAGCGCAGACAAATAGGTGCTTAGGCTTAGAGGCGTAAAGGGCATGCGAACACGATTATGTTTGTTTCATTGACTGCGGCGTGGGAGCGCTTGATGTGATTGAATTGATGAATGGAGCTGCTTGAAGGGAGGGCTTGGAAACTCGGTATCAGTTGGGGTGGGGGGAAATCCTTTTTGATGATTACTTGTAGTCTGTTTGACTCCTTCAAGCAGGTTGGTTGACTGGTCATGAGTTTAATCAGTTTGTCTCAGCTGACTTCTAAAAGTCATCCGAAAATCTAAATGTGCCTCCAAATTGTCTCTTTGATGCGTCCTGCGCCATCTATCAGGTCAAGCGGTTAACTCACCAAAGGCGGAACTTGTGCATCAACTTCGGGTTGGGTGGTTGCATTCGGTCGGAGACACTGCTGCCATCGTCAGTTCAGAGATGGTTCTTGTCCATGGTGACATGTGAATTTGCTTAGCTATGGTACATTTGCAGAACAATTGACAGTTTCGAGCACTCTGCCATGGGGGATATTTTATTGTGTGGCGATTGGTGTTGGGACATTTGGACTCGCAAAACGTCTTGAGAGATTGTTCATACTTTGAGAGGATTCCTGGAGGTACTAGGACCTGCTCAACTTAAAAGAGAATCTGGACAGACTGTAGGGGACTCTGTCAAATGATGATTACCGCTCAAACAACTAAACTCACATAGCTACTCATCGCATCCAATGTCCAAATACAACTAGAGCGTGTTAATTATTCATTTAAATTTTAGCAGATGAACCTGCCAGGTAAGCCGCCAAAACTGACTTTTCACCTCTCACAAAATCATAGGAAAACGAAACGAATGGTGGAACTCTTTAACCACCTGTGAGACCACTCGGATGCTAGGGCCCAAGTTCAATAGAGCAACACCTGCAATGCGACAAAAAGTTGCAGAGGATGGTGGTCGGAGCGTTAACTGGTCATAATCATCTGAGGTGGGAAATGGACCGATGACACCATATGTAGAGGCTGCGGCAACGAAGAAGGAGTAGAGGATACTCCTCAGCCTCATTGTCTTTGTCACAGCACCAGCGGCCAGTTTCTTCGAAAGAAGGCACTTCTATTTTCAGGTTCATTCGGATTTCATGATGGGTGTACAATGCAGGAACAACAACAACATAAGCACGAGAAACTACGAAGTTAACTATCCCCAATGCACATCACAATGGATCAACAAGGACCTAATTCTAATCTAACCGGATTTTACAAAATAAACTCGGAAACATAGAGAACAAGCCAACATTTTCGAGTGAAAACTTCGATTTGATTGAAAACCCATCCCGCTGGCTGGTTAGAAGGGATTCAAGAAGTCAGCGTTCGACGTAAGGTGTCTATAAAAACCGCACAACGTGTTCAAATTATTCCAGAAATCTTTATTCGCATTCCAATTCAATTTAAAACTAAATGTTTTATGCCCGTGGTCCCCGCGGACCCAGTGGACCAGTTGGTCCAGGCTGTCCCGGTGGTCCTGCTAAACCACGTTGTCCCCTTGGTCCGGGTAAGCCCCTCAATCCAGTGTCACCGGGTGGGCCGGTCAGTCCACTGCGTCCACTGCGTCCAGGTACACCGACAGCTCCGGGCGGACCGTCTGGTCCCTTTGCTCCAGGATTGCCTGCAATTCCCTTCGGTCCTTCTGGTCCAGGTAAGCCCGTCTGCCCCTGGAGACCAGGTTCACCGGGCAGGCATTGACAAATCACTTGAGTCTGCACTCTCTTTATCCCAGACGACACGGGCGCAGGCGCATGTGCAGACGACGATGAAACCCCGAACTTACGAGTTGTCTTCTCGCCGTAATCTTCCTCAGAGCTGACGGCCGCGTGGCAAAGCATCGGCAAACCTGCAAAAGGATACGAAAGTGACATCACCAACTATAAACACACAGAACAACAACAGCAATAGCTTACAGATTAGTACTACTCCTACGAGTCTCATGGTTGGATCAAGTGTGAGCCGAACGCTGTGGACTGCGACCCTTTTATATGACGGCTGCGGTCGGACACTCGATCGAACCACTCCCGACTGCATTTTATCGTGGCTCCGATGGTAGTCGATCGATAAAAGGTTGGGGAATTTTATTCCGAATCGTTTGGGCGACCCATTCTGGGTCTGAGATCTGGGGTGGGAAGTACAATCATTTATATGATAATCCGGGCATGTTCCCCCGTAGTTTATGGGGACTGTCGAGACGTAGGCCCCTGATAATGTTTGCATTTTATGACGCCTGCATCGACCAGCTACACAAATGATTCTGCCCTGACACGAATTGTGTGTCGCGCGGACCGGACTTAGAGTGCATCGGCCATAAAAGTTAAGACCACGCGAAGAGTTGAACGGAGTTCGGGCCCGTTCGGACAATTTTTGTCAAATCGGGAGCATTGTAGAAGACTAATGAAGGAACTGGTTTTGGATTCGTGACGGACGGATGGACAGACGGACTGGGGCGTGGTCACAATTTTCATGCGGCGACTTCGAGTGCTGGATCTTTATCCGATCGTTCGGATAAACTTCCAATTGTCCGAATGAGGAAATGGAGTCCTTTCTGGGGTTTGTCCTTGAATTTGATGTGTTTTTGACAGCCAGTGTGAATGGGTGGATGGTGGAAGGCTTAGAATGTGGTCGGAATTATCCGATGAAGGATTGAATTTGATGTCTTTCTGACAAAAACTCTGACGAGGTTAGGTTGGAGTGGCGGACTGGTGTATGGAAAGACAGTGGCCACAATTAGGCCAACATGGGCCCACGTGGATCTGTAAATACCTATTCCGCAAACCAATTAGTGCTTTTAACAAAGTGAAGGCGATGACTGACTCGAATGTTGCCCAGTTCAGCCAGGTTATCGAAGTAGTGTGCCTCCAGATGTCTGAATCTGCGGGAAGAGAGAGAGAGTGCACTGCAGCTACACAGCAGCTGTTCAGTGGGTTCCTCCTCTTCCTCGTCCCTACAGCTTCGGCAGAAGGCATTGCAAGGAAGGCCCAATCCAGAGGCGTGAATTCCAATGGCGCCGTGCTATGACGCCAATGCGGGTTCTAAGTTGACCGATCGCTTAGGGTCGACCGTAGGCCCGGGTTGTTTGTTGATGTGGCATTAACTCTGACGAGAAGAGTGTCAACATTTTGGCTGCTGGATTTCTTCGCCTCCTTGACCCGCTCCAAGGACCTGACGGTTGAAGACGGAAGTCCATGAGAATGCTTTGGGTTTAATGCTTGTATAGCGACGAGGGTGCCGTCGTCATCTGTATCGAAGGAAATCCACGGCGATGTCTAGGTTAGGTCGGGAGACTGACTACCTTAAGGGTAGCCACACTTAGGCCAAAATTAGGCCCGTTGTGTTCCCACAAGATCTAATGGATCCTAATCCGCGAACCATTTGGAGCTGCCTGTGTCCACTCAAAACATTGGTGGAAATCTAGCTACGAACAAACTTAAGCTCTTCGCGGCAGATTGCGACTGGCTTGGACGTGATTTCTAAAATTACTTTAATGGCCGCTTGACTGTCGACTAGAATGGTAATACCAGCCGGTGGTATGTTGTTCGTATGTGCTTCTTTTCCCTTGACAGATCCTTTTGAAGGCTTTGTTTACATTGTCTGCAGTGGAGTGCCCCTACATGCGGTCTTTAACGAACCATCTTCGTGTGCATATTCTGTTCTTTCTATCTAGGGCTGGATTTACTGAATTAAGGTAGTGAGCTGTAAACAGGGACAATAACACCAGTACCGAGATCAAGCGCAGAATTACTCTTGCCAATCGCTCTTTCTTTGGGCTCAAGGGGCAATTGAGTAACAGTTGACTTTATATAACACCCTAATCATCCCCGTCCTGCTCTATGGCGCAGAGACATGGACGCTATTGAAAGCGGATGAAGAAGCTCTTAGTCTTTTTGAGAGAAAAGTTCTGCGTGCGATCTTTGGTCCTGTTTGTATTGATGGCGTCTGGAGAAGGAGATTCAACCACGAACTGTACGGGCTGTACAGCGGCATGCACCTAGTTAAGCGTCTTCGGATCCAACGCTTAAGATGGCTAGGTCACGTAGAGCGGATTGACACCACAGCTCCGGCCCGAAGAGTCTTCGATTCCGAGCCTTTGGGACAACGCATAAGAGGTCGTCCTAGAACAAGATGGCGCACACAAGTGGAGAAGTACCTCAACCAACTTGGTGTGCACAACTGGAGGCAGCTGGCGAAAGATCGTGCTGGCTGGAGAGGCTTGTTGGTTGAGGCCCAGGTCCACCCCGGACTGTAGCGTCAAACAAAGACGAAGAAGAAGAAGCTGTTCAACTGTAGCTGTCCACTGTAGTTTGTTAAGTTCGAGCCTTAAATTAGTCTCATATGAGTTGGCTCTATTTCACTCCGAAATAATTTATGTAAGGGAATAAGTTCGCAGTGCTGCGATTGAGATCTAGTTCAAATTTACTTCTAGTGGCATATGCTCTGAACAGATTGATGTCCTTAGCCAATAACCTATCACGGTCCACGGTGTGCCTCCTATTGAAGTGTGTGCTGTGTCAAGTGAATCACCGGAGCTCCTCTTCAAAACCAGACAATCGAAGCCATTAGTAAGTTCGTGTATTACCGAGATGAGAGACCTCTACCTGCCTTGCCCCTTAAGATTTTTGACGACCAGCGACCAGAGATTGACCAAAGATGAATAAGCGTCAACAATTCATGATTCCCTGTCAAAAATTCACTCAAATTCGACGATGGGCGAGGAGTCAATCAGCTGTGAAGTTGGCCATCTCGGTAATACTCCATTTCTGATTTTACGTCCTTTGATGTCATTACTTTCACCTTGCTTGTCCCGGAAACAAGGTTATTCCATTTCAATTTCGACCTCTCACTCTCTTCCAGCGCCTGGCATTTATGGACTTATCGGATACAATTTCGTGTAAATGTTGCCCGCGAATGTCACCTGTCGGATGCCGAGGGTCGACGATGCACAGTTGTTCGAAGTGCACGCAAAAGATGTTTCACAGAACGCTGATTTTCGTGGCACAGATTGAGGTGTGAGGCTTTCCATGGCCATGAGGCCAGTTACTCGTACTCTGGCAAACAAAACTCAACCAACTTGTGTTGGTCATATGGACGACTGTTTCGTGCAGTAGGGGTTGGTGAGATGAATCTCTGTACGGAGTCAGAAATGGGAGGGACGGCTAAGCGAAGAAAAGCCGTCCACCCCAGTCAGTGTCCGCTGAAAAGCTGTCAGCCGAGGAGATGGTAGAGGCGCCAACAACATCCAACTCAACAGCCGATGATGATGCCAATAGAACCAACTATTAGTCCTTAACATCCTCAAATATCTTGCAAATGCTTACCATGTCAGCTAAGAACTCCAAGCCCACGACAGCTGATGGTGACATGGGTATTACAAAAAAGCAGCCAAGGCAGTGGTGTCATGCTTGAACAAGTATGGAACACGATTTTGCGGTCTAATTGGCGTTGTAGTGCCCAGCCTATATAATGCACGGCAGCAACAGCAAAGTGGGCCGTGGCTCACTACCAACCAACCTCGCTTGAGGTTATGCTGCGCCTTCTGCCCAAAGCTCAGCTGGAACTTGTGTTTTGAGTTATTTTTGAAAGGAGGGCTTAAAATCATGACGCTAATAGGAAAAGAGGTGGGGGGGGGGGTAGAGAGAGAGATAGATATAGATAGAAAGTGGAAGAGAGAAAGAGAGAGAAAGAGGTAGAGAGATGGAGAGAGAGAGAGAGAGAGAGAGAGAGAGAGTGAGAGAGAAATAGAGAGAAAGTGAGAGAGACAGAAATAGAGACAAAGTGAGAGAGACACAGAGAGAGAGAGAGAGAGAGAGAGAGAGAAAGAGTGAAAGAGGGGGGAGGGGTAAGATAAAAATAGAAGGAGGTAAAGGGTATACTGAGAGAGAGCTACTCATCAGACCATGTGCATTATTTCATATTTTTTTTTTCGCTCTACAGTGTCCGTGTCAAAGTGTAGGTTTCACGTCTCGGGAGAGTGTTGATTTTTGTCAGAATCACCCACTGCCAACCATGCTCATTCGATGTATACACAAGCACTCAGGACTTGGTGCACTTAGCGCATCCTCCCGCCATCATCTACGCACATCTCAGTGTCACCAGAGAAATATTGTCCCGCTGTTATCTTCTCCGTCTAGACACATCCGCTGTTCTTTCTCACAACCACTAAGTCTCCCATTCCAACTTCCACTGATTGAACCTAACCACCGATCTACACCATTTTCCACTGATTATAAAGAACCTCATTATCGTAAAGTAATTCTATTCACTCTGCTTTCTTCTGTGTAGCGAGTCTTTTGTGGACCAATGCCGCGGATGGCTGCTGCGGGTCGCTCAATTACGCTTTGGACACCATAGAATGGGGAAAAACCCGAGAAAAATTATGCAAAACATCTAGTACCAATAAACCGTTCGGATGCGTCTCGATTGGATGTCTGTCGACGAGTGGGCTATGTCACCCTTTGGGACCATTGATCGTTCAAATCGCATCGATTACCATTCTCGTTCAGATAAGCTGTGCGTCGAGGGCATCACGACCCCAGCGGAGAGTTGAATGGTTTTGTTCGTATAAAGCCTTAGCGACGGACACGAATTCAGTTTAGATCGATTCGAACCATGAGACAGTTCAGAGAAAACTTGGCAGGGATTCTATGTAAGTGGCAGGGTTTTAGATAGATCTACTTCGGCAGCACGCACTTCAGATATCTCCAACAGGTGTGCATCGCCGCCGGCGAGTCCAGTCCGGGGTGGAGGCCATCAGCGGAAGGGCAACCATTGAGGACATCTACTTGACAGAGGAGGAGTGCAATTGCCCACCGGGTCCTAAGGGTGCACGGAGAGTCGAGGGCGAAATGGGATCTGGGCATTGATTTGCGTCAGCCCTTTCCCTCCTTCCAACGAAATAAAAGAATCTCCCAAATTGAAATAAATTGATTGTGTTTTCATCTCCCCTCCATTCATCAATCGGATGCAGTGAATGCATTTTTTTATGGGCTTGGCCGCGGTCCGGCTGTGTGCACGTGTTGCGACACGACGCTCCCCTATAAAAAGCGACCTGACACCGAATTCCAATTAGAACCGTCCGAGCCATGAAGCCGAGAGCGTGTTTGTTGCTGGGTAAGTCAGTCCATCGTTCAGTTCAACTGCATTCGCATCCATTCTCCCCCCATCTCGCCCACAGGCCTATCCCTCGTGTTCCTCTCGGTCGAGGCGAAGCTGAAAGAAGATCGCTCATTCCGCATCGAATTTGATGCCAACAATCAGAAACCCGACTATTCCTATGACAAGGTGGCATCGTGTGTTTGCCCTCCCGGACCACCGGGCCCGCCTGGACAAGTGGGCATACCAGGAATTCCCGGCATTGAGGGCCTGCGCGGGCAAACGGGACTAAGGGGCGCAGTTGGCGATGTGGGTCGTGTTGGCAATGTCGGCCCACCTGGTCGGGAGGGACCAGTTGGCGAAGCTGGACGCCCTGGACCGCGTGGTGCCCGTGGACCGAATGGGCAAATGGGCTTACCGGGTGCAATAGGTCCTGTGGGCCCGCCTGGTCCAACTGGTCCTCCTGGAGTATAGGACTTGGGAAGGATTATGGAATTGAATAAAGGATTTTAGATGTTTGAACAGATTGTTGTTGCTTTTGTGGGCATGGGGTGGAAGGGGTCTTAAGACCTTCTTCCGTACGAGTGGTGTCTTGTGTCTTATGGAATCGCGAATTGCTTGCTCCTTCTCGAAAGATCTGGGGCGAGACGTTTTATATGGCCACGGGCACTCTCGGACGATGGCTGTCGACTGGTCGCAGGAAAACCTGAACATGGACCGATATGCCTCTTGACCGCGTTGTCGTCGCCCAGTCGGTTGTTATGTCATTTACATAAGTTTAGTGAGAAGATTTTCCTGTTTCATGCGGCATCGGTGGAAGGAGGGGACGGGTTTTTTTTTATGGATTTGGGGCAGAAACTCGGTAAAGGCCAGTGAACTCGGATGGAAGCGGTTGTCGGAAAAATCGTGTCTGTTTGAAAATTCGAAAGCGTATGAAAAAATTCCGAAGGAATGTTTCCGAGAGATGGGTGGAGAGGATGGAAAGTTTTGCAAAAGCGATGCCGATCAGCTAGATCCTGGCGTGTGCCATATTCATCTTCATTTGTGATCCGCGATTTTGTGGAGACGAAGTCATTAGGAGCTTGAACTCTGAGCTAGAGGGAATTGACTTGGAATGTGAGCAATGCGGATGTTATGAGAGAAAGATACCATCCGACTGTCTGGGAGTCTGATCGATTGTTCACCAGAAACTGACGTTACATCATAGATAGTGAATTTAATTTCGAGTCAGTTAAAAAAAATGGAACGATGCCGGCGTCTGAGGAGACGCACTTAAGCGAATGAGGATCTCCACCAAAGTGGGTGTCTCAAAGATGACAAGAAGCAGAGGCTGCTTCTTTGTTGAGGCCCTCAATCCGGAGCGTGTGTCACACAAAGAATAAGGATTTGAAGTGTTTCGCCTGTTTAATGTTTGTGTTTGTGGAAAGCTCGTGTATTCTCTTAAGAAACTCCTCGACGTGTCCAGCTAAACCAGCATTTCAGTTAATTCTCCCTTCCCGCATCTTTCTTGAGCACTGCAGGCACAATGATTGATTGGTTGGCGACATTGAGAACACATGCGATAAATTTTTAAAAATGTGTATACCCCTCTAGACGAGATGCCTTGAAGATCAGTCCCATGTAAGGGTGTCTTGTTTAGATAAGACATGGAAAAAGAAGAAACTTTCTGGACGCCGTATGATGTATACCCTCCAAAAAGGTGATATTTCCTCTTGTAAAATCTGCAGAGGAACATGCATATATGCCTGCAACGTCGCCTATAATATCCTTTCCAAGCGCTTGAAGCCGTGAAGCTGACGCAGTAGGTACGAGGTATGCACAAGTACCGGCATATCGACTTTAGTCCAAATAATCTCATTAAGGCGAACCCAAGAGAGATATACCGAGCTTACAAACGCGTTGCGTTGCAAGGACAAGAGCTCACAAGAGCTTCTTCCATCTGGTACTGGCAAAGACAATGCGAAGGGCAGCTGTGAAAACCGAAGGTACTCGGCTACAAATCTGCCTCTACACCTTCGGCCCGTGCTGTGTCTTGAACCCGGACACTTAAGGTTATTAACAATCCATTGTGCGCGCGCAAATTGTATAAAAAAAGTCCTACTGCTGGGTTACGCAGCCGACATCGGCATTGGTACGACTTCTCAATGTTCCGAGATTGACAGCTTTCATTGCGATTGAGGAGCAGGCGAAATGAGCTTGCTATAGACTAGGCATACGACTAATCAGCAAAGAATATGTCTGTCACACGTCATTTGGGGGAAAACAGCACGATGGACAACTCTTTGAGGTGGGAAAGGAGTTCGTGTACCTCGGGGTACGTGAATTCCACAAACGACATCCAATTAGAGATCCGACGGAGAATTGCCTTAGTGTTATTTCGGTTTAACGAGCACCTCACCTGAAGAAAGCATGATCTTTCAAGCTGTCGATAAGATCCTTCGACTCCATTGCACCGAGCCTCCTGAATCGGAAATGAACAGAAGCGCGCATCTCCGCTTTGAGGAAATGTCTTGGTCCGAGTCTTGATGACTCTAAGCAGTGTACACATGTGCACATCTGTGAATGTTTGGTTTGAACTGAAGTCAGCACGACCGGCAGCCTCCTTGTCTTCCACGAGAGTGCTCATTTTCAAGACGAATCACTCATGTCAGTAAATCATGGCATCTCTGCTTTACAGCCTAAATGTATACCTCACTTCTGGACACAATGAATTTCAAACTTCGGTGAAGAGAAACACTGAAATCCATTCATCCGTCTGCGTAATGTGTCAGACCACGTTTCTCTTCCGTGTTCCACCTGCAGTCTGTCGCTCGGTTTGTTTCCTTGTGCAAAAGACATCTTCTTGGATTGATTCACAATCGCGGTCGCTTTTGTTTGTTTCCCAAGCAATTTCGAGTCGAAAAAAATTCTCTGATAAGGTCAAAGACTCAGTCAAATTGCAAACATGTCAGCGTCTTGAGTACACTTGGCCTAGATTGAGCAGTTTCAGTCTCAGTGTTATAATCCATCACGGCCTTCAGATAAGCCGCCAGCTTCTCCTATAAAGCAGTACCCTTTGAACGTCTGCTGCACAGTGGACTACAGTCGGTGAAACTTCGCCAAGATGTCTTCATTTCTGCGACTTTTCCTGCTTCTGGTGCTGGGTTCGTAGTTTCCCAAAGAGGAAAATTGTGGTGTTTTGTGGGGATTAACTTGACTCTTCCTTTTCCAGTTGCTTTCACAACCAGTGCAGCTGACAAAGTAGACCATGAAATCCTTTCAGTTGGCAATGTGACGAACCAACTGAAAGGACTAAAGGAGACCTGGGAAGAGGTGTCTGGCAAAGTCAAAGAGTTGAATGGAAAGGATGACGATGATGACGAGGATGATGAGGATGATGAGGATGATGAGGATGAGGACGATCGAACCTTTGGCTGGGGAACGACACCAACAATCATCCACCCGACACCTCCCGTGGTCACTCCAACTCCATCAACGTTAAGCCCGATACACGTTGATTCAAAGCCTAGTTCGCCTTCTGCGACTCCATCAGCACCCAAGCCGAAACCACCGGCTCCCAGTACGGTGCCACCGCCAGCTACGGTCGTGAAACCCACATCCAGGCCCGGTACGCCGAAGCCGTCGGCACTACCACCTATAGTCGTCACGCCCACACCGGCGGCAGTAACTCCAGAAACAGCGACACCCATTCTAGTTGATGGCCAGAAGCCCGTCGCATTACCGCCACCAGCTGAGGTCCTTCCCACCGGTCTGAAGCCCCTTTGCGGAAAGCGCGGCAATTGCTACCGATGGTTCCAGGACGAGGTGGAACTCATCCAAGATGGTGAGTATTTGAGTATTTGGGTTGTGAAACTGTGGCGATTGTGTAATGTTCCTCGCTTGCAGGTTACTCCCGATGTGATTTCCTGAACGAGCGTTGGGCAAGGAAGTACTGCTGCGTCGACGCCGCCACTCATTGAGGCAGCGACGAAGCATTAAAACCAAATAAAGATTAAAGGACATTCAGGAGATTTGTATTTTTCTGTTGCAACCTTCGTTGGCCACAACATCAAGCCAAACCGCGACCGAGTGCCAAACTATTTCTCCGACACTTTGGCATCCCAAATATCGACAATTCGATCGGATTCCACTGCGAGGTTGTGTTGTCAAGTCACATTTCAAAGCTGTTCACAAAACAGGCTTGAACACATTTCGCATTCCACGAGCCGTGATGTGATGATGTTCGCTTAGGCACGCAGAAGCTTACTTGTCAGTCACCTCCGCTGAGGTCGGCTGGATTGTATTTGTATCACCACGGGAGGCAGCCCGTGGCGTTCGCCAGCGTCGAGCGAGGGTATGAATGGACGGAATAAATTAGAACGGGTTTGCGATCGGAACTGGGTCAGAGAAATGTCCGCAAGAAAAGACTACGCGTCTGAGTGAATTAGAATAATACTTTTATTGGCTCAATTGATCGGCTTGCTGGGGTTGGTCGTTGGAATTGAAGAACGGGTAGTACAGGTAGCCCACGAATGGATTTCGAAGGGTGATGTTGCGCAGCCAGGGTTTCCCGGGGGCCGCGGGCACAGATCGGCCGAGGTCTTCCTTGTCGAGTTTCCCAACCACTTGGACTGATTCATCGGACGCGTCCTTGTCGGCGGAGTATTCGTCCTCGTAGTCCTCGTCGGTGGCATTGTCCATGGCCTCTTCGGACACCTCCTCTTTTTCGGGGGCAGGCGCCTGTTTACGCTTGGGTGGTGTGTTCATGATGGGTTGTTGTATTTCCTCTTGCGTTTCCCTGTTGCCTTTGGTTGGTTGGCCTGATGAGATTTTGGTCTCCTTGACCGTGTACCCTTCGATAACCACGGCGTCGTCATCGCTGCCGTTGTTCGACTCTAGTGCGCTGGTCACCAGCGCGGGGTGGGCTGAGTGGGCCGAGTGGGTGTTCTGTCCTGAATGGTAATTGTGAGGATAACCTTTAAGTGAATAGTTACGCTGTAGGGCGGTAAGGAGTATGCGTGTGTTTTGAATATTTACCTCCTGCATGTGGGTACGATGGATAGGATGGGTATGATGGTGGTGGTGGTGGTGGTGGTGGTGTTGGTGGTGGTGGTGGCGGTGGTGGTGGTGGTGGCGGTGGAGGTGCTGGTGCTGGGTAGTGGGAATATGACGGATAGGATGGAACAGGGTAGTAATGGGGTCTCGATGGCACAACATAGCCTGGGGTGCCGGGCGGTCCCTTTGGACCGGGCGGCCCACTCGAGCCAGGCGATCCGGGACTTCCAGGTGAACCTGACGGACCAGACGGTCCATTTGGTCCTGTGGGTCCTGTGGGTCCAGGGGGTCCACTCGGGCCAGCCGGTCCCGGGGCACCCGGCGAGCCTGGTTCACCCTTGGACGTTGACGATGACGATCCGGGATCGCCCTTTTCGCCGGGGGCGCCCTTTGGGCCACGGCCGCCCTTCTCGCCCTTTAATCCGTCCGTACCAGGGATGCCTGGATTACCATTGTCGCCCTTGTCACCCTTGGTTCCAGGTGTTCCAGGAATACCCGCAGTACCTGGGTATCCGGGCGGTCCTGGCGGTCCGGGTGGGCATCGACACGCGTAATGCGACGGTGCTGGTATGGGTGACTGTGGTGGCGGATAGTGTGGATATGGGGCGGGAACGGGAACGTAATGCGGCTGATACGGGTACTGGGCGTATGTTGGTGGCGCGGGCTTGAGAATAATTTTCGGCACTTGTACAGTGGCTGGCTGGTCTCTGGATGGCTCGATGCGAATTATACTTCTTCCCGAGCCATCGACGTCAGTGCTCGAGGGCGACGGTGTTTTTGACCTCTCGGCCACGACACAGGACACTGCAGTGGCAACGAAACGAAAATGACAATATTAAGCCACCGTGTGGTTCAATCAAGAAAAGCTCTTACCTATCAACAGCAGTGCGACTGCCGACTTCATCGTGACTCTTCTGTTTGCGGACCCAATGCCGAATTCGCTTTATATAATCGCTCAATCTTATGTGCATATTTATAAAGCACCTCATGCAAATGCGGCTGGAGGCATTCCCAGTGCCGTTAGAGACCTGTCCCCACCTCCAGAAGAGATGGCCGTGTGATACCATTTTACGTCGCTGATCACACGGCGATAATCTGGATTTATGTAAATTCGAACCCCATTCGCGTCATCCTAATGACGCTCTCGCCTGCTGACCAATTGGCAGCGTTTAAAGGACTTTTGTGCGGCCAATGTGTCACGCCCACTGAAGAGTAGCTCCGAGCCGCTTATTGTCACAGATAAAACTAAGCCTATGAGGGGGCATTTGTATCGCATTTCGGCCGCAGCGACATCGCGACTCGGGCTGATCCTAGGGCTTGTGCATAAGTCGGATGGAATGGGTTCACAGAACGCGACCATCAATCATCACAGCGAACTGGGCAATGAATATTAAGTTCGAATGATTTGCCAGTAACGCATATCTCCGCTTGGTGGCACTCATTAAATCTTCCGGTGGCTCAACGCCGCGCCGGTCGTTTGGAATTTGGATCACAAACGGTCTGTGGGACGATGTGCGTCAGAAGTAATGTGTTAAGTGGTCATGTGCCTCAACAGTTGACTCATCGTTGGGGTTTTTGTGTTGTTGTGATTTTGTCCGACAACTGCGAAGTGGGTTTCGATGTCACAGAGGTTTGCCGAAATGAAAGCTGCGCAGGCGAAGTTTACGAAAAGACTGAAGGAGCCTGACCCTCAGTCTTGACAAAAACGATAGTTGTCGTAAATTTCAGTTAATTTCTTCAGCTGAAAAGTAGAATGGCGACGGAATCACTGCAGAGAAGACGATTGTAACTCGGTAAATATTTTCACGGGAAGCGCAGGCACAGCGGTCAACTGCTCGCGTATGAAGTCATTCAGACGCCACAAGGAGGATGTCTTTACGGAACATTGATGAGTAAAATAATTTATTGGGTTTATCAAGCGATTCACAATGTTACATAACAATGACCGATACAAACTAAAATTTCGATGAGTTTCAAATATTCGACTAGGCCACATTAGTGACATGCGACAAGTGGACTCCGCGTCGAAATATAATCAGCCTCCTAGGTCTCGTTGGACTCTTTGGCGTTGGACTTGTTGGACTCCTTAGGGAAGTCGTTTTCAATGATCTCCTCGGCCAAACTGGACCCCTTGGCGTCGTTGTCGTTTTCAGTGATCTCCTCGGCCTCATTGGGCTCCTTGGCGTCTTCGTTGGTTTCAGTAATCTCCTCGGCCTCGTTGGACTCCTTGACGTCGTCGTTTTCAGTGATCACCTCGACCTCATTGGACTCCTTGGCGTCGTCGTCGTTTTCAGCGATCTCCTCGGCCTCGTTGGACTCCTTGACGTCGTCGTTTTCAGTGATCACCTCGACCTCATTGGACTCCTTGGCGTCGTCGTCGTTTTCAGTGATCTCCTCGGCCTCGTTGGACTCCTTGACGTCGTCGTTTTCAGTGATCACCTCGACCTCATTGGACTCCTTGGCGTCGTCGTCGTTTTCAGTGATCACCTCGACCTCATTGGACTCCTTGGCGTCGTCGTCGTTTTCAGCGATCTCCTCGGCCTCGTTGGACTCCTTGACGTCGTCGTTTTCAGTGATCACCTCGACCTCATTGGACTCCTTGGCGTCGTCGTCGTTTTCAGCGATCTCCTCGGCCTCGTTGGACTCCTTGACGTCGTCGTTTTCAGTGATCACCTCGACCTCATTGGACTCCTTGGCGTCGTCGTCGTTTTCAGTGATCTCCTCGGCCTCGTTGGACTCCTTGACGTCGTCGTTTTCAGTGATCACCTCGACCTCATTGGACTCCTTGGCGTCGTCGTCGTTTTCAGTGATCACCTCGACCTCATTGGACTCCTTGGCGTCGTCGTCGTTTTCAGCGATCTCCTCGGCCTCGTTGGACTCCTTGACGTCGTCGTTTTCAGTGATCACCTCGACCTCATTGGACTCCTTGGCGTCGTCGTCGTTTTCAGCGATCTCCTCGACCTCGTTGGACTCCTTGACGTCGTCGTTTTCAGTGGTTTCCTCGACCTCACTGGACTCCTTGGCGTCTTCGGTGCTTTCAGTAATCTCCTCGGCCTCATTGGACTCCTTGGCGTCTTCGTTGCTTTCAGTAATCTCCTCGGCCTCGTTGGACTCCTTGACGTCGTCGTTTTCAGTGATCACCTCGACCTCATTGGACTCCTTGGCGTCGTCGTCGTTTTCAGTGATCACCTCGACCTCATTGGACTCCTTGGCGTCGTCGTCGTTTTCAGCGATCTCCTCGGCCTCGTTGGACTCCTTGACGTCGTCGTTTTCAGTGATCACCTCGACCTCATTGGACTCCTTGGCGTCGTCGTCGTTTTCAGCGATCTCCTCGGCCTCGTTGGACTCCTTGACGTCGTCGTTTTCAGTGATCACCTCGACCTCATTGGACTCCTTGGCGTCGTCGTCGTTTTCAGTGATCTCCTCGGCCTCGTTGGACTCCTTGACGTCGTCGTTTTCAGTGATCACCTCGACCTCATTGGACTCCTTGGCGTCGTCGTCGTTTTCAGTGATCACCTCGACCTCATTGGACTCCTTGGCGTCGTCGTCGTTTTCAGCGATCTCCTCGGCCTCGTTGGACTCCTTGACGTCGTCGTTTTCAGTGATCACCTCGACCTCATTGGACTCCTTGGCGTCGTCGTCGTTTTCAGTGATCACCTCGACCTCATTGGACTCCTTGGCGTCGTCGTCGTTTTCAGCGATCTCCTCGGCCTCGTTGGACTCCTTGACGTCGTCGTTTTCAGTGATCACCTCGACCTCATTGGACTCCTTGGCGTCGTCGTCGGTTTCAGCGATCTCCTAGGTCTCGTTGGACTCTTTGGCGTTGGACTTGTTGGACTCCTTAGGGAAGTCGTTTTCAATGATCTCCTCGGCCAAACTGGACCCCTTGGCGTCGTTGTCGTTTTCAGTGATCTCCTCGGCCTCATTGGGCTCCTTGGCGTCTTCGTTGGTTTCAGTAATCTCCTCGGCCTCGTTGGACTCCTTGACGTCGTCGTTTTCAGTGATCACCTCGACCTCATTGGACTCCTTGGCGTCGTCGTCGTTTTCAGCGATCTCCTCGGCCTCGTTGGACTCCTTGACGTCGTCGTTTTCAGTGATCACCTCGACCTCATTGGACTCCTTGGCGTCGTCGTCGTTTTCAGTGATCTCCTCGGCCTCGTTGGACTCCTTGACGTCGTCGTTTTCAGTGATCACCTCGACCTCATTGGACTCCTTGGCGTCGTCGTCGTTTTCAGTGATCACCTCGACCTCATTGGACTCCTTGGCGTCGTCGTCGTTTTCAGCGATCTCCTCGGCCTCGTTGGACTCCTTGACGTCGTCGTTTTCAGTGATCACCTCGACCTCATTGGACTCCTTGGCGTCGTCGTCGTTTTCAGCGATCTCCTCGGCCTCGTTGGACTCCTTGACGTCGTCGTTTTCAGTGATCACCTCGACCTCATTGGACTCCTTGGCGTCGTCGTCGTTTTCAGTGATCTCCTCGGCCTCGTTGGACTCCTTGACGTCGTCGTTTTCAGTGATCACCTCGACCTCATTGGACTCCTTGGCGTCGTCGTCGTTTTCAGTGATCACCTCGACCTCATTGGACTCCTTGGCGTCGTCGTCGTTTTCAGCGATCTCCTCGGCCTCGTTGGACTCCTTGACGTCGTCGTTTTCAGTGATCACCTCGACCTCATTGGACTCCTTGGCGTCGTCGTCGTTTTCAGTGATCTCCTCGGCCTCGTTGGACTCCTTGACGTCGTCGTTTTCAGTGATCACCTCGACCTCATTGGACTCCTTGGCGTCGTCGTCGTTTTCAGCGATCTCCTCGACCTCGTTGGACTCCTTGACGTCGTCGTTTTCAGTGGTTTCCTCGACCTCACTGGACTCCTTGGCGTCTTCGGTGCTTTCAGTAATCTCCTCGGCCTCATTGGACTCCTTGGCGTCTTCGTTGCTTTCAGTAATCTCCTCGGCCTCGTTGGACTCCTTGACGTCGTCGTTTTCAGTGATCACCTCGACCTCATTGGACTCCTTGGCGTCGTCGTCGTTTTCAGCGATCTCCTCGGCCTCGTTGGACTCCTTGACGTCGTCGTTTTCAGTGATCACCTCGACCTCATTGGACTCCTTGGCATCGTCGTCGTTTTCAGTGATCTCCTCGGCCTCGTTGGACTCCTTGACGTGGTCGTTTTCAGTGATCACCTCGACCTCATTGGACTCCTTGGCGTCGTCGTCGTTTTCAGCGATCTCCTCGACCTCGTTGGACTCCTTGACGTCGTCGTTTTCAGCGATCTCCTCGGCCTCGTTGGACTCCTTGGCGTCGTGGTTTTCAGTGATCTCCTCGGCCTCGTTGGACTCCTTGGCGTTGTCGTTTTCAGTGGTTTCCTCGACCTCACTGGACTCCTTGGCGTCTTCGGTGCTTTCAGTAATCTCCTCGGCCTCGTTGGACTCCTTGGCGTCGTCGTCGTTTTCAGTGATCTCCTCGGCCTCGTTGGACTCCTTGACGTCGTCGTTTTCAGTGATCACCTCGACCTCATTGGACTCCTTGGCGTCGTCGTCGTTTTCAGCGATCTCCTCGGCCTCGTTGGACTCCTTGACGTCGTCGTTTTCAGTGATCACCTCGACCTCATTGGACTCCTTGGCGTCGTCGTCGTTTTCAGTGATCTCCTCGGCCTCGTTGGACTCCTTGGCGTTGTCGTTTTCAGTGGTTTCCTCGACCTCACTGGACTCCTTGGCGTCTTCGGTGCTTTCAGTAATCTCCTCGGCCTCATTGGACTCCTTGGCGTCTTCGTTGCTTTCAGTAATCTCCTCGGCCTCGTTGGACTCCTTGACGTCGTCGTTTTCAGTGATCACCTCGACCTCATTGGACTCCTTGGCGTCGTCGTCGTTTTCAGCGATCTCCTCGGCCTCGTTGGACTCCTTGACGTCGTCATTTTCAGTGATCACCTCGACCTCATTGGACTCCTTGGCGTCGTCGTCGTTTTCAGCGATCTCCTCGGCCTCGTTGGACTCCTTGACGTCGTCGTTTTCAGTGATCACCTCGACCTCATTGAACTCCTTGGCGTCGTCGTCGTTTTCAGTGATCTCCTCGGCCCCATTGGACTCCTTGGCGTCGTCGTCGGTTTCAGCGATCTCCTCGGCCTCGTTGGACTCCTTGGCGTCGTCGTTTTCAGTGATCTCCTCGGCCTCGTTGGACTCCTTGGCGTTGTCGTTTTCAGTGATCTCCTCGGCCTCATTGGGCTCCTTGGCGTCTTCGTTGGTTTCAGTAATCTCCTCGGCCTCGTTGGACTCCTTGGCGTCGTCGTCGTTTTCAGCGATCTCCTCGGCCTCGTTGGACTCCTTGGCGTTGTCGTTTTCAGTGGTTTCCTCAACCTCATTGGACTCCTTGGCGTCGTCGTCGTTTTCAGTGATCTCCTTGGCCTCGTTGGACTCCTTGGCGTCGTCGTCGTTTTCAGCGATCTCCTCGGCCTCATTGGACTCCTTGGCGTCGTCGTTTTCAGTGATCACCTCGACCTCATTGGACTCCTTGGCGTTGTCGTCGTTTTCAGCGATCTCCTCGGCCTCGTTGGACTCCTTGGGGTCGTCGTTCACATTTATATCCTCGGTTTGATTGGACTCCCTGTCGTCGCTGTTTTCAACCATCTCGTTAGCCTCCTTAGTTTTATTGCCTTTGGTCTGGTATGTCTTGTTGGAGTTTTTAGTGCCGTTGTACCCTTCAGTCTCATTTGACTCCGTGATCGCTGTCGTTTCGTTCTTCCCAGTATCTGCATTACCTACAGGGTTTTTTATAGACCTGCCATTAACCACCTGCTGCGTAACCAGCAAAAGCCCTAAAATGGAGTATCATCAGATGAAGCCGCAAGCGCGCGCACCAACTTACCAATTAACAAAACACCACTAATTGCCTTCATCGTGCCTGAGTCTCGGTGTGCGACTGCGCTGCACTTCTTATACTGGCGCATGCCAGTTCCCTTATCTACCTATCTCAAGTTCAAGCCAAAAGCAAACAGCTAAAACCACATCAACCCGATAGCCCTGATGACCTGGATCGGGCAGCGAAGCAGAGCAAGAAAACTCAACCACCCAGATTAATGTTCATAGATTTATTGCGTGTCTGTTCCATTTACAGGGCTTACATTTCGTCTTCATCGTATTCCTGCTCCTCGTCTTCTTGTACAAAGCTGTTGGTGTTCTCCGTGTCATCGTAGAGGTTACGTCTTGGTGCCGCTAAAACTGGTGCTGCCGGTCCTGGGGGTCCTCTGGGTCCAATGGCTCCGATTGGTCCTGTGGGGCCTGGTATTCCACGTTGTCCTGGGAAGCCACGAGGTCCGCGGGGCCCTGTTGGTCCGATGGGACCTACTGGTCCTGGTTGTCCATTTGGTCCGGGAAGGCCGACTTCGCCAACGGGTCCTGCGTTGCCTGGGACACCTGTTGCCCCCTTGTCCCCACGTATTCCGGTTATACCCTGGATGCCAACAAGCCCTGGTGGGCCAGGCGGTCCCGGTGGGCAGTTGCATAGGCCGCCATAGCTGTTGACTGCGCCGCCGTATCGATACGATCCTTCACCGGTGTAGCCAACGGTGTAGCTGCAGATTGCCGCTAACGTGCCTAAATGGACGGATGAAAAAATGCGTCAGTTAAGTTTACGCGTAAAACAGTGAACAGCAAGGACTTACAGAAGAGAAGACTTGTGAAACCATTCATTGTCAAACTGAATCTGATGTAAAGCGTTGACTTGCTCGCCTTATATCCTCACTGCATAGCTGCACTTTCCACTTGTGCATCGGGGAAAACTAAATTTCCCCTCTCAGTGGATTTTCCAGAGAAACGATCACACTGACGTGGCCAATCAGAGGCGAGCCCAACTGCCGGCAGGTAATTTCCGAGTTTCTCAACTAGTTTCGACTGGAACCTGAACTACACGCAGGGGAAGGAGGAGATTCACAAAATGGGATAGCGACACAATTTATTGTGCTTCAGGTTTCAGCGGGATGTTGACGAGGGTCATCGATGCGTTTTATTTTGATCATAAATGCTGGAGAGAGTTGGGAATTAGAAACTCAGATAATGCAAGAGCGCTTTTCCTTGATTTTGGGTCATATCGCTGATTTTTTCCATTGAGGACAATCTGCGAACGGTGCTTATTTGAAAGCCCTTCGGTCTGCAATTGGATGCAAATATTGTTTGTTTGCTATGACGCCAATGCAGTGACATTCACGGGACATTCGAGTGACATGCAAGGTGTAATCAGAAGGTGATTGGACACTGAAGGATTTTGTGTAGTGACTGTAATGGTATATTTCACTGTTCCTGCAGACGCCGGTTTCTTGAAATCAAATGCTGCGTGTTATCGCTGCGAAAATGTTCGTTCGTTCGACGAAGATCACGGCACTCATTGGGTGGTGTGAATAAAAACTAAGGCATCACTCGGAGTGAAACCCCACGAGTCAAGTATTTTCATTGAAGGAAACATTCAATTTGGGGTGAATAAGTGTCCTCAAAGTAGATTCTTCCCTTAAGCTGACGTTTGAAAACTAGAGTTGGGGTGGGTGCAGAGGTGGATGCACAGTATGGGCAGTAATGTTTTCAGACATGTTCATGGACCACACAGAATGGTGGAACCCATGGTGGTGCCATGCTAAGAATTGAAAAGATGAGAATATTCCTTCGATACATTGGTGACCCCGGATCCCAAGCTGAAGTTGGTGAGGACATTGGCATTCATAGATCCACAGTTGGGCAAGTGCTGTCTATGGATGGATTTTTATCGATCGCAACCGGCGTTTCGAGCCTTTTCCAGAGAGCACGCATAAAATGTTTGAGTATCTTATGAATTCGTCTTCTTCCATTCCAGATTGCTATTTTTTATGGGTTTTTAGGGGTATTCCTCTTCTGAAACAGTATTATTCATATTTTAATTTCTCTCTCTTGAATTCACCTCCTATACACACTCAACTTCTAAAAGGGATCTCTCATTACTTTCCATCTTTATTCACACCAAAGTGGAGATCACATTGAGCTGTCAAGAATGTGAGTGGAGGGTTTCGTTAAATTTAACGGAATAAATTTGAATACACACCAGATGGAGTGTTCCCTCCAAAGTGCTGAGGAATTTGTCAGTTTGTATTCACACCAGATGGAGTGTTCCCTCCAAAGTGCTGAGGAAACTCCCGCACTCAACTTGTATTCACACCAGATGGAGTGTTCCCTCCAAAGTGCTGAGGAATTTGTCAGTTTGTATTCACACCAGATGGAGTGTTCTCTCCAAAGTGCTGAGGAAACTCCCGCACTCAACTTGTATTCACACCAGATGGAGTGTTCCCTCCAAAGTGCTGAGGAATTTGTCAGTTTGTATTCACACCAGATGCAGAGCTCCCTCCAAAGCGCTGCGGAAACTCTCACACTCAGTTTCTATTCACACCAGATAGAGTGTTCCCTCCAAAATGCTGAGGAAACTCTACCACTCGATTCTTATTCACACCACCCATTGCCTATGCTGGAGCAACATGTTCGTGCTGCGACATCAACGAAACAAAGCAGGAAAGCAGCAAACTCCCACGTCATCGGGAAAAATAGAGTGGGCGTCTTACCCAGTACCGCATCAATTGTCTGCGACATCACACACAGAAAATGTTGACACATGCAGTTCGTTAACCCTTCAGCACCTGTATGATGAGACTGTCAGCTCGAAAACAACAAATCAATGCTGCATTTCTCTCTTCTATGCACCACCTTAATTTGTCACAGTGACGTGTGCCGCGACTCAGAGCATAAGGGGGAACATCCTTGACCAAGTGGAACAGAATGAAATTCATGGAAAATATTCATTTCGTGGGATATTTACATTGAAGTCTCTAATTGAATCTTGCTCAAAACCAAACATTGAACCTGGCAGCCTTATTTTCTGTTTCGTGTGCTTTCCTAAGATTTGCTTCCTGAGCTCTGAGGGGACATGAGTCAACGAAATGGCGCATGGGGGCATGCTTTCGGTTTTGTCAATGTTTTCAGTTTTTTTGAGTTTGTCAATTTTTTGCTTTGACGGTGGGTTTGACTAACTTGTGTACCTTCATGTCAAACGTCAATTTATTCGCCTTATTCTGAGAATGTCCAAGTCTTTCATGATTAGAGCCATGATTCCAAGTTGAATTTGTAACCTCCAATCTAACCTCCAAAACTGCTTTTAAAAGGATGTGCCCTGACAGCCCCTGGATCCCATTTTAGGCAATTTCGCATAAAATGTCGCATTTCTGTCAAACAAGGGCTACTTTGAGGTGATCCTGGTTGAGCGTCCTCATCCGTCGTCATCCATACAATCTGTTGATCGTGCGCTAACACATTTGCCGACTGTGAGTTGAAGCCACGTTTAAGAGTGCTCGGGATGGCCAAGAAGTGCCTCAACTCGCATCCCTAAATCACATAGGCTCATCTAAGAACACCATTCGGTGCATCTCATCAACACGTTAATGAACAGATTTCCTACGAATCAACAGCAATCTGGAATCTTAATTTAAATCTGAATGAATATATTTCCCTTCCCTTCGTTGTCTGCTTCGAATTTGAATTTATTGCTCTTAAATGCGATGCATGCTCGATGCATGGGATGCAGCTCGTACCCGGTCCCAAATTAGTCGGGTTGATTAGAATTATGATCGAAACCTCTTTTCAAGTTTACGACCTCTCTTACTGTCCAACAGACTAACGATACGGCCCATTAATGGCCCGTCGTAGATCATTCTTTCATTGGATTCCCCCAGCTGCAATTGTTTGTCCCATTTCATTGTTCTTTCATTGCATTTGTGTGCACTGCTCTCACACGCATCCAATGCATCGGGCATGCATCCCTTTCCTCTGATTGGCCGAATAGGTATGCCGACTGGTCGTGCATCCGGACGACGGTGAAGAACACTCCCGATCAGTGAGTATAAATCCCAGAAGGCTTGCACATTCCCAATCAGATTGAGTGCAGCCATGAAGACAGCCGTTTGTTTGTTTGTGTGTAAGTGTGGCTCGTCCTAAGCATCCCACTGTGGACTGCATCTCAAAAGTTTCACTCTCCTTCATTTTAGGTTTATTTGCGGTGTTCGTTACGACTCAGGCCAAGAAGCCGCTCAGGTCTTTGACGATCAGTTCGGGCAGTGGTGGCGGGTATAGTTATCAAACCGTTCCACAATGCCTTTGTACACCCGGTCTGCCCGGCCCGGCAGGGCCGCAGGGCAATCAAGGACCTCAGGGCGCACAAGGTGTTCGGGGCAATGACGGACCAAAGGGTGTGAACGGTGCAGCCGGACCAATCGGCTTACCCGGACAAAGGGGACGCGACGGAAGCCGAGGACCAGTTGGAGAGCCGGGCGCTCGCGGACGTCGTGGTTACACTGGCCCACCAGGAATCCCCGGACCAATCGGACCACCCGGAGCAATCGGACCCATTGGACCCATCGGACCACCTGCACCATAATATAATATATTTGATAACGACTCGACTGTACTTGATGCCTTCGGAAATTTGAAAATAAATTTGTTCACAAAACTAACGTTCGGTCTTTGTAATGTTGTGCTCTTTTTAATGCTGTGCGGCTTGAAGTTTCTGCTTTGCTTCAGGACGAGACTTCACGCTGAAGGAAGACCAAGTGACGACTTGATTGAAAAACAGAATCAAGTGGTCTTCATAGTCTTGTCAGACCGGTACAAGGAACGGCCGTATGGTGCTACGACTAATATTCTCTTAATCCCGTCCCAATATTTTACAGACTAGGGGAGGCTGGGGCAAGGCTGTAGCAGTGTGTGATTTCCGTCGACGCCTGCACCGAAGGCCCAGGGTTCACATCCCGAACCTCGTGAGAGAAAGATATCACTTAGAATGCTAGGGGCTGCTCGAAGAAACTGAGCCTGAAAGTGCAGTGTCACAAAAAACTGAACTAGCTGCTTTCTAGGGAATTTGTCAACTCTTGCTACAGACACACACTCTCTTCTTGTCGGTTACCTATCGTATACAAAACCCCCGCCGCGGGTGCATTCAAGCGATATTGTTTTGCAGCACTCTGAGAATGACGAGGAGGAACAACTCCGTCCGGCATGTCGCATCAATAGAACTTGACCTAATGACAGCTTCCAAATTAATTTGTAATCTCAATGTTTAGCTCAAGATTTCACGTTTTTTTTTTTCGAAAACAATTCACTTCATTCCACCAGCTACAGTGAAAGTCCATCCATGACTAGCTCCTGTTTCTAGAAAAGTCTCACTCTCAGACGACCCGATGGCATGCTCCAAATCAGTTTCACAAATCTGCTCCCCACAAACTCATCCATCCAATCATCCACATCTCGGCTACCTGTACCGACGTCACGAATCGATTTCACTTGGGCCCAGGAGTTTGAGCTAATCTCTCCGCCTACTGGCGGCCCTTTAAGAAGGGCTCTGAAATCGAAATCAGAATCTTCCATCTATTTTTCTCCAGTACATAAGCTCGATCGTATTATTCATGAATGGTGAATGGTGATTCGATTTGCGTAGAATGGGGAACAAATATGTCTGTTTGGGGAACATAACGGGACTTAGAAATGAATCGATTATCGCACAGATCGATTCAGTGTTGGGCACAGTTTCGTTAGACCGCGACGACCGAATACATAAATAGAAGACATCTTCGACCGATGTGATCGTGAAATGTAAGACGAGTAAACTAAGCCGGGAGTCCACTAGGGGGCGTTAAGGAAGTGGCGGAAGAAAGAAGGGATATAGTCGGGACATGGACTTAAGTTGATCACTTGGCGAGAGTGTGTTGATTGAGGGAACCCAAATGAAAGTTGGGCAATGACTTTGCCGATTCCATCTTTTCTTTATACTTTGTTCACACAAAAAATCATCATCGTAATCCTCTGACCCGCATGCTCTACTAAAGTGGTCGCGGGGGTACACCACGCACGAGAGAAATCCTCAGGCAACTCGATCCTCCGCCATCGACTCTAACCCATCAAGAGTTATGCCCAAGCGTAACCAGGTGAGTTTTTGGACTTGGTTCAACCATCTGATGAACCATCTGAATCGCATTCAACGCCGTGATGAAGGCGACATTCGTGCCACGTGACCAAACCACCGAAGCATAGCCCTCTCCGTTGGAAGAAGCAGCTGCTCAATGTTGAGTTCCTCGGGCACTGCCGTTGTTCTCATCCTATTCCGGCGAGTGATTCCCACAACAGCACGAAGATCAGATCTCATGTCAGCAGCTTGTATTCGCGATCTTTCGTTCATTACCCAAATTTCATGACCAATTTTCAAACCTTCCACGCGGACTAACGAATTTTGAGCAAACTAAGATTGGGAGAGCATGCCATTAGCCCTCCACGTGAAGAACAATCTTGTCACTTGTTACAGCGATTAACATTTTTTACGGATAGTTGGATTTATTATTTTATTTCTCAACGCAGTCATTCTTATACACGCTCATCAGAGAAGAAGAACACCACAGCACATGTTATTTGCTCGTGCACTGGGCTCCATTCGCAGGGAAACTCACTTGGGTGCTTCGGGTGGGTGTTAACCTTGACGCGGTGCCAAGGCATTGTGTCAACAATGCCCTACGGGATACAAGAAGTAAAAATGGAGGTCCACTCCTGCTGGCATTTTATCCGTGTCGAGGATCAGCATGGCTAGGGGTCCCACTTGAATTTAAGTCCACACTCGGAGCTCAGTCGTGCACGGAATGCGTGGGTGTTGTGAATCTCTGCGCTGCATAACACGCCAGGCGTCCTACCACAGTGCCTCTGCGTAACTCGCTGGCACAACATTTGTTTCTCGTGAAAAAAGCACTACATTGTGAGTAATTTCAGTTTGTGTGCGACATTTAAGAATACATATGTATTTTGTGTTTTGTTGTTGGTTTCTTGATCCGCGTCGCACACAATATCTCGATTGGCCTCACCTAACTGAGCATGCTTTCTGCCATCAGTCACTGACATCTGCCACGGTGATAAGTTTGCTCAGCCCAATGCTGAGAAGGCTCCAGCAAATGAACGATTTCGGCATCTAACATGCCATTCGAGTGCGCAGTCTTGCAAGTCTCCCCTTAATCGTGGTAAGCTTCTTGGCCGTCAAAAGCTCACTTCAGCAAGGACTCTGGACCGTCACTGGACTCATCGAAGTCCTCACTCGCTCGCTGCTGAGGGTGAACACACGCACATGAATATGAAGAAAAAAACTAGGCTCTCACCAGTTAATTAATGGACTATCTACCTACCCATCGACAGCTACTGCAATAAATTTAGCCAAGCTTCCTTCGGTGGTTCTCTATTTATAGTCTGCGATTAGTTTCCCTGCTTAGAAAAACAAAACAGCGTAAATTTAATTCATTCTAATCAGACAGTGTGTATGCAAGTAAATGACCGTTGACCGCTGGATTGGCGTCGCCAATCCATTCCCGAATTAGTTTGCTAATTTTGGCCACGAGCGCGATGGAAAATGCAAAAATCACAAATCCAAAATTCTGGTTTTTTCATGCTTCCATTCACAGTGTAGTGAACTTAGCCCAATCGAAGGTCGATCTAATTTATGATCTAAAAATTCGAAAAATTTCTAACTGCGAAGCTGTTGCTGTCACGTTAGCCAAAGTGAGTGAGGGGAGTTCCACTGGACACGAACAAATGAGGTTGTGACACCGCTAAGCAGTGGGCATTCAATGTTAGCAGATCGGATTTCGAAGTGTTCACATGGTCATCGAATCCACATCAACAACCTTCCTCAGACATCTGAACTCAAGTACACGGCTAGAGTACTGTAGGAAGGCGGGAAATCGATCGACAAGTACATAGACACCACAGCGGCCAGAAATGCCCAGCCCACACCGTCCATGACAGTCGAGCCGTGTCCTCTGTTGCTGAGGGAGCTGGTGGTCGGATGCAATCCTACACGTTGTTACGTTCCCAGGCGTAAGGACGTTTTGGGAAATGAAAGACTAACTGGATAGAAATGTGGTTCTTTCAATTCTTATTTTCAGCAATGAAGCATTTTTAAAAAAAAGCTAACATTTTTGACAACAATTTTGTATATATCGTCTTCTCAAACCGAATTGATCATTCAGAGAACGGCATTCACGTTCCCTATTATTCTCTTAGTCGTGTCACATGTCACTGTGACAGATTTGTATTCAATTGGTCACTTAAGTGTCACATAATGTGACTAAGACAGACGTGTGACACGACAAAGAGAATGTGGAGGTTTATTTCGCGAAAAGTTGTCAAAAATTCACGAATAACTGTCAAAAAGCCTCTCAAATTCATCGATGACCTAGTGGCCAATCAGGTGTGAAGTTGGCTATTTCTATTGTACTTCATTTCAGGTTATGTTTTAGCAGCTGTCAAAGTTGCCAATGACATCCAGCTGTCATTCAAAATATTTGCACGTGCGAGAATTAAAAAAAAACAACACTAAGTAAATTCCGACTCTGAGTTGTAAAATGCGAATTTCAAAATTTTCAAGTTACTTTTGCCGGCACTTTTTCTCACCTTCTCTTGGACGCAGCGGCACGATTTGGGGCTCAAAAGAAGCGTCTTTACTTTGTGTATAACGCAAAAGTCTCATAAGATGCTGCATCGGTGAAATACGCTTTCGAGATATTGACGACTTTTTAAACTGAAGACCTCCTTTGGGTCAACTTTTCCGCTCCTATGGGGGATAGCGGCAAAAATTTGGCATGGACTGATGCCTCATTGGATCCCTTATCGATATCCAGAAGAAAAGTCTGACCGTGTGAGTGAGGGTGATTTTTCATGGCACTTTTTCTTACGTTCAGCAGACAGTTGTTCGTACCGTGGAAAAGTTTGAGCGTGAGTACACTCTTTTGGACATGATGAAACTAGATTAATATAGGTTGGACCGAAATGACGAAAATATAGCCATCGTCAGTCAAAGTGAGTCAAACCGGCTTATTTTTACGTCGGAGCTGGGCTATGTTCGTGTAAGATTGTGCTGACGCAAGAATTGAAGCCGGGCGACCGTAGACAAAGCTGTCAGTTTCCAGACTTTGCGCTGGAAATGTTGGCCGGCTTTCGTTTCTCTTCGCTCAAGATCTGATTAAAGACTCACATCATCCCACCATATCTTTCTTCTTACTCGCCAATATGATTAGCTGAGGATCTGCCGAAGCCGAAACCTTGTGAGAGTTGAAAATCGAGCCGTCAGCAGGTAGAGACGAAGGCTCGTTAACTTTTCCACATCAACTTTGCTCGTCTGGATTCCGTTGTCGTTGACCAAACTCACTGATGTTCCACCGTGCAACGCAGGCTAGCGACACTTGAACACTGCGGAGTCAGGTTTGATTTGAGCACGCATTCTGTGTGCGGTGTCAATTCACCGCCTCCGCATTTCGTCTTCTTCTCTGACCTGCATTTAGGTGAGGTGCTGAGATTTTGTTCCTCAGTGCAGTCTAAAGCTCACACATACGGACCAAGTCAACGGAACGAACCCTAAAAGCATAGAAGCTTGGTCATGTTTCAACACAAGTATCCTACGACTCGCCGGATATCATGGTTAAGTAACATTGTTTCCGAAAGTGGACCAACACTGTCCCAGGACTTGACCCTAGAAATCTTGTGTGGTACGCAGACGGATCAAAGTAGAGTCTTTGGACACAACACGAGGATTTCCGTAACAAAGGAGTCGAGTCCTACTGTATTCCAAGCCGGAATCCATGCCCTCGAGATCTGCGCCAAACAAAACCTCCACAAAGGCATAAAGGGCGCAATGATTCAGATATTCTCAGACAGTCAATCAGCACTTAAGGCACTCTCGTCCCATCTAATGGACTCCAACGCGGCCAAGTGCTGCTATGGCGCCTTGCAATCCCTTGCCAAAGACGACAAAGTGAAGCTTGGCTGGGTCCCTGGACACGGAGGGATTGCAGGCAATGAATCCGAAGATGAGCCCGTAATCTGCGTTCATCGGTCCAGAACCGGACTGCAAGGCCAACTAGACAGCAGCTACAACTCTGATTAACGAATGCGACAATAAGCTTCGCCTAGACCAGTGGACATATGGTCATGGTCTGCGACAATCCTAGAGGTTAATCAGGCCTTGTTCATCTTAACAAAAATAGCTTAAGATTGCTAACAAGCTTTCTCACCGGCCTGAAATATCACCAACAAGCTAAGCTTGTGTCAAGACACGGTTTGTCGGCTTTACCTCGAAGAGGATGAGACCTCCGAGCACATCGTGTGTGAATGTCCGCCAATACTCTGGTTAAGGAAACGCATCTTCCATAGCGAGGTACTCACTTCAGTGGAATAAAAAGATTCCACTACAAAAGACTTACCGTCTTCCATGAGCGAAGTGGTATGTCTTTTGATTTGACTCCAACCCTTCGACACCATAGATCATTCCTGGTCGCGGTGTCGTTGCCTACGCGGCATGAGTTCTACAAGAGGGAACGAAAATCCTGCGAATGTTCCTCGAGTCGGCACAGAGCTGATGAAAGCCTGTGACGACCACTTGATTCTGTTTTTCAATCGTGAAGTTGCGACTTAACTGTCTTCACCAGACATGTCAACCAGAGGCTATGTCAACAAGCAAAGTTCCTGTCATTGGAGCGAACTAAATCCACGAGTGTTCGACTATGTTGCTTGGTGCGGTTTATGTCGTGACGGAATCATCGGAACTTATTTATTTCGAAATGAGGAAGAAGACGTGGTTTCAGTTGAACATGACACCACTTAATTAATTAGGAGCTGCATACGTCAAGTCTTTAATCTGCGCTTCGAGCTGGAGGCTAACGACATTCGAGGGCTTTTGCCGGAATAATGCCGCACATATTGCACCTGGACCGAGTCATGAACAATTGAATCGACCGCTTGAAGCACTGCCAGTGAAGGCGCCTCGGGAGCTGCATACGTGAAGTCCATAGCCTGCGCTTCGAGTTGGAGGCTAACGAAATTCGAGGGGCTATTGCCGGAATAATGCCGCACATAGTGCACCTAGACCGAGTCATCAACAATTGAATCGACCGCTTGAAGCACTGCCAGTGAGCAAAAGTAGGTTGCTGCCTGGCAGTACAATGGATCAGTGTTTAAGAACCTCCGGCAAAAAAAAAAAAAAAACTAGCCAATTCAAGACCATCAGCAGATTCCTCTCTCGCCACATTCTTGCAGATGAATGGTAAACACTAGCGGCTGCACTGAACAAGAAAACAAATTTACCACTCAAGATAACTGGAGAAGTTATTGCCACACAGGCTTAGTGACGGCCGTGGCCTTGTGGGTTGGTGCGTCGACCCCTACGCACTTGAGTCTACGCCTTTCACGGCCTCACCTCATTCGAGTCACGGACCATGCTTTAGTCAACGAGACTGTCTAGAAAAGGCTTCTCAAAATGGCCGTTCGGAGACGGCATAAAACTGTAGGTCCCTTCTGCTCGTGAAAGAACAATAGCAGGCACGACACGAGTGGTTGCTGAGAAGCTAGGACCGGCTGTAGCACCACCAATATGTACAAGATCACAGACGTACTTCTTTTGGGAAATCAAGCAAGGGGAACAATAACGTCTTCGACAACGTTTTTATACGACTTGTAGTCGTGCAGAGATGAGGAAGGAGGAGACCTCAATTGAGTCAGCTGAAAAAAATAACGCCAGCTTCGTCGTCGGCCTAGGAGACAAGTCCGATGTACGATTCCTGTTTTTTTTTTATGATTCCTAGGAACAACAAATTGATTACAAATGCGGACTTGCATTTGGCGAAAAGTCGGAATCGACGGGTCTACGGAACTCTTATCTTGCAAGTCACAGTTCGTCGTGAGCAAGACATCGCGCAGACAAGTGAGCTTGGTCGTGATGACTGGAACAGCGTGCCCTGGACCATCAACGATAGTCTATAGGTTGTAGCTTAGAGCTTCTATTGGCGTCAGGCCTGATGAGTAAGTAAAGTCACTCAATGATGTGGATGATTCGCTGGCAACAACGCCAATGTGGCATGAACATGATATTTCAAGTCTGTCGTCATCAAGTCAGAGGAGGTTGACATTCATGGCACTTGAAGAGCTTTGAGGCCCACACCGTCTTCCGCATGTATTTACACCTGCTCTCGGTGGACACATGGGCAAATAGTACGACCTACGCAGCACGCAAATTTTCGTAATTGACATTTCATAGCGCTTAGGATGAGGTGTAGTTCTTGAGGCCTTCTAGAGCAGTTTTGGATGGCTACCCTAGGGACCGTCGTGATGCTCTCCGTACTTCCACGTTGGCGTAACGTCTACCAAACGCAAACTGTGTTGATTAAATGTCCTTCTTGCGACTCAAGCAGAACGTGCACCTTGTTGCCCCTTCAGTGCACAGACGGGCAGCTGCACTTCTCTAAGAAGCTCTAAGAACTTGATGCAATTCAGTATCCCCTTCCCAGCAGACTGCAGGACTCACGGCAGGACGGTATCAAATTGTTTGTATTGGATGTCAAGGGATTCACAAGCCTAAAGGATCATAGATTTGAATTACTCCATCCATAGAGTCCGTGATTGACCCTTCAGGACATCGTGAAGACAAGCAGGTGTCATAAAAATTCGTTTACTACTTTTGAACAATAAAACAAGACAGTCTCAAATTATACTCATTTCAAATTTTCTCGAAACTTTGGTGCTTCATTTCCATTCCCATTCCATCGCGCAGGTGCCCACATAACCCCGCCTCCAGCGCATCCAACCGATGCACGATGCACCGGCAGGGACCAATGGCAGAACATCGCCCAAACTGGATTGGAAGGGGAAACCGAAAACCGGGTTGCATCAGATTACCAGTGGTGCATCCGCTGCATCATGCACTATATAACCGAGAGGAATCGGACACTAAAATCAGAATTGAACAGACATGCAAGCATACACGTGCATCATTTTTGGTAAGTCTTCCAAGGAGTCAACGTCTTGAAGCCTCACATTCAACTCTCTCATTTCATTGCAGCTTTGATTGTGGGCTATGTGGCGGCCAAGGGCAGCAGCGGTGGCTACTCCGATGTTGGAGTGAAACAAGTTTACTATACCCAGCAGGGTCCACCCGGACCCCCGGGCCCACCCGGCCCAACTGGCCCCGTCGGCAATCAGGGCGTGAAGGGACCCGATGGTGACCAGGGCGCTGTGGGGCCGGTGGGACCTCGTGGTCCACCAGGAGCCGACGGCAGGGACGGACCACCGGGACCAAAGGGACCACAAGGACCACGTGGTCGTCGTGGCCCAACCGGTTACCGTGGACCACCAGGACCTATTGGGCTGGCCGGACCCATCGGACCACCCGGACCCATTGGACCTCCAGGAGTATAAATAAAAATCTTGAAAAATGCACTCACTTTGACAATGATGACTGAAAATAAATGCAATTCATGAATTTGTGCGGTTTTCTTTTGATTATTTTTGCTTTTCGCTGGAATTCCAACGTTCATTGGTTTTGCTCTGAGCCTGGATGAGGTACTTCTGTTGCAGCTCTGCACCCGACAGCCTCTCAAACGAGTCAGAGTGTGAACCTTCTCCAAACCTCTCTTAGATTCCTTCTCGTTCTCTTGTCTTTGTGCTGCTCCGACTACCCTTTTTGATCAATCGTCGAACACGGTGACGATCATAGATAATGATGTCTGAGGAGAGGTAGTTTATTACCACGACGGTTGTCCAGTCCGTCGTTGGCATCATTGACAATGCTGTTCTGTTTCTGTTTCTGTTTGTGTTTTAGTGCCTTGGGACAAGGGATGGATTGAACGATGAAGTGTCATTGGCTCTCGTTCATTGAAAGAATGGAATGATCGGGGTGACCCACCAGCAACAAGAGCTCGGGATTCTAGTCCCTCCCCGACTTCATGGGTTCGCTTTGATGCTCCGCAACCACTTCATAGCGCCCAACACACTGCGACAGCACTCTGCAAATGGGTCGCACTTAAGGTCTCCTGCGAGTTCAATCAATACTGACATTGTCAAAAAATATTGACTTCCAGTTGACTGGTGAAGTGACGAGTCCTAGGCAAGTCATGTCCTGTATTTGTTAGCTTCGGAGTTGGTTTAGCCGAAGCGATGCTGGGTTTTTAGACACGATTTTTTGTAATTTGCGAGTGCACAAAGGGTACCCTTAAGTGCCCGGGGTCCAGACACAGCACGGGCCGAAGGTATAGAGGGAGAAATGGAGAGGAGGTACCTGTTCACATTGGTTTGACATATCAGCGGATTGTAGTCTGTGGGAAACATTAAGCTGGGAAGAGCATTCCATATTCGTGTGGTGCTGTTGAAGAACGGGTCTGCGAGTCCGAAAGTAGGCTTAAGGGTAAACTAATGAGCAGTCCTGACGAAACGGGTATTGCGGGTGAATTCATGGGGAGGAGGACTGCTGTTGGCTAGCTTTCATCCAATATTCTTCTCAGTAGCACTCAAACTGCATACAAAATCAACGACAGCTGAGACGATAGATGTGGATTGATGTACATGCATCTACGAACAGCAAGGCTATGATGTAATAACCGGACAAATCCTCAAGAGCGCGCCAACTAAACTCCCCTATTTAACTAACTATTCTATGTTCCAGACTCATGGATCGTTGCGGAAGTGATAATCGTACCAAGACCGGGCAGACCGAATAAACGACAACAAGTCGTACAGACCCATATCGCTGTTAGCAATGATATCCAAGATATTTGAGAAACGACTCACAGGAGAAGCGACTCACACATGACCATCGTTGACCATGCTTACAGAATAACAAATGAAATTGAAGGAGCTTTAGAGGATAAAATGATCTGCACTACGTTTCTCAAGCCTTCGACAAAGTCTGTCATGAAGGCTACGCAGGCTTCTCCCGAGAAGCTTATATAAGATCTTGGAAGCCTACCTCCATTGTAGGATGTTCAGAGCTAAGCACGAAACTGAATACTCCGGTTTTAAGGAGATGCAAGCAGGAGTTCCCCAAGGGTGTGTACTTTGTCCTGCACTACTTTCGCTTTACACGAGAGACTGAGGGTACTCTTGTGGCTACGTTTGCGGATGACACAGCTATCCTGGCAACGGATAGTTCAGTTGAGTCCGCGACTAAGAAACTTCTAGACAAGCTCTAGACAAGACAAGACAAGACAAGACACATGAGTGGACAAAACGTTGGCGCATTGCTGCCAATGTGACCAAATGAAAGCATATCAATTTTTCTTACAGAAATGTAGAAAATCTGCCAATCTGTATTAATTCTGTACACATACCGTGCGCTTATGAAGGCAAAAATGTTTGGTATAATTAGGCCCACGTGATGAGCTTGTAAACTGTAGGTGCCTTCCACTCGTGAACGAACAAAAGCACGCTCAACACGAGTGGTTGCTGAGAAGCTAGGCCCTGGCTCTCCACTGGCTGAAGCACCACCCTTATTATTATTCACTGGAGTCAGCATTGTGCCTGACAGGCTTATTCGTTTTAGTCCTTCCAGGTTTCGTCCTCTCGTAAAGGGTGCTGATGGTGGTTCTTGCCGAACTTGCGGCACCACTCCTTAGCCACCAAAAATGACTGGATGGCGCCGTTGGTGAAGTGCCTGCCCTTGGTACGTGGGGCCTCCGGTTCGAATCCCAGAGTGGTTTTCAAATTTGGTCAACTATCCCGGGAGTGGTCGATCGGTGGTATTAGTCTGATGTGGGTATCATGGTCTAAGTGTGCTGGTGAATGCCGTTGCAGCCCCCTACCTACCTAGTCATTCACAGTTGAAGTCGCATAGGGTATCCTCCATCTTGCCTCTGGCTATGATGACTATGTCATCAGATATTGGCTGGCATCTGATGGTCTCCCGAAGTTAGTCTACAGCCAGGCTCCACATTAGACGAAATAGGACTGTGGCCTGGCATTGAGGCGAGTGTTAAGTAGCGATGATGAACTTCAAACTACTCAGAGGCGAGTCTGGTCAACGATTGGCGTATAATTAGATGTCGCCCGACGTTAAGGCCTGTCAAGGCGACTTAAGTGGAGACGTCAAATACATTAGAATTTCCAGCTCAGCACACTACCATGGGCCACAATTATCACATATTTTGATTCGCTGAAACTGAGAACATAAAAATGTAGCCCCACCAACATGAATGGTGGGCAGAGCACTTGCTCTAAGCACTGCAGATTTAGGCAGTTTGACTATCAGCCTTGAAGAAGCCGAGCTCAAGTCCACGGATAATGTCCACGAAAAGCTGTTTAGAGCTAAGTACTCCAGATCCCTTGCCAGGTATGAGTGCACTCAGGCAGTAAGTGACAACTTGCCTTACTTACACTGCCACGATAGTCACCGGAAAGCTGCTTAGACTTCCCCAGGTTCTCTCTGTTTCTTTCCTTTTGTAACGACGAGGCTTGGAGTTGAAACGTGGCATTTCGAGTAATTTTACTCGCTCTACCTTCGCAGAGAGGACTCAATATTAAGTGCAATACTTGCCTAGGGGCATAAATACAGGTTAGATTAGGTGGCTGGCTGTAGAAGGCAGTCACACTTCGGCCGAAGTAGGCCCGCTGTGATACCTCGCGGATTGATTCCCCCCAACACTGAAAACCAGTTTTGGCTTGTGACAAAGCGGTTTGGCTGGCTAGTACTGACGCTTTTCAGCTCATTGGGGTTGTTGAAGTAGTAGGTCCTTAGGTGTAAGTATCTACGACCTACACGAGCAGAGTAGGTGATCTTTTGTTTCACCCTCCTCTTTATCCATGCAGCTTCTCCATGCAGTCATTATAGGGGACCCCCAACCTACGGACATTGGTGACAATTATGCAGTGCCCTGTTATGACGCCGGTGAGCGTCCTGTGAGAGTACCTTCTAGTGGTACCTTCTAGCTATTTAGTGATGTTGAATGTGTGTATTTTTAGTAGATGGTAGGCTGCAGCGAATGGCATGGAAAGTGGAACACCTCCTATTGTTTGGGCGGCTTTCCAATTGCAAATGTCACAGGGTCCCGGCACCCGCATGAGGTGAATGTTAAAGTGCTCCGCCATCTAGTTAAGAGATGCTTTGAAATTGAACATAACATTGTACAGGGACTTGATGCGCCCTGACTGTCCGAACAGATGATGATCTGATCTCTTTTGGATATTACGTTGTTCTTGAGCCAGGACAAAACCTCATTTATTGCAATGGTTTCGGCCGGGCTACAGTGACCAGGGAGCTTCAGGGAGATAGCTATGTTGAGGTCTTGAGAATACCCACCATCACCTACACCCTCGTCTGCCTTCGACCCATCAGTGAAAATGCGCAGGCCTCGAATACAGTGACCAGGGAGCTTCAGGGTGATAGCCATGTCAAGGTCATGGGAATAGACACCAGCACCTGCAGCCTCGTCCGCCTTCCAACCATCAGTGAAGATGCGCAGGGGATCCTGGGACCGCTGCTGGAGAATTTCTTCCAGAAGACAGCTTGGGGTAGAAGGCGGTCGGTGTCGTTGAGGAGGAAGCTGAATTCGTTTAGAATGGTTGAGTGGCAAAACGAGAGTTCGGACCACAGTCGGAGCGTTTTGAGCCTCAGGGCTGTTCTGGCTGCCACCTGTTTACTGACAGGTTCCAGTGGTGGAAGATGGAGGAGTATATTGAGTGCATCCGCCGGAATGCTCTCCAGTGCCCCGGTGATACACATGCTGGCCAGTCTTTGCACTCGATTGAGTAGCGTGCAGTCGACAGCTGTGTTTAGTGCTGTCCACCATACTGAGACTGCATACAGAAGTGTCTGTCTGACAATTGGAATGAAGATCCCATGGGTGATGCGTCGTTGTAATCCCCATTTGCAGCTTATGGCTTTTTTTTACAGCTGAACAGGGCAGAAGAGAGGGTCATCCGGTTTCCAGCTTAGCTTATTGTCTATGATGAGACCCAGAAAAGTTGTAAAGTGGTGCGGCACAGCATGGCTGGGTCAAATTGAGGGATTCTGTACCTTCTAGTGAATAGTACGACATCCGTTTTCTGGGGGTTAACACTGAGACCGCGTGTTTGTATCCATGCTTCTGCATTATGTCTCTTAAGGTAGAGACGAATTTGCCAGTTGTAGCTTCCAGTATTAGCAGCTCATTAACCGCTATGTTCCAAAGAAGGGACGCGAGTACTCCACCTTGCGAGGTTCCTCTATTAACTCGTGTGCGGATCGTAGCATCTCCCAGATTAGAGTGGATTACCCTGCTGGTGAGTTGCTGATGGATGAAAGCCTCTAAGCACTTTCCGATCCCAAGGTTGTTGAGCGCAAGAGAGATTGCTTTTGGTTCGAAATAGGCCGACGGTCCCGATCATGATGAAGATCAATGATCGGTATCACACGCAATTGGCCTGAGTGTCTTCTTGCCCTTCATTCGCTAGCCTATCTTCTCTAAGTGCCAGTTGAAGGGACTTCTGACAAATCTTGCAGGCATGCATAAGTCCAGAATGGCAAGGACATTGAAGCCCTCCATCTCTTTCAGTGCTTGAAAATACCTTAATGGTATTTTTAGGCCACAAAAAACGGGAAGCGTCCTGTGTTCTTAGCATTCTTGCCCACGTTCCCCAGCACATTCAGTTCTTGGAAACTTTCCAGTGTATCTCGGGTCTCCTAAGACGCATTAACTAAAGCCCCAACCACTCAGTCTCCGCATGAGGGAGACACCCCATTACAAGCGTCCATTCCCTGAAATGAGATTCAATCTCATCAAAGGGTGAAATGAATTCTGTCGCCGCCCGACTCGGTCCGAAGAGTCTGTAGTTCAGTCGATAGTCGGGGAAACACTCCAAAGAAATAAAGGTGGACCATAAGTTTACGGGTGAATTAAATATTCGTCTCTTCCTCCGCGTCATTTGGTATGACTGCGCCCAGTCTTGGGCCTCATTTGAAATTCGATGACCTCTCGGACGCATCGCGAGTCGAGCGGATCGTTGCGACCGTCTCGATGTCGTCTACCTGCAGGGAATTTTATTAGAGTCCCTTAATTATGCCTAAGTCGCATTAGGCACCGATCGGGGGGTCGTAAATCTCCGAATTTTCTTTTATAGCCCCCCTTGCATAGATGAATCGGACGATGGCCATAAAGTCATAATGGACCGAGATCTGGTCGTGGGCTGGGAGACCGACCTCCACTGGAAGGTACATCAATCCGGTGATGTGCTGCATTCGGTGCCATTGACTGGAGACGGGGACTAGAACAGGTTGGACTTGTGGTGATGCTGCAGGGAGTTAATGAGGTATATTAAGTGAGAGACGCCTTATCTAAGGCGAGAGACCTAATTACAAGCGTCCTTTCCCTGAAATGAGATTCAATCTTCCGTCCGACTCGGCACGAAGGGTCCGTTCTTCAGATATTCGGGAAACACTCCAAAGAAACCCAAGCAAACACAGAAACAGGTTGATCATAAGTTTCACGGGTGAATTAAATATTCGTATGTTCCTGTGGGTCATTTAGTGCCAGCGCGCCCAATGTTGGGCTTTATTTGAAATTCGATGACCGAGTGGGTCGAAGCGACCGTCGTCGATGTCGTCTATTGTGCCTAAGTTGCATTGGGCGTAGATCAGGGGGTCATAAATCTCTGAATTTTCTTTTATAGCCCCCGATGGCTATAAAGCCACAATGGACCGAGATCTGATCTTGGGGTGGGCGACCTGCACTGGGTGCCTCTTGCCATTGACTGGAGATGGAGATTAGAATAGATTGGACTTGTAACGATGCTGAAGGCAATTAATGGGGATTATTTTTGAAGCCGCTGCGCATTGATATGGAATTTGTGCCAAGATTTGATCACGTTTACCGAAATAAAGGAGATCTGTTCGGCGTTTGTTTTTCATGAAACTGCACAAAAACCATTTGAAAATGATCGACATTCTCTTGGCAGTGGGTTCGAGACGATCTAGTCTCATGATTAAGAATTTCTCCTCTTCGTTCCGACTGCTGGTCACTTTTAGACAGTCAGCTGTGTTCAGGCATATCATTGAGACGAACTCACAGGAGTACGACATGAAACTTCTTCGCCTCCAGCTCGCTGGTCCAAACTCAAGAGGAGTACCATACACTGATTAAAAACTGGCAGGATCAGTGGCAAAAGCACGACAGCAAGTAAAACATTCCCGATGACACGCATGCAATGGACTCAGTTCTGGTTTGGTTGCTTATGAAAAGGAAGAGCAAAGGACTCAGCTCCAAACCTTGAGGTACCTCAGCAGAATTGCAAGAGAACTCACTCAGAAAGAACATCCTTTAACGCATTCACTGATAGAGTCAATCGCGATTGATTCGCTTGCTTTGATCAGTTCACTAAAAGGTATTTGCAATTGGCAAACCAATCAGTACTTTTGCAGATTCATCCGTCTCGGTCATTTAGTTCTAAACGAAACGACCGCACCAGACAGAAGCATTGAAAGAAGAGAACGTTCGATGACATAACAATGGTTGGGGGAAGATCAGATCAGATCGATTCAGTTGCCGGCATTCGACTAATAAACATTTTTTTATAATTTTTTTCGACTTGCCAGGACTCCCCCAATAGACACTTTGATGATGTGTTCCAAGTTTTACATATTCGAGATTTATTTGCTACCAAACGTGCTCAATCCAGTGCTGGTCCTTGTAGGGGAAAATTCCTACATCTAGGTATTTTTCATGGTCTGAGCCTGAGCGGGTGCTGCCTTCCATCGTAGACGGCTCTGGGCACGCCACTTCTAGTCATCAAGGCCAAGTTGTCTTGCATTCGCGATTACTTGGTCTTTGTACCGGTTCCTGGGCAAGTGCTGCCGTCTATCCTTGACGGTCCTGGGCACGCTGCTTCCAGTCATCAAGACCAAGCTGTCTTGCATTCGCGATTACTTGGTCTTTGTACCGGTTCCTGGGCAAGTGCTGCCGTCTATCCTTGACGGTCCTGGGCACGCTGCTTCCAGTCATCAAGACCAAGCTGTCTTGCATTCGCGATTACTTGGTCAGGAGGCACGGATTCGAAGAAGCTCTTAGTTGGAGCGTTGGGGTCCATTCGCTCGATGTGGTCGCCAGTGCAGTAGACGGGTTTTTGCCTTCCAAACTACATCCGCATTCCGGTACAGCTCGAAGAGTTCTCCTCCATTCACCTTCCTCGCAGACGGGACATATATCCGACGCAGAACTTTTCTTTCGTCTGCACCAATAATCAGTTCCGCAGTTTTGCTTAGCGTCCAGCTTTCGGCTCCATCAGGGAGGACTGGCAATATGAGAGTTTTGTGGAGCACGATCTTGGTCCTTCGATTCAGGAGTTTTGAGCCCAGTTGTTTCGACAAACCGAAGTGTCACCGGTTGCCAAGGGCGATTCTACGTCGGATTTCCACTGTCACGTCGTTTGTGGAGTTCACTTTAGCCACGAGGTAGACAAACTAGTTTAATACATCGAAATTTTAGCTGCCGATCGTGATGTTTTGTCCAAGGTGGTGTGCGGAACGTGCTTTGGTCGATCAGTTCGTTTCGCCGGTTCTTCAATTGGCGTACGTTGAGAACGCGCGACGGTGTCGATGTCATTTGCGTTCCCCAATAGCTGAGCCGACTTGTAAAAGATAGTGCCTTGTGTGCCCGTGTTTACAACTGCCCGCGCATCTCCTTGCCGGTGCAGGTTTCAAACAGCTTGGAAATCCTTGAGCCAAACTGCCCGGTGCATCCCGATCAGTTTTCCCGAGCATCGAATAGCTCCTTGCGATGAATGCTGTCGTATGCTATGTCGTATGTAGGCTACGTTGAGTAGGGATATACCTCTATAGTTGTCGCAAGGGGTAGGATCGCATTTTTTGTGGATGGGGCATATGGAGCTGCTATTCCAGTCGTCGGGCATGCTTTCGTCTTCTCAAATTTTACAGCTGATCTGGTCCACCAGAACATCGCCACCGCCACCGGCCTGAAGCCATCTGAGCCTGCGGCTTTGTTGCTTTTCAGCATCTTAATGGCCGTGCCGACTTCTTCAAAGCTAGGTGGGGGGACTACTTCAGCGATTTGATTCCCTATCACTCTCTCACGTTCAGGCCCGGTAAGCTTAAACACATACACTATTCCCTAAAGTCTCCGAGTACAATTTTGACATCGTACTCCGGACAGGCTCCGTAGACACCGTCCAAGGGGTAGTAAAAGTCCTCTTTGACAGAGTCTTCAGCCTTGTCGATAAGGGCGTGTGCACATACAAGGCGGCTATACATGGCGGCACATACAAGGCTTCGAAAAGAAAGCCTCCCTGGTTTTCGTCAATACCTCGATTCAGCGAAAAACGTCGACAAAATCGCGTTCAAAAATGTCATCTAATAAAATGTCGTTGCGATTAGAGTGGGAATCGGTCGGAACAATTATGGAAAAAAAATGGTCGTCAAAAACGTTTGTGAAATCGCATGCGAAATGTCCTCAGCGTCGCGTTAAAAGTGGTCCAACTAGCATAAACATCGCCGACAAACTAGCTGCCAATAAGTTGCTGGAAACGGATCAGAAATTGTCCGAAGCAATGCGACGAGAAAATATTATCCAAACAGGTTCAGAAACCTACCCGAAAATACCTTAACCGTTTAAGTAAACGGAATTATCTCGAAAAACCCGTCGAGGACGTCTCCTTAGGACGATGACCAACGGCTGAAGTCAGCAGAACATCGAGGGCTTCTGGAATCCCAATCCTTCTTTTAATCTTTCTTTTGCATCGAACTCGAAAGTAGCTAAAAGGTCTTGGTACGAGTATATTGGCGAGAAATCTTTAAAGGTCTGCTTTTTGTGCTTTTTGTGGTGTTTGCGATGATGGCGGTTGGAACTAAAGACTAGTTAGACATCGAAGGGCCTATGCCTGCCACATTATTTCATTGTGAAGGGTCTTTAAGTGTCGGGATGGCCTATGCCCATGGAAGGGCCTATGCCAATCGAAGGGCCTATGCCTGCCACATTATTTCTTTGTGAACGGTCTCGAAGCGTCGGGATAGTACTGTAAGGGGGTGACTTTGACGGAGTCAGTGTCTAACTCGAGGTTCATTTAGGTATGGCAGATGGTACTGAGGATAGTTAAACGTATTCCTTCAGACAATTGAAGGATAATCCTTTAAATTTAAGAAAACAGCAAGGGTTTTGCTTCCTGGACAGTAGCCGACGGCTTCGTCAGGCATTTAAGTGCTCTCCAACGAGCACTCCAATTCTTCAGATCACAGCTCAAGTCAATCCAATTAAATTAACCATCTCTTGACGTCGGATATAGATTCGCCAAGGAAAAGGAAAACGATCACACATCTTCCAACATCTAGTTCCGCGTATCCACGCAGCATTTAACCACGAAAGCAATAAGCGTTGGCGAAGGGCGTTGGCTGTGACATCATTTACATCCGACGAGCACTTGCTCCCCAGCCTCCCGACAAAAACCAAAAAAAAAATCCCCTGATTACCTGGTAAAAGCAAAGACAAAAGAAAGCTGAAAAACTTGGTCAATCAACCCGAGCACATAGCCAGCAGCCGCAACAACCCAAGAGAACAATGCGTCAACACCACATCTACCCTAAATACTAGTTTTCCATAAATTCCATAAATTAATACACTTCTTCAACCATCGCGCATTGGGAGAGTCCGGTGAGAACCGTTTCTGCAGAGCGAGCCAGAATTAATTTCCAATTTTGGCCGTACACAGGTTGGCGCGTCGGGCGGCGGTGTCGAGTGGATACATGATTCCCGGGTGATAACGCCTAAGCCTTTGAACCAAATTCCGCATCTAATTTGCAATTCTTAAACGCCCGGCCCAGTGATTAGCATGCGATGAACCATCGATAAAGCGATTCGGGATTGGATATAAAAAGCAGAACACTCGAGGGATTCATCAGTCACACATCAATATGCAAAAGCAACTGGCCTTGATCAGCTTGGGTAAGTTGCGAATTCGACTGGTGCGCATTTGTGGTGCGTGGTCTAATCCTGGTATTGTTTGTTTTCCCCTGCAGGACTTTTGGTCCTTGCGATGAGCGCAAGCGCTCGTAGGTATAGTCCGAAGACGAAGTCCTTCCAGGGCAAGTCCAACGATTACATCGAGGACAATGAGAACACCGATGTAGAGGAGAACGAGGAGGAGAACACCAATGAGGAGCTCATTAAAATGGCCAAGCCAGCACAGGGTCAATGGGGCGGCAGCTACAAGCCTTCCTATCCCAGCTATCCCTCATACGGCGGTCACAGCAGCGGTGGATACGGCGGCGGTTATGGTGGCGGCTACGGCGGCGGTCATGGCAGCGGTTATGGAAGCGGTTATGGAGGCGGTTATGGTGGCAATTATGGCGGTTACGGTGGCGGTCATGGTGCCATGCACCGTCCCAGCTATGGCGGTCATACCCCCGGCGCTGACGCTTCCCAGCTCCCAGTCATCTTGCCCATTCGTGTCCCACTGTATGTGAAGGTTCCAGTACCAGTTCCCGGACCCCCAGGACCACCAGGACCACCCGGCCCACCCGGAATGCCCGGCAAGTGGGGACCACCCGGTAGACCAGGACCACAAGGACCATCCGGACCTCAAGGACCAGTCGGCCCACAAGGACCCCAAGGATCCCAGCTGCCCGAGCATGTCTGGATTCCCGATCATGGACCCCATGGACCACCACCACCACGTCCACCACCACCACCACCACACGCACCACAACAGAACAATCCCCATGGACACTACTTCAAGTCCACCGAGACCGAAGAATGAATCCGATGATGTTTTGTGGTCACAAATAAACTGACTGCCGACCTTTGCTATGAAATTTGAATTTGTTTTCCTTTTTCTATTTTTTTTTTCTTGAGAATTGTGGTGGCTTCCTTTCAGTTGGTCTGTTGTTGGAGATTTGAAAAGTCTGGTCTTGTGTCCCCGATTATGTGGTCGATGCGATGGAGGGAAGGACCTTCGATTCCTTGGAAATCCAACAATCTTAAGGTCACTTCTTCGCTTATCTGGATCTTGGGCAGGAGTGGCATAAAAACGGCGCTTTAAGCGCAGGTTCTTCTTGTATTATCTGGTTTCTATGTCCTCTGCAAGGGAGGATGTCGTCGTTAAGGTCCCCATGGTCTCAGGCTAGGCCTAAGCAAGATGAACGAGAAGAAAAAGAGGTCATTGACAAATTCACATTTTGTGAACAAGCCGAGAGAATCCAGTCAAACTTAGGTGTCCAGGTCAACTTAGGTGTCCCCAGGCCCACATTGAATTTATTCTGAGTAGTGGCATGACATTGGATCAAGTATCGTTTATGTGAGCCTCAGCCTGGGCGATGGTGATGGTCCAATCAAGTTCGCCTCGCCTCTGGAAGTACACACATCAAATTGGTGGAAGCTTCATTAAAGTCCTCCTCTATACCTAAGTAATCGCGGATGCAAGGCAACGCGGTATTGATGACTGGAAGCAGCGTGCCCAGTACCGTCAACGAAGGAAGGCAGCAGTTGCTCCGGCTCAGACCCTCCAAACGTCGTCGGCCTGATAAGCAAGTAAGTGATCATGCCTCTGTATCTCTCACGGCTGACCTACCCTAGTGCGCTCCGCCTGGTTCGAGAAGGAAGACGACCATCCGATATAAAGACGAAGTTATCAGGGATCCACGACAACTTGGTTTTGATGACCGGTAGCAGCATAGGATAGAGGAAGAGCAGCAACAAGCATGGAAGACGTCATAACCACAGACAGTCGTCAAGAGCGGTTACCCACCGCCGTCAAAGAGGGTCTTTTTTTCGGGTTGAATCCCTTAAATCCTGACACTTGCGATGAAATACTCTGTCAGCATTGTCAGTGACTCGAAAAAGTCGGCTGATTCGGGGATCGAACCTGGCACCCTCTGCATAGGAGTCGACTACCGACACCGAATAAGCCACTGCCACCCGCCCCATCAAATTGGCTAAGGTCAATTTCGTCAGTTGCCTTAAAGACTGCCTGGCTTGATAGGCTACTGTTGCAGCAATGATTCACGTCAAACTGCTTCTGCAAGTCAAACACATTTCGAAGCCAATCGCACCCGACCATGAGTGAGGTTATGGAAAGTGGTGAATCTGTGGAAAGAGGTTTGTCGCCATTTGGCATCACTTAACAGACTCAACTTTAACTCTATGAAAACAGAAACAGTGGGTATCACCAAGAGAGACAAATTCTCAAAGTGAGATCGTGGACATGGGTCGTGGACTTGGATCGTGGAAACCCAACGGCAACGTGAACTAAAAAGGCATGAAATGCATTTTACGCTTGCAAACGAAGGTTCGGATCGAAGTGGGGTCGTGGACTTTCAGCCGTTGCAACTGTATGAATGTTGCCAACATTTATACAGATTACCAAGAGCCTGTCACCCGCATGGACCGTACATTTGCCATAAAACTCCCGACAAGAGAGCACTGTTCAGAACTCAGAGCTGAGTCGCAAAACTCCTTTCACGTTCACAGAGCCACGCAACAGCATGGAGGGGTTGGATCTGCTGTAGTCAATGCATCGCACGATCTCAAAAGTGGTTAAAAACCGAAGGCAAAATATAGCATGTTCCCAGCGGACAAACTCTGCAGCTCGGCAAAAGACCAAATCTTCATCCACGCGCAAAACTCTTGCAGTAATGCTCATTCCTTTGAGAACGGCAGCAAACAATCGAAACATAAAAGCACCCATTCATCATCGAATCCATCGCAAAGTGGCATCACGGCATCTTTTCTTGTGTCAACGATTTCATTTGAATCCGCATCAAATCATAAGAAAGTGCCCTGCAAAGTGACTGCCATTGATACGGAGACGTTTCGTTTCGAAACTTCAATTTTATGGAGCACGTCACCTGCTTTCTCAGCTCTCACATGATGCCGCCTATCGTCCAACCCACATCAAGTCACGTGGAGAAGTGTCCAAGATCCACTATCCGCACGCTTACTACTAATGCTACCGTTAAGTTAGATAGAACAAAAAAATCCCCTTCAAAGATCAGATCCGCGCTTTTATTAGCTTCAGATTCAGATTTCCGTTGGCATTCTATTTTCGTTCGGATCTGTTGAAACACACGCGGAATATTATGAAATCCAGCCGGCATTCCTCATCCATGTTCGAGCAGATCTGCAACCATCTTAACTGTTGATTTGGCTCAGCACCTGTGGTCGGCACTCCGCTAATCGGGGCCATGAACATCGCCTAATTTGCATCGCCGCCTCTCATTGGCGGAGGTTTGGGCCAGAATGAATTGTGTCCCATCATTTGGGGCCCAGAACTAGTGCGTCATTGCCGATCTGCTCTGCCCGAAGATCAGAGCTGATTGGTGCAGACGATACGCTCAGTGAGGCGGCGGCGATGGGAGCAAGGATTAAATTGACCCCAATCCATGCACACTCCTAAATGCCATCCAATACCGGCCGCGTCTAATATGCGCGAAGAAGTTATTTATGTGCGGCTTGACAGTTTGTTGAACTGCCCAACTAACTGTATCTCATTTGGATGGCCAATGGCTTGAGCGCTGTTATGCCATCCACTTTATGTATGGGCGATATAAAAAGATAGTTTGCGAAGAAATTGAGTTAGTTTAGCAGCAGAATGCGCTTGGATTTGGCTACCTCGCTTTGGCTGGGTATGTCTAAGATAATTGCGATGCTCTCGCGGGTTTAATAGTTTGAATCTCATTGCAGGAACCTTGCTCCTCGCTGTGGCGGTGAGCGCAAAGAAGGGCGAGAAGAAAGCTGGCAATGCCGGGATCTACCATGCATACCAGGAGTACGAGATCAATCCGGACAAGTACAGATATCAGCCGCAGAAGAAGGTGCAGCTTCCCGACGAGGATGACGAGTACGAGGAGGTACTGGCGCACCACCCCCACCAGCCGCACTACTATCTATTCGATGACAGTGAGCCAGAGCTGAATGACGATGACAATGAAAAAGCGCCTCCAGCCCTGTTGAAAAACGTTGGGGCTAGAAGTCGAGTGAGGCCTCATCATAGCACAACAACGGCCTCGCCAACAAACGAAACCACTATTCACCCCTACACTTCGGAGGAAAGCGAGGAGAGGTACCCTCACAGGCCAAATTACCATGGCTCCAAATACCCCAACTTCCAAAGCAACTACCCGAAGTATCCACCGTTCCCTCCACCCAGTGGCTTTGGGCAACACGGCGGGGCCAACGGTGGCTTTGGACAACACGGCGGGGGCAACGGTGGATTCGGCAGCGGCTACGGTGGTCACGGTGGTGGATATGGTCAATACGGCGGCTACGGTCATGGCGGCGGTTACGCCCAAGGCGGTGGTCATGGAAATGGTCACAGTCAAGGCAGCTCAAGCTCGGGCGGTTACCCCATCTACATTCCACTTCCGATAGCCGGACCTCCTGGTCCGCCGGGGCCACCCGGCAACCCCGGATCGGCAGGAACCACTGGCCCAATCGGTCCGACCGGACCGACAGGGGGAACTGGGGCCACCGGCCCAACTGGACCAAAGGGAGATGCTGGCCCTACAGGACCAACCGGACCGACGGGACCCATTGGACCAGTGGGTCCAGTTGGACCGATTGGTGTTCCCGGCCCGCCGGGACCAACGGGACCAGTTGGCCCAATAGGCCCACCAGGCATGCCTGGAAACTCCTATCCAGCCTATCATCCGCACCCAATGCCTCCACCGCCACCCCCACCACCACCGCCGCCACCAGCACTACCCCCACTTCCACCATTCCCATCACAGCATGGCGGACACGGCGGTGGATTCAGTGGACACGGCAGCGGAGGCGGAGGAAGCTATGGCAGCTCACACGGCAGTTACTATCCCCTGCCACCGGTGCCGCACGGTCTGGCAATTATGCGACCACACAAACCTTACACGGCCGACAAGATCAAAGCCGATGACGTGTTAAACGACTCAGACCACGAGGACAACGAGGGCAACGTGGTGGAGAGCAGCGGCAAGAAGTTGTTCCCTTAGATAGGAGTATTTGTAAATTAATTTTATTTTTTATGTTAAATGACAAAAATGCGAAGCCAATAAATGTGAAACCAATGAGATGTGAATTCAGATTGTTTTTGAAAACAGTTGAGAGGGATTTTTCCTTTTCTGGGAGGCACACGTCCGAGGATCTTTGAAGGATCTGCCACGATCGAGTCGACAAATTTGGCCGAAAGTCTTTTTTTTCTGACGGGCAGTAATTTGGAACAAAAATCAATTGCCGCTAATGTACTCCACTGATCTGCAAGGACCACCATCAGGGCCTATCAAGGAACTGATCAAGAAAGGTCGTGGGAAGATAAATTTGGACCAACATTTGGTGGGGCCTTAAGTGGTCATCGTAGGGAAATTTCTGGGCAATTTCTGACCAACGATTGGACACTTTTGTTTAGCCTTACGAAGTTTTCAGCGATATTTTTGGCTTTTTTCTGTTCATTGTCCGGGCTGTCTTGTGGTTGGCTTCTGAGAAAAGGATTATGCCTGTCAAGTCTTGTTTGACATTCGAAAAGACTATGATGCGTACTCAGCGCCTTGGCTTAGTCGCAATATGTGCCAGGATCTTGGAGTTTCATCTGACCACGCTGCGGTGATTATTGATCGGATAATTTGCCAAACGTCGATGTAAGCATCCGGATTAAATCCGACACAAACACGACTTGTAGGCACTTGGATACTGGCCAGAATGGTTCCATCAATCACGACGATATGCGTGCAAGTCATCATTTTCACTTATGCGTCGATACAGGCAGATCCGATCCCACAGCTTAGGTCGGTAGACAGCAACTCACTTTGACCACCAGGATCTTTGAAGGGTTGCTTGTCACAAGCCTCCTTCCTTTCAACTTCTGGAACAGGTGCCCTGAGGGATGGCTAGATTCAATGCGTGTATGCCTCGAGCGCAGTCGCCGCTAAGGACTCTCACAACCATGCAAATGATCTCTTGTTCACTGGGGCGTGGCTACAGACGGACGTCGTCGTCGTTCCACACTCTACCACGGACGGAAGACGTCTTTACCATCCGAGGAGTGAAAGTCAAGTCAAAATAGTACTCGCGTTGTATTCGCTTCAAGGCCGTCAGTATCAGTCAAACGACGAAGGCAAAACGGGCGTCTGGCATCAAGAAGCGCTTTCGGAAGACGTTACAAGGTTCAGCAGATCGCAGATGTAACCGATAAACTTCGCTATCTAGCTCGGGGTCATGTCGAAGATGTGCATGATCCTCATAGACACTGCATTTCGAGTGGCATGACACAGGTCCCATTGTAGTTGAGTTCGGGACTAGACCTGAAGCTGTAGGACCATCACCTCCCAAGCGCTCCTGCAATGGATGTTGGAAACTAACAAGTCTCCCTAGCCTAGTCGTCTACAGTATTTGCAGCATCTTAGTTGTACTTTTGACAGTCTTGCCTAAACTCATCACTGACTTTGTCGTAGAAACAGTCATTTGCCTGTACAGCTCACTGACTTCGTCCTTGACCACGCTGCTGTGTCCGAAGTGGTCTCTCAGACTTTGCCGACCATTGAAACAGGCATTCGACGGTACAGCTCACTGAGTTCTTCTTCGTCTTTGACCACGCTGCTGTGTCCGAAGTGGTCTCAGCCTTTGGGTTTCATTCCACCAGACTACCACAACCACTTGCAGTTCCAAGAGCCGTCCTTTGACTATTTTTAAAAATAACAAATGTGGGACCTCTCGCTAGCCTGCTAAGAAAGAGTCTAGAAGAAGTGCCTTAAAACGAAAGCCGCGGTTACCACTCAACTGGACAAACGTATAGTGGCACGAGGTGTAGCAGCCGTGGTGTAGTGAGTATGTACATCGAGTTCCTCGCAATTGAACCTATTGTGTCTAGGTTCGATTCAAGCAACAGGAGATGACCATAAGCTAGTTAGCGAAGTTTGTCGGTTACAACTTGAACCTATTGTGTCAAGGTTCGATTCAAGCAACAGGAGATGACCATAAGCTAGTTAGCGAAGTTTGTCGGTTACAACTTGAACCTATTGTGTCTAGGTTCGATTCCGGGTACGACAAATAATTTTTAACGCGCCACCTCTTTAGAAACACGGACAATGCTCAAAGAGTATTCCCGTCCAGAAAAAGCTTCTCAGGGCTTGGCCGTTTGCAGTCAGCACAAAACTGTGGGTCCGAACCACTCTTGAGGGAACAAGACAATTGGTTGGTGTATAAGCTAGGACCTGGTAAGACCATATGAAATATCCCATATCCTCACATTGCAACGTCATGGCGATTGAAGAGCCAAACTCGAAAGCAATGTGAAATCCAAAAGAGATGCGCTCCGATAGTGAGGCCGCAAGCAAATCTCTAGACAAAGAAATCCATTCAAAATTGGGACATCTCGAAAATTGCTAAATTTGACACGTTTAGCCGGGTGTGGAAACTGGATATCGACCTTTCGTCCCTACTCACGGTGTCATTTGAGAATTATCGAATTCCGTAAAACGTAGGGTAGGAAGGGACTGCTTGTGAATTCACCAGAACACGTTGACCCATTGGCCACTGCAGGGATTGTGGCGTTAGTTTGATCCCAACGGCAAATGGTGACTGGACCAGATTGAAAACCATACAAAAGCGTATTAAGTTTGCTTCCCCTGGGATTCGAACTGGCGACCCCACTAACCACGGGCAGTCACTTAACACACTGCGTCATCCAGTCGTCTGAATTGCCTAGAAAGTGACTTAGATGATGGTTGAGAATGTCAACATTCAGCCCAAAACTTTGGACATCAGTGTCCAAAACGGCCTATTCGACTGGCCGATTTTGGTCGAGTCTCCGAAAGGCCGACTACTGGAGGTATTTTGATCATCATCTAAAACTGTCCCCCAGGCTGTTGAGTGTCCTTAAATCGACTGAATGAACAATATTACCACGCATTGGACATTACCGCGTCCCTAAGTCCTTGACTGAACCGCCTCAGACGTCTGTACTGCGCTGCTTGTCATTCGTGAGCCTCACGACTGCTCTCATTGGATTGGGAACAAAGGCTCTAAATTGGCTGACTGCTCCTAATTAACTGGGAGGACTCCTGATCACCCATGTCAGTTGAAATTTCGGAACAGTTAAGGCTCTTCAATATTCATGCCACTTTCGTGAGGTTTCGCTTTCCATAAATCAACCGGCAACGCAACTGCCACTACCCGCCTGAGCACGGCTCTCGAAACAGGCAGCAGATCATAACCAGATTAAACGCCCCTTACACGAGTTCAATAGACGATCAAAGCCAGGTTATAGGCAAAGCCATGCAAATCATATGCAAATTCGCGCTCGCAGGCGCGCAGGTACACACTCGCTCTAATTTATGTGTCATCCCTGGCGAGTGCTCCCCTCTCTCTCTCTGCCGGCGTTCTGGAATAGCAAATCCCACGACCAACAACCAGAACACTTTGCAAATGCAAATGGGATCAAAGATATTAATTCGTGTCGAGCGAATTCATTAGTTGCCCAGTGCGTCGACGGGCACTCGGTTTCGCGGTTTCTTGGTATAAAAGCTAGCAGATCGTGGGCCATCATCAGTAACTATTGACAATGCGTCAACAGATCATTTGGTTGGGAATAGGTAAAGAGTTTGCAAATGCAGGACATGAGGAAGGGGCTAACCGGACTCACTTATCTGTTTGTTGAATTCTAGGTGTGCTGCTCCTATCCGTGGGCGCCATTGCCTATGGCGAGGAGGGCGCGAGCGAGCTCGGCGGCCAGCAGTTCGAGAGCAACAACTACGGCTTTGAGGAGCAAACGGCTACCGAGGATGAGAGTGCCCAGGACATGAGTGATGAGTCACAAAGTGAGGAGGACGAAGATGCCAAGCCTACACCGATTCTGTACTCCTACCAGGGCCAAGGGCAACTGGGATCCGGAGGCTTCTATCCCCAGAATGTGTACCCTGGCTATCAGCAACCAGCTCTGCCAATGCCAGTCCATCGCTATGCCCAGGGTGGCTACCAAGGTGGGTACAATGACGGCGGATACCAGCAAGGCTACCCAAGTGGCGGCAGCGACTACGGCCACGGGTATCAGCCCAGCTACCAGCCTAGCTACCAGCCCAGCTACCAGCCCAGCTACCAGCCAAGCTACCAGCCAAGCTACCAGCCCAGCTACCAGCCCAGCTACCACAAGCCAAGCAAGCCCAGCAAGCCTAGCAAGCCATCCAAACCAAAACCATCCAAGCCAAGCTCATCGCACAAGCCCTCGTACGGATCGTACGCTCCACCGAACTTCTCACTCCTGCCCGGATTCGGTTTCCCAACCCTGCCCATTCCCGGCATTCCAACTTTGGCCTCAGTCCCCGGATGGGGTGGACAGGGCCACGTTCACGGACCCCCCGGACCACCCGGCCCACCAGGTATGCCCGGACCACCAGGCATTCCCGGCCAGCCCGGACCACCCGGACCACCAGGCGCACCTGGACCAGCAGGACAGCCAGGACCACCAGGACCCCCCGGACCTCCCGCCCAGCCACAACAGCCACAGTACCCATACCCCAAGCCACCTAGTGGTCATAAGCCATCATACCCACAGCAAGGCGGCTACCCACACGGCGGCAACCCACATGGTGGCAACCAGTACCCCTACAGCGCTGTCAACAGCAAGTACCCCTACAAGGTGCGCACCAGCGAGGACGAACCTGTTCCGGAAGGAACATCGGAAATCGATGACACTCAAGTCATCGCCGAGGCACGCAACTTCTAAAATGATGTCTTTTGAAAATCGAAAGGAATAAATGACTTGGAACAGTTAAGAATGTGTTTGTCTTTGATTCTTCCTTTTAACTCTGTCCTTTGAGGAGGACGGAATGGCGCTGAAGGCACCAATCTGCCGTCACGGAAGTTGTACCACTCTGAGTCGTACGCCCACAAGGACTTCATCCGAATTCAGAGTCCATTTTTCTGTCCCTTCGACTCGACGTTATCACTTTTTTTGGTTTTATTAGGTCTCAGACCAGAGATGGGCATGCGCTGACCACTGTAACTAGTCATCACCTTCCTTGGTGGGGACCTTTTAACGTGTCCTTGTGTGTTCCTCTTCTGTGACAGGATTCACTTCTTTCTCCTCCCTTCCACCATCTGACAGCGCAATCTCTTTCGTCTTAAGGCACCTCGTCATCACCCGTCATTAGCTTCAAACGTCGATCTTTTCCCGATCGTGAGCGTTTTCTGGCGGTTTCAACCAAATAATACGTGGTGGCGACTTTAGCATCGTGCGTCGTGGATTGCGGAAGACATTCGAGGAGGATATCGTGGTTTCCAAAGAGCCTTCGTGGAAGTGGCGTGGATTTTGATGATACCTCGACGGCATGCATCATGGTTAACAATGCGATTTTGACGAAGTACGTTTTGGACTCCGCCGTGACTGCGGCGGTGTACGTCGTGGAGTCCAACGCTAGATCATCGATCAATAACGCGGGTTGCGAGCCTTCATCGACTACTTATGTCGTGGACTCCGCCGTGACTGCGGCGGTGTACGTCGTGGACTCTGACGCTACATCGACGATCAATAACGCGGGTTGCGAGCCTTCATCGACTACTTATGTCGTGGACTCCGACGTGACTGCGGCGAGGTACGTCGTGGAGTCCGACGCTAGATCGTCGATCAATAACGCGGGCTCCGACCCTTCATCGACTACTTACGTCGTGGACTCCGACGTGACTGCGGCGAGGTACGTCGTGGAGTCCGACGCTAGATCGCCGATCAATAACGCGGGTTGCGAGCCTTCATCGACTACTTATGTCGTAGACTCCGACGTGACTGCGGCGAGGTACGTCGTGGAGGCCGTCGTGACTGCGGCGGTGTACGTCGTGGAGTCCAACGCTAGATCGTCGATCAATAACGCGGGTTCCCACCCTTCATCGACTACTTACGTCGTGGAGTCCGTCGTGACTGCGGCGAGGTACGTCACGGACTCCGACACATCTTCGACGACTTATGTCGTGGACTCTGACTTGACTGCGGCGGTGTACGTCGTGGAGTCCATGTCTTGCGGTTGCTGTCATAAGGTGAAGTTCATCGGAGACTGCATCATCATCCCGGTATCTTTGACACACAGTCCTCACGGAAGCGGTATTCTTTACCTTAACGACTGTCGCATGCCAGTCCCCTACGGCCTACACCTTCTACTGGATTTTATCTTTCCGCATATAACAAAGGCGCTTCCCCATTTCGGCTCCTTCAACTCCTATTCTCTGACGTACCACCTTGAGCCACCCATTAAATCGCTGGTCCACCACAGGCCTCTAGATCGATCAGAAGATACGCAACAAGATTTCATTCATCGCCCAGAGTTCTGGTTAGTGAACTCCCGGCGACGCAGTGACGACATATTCATGGTAACCTAAAACCGACCGCCCTTTCGGACACGCCACTCCAGATTGCCCAACAAATTAAGGTTAAACACCTTGAACGATCAATTTTATTGCCACTTCACCGCTAGCATACGTTCAAATACAACGCAAAATTCGAGGCCTCGGATAATAACCATCGCACATCCCACAGCAACCGCTGGGCCATTTTGAATGGATTCACCAGGCCAATCATCACACGAATCAGGTGCTAGGGCCAATTAACACATCGCTTTCGTACCCCCCCGAAATAGAAGTGTCGACAGTCACACTGTTTACCATAATTTGTTCTCTTGTGGTCAAGAGATGACACCCAGTTTTGCCGACGTCAATTGAGCCAAACGTAGGCGCTGGCGGTGGCGATGACGGCACACGTCTTCGTTTGCCCTGGTTCAATGGACCTGCGCTTTGGCAAAATAATTTCTAGCAAACATATTTAAATGTCTATAAAATGCAAATGCTCTGCTAGAATGTGGTTGGGAACCCCATGCATAGGCCGGGAGAGCGGGAACTGTTTTTGGTTCCTTCTAAATCGCTTATGCATTCAGATATGCAAAATGTAAGTTATCGCTCGCAAATTGCTAATGAACTAGTTCACAGGGAGTGGCAACGAACTTGGGATGCCCCCTCCTTCTGACCAAAGTCCTTTGTGCGTGTGTTGTTTGAACTCTGGGAAAGATTGGTGACCGTGTGTAGACACAGTGAACAAGGGGATGCTTGTGTTGGAGGTGAACTCACCCATTTGAAGTTGAACGAAAGAGGCTTTCGCCAATGGACTTTGCGCACAAACTCTGAGTTCAGGTATATTTATACGCTTTCGATCAATTCAAAATAAAATGGGACTTTCTCGAGAACTGGGAGTCTTCCTTTCGAATTGTAGGTAGTCTCATTCGATGTAGAAGAAATTCACCAGGACCTCAAGGACCTCCCTCCCGTCCAGCCAAGACAGCCACAGTACCCATACCCAGTGGTGGTCACACGCTATCATACTCATCGCAAGGCGTGTTGATAGCTGTAGAAGGATGGTGAACAGGCGGACCCCTCAAGGTGCACCCTCCTATGGATCCTAGTGTTGACGAAATCATACAGAAGTTGGACACCGAGGGCTTCATAGCATCTGCCAACACGGACGAGTGGATATCCTCGTATCAGGAAAATGCCCTTCATCGCTTAGCGAGCTTCTAAGTCAAGGACTAATGCCAGTAAAAGACTGAGCGCAGGCTCGGGGACAGCCGAAAAAATGGAGTTACTGATCTTTAACAACAAGAGAGTTTAACTATCCAAAATTAATTGGAGTCAAACTGAAACCCTCAAGGACAGCAAAGTAGCTAGGTGCCATGCTCGATTCCAAACTTATTCAGGTAGCTAACATGGAAGACCGTATAAAGAAGGCGTATGTGGTGTTTTGTACGTACAAACGTGGGGTCTCAAACCACGATATACTGGCTATGAGCCACCGTTGTAAGACCTATTCTAACATCCATCAGCTCCCTGGTATGGAAACGCACAGGGGAAGAAATATCTTCTAAAGCAGCTCACCAATGTACAAAGATCGGCATGCCTAGGAATAACAGGTTGTCCCAGAACAACACCAACGGTAGCACTTGAAGCCATCTTATTCCTTCATACCCTTGACCTTTTCTGGAGCAGCAATGCAGCCTCATCGGCTCAGACATGCAGGTCTCTGGAGGGACAAACCACATGGCCACGTCTCCATACTCAAGTGCTGAAAATTGGCACAACACATAAATCAAACGGACTACCTGCCAGCAACACTAGCTTCGGAAAGGACCTTCGTTTCCCAGACAATGTGAAGAGCAACTGGTCGCAGCAGAAGGGAAATTCGCCATATACACCGACTGCCTAAAAACGAGTTCCGGTACGGGATCAGGAGGCCTCGAAAAATCCCTGGCATTTAGAGACGACTGCAGCGTCTTCCAGGCTGAGGTGGCTGCGATACACGAAGCACCACTCGCGCTGAGAGAGCGCAACATAACCAACAAACCATCTCGATTCACCCCGACAACCAAGCGGCAATAAAAGCCATAGCATCGGACATCTTAATATTGAAACGTGTCAGGTTTGGTTATGTAGACGGAGCGTCCTTAGCGAACACGGTGACTCTATCCTGGGTACCAGGGCATACTGGCGTCTACAGAAACGAAAAAGCCCACAGCCTCGCAAAGGACGGATCTGAGCTTGAAGAATCCCGGGCAATTCATTACGCGTCACGCCGCTCATCTCTGTACAAAGAAAACTGAAGGTAATTGGAGTCCTTACCGGACACTGTGCTATAGGCACGCATGCATCGCGACGGAAGCGAAGCTGCAGCGATGAGGAGGAAATAGAACCTATCCCTTGCCCGGCCCTGGCAAGGAAGAGAAAACAGTACATGGGTGCAAAGCTGGAATCACAGGCCTTCCAAGGCTAGAGCTGAAAATCCTCCTGAAGTGGTACAAATGAAGCAGGATGGAAGGTAGTAGTGGTACAGTGACTACTGAGGGCACAATGGACCCATCTTGTTGGTCGAAGTGAGCGATTCCCGCAGGGACTTAAGGGCACCCATACACCTACCTACCAAGCTAAACCTAACGGTGGCAGCCAGCACCCCTATAGTGGTGTCAACAGCAAGGACCGAAATCGAGGACACTCAAGTCATGGCCGAGGCACGCCACTTCTAGAATAGTTAAGAGAGTCTTTGATTTCTTCTTTAGCTCTAGCCTTCTTGCCTTTGAAGAGGGAGGAGTGACGCTGAAGGCACCAATCTGCGAATCACTTCCGACGAAGCTATCATGATCCCATAGCGTCTTCGACGAAGTGTTGTGATTTTCGACGATACTTCAACGGCATACTTCTTGTCAACTGACGTGACTGGGTCGACAAACGTCGTGGACTTCGACATGACTGCATTCCGACTATTGGCATGGACGTCCACGCGACTCCGACGACATAGGCCGTGTGCACACCGACGCGACTTCAATTGCGTACGCCTTGGTTTTTGACACGACCTCGACATCGTATTCGACGAATTCCGGGACGTAGTGTCGTTGGTTCAGCCACGAAGTCGAATGTGACGCTTGCCAATGCAACTATGTCCTGATGGCATTCCACTGTGACTGGTGAGAGCAGACGTCATTAAGGGTCGTAAATAATTCCCAAACTGCCATCAAGTGAATGAATCACTGGAGCCATCATTTCTTACGATTGCTGTCATAAAGTGAAATTCCTCGGAAACCGCGTCAAAGCTCGCTTCCCGCTATCTTTGGCACAGATTCCTCACGGAAGAGGTCTTCTTTACTTTAACGACTACCGCATGCGAGTCACTGGATTTTATCTTCCCGCATCTTGGCTTCTTCAACTCCTATTCTCTGACGTGCCGCCTTGAAACACCCATTGAATCGCTGATCCACCACAGACCTCTAGTATCGGGATAAGCCATCAGAAGATACACGACAAGATTTCATTCATCGGCCAGGGTTCTGGTCAATGGACTCAAGGCGACACGGTGACGACACTTTCTTTCTCCAACCTAAGACCGACCGCCTTCAGATGGAGATCTTCTACAAAGAATTCCGTTCGGTTGTGTGACATCAGTCGCGCCCTTTCGGACACGCCACTCCAGTTTGCCCAAAAAAATAAGGTTAAACACCTTGAACGATCGATTTTATTGCCACTTCGCCGCTAGCATATACACGCCTTCAAACATTTTTTTCGGGGCCTCGGGTATTGTAATCTTATCGCGCATCCCACAGCAATCGCTGGGCCATTTTAATGGATTCACCAGCCGAGTCATTAGCTAGGAATCGGGTGCTAGGGCCAATTAAATGGCATCACTTTCGTACGCGCTCGAAATAGAACTGTGGCTGCTGATGGCCATGTTTAAGTGCTTTCTTATCGAATAACGGTGCGAGTCAACGTCAGGGCAGTCTTAATTATTCCGTCGAACTGTTTTTTATAAATTCTTCCCTTGTGGCCATGGGATGACACCCAGTTTTGCGCTGACGTCAATTGAGACAAACGTAGGCGCTGGCGATGGCGCTGAGGCACACGCGTTTGCTCTGGTTCACTGGACCTGCGCTTTGGCAAAATAATTTCTAGCAAACATATTTAAATGTCCATAAAATGCAAATGCTCTGCTAGAATGTGGTTGGGAACCCCATGCATAGGCCGGGAGAGCGGGAACTGTTTTTGGTTCCTTCTAAATCGCTTATGCATTCAGATATGCAAAATGTAAGTTATCGCTCGCAAATTGCTAATGAACTAGTTCACAGGGAGTGGCAACGAACTTGGGATGCCCCCTTCTTCTGACCAAAGTCCTTTGTGCGTGTGGTGTTTGAACTCTGGGAAAGATTGGTGAACGTGTGTAGACACAGTGAACTAGGGGGTGCTTGTGTTGGAGGCCATTTGGAGTTGAACGAAAGAGGCTTTCACCAATGGTTCACATTTAAACTCTGAGTTCACATTTATTTATACGCTTTCGGTCAGTTATAAAATTAGAGAACGGTGAGTCCTCCTTTAGACTATGCTCAAGTCGCTTTCGACGCTGGACGCAGTAGAAACCCAGAGAATGGGAGAAAATGATTATTAAACAGTACAAACCCCGGTAATTTGAACTCTCGATAATTCGAATACTCCACCAATTCGAGCACCAAATTGTGTCCTTCACTTATCTTCTAATTCGTCGCACATTCAAAAAGGAAGTGCCCTCCATCTTCCCGCCCTGTAAATAGTCCCCTTTATCCTCTTAGGATGACAAATTTGTATTCACTTCGTCACTTTATGTGACATTTGTCACTTGCACTTTGTAGTAAATTTAGCCGCGATGGTGATTGCTATCGCTGCTCTAGTACAATCCATGCAGCCCATTGTTCGACGTCTAGCAGATTTAACGCGTTGAGGTACCGTCGTCCGGGGATGGTGTTTCGCAGGTTCCTGATTTCCTCGTTAGGGTGGTTGTTGATTTGAACAGTGTCTCCATGTACTGTTACAGGCGGCTTGTCGTGCTTGGTCGTAAAGCATATTGTTGCTGTGGTGCCTTTGACGGTCCTTGTCGCAGTATTTTTCTTTCGAAAATTGCCAGCTTCGTCATGCTGGTCTTAGAGATGATGTGCCAGATTGGGAAGTCGTACGTTAATATCAGCAGCAGCTTTGGCCGCTGGCCTAATCCATTTTGCTTGCGCATCAAAGGATAGATGCGATGAAAGCCTAGGTTGGCCTTCGTAAGGGTCAGTTTCGAATGACTTCAATCTTTCCGTGAAGTTACTGCCAAGATATTTGACTTTTTCGTTTGTTTGTATTTCTGTACCGTTAGGTAGCACTACCTTTATGCCTCGACATTTGGCTGCTGAACTGCATCCACCTCTGGATGGTCTCCTTAAGCACATAAGTACCATTGATACGAATGCTGGTATAGTAGTCACATTTGTTCGCTGCTTGGATTTCGACCCTTTGCGCGGCTATCTGTGGTGTCGTCGAACTAACATAAGTCAGCGAGTCATCTGCAAATAGACACCAGTCCACTGTGTCGGTTGGATGTGGTTGATCTGCCGTGTAGATGTTGAAAAGCCACGGTCCCAGCTTTGAACCTTGTGCAACTCACGCCTTGCTTGATCCTCTGTTGACTTCAACTGAGACGTAGAATCTTCTGGAATGCACAAAGCTATAAATTATTCTGATGAGGTTGGCGGGGAATCCAATCTGGTTCAGCTTGTAAATGAGTCCCTCAATCCAGACCGTATCGAAGGCGTCCAGGAAGCAGTGTACGAACTAAGTCTTCACTGAAGCCATCCCGAAATTACAAGAGTGGAAATTGATCCCATTTGCAGACACAAATCTGCGGCATGTGTTGCCAACTAATTAGTTTTCTGTCACCTCACTTGAATTCAAGACTACAGATTTTGATGTGAGGTGACAGAAAAATGCGAGGCGAGAATTTGTCACCTCGTCTAAGCGAATAAGGGGGAATACATCTTGAGGGTTGAATATTTTGATGTTTTATTTCTCCCTGTGTCCTTAATAAATAACCTGAAGGCTAGGAAAGTTTGCTCCTTTCCTATCAAAACGAACTTTAAACGCAAAGGTCCAATCTCCTGAGGGCCCCGTTGTTGGTTAGTGACAAACCTACTCATTTTGTAAATGCGAAAGTTTGGACGGCTGGACAGATTTTGATGAAATTCGGTTTGTAGTTAGCTCATGCTCTGACTTGGGCTATGGGCCTTTCATTGCGATAGAGGCCTCCTCGAAGGCTTGGTGGTGAATATATTTCGTTACAGACTTGAATAATCCTTGGCGTATTCTGTTTCTTTGGCCGAAGACTCCTGGTCTGTAGAAAAATACAACAGAGGACGGATACTTGCAACTGTGGCACAGGCAACTGAAAAAGATTCGATTTTCGTTGTCGCTAGAGAGGTCTGGTGGTATAAACGGACAGAACCCTTAGGTATGAAGCTTCCGAAGTTTTTTCTTCTCAGAGTTTGTTTCATGTTTGGAAGTCACACTGGATCCTGTGTTTGCTGTGTACAGTCTTGAGTTTTATAATAATTTGGGTGGCGCTACAGTCAGGAGACGGCCAGCACCATTGGACTCCGGCACGTGTAACGTCGCATCACAGCAGTGTCCATGACGTGTGCAGAATCGAAAGGAACTAGAAAAATAATGTAAACAAAGGTGCAAATGTGTGCAACAGTGTGCGAGTGGAGTTTCCAAATGTTTTGTAGTTTCCAACAATGCACGAATTGGGAGATTTGGCGTACATGGAGGGTCACTATGATCCTGCTAAGGGGATGTCAAGGATGTGAAGGATAGGCCTCAGTGGCCTGAGAAGGGGTAAAATGCGGACAACAGTAAAAGTCTGAGAGAACACAGGAAACTCCTCTACAGGATGACGGATTGGTACCAACTTCGACCGGCAAAGCTGCTAATCACCGCCAGCGACGGCACAGATTTTTATCAAGTCACTGGCGTATTCTCAGATCGAACAGAAGCCTTTTACCAACACGTACGCTTGTGTGTTGCTAATTGCTCGGCCTCGCGTCGGCAGCTGTGGTGGGTGCATTAGCATCATACATGGGGCGTACAGTGTCTTCTGCTTTTCGTCGGCCTCGTTTTGTATTTTTCAAGTCTGGAACACACCTCGCTTTTACATCGTCTAGAGACCAGCTCGCTTCATTCGTTCTAATAGGATGGGTGGCGTTACAGCCCTACAGCCCTACAGAGGGCCAGTGCCTAGCTTCTCAGCAACCACTCGCGTTGTGCGGGCTATTGGTCTATCACAAGTGGATGGCCCTTAGACGGCCAGTTCCTAGCAACCACTCATGTTGTGCGTGCTTCTGTTCGTTTCACTCGTGAACGAGTGTCGTCAAGTCTTTAATCCAATTGAAAGCGGCCTCAACTTCGTTATGTTTCAAAAAAAGGCTAATTTAGGTCATCTAACCAAGACTGGATTAACTATGTTTCCTCTTGAATTGAGCGCAAAAAAAACCTGAGAAGAGGAGATCTGATGTGACTCGCAGTGCAGTCCAGACAATTATGGAACAAAGCATAGTCAACGAAATAGATTGAACAGAGATTTATGTCTTATTTCGCTTCACCAGAGCTCACAGGATAATGACGGCAGTGGCTTAATGCTGACTGGGCATCAAACATTTGCCAGAATTCTGTTCTTCTACCGATACCACTTTTGGGTGTCCCTACCAATGACCAGGTCGCTAAAAAAAAGACTAGGCGTGACCGGTCTCAGGCGTGACCTCTTCAACTTGTTCACTTCAAAGCATCGTGACGCGGATGAACAAGAGGTTTTTCCAGCAAGTCAATCGGATGAGAAAATGTAGAACTGCCACTGCTGAAAACGAGGTACGAGGTCTCTTGAACAAACAGTCGGTGGCGACTGACAGTCCTTCTTGCAAGAACCACCCCAAAGACGTGGCTCCTTCTGAAGCTCAACAAGTTGCACAGTTCCCTGCCATCCGTTCTTGAACACAATTCAAGACTGTCGAGGCGAATGCTGCCATGTCCCTCGCGACTGATTGCTAAATTGGAAATCACAGCCGTGTCGGGTCGCATGCTTCGTTCGTAAGTGTCTCTTTTGTCTCAAGACCGGACAGAGATCAGGTCTGCATTCAAGTGTAAACAGATACCAATGCCTGGAGCTCAGGAAAAAAAATGAAATGAAGAAGTTCTGACACAGCAAGGGCCAGCTTCACTCATTGCCATCCCCCGACTGACCACAAACGCGCATGACTCAAACTGAATTGTCCAGTAAATGCTCTCAACTCAGGGTGGGGCAATAAATCACACGGCTAAGTAATGTAGAACGTCCGCAGTCGAGGATCCAGCATTCAATGCGGTCAGTAAAAACTAGCCGGTGACTGAACTCTTATCGGTTAGCCTCCTTTCGATCGCGCTAATGAATGCAAATCACTGGGATGGGGTGTCAGGCTTGTGCTCCCCAGACACTCATTCGGCGATTTGCAATTCAAAGTTTATCCCAAACCGGCATAGCTAACCCGTGACGCCAAGCAAGTAGCAACGGTGTTATCAGCCGTGTGGCCCGCCACGCCGGTCCACCTCCATGCGATTGCGTGTTTTGGTTGGCCAGTCAATCGGCCAATGCTGGCGCTGTAAATTTATGCAAACCTATGGATTGAGAGTTCTGCATGGGAGAATCTGCGCGCAAACCGATAGCGATTCTATATAAAAGGAACGAACGAGATTGAGCGGCTATAGACAGACTTTAGCATGCGACAGATTCTAGTCCTCGGTAGGTAGACAGACGCGTTAATAATGTGACTTGATTTTGATGAGATTTTTTGCTTGCAGTGCTGTTGACATATGTCGCAACTAGGGTGGCGACAACGCCTGCCGGCGGTGCGCAATTGCCCAAGAGCTGGGGCCAAGTGCGGGGGAATTTTGTGAAACTGAACCCAAGTGTAAGAGCCGATGAGACGACCGAATCAGTGGACCCCACCGTAACCACGGAAGTTGTTGAAATAACCACCGATGAACCGACCACAGTCCCACCAACAACGGTTATTCCAACCACAATGCTACCAACAACGACAAAAGCCCCAACACTACGTCCAACAAAACGGCCGAGACCACTCCGTCCGCAATACGTTCCACAGCATCCGCACTACCCGCCAAATCCACACCACCCCCATCCAACATACCCCCCAGCAGAGACAACCACCGATTCATCTACCGACACCACCGAAACCACGGAAGAGGGAGAAACGACAACCACAACTCCGCGGCCACACCGCCCTCACAAGCCGATCAAGCCGCACAAGCCATTGCACCCAAGCCACCCAGCACCGGCTCCACCAAGCTACGGCCACTACCCGGCATACTATCCCCAGGCGCCGCATCAGCCTGACTACTACTACCCGCAGCAGCACCAGCCTGATTACTACCCGCAACAGCACCAGCCCGCCTACTACCCGCAACAGGACTGGTACTCCGGTGGCTATGGCTACGGCTTCGGCGGTGAGTTGGGCTACCCCGACTACTCGAACGTCGGATTCCAGCCGTCGTACGAATTCTATCTGCCCCAGACACCCAGCTGCCCAAGCTACAATCAGGGCTATGGCCACGGACAAGGGTACGGCCAGGGTCACGAATCGACTCATAAGCCATCGAAGAGGAAGCCAGAGTACTACAACGAGGGCGATGACGACGATGAAGATGATGATGAGGACGACAACGAAGGGTTCGACTTCTTGCGCAAGGTGAAGGATGTCAAGTTCAGTCCAGACAACCTGCAGTATGACCCCTATGCACAGACTTGGACGTGGAATGGCGAATCCAAGCTCGCAATGAAGACCGCCGGCAATCAGAAGGCCACCACGAAGCGGTTGCTTAAGTTTGCATCCAACCACTGAACAGTGAATGTGAATAAACGTTGAAAGGGAGTGACTCGAAGTTTTGATTTAGCCCTAATAGCTCTTCTGCACAGAAATAAGTCGTCCGGTGGGTTAGATGTTTTCCAGAGCGACCTTGACGACGAGATGCCAGATGAGGGCAGATTCGAAGGTTCCGAATGAAGGTTTCGAACTTGACGATATTTTACTCGGCTGTACAACGTTGTGGGAATGAATCATCTCCCGAATCCACAGCCTAATCCACTCTTGAATCTTCTGCCGAATTGTCAGTCGAATACTCGCCCCAATCGGTCAAGTGTACCACCGAATCGACTCTAGAATCTACTTTCGAATCATAATCGTCATCTGATGCCTATGATCAGACCTCGTAGTGCATGAGAGGATGACGGATTGGTACCAAGCTAATCACCGCCAGCGACGGTCACTCTACCAATTCACTCCCACATCATCTGGCGAATCCTCAGATCGAACAGAAGCCTCCAGTCAATGCTCTCGCTTGTGTGTTGACAATGGCTCTTAATAACCGTCCAGGTATGATTTATATGCCGAGTCATTGCCAAGTGATCCATTTGCTAGGACCTCGATCAAAACTAGAAACTTTCGCCTTGTCCTCGTTAGATTAGTCAGTAAAGTCCACAGTCAAGTCGAATACTCAGCGCAATCCACTCTCGAACCCTAAATCGAAAACACTTTCAAGCATTTATTAGAAACATCTGTCGATTCCACTTGTTTCAATAAAACAAACAGTAAAGGCCCCAATATAGATACCTGAGGGACCCCATAGTTTGTAACACACGGCTTACACGTACCAACAGCGGACTCAATTAGGAATGGTCTGTTCTTCAAATACTCAGCGTTTAATGCTGTGTGCCCCGTGAAGGTACAAGAAGGGCAACCAGAAGGACAATCAGGGCCGGTACGCTGGGTATACCCGGGAATTTAAGATCGGCACTCACCAGGACCTGAAAACAATGCGAATCTCAAAATTCCCACACTGAAGCTGAAGATCGTATGGCTTGTAGCCGATCTTGAGCATCTGTGGAGATAATTTGCAAACAGTTTCAAATTGACAGTGGTGTGAAACTAATAACCACCCATGAGGCGAATTGACTCAGAGCATGCAACCAATGTAAGTCTCCCTGTAGCTCCAAATCACATCCGGGAAAGCAGTTAAATCGGCGGCCGTGGCGTTGTGATGATGATTGGTGCATCGACCCCTACGCACTTGAGCCCACGCAGTCCAGGTTCGATCCCCGGCACGAGCAAAATACTTTTCAAGGCCCCACCTCTTTCGAGTCACTGATAATGCTCAAAGAGTTCAACTGTCTAGAAGACAGCTTCTCAAGTAGCAACGTCCCCTCATGCCGGGAACCTGGGTGGGGGTAGTATAGGATAGGGTATTGAGTAGATGCTGGATGTTCTTATCTCGACAGGCATCTTCGGATCCAAAGGCCTAGGTGGCCGCCGTGGGGTAGTGGGTAGGTGCTGGATATCGTATCTCCACAGGCGCCTTCGCCTGTGCCACAACAACTCAGTTCCGGCCCGAAACTGTAGGACAACGCAACAGACGACGCCGGAGTCTAAGGTGGCACATCCAGGTGAAGAATGACCTCTTTAGACAGTTGGCCAGAGATCACGCTAGCTGGAGAGGCCAACACGCCCAGATTCAGATTATCCCCAGACTGTAGCTCCACACAAATAGAAGCAAAAGGATGCCCTCTAGCTCCCAGTCTGTTCTATGAGCGATGAAAATGGGGATTTATGGGCGGCAGGGCTGAACATGGTCCGAGAAGAACTGCAGACAACTGGTTTCACGTTTTCACTGGTCACGCTAGGTGAATAGGAATCCCCGACATTGCCGAGGAGCAAGGCCAATCCTTGGCTTAGGCATTCATAGTAGCTAGCGAACAGAAAACAAAAAACTACAAGGATACTCGCACATCTCACAGCCTGCGGTACGTCGATATGTCGGATCCAACCGTCAACTGAAACTAAGCCAATTGGGAGTGATCCCGATTCTTTTGGGAAACTCCAATGTTTTGGTAACATCTGATTTTTCTAAGTCCGGTGTGCTCTCTAAGAATTGTCAGTGGCTGGAGTGAGGTGTAGAGGCGATTTTGCAGCAGCCACTTAGCACAAGCGACGGACTGGTGAACCAAATCTCTGGTTTGGCAATATCACAAGGAACTTAAAATCTGGTCGAGGTCATGGCAGTCATGCATCAGATCCCACCCGCAGGCCAAGCCCCGATCTTCAATTGCCACTTCGTTGTTGGACCTAAGAGAATTGAACTGTTGCCTACTCTGCCTGAGCTAATCAGGAAGCCACTCATGACTTGAGCAGCTTCTAATCAGCTTCTCCGGTGTCGTCTATAAAGGCATATCAGCTCTAGCGCAGCCTCGCTTGCCTCGCTCACACACTTGCAGTTGCCGCTACGATACTGCACAAGCGTTGAGTTCACTGTAACCGATGGAAGGCGCTCGGCTTCTAGAATTCACAAAGTGGCAAAACGCCGCACTGAAATCCCACGAGCTGTATCCTTGCGTACATCTGTTTAAGACAAAGGAGTGGCTATTCTTCAGCCAAAAGCCACTTGGGTGGACTTTCCCATGAGGAATCCCCTTGTCCTGGTGAAAGGTGCTTTTTGCAGTTTACCATGGCAGTGAATGTGGTCACAGTCTTCTTATCCTCATCAGTCCGCCGCACTGGTTGGAAAGTCCACGAACAAGAAGCACATCAAGAACCAGAACCAGAATTAACCAATTAAAAGGCTTTACCAAGGAATTTCAATCCACTGCCGTCAGCAGCCTTCTCCTCCATCCATCTTATCGGCTTCGGCTGCCTTTGAAGTGCGTTAAGCAGTTCCAACGATCTCCTAATCTTATGTCATCTTCACACATAAGAGCATCAACGCATGAAACGTCACTAGCAGCCACAGACTAGTCGCGTACAACCGTAGCCTCACCCCGTGTGCAAACCTCAATTGTGTACCGCTTCGAGCAATCAAAGTGCCACCGGCTGGCGGAGACACGCTTGAACCTACCTCACGCCAAACGGAGCCCATCAAAAGCGGCCATGAAGAAGAAGAAGAAAAAAGATTTACGAGGTCCGGGTGACCGCAGCAAATGGTATGACCAGCATCTCGCGTGAAGTGCGAGTGAGCGCCCGTCTTCCCATGGTCCAAGCAAATTGGTAATTACCGCCCAACGGAATACCGACACTCTGTCTGCCCTGGGTGCTGACTAACAGGGGCGGCTATTTAGAGGGCATTCTTAGAAATTCGGGTTTTATGCCTTCCCGTGGCACCGAGACTTCCCTGTGTGCCAATTAGCCGCGCTGGCCGGCCGGTCGAGATCTGGTATATAAGCGAGGTGTCAGCCCAAGTCCATATGCAGAACATATTCAACATGCGTAGTCATTTGGCAATTGGTGAGTACTCAGGTCTACTTCGTTCAAAGGACATCCATCTCATCGCGACTTCTCCTTCACAGTTATCCTCAGTCTGGCGCTGGCCTCAGGAGCCAAGGTGCCCCCACGGAAGCAGCCGCCACCACAGCAGACAGCAGAACTGCGCAGCTTGGTCGAGAACGCTGGCAAGGCTCTGCTCTACTCGCAGAACGAGTACTTCTCCGACGAGGATGCGCAGAATCACGCAGACGGTGACGCGGAAGATGACCGCAAGATCAACCGACCCGAGGACGAGACGGATGAGCACTACGACAACGGCCAAAGCGCCTACTCAAGCCCTCGACCGTTCATTGAGAAACTCCCACCGTACGCCAGCAGGAATCCAACCCATCCCATCAGCAACAGCAAATTTTCCGAAACCACCACCACCCCACCGTCGCAGCCACCATCACCAGCCCTGTCAGGCGTCCAAGGACCAATCGGACCACCGTTCGTCCTCCCGCTTCACCCGTACTTCTCCGCACTGATGATGCCCAACATGAACATGAACCAGGGATGCTACAGCGCCCCATCGCCCCCAGTGCCGCCCCCGATGACCAGACTCTGGAGCTATCCAAACTTTGACTTCGGTCTCCATGGCGGCTGGGGGTCTCACCCGTCCACTCCAGGCGGCTCTACGAACCGCGAAGGAGCTGCAGGACCTGTTGGTCCCCCAGGCCCACCGGGGCCAGCTGGACCACCCGGACCACCTGGTCCAGTCGGGCGGCCAGGCCGCCCTGGCCCCCAAGGTCCACCCGGGACACCAGGCGCACCGGGATCGTCGGGCAGCACCACTGTCAATCCGATTGGACACCAGCAGTACTGGTACGCGCACAGCAAGCCGCTCCTGCACTCCGCCCAGTTGAAGGCTCAGGACAAGGACGAGTGAGAGGGAGATGGAGCAGACGAAAAATAAATTGATTCGCTTTTGGAAAAAGAAACGCGTGTTTTGAGTTGATTGGGCTTTCTTTCGCAGAACATATTCACTTGAGCTCCTAGCGCACAGCACAGTCTCTAGGCAGCAGCTGAACTTTCAATGTCGCGAAGAGAGCAACGCACTGCCAGTGACCCACATCGAGTTCCATAAACGATTTTACGATTCACATCACTCACAAGCGCTTATCGTTTATCTGCAAGCTGACTGAAGCAGTACACGCTTTATGGCCTCATAAACCCTTGACGCACAGTTTCAGGTTTCTTTTTGTTTGTTTTTCAGTTCATTGCAACACTCGAGTGCGCCAAATTCGAATGTAGGCCAAGAAATTTGTGTAGACCATGATCTGGGGCAATGGGAGTATCCTGCGTCCTAGTATCCTGCGTCCTAGACGCACTCGCTTGTCCCTTCTTGAAGGAGTCAGGACGACGGAGGGGGTGGAAATGGCGATAAGGACAATGTGAAAGAGGCGATCCTTCAGCATATTTATAGTGATCGCGTTGGTGAGCGCATTCAGCTTATCACACCCGCCGAGGGCAGTGTATATTCCCTCGCTATGGTTACAGCTTCGAAGACGCAACACCGATTAGGAGAAGCATATTACCCTCCACAGGAGGGAACGACGTGACGGAGGCCGCTTCGCTTAAGGGGACGCACACAATTGGAGGAACAGCAGAGATGTTCGGAACTGGATCATCTTCGCGAGAAGGGCCTTAGCTGGAGTCACCACGGTCAGCAGCGCCATTCAAATGAGAGTGGAAACATTTACAAATGTTAAGACCAACAACCACTGTGAGAGCTGAAAAGGTACGGTGAGTGCAGCTCATGGAACAACAAGACCTAGACCCACTGCGGGAGCTGAGAAAGTACGGTGAGTGCAGCTCATGGAACAACAAGACCTAGACCCACTGCTGGAGCTGAGAAAGTACGGTGAGTTCAGCTCATGGAACAACAAGACCTAGACCCACTGCTGGAGCTGAGAAAGTACGGTGAGTTCAGCTCATGGAACAACAAGACCTAGACCCACTGCGGGAGCTGAGAAAGTACGGTGAGTGCAGCTCATGGAACAACAAGACCTAGACCCACTGCGGGAGCTGAGAAAGTACGGTGAGTGCAGCTCATGGAACAACAAGACCTAGACCCACTGCGGGAGCTGAGAAAGCACGGTGAGTGCAGTTGATGGAACGACAGGCGACTGACTTCCTCTTCAAAGCATTGCAGTTGTCCCCTGTCCATCATACTGATTAGCCTCGGCCTGACTATCGAGGGGAATAATTGCAATCTCCATGGCAGTTGAGGCCTTCCTGATCGTTTCAGTTCCCTTTGGCGCCATTCGCAAAACACTTGGCAGATCATTTGCCATTAATTTGGGCCCTGCCCGGTTCTATTTCTGGGACCATCTATAGTTGGTCCTTAACGGGTGGCAGTGGACAGTGGTCTTCAGTCGGTGGCAGTGGCTCAGTGGTGGTGCCACCGTGACTCCACGCAAGCACTGCGGCTAGCGGCCCCTTGTGCATATATGGAAGCTGCTGCATCCTTTGCCGTCATCTAGTCGACGAACTTACACTGACCCTATGGCGATCAAGACTGCAGGCTAAGTTCACAATTTTGTCTTGAAGCGATTGTCGACTTGTGGTTCGAAACCTAAAAGCGAACACATCACTGATTCCAGCCTTTCGTTTTTATTCCGCTTATTTTGTCGGGTAAACAGAGTGCATGTACAATACATACCCACTTAAACAGATTGCAGGCGGACCTAAGTGAGCCGTGGCCCCACCACGTCTACCCACTCACCTAACCTAACCCAACTACCTTAACAGATGCAATTTGGCCGCTTTCGCACATGAGGCTTTTTAAGCAAGATTGCTTCAATGGGAGTGTGATTTCCACGAAATTGAAAAGTCTCCAGTGGTGCTGGCCGGTAGTACTTCTACCGTGACGAAAACCGCACTGTTCATCCCCCACCCCGGGCTCGACCATAGCTCTATAACGCGGTTCCAACACCTTAGCGTCAACTCATCGAAGGAGTCAAATCCAAAGATGGTGTGTTGCTTTCCAATGAGGTGGACGTCTTACGCAGATGGAGCTGCAGAGGATGGCAGGCCCGTAGTCTTGAGTGGGGCAGGGAATAGTCCAACGGTGGAGGAAGTCATTTTGGCGATTAAATCGCTAAAAGTTGAGGTGTAGATGAAATCCCGCCAGACATGTTTATGGCTGTGGGTAAAGAGGGAGTTTTGTGGCTCTCTCGTCTCATTAAAGTGGCCTGGAAACGTGGTGAGAGTCCCACTTTTTAAGAAGAGGGACAAGAGAGATTGCTCCGACTACAGGGGCACATCTCTTTTAAGTCTCCCCGGGAAAGTCTAAGCTAAGGTGTTGGAAGCGCGTTCTAGAGTGCTACGATCGAGCCCAGGATGGGGTCGAGCCCATGATGGTAGAAGTACAATCGACTTCCGAGGCGGGCGTTGAATGCGATTCCATCGGGCAGGCGAGCGCTTGCCAGCCCCAGGACGAGGTGCTTGGACCAAGTCCAAAAACTCCCCTCGTTACGCTTGGGCGCAACTCCTGATGAATTAGAGTCGATGGCGGAGGATCGAGTTGGAGATCTGTTGTGTGTGGTTTATGCCCACGAGTGGAGCATGCGGGTCAGAAAATAATGATGATTTGTGAATTTAATCTAAATTATTTCAAAACGAACCTTGCTCTTATTTTAAGCTGCGGAAGGAAGTACACCTTATAACATTTTCCTCCGGCAACGCTTTCGACTGCCTTCGACTCTGATTTCGGGTGGGTCTCCACGCAGCTGACTTCGGCTCTGACTTCGGATCCTACTCCGACTCTTCATTCAGCTTTGACTTCGACTGACATCGACATTGTTTTCGAACCTGGTTCTAGATCGGCCTTTCTCTTCAACTCTGACTTCGGCTTGGACTTGGTTTAAACTTTAGCTTAGACTACGTCTTCGACTCTGTGGTTCTGACATAGTCTCTGCCTTTGAATCTGACTTCGTCTCTGTGGAGGTAAATGCCGTCAGGAGCTAGTGTCTGACACAGTTTAGTGTTAGCTCGCATTTAGACGGGGAAAGGCATGATCAACGAAAAACTAATATCTCGCAAGGTAGGCTTTGCAGTTGGGGCTCGCATTGAGCCTACCTTACGAGACATCAGTTTTTCGTTGCTTGTGCCTTTGATCATGTCAAATGCAAACTTACACTAAACTGTGTCATACACCAGCCCCTGATGGCATTTGCCTCCACAGCTCAAGCCAACGCAAACAGTGTCCTTTGTCTTCTCTCAGATTTTGAATGCAATCGGTGACTAACATCATTTCTAGACTCTCTTGTTGCCCCACTCAGGAAGACTCAATTCAGTCCAGACAGAAACCTCCTGGCAAAGGGAAGCACACCTCGCAGCAGTCACTGTTTATGTACCATACCACAGAGCATAACAAATCCGAGTAACGTAAGACTTCGGGAATGACTTCATCCAATTTCATCATCAAATTGTTGCTTGTGATGTGAAAGGTGTTTCGATTTTTGGCACTTCTTCAGATTTCCCATCAGAAGTGACTCATTAGCGAGCACACTCTAATCAGCGACTTGATCTCTCCTCTCATCCCCAACTGACTGTGGCACAATTGATTAGCTTCTGTTTAATTTCACTTTCTTTTGCAGCTCGGCCATCTGTCAGCTCGTGTTTGATATTGAGAGCTAAGCGCAACGACGCGCAATGATGGCTTGTTGAAGAATAAACGCAGAATAACTGGCATCAAAAAGCAATTCCGTACGAGAGCTGTTTCTCGAAGGACCAAGTCGACTGATCATGCCAGTCCTGCTGTAAGGAGCAGACAAAAGAGGATGAAGGATCCTCGGTCTGTTCGAGAGAAGTTCTGAGTTCAATCTTTGGTCCTTGCTGATATTGGTGGAAGAAGATTCAAGCACTTTGTCGGCTCAACCACAACTCCGGCTCGAATAGCCTTCGACTCCACATCGGTGGGACAAAGCAGAAAAGGATACCCACGGAACCGATGGCGTTCACAAGTGGAGAAGGACATCGGTCAACGTAATTGGAGGCAGCTGGCTCAAGGTCGTGCCAGCTGGAGGCTGAGGCACAGAAGCAACCTAGACTGTAGCGCTTGTAGAAGAGGAACCTAGTTTCCAGCCCATCACTTTAACACAGATGGCTCCAAGCCACCGTCCATGTCCCTGTGTCAGACTCATCGGGGAGAGGACTCCTTCTGAAAGGCGGAACTGTTTCCTGAGCTATCCAGTATCGAATGTGTTTTTTTTTTTTTTTTTGTTTTGTCGGAGATTTTTAACACCAAACTGGAGCACTTAGACTTTTGTACTGCCACGGAATAACCTACTTTTGCTGCAATTTCTTGGTCATCCGAAGGAAGACCAGCAGATGGGGAGCCTACGTCATCTGGAATGGCATCAAGGAGCTTCAGTCAACATGTTTAGCAACCATATAGCGGGCTCACGGCGTTGCTCGGCGTCAATGTGCCTGCGTCACAATCTTATATGAAAGTAGGCTCGAACCGATCGCAAAATATACCGGCTTGACTTCCTGTCGAGGACCAATTCCAATTTGATCTACTCCTCTGATGGCCGCTTGCCAGTGATCTCTGTCTGGACAACCGGAAATCAGTTGAAGGTGTGGGGAGGGGAATGTTGACTGAGGCCCCGGTTCACCCGGACTGTAGTGCAAGCCAAAGAAGGATGTCATTTGTGACTTGGACAACTGCTGTCGATCTTGATTTTTTGTGGGACGGAGCCATGCTCGACAGCATACATCTTATTTATCCTCATTTACCGGCACGTTCCTCGCGTTCTTTTTATCGCTGTGTGCGCTTTCACTGCGCCCAGTTCGGAACGCGCGATGATGTCGATGTCACCTGCGTTACCCTACAGTCGGACTGACTGGTCGGAGTGTTTAATGAGTGCGCGAGAATCACCCTGAGTTACACAAGGAAGTTGGTGGAGGCACGGGTGGGCATGTAGCAGGCATGTAGCTTCTCCCATGTGCATGTAGCGTCAAACGACAGAACAAACGGCAGCCGGCTCGGATGTCCTCGAAATGAACAGCTCGGCGCATCGCGTAGGTTTGGTAGGACGCAACCGATCAATTTTCCAGGGACTCTCTCTCTATTATGCGATGAATGCACGGCTTTTTGTTGAATAATGTTGAATATTGGATCTTAAAGCCTAGTCGGCGTCATTGGCTTTGAATGTATGATACTCACACCCCTTTGAGCATACATTGGAGCCTGCCTCACATGCAACTTAGTCGCACTCTAAGCGACGAACGCGAGACAGTGGAGGCGTAGATCGAATATAAACAAGACGTCGAAAGCGAGCCCTCTACCAATGGTTGCGTTCAGCTTGGAGTTAAGTCTGTCACAGAACGGATGTATACCCGCGCTGCACCCGATCGATCCTCTAAATAAAGAGGGCAAATCGGGTCACGGTCTAGGCCCACTTTCTACCAGCTGCATGGCCTCCTCATTCACCTCACGACCGATTACCTGATCTGGACGTGACCTCGACCTCGACACCTAGCCTGTTCGTATGCCCCCATCTCACTGCCAAGTGACCACCGACAATCGATTGCTTTCTACAATTACCCTTAATCCAGTTTCAATGAAACCCATCGAATGCATCAGAGTGTGGTACATCCGATACCACAGAGCCTAGACTTTCTACCGTCCATCAGATCGATCGCTTTCATTTCCTCAAAAGTACACAAAACAAAAAAGAACCAAAAAAAAAAAAGATCATCCACAACCCGAAGCTGTGTCAAATCCAACTCAAACCAACCAACACCTTGGAGTCAACAACCTCTCCGCCGCCGTCGGCTATCTCGTCCGTCTGACGCACAAATGCCGCTCGTAGATGCTCACACAGATACGAGTGCGCTCGGCTCTCACAGAATCCATGAAACAAAACCGGTTTCTTACGGTGTCGCGCTGCGTTAATCCAATTTGAATACTATGCTCACTCCGCCTCACGAGACTCCGACGCAGAGCAGGGAATCTCTAAAATCCCCAGTGTGACAGTGACTTACAAGTGACGAATTAATGGACCATATGGTGGTGCTAGTAGATCCCTAATTTGCATACGATCTGGTCATTCCAGTCGCAGAGGAGGGCCGACATGGACGGACATGTCGTCAGTCATTTCATACAATTGGTTGGGATGGAGGATTCCATTGAATTTCATGGGAACCCGCAGCGATGGTGCAGGGTTTCTCTTTTCTTATTCTTCAAGTGAATTAGTATGCAAATATAATTTTTGGCCAGACCACGACAAGAGTGAGGCTACCAATTAGCAAAGCATTTCACCGTTTCGCGAATGCTAATCAAATTTGAAAGGCGCTTACGACGAGTCGTTCAACCGGAACCGACAGCTTCCTTTTTTCCAGTGGAACGCGGAAGAAGAGAGATGCGTCTGAGTTTGTTCTGACTGACGTTTAGTTTGATCATCCTTTCGGGGCAAATGCATGGCTTTGATTTGGCCCTCTAGTCGTCGTTTGCGAAGTTCCTTAGGCCCGCCAGACTGATTAGACAGTGAAACTTCTCTAAGGCGGACAGCAGCGACACCATTTTGAGAGTCCGTTGTGACGGGGTTGAAATGAAGGAAAATCTTCATGCCGGGACCAAAGCTATTTGTTGGTAAATAAAGGTGTCCCTTATAGAGGGGTGTCCGTAAAGAGAAGTTCCGTTTGAACGTTTAGTTTGAACATCATATTGGGTAAATGCATGGCTTTGATTTGGCCCTCTAGTCGTCGTTTGCGAAGTTCCTTAGTCCCGCCAAACTGATTATTCAGGGAAACTTCTCTAAAGCGGACAGCAGCGACACCATTTTGAGAGTCCGTTGTGACGGGGTTGAAATGAAGGAAAATCTTCATGCCGGGACCAAAGCTATTTGTCCGTAAATATATATAAAGGTGTCCTTTATAGAGGGGTGTCCGTAAAGAGAAGTGAACTCTGCAATGTCCATGATATGGCGTGTCTCCAGTGGAGAGCAAAGGTAACCAAAGATTTCTTTCTTTTCAAGCGAAACCGTCTTTTTACGGCGCTAAAGTTTGGCATTGAATCGGGTCTCATCCGCCAAGATTCTGCAACTTGACGTCTCCAGTTTCACGCACCAAGTTGGTTGAAGAAGAAGTCCTCCTCGACTCGTGAGTGAACCTCGTGCTTTATTCCACCGGATTATGGTCAAAGACTGCCAAGGTCCTTGTTGTCCTTGCATCCTAAATGTCTGCTTAGACTCATTCCGCTGTAGAGCCCGCACAATTTGTGATTGAAATGAATCTTCTCCTCCAATTGCAAATGATCGCTCGGTGAACTTTTCCCTCGAACAGACCAAGACCTTGTTCATCGGTTTTCGTGACTTACTAGTGTCTTTTAAGAGTCTACACATTCTCTGACCAATCATCATCATCATCATCATCTTCTGACCCGTATGCTCCACTAATGGGGTCGCGGGGGTAAACCACGCCAGGCAACTCGATCCTCCGCCATCGACTCTAATTTATCAGGAGTTATGCCCAAGGACTTGGACTTGGTCCAAGCACCTCGTCCTGGGTCTGCCAAGCGGTCGCCTACATGATGGAATCGCAGTCAACGCTCGCCTCGTAAGTCGTGAACAATTCTGGCTAAAAAACGCGCTAATAGCGATTGTGCTGCTTTCTGTTTCGCTGCTAAGATGAATGGCCCCAATGTACTTTTGCAGCCTCCCCTGCTTTATTTTTTACATTAAATGTACAATAGAACCCTTTCCTTCGATTCGAAGACACTCCGTAAGACGACAGAAGACCTAGGCTCGTTGGTTCGGTCATCTACATTGTCTCCTACATAATATACCATTTAATGAGGGCGCTTCCCGCCGCTCAGTTTGATGATTGCGAGTCTCGCATCTCATGTTGCATGTCTGAATAGGTGGCAGCGACTATGAGTGTGACCTTTCATTCGCGTCCCCTTGAGCCTGATATGGAAATAGTCTGTAGAAGCTTAGCATCTGGGAATTTTGGGTGGCAGTAAGCTAAACAGTAAGCCCAAGGTTAGGTTAGGTTTAGGAAGGGGAGTGTGATGGTTGAACATCACTTCCACTCGGAAGTCACTTGAGTTCCTTCATTTGTGGCGAACACAGTCTATTAACCTATCCTCTGCCACGTGATGGCTTAATCCTGGCTTAATCCGATATATCTGCATTCGCTGAGTCTGCAGTCTCTGTGAAGAATCTTTGGCCCAGCGAAGCTGCACAGCTGGACAGTGGCAGAGCAGATCGTCGCGGTTTCTTCCTCCTCCGGCAGAGATCGCATTCCATTTCCGGAGCATTGTTCCGACCTGGCAGGGCCCAGTGACCACTCCGAGGAGCACACGGAAATTTCTTTGCTTTGCCGTTATTAAGCCATGTTGATTTGTCTTGAAGCCGATGTCACAACGCCCAGTTATAACGCCAATGAGAGTTCTGAGACTCGGTCTACTCAGTCTGATCAGGTCGCGTGAGCGCGGTGGGCCACAATTGCTTTGTTATGAGGCATCCAGTGTCGCAAGACCATCTACGCGTTCCAAGCTTTAGTCGATATTTGGTTGTAGCGATAGGCATGGACGGCAGGTCCCCGTCCGGAAAGAACCCTTTCTAGCGAGTTCGTCGGCTTCGCAATTCGCTCATAAGTTGGATGCTGAAATACTTGGCCATCTCGTTAAGAGATTGGCGGCAATTAAGGGACGTCTTGGAGTTAATTGTGATCACTGCCTGGCTATCCGAATAGATGACAATATTACATTGTTTTGTAGCCATGACAGAGCTCCTTTAATCGCTATAGTCTCTGCCTGAAAGACGCTAGGTAGTCGGAAGAACAGCTGAAAATTCCCACCCACACCCACTCCTTCGCCCGTCTTCGATCCAGCGTCTGGTGTTCAGACGTCCAGTGATATCTGGGGGCTATGCTGGTTGAGGAGTTTTTCTCGAAGCTGAGCTTTGGTGTATCGTGAGGGCGATGTTTCCTGGCTTGCGTTTAACAATAATTCAACGAATGAGTTTCTTGTGTCTTGGTGGTCAGATTCAAAGCCAAGGATCGTTTTAGTCTTCATCTAAAGAAAATGGGACTAGCCTACCACTTTATAGGCAGAGGCTGTGGCAGTGAAAAGGAAGGAGCGGATACCCCTCTCTACCTCTGACACTGACCCAGTCTCTGCCAGTTGAGACGTAGAACTCTGAGACCTCCAGTATCTAGCCAACCCGACCTTATCAATGGATTTCTGCCAAATGTTTGATTTTTTGACATCCAATTCCAGTCTCTGTCGTGTTATGCACTAAAGCCTTGTCAAATGATACATTAACATACCGTCCATGGGATTGAATGTCCTTGCTGTGTGCACAGTCAATGACTTGCTCTATGCTCTCCGCAGCATTACTGTTCATAAATTCAAAACTGACCGCAAATGCCGAAGAACTTGATGAAGTCCCACAAGGTTCAATGCTCAGACCAATAATGTACCAGTAATCCCGATCACGACGGTCCTCTGTGTGATTATGTGAGACTCTGGAGCGTATCAAGACGTGAGATTCAAGTGAATCAGGAAGGATTTATGCTCCAAGACCGCTGTACGTGCCTTTCGGTCACACCCTGCACGAGGTGCCCCTGCTTCTACTGAATATAGCGGATCTAGAGTGGAAAACTCGATAAAACCCGCAATCCCAGGTGTGTAACAACCGTGCCTAGGGACGAATGGCACTGCGTGACCGTGTCCCTAATGGTGGACTCTGGAAACCTGGGGCAATCTGGTTTCAATTAAGTCCTCCTCCTTACTCGTGGGAATACAATTAACTCCAGGGAGCTCTGGTGCGATTGAGTCAGGCACCAGCGATACCCAAAAAACCGACACAAACCAATTTGCAATCTCCTTGACGGAGGAGGAGGAGGATATCCTTCTCCAATCCCCAGCTAGGCAGTCTTCGGCTGACCTTTTCATCGCGGATTATGACTCCTGCTCCGTCGCCAGCTCGGTCAAAGCACTCAGTATCGTCAGTGACCGCCCTGCGCAGTAAAGTCAAGAACTGCCAGCTGGCGGTACGTTTATTTTTCTCAGAGGGATCAGGTAGCTCAAGAGGGACCGACACGGGTAACCTTCTATCAGTTCATTCCCAGACTGCTTCTGGCTGCAGATTGCAGCCACACTTGGGCCAGCATAGGCTCGTTATGGTGCTTTTGAAATGGAGCACACATACATTCTCCATGTGGTCCCGCTGCCAACTGACATTTGCTGGCTCCCAAATCTGTCCCTTCATCGTCAACCAGTCCACCACGAATGCGATAGCAAGACTGTCCATAAAGAGAACCCACCTCAAAAAAAAAAGACCTCGGTATTCGGCCATCGATTCCCCTCCAAACACAAACACGGACAAACGTCGATCTCGCATCAAGAATCCAATCAAATCCCCACCCGCTCGCAGGCAATCCGAACGAGAACCTCCGGGGAATCTCATCGGCCACAATCGATTCCCCCCGAAGCGGCCAATTCAGGCGTCCAAGTGCAACTCCAGCCATTGTCACCTCATTTGGCGGATATTGTGCTGTCGTCTCCAAACAGCCGCACCGAACTGGATCAAGTGGCATTACACCATACACCGCTGCCATCCAGATCCACTCCCGATAGTCGGCCGGTCGGCGGTTCAGCTCTCGAGCCGGGCGCACAGCTCATCTTGACCCCGATCTTGAACCAGTGCTGCCGTTGTGTCGCATTTTCCCCATCTCGCCCGCCGACAATGGCACGAGGAAATGTGCCAAGACAAAACACGGCGAGGAAACTTTGAGAAAATCTTCGACAACCCAACTGCAACGCACCGACCGAACATTCAAATCGGTTTTACTTTCGCTCAGCCGGAATGGAAACGAGCGATGCTGTGTGCCCGCCGCCGCTCGGAACTGTCTGTCAAGCCATCGGCTCGGGCACGAGTTCGGGCAAAGAGGAAGACCGAAAGAAAGTTTATTTTGGTTAATAAATCAATATTTGTTGTGCGGAGATGGGAATGCCAATGCAAATGACCACCAGAATCCAATCCAACACACAACAAAAGCCCGCACACACCACGGCCCGGGCTAGTGACGAGCGAGCGAGCGGTTCAGCGGTTCAGCGGTTCTCGCGAAATCCCCACTACTTTGCCTCCTTCTCCTCCACCTCCTCCTTCTTCAGAAAACTTGTCAAAAAAACAGAGAACTTACCACCAACACCAGCGCATCGCCGCCGCGCGTATCCAACAACAATGCGAGACCATTCACTCGAAAGCCAGGAGAAATACAACAAAAACAAAAAAAGGTAAAATCAATGTATCTCAAGCTGTTTCTCCTCCGGTGGAAGAATTCAATTTCTCGGTATCGATGGGTTTTCACTTTTTTTTCTGTTTTTCTCGCTGGTTTTTGCAGCCACAAGGCCAGTGATATAAAAGCCTCGGAAGTCGGAGTCTTTGGCTATGACATTCAGAGAGATGCGCTTCCCGACAGTTTGGATTACTCTTGGTACGCAGCAGCGCCGTTCCCAGAGTTTTAGGCGATTTTAACCGATTTTCTTGTGTTTCAGCATTTTGCGTGGTGCTGTGCTGGCTGGACGGAGCCCGGGCAGGACCGATGAGTCGGCGAGGATTGCAGGCGTTCGACGCCGCCGACGGCTTGACGGATCAGCAGCGGGAGCCGCCGTCGGACTTTATGCGCGGCCCCAGGCAGCAGCGCTTTCCGGCCGAGAAGGTGTCCGACGAGGACGACGACGCTACGTTAGAGGATGACGACGAGGAGTACGACAGGCGCAGTCTGCAACGCAGCACCAGGGAGATCGCCCAGCGACCCGTTGCCGACGTGGAAGACGAGAGCGCGATCCCCGCAGAAAGTGTTGCACCGGCGACAGTGGTCGACAAGAGGCCGTCTGTCCTCGAGCTGCTGAGCTCTGCTCTGGATAAGGCCATCGAGGCCACATCGAAGATCCCCACCCAGCAGGTGGCCAGCGACGCCGCCGGCGTGTTCCACATCCTGGGCCAGGTCTTCAGCGAAGCCATCGACAAGGTGATTGGCGGAGACGACGGCCCCGAAGAGGCGGCCGAGGTCGGAGAGACCGCCGGCGAGGTCGCCACCGAAGCCAGCGACGACAAGGGCCCCGAAGACCCACCAGCCCCAGCGCCGGACACCGAGCCAATGAAACCGGACCCCGACCAGGAGCCCAGCCAAAGTGATAAGGAAATTGTGAACAATCTGTAATGTGGCGAGAACCGTAGGATAATAAATTAAATTATTTATTTATTTGTTAGTCAGTGTGTTTGTTGTTCAGCCCATCGCGAGAGCCGCGGATCTCTGCCGATCTCGCAATCAATTAGCACATCGGCCACGACGTGCTTGTCAATTAATTCGTCATCTCGCGGCCGTGAGGAGGTCGGAGTGAGGCGTGGAGTCTGAGAATCTGCTGTGGCCGCGGTCCAGAAGTGAAATGGAAATTTCTACTTTTACTTTCCCCACAGGGGTCGGCGACTTGCTGTGACTGATGTGTTTTGTGCAGTTCTGGCTAATTGAGCTGTCATTCGGCTCGTCTCGGCATGTATGCGGCGTGGCGCAAGAGCGGGAGTAATTCGCGGCTGCAGCCGTGTTCACGGCGCGGCGTGTTCTGGCGGAAATTAATTAGGGTACACGGTATAAAACCGAATTCACCTACGATCTGGGCTAGCACTTGCCACAAGATGGCTTCGTATCTAGATGGTGGACTAGTTGGTAATGGCTTTCTCGGATTGCGGGCCTTGATCGACGTGAGATTCTCGTTGTTTTTGTATCTTTCAGGGTTCAGCCTGTGTCTGGTGACGGCGGTGCAGTCGGCGAGCATTGGACAGGCGCGGTATTTTGACGGCATCGTTTGGGACGCGATCACAGACGACAATGCGAACGGGAGTCTGAGGGAGACACCGTACGAGCTGGCACGGCTGTGGGGTGGTCTCTTTCGTGATGACTACCGGAGGGACGAGGTGAATGGAATCGCGGATCGTCCGCATAGGATACGCAGGCGACGTAAGCACCGAAGGAACAGGAACAAGGTGACGTTGGAAAGCACCGGCAGGCAGATGCCGAATGTAAAAGCGGACCCCTTGGCGATGCTGTTGGAGGGTAAGCAGGCGGCAGAAGACGACGACGACGACTACGACGACGATGGGTACGACGATGGGTACGATGATGGATACGAGGACGATGGCTATGACGACGATGACGACGACGACAACGACGACGATGGCGGCAGCAACAGCAACCAGCAGTCGAACAGGCCGAACATCGGCTCGAGTGGGAGGAAGAGGAAGCCGAGCAGCTCGAACAACAACAACGACGACAACGACGACGATGGCTACGACGACTACGGCTATGACGACGGCTACGATGATGGATACGATGACGATGACGACGACGACGATGACGGTGACAATGGTGCACGGGGCCAGAGCGCGCAGGCCCACAACGAGGCGAATGAAAATGAGCAGGACTACAACAGGAACGTGCAGGAGAGGAACAAGAGGATCGACGTCGTCAATGAGAGCTACCAAGACGCCAACGACGACGAGAATATTTTTGTGGAAATCAAGGACGACGAGGAGATCAAGATCACAAAGGAGAAGATTAAGCCGCCGCCGCCGGAAGAAGTGGTGGAGAAGAAGAAGAAAAACAAGAAGAAAGGCGACGAGGATGAGGACGACGACGATGACGATGACGAGGAGGAAAGTGACGATGAAGAGGATGAAGATGATGACGAAGAGGAAGACAAGGACGAGGAGGAGGATGGAGATGGGGAGGAAGAAGATGACGATGGAGACAATGAGAAGGACGGCGATGACGATGAAGCGGAGGATGACGATGACGACGAGGATGAAGATGGCGGCGGCACACTCTTCGGACTGAGAAGATCGAAGACCTGAGCAACGATACATGCCATGCACGCGATCCATTAGATGTTAGATGCCGTATTTCTGCGAAAGAGAGAGAGTGTGAGAAGTGAAAGTACTGATAGGTAGTTAATTTATTTGAACTAGACTTAAGGATGCAATAAACCGTTTAAAGGAAATCTGGGGTGTCGGCTTTTTTTGAAGCTAAATGGTCCAGCATGGTGCTGGGAATTCCAGAAGTTAGAAGTTTTTAGTGTTCAGCATCTGCGGGCGAGGGACAGCCAATGAATTGACAAGGTCTGGACTTAAGAAGACTTGGACAAGAAAATGTCTCTGGACGGGTGGTGTGCCGATGTCCAATTCGCAGTTTGTCCTAGCCGATGCTTGCTGCTTTCATTCGAAGTTAGTGGAATCCGCGATTAGACGATGATGTAGCTCAAGTGAAAGCATTGCCAATTTGTGGCAAATTTATGTGAGAACTCCCAGCGAGAGGCTAAAAACAGTCATTGAACTGCACTCGCACCAACACTCGCAACAGACGAGTGAAGTACTCCACCTCTGCCAAGTGGTGTCGGCTTGATATGCCCCAAGTCCCGATTTGACATTTGAAGCTCTCTGCATTCGTCGATCACACCAGCAACAACTCCTGAAAGCATGCAAAACCGTGTGGAAGTTCTTTGCAAAAAACACACAAAAATGGCATTCACCTCTGCGGCTTGCATACTTTCAGGAGGAGTCAGCTTATTCCCCACGACCTCTGAAACTGTGTAAAAACCTGAAGTGTACTGGACTCAAGGGCAACGCTGAATCGAGATTTAATTCGTTGTACGAATGACTGATGGAGTGAAACGATTCCGGTGGGGTGTACTCCCCTCAACTTGGTTCTGTTCGATTAACTGTCAAGAGCAGTGGGCAACATCGTGTGGAATGGGGGATCTTGAGCACAGAGCTGACGTTGCGTCCTGGTGATGTGGTATTCTTGACTTAGGTCCTTTTAGACATAACAACTTCTTGGAATTGTGACAATGTCGAGTTCTTAGACACGTTGTCCATTTGGAGTCGCTCAAGTTTTGACGATAGTCTCACGCAGCAGCAACGGGGTATATTGCCACATATTCGCGAAATTCAAACACGGCTGAGCAAAAATAGAGGGAAGAGAGATAGACAGAGGGAGTAGGAGTATAATGCCGGAGATTAAAACCACCGCGGCAAGCTGATCATCGTCCAAGTGTAGGAAATCGGCAAATCCTTGCAGTAGACAATGCACGATACAAGACATCAACAGCAATTTCGGTTTGTCTGAAACTAGAATGGGCGAAATGATGGTAAGCCAAATCGCGGGAGAGTTTCGCAACACATGACGGCTCGTATGCTGGGTTCTGAACTATCTGAGGACTGGCGATCTGCGAACAGTGCCACGGTGACAATGAGTTCCGCAACGAGTACGACTTGAAAGATACGACGCAATGATGAGCCCTGACACGGCCCGCATCAGGAACCTGCTGCGGTCAAGGATATACTAAAAGTGAACAACAACTCTTTAGAAATGTGCAGCACCTTACCTGACCGGCAATCACACATCGAACCAATTAAAATCGAACCACAATCAAGCGCACAAATCTTATCGAAATGCACCCCAGCGCACAGAAAGGACATCAAGCAACACAAGCACCCGCCAGCAGGTACCCGGAGCAGGACGTTCCTCTTCTCGGAACACAGCCGAACACACGTAAGTGCCCTCTAATTGTTCACATGGGAGACATAAAAACCACTAAGTAATTGCCCGCATGGATAGGGTCTTTGGATGCTGCCGTAAAGCCCATAAATTAGCTCGTAATTCAAGCCGATGGACGTCATTGTAAAATGAAATCAACATTTGAATAAATTTACAAATTTTACAGCTTCCCCCCTCCCTTGCCGCCATCCCAGCGCTAGACCGATACTCGAGAACAATCGATTACATCTGACGACCTCTCTCTGAAAGCATCCATTCGTGGGCTGTGCCCATGGAACCCGATAGATTCCCAAATTGTGTTCATCACTCAATTAAAACAATCTCCCCCGTCCATCTGAGACCCGAAGACGACGTGGGACCAGAAAGTCCGAGGCAAGGGGCAGCAGTTCTGCGCCCGAATTTTCCTGTTTTTCCCGAAACAAATCTCCGGGCGTCCAAGCTCTCAAGATCCCCCCTCAAGAAGGAAAAACAAGAACAGCCATCAAAAATGCATCAAACACACGCACAAAAAAGGGGAAGACCAGTTCTCCCGAATGGACAGACGACACGCGACTCCTCCTATTCTTCTTTCACGTCACCCTTCGTTCCCCATTCCAGGTGCAGCATTGACAGGGTGCCCATATAAATGGGTGCAAACGGGTTACGTGTCTCAGACGGATTTAGGATGCGTTCACCTGTAGTCTGCCTTTGCTTTGGTAAATAAATACAAAATTTGTTCATACTCCTTCGACGCATGGGAAGATCGTGGATCCTAACTTTTTTCTCTTGTCCTTTTTGTAGTAATCGTCGTGCTGTGCGCACTTGGTGCCGAGTCCAGCGTCCGCAGGAGCTATCACATTATCCATGGACAGGCGAGTCCGATCATTAGGAGTGTCATACCGGTAGGCGGTCATAGGGGCGTTGAGCCCAATATTCAGGGTAGGCGCACTCAGAGACAGGAGGACTACGACGAGGGTGAGGAGGAGGACGAGGAGGAGGATGAAGAGGAAGACTATGAAAACCAGTATGCTGGGCTAGGTGAGAATGGCGGTGGTCCAGGACCTGGGCCTGGCTACGCTGAGGGTGCTGAGGGTTACTACGACGAGGAAGATGAAGAAGAGGACGAGGAGGAAGAAGAGGAGGACTATGGCGACGAGCGGAGCCTCAACGAGGTGCAAGGACGGCAAGCGTTCATCAACAACCAGTACATCGAAACGCCCAATACCCTGCGCCAAACCAACAACCCAAACAAGCGCCAACAGAACCCCAACCACCGTGCCCCCGTGAAGAACAACAACAACCGCCGACAAAACCAACTAAACCAAGTTCCAAACAGAACCGGCAACAATGGCAACCGTCCAGTCAATCCGAACAGGCGCCGCCCGACGGCATCGCCAAACGTCGATCGTCCAAACATTGCCCCCAACAGGAATCGTCAGCAAGTTACGCAGAAGACAACCCCAGTGCCCCAGGTGCAGCCGGTCATCAACAAGCAGAAACTACAGCTGCGACCAGTCGCCTCGTCGACGCAGTTCATTGCGACCCCTGTCGCCGACCTCATCCTTCGGCTGTCGATATCGCTGGCCAAGCCAGTGGGACACGGCAACACCACCTTCAATGTGCCCATTCGCGTTCACCCGGTCCCCGGATTCAGCAACGTCATCCAGCTGGATGCGAACAAGGCCGAGATTGAGTCCCCGAAGGTAGATCCCGTCGATTCGGTTGCCGTCAATCTGGTTCACAAGCACGAGGACCTCTCCGAGGAGGGCGAGGACGACGAGGAGGAGGAGGACAAGGACAAGGGGACAGATGAGTCTGTGACCGAACTGCCAAGGAAGTGATTTCGAGAAATAAACGCGCTGAGACTTTATGTGTAATGTGGTTTCGATTTACTTTATTTTCACTAGTTCGTGGCTCTGGAGCCATCGAGATTCAGATCGTTTATTTATACTTAAGAGCGAGAGGAAGGTGGGCACTGACAGCCGCATCCTTCTGAGTTGGGGTGTCGCGACGTCAGGGCGCTCGACTTGGAAGCTGTCTTTGGCTCGCCCGCCCGCTTTCATGGCTTGTCGGGGAGACTAACTGCGCGTGCTTTCGTTCGTCCTTTCGATCTGCCGGCTGGTGACGTGTATGGAGAACCCTGAGGGGTTAGATTATATGAGTGCGTGGTGGTGGATGGTAAAGGAGCTGGTGCAGCCCAACCGGAGCGTTCATGTCCATTGCGATCACCAGGTTTCGGTCGTGGAGTGGAAGTCTTATACTTCTCAGTCGTAGTCGATGGTGTAGGTTTTGGCAAAGGTGTTGGGGAAGGTCTTGGAGAAGGTTTTGGGGGGTGTGTTGGTGACGAGGTTGTCGCAGGTGTTGTCGAAGGTGCTGGCGGAGCTGCTTCCGTCGGAGGCTCTGTTGGTGGCTCTATTGGTGGCTCGGTTGGTGGTTCTGTTGGTGGCTCGGTTGGTGGTTCTGTTGGTGGCTCGGTTGGTGGTTCCGTCGGAGGCTCCGTTGGAGGTTCTGTTGGTGGTTCCGTCGGAGGCTCTGTTGGGGGTTCTGTTGGTGGTTCCGTAGGAGGATCGGTTGGTGGTTCTGTTGGTGGTTCCGTAGGAGGATCGGTTGGTGGTTCTGTTGGTGGCTCAGTTGGTGGTTCCGTCGGAGGCTCCGTTGGGGGTTCTGTTGGTGGTTCCGTCGGTGTCTCCGTTGGGGGTTCTGTTGGTGGCTCGGTTGGTGGTTCCGTCGGAGGCTCCGTTGGAGGTTCTGTTGGTGGTTCCGTAGGAGGATCGGTTGGTGGTTCTGTTGGTGGCTCCGTTGGTGGTTCCGTCGGAGGCTCCGTTGGAGGTTCTGTTGGTGGTTCCGTAGGAGGATCGGTTGGTGGTTCTGTTGGTGGTTCCGTAGGAGGATCGGTTGGTGGTTCTGTTGGTGGCTCAGTTGGTGGTTCCGTCGGAGGCTCCGTTGGGGGTTCTGTTGGTGGTTCCGTCGGAGGCTCCGTTAGAGGTTCTGTTGATGGTTCCGTAGGAGGATCGGTTGGTGGTTCTGTTGGTGGCTCTGTTGGTGGTTCCGTCGGAGGCTCCGTTGGAGGTTCTGTTGGTGGTTCCGTCGGTGTCTCCGTTGGGGGTTCTGTTGGTGGCTCGGTTGGTGGTTCCGTCGGAGGCTCCGTTGGAGGTTCTGTTGGTGGTTCCGTAGGAGGATCGGTTGGTGGTTCTGTTGGTGGCTCCGTTGGTGGTTCCGTCGGAGGCTCCGTTGGAGGTTCTGTTGGTGGTTCCGTAGGAGGATCGGTTGGTGGTTCTGTTGGTGGTTCCGTAGGAGGATCGGTTGGTGGTTCTGTTGGTGGCTCCGTTGGTGGTTCCGTCGGAGGCTCTGTTGGGGGTTCTGTTGGTGGTTCCGTAGGAGGATCGGTTGGTGGTTCTGTTGGTGGTTCCGTAGGAGGATCGGTTGGTGGTTCTGTTGGTGGCTCAGTTGGTGGTTCCGTCGGAGGCTCCGTTGGGGGTTCTGTTGGTGGTTCCGTCGGTGTCTCCGTTGGGGGTTCTGTTGGTGGCTCGGTTGGTGGTTCTGTTGGTGGTTCCGTAGGAGGATCGGTTGGTGGTTCCGTCGGAGGCTCTGTTGGGGATTCTGTTGGTGGTTCCGTAGGAGGATCGGTTGGTGGTTCTGTTGGTGGCTCGGTTGGTGGTTCCGTCGGCGGCTCCGTTGGAGGTTCTGTTGGTGGTTCCGTAGGAGGCTCCGTTGGAGGTTCTGTTGGTGGTTCCGTAGGAGGCTCCGTTGGAGGTTCTGTTGGTGGTTCCGTAGGAGGCTCCGTTGGAGGTTCTGTTGGTGGTTCCGTAGGAGGCTCCGTTGGGGGTTCTGTTGGTGGTTCCGTCGGAGGCTCCGTTGGAGGTTCTGTTGGTGGTTCCGTCGGTGGCTCCGTTGGAGGTTCTGTTGGTGGTTCCGTAGGTGAACCGGTTGGTGGTCCCGTAGGTGGTTCCGTCGGAGGCTCCGTTGGGGGTTCCGTCGGAGGCTCCGTTGGAGGTTCTGTTGCTGGTTCCGTAGGAGGATCGATTGGTGGTTCTGTTGGTGGCTCAGTTGGTGGTTCCGTTGGAGGCTCCGTTGGAGGTTCTGTTGGTGGTTCCGTAGGAGGATCGGTTGGTGGTTCTGTTGGTGGCTCGGTTGGTGGTTCCGTCGGAGGCTCCGTTGGAGGTTCTGTTGGTGGTTCCGTCGGTGTCTCCGTTGGGGGTTCTGTTGGTGGTTCCGTAGGTGGACCGGTTGGTGGTTCCGTAGGTGGTTCCGTCGGAGGCTCCGTTGGGGGTTCTGTTGGTGGTTCCGTAGGAGGATCGGTTGGTGGTTCCGTCGGAGGCTCTGTTGGGGATTCTGTTGGTGGTTCCGTAGGAGGATCGGTTGGTGGTTCTGTTGGTGGCTCGGTTGGTGGTTCCGTCGGCGGCTCCGTTGGAGGTTCTGTTGGTGGTTCCGTAGGAGCATCGGTTGGTGGTTCTGTTGGTGCCTCGGTTGGTGGTTCCGTCGGAGGCTCCGTTGGGGGTTCTGTTGGTGGTTCCGTCGGAGGCTCCGTTGGAGGTTCTGTTGGTGGTTCCGTAGGTGGACCGGTTGGTGGTTCCGTAGGTGGTTCCGTCGGAGGCTCCGTTGGGGGTTCTGTTGGTGGTTCCGTAGGAGGATCGGTTGGTGGTTCCGTCGGAGGCTCTGTTGGGGATTCTGTTGGTGGTTCCGTAGGAGGATCGGTTGGTGGTTCTGTTGGTGGCTCGGTTGGTGGTTCCGTCGGCGGCTCCGTTGGAGGTTCTGTTGGTGGTTCCGTAGGAGGCTCCGTTGGGGGTTCTGTTGGTGGCTCGGTTGGTGGTTCCGTCGGAGGCTCCGTTGGAGGTTCTGTTGGTGGTTCCGTCGGTGTCTCCGTTGGGGGTTCTGTTGGTGGTTCCGTAGGTGGACCGGTTGGTGGTTCCGTAGGTGGTTCCGTCGGAGGCTCCGTTGGGGGTTCTGTTGGTGGTTCCGTAGGAGGATCGGTTGGTGGTTCCGTCGGAGGCTCTGTTGGGGATTCTGTTGGTGGTTCCGTAGGAGGATCGGTTGGTGGTTCTGTTGGTGGCTCGGTTGGTGGTTCCGTCGGCGGCTCCGTTGGAGGTTCTGTTGGTGGTTCCGTAGGAGCATCGGTTGGTGGTTCTGTTGGTGCCTCGGTTGGTGGTTCCGTCGGAGGCTCCGTTGGGGGTTCTGTTGGTGGTTCCGTCGGAGGCTCCGTTGGAGGTTCTGTTGGTGGTTCCGTAGGTGGACCGGTTGGTGGTTCCGTAGGTGGTTCCGTCGGAGGCTCCGTTGGGGGTTCTGTTGGTGGTTCCGTAGGAGGATCGGTTGGTGGTTCCGTCGGAGGCTCTGTTGGGGATTCTGTTGGTGGTTCCGTAGGAGGATCGGTTGGTGGTTCTGTTGGTGGCTCGGTTGGTGGTTCCGTCGGCGGCTCCGTTGGAGGTTCTGTTGGTGGTTCCGTAGGAGGCTCCGTTGGAGGTTCTGTTGGTGGTTCCGTAGGAGGCTCCGTTGGGGGTTCTGTTGGTGGTTCCGTCGGAGGCTCCGTTGGAGGTTCTGTTGGTGGTTCCGTCGGTGGCTCCGTTGGAGGTTCTGTTGGTGGTTCCGTAGGTGAACCGGTTGGTGGTCCCGTAGGTGGTTCCGTCGGAGGCTCCGTTGGGGGTTCCGTCGGAGGCTCCGTTGGAGGTTCTGTTGCTGGTTCCGTAGGAGGATCGATTGGTGGTTCTGTTGGTGGCTCAGTTGGTGGTTCCGTTGGAGGCTCCGTTGGAGGTTCTGTTGGTGGTTCCGTAGGAGGATCGGTTGGTGGTTCTGTTGGTGGCTCGGTTGGTGGTTCCGTCGGAGGCTCCGTTGGAGGTTCTGTTGGTGGTTCCGTCGGTGTCTCCGTTGGGGGTTCTGTTGGTGGTTCCGTAGGTGGACCGGTTGGTGGTTCCGTAGGTGGTTCCGTCGGAGGCTCCGTTGGGGGTTCTGTTGGTGGTTCCGTAGGAGGATCGGTTGGTGGTTCCGTCGGAGGCTCTGTTGGGGATTCTGTTGGTGGTTCCGTAGGAGGATCGGTTGGTGGTTCTGTTGGTGGCTCGGTTGGTGGTTCCGTCGGCGGCTCCGTTGGAGGTTCTGTTGGTGGTTCCGTAGGAGCATCGGTTGGTGGTTCTGTTGGTGCCTCGGTTGGTGGTTCCGTCGGAGGCTCCGTTGGGGGTTCTGTTGGTGGTTCCGTCGGAGGCTCCGTTGGAGGTTCTGTTGGTGGTTCCGTAGGTGGACCGGTTGGTGGTTCCGTAGGTGGTTCCGTCGGAGGCTCCGTTGGGGGTTCTGTTGGTGGTTCCGTAGGAGGATCGGTTGGTGGTTCCGTCGGAGGCTCTGTTGGGGATTCTGTTGGTGGTTCCGTAGGAGGATCGGTTGGTGGTTCTGTTGGTGGCTCGGTTGGTGGTTCCGTCGGCGGCTCCGTTGGAGGTTCTGTTGGTGGTTCCGTCGGTGACTCCGTTGGAGGTTCTGTTGGTGGTTCCGTAGGTGAACCGGTTGGTGGTCCCGTAGGTGGTTCCGTCGGAGGCTCTGTTGGGGGTTCTGTTGGTGGTTCCGTCGGAGGCTCCGTTGGAGGTTCTGTTGGTGGTTCCGTAGGTGAACCGGTTGGTGGTCCCGTAGGTGGTTCCGTCGGAGGCTCTGTTGGGGGTTCTGTTGGTGGTTCCGTAGGAGCATCGGTTGGTGGTTCTGTTGGTGCCTCGGTTGGTGGTTCCGTCGGAGGCTCCGTTGGGGGTTCTGTTGGTGGTTCCGTCGGAGGCTCCGTTGGAGGTTCTGTTGGTGGTTCTGTAGGTGAACCGGTTGGTGGTCCCGTAGGTGGTTCCGTCGGAGGCTCCGTTGGTGGCTCTATTGGTGGTTCCGTCGGTGGCCCCGTTGGAGGTTCTGTTGGTGGTTCCGTCGGAGGCTCCGTTGGGGGTTCTGTTGGTGGCTCCGTTGGAGGATCGGTTGGTGGTTTCGTTGGAGATTCTATTGTTGGAGACTCTGTTGTTGGAGGCTCGGTTGTTGGAGGCTCCGGTATTGCAGGCTCCGTTTTTGGTGCTTCTGTTGGAGTTTCAGTTGTTGGTTCTGTTGGTGGGGTGGGTGCAGGCGTATAATGAGGGTGGTGGGGATGATGTGGATAATGCGGATGGTATGAGGGTGTGTGCGGATAATGCGGAGAGTGTTCTTGTGGTGGGTGAATTACTGGGTAGTATCCTGGGTGTTCAGGACTTTCCCCAATATGGCCGTCATTACCAGTTTCATGCTCATAGTATGGTGGACCGTGCTCAAAATGCCCAGGTTCACCTGGTGGGCCTAGCTCACCGTCTTCTCCGGGATATCCAACTGGCCCTTCTGGACCTATCTCCCCTCTATCGCCTTTCGGTCCTTTGGGACCTGCACTACCTTTTTCACCCGCAGGACCTCTGTCACCCTTCGGGCCTTGTGGTCCTACCGCACCCGTATCACCCTTCACACCTCTGTCGCCCTTGTCACCCTTCACTCCAGGTGGCCCTGGAATTAAATCACCCGTGCCAACCCCTGCAGGGCCTGGGGGACCTGGCGGTCCCGGTGGCCCAGCCATGCCAGGTGGTCCTTGTACAATTTTTATAAACACTGGATAGAACGGGTATCCCTCATAGTATCCAAAAGGCCCGAATCCTTCAATGTCTTGAGGAAATTGATGGTGAGGCGGTGGTAATCCAAAAGGCGGATGATTCTCATCTGCAGGACCAATCTCTTCCATCACTTCGCCAACGAGCGAAGATAACTGTTCATACGGGATCTCTTCCCCATAATCCTCAATCACTGGATGCGGGTACGGAAACGTCCACGGATCGAGTCCCTGCCTCAATTTTGGTTTATCTAGCGGTGTCTTGCGGATGAATCCAGTCATCAGTGGTCGGGTTCCGCCATCGATTATCACAGCCAGAAATCCTGAATGCCAACTCAAGGTCAGAGACGTTGAATAAAACCAATCGACTTGCGATTACTTACCGACTACTATCCATGTGACCACTATTCTCATCTTCGTTAAACTGCCGTGCCCGCGATTCCCTTCACTGCTTTTATACGTGTCCCCATCCTCGGGCCTGCTCGATGGCACTAACCTGCCGTATTGGAAGATTTAATTTCCAATGCTAATTTCATCTTCGGTTCAAGAATTTACATATTGCTCCTCATCTCCTGAATGGTGGAAAAATTCGCTAATTGTGTATGTATCCAATATGGATGATCGTGAGTGTAATAAATAAAACGCTGTAATGTAAATCACAGAACCACACTTCATTTAAGGGGAATTTAGTCAAATCTCCAAGTCATTTCGACGCCGCGGCACGCAGCCTGCCACAGGCGGGATGAATAACCCCGTATTTGTCTCATTTAATGTTTGTTTTCCTAAGCAGTTCGTTGCGGAATAAATTAACCGTCATCGGACCATCGACCCAATGTTTAATGCCTAAAAATGTATAAATAATCTCACAGCATACTTGCATGGTGTGTCTTTTGCAGAAAAATCGTGCAAGATACGGTCTTGGGCGACGACATAAAATTCACACTTTAAATAGGGAAATTAGACCGGTTTAGTAATTAGACTGAGTCTGCTGCGTAACTCGGTGAGAGGATCAACATTTCAGAGATAAAGGGCTTTAATCTGGAGCAAATCCCACAGAGCGGCGCTGAAAAGGAAAGTGCTAAGATACGCATGTGTTTTCTTTCACGGCGGCAGGTGATACTCTTCTGTATTAAAATGCGTAATTTCAAGGTTAAGGGATTACAAAATCGAATTTCATGTTAGACTGTCATTTTTTGAAGATCTCTGCTGATGTCGTCGTTTCTGACATATTTACTGAGACACTTAAGGTGGCGCTACAGTCCGGCGTGGACCTGGGCCTTAACCAACAAGTGTCTTCAGCCAGCTCGATCTTCGCACCAGTTTGGCACGCATAATTGGTTGAGGTCGAGTTCGAAGACTTTCCGGGCAGTAGTTTGTAGTGTTTTATTGTTCAGCCTCACAAGACCAGACAGGTTTCCGTACTGGATGCGGTATCCCTTCTTCTGGCTAGATTTCGGTCACTTCAGCCTATTTTTGGGATCTAGTCCTTGTGAATGGAATGGAACCTCGCTTCTTGTACGACTCGATTCTGACAGGACTTTCGATGACTTTCCGACACATTTCGGGCAATAACTCCACGAATAGTCGTTTTCAAAGAGACAAGAGTTGATTGTGTGCGCAGAGCAAGCCACATGCCTTTCGTATTCATACTTTCTGTCGAGCGTGTATTTCAAGGAGGAACAGGTTTTAAGACGTCTGTCGCATAGCCAATCTGTTCAAAATGTTGCCATGGTATTTTCAGGCGAACGATTACACGTACATACTCCATGGCCTGCTAGCAATGTCCGAAATGCGGATAAGTAAGTTTTCATCGATCAAATGAGGTTCCCTAAACACACCCAAGCACATGACTCTTGGCTGCTTAACAAGATGGCCGATTCGCTCGAAGCTATGTGAGACCAAGATCTGAAGACCTGTTAACAGAGGTACACCACAGGGCGGTGTCCTCTCCCGCCTCGTAGCTGCGAGTGAACTTCTACTGACACTTCTAGAAAGGACAGGGTGCAAGGTCATTGGCTACCCAGATGACATTGCTATTGCCGTCTCTGGGAAGTATGTGTTCAAGATCAGTTGTATTATGCAGTCGGCCCATTTCAAGTTAGAACAATGGACTTCAGACTGCGTCAATCCACAGGAAACGGATCTAGTCCTCTTCGCCAGGAAATATTAAATCCTTAACCTTGACTTTCCATGGGTTCCATGGTTTATACTGGACACAAAGTTAAGCTGCAAACTCAAACTATCCAGGAACGTGTTGAAAAGACCTCCACGACGGGTTACAAAATCGACAGACTCACAGCGGCTATATACGGCGAAAGACCTCCGCTCTGGATGCTTCACTATCCTAGGCAGGTTTAGATCCGACACCGATCTCCGATCCAAAGACACCGACCTCATGACACTTAAACCAGTTCACAAGTATGATCAGACACCCAGTATGATCTAAGGAAACGTTCCTTAGATCATACTGGGTGTCTGAACAACTGGCGCTGGATGGTACTCAGTGAGAAGGCCAGGAGGTCATTGGCTTTTGCCAGGACCCGCGCTTGTTCTTTTACGAGTGGAAGGGACCTACAGTTTTACGTCAACTCCGAACACTACTCTCTCAGCATTGTCAGTGACTCGAAAGAGGTGGGATCATGAACAATTATTTTGCTCGAACCTAGGCCACGTAGGCACATGTGCGTAGGGGTCGACTCACCTGCCCACAACGCCACGGCCGCCTTTCAGGCAGAATCTGTGGCGAAAAAGTAAGTTTTGTCCTGGCTAAAAAAAAAAACAATATAACTTGAAGCACAGATATCGTCATATGTTCTGACAGCTAGGGTAGGGAAGGGGGCTGCTAGCGAAATCCAGCACACTTAGACCATGTTGGTCCGTTGCGATACCCACAGTCAGACTACTACCACCGATCGTCCATTCCAGGGATAGAGGCGTTAGTTTGATCCCTGAAACCAGATAAAATTGTATTAACTTTGCTTTCACTGGGATTCGAACCGGGGACCCCACTAACCACGGGCAGGCACTTAACCAACTGCACCATCCAGTCTGACAGTAGCTATCAAATTCCCGAGAGCTGTCACTTTCAACTTAAAGACTTCCCTGAAACGCCGCCTTTCTTTCAGCAAGACATCCAAATTATGTGCGGGGCACTGTGACAATCCAGAGAACGGGAAAGCCGACGAAATCAGAAAAGGGCACTGGTTCCGTACTCTCGACTCGACAAACCGTAAAAGCCCACAACTAAGAGTCTACCTTTTCATTCACTTCAACGAACTGAACGACATCAGATAAGCAGCTTTGCTGTAAGCATCACTTGGAGTTAGTCAATCCGCGTGATATCACACTGTTCCCATGTGACTGCTGTCTGCAGCCAGCCACTTTAACCTAACCCAACTTAAACTATTCCAGCACACACATCTGGCAGTCACAGAAAGAGTGGTCCTTGATACGGTCCTCGTTTGCAGGTCCATCGCTTGCTTTTTTTGACGCAAATGCGGATGCTCTTCTACTTCCTGGCCACTGCCCTGGAGTCCCTAGACGCTGTCCAGTCGGAGGCGAACCCCGGCTGCTTGAAGTGGCTGACTGACTACCACAACGCTTTGATACGGTATGTCGCTCGCTCTCTGTCCGAACGGATTCACGTCCGCCTCTCGTTTCAGGATGTCAACTCAGATCAACCACATCTTTAACATCTCGTTCTTCGTGAACTTCGCCACCTCGTCGGTGGCGATATGCCTGATGGGTTGCTCCGTTGTGATGGGCATCAGCTTTGTGAGCATGACGAGGTACTCCATTGGGCTGCTGAGCTTCCTGGTGTTCAACCTCTTCATCTGCTACAATGGGAGTGAGTTCACTCGGGCGGTGGGTTCCCTTGTTTGCTCCTCACACAAATGCGTTACCTTCTTTTCTTCATTCGACGCAGAGCGCGATGCTGCACTCAGCCGCCTTCTATCACAACTGGTACGATGCTGGCGCCAGCTACAGGAAGAAGATTCTCATCGTGATGATGAGGGCTGCCAAGCCTTCCGTCCTGCAGGCGTACAAGTTCACAGTGTCCATGGAGACCTTCATGAGCGTAAGGCTCGGCTATTTCGCCCACAACTGCTAAGCCTTGAGTCTCCTTTCAGATCCTGAAGTTCTCCTACCAACTGTTCACGTTCTTTCAAGCCATGGAGGGATGAGCGGCTTGCACCACAGCCGACATGACCCACACGCTCACACGCTCACACGCTTAGAGTTTCGGTGGAAGCACGCTAGCAATTGCACTCAATGCCTCGGAGCACCCAGGTAGCTGTGGACAATGGCGCGGCTCGGTGTCAGATCCGAGGAACCGCAAGAGAATCAACGAGGGCCCTGAGAAGAGCTCGAAACCGAAAAGAAAAACTGGAAAAATACAATTAACCACCGAATTTAGGATATTTTATTGACATTGATCAGCGAAGGGAAGGTGGTCTTTGGCAACCGCTTCCTCTTTAGACTAGTTGGCACCACGCCAGTGGCCGGGACTTGCACACCATCAAGGGGTTGCCTTGGGCGCATTTGGAACCTGCTTGGGAAACGTCTTGGTGCTTTAACCGGTCGTCTTGGTGGGCTAATCCACGGCGCGTTCGTTGAAGCCACTGGAGCACCGAGACGTGTTTGCCCTGGCGGAGTGGGAGGATTGTTGCCTTTATCCTTACCTGGTGGACCGCAAGGGTTTAGTCCTGGTGGGCTGGTAGGTGCGTTTCCGCCAGCGGGTGAACCACCTGGTGTCTGCCCTGGCGAACTAGAGTTTGAGTTTCCTGGAGGTTCATTGCAAGTTGGTGGTGTTGTTGTTGGAGGCTCTGTTGTTGGAGGCTCGGTTGTTGGAGGCTCGGTTGTTGGGGGCTCCGTTGTTGGAGTTTCGGTTGTTGGAGGCTGTGTTGTTGGAAGCTCTGTTGTTGGAGGCTCCGTTGTTGGAGGCTCTGTTGTTGGAGGCTCGGTTGTTGGAGGCTCGGTTGTTGGAGGCTCCGTTGTTGCAGGCTCCGTTGTTGGAGGCTCTGTTGTTGGAGGCTCGGTTGTTGGAGGCTCGGTTATTGGTGGCTCGGTTGTGGGAGGCTCTGTTGTGGGAGGCTCGGTTGTTGGAGGCTCGGTTGTGGGAGGCTCGGTTGTGGGAGGTTCCGTTGTTGGAGGCTCGGTTGTGGGAGGCTCGGTTGTTGGGGGCTCCGTTGTTGGAGTTTCGGTTGTTGGAGGCTGTGTTGTTGGAAGCTCTGTTGTAGGAGACTCTGTTGTTGGAGGCTCCGTTGTTGGAAGCTCTGTTGTTGGAGGCTCGGTTGTTGGAAGCTCTGTTGTTGGAGGCTCGGTTGTTGGAAGCTCTGTTGTTGGAAGCTCGGTAGATGGAGGCACTGTTGTTGGAGGCTCCGTTGTTGGAGGCTCCGTTGTTGGAGGCTCTGTTGTTGGAGGCTCGGTTGTTGGAAGCTCTGTTGATGGAGGCTCGGTTGTTGGAGGCACTGTTGTTGGAGGCTCGGTTGTTGGAGGCTCGGTTGTTGGAAGCTCTGTTGTTGGAGGCTCGGTTGTTGGAGGCACTGTTGTTGGAGGCTCCGTTGTTGGAGGCTCCGTTGTTGGAAGCTCTGTTGTTGGAGGCTCGGTTGTGGGAGGCTCTGTTGTTGGAGGCTCTGTTGATGGAGGCTCGGTTGTTGGAGGCTCAGTTGTTGGAGGCTCTGTTGTTGGAGGCTCGGTTGTTGGAGGCTCGGTTATTGGAGGCTCGGTTGTTGGAAGCTCTGTTGTTGGAGGCTCTGTTGTTGGAGACTCCGTTGTTGGAAGCTCGGTTGTTGGAGGCTCTGTTGTTGGAGGCTCGGTTGTTGGAGGCTCGGTTGTTGGAAGCTCTGTTGTTGGAAGCTCGGTAGATGGAGGCACTGTTGTTGGAGGCTCCGTTGTTGGAGGCTCCGTTGTTGGAGGCTCTGTTGTTGGAGGCTCGGTTGTTGGAAGCTCTGTTGTTGGAGGCTCGGTTGTTGGAGGCACTGTTGTTGGAGGCTCGGTTGTTGGAGGCTCGGTTGTTGGAAGCTCTGTTGTTGGAAGCTCGGTAGATGGAGGCACTGTTGTTGGAGGCTCCGTTGTTGGAGACTCCGTTGTTGGAGGCTCTGTTGTTAGAGGCTCGGTTGTTGGAAGCTCTGTTGTTGGAGGCTCGGTTGTTGGAGGCACTGTTGTTGGAGGCTCCGTTGTTGGAGGCTCCGTTGTTGGAAGCTCTGTTGTTGGAGGCTCGGTTGTGGGAGGCTCTGTTGATGGAGGCTCTGTTGTTGGAGGCTCGGTTGTTGGAGACTCGGTTGTTGGAGGCTCAGTTGTTGGAGGCTCTGTTGTTGGAGACTCGGTTGTTGGAGGCTCAGTTGTTGGAGGCTCTGTTGTTGGAGGCTCGGTTGTTGGAGGCTCGGTTATTGGAGGCTCGGTTGTTGGAAGCTCTGTTGTTGGAGGCTCCGTTATTGGAGGATCCGTTTTTGGTGCTTCTGTTGGAGTTTCAGTTGTTGGTTCTGTTGGTGGGGTGGGTGCAGGCGTATAATGAGGGTGGTGGGGATGATGTGGATAATGCGGATGGTATGAGGGTATGTGTGGATAATGTGGATGGTGTTCTAGTGGTGGATGAATAACTGGGTAGTGTCCTATGTGTTCATGACCCCCATACCCACTATCTGCTTCTTCGTCTTCCTCGTCTTCTTCATTGATGTCTTCTTTGTCTACAAAACCATGGCCGGGATCCTGATCGTGTCCAAAACCAGTTTCATGCTCATAGTATGGTGGAACATGCTCGTTCTCGAAGTACCACGGGAAATGCTCCCCCGTTTCGTCTATGCTTGGATGCCCAAAATGCCCTGGTTCACCTGGAGGGCCTGGCTCACCGTCTTCTCCGGGATATCCAACTGGCCCTTCTGGACCTATCTCCCCTCTATCGCCTTTCGGTCCTTTGGGACCTGCACTACCTTTTTCACCCGCAGGACCTCTGTCACCCTTCGGGCCTTGCGGTCCTACCGCACCCGTGTCACCCTTCACACCTCTGTCGCCCTTGTCACCCTTTACTCCAGGTGGCCCTGGAATTAAATCACCCGTGCCAACCCCTGCAGGGCCTGGGGGACCTGGCGGTCCCGGTGGCCCAGCCATGCCAGGTGGTCCTTGCACAATTTTTATAAACACTGGATAGAACGGGTATCCCTCATAGTATCCAAAAGGCCCGAATCCTTCAATGTCTTGAGGAAATTGATGGTGAGGCGGTGGTAATCCAAAAGGCGGATGATTCTCATCTGCAGGACCAATCTCTTCCATCACTTCGCCAACGAGCGAAGATAACTGTTCATACGGGATCTCTTCCCCATAATCCTCAATCACTGGGTGCGGGTACGGAAACGTCCACGGATCGAGTCCCTGCCTCAATTTTGGTTTATCTAGCGGTGTCTTGCGGATGAATCCAGTCATCAGTGGTCGGGTTCCGCCATCGATTATCACAGCCAGAAATCCTGAATGCCAACTCAAGGTCAGAGACGTTGAATAAAACCAATCGACTTGCCATTACTTACCGACTACTATCCATGTGACCACTATTCTCATCTTCGTTAAACTGCCGTGCCCGCGATTCCCTTCACTGCTTTTATACGCGTCCCCATCCTCGGGCCTGCTCGATGGCCCGCGTATGTGTTAGATGGGCACTAACCTGGCATAATGGAAGGTTTGAATTCCAATGCTAATTTTATATCTTTTCAGTGCAAGAACTTACATCTTCCTCCTCATCTCCTCAATGGTGGGAAGAATCGCCAATTGATTGTGTGACTCGATTGGTGTTTTAATATGGATGAGGCAATCCAATGATCGGACCTGACATCGCCCTCGCGAGTGTAATAAATTAAAAGTCCCAATGTTCCACCATGTCCATGATGCTTCTTGTGCAGAAATATCGCACAAGATTCGGTCTTGGTCGTCGACAGATGATACATCATGTTGACTATGTAAATAAGGAAATTAGACCGGTTACATGGTGAGCCGGTTACGGGTACATCTGAGACTGCTGTGAGACACGGTGAGGGGATCAACATTCCCGAGGCCACTTTTTGAAGACAACGGTCCCCGGAGTGTCTTCATCATTGACCGAACAACTTTAAGGGGTTGCTCTGCTCGGGTGGCTCCGACCGAACACCTGTTCATGTACGACTCTCCTACGACGTTTGCCACATTGTATTATTGGCAGGCCAGTTCACGGATCACCAAGCCCAGAAACGTTTCGCGGTGGAAGAACCCATTTTGGTTCAAAAGCCTTTCCCCTGCATCCGCTATCGCCTTTACATGGTCCATATGAGAATGTTTACTTCAAAGTCCAAATTGGTTAAGAAAGCTGTTTGGGATGTACCCAGGAGCCTCATTTAGTTCATCTTGGAGTTGCAAAGGGCTCTCATCAGCGCATGGACAGGGCAAGGGCCCGAAAGTTGGTCGCCCAACTTCCACGGAGTATCAATGCAATGCCGGTAGTTAAACTAACCCCTGCAGGGCATGTTCGACGCTAATTTTGACTCGACTTGTCATCTGACCAGCGTAGCTCGGTGCAGGCCGTGAAAAAGAAAGGTTTTCAGCCACAGGACGAAACACTTGAGCTCTACACTCAGTGTATGCATGCTATACAGTCGTAAGCAGCAAAAGCTAATCACTCAGCACGCGCCCTGCGGCATTCTCCTCCTCAAAGGGAATTTCTTATTCCACTACTAATTGAAAAATTACGCAAAAAGTCCATCTGTCGATTGAATAACAAGGATAATTGCCACAATTAAGTGTTGCCCTGCATGAATAGCCGAACAAAGGCCGGTACCGACGCGTCTCGTTAGTTGGCATACGTGAATTGTCAACCGTCGGCCGAAGAGATCGTCAGTCCTTACGCAACTGTCGGCCATGTTCGAGGCAACCCACTACCAGTACCAACTAAACGACTTCATGGAGTACCCCAACTTGGCATTCAAAATAGTGCTCAAGCCGTTTCGGCGCTCAAACGAGCCGCGGCAATCGCTGCTTGTGTGGGTTTTCTTTTTTTTTGGAGTCATCAACCTGCTGTATCAAAATGCAGGAATAATCATCGCACTCACCGTCACCAGGAGCAAGTGCACCGATATCGTTCGGCAGATTTCCGAGAACGGAGCCATCCTGGGGCTGACTATGGTCGCCATTTGCAAGATGACGCTGCTCTTCTGGTACCGCGAGGACATCGCACGGAACATGGAGGAATTCGAGGCATACTTCCCGGGCAAGCACAGGGTCCACAGGTGCTGTCGCGGCAGTCGCTATAAGGTGCAATACTTTGCGCAGTTTTCGCGGAAACTGATGAAGCTGACTACCATTTTCTTCGTGTTCGCCTTCTTTGTGTACAACGTGTTTCCGATTGGACATTCACTCATCGAGTGGCTGGTCATGGGGCAGCCATTTAAGCAGCGCTATCAGTCGAACACTTGGTATCCGTGGAATGGGAACTCGAGCTTCTCGTATGCCCTAAGCTACGGCTGCCAGGTGTACTCCTCTGTGACCGGGGTGGCATTCATCATGGCCGGCGAGTTCATGCTGTGCTTTTTTTTGACGCAAATGCGGATGCACTTCGACTTCCTGGCCACTGCCCTGGAGTCCCTAGACGCTGTCCAGTCGGAGGCGAACCCCGGCTGCTTGAAGTGGCTGACTGACTACCACAACGCTTTGATACGGTATGTCGCTCGCTCTCTGTCCGAACGGATTCACGTCCGCCTCTCGTTTCAGGATGTCAACTCAGATCAACCACATCTTTAACATCTCGTTCTTCGTGAACTTCGCCACCTCGTCGGTGGCGATATGCCTGATGGGTTGCTCCGTTGTGATGGGCATCAGCTTTGTGAGCATGACGAGGTACTCCATTGGGCTGCTGAGCTTCCTGGTGTTCAACCTCTTCATCTGCTACAATGGGAGTGAGTTCACTCGGGCGGTGGGTTCCCTTGTTTGCTCCTCACACAAATGCGTTACCTTCTTTTCTTCATTCGACGCAGAGCGCGATGCTGCACTCAGCCGCCTTCTATCACAACTGGTACGATGCTGGCCCCAGCTACAGGAAGAAGATTCTCATCGTGATGATGAGGGCTGCCAAGCCTTCCGTCCTGCAGGCGTACAAGTTCACAGTGTCCATGGAGACCTTCATGAGCGTAAGGCTCGGCTATTTCGCCCACAACTGCTAAGCCTTGAGTCTCCTTTCAGATCCTGAAGTTCTCCTACCAACTGTTCACGTTCTTTCAAGCCATGGAGGGATGAGCGGCTTGCACCACAGCCGACATGACCCACACGCTCGCACGCTTAGAGTTTCGGTGGAAGCACGCTAGCAATTGCACTCAATGCCTCGGAGCACCCAGGTAGCTCTGGACAATGGCGCGGCTCGGTGTCAGATCCGAGGAACCGCAAGAGAATCAACGAGGGCCCTGAGAAGAGCTCGAAACCGAAAAGAAAAACTGGAAAAATACAATTAACCACCGAATTTAGGATATTTTATTGACATTGATCAGCGAAGGGAAGGTGGTCTTTGGCAACCGCTTCCTCTTTAGACTAGTTGGCACCACGCCAGTGGCCGGGACTTGCACACCATCCGGGGGTTGCCTTGGGCGCATTTGGAACCTGCTTGGAAAACGACTTGGTTGTCTAATACGGCTTGGCGCTCTAAGCGGTCGTCTTGGTGGGCTAATCCACGGCGCGTTCGTTGAAGCCACTGGAGTGCCGAGACGTGTTTGCCCTGGCGGAGTGGGAGGATTGTTGCCTTCATCCTTACCTGGTGGACCGCAAGGGTTTAGTCCTGGTGGGCTGGTAGGTGAGTTTCCGGGTGTGCCGTCTGGTGTTTGGCCGGGTGGGGTGGTAGGCGAATTTCCCGGTGTACCATCTGGGGTCTGCCCTGGCGGGGTGGAGGGCGAGTTTCCTGGAGGTTCATTGCAAGTTGGTGGTGTTGTTGTTGGGGGATCCGTTATTGGAGGCGGTGTTGTTGGGGGATCCGTTATTGGAGTCGGTGTTGTTGGAGGATCCGTTATTGGAGACGGTGTTGTTGGGGGATCCGTTATTGGAGGCGTTGTTGTTTGGGGATCCGTTATTGGAGGCGGTGTTGTTGGAGGATCCGTTATTGGAGGCGGTGTTGTTGGGGGATCCGTTATTGGAGTCGGTGTTGTTGGAGGATCCGTTATTGGAGGCGGTGTTGTTGGGGGATCCGTTATTGGAGTCGGTGTTGTTGGAGGATCCGTTATTGGAGACGGTGTTGTTGGGGGATCCGTTATTGGAGGCGTTGTTGTTTGGGGATCCGTTATTGGAGGCGGTGTTGTTGGAGGATCCGTTATTGGAGGCGGTGTTGTTGGGGGATCCGTTATTGGAGTCGGTGTTGTTGGAGGATCCGTTATTGGAGGCGGTGTTGTTGGGGGATCCGTTATTGGAGTCGGTGTTGTTGGAGGATCCGTTATTGGAGGCGGTGTTGTTGGGGGATCCGTTATTGGAGTCGGTGTTGTTGGAGGATCCGTTATTGGAGACGGTGTTGTTGGGGGATCCGTTATTGGAGTCGGTGTTGTTGGGGGATCCGTTATTGGAGGCTCTGTTGTTGGTGGCTGTGTAGGCGGAGCAGGCGTATAATGCGGGTAATGGGGATGATGTGGATGGAATGGAGGTTGGTATGGCGGTTGGTGTGTGTGATGTGGAGGATGTATTGGTGGCGGAAGTGGTACTGGGAAGTGTCCAGGGTGTCCATGCACTCCTTCATCTTCAATGTCCTCCTCCTCCTCGTCTTCTTCGTCCAAGTCCCCGTGACCATGATCAAAGCCATGTCCAGGCTCAAAGTACGGGGGAACGTGTCCACTGCCTAAGAACCATGGGAAATTATCTTCTGCCGGATAGTGCCCACCTGGATGTCCGAAAACAATTTCATCACCACCATAACCTGGCGGGCCGATGTCGCCTTTAGGACCAACGGGACCCGGTCTACCTCTTTCGCCCTTGGAACCCTTTACGCCCGTGAGGCCTTGCGGTCCCAATGCGCCAGTGTCTCCCTTATCGCCCTTGTCGCCCTTGTCTCCCTTCACGCCAGGCGGTCCCGGAATTAAGTCACCAACGCCCAGTCCAGGAGGGCCTGGCGGACCCGGTGGTCCTGATGGTCCCGGTACGGCCTGCGGTCCTTTGATGATCTTGATAAACACCGGATAGAACGGGTATCCCTCGTAGTATCCAAAAGGCCCGAATCCCCCAATGCTCTGTGGGAACGGGTGGTGGGGTGGTGGCAATGGGGAGTCGGTGTGATTATAATCTCCCGGGCCAATATGGTCCAGCACTTCGTGGACTATCTCGGACAGCTCGTCTTCGGGAAGTTCCTCGCCAAACTCCTCAGGTCCAGGTTGTGGATACTCAAAGCCCCACGAATCGAACCCGTCTCTAAAATTAGCCTTATTCTCCTCCGGTTTCCGAATGAACCCTGTCATCAGCGGTCCACTGCCTCCATCGATTAAGACAACCAGAAATCCTGTAAGTCAAACCGAGGTCAAAGCTGCCGAGTAACTCCTCCACTTCGACTTGTCACCCGTGACCCTGTACTCACCCACGACTATCCATGTGATCAGTATTCGCATCTTCGTAAAACTGCGGTGCCCGCGATTCCCATCACCCCTTTTATACGAATGCCCCTTGCTGGGTGCGCTTCAAGAACCGTGTCAAGACTCTGGTATATGAGCCTCCAATCTGGTATATTAGGCGATTTAAATTCTGATGCTAATTTCATATCTTCACTGTGGAAGATCGTGCATCTTCCTCCGAACTAGTTGCCTCGGTTCCATTCTACATTCCAGTGTGCTAAGAATGTGGCTAGCTCATTTCAATATGGATGAGGCACGCTCTGACACTCGCTGACTTGCTCGCCCCGTGGTTTCAATAATTCGCTATGTCGATTACAAATGTGTAACGGTTGTTGGAGCAGTTATCTGTCAAATCTGTGGACGCGCTGGGCCCCCACCCCCCCGAGTTCGGATGATCGGAAAATCTCTTGGCTCATCATTTATGGTCCTTTTCGCATAATCGCGTGCGTCGATGAATGCTTAAATTTGATCATCTCAGTCGGCTTCAACGAATCGCAGGGCATTCATTCACCTTAAACCCAGTCTCTGACGCAGACACACCTCTCCTCAAGTCCACGATCTTCGACCGGAATTCGGCATTGACTTATTTGCCCATCATAAACTAAGAGACAAGCAAAAGAGAATGGACTAATTTAGTCAGTGGCTATTTTTGGAGACAGCATGGGAGATTAGCGCGTCTAGAGGAGGTCGTAGAACCGTAGGATTTTGGAACAATTGACAGTAAGTAGGGGAAACACCGAGATTTTGCGCGCTTTATCGATGTTATGAGCATCATCATCGTCAGAAGTTGTAACTTATTTGCTGCCTCTTCAAGAGTCACGATCTTGCCACTTCCACCGTATCCTCTATTGCAAGTAATCAGTTCACGGTCAAGGAGCACTCTCTCTCTCCCTCTCACTCTACGGGAATTTCTGAAAGTATGTAGGAAACTGTAGCAAATGTGAACAGTGGCCTTTGATGGGCTGGGGATCTCCACAAGATATCAAGTCACACATCTCTTCGCAAGCCTCTCAGAACAACGGCACAATGAATCTGTGCACCTACACGCTCGGCACGTCCTGTTCACATGCACCCCATTGATTCTTCGTGACGCCTTCCCACTTGGCGCTGCATGCTCCATGATAGTCTGCGGTCTTAAACTCAACTCTTGGCCTCGTATCTCACCCGACGAGCACGTACCTAACTCCCATCAAGCCCCCCTGGCTTCATGATTTCATAGACCTCCCCAGACTGCTTCAAATGTATGTGGCGAGCCACTGTAATCACTCGTGCAATTTCACGTGTACGCCGTGCTCTTCGCTCTCTCTCTTCCTTTCACTCTTTGCAGCAAGAAGCAAATGAAAAGCTTTAAATTAATCCCGCAGTCTTGCATTGACTTCTCCAGCATTCAGACGAGAAGTTTGTCAATCATTCAACCTAAGTCCACGCAAAATCGTTCCTGTTCCATATCGCCCACGAAGATGTTTCATGAGAAGTAAATCCCAATCCATGCCGAGCCACACGCTCTTAACTACGTAACTAATTCGCTGGAATTAAAAATACATACGCCCGACGAATACATACGCCCGACAATAACTGTACCATGAGTTCATCCACCCAGGCATAAAAGCATCCATCAACGAGTCGCTAGGCAAAAATGGTCCCAGAAATGAATCGTTAACATAATTAGCAATTCAAAATCAAAGCAAACAACCAAATGAATGGAGTAAACATAAAAAAAAAACGTGTTGGTAGGCACTGGCCCTGGTTAGGACTCACACACGCGACTCTCCGGGTAGCACGGGAGAAGAACTAGTTTCGGACAGTCCTTACGAAATGGGTTACCCATTTGAAACCAGTTCGCCGGTGATTTTCGAGCCCAGTGACTGCGAAATGAGATGAGACGCATACGCAACTCCCGATCTTTCCGCCTCGGGCAGTGTACTAATTCCGAACATGCCATGAAATGATAGTCGAACTTTCATCCCAGATAAGGTTGTTCTGGAATCTGTTTGCTTTCAACCACTTGGAGGATGATGCAAAGCAGAAAAAACCGTTTGCACACATACGAAATCTTGTCGTCGCAGCCCGCAGCAAAATACGTTTGAAACTTTTCCCTTCGACGCTCTCAACGGCGGTGGCTAGAATGTATCTTTGAAACACAATATAATGTAATTAATTCACGACCTACTTGATTATTTCGTGCCAAAAAAGAAAAGAAATCCCCGAATACTTTCATTTTCACCAAAACAAACAGAGTTGTGTGACACCGATAAACGGATGGAGTTATAAAAGCCAAGCGAGTCAGTCTCTGCGGCACAGATTCACACAGAATGCAGTCGCTGAGGATTGGAATTTTGCTGGGTAAGTTGCAGAAATGAATTCACTTCTTTCGCGTCACTCGAACGATGCTTTTCTTTCCAAGGCTTGGCCTATGCTTGCAGTCTTTGCAATGCCATCCCACTTGGAGGGGCTCAGTCGGCGACGGCGGCAGTGCCTTTGGCCGAATCACGGATAATCGTTCCGCCCGAGCTGCCGTCGAACTACTTTGCGATGCAGAAGGAAAAATCCGATACCATCGCATCGGACACGGACTCAACGCCGCTGCACTTCTTGCGCTCGCCCGAGGATCTCGTCCAAAATATGGTAAGTCTCAACAAGATTCCGTCGAGAGTTCATATTTAATCCAGTCTCGCCCATTCAGAGTTCACCGATGCAACCAACAGCGTTGGCGGTTGAGGGCTACAAACAAATCCCAATTTACATCACGATTCCCATTTACATCAGTCCCAGCTACCATGCGCAGCAAGGTCCCGACGGAGCGGTCATTGCGACAACACCTTTAAGGCAACTCATCGAACCGGGCGACGACAAAGTGACCATCCCCGTAAGCCCCGAAGATGTGAAGATCGCACTTAAGGAGCTGCTAGTGGATGCATTTAAGGGGGTCAACCAAGCGAGGGTGGTTCGGAAGAAGCGCCTTAATCGTCAGAAGCAGCGAAAGATTTACAGAGACTGAGAGAGGAATATAGAGATCGTATGCGTTTGAAAATCTTGGTTTTGACTTACCTAACAGAAGGCGTCAAGGTTTTTCTTTCTTCTTGACTCCGTGCCACACTTGATTCCCTACCAATTGTGCGTTGTTGCTGAGTCGAGGGGCTGAGCTAAGTCTCTTGCCACATCGTGGTTACAACGAGGGTCCACCTTATGGTGTCGGTCAATTCATCGGTTAGTTTTAGCAGCTAGACGCAGTTTGAGCGTCTCCCAGCGAATGTAGGTGAAGAAGTTGGTGTAGGAAGGTACTCATTGAGTGTGTTTGGGAGCGGGAGTTCTGTGCTTGCATTGAGACTTGCAATTGCCGATGGAATACATCCCTTGGCAAGATACTCAAACTTGCACACAGTCGCGCACATGTCCCATTGTCCAATGTGCCTTGGATGGGTAGTAAGTTCCCACCGTGCCAGCTTCCTCTTAATAACCTCCAACATATTCGTACATGACTCATCAGCAGCTTATCAAGTTCTCGTCAAAGAAGTGTCTGGCCAAAGGCTACTTTCGGCTCTTCCGTGAATCTAGAAAATGGAAGACCACATGCCGACCACATTGAGTTTCTTCTTCATCTTGTCCACAAGTTGGTATGGAGAATGCCAAGACGGTGAGAACGAGTAGGCACAGTGCCGCTAGCTATGGCACAGTGCCGCAGTGTCTGCATATCCTTGCGACCAAAGCTGAGACCGTACGGTCTTGTTTATCACTGCCACTTTAGCTTTAAAGGCGTTTCATTTTCCGACGAATTTCCAGAAAACTCCTGCAGGTGCAGGCCTTCCGTCGCGTCGGTGTACAGTCCCCAGACGACAGCACCTCTCAAAGAAGACGATTCTCTTGCTGGATTCACATCGTTCAACGAAAGACTATTCCCGCTGCCCTTGACAAAAATGAGACAATCGTTTGTAATGCTCGTTACGACATCAATATATTCTCACAACATAAATGCTTGTTAAAAATTCACCAGAAGGCAACGCTGACAGTTTAAAACACATTCGAGACACTCACTGGTTTATAAAAATAGCTGCACCGCTACACTTAACCCTAGAATCAGTACAAAACCACCGCCCCATCCGTGCCTACAAATCGGGCCAGAAATTGAGTGCTACCAATGGAATCGTGACGCCAGCAACGATACTCGATATCAAATTGACACTGTGGTTGTCGAGTATGCGAAGTCCACAGACATGACGAACGGACGATCCGGGTTTATCGACGATTTTGCCCTCCTCGTCGACGCCTGAGAACTGCAGAGTGGCACCAAGCACTGAATCCACCAGGGAGCCGAAAAACCCCGCCAAGCCGCCGTAAAGAATGATGGGCCATTGCGGGGGACTCTGATGAAGTGCTTTGGCCTCCACTGTGTAGATGAGTGTCAGGTAGTATGTAGCACCAACGAGGATTCCTCCCAGGAAACTGACTAGGAGCCCAATTAATGACACACCTCCATTTGTTCCTCTCGGAACCCGTCTCCACGTGGTTATGAGAATGGGATCGGATTTGCTGAGAACACTGCCGAGTTCACTGGCCCAAGTATCTCCGTTGCAGCTCGCCAGAGCGCCTGAAATGGGATGTCGATGTGAGATATGAAACACGTGCAGCCGATGCGGACTCACTGAGAACTGCTATTCCTAGCCAACTGGAGCGGTAGTGTTGCGCAAAGTCGATCGGCTTTTCACTGCTGCCACAGTCGATGAGGTAGAGAATCGCCAACTGCGTCGCCATTCCTCCATTGCACAGTACCTGCACCCAGTTGCGTTGACCTTCGCCTAATCGGATTGTTTTGCTTCAGATTCAGATTCAGATTCATGCCGGTCTCACGTACTCACCTTCTTTGAAGTCCTTTTCAATTTTCTTCTTTAAGTGCGCCCTGAACTTTGTGGCTCTTGACGACGAGAAGAAGAACGCAACCAAGCAAGCAAAAAACATGTGATTCGCGATGGACAGGATCAGAGCGACGAATATTCCCAAAACAGCTCCGGATTTATTGACTGACTTCCTCTTCAGGGCCACCACTGCGAAGACTAGCGTTGCAAGGGTCGAAAACAACCATCTCGTTGGTGAGATAACCGTCGGTTCTAGAATCACATGCTATTGAAAAGCAGAATCTTGTAAGTTTTTTTTTGCCTACTTACCCTCACCGTCGTCACCTTTGGATAGTTTCGAAAAGGCCAAATTTCCCAACCACATGAACATGGACAGGGGAATGGAGAGCCCGCAGAAGAGCAACGGAAATAGATCTTTAGCGTTCATTACTTCAAAATAAATTCACTAACTACACAAGAACTGCGGACTGTGGATAATGCGTGACCCCAGCATCAAGTGGCTCACTTGTGGCTGATAAGAGTGCAGAAGACAAAACACTTCAACTTTCTTTTTTGGTACGAATATTTAAAGACGGCGACGAATGAGAAATGTTTTCACTTTTCTTCTTGTTTTCCATTTCGGCTGTCAAAATACATACTTGCAATCAAAATAAACACAAGGTATATATTGTGGTGTATTCACAGTATGAGGGAATGGTGTGTAGTTGGGTTGGTTCACCATCTGAGGGTAAAATTCGTTTTACCCGAGAACAGATTGGATAATTGAAATATTGGCAATAATTAAGGAATGAAAAAGCAACGACTATGGAATGGAGACTATGCAGAGTCTAGAATTGTGTATGCGTCTTCACATTGTCTCCATAAATCCATCCCGGCAGAGTTTTGAGTTAGAAGCACAAGCAGCATTTCTGAACGCACGTCACTCAACCGGCACTTCGGAACGTTCACTGTAGCAATTGACAGGAACTGTCAAAGAACACGCTTGTTAAACTTGCTATTTCAAATTACCAAAGCAACATTTATTATTTATCTGGTTTCCAAGCAACATTCTAGAAGTTTTCTTTGTTCAAAAAAAGCAAAAAAAAGTCATCCTTAAACGATACTCGTCCAACAAAGATCTACTAACTATGGCAGATGGTGAAAAAATTGAAGTTCGCGATGTAACACGCATCGAGCGCATTGGCGCTCATTCGCACATCCGTGGTCTCGGTCTGGACGATGTCCTTGAAGCCCGAGCTGTCTCCCAGGGCATGGTTGGTCAGAAGGACGCCCGCCGTGCGGCTGGTATTGTCGTGCAGATGGTGCGTGAGGGCAAAATTGCTGGGAGATGCATTTTGTTGGCCGGCGAGCCAAGTACCGGTAAGACAGCCATCGCAGTAGGTATGGCACAGGCTCTCGGCACTGAGACTCCTTTCACCAGTATGTCGGGCTCGGAGATATACTCCTTGGAAATGAGCAAGACAGAGGCTTTGTCACAAGCACTGCGCAAGAGCATTGGCGTCCGCATCAAAGAGGAGACGGAGATAATCGAAGGAGAAGTCGTGGAGATTCAAATCGATCGTCCGGCGACTGGCACCGGACAGAAGATAGGCAAAGTCACTCTCAAGACAACCGAGATGGAGACCAACTACGACTTGGGCAACAAGATCATCGAGTGTTTCATGAAGGAGAAGATCCAGGCGGGCGATGTTATCACAATAGACAAAGCATCCGGCAAGGTGAGCAAATTGGGCAGAAGCTTCACTCGTGCCCGTGACTACGACGCCACCGGGGCACAGACACGATTCGTGCAGTGTCCTGAAGGTGAGTTGCAGAAGCGCAAGGAGGTTGTTCACACAGTTACCTTGCATGAAATCGACGTCATCAACAGTCGCACGCATGGCTTCTTAGCCCTCTTCTCCGGGGACACAGGGGAGATCAAGTCGGAGATTCGCGAACAGATTAACAACAAAGTCCTCGAGTGGCGTGAGGAAGGCAAGGCCGAGATCAACCCCGGCGTGCTCTTCATCGATGAAGTGCACATGCTGGACATCGAGTGCTTCTCGTACTTGAACCGTGCTCTGGAGAGCGACATGGCCCCGGTGGTCGTAATGGCAACTAACCGCGGCATTACCCGCATTCGCGGCACCAACTATCGCAGTCCCCATGGCATTCCAATCGATCTTCTCGACCGCATGATAATCATCCGAACCGTGCAGTACACAGAGAAAGAGATCAAGGAAATCTTAAGAATCCGCTGTGAGGAGGAGGACTGCGTGATGCATCCTGATGCGCTCACAATTCTCACCCGCATCGCCATCGACACAAGTCTGCGCTACGCCATCCAGTTGATAACCACCTCGAATCTGGTGTGCCGTCGACGCAAGGTCACCGAAGTGACCACCGCCGACGTGAAGAAGGTCTATTCGCTGTTCTTGGACGAGCACCGTTCCAGCCAGATCCTCAAGGAGTACCAGGACGAGTACATGTTCAACGAGATCACCGAGGAACCCAAGAAAGAGTTGACGTCCGCCAGCAGCTCCCAGCCCATGGAATGTGGCGACTACTGAACAGCGCGTCTTGTGTGTTATAGATTCCCTAGTTTGTAATTATTCTCTTCAATAAACTTCTCATTCGTTCGTTTGAATGCACTTGCGAGTTTGTCTGCGCTGATTGGAGGTACGTGGAGTAAAACACCACCGGATTTCTAGAATTCAAGTTTAATACATTTAAATATACATTTCCCCTATAAATGGTTGATTTCGTGAAAGTAAAATCTAAAAGTCCGCCTAGCGTCTGTACCCTGACCACAAATCCGTCATTTCACCCCTCTCACTTCAGTTTTATCACGATGTACAGCAGGAAGAACACAAACAGCACAAACAGAAACACATAACACATCTGCTTGTTGCCGCCGTGCTTCCCCAGTCGAATGACTCGTGCCATTGTGTTTCCCAAGAATCCACCTGTTCTGTCCATGTCATCGTCAATGCCACGCATCAGCTTGTCCTGATAGCGCACCTCGTTCCCAATGTCGATGGTCAGTGACTTGAGTGCACCGATTTTTTGCTCCAACTCCTTGGCAGCGCGTTCGTTCTCGACCTCCAGCTCATCGTCGTGCAGTCGACTTGGTCCCGGAGCTTGTGGGATCGGTTGATAGGCGTAATTCGTTCGTCTCATATTCGTGTTGAATGAAGCCAGTTTGATAATCGAACTGGATCTGCAAAGAAATGACTTCCAATCAGATGCTGGGGGAGAATTGAGTGCAAGCTGGTGACACGTACCCTTTTGATTTGATTTTTTATTCTGTGAGACGATGTGTAGGCACGGAATGATGTGTAGTTGCGAAATTAATGCGCTTTTTTGGCTAGCATTACTCAGAAGAACAGCATATTATTAATTTGTTGAAATTTGTTTTCAATTGAAACTTTGACAGCGAACGACTAATCACTTGTGTATGGTTGGCATGTGTCAAACAGTGAAATCATTCACAATCGGGGATATAATGGGGGAAAGTGCGTAAATGGTTTGTGTCGATGGTGAAACTTTTGGGGAATGTTCACAGAGTGCGTGTCATGGTTGGAATTTAAGCTTTAGTGCCGATGATGTTTTGAGAGACATGAGAGAGGTATCGTGAAGGGATTAATTAAGAGGAAGTGTGGGAGGAAACATTGAAGCATGTAGGAGTGGGAAACAACTCTCGTGCGATTTCTCGCACGTTCACTGTGCTGATTGTGAACATGTGGGTTTTGCCTTTAATTTCGATGTCATTTCATATATATTTCCGATTCAATGAATGAAGTTAAAAATGTCGCTGAATGGATCCCATAATTGTGATGGAGTAGTTTATTACAAGCTTAAGTGAAATCGGTGTCCGAGACAAAGGTGAGGCTTTAGGAGCCCAAGGGAATCTAGAAACCGTTCACGAAGATTACACATTTCTGCAGACGATGTCCCCAAGACCAAACAAGTCTGCAATCAAGCCAGACTTCAACCGAAAAGTCATAACAGATCTAGATCATTTTGGCGTCTAATTGTGGGATCGCCCCTCACTCGCCCTTCATGGATCAACAGCGACAGTGGAGGGAAAAATCTGCAGCGTCCTCTGGTTTTAAATCTGCAAGACCAAAGTGAATAATTCCAGATTCCGAGAAGAGATGACATTTCCACCTGAGATGCCTTCGCTTGCCTCTGCACGACCCGCCAACGCCGTCGAATGCCATTTCATGCTGAGATAAGCATCTAGCTCTGATCAATTAAATAAGGCACGTTGGCTGTTGGAGTAGAGCCCCGCGAAGTCCATAGCCCCGCACATCCATTCATCCAGTCTTGACTGATGTAACTGTGTCAAAGGGCCAACAGCAGCCGGCGCAACTAAATTACATCCGCACACTCTGGGCGAAAATTCCCCGAAGAACGCACACGCACACAATTCGAAGTCATAAGTTGATATCATAAACTCGTTCAACACGAACTCCGGGAGGGCAAAAGTTGCCCCGGGTATCCATTCCACTGCGATCCTTGGCCCGGTTTGGTTCGGACCGTTTGCGGCCAACGCCAATTCGTATTCATGACACCGGACTTATTCAGCTGCAATTTTTCGCATTTTTAAACTTTCCCTCACCACCAGCGTCGGCATGGGCAACAAATTCCGAACTCGATTTGAATTTATATCTCATGACGAAGGTCCGCACAAGACCCGGACGGAGTCCGCTTCTTCCCCGCATCTCGCCAGCAGTCCAACTACGAGTGCCGTGGTTGATTAAATTGAATTGAACTAATTAATACCGCAATCTACAGCGACACCTCGTCGCGGTGCCGTTCGGAAACGTGAGAAGCTGTCCCCCTGCTGACTCCCAACTCCCACCGGCATGACCCAGGACGCGTGTGAAGAAGGGAGAAACGATAAATTCCCCAGAAGGGATGTGTAATTACTGCAACCGGCCCTCAAATGGGACTGGCTGCGTTGGTTCCTCGTGCCCGCCTCTGGCCCATAAATTCCTATTTCTTATTCAATTCATCAGGTAATTTGGAGTCCTCTGGAACGGGCACAAACCAATCTGATAACCACGGTTTTATGACCCAAAAACATTGTTCCGCAAATAGCCGAGTCATTTGAAAGGCACGCCACCCTCGGGCGGCTTCGCCTGTCGTCTTCTTTCATCTTCGCTTTGGCCGCTGTCCGCCTCCGCCGCCCTTTCCTCTCCTCCCCGCACGACTGACTATCATCATCATATTTTACCAGCACCCTTGTGTGCTATTCCTTTCCATGTGCTGGCCGGTTTTGAATGAGAAATGAAACCAAAACGGGCGGATGTGCGCTGCCGGCCCAAGCAGGCTCAAGTGGAGCGGTGCGGGCGACGGCGGCGGCCGAAGGAGGTGGTGGAGATTGAGATAATCATAAAAAAAGTTATGATAACAACAAGAACAGGACATCACAGGAGACATATTGTCCTCTTCAAAAACTAGAAGAAGAAAACAAGAGCAAAAAATCTGCGAGACATTTAGTTGAGTTTGTTCTTTCCCTTTGTTCTGTCGTCGTTGTCGTCGTACGCGCGTTGAATGGTCTAGGGTCCTGCGGCTGTGTGGGAGGGAGAGAGAGAGAGAGAGAGAGAGAGAGCACAGTGTGGGGAGGAAGAAAGAGCGGATGCTGTTAAGTGATTTGTTATCATGATAGGAACGTGATACTTTTGAAGGGCCCTAATCTGAATTGAGTGCTTTAGCACCTTTTATGTGATTCACTTGCGAAGTAGTCCTGCGAAGCAAGATGTGGGCTTCATTCTCTGGCGCTGGGAGGGAGGATCGCCCGGTGATTTGGTGTTGAATGGGGGTTTTTTTTTTTTTAAGCGAAGCAAATTAACGTGGCTTCACGCCTGATCTGAGGCAGTTGCGGACACATCGCGACGACTTTGATATTTTTCCGATACTTAGGAGAGCCTTTGTCACGAGGGTTAGGCAGGAGGTATGCGACCTCACTGTAGGCTTAGTAACCAACCATAAACTGAGAAGAATCCAGCGAACCATCTAAGTCTGAATAATTAGCTTCGACCTGGACAACTCCTGGGATATCTATGAATCGCAGATAGAAGACAATCTGGAGCACGTTGATGCCAGAAGAGCTCCGGCCCACTTTCTAGAGCTAGGACATGTTGTAGAGAGCACAACAAAAGCTAGAAGCAGGGACTTTAAGGGGAAGAGAGCCCCATGGTGGAGCAATGAAGTATCGAATCAAGCTGTTTAATGCTGCCAAACGCACCGGAGACTGGGAAAGCTACTAAAGGCCACGCAAGCTAGATAGAGATGGCTTAAGAAGTTTCTGCGAGACAAGTTCCCCTGTAGCAGCTAGACTACATACAGCGCTGTCAAAAGGAGGGGAGATTCTCCAAAGAAACTTGATGGCAGCTAGACTGGAAATGAGGAACGGGGCAGACTCATCGAAACAATGACGCGTCTGGCACCAATTAGCCAAGACCAGGGTTTGTGGCCTGTCGAGTTGCGAGAGAAATATTCTCCAAAGGACGCCTGGAATGGGTCAGAATTACAGACTTTCTGCCAACCTGTGTTGGAACAATAGGACTCGACTGGACGATCCAACGACCCGAGCCTGTTCCCGCAGATAAACAAATTCAAGCAAAGCGAAATCCAGTGTCTTAAGCTCCCTAGAACGACAGGTATTGATCCAGATAACGCCGTACTCGACGATGACCCGCAAGAAAAAATGGAGGTACTAGGCGCGGTCTTTCAAGAAGTGTATGAGGTGAACGAGAGTGCTCGCCCGGATAACCGAGGAATGGCTAGGAACCCTCAACTTCGAGAAGACATGCAACAATGGCGATCTGAGGACATCGGCTTTGTCGTGGTCAATGATGACACCGCGGCAGATAATGCCGCCGCCGACGAAAGGGCACAACCGCCGTTCATATCGAAGACAGAGCTCCAAGCGGTCTTCGAATCAATAAAGAAGAAAAAGTCAGTTGGACTCGACGGCATCTCTTGTGTTAAGACATGACATGGCACAATGCTCTGATAACGCACATTATCCGGGGCATCGGAAAACTGCGATTGTCCAACCCATATCCAAGCGAGGAAAAGATTCATCAAACTGCGGTCAGTTAGTCTCCTTCCGAACATCAGCATTCGAGAAGGTCTGGACTAAGGACAAACATATAGTTCCGGATAACCACTTCGATTTCAAAGCGGGGCATCACACTATGGCCGCGTCGAAGCTGGTGTCGGATATCCAATGGAACAAGAGCCAGAAACAATGTCCGGGTGTCTGCCTGATTGACCTGGAGAAGGCCTTTGACGCCGGTCTTTTTTCCAAGATCAATCGGCTGGGCATTAGCAAACCACTGCTGTACCAACTGTGTAACATGCTTACCGGTAGACGGTTCGTCGTCAAGAATGGCAACGTGACCTCCACAGGTCGCCGATCCTGTTCAACATTTACTTGAGCGATCTGACAAGTTCTCTTCCTCACGTCATTGCGTACGCCGACGACTTGATCGTGCACAGATCGGGCAAAAAGATCGAGGACATCACTGCTCTCGTGCAGGGTGACTTCGATTCTTTCATGGGAGATTGCGATGACTGGAAGTTGACTTTCAGAAGTCGGAAAGCATACTCCGGGTTAACGCAAATGGGTATTTATTGAAGAGGGACCTCCGTAGGGCGTCCCAAGTAGTTAACCCACTAATCATGCATTCCTTGGCATGCCCTGTTCTACAGTGGATCCCCGGCCAACTAGATCTGGACAACCTTTGAACATCCCTCCCGAACCGTACTGAAATGATTGTTACCAGCGACCACCACGACTCGAAACAAATACGCCAAGTGCACCTATATGGTGTCCCCCTTTTCGAATATATGGCCGAAGACCCGTCCAGTGCGACTGCCTATGCCGCTGTTCTGAATACTCAAGCCAAAGATGCAACAGCTGCAGCTTCTATCTTACGTCTGATCTCACCAATCACAGCGGAACGTCATCAGCTGCGTTGGCAAGCGTCCATACGTTCCATTTAGTTTTGAAATCCACGCCGACTCCATCGTCGAAATCGGCTTATTATCCGATACTCAGAACATCGGAAATGAGTCCACGACGCACCCCTCCGTAGTCGGGGTCCATAACGTACGTCTCCGAAGCCGTGTTAATGTGTGTGTTGGAATCCACGTCGTCGAAGAAGCGTCGGTAACTACATCATTAGTCGGAGTCTGACAGAGTCACGACGCTACAGTCACGTAGCTACAGTCACGTCAGAGTCCACGACGTAGGTCATCGCAGTCACGTCGAAGTCTAGAACGTACGTCGTCAAAGTCGCATTGCCAACCATAACGCATACCGTCGAAGTGTCACCGAAATTCAGGACACTTCCCCGAAGACGCTTTGAAAACGATCCGCAGTCGACGACGCACGATGTCAAAGCCGCTACGGCGGCCGACGTTTGAAGCCAATGCGGGCTGACCACAAGATGCCTTACGACGGAAGATGGTGCACGGGAACAGAGAGAAGACAGAATCCTGTCAGAGAAGAGGGACACACATGGACACGGACGCCATCGAAAGGACCCACCGAGGTAGTTGATGACTGCTTCTCGCCGTGTCAAGTGTCCATTTAGTAAAACCGTCACCAAAGTGGTTACTCGGACAGAGACCTTGACTCTGACAAAATGGGATCCAGTCCTTGTGAAAGGGCAAGTCGGTTTATGGTGACCCGCAATTGTCACTGCTGAGTGTGGCGGAGAAATCTGGTGCAATCAGTGTGCTAAGACTTCATCGCCAACACATTGGCGCAGGATGGACGGAAGGCAAGAGTTAAAGAAACATCTAAAGACGAACAGACTCATTTATTCCTTGTGGTTTTCAAAAAACACCATTTCTAGAGGTGGCGTGCCTCGATGATGACTGGAGTGTCATCGTTTTCCGATGTTCCTTCCGGAACAGGTTCATCCTCGCTGGTGCGCACGTTGTATTGGTACTTGCTGTTGCTGTCATGTGGGTTGCCGCCGTGCGGGTAGCCGCCTTGCTGTGGGTATGATGGCATGTGACCACCACTGGGTGGCATTGGGTGTGGGTACTGTGGCTGTTGTGGCTGGGCGGGAGGTCCGGGGGGTCCTGGTGGTCCTGGCTGTCCTGCTGGTCCAGGTGCGCCTGGTGTTCCGGGTGGTCCAGGCTGGCCGGGAATGCCTGGTGGTCCGTGCATGCCTGGTGGGCCTGGTGGTCCGGGGATTCCGTGTACGGGGCCCTGTCCACCCCATCCGGGGACTGAGGCCAAAGTTGGAATGCCTGGAATGGGCAGCGTTGGGAAGCCGAAGCCGGGGAGAATTGAGAAGTTCGGTGGAGTGTACGATCCGTACGAGGGCTTGTGCGATGAGCTTGGCTTGGATGGTTTTGGTTTGGATGGCTTGCTAGGCTTGCTGGGCTTGCTTGGCTTGTGATAGCTGGGCTGGTAGCTGGGTTGGTAGCTAGGCTGGTAGCTGGGCTGGTAGCTAGGCTCATAGCTTGGATACCCGTGACCGTAGTCGTTTCCGCCACTTGGGTAGCCTTGCTGGTATCCGCCGTCGCTGTACCCACCTTGGTAGCCACCCTGGCCAAAGCTATGGACTGGAGCTGGTTGCTGATAGCCAGGGTATACATTCTGGGGATAGAAGCCTCCGGATTCCTGTTGTCCTTGGCCCTGGTACGAGTACAAAATTGGTGTGGGCTTGGCATCATCGTCCTCCTCACTTTGTGACTCATCACTCGTGTCCTGGGAACTCTCATCCCCGGTAGCCGTTTGCTCCTCAAGACCGTAGTTGTTGCTCTCGAACTGCTGGCCGCCGAGCTCGCTCGCGCCCTCCTCGCCATAGGCAATGGCGCCCACGGATAGGAGCAGCACACCTAGAATTCAACAAACAGATAAGTGAGTCCGGTTAGCCCCTTCCTCATGTCCTGCATTTGCAAACTCTTTACCTATTCCCAACCAAATGATCTGTTGACGCATTGTCAATAGTTACTGATGATGGCCCACGATCTGCTAGCTTTTATACCAAGAAACCGCGAAACCGAGTGCCCGTCGACGCACTGGGCAACTAATGAATTCGCTCGAATTAATATCTTTGATCCCATTTGCATTTGCAAAATGTTCTGGTTGTTGGTTGGCCGGCCGGTGGGTTGGTCGTCGGATTTGTTGTTCCAGAACGCCACCAGAGAGAGAGAGCGCGGAGCACTCGCCAGAGATGACATATAAATTAGAGCGAGTGTGTACCTGCGCGGCTGCGAGCGGGAATTTGCATCTGATTTGCATGCCTTTTCCCATAACCTCTGCGGTTTGATCGTCTATTGAACTCGTGTAAGGGGCGTTTAATCTGGTTATGATCCGCTGCCTGTTTCGCTCGCTATGCTCAGGCGGATAGTGGCCGTTGCCGGTTGATTTATGGAAAGCGAAGCCTCACGAAAGTGGCATGAATATTGAAGAGCCTTAACTGAACTGTTTTATTGCGAATTCAGCAAGTGGACTGGCGTTGAGGTTGACCATTCGTGAATCGTTGAGTTGATCGTTCTGAAATTTGAAACTGACATGGGTGATCTCAGATGTGACAGGAGTTCTCTCACTGATTTCAGAGCAGTCAATGCTTGGTCGATGCTTAATTTAGGCCTTTTGCTTTAAGCTCGTAAACAATCCAATGAGAGCAGCCATAAGCCTCACAAATGACAAGCTGCACAGTACAGACGTGCGCGTCTGTTCAGTCGAGACACGGTGAAGGCCGATGCCTCGTAAAGTTGTTCATTTACAGCGCATCTTCGAAACGTTGCATTTTGGCCGGAGTTGGGACGATTTGAGGACATTCAACAGCCCGGTGAATAGATTCAGACGATGTTCCAAATACACGGTGGAGAGTGTGATATTTCCCTTGGATGACTCGCCCAAAATTCAATTATTCAACTGGCCGTTATGGGCACGGACCTATTCACAGTGGTGTCTTCTGACCAATCAAGATTCATTGTCGTGACTGTGTTCGACGATGCCTCGTATATCACGGTGACTCAGTGCCCACCATCTCGCAGCGAGACGATCTCACTCACTGTTCACGGAATCCGATGACAGCGAGGGTATAAAGGTCGACATCCTGCATGGACATCATGCCAAACTTGTAAAATTTTCTTTTCCAAAATGATTGTGTCATTGTCCAGAGGCTTAATTGCGGTTTCACTTTTGGATGTCCCGTTGTATTTGAGTCAGGAAGCCTGGCCTGGAAGACGCTACAGTGCAGGATATGGGATATATAAGGGTTTGCTTACATTATTCCTTGGCCTTGCCAGGGCTGGTTGCAGATTTCTTATGTTTTGGACGTGTGGTCTTCTGCCGATATGCAGAAGCTTCATTTACTGGTGGCAGTGAATGAGGTGATTCACAGAGCTCTGAATCGGATCAGAAAACCACTAGACTCTGCTTTAGGCAGTCAGTCATCGAGTGCGATCCACATGGCGCAGAATGCGCGGTGACTTAAATTCAGCAACATCACGTGAACACAAATTCAACACGAACGGATGTCAGGACTGCTGATCCTTCAGACCACTCGCAAGGTCCGGCTTGGAAAATGCCGAATGACGTCGCATAAATGACCGCGCCTCTAAGCAGCATGGTTCACTGATCCAGCGAAACACTTGTATATTATACTAGACTGCAGACTGCAGACATAACATTCCGGAGAGCATCAAGAAAGCATCCATTTCCAGGAAAATTGTCCGAACTGGAATAAGACACTGGCTCTACACGACACATACAGAGACCGGTACTGACTGGCACTACAAACTGAACAAAAAAGATCGGCTTGCGACTGCATCACAGGTGCACTTAGATCAACACCCACGGCGGCCAATAAAATCTTACTTAATCTCCTTCCCATGGACATGTCGCACACTGGCTCTGATATACGTTAGGCTTGCAGACGTTTGGCTTAGAGCAATAAGACTATGGGGGTGGGGAAAACCCCATATCAGGAGCCATATTGAGCTACTTCATAACACGAAGATTCCAAAACAATCGGACTATATGGGACCTCTTGATGACTTCGAAATAAAGCACAAACCAACAATACGCACAGTAATAGCGGGGGATGAAGAAAAGGCGGGCAACTCGACTGCCATGGAAATCTACACTAACTGCCCCGATTCGGAGGAAGGCACGGGGTGCCGGTTTGTGCGTAAGGTCGCCTAAGATAGCTGTGTGCCTTCAAAACCAGGTTACGTTCTATACAGACGTAACCCGATATAGTTATCTGCATGGATAGTGAGGTAGCCATAAAGGGTCTGCAAGCACCATCGATAAATTGCGAGATGGGAAAACTCTGCCGCCTATCGCTAAGGTAGGGTTGCCATGTGTCCTCTATTTGGAGGACATGTGATCTTTTTAAACCCGGCGCGGAACATCCTACAACGTTTTAAGGAATTGTCATCTTTCTCTTAACAAACTCTCTCCTAACAAATAATTGTAATTTTGAGAATGAAAAAATCATCGAATACTGAATTTAAAAGAATAACAGAGCCAATACAAATTTTTAACCCCCATGTGTCAACCAGAAATGAAGTATGATAGAGACGCCCAACTTCTACCTCTCTTGCTGCTTAAAATATTTGACAACCACTTTCTAAATCGTTTTCTAAAGACAAGGCTAAAGACCAATCAATCAGCATTTACGTTATTTCGTGAATAACTGTCAGAAATGCATGAACATCTGTCAAAAAGCGTCTGAAATTCGTCAATGGGCTAGGGGTTAATCAGCTGTGAAGTTGGGGCATCTCTGTCACACTTCATTTCTGATGTCAATCCTTTAAATGTCAAACGGCTTTTTTGTCTGAGTTCATGGACCGACTTTTTGTTCTAATTCTGTCCTCTTTTTAAGGTTGATGATGGGGGTTTAAAAGTTTCTGCCCTCGGGCAGCTTAGACAGCCATGGAAAGCCTTAGGTTAGGTAGTGTGGCTGGTATCGTAGTTTATGGATTCACTTAGAGCCAGGGTCCATTGTGTAGCCCCTGAGACGGTTGATTTTTTGGACGCCCACATTTGGTTTGATATCCTTTTCGGATATTTTCGTTAGTTCGTTTAAGTAGTATTGTCGCAGGGTTTCTTTCCTAATTGAGGCCAGTGCAGGGTAGTTGCAGAGGAGATGTGAGGGGGTTTCTTCTTCCTCCTCATCCATGCATTCTGCTATAGAAGTTGTTGAATGGTAATCCTAGTCTAGAGGCGTCCTGTGAGGACTCCAACTAGGTTACTCAGGTTTATTCTGCCGTGCTTCTATGTAAGTCCATTTTTGGCAAGCGTTGAGGTTATTCCATCTTTCACTGGCGAGCTCTGTGATTTTGGTCTTATGAGTTTCTATAGGAACCCAGATGTTTTCAATCTTTGGTTCCATGGTTGTTGTTCCATTTCTGGCTAGCTCGTCCGCTACGCAGTTTTATAGAATATCTCTATGTGCAGGAACCCAGCACACCGTTAGGAGACAGATGACGCTACAATAATCTGGTAGTCTAAAGGACCGGCTGATCTGGAGATGTTCCGAGTAGCTCCCACACCACTACCGGTCTTAGATCCGTCTGGGCAGATTTCCTTGGCATTGTTATTGTTCAGTACCGAGTTCGTCTCCCATAATTATCTGAAGCCTACGCTTCAGAAAGGACAGATGTAACCTTTCCCTGTGCTGGGTCACTGGGCACAAGTGTATTCCGGGCAATGAAAGAGCCGATGGATTAGCAAGAAAAGGGTTGAGTCTGCCACTGGCACTAAATCCGGAGACACTTCAACCCCACGGAAAGCTACTGACAGACGCCATTAACAGCACCTGTGGCACTTCGAAGACGAGGTGGCCTACAACAAATCCATCCAAAGTGATAGGCGTGTTTACTGGCCATTGCGTAGTCGGCAATCTGACTAGAAGACTTCGAGCGCCCTGCAAAGACTTCTGTAGAAGCGGCAGGGATGAGAATGAGGAGGAGGCTGTGCTGCACTACCTCGGAACCGGCGCAGCCCTTGCAGGGCCGAGAAGAAAATATATGGGCAGCTATTTCTTCAGCAGCTTTGCAGATATAGCGAACATAAACATAAAGGACATTCTTCTATTTCTAAAAAGCGCCAACTGATTATGGATTGTCGATAACATCAACAGAGGAGAACGGCGAACGAGTAGGCCAACAGAGCGATGGGAAGAGCGATATAAAACAGCACAATAGGCCTTAAGTGAGGCACAAATTCGCCGGAGGAGATTCTGCCAGTCACATTTAACTACGCACCAGCGTTGCCGATGTGGTACTATAGTGCCATTATGGCACTTTTTTTTTTTTTACTGAAATGACACCGTGGCACTTAAAGATTGGACATGGCACTTTGGTAAAAATTGTTTCTACATCATGCGCTGCATTGCCTACCTTCCGAAAGATTGAACGCATTCAGAACAACTTCGAACACAGGTGTTATTCTTCTTTCTAAGGAAGTGCATTCAATAAAATTGATTAAAACGAACACAATTTTGTTTTTGCTTATTTACGTTTGCGGCACCCTGCGCTTCAAAACATCGCTTTTTGGTAACAGTGGTGGCACTTTGCCTAAGCAGCATGGTTCTGTTTCTGTGACGCATTAAAACAATTGAGTACTTGTAAGTGCTTTGTGCGCTGCCTGACTGTCTACAAATATGTACACAGGCAAACCTGGATTTAAGTTGCTAATTGGTTCTGACAGGCTCGACGTAAATCGAAAGTGACTTATACCGAAGCACTGAAGGTGAACAATTCAGGAGAAATTTAAAATGAATACATCCGGGCATCCTCTGTTGCGCTGTCCCACGGGTTCAGAGGCGAAGACTCTTCGGGTCGGAGATGAGTTGTTCAAACGCGCTATATAGCCCAGGCACCTTGGGCGATGGATCTGTAGACGGCTGACTAGCCACAACCCCTACAGTTCGTGGTTGAAACTTCCCCTCAGGACAGGGCCCACGACTTTTCTCTCGAAGAGACCAAAGGCTTCCTGCCCTGCTTTTGAGATTGTCCATGCCTCCACGTCGTACAGCAGGGCAGGGATGATCAAGGGCTTATGTAAAGTCAGCCTGGTCCTTCGAGTGATGGCTCTATTACTCTGGGCTGGTAAGACTTACTCTGCGCTTCACCTCGGTACTGATGCTGTTAGTATTATTTACACCGGAGCCAAGGCAGACGAAGTCCTGACTACCTCGAAGTCAAATTTGCCCATTGTGACGATCGGTCCATTGTCTAAGACGTCAATGTCGTCCAACTTCGTTTTGCCCTCATTCACCGCTAGACACATTTTAGCCCAATACGTCTCCTAGCCAGCCAACTGCTAATTGATGGCTGTGTTCTGTCAATGTCATTCGGGTACGGTTTTCTGGAAGATCGTGCCTCAAGTGCTCGCGTATGAGTCCCTCCCAATCTTCTCCAGGACGATGTTAAAAAAGTCGCAGGACAGCGTGTTGTCGCCTTTCTTCTAAATCCTTTATTTCACATTGAATGCCTCGGTGACATCCTTACGGAGCTTTATGGAACAGCGGGAGTTCTCCATCGTCATCCTGCACAAACTGACGAGTTTGGCAGGATTGTCAAAACCTGCCTTTTATAGCTCGTCTCTATGCACGCTGTCATAAGCGGCCTTGGAATCGACGAATGGATGGTGTGAGGCGATTTAGATTTTTTCCTAGATCTGCTGGAGTGTGAAGATCTGCAGATCTACAGATCATCACAGGAAGCAGAACACAGAAGACGAAAATTCAAATTTCATAGCAAAGTTCGAAATCAGTTTATTTGCGATCACAAAACATCATCGGGTTCATTCTTCGGTCTCGGTGGACTTGAAGTAGTGTCCATGGGGACTGGACTGTTGTGGTGCGTGTGGTGGCGGTGGTGGTGGACGTGGTTGTGGTGCTCCATGGGGACCATGATCGGGAATCCAGACGGGCAGCTGGGGTCCTTGGGGTCCTTGTGGGCCCACTGGTCCTTGTGGTCCGGATGGGCCTTGTTGTCCTGGCCTGCCGGGTGGTCCCCACTTACCGGGCATTCCGGGTGGGCCGGGTGGTCCTGGTGGTCCTGGGGGTCCGGGAACTGGTACTGGAACCTTCACATACAATGGGACACGAATGGGCAAGATGACTGGGAGCTGGGAAGCGTCACCGGCGGGGGCATGACCGCCATAGCCGGGATGTTGTATGGCACCATGACCGCCGCCGTAACCGCCATAATTGCCACCATAACCGCCACCGTAACCGCTGCCATAACCGCCGCCGTAGCCGCCGCCATAACCGCCGCCGTAGCCGCCGCCGTATCCGCCGCCGTATCCACCGCTGCTGTGTCCGCCGTATGAGGGATAGCTGGGATAGGAAGGCTTGTAGCTGCCGCCCCATTGACCCTGTGCTGGCTTGGCCATTTTAATGAGCTCCTCATTGGGCGTCTCCTCCTCGTTCTCCTCTACATCGCTGTTCTCGTTGTCCCCGACGTAATCGTTGGACTTGCCCTGGAAGGACTTCGTCTTCGGACTATACCTACGAGCGCTTGCGCTCATCGCAAGGACCAAAAGTCCTGCAAGGGAAAACAAACAATACCAGGATTAGACCACGCACCACAAATGCGCACCACTCGAATTCGCAACTTACCCAAGCTGATCAAGGCCAGTTGCTTTTGCATATTGATGTGTGACTGACGAATCCCCCGAGTGTTCTGCTTTTTATATCCAGTCCCGACCCGCTTTGTCGATGGTTCATCGCATGCTAATCGCTGGACCGGGCGCTTGAGAATTGCAAATTAGATGCGGAATTTGGTTCAAAGGCTTAGGCGTCATCACCCGCGAATGATGTATCCACTTCACACCGACGCCTGGCGCGCCAACCAGTATGCGGCCAAAATTGGAAATTAATTCTGGTTCGCTTTGCAGAAACGGTTCCCATCGGACTCTCCCAATGCGCGATGGTTGAAGAAATGTATTAATTTATGGAAAACTAGTATTTAGGGTAAATTTTCTGTTCAAGCATTGTTCTCTTGGGTGGCAGTGCGCTGTGGTGGAGGCGCGCCTCGGGTTGATTGACCAAGTTCTCCAGTTTTCTTTCTTTTGTTTTTGCTCACACACTGTGGAGGTGTTCAGGGGATTTTTTCCCTGAGAATGGGACCCGGGAGCTGACGTCATAGCCAACTCCCTTCGGTGAAATTTCGCACATTGGCTTCATGTTGGAAGAAGGCTGTGTATCCATGCGGACCTAGACTTTTGAAGGAGTGTTGATCGTGTTCACGTCACACATGACACTTGACTGCAAGTCTGACTGTTTAATTCAGTCAGAGGCAATCAATTGTTTATTTGATTGTCTGGGAGACAGTGCGGATAGCTTCGCAGAGATCTGGAGGATTGTACGAAGCCGTTGGCTCTTATCCAGGAAGCGAAACCCTTATTATTACTGTTGAGGGTATATTGCACGGCGACCTTTAGATCTTTGTGGTGGAGAAGTTTAAGTATCTCGGGGTTGACCAGAGACCCCAAGCTTGGTCAATTTTGAAAAAGGTTGGTAGACCTTTAATCAGGAAGGCCGAGCTTGGTGTCAAGGACAAGAATTTATTCCAACTCACATCTATGGTCATGACATTTTGGTAATGACCGAAAGACTAAGATCGCCAATGCAAGCTGCTGAGATCCGGTTTCCCCGTGCTGTTGTGGGAGTTACTAGCCGAGATAGGGCGAGAAACACAGCAGTTCGCGAGGGACTCAACATTGAGGAGCTGCTTCTTCGAACGGAGAAGGCTATGCTTCGGTGGTTTGCTCACGTAGCACGAATTCCCGCTTCATCAGGACTTCCGAGGCGGGCGTTGATTGTGATTCCATCAGGACTCCACCCAGGACTAGGTGGTTGGACCAAGTCCATGCCTGATTACGCTTGGGCATAACTCCTGATGAGTTAGAGTCGATGGCGGAGGATCGAGTTGCCTGGAGATCTCTCGTGCGTGGCTTACCCCCGCGTGCGGGTCAGAAGATGATGATGACCTTTAGATCTATTGTGCTCCCTTTTGATACCTTTGCTTTCATAAGAGCTCGCCTCCCCATGCAGAGTTGTACTGAGGGTCGACTGACATCATTCAGTCTCTTACAAACTTAAAGCATGGCTTTAATTGTGGAGAGGACGCCATCAAAGAGGGATCGGAGAGGTACCTACGACCAAAGACAAGACACCCGTGTCTGCTCACACGAGAAACCGACGAGGCATATGAAATGGCGCTGCAATGCAAAACAAGGGCAGTACAAGAGGAGTACCTGTCAAGGCGACGGAAGGAAAATAAGCTTCTTCGTCGCACGCAACTCAAGGGTATCAGTTCACGCTCAGGAAACGGTGGATCGAGACTGGAGAAACCCCAACTCTGAGGTAGTCCTCCCAGGTGGCTCTGAAGAAATTGGCGCTGTCGTCAAAAATCTGGTTTGCCATGAAGGCCGGTGGTGATGTGCTGGTAGGGAGCATGCACCAGATCATCGGTTGAATTTGGAAATATGCCACATCCACAAAAAAGGGCGGTCCTCTTATAAAATGGCATGCGAGACAGTCCGTGGTGGACCCGGGACCTTATTCTTTCACGAGTGGAGGGGACCTACAGTTTAAAGTCGGCTCTGAACGGTTCGCCGCCGTTGGGAGGTTTGGAGAGGACGGAATTCCGTCAATCAATACTCTATTGCTTATATTCAAGAATTCTCTTTCAACGAGTAAGAACTGTCTAGACAAAGCTTCTCAAACTCGGCCGGTCAGAGTCGGCATAAAACAGTAGGTCCCTTCCAAGAGAACATCAGCACGCACTGTAGAAGCTGTATAAGCTAGAGCCTGGTTCTCTACGGGCTGCAGCACCACTCTCTCTCTCTCTTGATACCCAGATTGCTCTCGCCGAGCATGATCACCTCTTGCAGATGAGCTGCTGGCATGCATAACAAGAGGCCATCCCCAGCATGTTCGTCGATTCTAGTCTGTCCACCATTTTTGATTCCTCTTCAATTTAAGACACTCCTTAACTTATGCAAACGTTCCCAACCACCGCCAACTTCATGGGGACATGTGCAGCTGTAACCTCTCCGCCCACGTCTAAGAAATCAATTTGTCGCACAAAATCATGCGTCGAGTGTGACTTCCGCTCACACAAAGTCGCCACGCCAGAGGACACATTTGTGTGGATAGCCACGAACGCCTTCCTAAGAGGAAACACTCTCTGAGGTGTTGCCTTGAACTTGAACTGTCACTAGAAGGGAACGACCTGTGGTTGTGTTGTCAACGGGACGAGGGAGACGTTTGGTCAATGCATGGTGAGCCATGCCCTGCAAATCGTGATGAGACTTTACGAGGAAATCGATGGCTTATGGCATGGTGCTGGGTGTCGAATGGGGACTGATCCCGACTAGTGGGTGATGGAAGAGATGAATGGCAGACCGTTGTGCGAAGAAGGTTTTTAGGAGGATGTCATTAAGGCTTTATGCTGGTTGGAGAGCTTTAAGCTGGTAAGAGATGAGGCGGGAATTTTCTTAAAACTGCTACGTCGCCGCCCAAGATGCGAACGTATTGCTTCAAGACCCACGGCTTGTACGGAATACAGTCGGGATACATTCGGTCCTCCAAACCATGAAAAGCCTTCCGTTCTTGGTTGATTTGGTCTTGAATGCAGTCATAGCCTCCTAGGACAGCAATGACAATGGAAGTGTTTCCTGACTTAAGTAGCGTGCTACTTCACTACCGACCGCCAGTGCAGTCGACCGCATCACCCACCCTCACGACCTCCTCCAGCTGCCATCTGCTCGTCACATTCGTCCCATCATCTGTGGCCATCGTCCTCCCCCGTCCCCAAAGCCCGGGTGGGCCTTAGCGATGTAATTCAATTATCTGCTTCCCTTTTATATCCTGGTTATTGGATGCCCGCTTGTCCTCAGCGATTCGGATGATTCGCATTAAAGGCCGAATGCCCGTCTGTTCATTTCGGAGAATCGGATGGAGGCATTTGAAATTGCTTGAGACTTCGCCTCTGAAACGACGAGTGCCATCTTGTCGCCGACAACAGACGTGGGTATGGCCTCCCCTAATTCTGGCCGTCCTTCTTGTTCGGGTGCCATTTTAAGTCGTCGTCAGGAGATCCGAAGATGCCAAAATGCCGAACTGAATAGTTTGTTACTTTTAATGAAGCAATCACGCCGAACGAAGGACACGCAGCAGCGATGTTGTCCTGTGCTGTTTGTTTCAAACACTCCAAGAGACAAACTCAACCGAAGACCAACTCTGAGACGCTGGTGTCCTTCCTTACGCTGGTTGAATACTTACTTGATTAAAGTTCTCCTTCAATTCTGCACAAAGTTAATTAGGGAACTTTATGCACTGGACTATAAGGAATTTCGTCCAGTTCGTCCTTCGGACGGGAGCCAATGAGATGGACTGTGATGGTGGATGGCGGGAGGGAATAAAAGCACAACTTCGTTCGCTGTCAGTGAAAAGTTAAACAGATGCAGAAAGTGAATTGAAATAAACGAAGTTCATGCGAAGAACTCGCGGATGATGCAGCAGCTGAAAGGAGTCTTCCTCCAGTGGCATCCGGCTTCTTGTTAAATGGACGCTACTGGCCTAATGCGCTTAGTGAGGAATGACTGGCAGAACACAGCGTCTGTAAATATCGTTAGAATGTTCTCAAAATGTTTGCGAACCGAAAATGCAATTAAAAGTTTTGCTTTTTTTTGATTTTATTTATCAACCCTCGACAAGTTAGATCCAGTGACTCGTGTCCACAACTGGAGAGCCTGGAGAAGGATTCACTTAAGAGATTCTGTAAGTATTTTAATTGCCTGAGTGAATGGATGCACTGTGATACGGGCAGACACTGCAAACTTCAGTTTTGGAGGTCATCTTGAGCATACACTGACCATGATCCAAGATATCCTCGCTTTTCAACCCACTTCACACACAGCCGGGGAGCTGAGAGATAGACTCTCCGGAGTGCTTACGTTGAACACAAACGGTTACGATAGGTGGTTGCATTGCCGGTACGCCATCAAAGAGGCATCGGAGAGGTACCTCCGAGCAAAGACAAGAAACCCGTGTCTGCTCACACGAGAAACCGACGAGGCATATGAAATGGCGCTGCAATGGAAAACAAGGGCAGAGGAGTATCAGTCAAGGCGACGGAAGGAAAATAAGCTTCTTCGTCGCACGCAACTCAAGGGTATCAGTTCAGGCTCAGGAAACAGTGGATCGAGAGTGGAGAAACCCCAACTCTGAGGTAGTCCTCCCAGGTAGCTCCGAAGAAATTGGCGCAGTAGTCTAAAATCTGACAATCTGAAACAACAAAGCTGCAGAGTCCGATGGTTTGCTATGAAGGCCGGTGGTGATGTGCTGGTAGGGAGCATGCACCAGACCATCGGTTGAATTTGGAAATATGCCACATCCACAAAAAAGGGCGGTCCTCTCATAAAAGGCTTGCGAGACAGTCCGTGGTGGACCCGGGACCTTATTCTTTCACGAGTGGAGGGGGCTTACAGTTTAAAGCCGGCTCTGAACTGTTCGCCGCCGTTGGGAGGTTTCAGAAGGAATACGACTCGAGTGAGAGGACCTGTGAGGTTGGAGAAGGAATGTTCATTAAGCCTTGTCAGCGACTCGAGAGAGAGGACTTGTGAGGTTGGAGAAGGAATATTCATTAAGCCTTGTCAGCGACTCGAGTGAGAGGACTCATTCGAAAGACCTAAATTCGGGGATTGAACCTGGCACAAGGCTACAGTGACCTAGGAGAGTGAAGTGTCCAGAACGGAGTTCTTGTCACAAATGCAGCGATTTCAGCCTGGCGTCTATCTAACGATTAATTTTGCCGGCGGGAGATTGATTGATATGTATAGAGCTCCCGAGGAGTTGTTCTGTATGCTTCGCTTATACACGCGCTTGATGTTCAGTCTACCAAATCGCGACTCCATACAATAGCCAGTAGATCATGCAGAAATGTAGTCCCATGCGGGTCCCTTCCAAATGACCAAAAATAAACCGACTCCGCGTTAGTTTCTTGGCTTCTGGGCCTTCCTTCAATAATGGCTTCGCGAAGTTAAGCAGCCAGACATAGAAACGAATGATGTTAGGAACTTGTGATCTTAGTCATGTCTCCTTCGAAAATATTGTGAATAAATAGACACGATTGCACTTTCGTGGCGTGCGCACCTTAGTGACAAGCCGACGAGTTTATTGTGTGCACAAAGACTGCTCCTATCAAAGTGAGCACTCGTTCCCAACAGCCTTACAGCATCGACCAATCATCAATATCCCAGTGACCCCTCCTGGACAACCGGAAATGCAAGCAAACGCACTCTCAGACAAAAAGACCAGAGCACCGGTTAACAGCCACCTGGATAACGTAAACAACAGTGCAACCACTCGACCATCCATCAGCACAGCAGAACAACTCATCAAGCCAACGGGTCGCAATGCGCCCAAGGAAGGGTATATTTGAAATTCAATCACATTCACAACTGAAAGCGGAATTCCTTTCACTCGACTTGCAGTACAAATAAGAAGCTCTGAGTGCTCTGGACCCCCATCGCAAGGATCTTTCATTAATCCTTTTCAATAAGAGCTCGGATCCAGATTAAATTCAATTCAAACGAACCATTGCCCGAGGCGCATACACACACAATGCCAGCGTTGAAATTGATTTTCATTTATGATCTTGCCTAGCCCTCTGAGTGACCTTAATATCAACCCCCATCGGTGAGGCAACGACAACTTGTCTGCACTTTTCTAACTCGAATCCGCCCTCCCCTCCCACCCATCTCGTCATGATGCCGGCCACACATTGACCCTCTTCTGTCGGTGGGTCGTCGAGGTGGGGGTGGGCGGAGTGCGGCATTTGTTGGTTAGGTTCATGTTACGAACATATTAAGTCTCGATTAATTGAAGTTTCCTGAGAGACTGTATAAGCTCTTCAGGTTCGCTTCGCCTGGTGGTGGGTGTAATTAAATGCTTCCCCTTGTGGTTTTCCTTCTTCGACCACCAAAGTGCTCTCGTAAATCGCCACTAAAGCTGCCCTCCTATGCGCACTGCTCGTCGGTTTAGTGGGCTGCTTTATGGAACCACTGTGCGCTTCCAGGTGGTAATTATTGCTCTTAACAACCGCCATAATGATAAATAAGAAAAGTACTAGTTGCAAGTTTTAGTTGCTTTTCCTTTTGCTTGTGCTTTGTGCTTGGTTACTGCCGCACTGCGTTTCATCTTAAGCATTCTTGTTCTTCGTCTTTTCGATTCCCAGCGCAACGCCTCGAACCTCATTGACTAGGCGCTGCTGCCCAGATGGGGCCAACTGAAGAAAGCCGGTACATCTGAATGAATTTCAGTTGAAAATGCCCGGCCAATGAGCGCGTTGGAAAAGTTATGCGTCCACATGAAAACTTTGCTACGGGGGAAAAAAAAGTGAACAAATTTCAAAAATATATGACGGCTCGGAAGAAAGTTTACCCTCTAAACGGGGTTCTTATGGTCATGCAGAGTGAGAGCTCCCAATTAAGGGGCAGTTCTCTGAGGCTGAAGTGGTGCAAGTTTGTGGATTGTTTGTGCACGAAACTTTTTGCTCGCATCAAAACAATCGGTTTAAGATCTGCTCAAAACATTCTTCAATCACTCGGCGATTTAAAGTTGCGCACTTGGGCTTGGAACACACTCAGACTGCCACTTGGGCTTCGGTGTATGTCACCAGGAACAGTGCATCTAATTTTCTTTTTACACGGTAGACACGTTCCAGAGGAAAACGTGTAGAAAAGGACATGAGGAAGTGCATGCGAAAAAAAGGGGGTTGGCCAGATCGATGATTTAGATAATTTTCAGTAATTGTGGAGATAAATGACTCTCGGTGGCCATTGTTTTTCTCGAAAACGTGTTTTCGAAGTCAGTTGTCACTGTAACTTGAGAAGAGCCTTACCGATCAGTGAAATTTGTTGTCACTTGTCCGTGTGAACGAGGGGTTTTTTTGACGATTCGTTTTTGTTTTTATAGCCGAAGATGTGAGAGAAACTTGGGTTCAAACAACAAACCTGAGTTTTAAATTCCGCCATTTTTAGAAAAATCAAAACTTCGACAGCATCGCTAGAAGACACTGAACAAATCGGATACACTATTGGGTCTACAAATTAATTCGTGCCGTTTGCTAAGAGATGGCGTAACTTGTATTATTCCATTGGAACATGCGTTGGAAAGCTACTGTCATTGTACGTCATTTCAGTATATGTCATTCATTTGAAGCGTAAACAACAATCATTTTTTTTCACTCAAATATGTCGAACTTTGTGCCTGAAAAAGTGTTTTTGGGGGAGTTCTTCTTCATTACTTCAATATGAAGAAAACTGCTGCCGGAAGTCATCGTATTTTGGTGCAAGTTTATGGTGAACATGAGCTAGCTGAGCGAACGTGCCAAAAGTGGTTTGCACGACTTAAAAGTGGTGATTTTGGCTTGGAAGAGGATGAAAGTCCTGGGCAGCCAGAAAAGTTTGAAGATGGAGAACTGGAAGCATTACTCTAAGGTGAGCTAGCAGAGCTCGCAGAATCTTTGGGTGTCACTCAAGCAGCCATTTCAAAACGCAGCTGGATATATTCAAAAGCAAGCGAATTGGGCTCCACATGAACTCAAGTCGAAAGGCGGTTTTGCATGTCCGAAATGCTGACGGAACGCCACAAAAGGAAGTCATTTTTGCATCGGATTGTTACTGGCGATGAAAAATGGATCCATTACGACAACGCCAAGCGCAAAAAATCATATGTGAAACCCGGCCAACCAGCCAAATCAACGGCAAAGCCGAATGGTTTGAAGGTGATGTTCTGTATTTGGTGGGATCAGAAGGGTGTGCTGTATTATGAGCTGCTAAAACCGGATGAAACCATCAATGGGCATCCGAATGGGTACCGAACACAATTAATCCGTTTGAAGAGAGCAGTAGCCGAAAAACGCCCAGAATATGCGACCAGATACTAGGCCCCACGTTGCTATTCAGGTTAAGAACTATTTGGAAAACAATGGATGGGAAGTTTTACCCCAGACCTTGCTCCTTCTAACTATCATTTGTTCCGGTCGATGCAGGACGCCCTCACTGAAATACGGTTCACATCAGAGCAGAATATCAAAAGTTGGCTTGATTCATTCTTGGCTGCCAAGCCGGCGCAGATCTTTTGAGATGGGATCCACAAATTGTCAGAAAGATAGGAAAAAGTCGTAGCTTCAGATGGGCAATACTTTGAATAATACTAAAAACGTTAAAAGTTATAGACCCAATAGAAGGACCCTAGATGTAAGTACCTACGACTTGCCAGCGAGCTACGAGAGCGGAGTGGGTGGTCTATGGTTTCAATCACCTCTCCATCCATGCAGCTTCAACAAAACTCACTATAAGGGACGCCCATCCGACAGACATGAAATGGCAATTATGCAGAGTCTGGTTATGACGCCGGTGAGCGTCCTGAGTAAAGATCTGCTAAGTCTAAGCAGTCAAAGCAGATTGAGCGATCGTTTGAGATTAAGTGATGACCATATTTCCTTCCTCTCATTTACGATTGGTAGTGTTGAGTGGTTGTACCTTCAGTAGATGATTGGCATGAAAGGTGAAACATCTGCTAGTGTTAGGAGGGAGGATGTACCGCACCTAGGGATCGGCCTTGTGATTGCCTGGTTTTTCAAAATGTCCCGGCTGAGGTGCTTGTTAAAATGTTCAGTCATCTCGTTAAGAGACAGCCTACACTTAAGGGATCTGTCAAGTCATGTCATCTGTCATGACATTGTTCAGAGACTTAATTGTGGCCAGACTGTCCGAACCCCCTTTGGATATTAAACTGTTCTTGACCGCCTAGAGCCTCATCGGTCTGAAGGCCGGATGGTTGATGGGTGGTGAAAAGTGATAAGAACACCTACAGTCTCTGTACTCAAAGAAATTGTGAATGAATAAATTAAGGTCATTTTTTAGGGTTAGTGAAAGACGTTGTGAGAACCACACGCTCACCACGCGCGCTTGTTGCAAAGCCAAGAAACAGTGATTCCATCAAAACTGTTAAGAGTTCTAATAAGATGGTCTTATATTCTAACAGCTCTTGCCACATCCCTTGAGTAAATGGAGTACTGGAAACCTCTCTTGACGGATTAAGGAGACTTTTGTCAAGACATCGATCCTAACAGTGAGAGGTGCGCCCATTTGAATGAGCAGATTAAGACAAGAACTAAACGGACTGTACAGTGTCATGCGGCTGGGCAGGTATCTAGCAGTCCAGAGCTTCCGAGTTGCCGGCATTAGTATTCACTGGATTCGTGTTCGGCCCCATTTCGTATTTATTGTATCACCATTATATCCAACAGTTTTAACGGATAAAATAGAAAGAAGCCGACGCTAGGAGTCCAAAGTTCGAATAAAGTGTGTCCCCATAGTCTGTTCCCGTCCGAATTGACGGCATATTCACAAGGACGTCAGGTGCCATGAGCAAAGTCCATCTCCTTCGCCAAATCGCACCCAAAACAACCTCGTAAACGGTGGTAAAACTTCTCGACTTCCACACTCCAAGGATGAAAGTAAAACCGAAGTCGTTCAGTCAAAATGTGAGCGAATTAATCCTCCGAGAGTTCAAGCTTCATCTACGGCTCATGCAGAGCATTTCACATTCCATATCACACCCACTCGCAACATACACTTTCGCCGTGATCAATGTACCACGACCGGGTGCTACTCGTAAGCTTCAATTATTTAGGCTTGGCTTCATATAAATTTCAATAACTACAGCCGACCGGAACTGAGACACACCGAGGGACACAACAAACTTTCAACCGATGTGCACCATCGCGCCCATGTTCACAGATGAAATCATGGCCGATAGGAATTCGAGTAGTTTAAGGATCCGCAGCACCGAGTGTCCTCGACTCCGGGCGAAGGTTCATGAAACTTTTGTCGAGTTACGTGCATTTTTTATCGTCCTTAATAAATGTTCTCTTCTCCTCCTTAGGACACACCGTACCTCGCCGGCATGACCACTATGCCATGCTATGTCAGCTCCGGGGTGTTGCCATAAAATGCGGAAGAAATATAGAAACTTGTCAAGCCCGTGGCAACCCCCTCGCCAACATCACGCCTTGGTGAGGAAACAGCGACCGTATCGGCAGAAGAGTGAGTTTTATGTGCCTACGTATCGCATCCCTGCACCGGGAGCCAGGAATTCCATTTCAGTTCATCCCAGAGTCACGGCACAATTTTGAATGGAATGCAACAGAACTTACTGTGCAGTAAGGAGGTCGCTCAAGGAAGAAGAGGAAGGTGGCCAAGTGCAAAAACTTATCCGCTTCGCAGTGCATGAGTATTTTGTCTTCGTTAAACCACCACCAGCACGCCGTGGCGTGTCCTTGTCGCACATGGTGTTCCCGATTGCCACCCGTCGGTTAGTGGCATTAACACCACAAGAACTGATGTTGCTGCTCTCTGCAACCATCGCCGTAGCAGTCGCCGTCACCAGCCGACAATCCCTTTCGAATGATCATTATCATCAGCATCATCATCTGCACTGGATGGCAATGAATGTGAGTGAAGGAGGATGCATGCGGCAGCCGTCATAACCATTCGCATCCATCTAAGGAGCTTAAATATGAATGCCAAATGGCGTTGCCGGTGGAATTAGGATGTCATGTCGGGGGAAAAATGAAAATTATTTACGTTCACCAGCAGTAGGGGGGTGGGCAAGGGGATGAGGGTGCTGAGGATGTGGGTCGGCTTTTCATCCGGACACAGCAGAGTCTATGCAGCAGTAGTTTTTTATTTCATTTCATTTCGCTCTATTCAGTCGACAACGATGCGAGTGGGAGAGTAGGGTGGAGAGGAGAGGAGGGAAGGGATCTCGACTATTTTCCTTGTTTCATTAAATATCTGTTAACTCAGCTCCTCTAGCCCCCTGCCAGCAGATTCCAGCACCCTATCCGTCGGGGTCATGGCAAAAGTGACATGCCTGGACCACATAGGTGAGGGGGAGAGGGAGGGGGAGGTGTGTGTGTGTGTGTCTACGAGTATAGCTTTCCCCTGACAATTAGTGGAGTTTCGTTTTTTATGGCCTTTTCCCATTTAATTAATGAAAAAGAAAAATCGCCCAGTAATGGTGTCAGCGGTGGCTTGGTGGGGGTGGGGGACTGTGGGTGCTTTCATTGTCCACCCAGTCGGCCGGTATTGAATTTTAATTCGAATCGCCTAAGAGGGTGGGATGATGAATTTATCCTTGCACCATCCTTAGGCGCTTCTGGCTGGAAGATCTACGACTTCTGCGGTATTAATTATGTGCCGTGGTTTGCTCAATGGGGTGACTGTGGAGACCGGAGTGGCAGGATGGCTGTGGACTGTGCCATCAATTTGAGAATTCCCTAATTGCCGACATTGGTATTCACTGAATACGTGTGCACACTTAAACTCAGTGTAAAGTTGATTTAAAGCGGTTTCTGATGTTGGCTTTGGGTTTGGCACTCGAACAAAGCTTTTAATTAAGAATGTTAACATTTACTGGCTGACGGTGGTTGGGTGGGTGCATGCTCTATTATCCCGGCTGATGAGGCTAAACTTTCTTTGTTCCCATTCAACAGATGTGGGTTGCGTTCCCTTTTGCGCGCACAGTTTGTCATATTTTTTGGGACATAGTCAAATGTTAGTTCTTGTCAAACGGAATAGAACTTGTTCAGTGTTTGCTGGTTCAGAGGTCTTCTAGTGTTTGCCGTCGCTGGTCCTTTGAAACTGACTGAGGCATGCACCATGAGATCTAATTTATGTTGTTTGTCATTTCTGACCTGGAAAGAGGCTGGTTCCTCGTTGGAGTATGTTTGACCGGCAGAGGCTGCAATCAAGCTGAGGCGACAGGGCTGTTGGCTGAATTGTTGGCGTTTAACAAACGTCGTGTGTTTCGTTGCAGGATTCATACTTCATGTTGGTCGGGGGATGAGGACGAAAGATGGGATTCATTGCGCTATGTTAAGGCTTGGGCATGAGCTGTGTCTCAACAAGTGCACTGAGGATATCTTGGATCTTTGTGAAGGTGTACCTAATAAACGGGCGTTTGCATTTCGGTGAATCTCGGGAGATAAACTGTCGGAAAACGCATGTCCCCATAGGGCCCCATGGCCCATACCCTCTTCGGGATCGACTGAAATCAATGTCAGACACCCTTTTTGCAATCGAAGCCATTGACGTGTGAGTTGTAGTGGTTCATAAGAGGTCGAAGGGATCTGCTGAACACTTTGTCAGAAGTTATCTTCAGACTATGGACTAAACAATTATGGTCTCACGTTTTGAGCCCGTATCCAATTGCACGTAATCACGTGACACGTACATTCTACTGGTGACCAATATATTCGTTAACTTAATTCACGCGATCACAATATTCTTAATGTACAGCGTTAAATAAATAAATAAATGAAAATGAAAATAAATGAAATAAAATTAACGTCCTTAATGTACGTGATCACGTGCAGTCGTGTAAATTCTACTGCAGCTGAGCACGCTTGATTGCAGTCTGCTTAAGTCTTTGCTAAAAAAGGAATTTTAACTTTGTTAAAAAATAGCAATTTCACGTTCAATTTGATTCACGTGAAATTAATTCACGTACTTTTTCACGCACATCCTTATTCGTGGACCTAAATTCATAAGTAGATGTGACGTAATGTACGTGAATTACTAAAGTAATGCGCGTGAATTACGTGCAGTCCGTGAAAATTTACGTGAAAAATGCACTACGTGAATTACGTGATAAATGTATGAATTTATGTTCAAAAAGACTTTCACGGAGTGGGCCGATGTGTGAATCTACAGTTCGTATCGTAACATGTGGACTACCTACGTGCTGTTTCATCTAAGAGTTTGGTTGCGTAAGGTAGACTTCAGAAAATGAGACTTATGCGTGTCGTGCTGGTTCGTCATTATGTGCCCGTTAACACCCGCCTGAACATGTCATTTGGCATACAGTACTTTCTGATAATTTATAGGTTGTTTGTATATACTTGAATGGCCAGAGGTTTGGTGGCTAATTCTTAAAGAGCGTTTTTGCAGCGTACGTCTACATACTGAAAGCTGCTGGTACTAAGTGAAGTACTAAGCTGGTACTAAATTGCATCGACTTCAACGCTATCGGCCCATGGTTATACTTTCATTGGCAATGCCCAGAGAGAAAAACTGTCACGTCAAGCTTCTCAACCTTCGGCATTTCGTTCGGGCATGTTATTATGGGTGTCTTGTTGTAGAAGCTCAAGCTTATCTCGGGATGTAGATACACCCATAGAAGGGGGAGTCTATCGACGTGGGAAGCTTTGAGTGTCCAAGTGATCCTTGACTGGTAGTCGTTTTGACAATCACTTGATACCAAGATAAGGTCCAACAACAAGACAAAATATGACAACAAGTGCCACAACCGAACCGGAGACATCGGCCTCGCCAGATGCCCAGCATGCCAAATCTTAAATTAAAAACAACATCTCAGACCCGGCATTGAGGTGCCCTAAATCAAACCCCATGAATAAACGCAGCGCACGATGACGGCGACAGACACAGGTTGTAAGGAACGAAATTCTACTCACAGTGCCACATTTGCAACAGCGGCTCTATAGGGAATGGTTCATGTCATTCAATCAATCCGATTCTGCTTCATAGCATCAACGGAATGAAATTCAAATTGACTTCATATTGCCTGCATCCAATCGTCCATCGTCGGGCGCCACTTGTGAATGTTTCGAAATTCGACCTCGAATACATCAATATGTTCAGATTGCCAAATATTCGAATTTCCAATGATCCTTTTTTGAATTGTTTCTGATCTTCGTCCGCCTTTTGCAGCATCCCCATTCATGGGCAATTTACGAGAATTTGCAGAAATCATTCGATTCAAGAGGCCTTTGTGCTGCTCTCAACATGCGATATTTGATTTCCCTAATTTAATATATTCCATGGACTATGCCAAGCCATTAGTTTGCATCTGCATCCGAAAGTGAATTGAACTCCCCATCACTGTCAATCTGATCTCAGGCCCCATGCTTTAATCAGCTTTCATTCACGAGTCCATTTCGGAGGGAAAATGCATTCAGTTTCGAATTTCAATTCAAAGGTGTCCCCTCGCTGCCCCATCGTGCAACACTGCCGAACAGATAAGTCTTCAAGTGCATAACTGAAATCTATACAGTCCTTTCATGTCGAGTGAATTTCAGAAACTTGTTCAAACATCTAATCCGCCGGCCAAGCCTTTGTCGTGCGAGTGAAACCCTAAATCGGGTGCAAGAGTTTGAGTTCATAAACATTCCATGGGAGCATTTGCATAGACAGTCTCGCCGGCCCCCCCGCCCGAACTGCGAACGTCTAAGGATAACGTATCGTGTGAACTGTTGCAGTCGCCTAACTCACATGTCTGCCGGAGGAGTGAGGACTAATCGAAAGGGGTCCAGTGGAGGGGTGGGTTTGAGGAGAGATCACATGATTTATATATTTTCGGATGAAAGTTTCGTTTCGTCGAAAATATGAGAGAAACTTTTGTGTCGGATGTTATTATTTTCTGCGTTGGTTCTGATTTCCTTTTTCCATCGACATCTAGTCGCACTTTGAGTCTGGATTGTTGGGGGCTGAACGAAGGAAGGAGGGAAACGACAGTCTGTCGAACAGGATGTTGGCCGCTGTTAAATTCGTTGTGTGCCGCTGAAAAATGCGTGACTTAACTGAGAATTGGCCGCACAACACGAGTGGTTGGTGAGAAGCTAGGCCCTGGCCCTCTACGGGCTGTAGCGCCGCCCACTTGTGATAGACCAATAGCACGCACAACACGAGTGGTTGCTGAGAAGCTAGGCCCTGGCCCTCTACGGGCTGTAGCGCCGCCCACTTGTCATAGACCAATAGCACGCACAACACGAGTGGTTGCTGAGAAGCTAGGCCCTGGCCCTCTACGGGTTGTAGCGCCGCCCACTTGTGATAGACCAATAGCAAGCACAACACGAGAGGTTGCTGAGAAGCTAGGCCTTGGCCCTCTACGGGCTGTAGCGCCGCCCACTTGTGATAGACCAATAGCACGCACAACATGAGTGGCTAGGCCCTGGCCCTCTGCGGACCTAGCTTCTCACGGGCTGTAACAAAAATGCTCCAAGAGGCTTAGACGGGTAACAAACTTTTTCTGAAAGATCGGACGCTTTGGATAGAGCCATACATCGATGGCTAAGTCTGTACATCGGCTCGACGGCGAGGGTCCTATGGCCAACCCTGAGCTAGAAGAGAACATCTTGGACAGCATTGACACAGATATTGTCACTTTTGTAGAAGACGGTCAAAAAAGGAATCTGCCCTACAAGGAGTGCCCAGCTCAGGGAAAGGAGAACTGGAAGATAGATAGAAATATGACTGGACTGAGGTTCACTGCTCGCGGTTGGCGGGCTTAAGCAATAAGGGAGTCCTCACTCCGGGAACACATCACCCATGTACCCATCACATTGGTCGAAGTGCAGGAGTATGGCCGTATGGCCAAGCCTCGCACTAAATCACCCTGTCATCCCTCCGTCCGCATTCTACGCTTCATCCAAACCACCCAATTCAAGTTCCCCCTCCAAAGCCTGCGCCGAAAATCCATCCTCCTCAGGAAACTCCCTCCCAGTCGTTTCGAAAACATGTGGGTGTCAATGTGGGCCACCAAGACGGTGCACGCGCTTCAGGTTGTCTTACTCACGAAATGAGGACGAACCACTCCCTAGCGGTAACCCATATAGTTGTCTCTTGGAATTTAGACGATATTTGGGGTGTAGCCTTACGTGTGCTCCGAACACGATCTGGGCCAAGCAATAAAGTGCGTAATGAGCCACATTCACGCTACCGACCTGAATTTTTCCTTGTTTCCAGAAATCTGAGAATGGAGATGGTGTGAACTGCTTAGCTACATTCTTGCCCACCACACTGTCAGCTGCTCGCCAGACAAGGACTGCCATTACCCCAGTATCGTCAACTATTTCCGCTGGTTTGTATAAGTCTGCAAGATGCGCCCATCTCCATGGCACGGAGCAAATCTGAATAAGACTCCCGTTCTGCTGCTGCTTATGTTGGAAGCATCAGTGTTTTGCTTTCATATTTCCATTCGAAAAACAAAAACAATAATCAACGAACGACGAACGACGAACGAAGGCACACACTAGGGAAGGAAGCATTCGAAGAAGTCCACTTATTCGCCTCACTCCTTGACATCGAGCACAGGCGCAAGACCATGCCATGCCAAGGGAGGGCGTTGCGACGGGGGACTCATTGATATGTAAAAAGTTTCCATATCGAATGCATTCATAACTATTTATGCATACATACGAGTGTTTGCTTGTTTGTGTGCATACACTTGAATTATGCACACGCACAACTGCACGAGGATGCTGCGGATACGGATGCGGATGCTGTGGCGTGTGATTTTCTATGGAAGCGCCAGAGAGGAAGGTGTAGCTATGAATTTTGTCAGTTGATTTGTACTCCTAGAAGGATGCACAGAGATTGTGTGCTTAGGTGGTTGAGGGATCCTAGGGAGGATACAAGGAATTTCTTGAATACGAAGCATAGTGACAGTGGGGCGAGGAAGTTTGTGCAGACTTCTGAAGGGAATGCTGGCCACACATGAAATATGAACCAATTCTGGGATCCGATTTGATATCGTCGAACTGTCACCCGAGACTGAATATGGTTATCCTGTGGCTCGCCATTCCACGAGATGGATAGTCCAACAATCGCTGAACGTGTCCAAGGTGTGGTAACCTTCCACGAAAATCGTGATTCTGTGGGAGGTACGTAATCGATCGTCTGACTAGAGGCCTGCTGAGTAAAGAGCCATTCGAGGAGACCGACTCCGTTGCAGATGCCTTAGAACCTATGCATCATGCATCACACAGGATAGTAGCCTTTACTGAAATGCGCAAAAAAGAGAAATCATTCCTTTCCTGACATTCCCGGTCATAAACAGAGACACCTGCGAGTTCTCAGAAATATCCAAGCGTCTCGGTCCCGCCAAATATTTTTTAATCTCGCTGTATATCAAGTCTCAGATCGAAGCGACATTAGTCGTTAGCCAAATCAGCAGAAAGGCTATAAGTAGCACATGATGTCTCCAAGCATACGTCGGCCAACCAAAGCAGTCACACAGCCAAGAGCTCTACAAATTTAATAGTGTCCGTTGGCCCACACTAAACAAAAAGAAGCTCACTACTTAGTCTCAGAACTGGCGACAGTTCTCGCGACAAGATGGCGCTGTTGGGTAAGTGCCTGTCCTTCATTAGAGGCGCCCCTGGTTCGAAGCCCAGTAAAAGCAAAGTCAACATGCTTTTATCAGGTTTTTAAATCTGCCCCAGTCACCATTTTCAGTTGGGGTTAATCTATCACTGGAGTGGGCCATCAGTGGCAGTAGTCTGGCCGGGAGTTGTTGGCTGACAGTACAAAGCACACAATTGTTATGTCTGAGTGCTCCAGTATGACGTTTAATAACCTCTGACAAAAAAGGGAAGCTGGCCCTTGTATCGGCGGTGCACCCAGCAGATCTCCTTTAGGCGTCACGTCCAGATGGAACAGTTGAACCAAATGTCCATAAAAGCGCACTCCTTGCAGAGGTGCCTTATCAAAAACTACAAATTGATCAACACCACCCTTCACTCCCAATAAGCATCTTGAGACCCTGCCTCCAGGTATGGATCTCAGGAACAACAACCACATCTCGTTTAGGAACTGCAGTCAATGGCCGCGATCGAAAACTGAGACAGGACTTGAAAGTGGTGCTTCCTCTTTCCAGCAGACACTGCAGAGTTTCTGAGGTGTGAGTACGATTCGCGAAGCACTGTCAAGGCTGAAATGGCAAGTCAGGCAGCCTCCGAAGCACTGCATTCATATGCAATAACATCTAGATGAGATGGCTGAGCATTACTCGCCTGAACTGGCCTCATTTTGCCACGCCACGGAAATAGGCTCTGTAAGGGGACATCTTGCCACCAGCAAACTCGTGCTCGTGCTACAGTAACAGAACTCACACGGACGGCTGACAAGCATTGCATGCCAATACTCCAAAAGTTCGTGGTTGATGCCATTACAGGATACTGCATCTTGGCCGTCCACGCCTTGGGGTCAGTTGTCATCACTTCTGACATCTGCAGAAGCTGCCTGGATGGACAATAAATCCAGTTCATTTTCCCTTTTTCTTCCTTTCTGGGTGACATGAGCAGACCTTGGCAGGAAAAAAGGATGTCCTGCCAACGTCTGCTCATGTCTCCCAGAAAGGAAGAAATTCCTATGTTGTCAATTCTCCTAGTGGGCTAGTGGGACACCCGTCACAATCCTCAGCTTCAAATGGTTCCCAATCGGTGGTAAGATTCAACCATCACCCTCGTTCTTCCACTCCAACATTCACCCTTCCAACCCCTCTCATACGGTGTTACTATCCGCGACGAGGATCAACTCGGCCACTCGAAAAAGCAGCACAGTCCTGCGAACGGAGTGTTCGCGATGCGGGGCAAATTCTCGGATTAACCTCTGCCTTATCTGTGCACAGCTGGACCTCCCTTTCTCCGTTATTCGTGGGACTCAAAATAAAAACTTTAAAGCGAACAAAAATGAGAAACAATTAAAACGAGGCCGCTGATCCTCACCTACCTCAAGTAAAACTTCAGAGGTGGTGTACACAGCCTCATAGCGTGCCACAAGCCACGTGGAGCGCACGCACAAGTCCGCATCCTGGACGGATATTTCAGTCGATGTGAAATGCCTCTCACATGAGGGACATAGTTTGGTGCAAGAACAATTTATGACCAGAGTTGCTTCGCGTTTTTTGTGATGTCGTGTGGCCGGTTGCCACCAAGATTGAGTGCCTTTTCGACGTTTTGTTTATTTTTGTGGATGAAATGGGCTTATGTGCGCAAATTTCTGAGGCTATGCAAATTATGAACGAGTTATTGACTGTGTCGAGAAGCCGTCGAATGATGTTGTATACCATTCAAAATGGCAAGATTTACGCAATGCAACGATAGAAAAGTTTGGTCGAAATCTTGATCCTAAGAGTGCTTTATCTGCACTTACTTTTGCCACCACAAAATGGATGGCAGATTGTAGCGTGGGGCTAGAATGAACTGAGTGGGATCTGCCTAGCCACAGCCTGCAGCTGCAACGGATCCGATCAGAAAGTGGGAAAGAATCAGTCTGAAGACAGGAAATTCCATCTTAAAAACCACCGCCTCCGTCTGAAGGTGCTGTTAAACTTTTCAGCCACACTGTCAGTCGCTTCGATTGTGAATAGCACTTGAATGGGAAAATATTTGTTCCTTTCTGTTTGTCTGCATGGCTGATTATTCGTCAGATGCACAAACACACAACCACGCACATACGCACGCAGAGAGACAGAGACAGAGCCTGGGATCCGTCTCGTTCGTTCTCTAATTATATCAAATCGAATTCGATTCAAGCATTTTGATTGATAATGGAATTAAGCAGCAAATCGCTGAACGCAGTTGGCTGCGTTCGAATGGCTGGCTGCCCAAGTGCAGTCGTGTGTCCTGCCGCTTTTCAAAGGCATTCGACGATTGATTTTCGCATCGAGAGAGACGAACTGTAAACTATTCGAATTGAAACCAAAATGAATTGCTACTCAGTTGGTTGCTGCAGGCTGAGCTGGCTGGGGCTGATGCTGGTCCACCTTGGTGCCGATAAAAAGTATTGTATTCCCATCGGACAAAGGAGCTAACGCTCTCAAGTACGGTCCTCGGTGTTGAGCGTTGAATGGCGGCGGGGATGGATGTGATAAATGGTTGGCAATCTAAGGAAACGAAATGCAATTTTGCAGTGCTTGAAGAATTTCTTTCAATTTGTTGCCACTTAATCGTTGATGGCGCCGGAAGTGCTCTCGAAGAATGCCAGTGCCCAGCGGTGATGAGACACTTAGCGGTGTGCTACTTAGGCGAACGTATTCACCCTCGCTTGGGTTGGGCGCCACTCTAAAATCAGTGAATGCAGGTGTTGGAATTCACTCAGCATCCTTGTGGCTTTGTTTTATAGCAATCGATGAGAGTCCAGGCGTCTAGACTCCACGAGGTGATGGCGTGTGATTCAAACGAATGCTTTAAGGTTTTGACGCAGTCTTTTCGTTGCAGGGTGTAGGACGAGTTTATTGCCGGCGTTCTTCTAGAACAAAATCCTCCTGTGGGAAAACCGCAGATTTGGTGAGCACTTCGTTAAAAATACACGTTTGCTCCTCGAATGGCTTATTGATGACTGGCAATGCTTTCAATGCGTTCCAAATGGTTCGCAAACATCACAAGCAGCACGACTTCAGCAGCTTCTTCGACGAACTACACTTAAGCAGAGGAGCCCGCAGAAATTTTTCCAGGGGGGCAGACGCATTTTTGTCCTCTTTACTTCAAAAAGAAATTCCATTATAGTACAAAAATATTAAAAAATATTGGTTGGATCCCAGAGCAAGGCGTGGGTAGGCAAGTACCCCATCTTGCCCCCCTGCGGGCTCCTGTGCACATAAATGTGCTAAAGCTGGTTGCCAGGACAACACAACTCACACCCGTACGACTTTCTTTCCCTTTTCCACTAATGGCCAAGCGAAGGCGGACATACAGTTTTATGCCGACTCCGAACGGCCAAGCTTCTTCTAGACAGTTCTGCTCGTTGAGCATTGTCAAAGAGGTGGGGCTGTGAAAAGTTATTTGCTCGAACCAGGAATCGAACCTGGGCTACGTAGGTTCAAGTGTGTAGGGGTCAACGCACGGGTCCACAGAGCCACGTTTCCATTGTTTTAAATTAACTTCGTCCAATCGACTTATACATTTCAAAACTGAAGAATGGGACGCTAAAAGTAGAGCTTGCTCAGGGCGCTCATTTGCCTCCGACCGGACTTGCATTTAGGATACCATGCCCACCAGGGCATCGTCCAATACGTGTAGGAACTGCGGAGCATTAAAACACTGTGTCATGCGCTTTGCTACTGCCCAGCAACTGCCTAATACCAGAAAGAAAGCACATATTTTTTGGTGCGTTTTCTTCGACTCTCTCAAGAATGTGTTGTCCTCAAGCTTAGCCCACAAGCTTCAAGGTTATTTGGTAGACGTGATAGCAAAAGTTATGCAACCTAATCTTCTCTAGTTGATTTTTCTATTCTCCCCGGTTGGTCTCTGTGAGTCTATGGCCGCCACTCTAACCTGACCTTCCGCAGGGTTCCGTTGGGACCCCGATGTTATTTCCTCATGTATCAATTTGTCAGGTTTGCTTCCATTTCCGATTGGCGTTTTAAATTCTTTCAGTTTGGAACTCACGTACCTTCTTTCTGTGACTGTTGAAAGTCCTAGATTTTGGGTGGCGCTACAGTCCGTTCGTTGATTTGAACCTAGCTCCGGCAACTAGTCCTGTTGTGTGCGCTCAAGAGGGAAGATGACGCACAGTTTTATGTCGACTCCGACCGACAAAGTTTGACAAGCTTTTTCTACGCAGACACCTTTGAAGGCGTCGATATACCTACCCACAGATTGCTAGTGAATAAAGTGGTCGATGACCAAACGTCACAAGCGACTGTTCTACCCCGAGATTGTTGGGCGCAGATTGCCTTAAGTTCGATGTCATTGAAAGCCCGTATGACCAAAAATGCTGATCCTTGTGTTCCTTGGAGTCCTTCTAGACATACCATGGGTCATGCTGAGAAGACGAGTGTCTGCACGATGTGCAGATTTTGTCAAGGGCTGAAAGACAAACGAGGAAACACTGATGAGTACACTTTTAATACGAGAGCCTTTCCTTGGGTTGAATACAATTTGACTTCGAAGAGCTAGGAACGCTGCCAAAAACAAGGAGCCTTTGCATGTACTTATTTCCCATGAAGTGTTGTTGCACTGATTTCCTGTCAGTTCTGTCTTTGTGTGGCTCCACAGTCCGGGGTGTGGACCTGGACCTAAACCTCTACCAACAAGCTTCGATCTGAGTTCATTCAGGTTCTTCTCGACTTGTGTGCTGCACATTAGTCACCATCGTCCTCTGATGCGTTGCTCAGACTCAGAAGGGGCATAGTTGTTTACACGCACTAGGCCCCTAATGGGGTCTGGATAGACTACTGTCGCCATGCAGCTTCCACAGATCAGGGTTGAATCTTCCCTTCCAAGATGCCCCAAACGCAAGCAACACTTACCTCTGAAGAACACCCTGCACTCCTCTATTCACTCCGAAATCATCTATAGCTCTGTTGCCTAGGTGAGGACTCGAAAACAAAGCAAACACTTCCAGACACATCCATGCGTTCGAACTTAAATCCGAGAATGACTTGCAAAACAGATAATATTCGCCTCAATCACTAGAGTGGCGCCCAACGCTGAACGAAAGCACATACGAATTCATCCTAAATGACTGAATCATCAACATTTCGAGATCCCATATCGCGTGTATCATTGCTCTGCGATTCCTATCACCCAGTAATGCCGCTCATGCTCATCGACCTTCAAGGCACTTTGCACAACCACCACCGAACCGGTCTCGCTAAGGTCCCATTAACCTAAAACCCGTATCATTATGAAGGTTTCGGTTAATTTTTCCACAGCCCTGCACTCCGGGTACTCTGGGCATATTGCCAATTACTCCTCCTTCATAAGAGTGGCGATAATTAAAAAACAAACATCTCCCAGCTCCGTGCATGGGTCTGTTCACATCCTTGAGCTGTGCCCCTACCTCCCCATCATCTCGCTCAACCATCGTCCTGTGTTGTCCTGGTTATTCGTGACACCTCTGGCACTGCATCGAGGAAAATACCTTGTCATTGGAGCACACCCGATGCTATGGTGCGACATTGAATACCTCTGATGCCTTTAGGTGTACAGCACCGCACTGCAGCAGCTCAACCCACCAACAGAGGCGCACAGCGTCAAGCGTGTGGATGTCACAAAGCAGCAGCACCACCCTCTACCTTGTGGAAGAAGCAAGGACTGACCTTAGTTGATTGTTTTAGAAATTCTCTGAAACAGTAGACAGCAAGGAGATTTGTTCGCAGACATTTATCCTCCGCCAGGACTTGTCTTCTGGGAGGCCGGGGCTGTCGAACTTGAATTTAAGGACATGTGCAGCAATTGTGTTTCCAAGGCACTTTCCCAAGGACTTGATGCATGCCATGCGTAAGGCAGCCAGCTATGAGAGGACGCATTCAATTTGACGCAGGATTTTGCTGAGAACTTTTCAAATGAGGAGAGGGGCTCATATATCTGTCACTGGAGGTGGAGGAGAAGTGCGGACATTAAAGAGTGCATTTGAACTGTGAACAGAATCCAGGTAGGAAGTGGTTTTGATCCAGTGTGATACCCACAGACAGACTACGACCACTGATTCAGACCACCATTCCAGTGATATGGCCAAATGGTGACTGGACTAGATTGAATGAAAACCAGATAAACCTTGGAACCCCACTAACTAAGAGCAGGCACTTGACCAACTGCGCCATCCAGTCGTTGAACAGATTCAAAGAGCATCGGGATTAAAGATTGAATGGGATGAATGATTGGAGTATAATCTGGGATCTCGCTGTACTCTAGGCACCATTTCAAGAAGTCAATGAGTCTGGAAGATGGGCGATCGAGATGAACACGGCGTACCAACAGACCAAGCTTGGCAGTCTGTGGTGCACGTCTACCCGGAAAAACTCACTGCCTTGATTGTTCGGGTGTCTTGTGATGCATCCATGTTTCGTCGAAGTTAATGGCGTCGAAGGTAGCGGCTGAACATCGCCAAAACTTTTTCATCTCTTCAAATATTCATGTAAAATTTCGCGTGTGCGCTCAGTTGAGATGATTACAGCCTCAGACACATCATGTCTCCGATTGTCCAATATTATTTTACGTATTTTGTCGACGATTTCGGACGTGAAGACTTCTTTCGGGCGACTTGGACTTTCGACAACGCAATTGACAAGATCTTCACACTACGGCAAAAATTCACGATCTATACAACACCATGTCTAGTTTTGACACTCCTACCAAACTCGAAGGACGAGCTATACAGCACCATGTCTAGTTTTGACACTCCTGCTAAACGCGAAGGACGAGCTATACAACACCATGTCTAGTTTTGACACCCTTGCCAAACTCGAAGGACGAGCTATACAGCACCATGTCTAGTTTTGACACTCCTGCTGAACTGAAAGGACGAGCTATACAACACCATGTCTAGTTTTGACACCCTTGCCAAACTCGAAGGACGAGCTATACAGCACCATGTCTAGTTTTGACACTCCTGCTGAACTGAAAGGACGAGCTATAAAGCACCATGTCTAGTTTTGACACCCTTGCCAAACTCGAAGGACGAGCTATACAGCACCATGTCTAGTTTTGACACTCCTGCTAAACGCGAAGGACGAGCTATACAACACCATGTCTAGTTTTGACACCCTTGCCAAACTCGAAGGACGAGCTATACAGCACCATGTCTAGTTTTGACACTCCTGCTGAACTGAAAGGACGAGCTATACAACACCATGTCTAGTTTTGACACCCTTGCCAAACTCGAAGGACGAGCTATACAGCACCATGTCTAGTTTTGACACTCCTGCTGAACTGAAAGGACGAGCTATACAGCACCATGTCTAGTTTTGACACCCTTGCCAAACTCGAAGGACGAGCTATACAGCACCATGTCTAGTTTTGACGCTCCTGCTAAACGCGAAGGACGAGCTATACAACACCATGTCTAGTTTTGACACCCTTGCCAAACTCGAAGGACGAGCTATACAGCACCATGTCTAGTTTTGACGCTCCTGCTAAACGCGAAGGACGAGCTATACAACACCATGTCTAGTTTTGACACCCTTGCCAAACTCGAAGGACGAGCTATACAGCACCATGTCTAGTTTTGACGCTCCTGCTTAACGCGAAGGACGAGCTATACAACACCATGTCTAGTTTTGACACCCTTGCCAAACGCGAAGGACGAGCTATACAACACCATGTCTAGTTTTGACACTCCTGACAGTATTTGGAGGAGAAGTTTCAACCACGGGTTATACAGCGAGATGAGCCGAGCAGACATCTACGGGTCCAACCACGGGCTATACAGCGAGATGAGCCGAGCAGACATCTACGGGTCCAACGCCCAACCCGAGGAGTCGACTCTAAACCTCTGGGACAAGGCAACAGACGACGCCCGTGTCAAGGTAGGGAAAGAACTCGACCAACTTTGCCTACGAAACTGGCAGCCACATTCCACTCTTGGAGAGGCTTGTTTGTGGATGGTTGAGGCCTGGGCTGTAGTGCTAAATAAAGAAGAAGGAGAAGGCTCCTATGCACTTGTTCTTTATAGAAGGTTGCCTGGAGATCTCTCTAGCGTGGCTAACCCCCGCCACCCCTTTAGTGGAGCATGCGGGTCAGATGATGATGATGATGATACTTTCATGTGCATTGATGGCCCTCAAAGCCTTTACTTCATAATCAAAGCCATTAGATACATCACCCTCTGGCTAGTGTCACCCCAGGGAATGAGAAGGCCGATGAACTGGCTAGACAGGATCTGTCACGGCAGGAACAGCCTCAGATCCTCATAGAGGCCAGGCGCACAAGCTGTGCAACATCAAGGGGCCTGAGTACAATCGATCCAAAACAAACGACCTTCCTTCGGCGAACTCGCCATGGCATGATGCGAAACCCGCTAGATTGATGACAGTACTGTACGAGGCACTGGCCCATGGGATATCCACACAACACACATTCTCGCAGTCGCAAGTTGCAAGAGCACACCTGAGAGGGAGAGCCTGATCCCACATGACCACTTGACGAGATCTCTGGAACTACTGGTCTTTTCAAATACCTCCGGTTGGATGCAAAATACACTTTGTAGGCATGATAGCCGAGCTCGGGCATTAAAGCGGCGCATAGTGCTAAATTGGTGCATTAAACTTCTGTAGTACTCGGAAATCTAGTTAGTCATGGATTGAAGTTCGAGTTAGTCAAGGATGTCAAGTCCGCATCAAAAACTGGATGACAACTCGCAGCCAATTCTATGCAATTTATTTGCTCTGAAAGCTGCAATAAGAGACCATGATTGCATCCCCCTCGAGATCCGCCACCTCATCACTGTCCCTCAAAATAAGGTGACCATCAATCCTAATTCATTTACAAGGGACAGGGTCTGCGCATAACACATGCATGCCCGTTTCCAAGGCAGAGGGGAGTGCACAGGATTTGTAGCGCTCATTGAGATAGAAGTGAATGTCGTTTCATTAAGAGGACACAGCATCAGACTAATATCCCCATCAAGCCATAATTGACGTCCTAGATTGCAGTTTTAGAGCAGTCCTTCATAAATTTCAATTTATCCCTGCAGCGTGAAAAACAAACTCCAACCCCCCCCCCCGAGCATCCGTAGCATTGACAAGAAACGACCTTGTTACACAAAATAACATCAACCCCTCGTTTGAACGGATGGTGGCATGCATACCGTGTCAACCCACTGAACGAGAGCGCACAAGTGTACGTTCGCGTTCGCGAGATGGTAACTGGAACTCCCCCACCCGCCTACGATTCCATCAACACCATCAACACACCCATCACCGTCGCCAAACAGCCGCCCGGAGACGAACGAGGGAGTGGATCAGAGATACGACAAAATAATTTAATGAAAATGAAGCGTAAATAAAATATTAAAACAAAAATGCCCCCGTTTCTTGTTTGCGGGGGATGGATAGTCCCACTGCCAGGGCAAGAGCGGGAGAGCCACATGGGAAGAGGTTCAAGTGGAGGAGGTTGTGCACACATAAGAAAACAAACAAATAGAGGGACGAAGAAATACGCTGACACACAGCACACAGCTGCAGGCGACTTTATCACAGAAGAAGTCATGTCGGTTTATTTGCACATTCCCCGAGCGCTGTATTGTATCTAACGAGTGCAGCAGCATCGTGGCTACCACCTCACCTCTACGGCAGCCCGACGTCCAAAGCTGATCTCAGCAGACGTACACGTCAGGAATAAGGCCGACGAACGAAAGGACACACTCATGAATCGCGCATGAATGAGTTGCCGGAGAGAGGATGGCGGCGCGCAGGGGCTTTGGACGACTGCTAAGTGGTACACACTTTAAAGTCAACCGGAAGTCATAAGTGGAGGCAGGAAAGGAGGAGGAGGGTTTCCAATCGATAAGCACACACACACACTCACACAGAGACTGAAACTTGCCACAACAATGGGTCATTGGCCCGGCTTGAGGCTTGGCAGCCCATTAGGAAATGATGCTAATTTAAACTTTTCGAGCATTTATCGCTCCACCTTACCACCCCCACACAGCAAACTGCCATCCATCGGCCATCGAGGACTTGTCGCAGGTACATGCCAAAAGCGCAGTCACTCGATTGCGACCAATTTGTGAAGGATTACGTTCGTGTAGCTCTTCAAATGTAAGTTTTCATTTCACGTCGCTCCTTCAGTCCGGCAGTGCTGCGGTGCAACATCACTCGGACTGGACTGGCACTGCATCGACTAACGAGCCAGTCTTTGATCCTCTGCTGAAGTTAAATGCTGAATGGAAAAACTGATTGGCATCAATTATTTATACTTACGGAAGTTGAGTGAAGTCACCACCCTCACCCACCCCATCCATCATTCGGAAATCGATAAACTCAGGCTTGGAGGGGAGGCCTCGCAATTATGGTTACACATTATTCCCTTCTAAGACTGAGCGTGTGTGGGAGTGTGAGTGAGTGTGTCAGGGCAAAAGTGCGTGCATGAAGAGCTTTGCTTGGGTTTCCTGCGTGAGTCGCAGTTCCACATTCCCCGACCAAGGCACTCGTATCTCGATCATATTTTTGGCGAAGGATTCTCGTTTGCTCGGCGCGGTGCTGTTTTGCTTCTTCTTCTTCTTCTTCGTTTTGAATAAATGATGTCTTTGGCGAGCGCACGAAAAAAGACGAAAGAAACTCTTGCCGAAAGTTATTTATTGTTTTTATTTCTCCATTGTGAGTTGCTGTTGTGAGTTCCTTGTTCTAATTAAATGGCATGCGGATTGTGGTCGTGGGGAGTGTGAGGCAGGGTCGGTTGGGTCGTTCAGTTGAGTGGTGCGACGCGACTAAGCGACGTTGGACACGTTTGATGTTGAGGGAGTGAGTGACGTTTTTCTTTTTCGAACAACTAAATATTCACTTCGAGTGTAATTTGCTGCCGGGTAGTCACAACGAGGATGAGGCGACCTGTACCGTACCGAGAATCGTTGTTGGCCTGGGCTCGTACTTTAATTAGAAACTTTTTCGCTTCTATTTTAAGTTTGCGCGTGTTTCCTTTCTCTTCCTTTTCGGGAGAAAAAGTTTAAAACGATTGCGTCAACTTGTGCGTGGGCCGGTTCAATTATGGGGGAGGAGGGGGGGAGCTCTTGATGGGACACAGCAAGGAGTTTATTGCCATATTTTGAGAGTGTTGCAGTGTGCTGCAGTTGGTGCAGAAAGTTGATGGTGTTTTGCGTCGGAACCGGCTGTTGGGGGTTGGGAGACTTTATGAAAGTCACTTGAGGAGGAACCGAGAGAGAGAGATTTTGTGGGAGATTATCGCTGCTGAATTGCCATTGTCAGTCTTAAAGTGAATGCAGGTCAGTGGGGGTGTGGAGTTGTCGTCTGGGTGCGGAAAGGAAGTGGGGAACTTCTGGCAGGGGTGGACCACAAAGTTAGAGACATCACCCATGTGCGGCGCATGAGAACTTTTGGCACTTGACTTCTCGTTCTTTTCATCTTATTGCAACGCCAAGTGGATCGCTTTATAGTCAACCACCTGTCGCAGACTATCTTCGCTTACGTCATTTAGAAGTTGGAAGTCTTAATTGTAAACAGCGGCCACATTCACAGATTCTCCATTTCTTAAGACACTTCTTAAGGTGACGTTACAGTGTAGAGTGGACTTAAGCTAGCTTAAGATCGAGGCCCAGATCTTTAGCTAAGGCTGAGGTCCTTTTCTGCTTGCGTGCGGCACCTCGGTAGCGGTCCTCGATGGATTAGAAGACTTTGCGGCCCGGGGCATTGGTTTCCATTCGCTCTCCCTCACCTAGCCACCTCAGTCGCTCGATACGGCGTCTTCTGGTTAAGTCGATGTCGCTGAACAGCTTGTGCAGTTTGTTGGATATCATCTCACTCACCATCTATGCAGACGGGACGGGGAAAATCACCCGATCATGGTCAAGATCCATGCGTGTTCGGCATATAGTAGGACTGGGACGATAAAGATGACTGAACATCGCTTCCACTCGGAGGCCTTAGAGCCCATAGTGAGTTCCTTCATTTGTGGAGTACACTTTCTGTTATAATGTCCGTCCTGTCACGTGAAGCTTAAATCATCCCGTTCTACATTCGTAGCTACGTCCGCAGTCGCTGTGAAGAAACTTTGGCCGATTCTGGAGAGCTGGGTAATGGCAAAGCAGATATTGGATCGTTTCGGCCTCTTCCTTGGCATCGCAACTCCGGCAGAGATCACTGGATTCCGCGTTCCATTTCCCTAAATGGAAATCCTCCTCCTGCCTTGTTTTGCCGCGTCATTAAGCTCTGGTAACGTTGATTTTGTGGTGTGACATTCATTTCTTGCAAGCCAGGGCGATTTGGCTTCTCTCCGTATTGCATTGCTTATGGTGCGGGGTAATGCGCTGATCGGTGGTTGCAATGATGGGTCCGCTTCGCTGATGTCTCCATTTCAGACCCTTGTCCGGCCAATTCGTCCGCTCTCTCGTTCCCTGCTATTGAGCTGTGACCCGGGACCCAGCAGAGTTTGACCTTGTGGTGACTGAAGGAGCTTAGTGACTAGCGGCAGCCATTGATCCTAGTGACTTCAGTGCAGCCTGGCTGTCGAGAATGCTGATCATATCTGATGGTGGGATATCGGTTGCTTGCATGTGTTTGGCTGCTTTCGCTGTTGCCAGAATGTCTGCTTGGAAGACGTATCAGGGAGTCTAAATGATTCCGAGTAGAATCCGGCCGCAGTACCTGTGAAAATCGGTGAAAAAGGGGGCAATCTCGTGGTCATAGATAACAGCGTTCGAAAGCCAGACGTCCCCTTTGGGGAACTGAATTGGTATTTTTAAGGCAGAAGTCATTGTGAGGGAGGGAGTGGTCATTAGAGGCAACTGTAAGCATGTCTCTTTCTCAGGTCATAGTTGGCTTGTTTCCACTAAGAGGATTCCCTTAGCCAGAGAGCGCTTTTTGCGGCGCACTCGTTTGAGCAAGGACATCCAGGAGAAGGAGATCGCGCTTAACTCGATGTCTTTATTGAACTGTCACCAATCTCTTTACTAGATGACCGAGAAGAGCACTTAAGCCTCCATCCTATGTAGGTACCGGGAGACTGTGGAAATTGTAAGCCTGACAAACTCACGGGAAAAGTCACTTGTTCAGCGCTCCTTCCGGATGGAGGATTCATTCATGTTTGTGATCCAATACTTTCCCCCTGCTCGAAACAAATGATCACAATCCGATACGATCACACACCCGATCGCAACGAGGAGGCCGGCGTTCTTTTCGGAGTGGTCACTACACAGTGCCCTTGTTGCCCTACAATGACTTCTGCAAAAGCTGCAGGGACGACGAAGAGGACGAGGAGAGATTGTTCACCTTCTCTGTCCTTGAAGCGCCATCGCCTCACGAAAGGAAACGCACCCAGGAGCTTACTTCTTCAATATTTTGACCCGACTAATCAAAGCACTTGTTTACGGAGGAGGCTCTACCAGATCTGCTCGGTAACAGGATGGACCCACGCATGCCAAGTCTGGTGGATGATGGTAGCTAGATCGAAGTGAAATCGTATAAGTCAACGCCGCAAATGTTCACACTCCAACATTTTAAGCAGCAATCGCTGACACAACGTCTGGTCCGCATGAGACCGCCGCATTCCATCACGTCCAGTGCAGTATTTCGAAGACACCTGAGGGAACCATTGCACACCTACGATGTCCCCTCCCCCCCCCACACACACCGGTTGATGGATTGACACCGAAAATCAGGACAGATGTACTTACACCTACACGAACAACCATGGAGCTCCTTTCCACTCCACAGAGACGTCTTCCTTTAAAGTGCGTTCTTTCAAAGGACTCTCTAAGTCAACCACCCCCCCCACCACTCACCAACTCGACTGAATACAGGGACTTCATTAAGAGTAACTTCTTAATAACGATCCTCGCAAGACATGCCACACCATCTCCCGCACTCTATACGAATTCCACTCAACCACCCTGTTCGCGTTTGGTTCCTTTTGTTTTCTTTTTTTTCTCAAAGTCAAGCCGCACTGCGGTCCGCGGGATTGTGAAGGCACCTTGAAGGATTCTGAGGGAAGTCAACCGTCTAATGTGCATAAAGCGAAACCGAGAGCTGCTCCACATGAACCCAACACACACACCGGTGACTACACCTCTTGCCTTTTAAGCGAAAAATGTAACACGAATTTAATTAGGACGATGAGAGCACTTTCCTCAGTCATCCTCACCCACCACCACCCACCCACCGCATTCCCGTAGACCCCGTGCATCGGCAGTAGCCAGGCAACGGTGAGTAAGTCAAATCGGAAGGAGTTTCATGTCACACTGCCAAAACAAGAAAAAGAAAAGCAAAAACCAACGGAAACCGAGGTGAGGCGAAATACGGTACACTGACACAGAAAACATAATGAACGATGATGGAGTTACGTCGATGGAGGAGGGTGGGGGAGGGGGGATGCAGCGAATGAAAAAAAAATCCCTTTGAAGGTGAACAGGGCAAACGAACCCGCACACCGACACAGACACGCTCCGGATGAATGGAGGAGCGGAAGAAAAGAGCAAGTTCTTGTGATTTCCCCTAGCAGTCACTGGCCTCGCGACTACGGCGAAGACGTCGTCTAAATGGAGGCGCACACCCGCATACACCCAGCGAACCCAGACGATCGCATGTTCCTTTCGCGGTCGTCGTCATCTCTCTTGGTGGCTCCGAGTCTCTGGTGTCTTTCAAGGTTTGACACACAACCCTTCTGGAGGCGAGAACTTTTCATTTAACGTCTCCAAAGGACGAGCGGGCGCAAACACACGGCAAAGTTAATTTTGTTAATTAATTTGAAGCGAGAACGAAAGAGCAACGAAGGGCGTCGTTCCTTGTGCTGACCCGTCAGACACACCATCGCATTAAAGCGCTTAATAATCCCTCGCAATACGATGGTGGTAATTGGCGGCCATCAGGAGCAGAGCACTTGAGTGGGTCGGTGTCGGTTGGCTGGGGGCACGGGTGCACGGGTGCACGATGCACATGCACAGCGGCGAGTGAAAAGTGGGCGGACGCATGGCGCACTACAAATTGCCTTTGGTGCCTGCTGGCCGGCTGACTAGCTGGCTGGCTGACTGGCAAGGTGCAAGGATACATTTGTAGCTGGCAAAGCAATGACCTACATAGGAATTCATTTTATTGCATGCCATCCTCTCACCATCCCGAGAAGACGGCCGCAGAGGTGAGTGAGTTCTTTGCGAACGCTTTTTGCGATGTCGATTCATCAGGCGGTTGGTGGGCGTTAGCCTTGTGCTCCTCTCGCCCAGCTTTTTTTTTTTTTTTTTTCGGGAGAAAAACTGAATTTAAGTGAGGCTTAGCCTTGCGTGGTAACTGTACTTTGCATGAATATGAATTTGGCTCTGCCAGGTGAAGTGTGTATTATGCAATGATGATTGCAAGGGTGGCGGCCGCACTGCAGTCCACTTCTTCAGGTCGGATTGTGTGTGTGTTTGGTGGGAGAAAGGCCGTTGGTTGCAATTTCGCTCACCGCATGGCCGAGGAGATAATGTTGAAGGATATGATGGAAGTGCAGGAATGATGACAGGCTGGGGGAAATAAATAATAACCGCACGGAAGCACATGCACTCTGCGACTCGGGGAGATGGTCATAAATAAAAGTGGGTGACTGGCTTGCCGGGGTGCCGGTGAAGGATTCGCTTATTTATTGTTTTTAATCGCCCCATGGGCCTGGCTTTGAATGAATGACGGCTGTGCACGATGCAGGGGGAATTGAAATTGAAAAAATTCGACTGACAGGGCTGTTGTGGTAAGCGAGGAGGGCTGTGGAAGGCATACATTCTGGGCAAAGGTCAGTTGAGACAGAGACAAAATCGGTGTCACCGTGGGAGTGGAAGAGCCAAGAATGTGTACGGAGAAGAATTATGCGTCGCTCGTTTGAAAGGAGGCCAGGCTGGAGGCGGATGTGCGTACAAGCGAAAGTATGTTCATCGGTGTATGGCGTGTGTTAGAAAATGTTGGCATAACGATCGAGGAGAGATTAAACCTGAACGTAAGCTGATTCACATTTCACGAAATACTGCTATCGCAGAGGCCACCATCACTCACAGATGCCATCAGTGACAGAAGCCATGATCACTGCCAAAAGTTACTATCAGTGACAGAAGCCAAGATCACTGTCATCTCAGACACCACGATAACACGATGCCACGATCACGCTCAGAAGCCAAAGCCACTCGCAGGAGCCGCGATTACTCACAAAAGCCACGAGGACTGTTAGAAGTCATAATCATTGCCAAAGGCAGCTTTAACTGACAGCAGCCAAAATTATCACTGACAGAAGCCTTTAGCACTCTCAGATCACTGCGAATAGCCATGATCACTCTCAAACGCAACGATCACTGTCAGAAGCCAATATCACGGCGAGAAGCCATGAAAAGCAACTTTAACTGATAGCAGACAAGATCACAGCCAGAAGCGATGAGCACTCTTTAAACCACGATCACTATAAGAAGCCATAAGCACTCTTAAAAGCCGCTATCACTGTCAGAAGTCAAGGTCACTGCGAGTAGCCATGATCACTCTCAGACACCACGATCACTCACTGATGCCATGAGGACTGTCAGAAGCCATGATCACTGCCAAAAGTTACTATCAGTGACAGAAGGCAAGATCACTGCCATCTCAGACGGCACGATCACTCACAGATGTCATCAGGACTGTCAGACGACACGATCATGATCACTGCCAAAAGCAACTATAACTGACATATAACTGTCAAGCAACTATAACTGCTGTAAGAAGCCACGATCACTCTCAGAAGCCACAGCCACTCGCAGGAGCCGCGATTACTCACAAAAACCACGAGGACTGTTAGAAGTCATAATCATTGCCAAAGGCAGCTTTAACTGACAGCAGCCAAAATTATCACTGATGGAAGCCTTTAGCACTCTCAGATCACTGCGAGTAGTCATGATCACTCTCAGACGCCACGATCACACACTGACGCCATCAATACTGTCAGACGCCATTATCACGATCACTGCCAAAAGCAACCAAAAACTGACAGCAGCCAAGATCACTGCCAAAAGCTACTATCACCGCTGTTTGTCTGCCTGCAGCACGTGCATACTTGCTATCGGAGTTGTGTCCCCTTGCACCATCAGGGTCTCATTTGGCCTTTACATAGGATCGTCCAAAAACGCACTCAACTCTGCACAAGGTGATGGTCTTTAGAAGTTCCCCAATTCTCTGTGGAAGCATAAGGAGTCCGTCATGTCAGTCGTGGCATGGGAATGAAGACATGCATTTGCAGCCATTTGCAATGACCTGCCATGGTCCTCACTCAGACGACAAATTGTCAAAAGTCCTTAAAACATGCTTCTTGCCAATCAGACACTCTCTGTCAGCTTTTGTCGATTGACGCAAATCATACGTTGGACAGTCGGTTCGTTTCGTTCCTCATGCCAAGCAGAGGAATGTCAAGGCAACTTCGACGATGACTTCATGCAGATACTCACGTCTCCCAGGCAGACACGTGGTTAAAGTCAAGTGACATGCGACACATATCCAACTACGTAGAGTGTATGCCCGCCGAGCTGGCATTCAAATCGAATCCACATCTAATCTTGCAAACAACTTTTTCACTTGGAGCTCGCTTCCCACACCCGGTCACTTTTCAGACTAGTAGACAAGGCAACAACAACCAAATCGGAATTGGTAAATTTCAAGACACCAATGAATCTGCTGAGCTGTCAAGTCAAACATGCCCCGGAGTCTCAGCCACATCCACTCACGAGTGCTTCACCATAAATTATTGATCTGACAACCTGCCATCCCAGTGCACACAAGCTGAAATCATTTATCTAATGCATCTGCCGTCAATTGTTATCTGCTGGCAGTCACCACGGCCCACTCCAGCCACCAGCCAGCAGCCATCTCGAGCACGTGTAATCCAGTCCAATCCACTTTGATTTGCCTATTTTTGCATTTCGCTAAGCTCCTCGGATTACAACACAGCTCCCCTCGTCGAGAGGCGACGCCGATAATGGCGCCCAACAATGTATCCACCCACAGTGTGTCCTTCAAAGGGAACACACAGATAACGAGGAAATAAAAGCCCAAAGTACCGACTACCGAGCACTTGAAGGCCCACGAATTCGCCTTCAATTCCACCTTGTGTGCCGTCGCCCACGCCCTGTAATGCTCTTAATATATTTTGTCCACATCCCGGGCGTCTGGGAGCGGTGGAGTTGGGGTTTTGTGTGATAATTTAGCATCGCCACTTGGCGGGATTTATGCGCCCATCACGGGATAAGAGCAGATTTTCAAAACAGTCTATGAAAGGGTCCCCGATCGAAATCCGGCCGGTCCCGACCGCACCTTAAGCCGTTTTAACGATGCAAAGGATAGGAGAGCGCGTGCATCCTCCAGCAGGCTCCAGTCGACGGCAGTGGCCTGTCGGTTTCCAATTTGCATAGATAAGCAGCAACTAACGTTCGAAATTATTGCGCCCACCCCATGGCTGGCTCAGCCTTGCAAGAGAACGTTCCCTTGTTTGCTGTTGCCCTGTTTACGCACATAACAGCGCTGTTTACTTACGAAAGCGCTGCCGCCCCAGCCTCCCCACTTATGAGAGCCGCCTTCGCGTGGGGTATTGAAAAGTTTCCAAGCGCGCACCCCACAGAAAGAATTATCTTCTGCGAAGTGCACATAAGGTTGCCGCATGCAAATCCTTAAGCTCCCTCCCCCCGCTGGTCGCGAAGTTTGGTATTCTTAAGCGGGACACCCTTGTGCTTGAACTTGCCATGCAGTTGCAACGGTCCCTCCAACCAGTCTCCGATGTCGTGTCAACCGTGGCGTTGGGGGGCCGGTCAATGTGACACCAACACCGGCACAGTCGTCCAGATGGAAATTCCTTGAACTTGCAACTGGCCCAGTCCAACAGTCGTCGTGTCGCTTGAATGAGGGGTTCAGGTCGGTGAATGACTTCCAGTGTCGCAGACATGCCACGTCACGGGATTTGTTCAACCGGAACGCGACTAGACGGGACTCATTAATTTCGGCGCTCTCGAGAGAAACTTTTCACGTGCCTTGGGGGATCGTTGGATGTGCTGCTGCTGTGTGCGTCGTTTATGAGAGCGGCTTGGCAGAGTTTCATGTTTCCGAAAAATATTGCCTTCGTTTACTGGATTTAGACCCGATTTTTAGCTGAAATGATGTGGTTTTTCGTCTCTGAAGTGGAGACGAATTGTTGTCAAGAATTCCCTGATGAATGGGCGTTTCGGGAGGGTGTATGTGTGGGGCTACAGCTCGTAGAGGGACAGGCTCAGCAAGCACTCGTGTCGTGGGGCGTTTCGGGTGAGTGCTTGGGAGGCGCTACAGCCCGCAGAGGGACAGGCTCAGCAAGCACTCGTGTCGTGCGTGGTATTGCTCTTTCACGAGTGGAAGGGACCTACAGTTTTATGCCGACTCCGAACTCTCGGGGCATTGTCAATGAGTGTCAGTGGGTGGAGTCGAGCGGTCGTAGGGAGGTATCGTAGAGCTCGTTGTCGATTCTGTGAATGGACCATGATCCGGAGTCGGCCTGCATTACCTCAAGATTAGTCAGAGAATGTCGCTAGGAGCTGGCTCCGAAGAGGTCAACCGCATGTGAAGGACACAAGCTTGATATGTGCTTGATGCATTCCAGCGTCGCTCCTGAAAGGTAACAGGTCTCTGTTTCCCTACACCAGTCTGAGAACGTTGCCATTGATCGCCGACTCCATGGAAAGATGCTGCAATCAGTGTCGCCCCTATCTAAAACGGCGTAAGTGACAGCACAAATCAGTACTTCACTATACGGCCTATTGAGCCAATTGGCAATCTTTGAGCATCCACCACTCGGCACCTGGGATGCAGACCGTCTCTCTGTGTACCTTTTTGTAGGAAAATCCATTGGCCGTCGGGGAGGAGGCGACTCTGGGGTGAGAGGTTGCAGGCTTTGTCGGTGGGTTTGGAGAGCTTCACACGGCTGTTGACAGTCTTGGAGACGTTGTTAGCAGCCCCAACCGTCAGCACTTCAGAAGCCGAAGCAGTACTCGAAGATGTTCCTGCCGGTAAGTGAGCGCCGGTCCGTTTTGTGTTGTTTTTGTTTTGGATTGTAGTGGAGAAAGGGAAGGTCGGGCTGTGTGTTACAAGGACTCCCGGATACTCCGTTCGCGAATGAGTTTGTCGAGTTGGCCCTCAGCCAAGTTGATGCTTGGCACGGGTCGTCTTACAGCCCACCGAATGGGAAGGGAAGTGAATAGGGGAGGTATAGGGATGGGATGGAGGGTATGGTTTCTCCGTCGCTTACTTTGGCCGACTGCTTACATTCGCAAGACCCAAGCCCTTGCACCGTAGGAAGGCGCAATAGAACAAATGTTCAGGTGAACATGCTTAAGATGTTGGACCTATTATCTCGCTGTAGCATTCGCTGCCCGGTGGTCGGCCGTAGAGGCAGTAAGTCCTCCTTAACCGGTTGCTCACACTGATGTCGTATTATTTGTCTTTTCCCGTTGTTCTAGCCACATGCGGCCTGCAGGCTAGGCCTTATCTGCGACATGAGGAACAACTGGAAACAGAGCTTGTTTATGCTCAGCCAAGGCATGATCTGATCGTGAAAGAAACTGCGACAATTCAGCAAATTTGACTGATGGACTTATCTCACCTCACTCCACACCACCGCGCACGAGAGATCTCCAAAGCACTCGATCATCCGCCATCGTCTCTATCTCATGAGGAGCTCGGGTCAATCGCAACCAAGCGAGTTTCTGAACTTGGTGCAACCAACTTGCCAAGTGGCCCGCTAACTGTTGGAATCGCATTCAAGACAAGCACCGGAAGTCGTGGTAGTCCATGATCAAACCATCGAAGCATGGCTCCTTCCGTTCGAAGATGCAGCTGCTCAACATTGAGTTTCTAGCGCACTGCCTCTGTTACGATGAATTTAATCGTTTTGGACTTTGGTCAACTCAAATTGAGTGCATATTATCGACTCTTCGACATCAAGGCTCAAGGACAGGTTAGACACGGGGTCAGCTCCCTCATTCATCACGACTGCCCCTTGCTCGCAAGTTCACAGGAAAAATTCTTAACAGAGTCCTCTCTTATGACACGCGCAGATACCTCCACTTCGTGGGAAAGGGATCTGTCAGAAATGCCAAGAAAGGAGTACACATACTCACCCACAGAGCAGTTTCACGAGTGTCATGCTGATTGATGTCACAATCCTTGACGAGCTTCCACTGTGGCAGGCAAGTCTCTGCGAAGGACTGACGTGCGACATGGCATACCTTGCCTCGGTTACCTGTCTCTTTGAGTTCCAAACCCACGATTTGTGCGACTTGTTTGCCCTCGGAATCACAACCCGCCACCCACACGTCGTCCTTTTTTTTCTTTCATTTTTGTGAAGGAAAATCACCCGTTCGGTTGTGACATCCCCAGTCTGTCCCGAGAGACCCCAGTTTCAGGGAACAGCCAAAGTAAATGAAAACCTCCCGAGATTAATTTGTAACGAATATCTCTGACAGGACGCATTACGGCTCTGATGCATTTCATTATTTAAGCGAAACAACTTTACGCGCTTCACTTGTGAGTACAAACGTCGCGCCAGTGTCCCAGAGGGGCACGGGTTGCGGAATGGGTGGCAGAGAGCCGTCAATCGATAGCATGTCGTTCACACACTGCACAGAGGACATCGCCACCACCACCCGCGCCGCACCACTCAAGGAGACTCACAAATGTGAAAAATGACTTCACGGAGTAGGTCAGCAACCTGCATGATGCTCATTAATTTCCACAAAAACCCTCGTGTCACCCTCGGTGCACGAGTGGTAAAGGGTACGAAAAGTATGTGGGTACGAGTTATATTTACCCAACAAGGTCTACTTGGTCCTTGTGTGCTTATCATCGCCGTCGTCGTCGTCGTGGTGGTGTCGTCCTCTTGCACATCATGCATGTTGCCGTGGCACCGAGACGACACCGCGCATCGAATGAAGTGCAGTGCTTCAGTATTTGCCTCGCACTCGCACTTGCAAACACTCGCCACCCGCCACCGTCCACCCGCCACCGTCCACCCCCTCGCCACATCGTCAACCCCGTTCAATTGCAGGCAGGTGATCCGAAAAATTACGTGAGATTCACACGGAGTATAATTTATGAGGGCTGCTCCACGCTCGTCCCTACGCTCGTGTGTCATTCACTTGTTTTCGTTTTTCTTTTCTGTCACTGTCGATGCCGCCCGATCGTCGCCCCTCCCCAGCAGTCGTGGCATCTCATATCAGAGCATCCGAACGTCCCGGGGAACAACGGCGAGGAGATATTCCGACATCACGTTCACTTAATTTGTGTGGACGTTGCGAAAATTTTATCGTTTTTCCTCTTGTCCTTCTCGGCATTCATTCAGTCTCTCTTGGGCGGCTGGAGCTGCTTTTCCTGTTCGCTTGCATCCTCTTCACTGTCGTCGTCGTGCTCTCGTTTGCTTTGTTTCAACTACCGGCCTTTGTTCGAGTGTGTGTACGGCCCAATCAAGGATACGTGCGGTACTCGGTTACAGCTCTTCCGGCAACAGGTGGATACGAACTGATGGCACTCACAGAGTCGCGCTTATGGAAGGGGGTTGGGGGGGGAACACCACTCTTGTATCGGCTCTGGGTGATAATGATGGATTCAATGTGAATCACTGTGGTTCGTGATTGGACTGCAGGACGATGCTACAGGCAGCCGCACATGTGCAATTCTTTAAATTTCTCGCTCTTTGTTCGTTCCCTCGAACGATGGAGCGACCAGGACTCTGGAATCCTGGTTTCGTTTTTTCTTCTCTTCCTCTGGGTGCTTGGTTTAATAATAGATTCTCGAAAATGGCGAAACAGAATTGCTCACATGGCCTCCATGTATGTTTGATGGGGGAAATGTTGGAAAAGTTTTTCCATGTTCCTTCGCCATCCCTCGATGACACCCCGCCGTGTGAGGGTGGCGGCGTGTGTGTGTGTGTGGTGGGAGTGGGTTGAAGGTGTGAAGTCTTAAATTTTGTTTCATGTTCAAAATGAAATTGAATTAATAATTGATTGCGGAAAAGTTCTTCTGCGTCTGCTGAGGAAAATAGCTGCAAGAGAACCCCATCCTTGGCGAAGAAGTTTGCTCGCCTCAACTAGAGGTGTGCCTTGAAGTCTTCCTCGCTAGGAAGTCATCATAGTTTTGAGTTCAGTCCCTCGTAAGACAGACAGGAGACACAAGTCCTGGATCATCATCAAAGGCACAAAGTGGCACGTTCCTTCGATTCGCTAACAATTCAACATCGACTGGGAGTCTGTCCAGTTTTGTTTATTTCATTTTCAAGTGATTTATGAATGAAAGCCAGGTGCTCGTGCATATTTGAGTGAAACGCCTGTCGAACGACATGTCTACTGGCCTTGCGTGACTCCACCGCTGACGGTGGTCATAGGGACGAGCAGGAACTGCCCGCCCTCGTAAGGATACAGTGTGCTAAGTAACGCACACTAAAACGATTAATTACGAATTAGCAGTTGACCTCTGGAACACGATTTAGATGCAATCGCCTGAGTTAGGGCCATGAAATATGAGTGTTTGACATGATGCGATAATGCGACTGGAATCAGTGGCGGTTTCGTGGGGGGATTTTAAGGGTGATGGCGGCGTACGTCATCTGACCCAGTGACGTGTGGTTCGTTCCGAGTCGGCTGTCATTCGTCGCCGGATGGGTATGTGCGAGTGAATTTGTGGATCACGCGAAGTAGATGAAACGATAAGGTGGACAGAAGAATGCAGGTCGGTAGTTGTTAACGACAAGCATGTTCTACAAAGTCTAGTCTAAAGCACAACTGACTCATTATGGAGAAGTGTTTGTTCGTCCTGCGATGCGATGTGCTCATTTGGGGACACTCAAGCGACAAACTAGGATCTTGAGTCGACCGCGGATTCCTCTGGAGATTCGACCAATCGGCTGGGGGTTCAGGGATTAAGAATTCGACTGATGATTCGGCTGACGATTCGATTGTGAATTCGACTGGAAGTTCGACTATGGTATCGGCTGAGTATTGTACCGATGGTTCAACTGAAAAACGGATCGACTGGGCAGAGGATTCGATTGAAAATTGAGGCCTGAGAATTCATCTGTGGATTCGACAGATGATTCGTCTGTCGCCATTCGCCTCTGGGCTTGGCCATGGAAACGGCTGAGGGATTGACTAAGGACTGGACTAAGAATTCGACGAAAGATTCGAGTGATGATTCGACTCAAGACTCGATTGTGGATTCACCGTAGAATTGACTGAGAATTCGACTGAGTTTTCGCCAAGAAATTGAATGAGGATACTATGAGGGTTCGACTGAGGATTTGATTGATTCAAGATTCGACTAAGGATTCGACTGAGGAACTGTCTTCGAATTTGATTGGCCGAGGATTCGCCTAGTAACTCTAGAATTTTGCTGAGAATTCCATCGAGAACCCGACTGTAGATTCGCGAGGATATTCGACCAGTAAATCGCCTGAGGATTGGACTGATGGTTCAACTGGCAGATCGACTATAGATTCGAGAGGATATTCGAGCAGTAAATCGCCTGAGGATTGGACTGATGATTCAACTGGCAGATCGACTGTAGATTCGACAGGATATTCGACCAGTAAATCGGCTGAGGATTGGACTGATGGTTCAACTGGCAGATCGACTGTAGATTCGACCAGTAAATCGCCTGAGGATTGGACTGATGGTTCAACTGGCAGATCGACTATAGATTCGAGAGGATATTCGACCAGTAAATCGGCTGACGATTGGACTGATGGTTCAACTGGAAGATCGACTGTAGATTCGACCAGTAAATCTGCTGAGGATTGGACTGATGATTCAACTGTCGGATCGATTGGCAATTCCGCTATGGATTCGACAGAGAATTCGACTGAGGATTCGAGTGAATATTCGACTGTGGAGTCCCAGTAAAATTTATTGAGAATTTGACTGGGTTTTCACTAAGAAATTGAATGGGGATACAAATAAGGGTTCGACTGAGGATTTGATGGAGTATGGATGCAACTGAAGAGTCGATTAGGGATTCGACTGAGGAACTGTCTTCGAATTTAATGGCCCGCGGATTCGCCTAGTAACTCTTCTCAAAATTTTGCTGAGAATTCTATCGTGAACCCGACTGTATATTCGACAGAATATTCGACCAGTAAATCGCCTGAGGATTGGACTGATGATTCAACTGTCACATCGACCGGCGATTTCGCTACGGATTTGACAGAGAATTCGACTGAGGCTTCGACTATGAATTCGACTTTGGATTCGAGTGATGATTCGACTGTGGATTCAATGCGAATTTGACTGAGAATTCGACTGAGTTTGTTTCTGAGGATTCTGCTCCTTATTCGACTTCGGATTTGATCAAGGATTAAACTGAGGATTTGACAAATGATTCTAAGGATTTTGACTGAGAATTGTGGATGTCCCATTGGGAATCATTACCAAAGCTACGATACCTCGCCGACCGAATGACGAACAACGAATGCACTTGTTTACATTCAAGTGGTTATGCAATCCATTACATTACCACAGATGAGTTAATGAATCTACTTCTATGCAGAGGTTCGGCACTTTACAAGGAATGTAAATCGACGGAAAAATAGTTTCAACACATCGAATCGAAAGACGTGCTTGAGAGACACGAGCCCCGTGTCACTTTTCCTCATAACACTTTCCTGAAGACGTGATTTTTGAGGCAAAAGCTGAGACCTAGACGTGGCGGGACAGTCATTGGCTTCCAGAACTCATCTCAAAAATGTCCTACTCATTGACGTGGGATGGCTTCTGTTTAGAGTTCTTCAGTTTAGAGTGTTTCATTGAACTTGCAGACTTCGTGAGCTCCCCCAACATCCTCAGGATTTTCATCCTAATGACCCCAGCTACCGCCCGTAATCCGGTCTTGACTTTGGGGACTGGATAGTCCTTGCTTTACGATTCGCTTATGTCCCTCTGCATACAATTTGCCAGATCAGTGTGTTTGTCCAGCTAAGCACTCACTCGAGTTCCTTGAAAAAACAAATTCTACAACCCTCTGCAGACAGAGTCTCCACCTCGGACAGAAAGTCAAATGGACTACCGAGGTAAGGATGTGTAAGGCATTAACCTTCAGAATCCAATACTCAACTTTGAATGGACAATTTCTCCAAGAATTCGCTTCATACAGGCGAGAGCTCCTTCGGTGGTCCCCTTGTTTGCGTGTGCCAAAGGATTTATCTGAAATTCAATCATCATCCATCCCATCCATAGAGCAGCAAATAAAATATGAATACGAACCTGCATCCCGCCCAACGGGAGGTCAAGATGGCCTTCCTTGATGGCAGAGAGCTGCTGCATTAATCAACTGTGATTATGCTTAGGACTCCCAGGTCTGTGTCAACATGAAATATTATATCAACAAAATTGGCCGGCTTGGGGCGGGCAATAAAACCGAAATTGAAGTCTTCCCTGGATCATTCGAATTCCATCCATTATCCTGCGAGAGTCCTTGTGACCGTGTGTGTGAGAGTCTATGTCACTGCAGAGTGCGCAAAATTAAATTCTGTCAATGGGCCCAAATGGCTCATGACATTCGACAGTTCCAGAGACATGTGCATTCCTAAATACTGCTCTGCTTGCCAAGGGACGACTGCTGCATGCAGTCGATATCGTCCTGTTTGGGAGAGCAGTAGGAGGGTTGACTTTGCCTTCAACTCGTGATGGGGTTGGAGCTCGGTCGCATTTGCCATGCACAGGCGATTAGGTGTCCTGTGAGTTTTTAATTAAATTTCGTTAAGTTCCCCATGCAACACGGTGCAGTCATATGTCATCGCCGTTGATCGCTGCAAAGAAGCGATGCGATGGACCCTCTTTGCAGCTCCCCCAGCCTGCTGTACACGGAGTCTTAATCCCGTCACATTCTGTTGTAATCCTGTTTAGCTGCTCTCGTCGTCGTGCTCCTCCGCCTTCTGCATCATCACCATCCCGGTGGTGTCCCACTCTGTGCGCTCGAGGACTAACACGGTAAATGGCAACAATTCGGAATCGCTTGTCCCGCATTGGAATGCATGTCGCCGCAGTGAAGTGATAAAAAACAAAGAGAATTTCGACCGAGGACGAGGCGCTTATGTGCGAGTGTGAGTGCTTATGTTCTTCTGCATGTCGGAACTGGCGAGCTGCGCGGAGCGGCAGCGGCTGCAGCACAACCGCCGAAGAAAAGGAAGTTAAGTGTTCGCCTGGCAAAGTATTCCAGTTGACGTAATGCTGAGTTGGCTCTTTGTGTCATTAGTTTGGATGTGATTAGGAGTGTCAGCCGACGAGCGGGGAGCGACGGCGGTTTGGCGGGTGACGGCAAGCGTGTTATGTTGTGCTTTTGGAAAATTCATGCACCGACTGGCTTGGGGCTGGGAAGTGTTTCCAAGGAATGTGCGGAACGTCCCCTGTTTTGGCCTTAATTACGAATGCATGGCATGGAGCAATTGCACGCTGGTTGGGTTGTAAATGTGGTATGTTGTTGCTGTCTCGTTCATGAGAACATAAGCAATAATGTTCTCGTACATAGGACTGGTTAGCAGTAGGACAGAACTTGAGTACTGCTAGTGAGACATGTACAACCAGTGCGTGGCGATTCATGTCGCAGTTGGAATGGCCTTTGCGAATCTGATGGCAAACAAGGTTATTTGGTATAACATGCAAGTGGTTCCGAAATTACCATGTCAGAAGTTATGCAGAGGGGTTTTATAAGTCGCATAGTCCTCATTCTCAGTCTCAGTCTGTGTCAGTCTCCGTCTCAGTCCCAGTCTCAGTCTCAGTCTCAGTCTCAGTACCAGTCTCAGTCTCAGTCTCAGTCTCAGTCTCAGTCTCAGTCTCAGTCTCAGTCTCAGTCTCAGTCTCAGTCTCAGTCTCAGTCTCAGTCTCAGTCTCAGTCTCAGTCTCAGTCTCAGTCTCAGTCTCAGTCTCCGTCCCCGTCCCAGTCTCAGTCTCAGTCTCAGTCTCAGTCTCAGTCTCAGTCTCAGTCTCAGTCTCAGTCTCAGTCTCAGTCTCAGTCTCAGTCTCAGTCTCAGTCTCAGTCTCAGTCTCAGTCTCAGTCTCAGTCTCAGTCTCAGTCTCAGTCTCAGTCTCAGTCTCAGTCTCAGTCTCAGTCTCAGTCTCAGTCTCAGTCTCAGTCTCAGTCGCAGTCTCAGTGTCAGCTTCAGTGTCAGTCTCAGTCTCAGTCTAAGCCTCAGTTTCAATCTCAGTCTCAGTCTCAGTGTTAGTCTCAGTCTCAGTCTCAGTCTTAGTCGCAGTCTCAGTCTCAGTCTCAGTCTCAGTCTCAGTCTCAGTCTCAGTCTCAGTCTCAGTCTCAGTCTCAGTCTCAGTCTCAGTCTCAGTCTCAGTCTCAGTCTCAGTCTCAGTCTCAGTCTCAGTCTCAGTCTCAGTCTCAGTCTCAGTCTCAGTCTCAGTCTCAGTCTCAGTCTCAGTCTCAGTCTCAGTCTCAGTCTCAGTCTCAGTCTCAGTCGCAGTCTCAGTGTCAGCTTCAGTGTCAGTCTCAGTCTCAGTCTAAGCCTCAGTTTCAATCTCAGTCTCAGTCTCAGTCTTAGTCGCAGTCTCAGTCTCAGTCTCAGTCTCAGTCTCAGTCTCAGTCTCAGTCTCAATCTCAATCTCAGTCTCAGTCTGTCTCAATCTCCGTCCCCGTCCCAGTCTCAGTCTCAGTCTCAGTACCAGTCTCAGTCTCAGTCTCAGTCTCAGTCTCAGTCTCAGTCTCAGTCTCAGTCTCAGTCTCAGTCTCAGTCTCAGTCTCAGTCTCAGTCTCAGTCTCAGTCTCAGTCTCAGTCTCAGTCTCAGTCTCAGTCTCCGTCCCCGTCCCAGTCTCAGTCTCAGTCTCAGTCTCAGTCTCAGTCTCAGTCTCAGTCTCAGTCTCAGTCTCAGTCTCAGTCTCAGTCTCAGTCTCAGTCTCAGTCTCGGTCTCAGTCTCAGTCTCAGTCTCAGTCTCAGTCTCAGTCTCAGTCTCAGTCTCAGTCTCAGTCTCAGTGTCAGTCTCAGTCTCAGTCTCAGTCTCAGTCTCAGTCTCAGTCTCAGTCGCAGTCTCAGTGTCAGCTTCAGTGTCAGTCTCAGTCTCAGTCTAAGCCTCAGTTTCAATCTCAGTCTCAGTCTCAGTCTCAGTCTCAGTCTCAGTCTTAGTCGCAGTCTCAGTCTCAGTCTCAGTCTCAGTCTCAGTCTCAGTCTCAGTCTCAGTCTCAGTCTCCGTCTCCGTCCCAGTCTCCGTCTCCGTCCCAGTCTCAGTCTCAGTCTCAGTCTCAGTCTCAGTCTCAGTCTCAGTCTCAGTCTCAGTCTCAGTCTCAGTCTCAGTCTCAGTCTCAGACTGTTACCTTATCATGCGTCCTTCAACAACCAGCCCCATTTGACACTAAACTCCTTGATACATCTCATCACTCACTCACCCGCACCCGGATGAGAGGACAGCCCAACAAGTCCATTCCGGCGGGTTAACTCCGCAAAGGACGTCACAATTAGTCAGCGTGTATCCTCTCCATTAATTGTTTACATTATGTGCTATGGACGACTGCATAAATCATAACACACTCCTTGCAGGCAGTAATCCTTGCTGAAACATGAACAACAATCAACTCATGCCTGCGGAGCGGCAGCCCATAAACACCCACACAACACCAAGTCAGTGCGGTCCTCGGCTGCAGAGTGTCCTTGATAATCCAAAATACTCGCATGTACGCCATTAAGGTACAATCTACAAACACGACTTCATCTTCCTCCCAAGGATCATAGAGGGGGCCAGGCTGGGCACGAGCGTTTTCCGACTATGGACGGAGCCTGTCGGAGGAGGTTGCGAGGGGAGGTGGGCATGGTAGCGGGGATGACCAACCATTGCCGGGGAGGTCCGTAATTAATCATGAATAATGCTGTTCCCTGTAAGCACGTTAAATGGGGAACTTTTCACGCCATCAGCATGCTGCAAGCAGTCCTCTTGCTCCTCAGATGCCAGCAACAGCCCCAGAGCGCCACCAAATGTATGGGCATCCAAAGGAGATTTAGGGCTCTTAACGTATGATCTACTGCAGCTGGTCTTGGTTAATGACAGAGCCGGCTAACCGCCACATGTGCCATGCTCGGCAGATACATTGTGTTGCTGTCGCTGTCGCCTTATTAAAATAATTAACAATTCACGATTTGTCTTATCTCATACTGTCTCTCCATTTGTGTGTGCGGGCTAAGTTGGTGTTGACGTCTGTACACGTGTAGTCTTCTGTTAAGAGAAAGTGTTGAAGTTGGTCCCCTTGTCCAGGCAACCGATGTAAGTCGCATGAATGTTCTTCCTCGACGCTGTCGTCCTCTGTAGGGGCTGCTTGCAGTATGTGGGTCAGGCACCATTATTTAAAATCACAAGTTGTCGCCTTGGGGAGTTGGACTCATGTGCTCAGGAGGCCTGTGACTGGGCTAACAAGTGGACCAGTGAGACGTGGAGTCCGAGAAACCAGTTCGATTGAGTTGAAATGTTTGCCAGCGCCTTCGACTTGTTTTGAAAAGAATCGCTTCCCATTGAGTGTCGGTGTTCGTGACTGTGATCTGCGCAGGGGATGACAGTTTGTGAAGGACTTGTTGGTTGAAGTCTAGTACCAGGCCACGTCGTAGGAAAGCAATTGAGGTCAATGCTTCAACGGAGATGCACAAAATCCATTAAAAATCCAATAAAATGTATGTTCAGAGCATGAAGCCTATCCAAGCAATCGGTGTCTGTAGACAAAGCTCCAAACGGCGAACTCTTCGTGACGAGAGCCTGGAATGTGTGACGCTGAACGAAGGCTACATAACAGTCAAAAGCCAGGACATAAGGATGGAGCAACAAGCAACAAGCAGGTGGTTCATAGAACGTCTGAACCTTATTTAATCTCTTACGCTGTAGGACACAGGAGCAGTGAACATTATCTATCAAGCTACCGATCTAAGAATGGGCGCACTTGAGCCTACGTAGCCCAGGTTCGATTCCCAGTACGAGCAAAATAATGATCACGACCCCACCTCTTTCGAGTCACTGAAAATGCTCAGAGAGTATAACTGTCTAAAAAAAGGTTCGTAAATTGGCCGCTCGGAGTCGGCGCAAAACTGTAGGTCGCTGCCACTCGTGAACGCACACATAGCACGAGCGGTGTCTGAGAAGCTAGCCCCTGGCCATCTACGGGCTGTAACACCAGCGACATTAATCTAATATTATTGTGACGCTGTGGCCAAATGGTGTGTTCCTTCTTCTATGAAGCTCTGGAATTGTCCCAGAGCCTTCATCTTTCAGGGATGTGCCAGAGGAGTTTTGACCTCAGCAGGGTCTGTGGGCAGCGCAGAGCAGGGCTCTCTCTGCCATTTTCAAAGCTCTCGTTTAAGTCATTACAGCTCGTGGTCAATGGAATTGTTTTTATTGTTAAAAGTCGCATTTTTCCCCATTTGTGTAGACTCCCTGATGTGCCTTCTACTCGAACACCGCACCCCACCCGTCCACGAGGCGACTGCCACCAATGCACCTTCCAGCCAAGTGACAGTTACTGCAGATGCTGATGCCGCTTTGTGCAGCAATTTGTCATCAAAGGCAACCGGCAACCAGAGAAACAAAGTCCCCGAGCGGAAAAATGTTTTCTTCTCGGTTTTCCCTCCCTCCCTAAACTACCCTCGCAGTAACAAGTTCCGCTGCGAATGGCTGCGGAAACGCTTAAGAAGATTTTAATATTTCTCGGAAAACAGCCGCCAGCAATCCTGGTGTATCCTTTCCTTATTTTTGTTTTCTTTCATTCTCGTTTGCAAGTTTTCCCTCTTTTGCCACTCTCAATCGTACAAAAGTGTGTCACTCAGATTAAGAGCCATGCAAACACTTTCACTTCACACCACCGCCTCGGGGGCAGCAGTAGCAGCATTGCCCAGCATCGTCCCGCATCGCTCCGAAACGCTCTCATTCCCGTCGTGTCCTTATCTTTGAATAATTCTGTTTAATCCGCAAACTTTAAATTAGGATTAAAATGAATTACAGGACCAATAGCTGCTAGTCAACCCGGAGTCCTGTGAATAGGAGCGCTTCAAAAGCCCGACGAATCGAGACCAGGAAATGAAGAGCTTGGAAAAAAAACACACACACACTCCCACAGAAACCAACGCCATCTGAAGTTAGAACTGAAACTGAAGAGAACTGACAAAACAAATGAATCGCCGCGGGCCATGGGTGGGGGTGGGGAAAGGAAATTATGTGAAAATTTAAATTCACTTTCCTTTCGAGGTTTACGCGCGTCCTAGATTAGTTAGCTTTGCTTCCTGCACGGTTCTTGGTCTCGTTCTGTTTCTGTCTCTAATCAAGGGATATAAAAATATCCTGCACCCTCACCCCACACACACACGCGCGCTTTTAGACACAGCAACAAATTTCATTATTGCCGCCCCACTAGGCATCTAGGCAAGGGTGCCGAGGCCACAGAACGATGGTGTCCGACAGTGAGTGGGGAGGAGAAATGTGAATGTGAGTTGAAGAGGAAGCGGAAGCGGTATAATACTTTTTGATGGCACGTACTCTCTGCTCCTTGCTCATGAAATTCTAACTTTCTATGCGGTGGCATCCTGGCCACCAGCACATATTCCACGTCTCTGCCCTTCTTCCCGAGATGGTTTCCGAGGCATTTACCGCGGCGACTGGGAACACGAGGTGTTCGTTCATTTTTTTTTTCTCCTCCCGCCTTCGACACACATACACACTCACACAGGACCCCTGCAGACTCCGCCGATGTGCACACGGCGGAAGACCCGGCTCTCCAGCGCCGGCGATGCGAGGTGCGCCTTCGAAATTTTCAACATTTTTGCCGAGCCCACAGGGTACCAAACGTCCGTATCCTTCTTTGCGTCATTTCTAGCAATTTTTGTTCACTTTTCGTTCTCACGCCCCTTTCACCATCACGATCCATGTTCCGTTGTTACATTATTCTCCGTGTAAACTGAACACTTTGCGGTGTCGAAGGAGAAAAGGATAGTGTGCAATGCAGTCGACGTCGTCGTCCTCTCCTGACCACATCATGAATTCGGGGGTGGTTTTCATAAATTTCTGCACATCCCCCATTCCCGCCTACCCACCGCCGCGGAGCAGACTACGAGTGTATGCATCAGTTGAGGTGCCAGTGCACACACACCTTAGCGGTAAATAACAGTCTACTTTTTCGGTGGAGGTAACCGATCGAGTTCGCAAGTTTATGTGTGCGCACGATGTGGTGCAGAGAAAATTGTGTTTTATCTAGCAGCCAACAGCGTGTACACCGTTTCAATGGGGAAAGTCTTTCAATTTTCATAAATTGAGGCGCCTGCCGGTGCTGGAACCTGGCCTCCCACTGATAGCACCAGGCGGTGGGTGGTTCTTTTTATGCATTCGAGTGCAGTGTATTGCACCCGAATATGTTCACATTCGGGGAAGTTAACGTAAAAATGTCAGTATTCGGACGATAAAATATGATTTTTTTTGTTCGTTTGTAGTCCCGTCCTCTACAGCAAATGTGCCGACGAACAAGGGATAAGGTGATAAAGATTTTGAGGCAATTTTTTTTCTATTCTATTTCTATATAGTGATGCTGAGAGCAAGATGCAAATTATTTCAAAGCACTCGACAAAAAATTGATCCAGCTATGAGGGCGAGAACATGGGCGGGGTTTTGCTGGTGGAACAACGGTTCCAAATAAAATTGTGAGCAACATTTTGGAGGAAATTTGATTGGAAAATGTTACCAAATATTTTTTATCATAATTTAATATGGTACGCATTTTGATCACAATTTTAGTACACATTTTGATCAGAATTCTAGTGCACTTGTTGACCACAATTTTAGTACAAATTTAGTACACATATGGATGACAATTTTAGTGCACTTTTTGACCACAATTTTATTTCAGATTTTAATCACAATTTTTCAAAATTTCAACACAATTTTGGTACATATTTTGATGACAATTTTTGTACAAAATTTTCACCACAATTTTAGTACAAATTTTGATCACAATCTTAGTTCAAATTTTCATCACAATTTTAGTACTCAGTTTCATCACAAATTTAGTATACATATATTGACGACAATTTAGTGCACTTTTTGTTCACGATTTTGTTTTGTTTATAACAATTTTAGCACTCATATTGATGACAACTTTAGTGCACCTTTTGATCCCAATCTATTTTAGTAAACATTTTCAACCATGGCTGTCTAGTTAGCCTAGGATAAAAAGTTTCAAGTTCCCAGACTTTGGAATACACTGTATGCCTTAAAAGAGAGGACAAAATGAAAACAAAAAGAGGGTTGACACATGGAAAATAAGGTCTGTTTCATTTTATGTTTCAGGTTTGTATTAGCTCTGTTTTGCCTTTAAATTGATTTTTCTTACTTGTAAAGCGAAAAAGAGGACGATTTCGTAAAACATTGTAGGACGTTCCGCGCCGGTGTCGGAAAGGGAAGATGTCCTCAGAAAAGAGGACAGGGTTGTCATAAGAGGACAGGGTTGTCATAACCCTATCAAACATTGATGCGAACATTTGGGTCGAACATTTTAAAGACAATTCTGGCAAATGTGTTGGTCGAAATATTTACCAATCTTTAGGTCAAAAATCTTCATCGCTTATATTCCAAGTGTCATCAATTCTAAGCCGCGCTAAGTGGTCATCGGAATCAAAAGTAGTGCTCTTGATAATACCTGTTTTGAACTACCCGCGTACCCGGGTACCTACGTAATACAGGTGATACCCATGTTGGCGGGTACCTGGCATTGTTCGGCTGTCTAAAGTCAGCAACATTAGACTCTCTACATAACGTCAAACAAAAAGAGTTGATACTCGACTCACCGCATGTTTTTTTTACGTTAGAGGAGAAGGACACAAGGCAAATTCCTTGACTGTGGATGTACATATTAGGGTTTCTATTTGCATCTGGCGCACGTACGCATTTGTGTATTAACATCTGTTGGTAGCAGCGAGCAGCTGCACACGTTGAATATATCTGCTCTGTTCATTACTTTAAATAGTTTGTTAGTTATGAGTAGAAACTGTATTTGTACATCTCACGTTTCGTACATTTTGCTCGATATTACGATCTAACGAACACACTTGGACATTATATCATTCGTTGCTGGATGGAGGATACGCTGGGTGTGTTCCCGGGTACGCGGGTATTAAGTAATCCACCCAACAGACTGAGAATTCAAACTTAACGTTGTGAAACAATGGCGGAAATATACCCCTTGGGCTTAGCTTCTGCAACAAACTCTCCCTTTGTACGTGCTATGGCTCTCTCCCGAGTGGAAGATTAAAGAAGACATCTTTAAGATGCTTTCCCCGGATAGCTAGACCAGGTTAGGTCCAAGTTGGTGACTGCTGTATGGAGAGACAGCAGTCACCCTACATTGTGCTACCACGGGGGTCTATGAGTACCTATTCCGCGAACCAGTTAGTGCTTTTGATAGAGCCAAGAAGATGGGTGACTCTTAAGTTCCGCCAGGTCATCAAAATAATAATAGGCAGACGTCTAAACCTATGGGTTTCCGAGAGGACTGCATTTGCACAACAAGTGTGCAGTGGTTTCTTCCTAGTCCTCATTGATGTAGGGCACGCCTGGCCTAGAGGCGTGAGTTCCGATGGCCCAATGGCCTGTTATAACGCTAATGAGAGTTCTAAGATTCGGTCTGCTCAATCTGATCAGACTAAGTCATCGCTTTGGGTCGAGCGTAGGCCGGAGTTGTTTGGTTATGAGGCACCATTTACCAGTTGACCATCAATGATTCATTTGAGCCAGTGTTTCTAGCTTCAGTATCGATGGGCCTGGAGAGAGGATCTCCATCCGGAAAGAGTACAGAGCCTGTACTCTTCGAGTTCGTCCGCTTCGAAATTCTCTGGAATGTCACAGTGTCCCGTCACCCACATAAGGTGGATGCTGAAATACTTGGCCATTTCGTGTTGAGAGTTAGGCGGCAAGTAAGGAGAGTTTTGGAGTTGAAAGTGACTGAGTTCAGAGATTTGATCGGTGCCTTGCTTTGGGATCAGATGCCGATATTACACTTTTTTTTGTGCCAGGACAGAGATTCCTTAATCGCTATAGCAACGCTACGCTACAGTAATTTGGTAGACGTAGGGAAAGATGCATGTTCAGATCCTTGGAATAGACACCAGCACCCACACCTGTATCCATCTTCGATCCATTGGTGAAAATTTGCAATGGACCCTCCAGCGTCTGGTTTTCAGACGCCCAGTAAAATCTGAGGGAGATGCTGGTTGAGAAGATCTTCTTGAAAAGGAGTTTAGGTATCGTGAAGTCGGCATCGATGGGTATAGAAATACACCTGGTAAGGACCGTTGAGTGTCTAGAGCGAATTTTCCTTCCAGATGCGAAGCAATCTCAGTCTGAACGCCTTGTCAGCTGCTGTTTGTCTACCAACTAGTTCTATCGGTGGTAGGTTAATGAGTATCTTTAGAGCAAAGGAGGTTGGACAGTGCTTCGCTGATACATAAGCATGTCATCCTTTGCTCTCTATAGAGTGGAATGAGGCTGATTTTCTTTTCAAGTGCAGAGATATACCCCCCGATACGATTGATCGGGAATGGGCTATAGGCTACGCTCATAAAAAATAATTATGTGTGTCCACTTACGAATGACAATAACACTCTTATGCAAGCAATAACTGTGAACTTCATTTAAAAAATTTAAACGAAAAATACCATTCGCCTGGGACATGTAAAAACCTATCTCTTCTGTTGTCAGTGTCCCTTAGGGGATCTTAGACTGATGTACGGGGTCGATAATTCTTGTCATTAATGCCATGTTGTCACATAGCCGCGTCTGATGTTTGCTCCTCCTTTTCCTCTCGAAAAATGGCACTACCATGAAATTTCACTGTTCCGAGATTCAGGCGGAACTCATCGGTTCAGGCGGACTCACCGGGCTTCGGTTGATCATAATTATCAAGAAGCATGTATGACCATGTCAGCGATATCGCCCACATGTACTTACGCGTTCCCAAGGTGTGATAGTGAACTGTACTCTGTCGGAGGTTTTATAATGATCGCACAAGCTGCACAGTTAAGCTGTGATTACAAGACCACGTCGCTTCGCACATCTTACAACATCTTGTCATCAACGCCACAAATTTCCCTAAGCCTTGGAGGATGTGGGTGCGCGTCACAGACCCAGCGCTCTGTCGGCTGCTCATTGACCGATATTAAATATAAAAGTAAATCACGGGCCCAGCTCCACCCACGTCCGTTCCCCAAGAATATCCTTCAAAGGAGCATCTCGTTAACAACCTTTAAGTTTGAACTCTGTGCTTTGTCGACTTTTCCCCGATAAAAGAGTAAGCATTCTTAAAGAGCAGCTCCGTCCACGAAGGAAGGTAACGATTGGCCCCACTTCCAATGAAATACAATTTCCTTTGCTAAAGTAACTCCCTCCCACTCTACGTACCCCACACCAAAGTTAAGCTTCCTCGAAAGGAAAAATCCAATCGAATTCTGGACTGCCCGAGTCATCCCAGAGCACGTTGAAAGGATAAGCGCCTATCGGCACTTTGAGCTCCATTCGGTTGCTTCGGTTGGTCCCCTTTTCCATGAATCGAACGGAAACCGAACACCTTTCCATCACTGACGGGATTTCAGCTTTCATCCATTTCATTTTCGCCACATCTTCATTCAGATTTCCCCCGTCTCCTATCGGAGCATAAGTAAATTTCCAATACACGCAAAAGAAAGAAGAAACCCCGTTTTCAGTTCACTCACAGAATTAAGTCAGTCAGTATGCAAAGGAGTCCACCTGAAAACTTATTCCATGAATTACCATAACAAATTCCATCCGCCCTCCACCAACCACCCTCCACCATCCGCCCTCCACCCTCCACCCTCCACCATCCACCGCCTCTCTGACAGAAGATGACGAAGGAAAGATACGTTACAAAATGTCCGTCATGTATCAAATGTAAACTCACCAACAGCACGAAAAGAAGAGCGAAACATAACCATAAACTTTATCCATTTTGCTCGCCCTCTCTCCCATTCCCAGCTGCGGCTGCACCGTCCACTGAAGGACAAACGATAGTAACCACCAAAAGGATACGACAAAGAGCGGGAAAGAGGTGGTGGGGGACTGGGCACTTTTTGACAGGCACATATGACTCCAGTCCACCGTCCCGTGCTGGATAAACTTTAAGACTCGAGATGATTTCTCGTTTTTCTCTCAATTTTGGGTTTTTTTTCCAGTTTTTGTCTCGTTCAACTTCAAAGCAGCCCTGCATCAAGTTGCAAGCGCGCTCGCCCTGCGGCGAGGGATGGCTCCGCTCGCAGGGAAGCGAATAAAATATAATAAACAAACTTTTCGCTAGGTCCGGGATGCACTTTAATTGTGAATACTCTTGCGCTATTCGCTCATACGGAGCGAGGGAAGGACAACTTTTCATATGTAATATCTTTAATGAAAGGAAAACACTGCAAGCATGTGGGGGTGGGGATGTGGAGGTGCGGGACGGCCTTCTTTTCTTGCGCTACTGGCTGCTTGGTGGGGGCCGACTTACTGACTTTTTGGTCTCCCTTCGATGGGGGGGTTGCAAGTTTATTCATAAATTTGAGTAACGCTGCAATTTTACCAAAGTTTGGAAGGAAACAAGTTTCTGAAAGGCCTTCGGGTCATATGCAGGTGCAGTCTATTGCCGAGAAGGAGTCTTGCAGAATAACGACGCGACGGCACTGACGTTCTGGCAGATGGGAACGACTTGGAGGAAGTTGAACAAGTGACAGATTGAGATGGACTACTCACTGAGGAGGTGCAGTGGCAAGGAGAGACAGTCTCTGATGATTTGAAACGAGTACAAATCAGTTGGGGGAAGTCTTCCTCCGGGCGCCTGACACTGAGTCCCTGCGGTGATCGAATATCAAAACCCAGCGCCGGAAGACAAGGCTGATTTGAAAATACGGACTTATTCCCTCTTGAAGATGAATTAACACCAATTTGTTGCGCCTTGTGGACGCGCGTATAGACGGAAATGCCAGGAAGGATGAGGATTGTCTCCTACTTCGTTTGGACTTGTCCCACGTCACCACCTTCCACGGTGGGAAGCACCACATTTGTCCGAAAAAATCGACTGTGTGCCATCAACAAGAAAAGGAAATTCTGTTGATTTCTGAAACATCATCATCATCAGCTTCTAACCCATTTGAATCCAGGCCGGAATGGTGGCAGTATGCGAGCGCCTGGTGGCCGGTCTGTCCTACTCGGCCGCTGGTCGGGCTTAGCCCCAGTGCTCAGTGCCCTCGTAAGCCGCTGTGGGAGTGGGGGTTAGGATGTCACGCCGTTCACTAACAAGTGCGTGCGGGGAACAAAAGGCAACTGACAACGTCGTCGCCTTAGGCTAGGCGCATGGAGAGTCACATCGCTCACAGGAAGGGATCCCGAGTTAGCCCCAGTGCTCAGTGCCTTCGTAAGCCGCTGTGGGAGTGGGGGTTAGGATGTCACGCCGTAGGCTAGGCGCATGGAGAGTCTCATCGCTCACAGGAAGGGATCCCGAGCTAGTTGAGGAAGCTGCCACAAGTGGTTTGGATATCGTGTGGACCTTTTGGACGGATGGAAACTCTTCACCTCAAATGTCCGCACAGACGGTAACAAAAAAGCTGCAGCATTGCAGTTTGAGTTCATACGTCAATGCTTACCATTTCCACCACGACCATACTTTCTGTAAGGAGTCCAAACGTATATTGAATTCGTGCGTCACTTTGTCGAGCATATTGGCTAGTATCTTGCTTACCGCAAGTGTAATGTTGTCTTTCAAGGCTGCAGCTGACGCTGGCTTATTGGTGCAGACGAGTGATTTGATACAAATTAGTCAAAATCGATCCAAAACGAGAGTTGGTCGAGGATTCGTAAATCGACGACAATCCCCTAGCGCTGACATTCATAAAATATTCTCGATGCTGCAAGGACCGACACGTGCGACGAATCTCCTGATGCACTGCAGCCGTTTTGGACGAATTGTACAGAGGCCGACGCTGCAGCTGTGGCCGTCGGATATTCTAGCTTGTTGTGTTGCAGTTGCGTTGACATACAATAAGTCTGATCCAAGTCTCGACCTCGAGACCTAGAAGACATCCTTCGTCAGAGTAGGAATGTGCGATGTTGGCAAAACATCGTCGTCGACGTATCATAGTGTGTTATTTTGCACATCTAGTGGAACTTTGATCCTGTTTTCCTATTCGGCGACAGAATAAAAGAAATTCTAAGTTTTTAAAACATATAGCCATATGTGGTGACAGATAGGGGGACATCCTCCATAAACAAATGTCTCTAACTAAAATACGACTGGCCCGATTTGTTCAAATCTCCATCACCAATGTGTTTAGAAAAGATTGTGGAACATTAAACTATTTTCCTCCAGTCCATCAGTCTACGCACATCCTCACATTAATCATTTGTAAGGAAAAGTAATTAAAAAGCAACTACGAGGGGCAATGTATGTGGTTGTATATATAAATGGACTTATTTATCAAGTAATACTATTATTTTAGTGCATTCATGTACAATTTCATTTAAATGTGATTATTAATTCGCGTTTTATCTCTAGTTAAACAGAATCATATTGGCAACTGAGACGATGATGGTGAAAATTGAGCATCGCGCTGTAATTAAATTTCTCACTAGGCAAGGAAAAAGTCAAAAAACTATTCATGAAGAGATGGTGGCTGTTTACCAGGGTTCCGCACCTTCATTGTCAACTGTGCAAAAGTGGTCAAGTGAGTTCAAGAGGGGCAGAGAGAGCATTGAAGACGACCCCGCTCCGGCATCAAAGAAGTCGAAAAACTTGGTCTTGAGGATGCCCGAATAAAATTGAGAATGCTGGCAGAGATCACCAAGCTTTCAATTGGTACCATTCACACCATTTTTCAAGACCATCTTAACCTTTCAAAGGTCAGTGCAAGGTGGGTGCCACGAATGCTCACAGCGCCTCATAAAAGAGTGAGAATCGCATGCTGTAGAGAGCTTTTGGAGATGTGTAGTGAGAACGCGGACGGTGTTATGGATCGAATTGTTACTGGTGACGAAACATGGGTCCACCACTATGACCCTGACAGCAAACAAGAGTCCATGCAGTGGCATACAAAAGGAATAGACCCCCCGAAGAAGTTTAAAGTCACTCCGTCTGCCACTCCGTCTGGAATCTTGCTCATTGAGTACAAAAAAAAAGGTGAAACCATCAACGCCACATCCGCATAATTTGCGGGAGGAAATTAAAAAGAAAAGACGGGGTAAACTCGCAGCGGGTGTGTTGCTTCTTCATGACAACACTCCTGTTCACACGGCGCGAGTTTCCAAGGCTGCTGCGCGAGATTGTGGTTTCGAGGAACTCCAACACCCGCCCTATAGTCCAGACCTTGCCCCTAGTGATTATTTCCTGTTCCCGGATTGGAAAAAATCTCTTCGTGGAAAAAGATTTTCGGATGATGAAGAACTCAAGGCGGCAATAAATGGGTATTTTGAGAAAGAGGAAATTCATTTTTTTGAGGGTTTAAAAAAGCTTTTCTCAAGTTGTAACAAATGCATTGATGTTAGGGGAGATTATATTGAAAAATAAAAACAATTTAAATTGAATTCGCATTTTCCTTCATATCAATACCGAGAATATATTGAACGCCCCTCGTATTTAGTTGTTGTCTTAATTTTTATTTGTTTCCTTTTTCTATAGAGCGCGGTGCTACGAGTCGAAAGATTTGGCTCTAATTGAATTAAAAATCTGCTTAATTCATCCCTACATTTATGTTTCTAAGCTGCTTCTGCATGCTTCTGTACTGAACATTTCTCCAATTTATGTTAACTCACCGAAAGAGCTTCCTACGGACAAAGTATGCTTTCATTGAAATTACTCTTTCCGTGACTTGATCGCCCTTGCAGGGGAACTAAGTGCAATCACCTTTACCAGATTTACAGCATCTCTCTTGTCTCACTCAATCTTAAAGACACATATGCGGCAATAACAATGAGTATGCTTTTACGTACAAATAATCTTTGCAACAAGACAATATTTATACACGTAAAGGGTGATTTTTTAGCTATTATCTTTTTGGCAACACTGGCTTAAACAGCTGACGCACGTTTCGTGTTTTGTTTCACTGTCAAACATCTTCAGTTTGGTCTATAATTTAACCCTGAATCGTCTTACAAACGAACAACGCTTGCGAATTATTGAATTTTGTTATCAAAATGCGTGCTCTGTTAAGAAAGTTGATCAGCGGCGAAGCTCATTTTTGGCTCAATGGGTACGTAAATAATCAGAATTGTCGCTTTTGGAGTGAATATAAGCCAGAAACATTGCAAGAGCTACCAATGCATCCAGAAAAAGTCACAGTTTGGTGCGGTTTATGGGCTGGTGGCATCATTGGACCGTACTTCTTCAAAGACGATGCGAATCGTAACGTAACTGTGATGGTGAGCGCTATCGTGAGATGATATCCAACTTCTTTTTGTCTAAAATGCAAGAGCTTGACTTGCGTGACATGTGGTTTCAACAAGACGGTGCCACAAGCCACACAGCACGCGTAACAATGGCGTTCGGTGAACATTTTATTTCACGTTTGGAACCGGTCAATTGGCCGCCCAGATCGTGCGATTTAACGCCTTTAGACTATTTTTTGTGGGGCTATGTTGAAGCTCATGTCTATACAGACAAGCCCGCTTCAATTGACGCATTGGAAGACAACATTGAAGCATTTATTCGTGAGATACCGGCCGAAATGTTGGAAAGACTATGCCAAAATTGGACTAAGCGGATGGACCATTTGAGGCGCAGTCAAGGTCAACATTTGCATGAAATAGTCTTCAAACATTAAATTATATGGACCGTACTATCGATTCAAATAAAGATTGCATGCATTTTTCTGAATTTTATGTATGTTATTTTTTTTTTAATTTTTCTATAGCTTTTAAAAAATTACCCTTTATATATTGAATCCCGCATAATTAATTTAAAAATCTTACAATTGTATACCAAACAAGCTGAATACATCCAAAGCGTTCTGTTAATTGAGCAGCGCTGAACAAACAATTTTTTTTTACAAAATACGAGCAAATTGTAGTAATTCGGGAGCACTGCCTTTCACATTGAAGTTGACAGCACTGCACACAAGATGGCAGCAAACTTTAGTTTGTCATTGCCATTCGAAAAGCGCGGTCCTTCTGACAAAACGAAGATGAGTGGCAACAAAAAATACACAAGATTGTCCATAAAACAGAAATTGCAAATAATAAACGACTCCAAAGACAAGAGTAAAACCATGGCAGAGTTGTGTGAAAAATACAAATGCTCCGTCAGTACGATGAATAGGGTTTGCATACGATGAATTTATTTTGCAATAATTGAAGTGAGGTTTTTTGTTTTTTTTTTAAGAATAAAAATAAATATTTTTGTTTCGTAGTTGAGTTTTTTTTTTTTAATAAAATACTTTAAGTACTTTTGTGTAGCTTGTTTCTTATTTTCGTCACAGATCGTTTAATTGACTTACTGGTTCAATTAAGCGAATATCTTTCAATTGCACTAGAGACGCAATTAAGCGAGTTTTCGTTAATTGAATACACGGATAATTGATCGCGAAAATCGGACAAAATGGTCGGTTCAGTGGCATTATCAGCAAAGACCACTCATCCGTAGAAATAAGACCAACCAAAAAATAATACATTCTCTTATGAAACAAAACTACAACAGACTCAAGCTGTGCTTAAATAGTTAATCATTTTTGTTTGCGGTTTCTTTGAACTTATATAAATTACTATCGTATTTTCTATTTAAGGACCAAAATATTCGCTTTATTGTTAGTTGCCCAGTCAAGTGCCTTCTCAAATCATTGGACAGCCTCATATCATCCAATGAGGACACAGTTTCACAGGAACGAGGTTCCTGCGCCTGTAACAAGTGTTTTCACTTTATGGCCTGAGGCATTAGAACACGCAGTTTTTTCGGTGAATGCTACTAAGGAGTTTCAGAACAGTTTTTGCGTGCTGAAAGATTCAAAGAAGATGCAAAGAACTCTGCACAAAGTTAAAATGTAAAAAGAAAAATGGATAAATCTAAGGCCTTCAAGCAAAACGATAGTTACTACCACTATTACTCGATACCGTTTAATAATAATATGGGTTGTCGGCGGCTACAGCCCGTAGGCCTAGCTTCTACGGCAACCAATCATGTTGGTCTCTCAAGAGTGGAAGGGACTTACAGTTTTATGTCGACACCGAACGGCCAAGTTTGAGAAGCTTTTTTCGAGACACTCTTTAAGCATTGTCAGCGACTCGAAAGAGGGGGTCCGTGAAAATGTTTGCCCTTACCGGCCGGGAATCGAACCCAGGCAGCAAGTTTTTCAGTTGCGTAGGGGTCGACGCACATATCCACAACGCCGCGGCCGCCGCTAACATCGATGTTCGTTAACAATTTACATAATTCCGACTAGGAGGGTAAAAAACTAAAAACAATGCCGCACCCTTCACGTCCAAAACTATGACTGAAAGAATACAAAAAAAATCCAAGAAATTAAAGGCACTCTGTATTCTGGGAAACACAAAACTTGTTGTCAGTCCACACTCTCCATGAACCGCAGAGAGCCCGAGAACTGTCTAGATGAGTGTTGTTTCAGCATGCAGTTCTTATGCATGATGTGATGGAATTCCAAAAAATTATTTCAACTCCGCAATCAATAGCAGATTTTTTGTTCTTTGGTCTCTCCACATCGATGAGCATCGAACGCCAGGTTCGGCCATTTCATTGTCTCCTGTCCCTGCATGGCCAGGTATCCAGCAGAGTTTTACTCCGTTCCTCCTGCTGAACTCTGTGAGCTGTTGCAGGCGTTCCCCCACAAGCTTGGATATGATGATGCAGGGGGCACGACTGTCCGACATTATTGCTGTGGTGTAGTTGGTATAGTTCCTTTTTTTTATGGTTTGCGCCAATGGATGTGGAATCTTCTTCAAAGTACTGGTAACCCGTGCTACCAGCATGATCGATTCACGGGATATTATTCTCCTGTTTCCTCGCGCCTGCGCCCTAAACCACACCCAGCACTCTTCTACCACTCTCCCCGCGGAGCTGCGGGTATTACCACGCGGGGCTGGTAAGCAATTTACGCTATATTCCGGAATGCGGCCTCTTGAGCTGTTCAATGTTAGATTAATTTTCACTGAGAAAGAGCAAAGCTCATTCCAACTATTTTCTGATCTTGTCATGGACGCCGTGTCGAGACAGATTATCGGGGCTTGGTAGACTTACCATCTGCCTATCTTCTGCAAATCGTCAGCACTTGAAAACTACGTGCTTCAACCTTGGACAAGCGGCGATCTACACTTGTGTAGATACTTTCGATAGCCGCCGAAAAAAAAGCCGCGAAACTGTGAGATGTGGCAGTTACAGTCTCTCGATGTCTAGTTCTCGATAATGGCAATGAGCCTATGTGCCCATCTTCCTTTTGTGGAGGCGTCCCATCTGGCTGCCCGTTCTTTCATCTTTATGAGTTGGGCCTGCTGCCGGTCCGAAGGTGCACCCTCTTAAGCTCGTCTGCCAGAATGTTGTCAGGTAACATAACGAACGCTGCGTCATCTGAAAGAATTCTAAATCCGCTGACTGCCCTTATTGCGCAGAGTCTATAGACTGGCGCCATCATCCATCTTAGTTGTCCAGCCCAAACTGAACTCACTACTCGTGAGAGTAGAATTCTGCGCGCATATCCGTTCCCGTCAGTGTTCAGGAGCATTCGAGAGAGCGCTCCTTGTGTGCCTTTTCGCTGGCATACTTTATATGCTCCCTAAAGGGAAGCCTATTATCTAGCAAACCCCCAGGTACTGATTAGGTCTCCTTAGACCTAATCGTTTGCTCCCCAACTATGACGCTCGCGAATTCCACTTTCTTTCTGCTCGTAATGAGCACAGCCTCCGTTTTTTGGGCCGCTAGTTCCAGGCCTGCGTTCTCTAGCCAATCTTCAGCTGTTTAGTAGCAACCTCCACTTGCTCTCCACTTGCAAAGCCAATGTTTCGTACTCCGTAGAACGCCGTCATGCATTTTATTCAACAATAGAGGTCCAAGGACTGATCCTTGTGGAACTCCAGCCGATATGGCATAGTATTTGGTTCCATCGTCGCAGTTGTACATTAGCCTTCTGTTGTTGGAGTAGTCCATTGGTATAGTTCCTGTCAAGATTGATTTGAAGGTGTCTGGCTATGGGATAGAGAGATGCTGGTGCGTTTGTAGAATGGGTTCGTAGTACATTGTGCGGGGTCCAAGTACACCTCCACCTGTTCATTCTTCGGTTCTTGATCCATCTGTGTACCATTTGACCCTATTGCTGCTCAGTCTGTGGACTTTGAATTCCTTGCTTCAGACATTTTAGGCCCGTACTTATTGGTAAAGAATTTCCCATTCACTTCATCCTTCGGAGTCGCCAAGACGGGTAACTTTTTGACAAGTGCATCAAATTGTCTCGATGTTCACGACTCTCTGCAACCAGCAGATGCAGGGGAGTCAGTTCCAATAGCACTTCTATGACGGCAGTTGAGCAGTGGAGCCAGTTCCAATTGCACCTCTATGGCGGCAATTGAGCAAGGTCCCATGGCCCCTGTAATACAGGACATGACAGTCTTTTCTCGTGCTGATCAGGTCGATTCTCTTAGTCCATGCCTCTGCCTCATATTTAATTGAGGGTCTTACTATAGCTATGTACACCCATCATAGGACGCTTGGAATGCATCCCCAGGATTTACCTGCCAAACTGCGACCGACAGTTAGAGCTCGCAGTGCGTTTGCTTTCTAGGATTACTCTTAGAAATTTACCTTGGCTTTCTTGAGACAGTGTTGACCCCGTTTTCTAGTAGAACTTACTATGATGGTTTTTGCCGGATCTAGGCATAGCCCAGGCGACAGGCAACATTCCTTAGTTGCTGTTAGTCCCCATTTGATGATGTCGCATAGAGTGTCATCCATCTCGCCCCTGGCTATGATGACTGCCATCCCATAGTTTGTTAGTATCTCTAGAAGCTCGTCTACATTTAGGCCCCACATCAGAGGAGATAAGTCTCCTCCTTGTGGGCATCCTCTAGTTGTGTCGACTTTTATCATGGCTCCTGGTATGTGCGCCTCCACTGACGTCGTTCTCAAGCGTTCAAACGTATGTTTCGATGTGGTGCGGTTTATTTCCTTCTTGTAAAGAGCTCGAATAATTGAATCACGAGATGAGTGTTGTCAAAGGGAGCTTCCCATCGCACAAAAAGGTATTTGACCGCAAAGCATGGTCTAAACCTGGAGCGCTTAGGAGTCTATGGACGTCGGCAGAGCTATCAAAGCACTCGGTCGCAGCAGGCAATTACCCACGGGGCAACAGAATACAGTCCTGTGACGGCGGTAGTCTGTGGAAAGTTTGCTGTCAGTGATAACACACTGCCAGCTACACAACCATAAGGATTCTGACGTGTTAGCATAATGATGTCACACTACCCTGGCCACACACGCACACTTGCACTCCAGCAAAAAGAACCCAGAAGCCTCTCACGCACAATTGACCTCATTTCGAACGCATCCCGTGCACAGAATCACGCACCAGGATACGCATGTAACAATCCCTGCATCCATGAACACCATCTTCAACAATGCGTCAGAGAATAGGGTCGGCAATTAGACGAAAACGAGAACTGCAGCGCCCCCAAAGGCGATTTTCGAACGAGGCGAAATAGAAAATAAAAAAGAAAGAAAAACACGCTCTCCCCCTTTCGCACGGTGCCAGAGCAGGCTCCATATTGAAGTGTGCACGTGGAGTGGCACTTGTGAAGAGGAAACTCAAAACTCTGCCAAACGTTAGCGCAACAACATTTTCTGAAACGAAAAAGAGAGCGAGAAGCGTAGCAGCCTTTCGTGTGGTGAAAGTTTGAACAGGATGAACCGACAAGTGCACCGACAACAATCAGTTCAACCGGCTGAACAGCGAAACACACGAAAATCCAGGAAGACAGACAGCGAGTGGGTGAGAACGAGCGCCGAAGAGGATGTTTGCTACTTGGGCGGAACAGAAATTATGTTACTGCCTAGGCAACGAGCGAACGGAGAGGCCTCCGCAGGACGTACGCCGGGAAAAAAGATGACGTCTGACCCACTTTATGTACCATCATCCGGTTCTTGCTCTGAGCGAGACGGCACCAGTCGTGCCGTACGACGCGCCGTCGAAGGCGGCGTGGAATAGTCCTTCCCATCGCATCCTGAATAGTCCCGAGCTGTTTGTACAACCTGTTAATGGATTGGATGCCTTCAGTTTGCCATCAACTGCCACCGCACCAGGACTACAAGGACTAATGGCTCTGCCCGCTCCCCCTCGCCCAGACACTCTCACGTTCTACAACAGTTTCATTGTGTATGCATGTGTCCTGGCCTGGTGCATGTTCCACTCTCGCAAGGACGATGGCGTGTTGTTTAACGATCGTTATGAAATTGAGGAAATGATTGCGTTGATGGTGCAAAGGCGAAGCCAGCATAAAGCACTAAACAAAAGGACGATAACGACGACTACAACGTCGACAACGATGACGACGACGAGAGTGCAATTAAATTGACTTTTTCTAGCGACTCCCCCGCACTCACACACACACACTCACCCGTCACACAGGACCCAGCACCAGCGGCTCTATGCCTTTCTGATTCTCTGGCAAATAGTCCTTCAGCAGTTTAAGTTGACGTTGCATTGTTTTTAAGACGTTAGCGAGGGTTTATTAATTTTTATGTTCAGTCATTTGTTGACAAAGTATCTGCAGCTCTGAGTGTACAAAGGCATTCATTTGAATGGGTTTCATTTTAATGGTACAAAGATCCATTGTTGCAGTTCATTTGACTGGAAGACGATACTCGGCGGTGGGAGGGGGTTGGAGCGCCCACGCCGGGCGCCCACGCCGGGCGCGGTGAGTGAGGACATCGATGTTGCACCGGAGCACTTCGAAAACCAATAAAACCGTAATCATTTGAAAAAGTTATTGCCCGCCAGCAGCAGCGGTTGATGGCAATAGCTTCGTATCTGATCCGATTCCGTGGGTGACGATGTTCTGTTTTTTTTTTTTTTGCTGAGCTGATGTGGGAGAGTGGAGGATGGAGGGATAAGGAATCGAATTCAGCACTTTCGTGTGTCATTGTAATTACATCGAATCTGCGCGTCGCTTCTGATAATGGATGCTGTGTCGTCCGCGGAATTTGTGTCGGTTTACAACAGTTGCTGACTGTGGTCGAATCTCCGGAATGTGTGCCATCTTAGAAGCACGTCGGAAGGAGAAGTGATGACCTACTATATACTACATCCGTTCAGACCCTGGAAGCGGAAGGGGTGTTGATGGGAGACTGGGAAATGGACCTGAGAGCAGGCACCTTCCGTACACCTTCCTTCTTCTTTCGTATTTGGGTCACTTGGGTCACAAATTGGGTCACTATTTGAATTCGCTTTTTTTCTTCCAACCTTTCAAGCTACAGACACTTTAATTTGTTTGTTCAAGCTCGGTACTGCCACGATGTATCACAACCGGGCGATCACTTCTGTGCTAGGTGGAGTTGAAACCGAAGGAAAACTCAGAAATCCTCACTCAATTGGACATCACTCCTTTCCCGTGCTACACTTCACTCTCCTCTTTGCTTTGCTTTTCTTCCTGGCTCCCATACGATATTTTCCGACATCGCACGGTCAATACGTTTCGCCGAACCACGTAAAAACAAATGAATCTCTTGGATATGGAATCAACACCCAATCTGTCCAAATCCCGACTGCCCTCCTATCAGAACTTCCGTACGCGTTATTCTCTTATCCGTCCCGACGATCTTCCTAGTTCCGCACCCAAGCCCAAGCTGAAAACCAAAAGCCACGCTCAAGCCCGCCGAAACCCAATTCCACCCACACCATCCCGATATCATGTTGGCCCTCACGTTCCGAGAGAGTTCGTTCTTGCGGGACGAAGGCCAGTGGGACCGATCTGCCGATCAAAAAGTCCGCTTATTTCGCACCGAACCGGCCAATCCTGCGGTACAACCAAGCACCCTACACTCTGCGCTACCGAGTCTGGGGTGGATCCGGGCAACAAGCTCCTCCAACTGGCAGGATCCCTTGCCATTTTTCTCCGTTTGTGCTTGCCATCAGTTTCGCCACGGCCTCCATAACGTTGGCCCACTGGTTTTTAGAGTCGCCTGGCTAATCTCATGTCGCTCTGCAGCCCGTACCCTTCGTGGTTGAATCGTCTCCTTCAAAAACCATCAGCGCAGATGATGGACCCAAGTTTAAGCGCCGTCTCCTTCAAAGGATGGACCCAAGATTAAGCGCCGGACGCAGGGCATCCTCACCTGCTCGTAAGATTGTCCGTGTATCCGAGCCACAGAGATGATCAAGTACAATTGTCTCTTGAGCCCAAAGAATCAGCGATTAGCAAGTGTTGTTCTGCGTTCAATCTCGCTGCTGATGGTATTCGCAGTGTTTACTTGGGAGCCGATATACTCGTAGACGCAGCCCTTAACTACCTCGAAAGTACATCTGCCTATGGTGACGTTGTGGCTTAGTTGTCGATGGTGTGTGTCCTTCTTCGAAGGCAGCGTGTACTTCGTTTTCTCCTTAGGCTTAAAATGCCTATCACACCAATGTCATCCGCATGTGCTTATAGATGATGGACTTATGGAAGATCGTGCCTCTTGTGTTGGCGTGTCTTCTCCAGGATCTGTTAAAGAAGTCAAACGAGAGGGAGTCGCATTTATGGCATTTATGATCTCGGTGCAGTTCCACCTTGATGGAGCAGCGGAAATTCTCCATCGTCGTCCTGCACACCCTGATGAGTGTAGCAGGAATGTCAAAACTAGACATGGCGTTGTATCGCCCTTCCCTGTGCACGCTGTCATATGCGGCTTTGAAATCGACGACAGCCGGCATGTCGATTTTCATTTCTTTGGTTCTTTTCCAGGACTTGCCGTAGTGCGATGGGTTAGTCGATGGTGGACTCGACTGGCTTGAAAGTACTCTGATAACGAGACGACCTCACTAATGGTACCAGTCTCGAAATAACGAAAGCTCTCTCGAAAGCGGGTACATTTCTCGCACTCATGTCAAGCGGGAGTCTCCCGCACTTTGCCACGAAATTTTACCGCTTTGCCACCAAATGCGCCTTATCCCTCTGTAGTAGGCGTAGTTGAAGAGGTCTCCTTTTTACAGTCTACAGAAATGATATTTCCACCTTCCGAGCCCACTACTAGAGTAAACCAACGACTGTACCCTTTCGCGATCCAAAGGCGACTGCTAATGCATGTCCTCTCTGATTCACCCGATCGTGGGCCACTCTCTCGTTCATTCAAGGGGGTAGTTTATGTTGCTGAGGAAAGGGATGATTTTTATTTCACGTGCAATATTGCTCATCACTTCTCAATGGCGATTGTTGAGGTCTCCTCAGAAAGGTCACCTAAAATACTCATCAAATGACATCAAATGTCTAGATGAAGTCTTTGCCGACCACAACGGAGCAGCAGAGGTCCCCAAAGTAGACAAGTAACTGCATAGCTCGGCTCTATGAATACTTCCACACGCAGCCTTAAAGTCGATAAACAGTCGATTGGTGGTGGGTATCGACTTGAAACTCCTGAATCTCTTCCAAGACCTGTCCTAATGTGAACGCTCGGTCGATGAAAGACTTGACTGGCTTGAATCCAATGTCGACATGGTGTTGCGGTAAGGTGTCGGGCGCTTGCAAAAGACGGCTGAGATGGTCTTCCGTGTGATTTTCAGAAGACGTTCTTTAGGAGCGATGCTGGGATGCCATCCATCGGAGGTACTTTCCAAATCATGGCCATTTTCTCTGAAAAGTTTGGCAAGCAGTACATCGACACCAGCCGCCTGAGGTCGGGAGGCGGAATTCTTGTCGGTGATGGACTGCTCCAGCCCGAAGAGTGTTCGCCTTCGAACCAGTGGGACAACGCAATAGAGAACACCCACGGAACCGATGGCGCACACAAGTGGCGAAGGACGACCTCAGCCAACTTGGCGTGTGTGATTGGGTGCAGCTGGCTAAAGATCGCATCAACTAAGCGCCATCAGCAAAAGAAGGGTAATCTGACGACTGGCTGACCTGACTGACAATTACTCCTTAGAGTAGTGACACTGTCAAGTGATTCTCTGGATTATTCTCCGAATTTTGGCCGTCATCGCAGTTCTACTGTTTCCACAAGGCATCTTCTATATCCCCCGCAACTCGACTACTCTCTTATCTCTCGCCTTTGATACTCCATCATTTTCTTGCCAGAAGCCGGTGCTTTGTCTTTGGACTGCCACCGCTTCGCGTTGTTTGCTTCCTACTTGGCTGCATGTGCTCGCTGACATTCTCCATTGGATTTCCCCTCTTGTGTTGGCGTGTCTTGTCTTCTCCAGGATGATGTTAAAGAAGTCACACGAAAGCGCGTAGCATTTATGAACCAGGGGTTTTGGTGGAGCAGTGAGGCAGTGGCTTTTCTGATGACTTCTTGGCAACATTGCCACTGGTCTTCAGCACTTCTTGTTAGCAACGGAACTGGAGAGGGATTAAGGAAGAAGGGATCGAAAAGCGATTGTAGCCCGGCGACGTTAAGTTTGTGCGCAGTTTTTTGATCATTTCGCGAGTCCAGGAAATGTGGCCCGAATCAATGTTGTCGCCTCGGAACGTCGTGACGGCCAAATGTTGCTTGAGAGTCTCGCTACAATGGAAATATGACGGTTTTCGTTGACGGTAGATTGACCCGGAGACGGTCATGTCCATTTGTGGACGTTGAGGTGAGGGAAACGTGGGCTTGATACAAAGTCGATTAGCCTGAGTTCGCTCCGAATATGGTGTCGTGGAGGACAGTTGTTGCCGATTGCTCTACCAAAGTTGCTCTCCTCGGCTAGTTGTGCGTCTCCAAGGACGATCTTGTGCGTCGAAACTATTCCCAACATAGCCCCAAAAAGCTTCATCATCATCATCTTCTGACCCGCATGCTCCACTAAAGGGGTCGGCACAAGAGACCTCCAAGCAGCTCGATCCTCAGGCGTTATGCCCAAGCGTAATCAGGCATGGACTTGGTCCAACCACCACCCTCCTGGGTCTGCCAAGCGGTCGCCTACCTGATGGAATCGCATTCAACGCCCGCCTCGGAGGTCGTGATGAAGGGGACTTTCTTTCTAAGAATTATCCATCAACACTACATTTTGCGTGAATTATGGAACATCCTTTACAAGATCATCAAAAAAACTCACGCCACGTGGACCCTCTATTTTAAGACCTTCACGTCTTCGTTCCTGTCGAACAAACCGCCTTAGAGTTCACCCACCCATTCCCAGCAAATAACACACATCTGCCCCCACTGCCGAGTTCCATTTGTCATCCACGCCCACATGAGCTGCCGAAACAATTGCCGACTCGTCTATTGTCTTTGTCGCAGAGTATCCGCCGCAGGGGGCTCATTGGGATGTTGCAATTAAAAGTTGAACGTTCCCCGAAATGTAAATCATTTTCGAACTCCCAGCACGAGTACACGCACACGCATCTAAGTAACGCACAGAAGATATCCTCCTTCGGAGCCAGCCATGCACGGATGCCGTATGAAAAACTGATGAAAAGCCATTTCAAGTTCGGCTTCTCTTCCCCCGCCCCTGCCCACATTCAGAAATCATAGCCGTGCACAGATTCGCATAAAGTATGAACTCAAGGTTTACTCAACGAAAATGATTTCCCAACGATTTCCTGCCTCGCAGTAAGCCGCTGAAGACATCTTCACGTTGCAACCCGTGGCCGGGAGGCATGGCTGGTGGGAATGAGGCGGACTTCGTTCCCGCACTTATCCTTCGAAAGGGGTTTTAATTTACTACACGCTGGCATAATTTCATTTTCATTTACCAAACAAAGAGTAACCGTTTTCCTGTTTGACATTAGTCTACTCGGCTCGGCTTGCCATCATCGTTCCTCTTGCCGGAGGAAATTACTTTCAACCACGTTGCTTCCGCTCGTGCACCGCAGCTCTCTGATCAGCATCCGTTGGGAGGATTAAAATATGTGCATACTAGATGCGATGGTAATTGCTCAAAGGCGCCGCCGCGCAACGGATCATTTAATGTGCGAGTGAGGGTTTGTTCGTGAAAGAATTTCATCCTCGTCACTTCGACCGGGAGAGTGTGTGCATCGGCATTTGCCGCCGCCAACTATCAAGCACAGGTGAATTTTTCCTCTGATGAACACGTAATTAAATGTGACGCGTTCCTTTTTGGCCCCTCTCAAGGGGTAGCACAGAGAAGGAGTCACACCCGGTAGAGGACGGAGGGAAAGTGGAGAAAAGTCATTTAGCTGACAACAACCTTCTGCCGTGTCTTTTTCACAGGTTTTGAGATCACTACATCCTCTTGGGAGGGTGACAGGGCTTAAAGTTGAGATGAAATAGTTCGTAGTTCACTTGAACTGAAAGTTGACACCATCCACTGTAACGCGACTACGTGACGATGCGGAAAACTGAACTGAAACAAACGCCAGTCAACCTTTTGTACACGCACTAGTGAATTTCTAGAATTTCCCAGAAACAAAAATGAGTACAAAGACAAATTACGTCAGCAACTTTAGGCGAAAAATTCTTGCCGGCGTTGGGGAATTCATTTCAAGTCGGGAAAAACTTCTCAAAACTTGGCCGTTCAGAGTCGGCATGAAACTGAAGGTCCCTTCCACTCGTCAGAGAACAACAGCTCGAGTGTTTGCCGAGAAGGTAGGCGATGGACCTATACGGGCTGTAGACTTCTCTATAGCGGACAGCAGCGGGAGCATCATGATTGTCCGTTATGTAGGGGTGTCCGTTCTGAAGGGGTTGAAATACACGGATATCTTCATGCCGGGACCATGAGGAATTGTCCTCAGAGAGGGGTGTCCCATTTAGAGGGGTGTCCGTAAAGAGGGGTTTCACTGTCTTATGCAAACAGGAGAATTCTACCTCCCTTGCCCATTGAAATTTTTCGACAGCGTCTTTTATAACGTTTTCTCGGACAAATGTGAATTAGAAGAGATTTTTTAAAGACCATCGGAGCAGCTCCTCTAAACACCGTTTGACTGGAATTCTTTTCAGAATCTCAGAGCTTCACATATATGCGGTTCAATGTCCGTAGTGCCCCTCGGATCATGTAAATATTGCCGTCAAGGACTTCCAACGTGTTTACCAGATGTTAAGCAGTCGCATGCTGCCTGGTTTCTCCGTCGCTGATCATTGAGGTCACTGCGTTCTGATCTTCGCACTAGTGTTTGCAGTCTCATTTGAATTGCTGTAGTAGTGACTCTATACAGTGCGTACGATGGAAATTCGCCACTCCAGCGTATCACTGTCTGAGAACTGCTGGTGGTGTTATATCAGTTAATTGTGACGTCTTCGCCAACTTGGCGAGGTTTGGTTTCCGATGGCAATGTGAACATTGTTTTTCGCTCGTCTGTATGCTACACGGCCCCGTCTGAATGCTAGGCAACGTCTTATTGTCGATTCAAGGGCTCCGAAAAAACAGATTAACGTCATAACCCATCTACAAGCCGATGGAAGAAGAACTTCTGGAAGAGTGGCCAGTGGGCTTTTGGACGATCTTTTCCAAACGGAGGTCGTTGCTTTACCCTTCTTGTTGTTTTCTGACATAAAAGGTCTCGGTGAGTTCGTAACCGAAGTCGATGAGGCGGCGAGAGTTCTTCAGCCTCTGCCCTAGAGTGAATGCCTGGATCATTCAGGACTTTCTTGGCAGATTTGCCCACCGAGCTCTTTTACAATGTACGTGCAAGTTACGGCACCTCCCTGCACACGCATCGCACCCATCGTCCCCTGACCAGCACACGACAGCACACCCGACCGCTCATCGTCACAAGCTACGACGACCTTTGCCGAATGCTTTTTTTATTGCTTGTTTGACTGTACACAAAAATCAGCAAGAGGCTCCAATAGAAGACATACAATATCAATCTGCAGGCAACTTTAGCCACAATAGCCTTTTGAGTGTTGACCTAAGCTGCAAAAAATGCCAATTGGGTTGTAATTATCAAGTTGTGACGAAGACAAGTTATAAAAAAATAATAAATCTGTACCTTCTGAACCCGTGGACCGATCTCAATGAAATTTGAAACATAGTACAAGTGCTAAGAAATATTTTCGTGGTTTGAAAAAGTATTATTTTTACAATTTTTGTACGAGAATTATCACTAAGCAAGGAAAAAGTCAAAAAACTATTCATGAAGAGATGGTGGCTGTTTACCAGGGTTCCGCACCTTCATTATCAACTGTGCAAAAGTGGTCAAGTGAGTTCAAGAGGGGCAGAGGGAGCATTGAAGACGACCCCCGCTACGGCATCAAAGAAGTCGAAAAACTTGTTCTTCTTCTGTTGCCCGAATAAAGGTGAGAATGATGGCAGAGATCACCAAGCCTTCAATTGGTACCATTCACACCATTCTTCATGACCATCTTAACCTTTCAAAGGTCAGTGCAAGGTGGGTGGCGCGAAAGCTCACAGCCCCTCATAAAAGAGTGAGAATCGCATGCTGTAGAGAGCTTTTGGAGATGTGTAGTGAGAACGCGGACGGGGTTATGGATCGAATTGTTACTGGTGACGAAACATGGGTCCACCACTATGACCCTGACAGAAAACAAGAGTCCATGCAGTGGCATAAAAAAGGAACAGACCCCCCGAAGAAGTTCAAAGTCACTCCGCCTGCCACTCCGTCTGGAATCTTGCTTATTGAGTACAACAAAAAAAAGGTGAAACCATCAACGCCACATCCGCATAATTTTCGGGAGGAAATTAAAAAGAAAAGACGGGGTAAACTCGCAGCGGGTGTGTTGCTTCTTCATGACAACACTCCTGTTCACACGGCGCGAGTTTCCAAGTCTGCTGCGCGAGATTGTGGTTTCGAGGAAATCCAACACCCACCCTATAGTCCAGACCTTGCCCCTAGTGATTATTTCCTGTTTCCGGATTGGAAAAAATCTCTTCGTGGAAAAAGATTTTCGGATGCTGAAGAACTCAAGTCGGCAATAAGTGGGTATTTTGCAGAGAAAGAGGAAATTCATTTTTTTGAGGGTTTAAAAAAGCTTATCTCAAGATGTAACAAATGCATTGATGTTAGGGGAGATTATATTGAAAAATAAAAACAATTTAAATTGAATTCGCATTTGCCTTCATATCGATACCGAGAATATATTGAACGCCCCTCGTACTTAAGTTTACTCCGTTAATGAGAGATACGTTTGACCTACAGCAACCATTTTTGAACCAAAAGATCTCGTAGCACATGTACTGTGTTTCAAATGTCATTAAGATCAATCCACGGGTTCAATTTATATACAAGTGCAGCAATGTGCCTCGGTGTCCAAGCGAGTCTATCGACATTTCTGTATTGTTGGCTGCGGTCGTCTCGGGTGGCGCCAGACCAGATGTGAGCGTTGTACTCAAGCTTAAGGAAAGGCGCTTGTAAGAAGCTTAAGGAATATTTCTGGCATCGTTTGAGGAAACCTACACATTTTGCATCGTTTTTGGCGACCAAAGTTGGAGCCCAAGGTTGTTTTGCAGGATCCGAGAAAAACTCAATGAAGAGAAACTAAGATTTAAACTTGAAAAAAAAAACAAACGAATGTGTTTATTTAGAGGGTAAACAAGACGTCTGCACACACGCGTCGACGAGGGATAATGGAGGATAGAGATACCCAACTTCGACTGCTTTTACCCTTCTGGTCCACGACGGCAATGAACCGCAAAAAAAAGAGTGTAGTCGAATTCGCATTTCACACTCTTTTACAGATTCTCACAAGTATTCACAGACACAAGACGAAACATCGCATAAAAAACGTTGTCCGATGAATTCAAGGCGCAAGGGATGTAGAAGTTGAGTATCCCTGTCCTCCATCATCTCTGACGCCGACAACGAACTGCGCTGAGAACTGGTCCTACATGTCTATTAAGGGGTCGCTTAAGTCGTAACTGAAGCCGACAACGAACTGCGCTGAGAACTGGTCCTATATGTCTATTAAGGGGTCGCTTAAGTCGTAACTGATGCCGAAAACGAACTTCGCTGCAAACTGGTCCTACATATCTATTAAGGGGTCCCTTAAGTGGCAACAGAGAAGCATTGAATTAGACTCTGTTTCTTTTGCACGGTTTTATGCTGTGTGCTCGGACAGAGCTCTACATACGCTGCTGTTCCAATTTGACTGTAGAAGGTCAGTGAGTCTGGAAGGAATAAGAAAAAAACTCGACATGAAGTAGTAGACGGGACAGGAGCTCATTTATAAGAATAATTTCTTATTTTAGAGTGTCGGGGCGGAACAGTCGAGCGATTATTTCGTGGATGTCAGACTCGAACTCATACAAAACAACTTGAATTTAACGGTCCCAAATGTAATGTCTAATCGATAGAAGAAGAGAGACGTCTTGGTGACTTGAGTTGTTGGCATTAGACAGAAGAAGGTTCCAAGGGAACGTTTCAGAGCTCCATGCAGGACCGGTTGTCGACCGACGACGACTATTGGAGAACTCTCTTTGTTTAGACCCTCCCAACGCACGAAGTCAGTAGCAGCGATTGTCAGGGGAAGCTACGCCACGCACAAACCCGTGCGTATGGGGAGCAAAAGGCAACGGACAACGGCATCGAATTAGGATAGGCGCATGGAGCGTCTCATCGCTTGCAGGAAAGGACCTCGAGCTAGTTGAGGAGGCTGCCAGGTATCGTTTGGATATCGCGGGTTTCTCCTCGACGGGGATCTAGAACTGTGGACCTTTTGGACAGTCCACATCTGCCGAGTTCTTAAACTCCTCCAAAAGAAATCGATACCGATCCCGTCTGGCGGGACTTGTATCAGCAGCAGCCACATGTGGGGATTCTTCTCACACCATCACGTTGCAGCAGATCGACGGCGTAAAGAGCAAATGATGATGCGTAAGGTTCGTCGAAGAGCTTTGCTCCCGAAGACAGACGGATCCCTTACGAGTGTCTGCCAAGCTATTCTCCGAGACCACCGTCGAAATCCCATACAGTCGTCAGCGGCCGAGGTGAACATTTAAATTCAACTCCATATTTGTTGACCCGAACATGGGCACACTTCGGTACGAAATTCAATCGGTTCTGTCAGATAACTGGCTGTTAACAGGCATGTATGACAACCACTAGACGAATAGTTAGACAAAGAAATTATTTCTCCAATTCTGTTGCAAAGCAAGCTCCCATTCAGCTGAGTGATCACAACGATTCCTTGCCTCTAACCTGGCGATCTGCCTACACATCCTGTCACAAGCGACCACACAACTTTCTCCGCTTGAAATACTTTTCCAATCAAAGCCACGCACTCACTGCTAGCTCACCTCCCGCTATCACTCTCCGCACAGCTCCAATGGCCCATAACTCTCGGCCCATCGTGATGGATGGATGCTTGATAAGGTAGCAATTTCTGCGCCCGTAACAGATCCTCCAACACGCCATTCGTTAGAGTGTCGCTTCATAAATCTGCCAAGTAATGAGAATTATTTATTAAAGCAAAAATTAGCGTGTGTGTGTGAATCAGCACCGACGGGGAATAAATTTCGCACAAGGACAGCAGATAAAACGAAAGAAAGGAGAAGCACCAAAGTGCGGCTGCAAACATGAGTGGAATCAGAGGCCACAGATTGCAATTATCCTGATGTATAGCCCTGGTTAAAGGGATGAGGTGGGTGGCTTGGATTGGATGAGATGGCAACGATACAACGGTGTATCCGATTTTAAATTACCACACTGCCACGTCTTGTTCGTCTACTTTGGATTTCGTGCGGAATCCTTTCGAGACGAAACGAAAGAGATTAATCCTCTTTTGGCGGTGGGTTGGATCGCATTACGAAACAACTTCACCAGCAAATAGGACCGCTGAAAGCGGCTTACCATCGCCACCAGGACATTGGCCAACCAGGAACTCCACCTCACCCCCAGCGGCCACCTTCGTCTCTTGTTTCACCGCATCAGGACATGCCGCAACAGAGAATATGCCAAAACAAAGCAGCACGAGTACCACCGACACCGCCACCGCCACCGCCGCCGCGCTGCCGTTAGAGCCACGAAGTCGGCCACGGAACGTTCGAACGTGTACAGTCAAGGAAGTAGACCACCGCCACCACCAGCACCACCATCACCAACAGCGGGTGATGGAAAAGCCAAAAAAGGACTTTCTGGAATTTATGCTTAAATGTCCATGTTCTGCAGCAGGAAGCAGTGGCAGCAGCAGCGAGCAAAAGCCAAAGTGCGCGATGGGAGCTCGTGGCGGCGACGTGAAGAAATGTGCTGCTCGCAAGCAAACCGAGAAGCGAATGCTATCGCCGACATCCAATCTGTGGTGGGGTCACGCAAGGGCTATTTGTGGAAAACGAAAATGGCTGTGTTCCGATTTTTGTTTTCTTCGCCTCGTTCGCTTCTTTGGTAGATGTAGTCCCGTGCTGTCCGTTTCGTGGTTTTTTTTTCCCGTTTTCTCTTTTTTTTATTCTGATTTATGTGACCGAGAGGGAGCACAGTGTGTCTAACCACTATCGGAAACCGCACGTAAGCCGGCGGCTTAAATGGGTTCCAATTCCTGCGTAGACATCGCCAATCAGCGATTACCAGCCGGTATTAGTCCCGTAAGCCAGATATCCTTTATCAAAACAATTTCAGGTGGAGTGCGGCAGCAGGAATCGATGTCGGAGGCTGCACTGGCTGCCCGCATGGGACCGGACGACAGTTGCTGTCCAGAGACAAATGGCTGCGGTGTGTGCGGCTCACATTTCAGCTCCCCACAGTCGTCGACACGCACAGCAGCGGTTTTCAGTTATGAAGTTGCACGTGCGAATGTAGTAACACAGTTTTCGCGACCCCGGGGGTTCAGCGGTTCACGCAATAAATCCACGAATCCACAACGAAGCCGTGTACAATTGCTGGATTGGCAAATACTTACGTCGCTAAGTGAGGCTGCAGCCAAGCGGCCAAGCAGCCACACCAGTCGGGCCAGCCAGGCCAGCCAGGTTGTTTGAGGTCAAGTAATTAATGGTCCCTCGCGCCCGGGATGGTGTCAATAATTAATCATTTCAGGGGAATTCAGGACTCAGCTCGGATGTGCGGCTTGATGGATGTGGTTGATTGCGAACGGAATGTTGTCGTGGGCGATAAGAAGCTTTGGTGGTTATCTCCACTTTTGTTGCACGCGAGTGTCCCGACAAGTCAACGAATACCACCCAACACAGAACTATCCCACGGCCCTCCGTGGATCGGGAGCTGCTTACAGCTTAGCTCTGTTGCCACGAATACGGATGCTCAAGCAAATCCGACCAGTCGCCCTTTGCCCTTCGCCCGCATAGCGTATGAATACTCCATAAAAGTGCCTCATTAAAACGAAATCCGCACTTGAAACAGGGGAGGAAAAAAAAACAATACAGAACGTTTAAATTATTCCCATTCCAGCGGTAAGTGAGATAATCGGTTGTTCGTGTGAATTGCACACACGGCAAGCCCTCCTCATGAATAGTTCATTGCAGCAAAACAGTCCGAGATACATAATCAAATTTAATCTAATATTAACCAGCTTAAGGGCGGCGGCGTGTCGGTCGGCGGCAGCCAGTCACTGGCTTAAGGGCTGTCCGACTGTGAGAATAATTCAATTAATGCGAGGTGCGTTACATAACCGGGTCGGGTGGGGGGAGGGTATCATATACCCGGATGCACACAAGGGATATGATGGATTGAGTTGATTGCGCGATGCTCGATACGGTGTGGCGCTTTGTGTGTGATTTGTAAGGCGTTCTGGTTAAGTGATTTGATCTGATTAATAATGAATGGATATCTGTTTGTGTCAAGGGCTGATGATGGTGGAAGGGTTCTTTCGATGACTCTGGGAGGGATACCGTCAGCCCACCGTTGGGCTGCCGTTGACTGTGGAGGTGGCTAACTGCCAACGTGCAACAGTTGCTTTTATGTAAGTCAGCAAGCGAATCTAGTACAATGACTCTGCTGATTCGGTCGTCAAGGTCTTTGAAATGCAATTGCAGATAATATGCATAATGGCTTCCTTCACTTGCTCATCTTGGCACAACTCAACAATGTTCTTCAGACGGCTTGGGCTCCAGTGCTGCAGTGCTGCAGTGCCCAGTGGTAGCTGCTCAGTCTCTGAATGCAATCACGGCTGTGGCATTGTGGGTGGGTGTATTGACCCCTACACACTTGAGCCTACGTAGCCCAGGTTCGATTCCCGGTACGAGCAAAATAATTTCCTAGGCCCCACCTCATTCGAGTCAATGACAATGGTCAAAGAGTATTACTGTCTAGAAAAAGCTTCTTAAATTGGCATATGTCGGTAGGTCCACTCCACTCTGAGAAGCTGGGCACTGGCCCTCTAAAACTTCTCTTTACGGACACCCCTCTATAAGGGACACTCTCTTTACGACAATTCGCCATAGTCCCGGCATGAAGATATTCGTGTATTTCAATCCCTTCAGAACGGATACCCCTTCATAATGGACGGTCATAATGGTCCCGCAGATGTCCGCTTTAGAGAAGTTTGACATTCTTTAGGGACACCCGTCAGGAAGGGACACCTCTTTCTCATAAAAAATATTCGTGTATTTCAACCCCTTCAGAGCGGACACGCATACATTACTGACAATCATGATGAACTCAGCTGTCCGCTTGGGAGAAATTCCACTGTACAGAGTTCAGAGACTGAATGCATTGGTTTTTGGGCAAGACAAAAGCGTCCTTGACCGCCATAGTTTCTGGCATCGAAATACTGAGTAGACGCGGGCGCCCACACCTTCGCCAATTTTCAATTGCCAAAATTTGCACGGGCCACCCAACTAAGGTAGCCTTCCATTAGGTACGTAAGTAATTAATGGTCGAATCGCTTAGCCGCGCAGTCCCTCAGTCGCCCAATCGCTTTGTCGCCCAGTCATTCAGTCGCTCTATCGCTTGGTCGCTCAATAATTCAGTCGCTTAGTCGCCAATCAATTAGTCGCCCAATCTCTCAGTCGCCCAGTCATTCAATCGCTCAATGGCTTTGTCGTCTAGTCAATCAGTACCTTAGTCGCCCAAACTCGCTTTGTAGCCCAGACATTCAGTTGCTCAATTGCTTAGTCGCTCAGTCATTCAGTCGTTCAATCGCTTAGTCGGCCAGTCATTCAGTCGCTTAGTCGCCAAAATCCCTCAGTTGCTCAATCGCTTAGGCACTCAATAATTCAGTCGCTTAGTCGCCCAGTCCCTTAGTTCCTCTATCGCTTAGTCGCCCAGTCATTCATTCGCATAGTCGCAAATCTCTTAGTCGCTTATTTGCCAATCGCTCAGTCGCCCAGTCCTTTAGTCGCCAGTCATCGACGACAGTCAATCTCTCTGTCCTTCAAGAAATACGTCTAATCGCTTAGCCGCCAAAGTCCCTCAGTCTCTCAATCGCTTAGTAGCACATTTAGTCGCTTAGTCGCAAATCTCTTAGTCGCTAATCGCTAAGTCGCCCAGTCATTTAATCGCTCAGTCGCTCGATCGCTTTGTCGCCCAGACATTCAGTCGCTCAATTGCTTAGTCGCCCAGTCATTCAGTCGCTTAGTCGCCAATCGCTAAGACGCCCAGTCCCTCAGTCACTCCATCGCTTATTCGGATAGTCTTTCAAATCGCTCAATAGTTCATTGCTTACTACGTGACCTGACATGAGCACTATGAGCACCGACAGCTAACTTCATAGTTCCCAAAGAATGCGCGAACAATTAAAAGACGGGCCCAAAAACCATCCCGTACACAGAACTTATAAAGTCCCCAATCGGACCGCAGTCCTTGAGACATCCGTTGTGTTCGCCGAAAGCATGAGGACTCCTCTTCTCCGTCCTTGACACTCGAAGGGTGAAAGAGGTCCTTGCACGAACTGAAAACACTCTTCGCGGTTCAATTGGCAAGAACTTGTTCGTGTTGAATATCGACATTTGGCTTTAACGCTTGAACAACAAACGCCCACCCCCAAAACCCCCTTCACATCCACTCAGCAAAGCTAATGAATCAAAGAAATTCTTTGCCATCACCCCCCCAACGGCTTCAGGATGTACCTTAATTTCCTTTCATTCAACAAATATGTCGCCACCCCTCGCGGAATTAGGACTTATCGAATTAATTTAGATATGATCCAATATGTCGCGCTCGTGTGGGTATAAGACCGTGTATCCGCAGCGCTGACAAAATGGAATTTGAATAAATTGAACATTAAATGAAAACCAATTCATTCCAACCCACCCTCGGAGCGATGGCCAACCCTCACCCGCACACAGGAAGCAACACGCTCACAAAATGTCGCCCGTCATCACCATCATCGCCGTTGATCCATCGGCCTGACGGATGAAACAGAAACAGATAATGTAATCAAAGACGAGTCGCAGATACAGTATCTACGCTTGTTGTTATTAAAACGAAACGAAAGCTCTCCCCTCAGACTCGCCTGTCCTCACCATCGTCGGTGTGACGCTGGGTACGGGATGCGATATTCTGGTCGATGAGTGGGTGCGGTGAGGTGGGGGTTTGGGTAGGGACTCGGTCTGATTAAAGACAAATTGTTTGCTTTGATGAAAAGACGACGACTTTCGTTGCGGCTGCTGGGTGGCACCGAGCAGCAGGGGCAGGAAGAACAAAAATATTCGATTTGTTTTCGTTGCGAAGGCCTACAAGGAGCCGAGGTCCTTGGTCGGAAGGAGAGCTCGTTTGTCTCCGGCTGAAAGCAAGCGGAACATGAACAAAGACGACAAAGAATAACAAATTAAAAGTGTTAGATTCTGTAAATAAAATAATGCCAAGTGGGCCAGTGGGACACTGTGGCTTGCACAGGGCTTGGGGCCGATTGGGCACGGCTGCGGGTGGTGCTTTGGTTGAATGAATGTTTACCCTTAAACAGATTTAATTTGCATAATAATAATGAATTTATGATTTACTCCCCAAATGGACTGACCTTCGACTACGGGAGAGGCCTGCTCAATTAGTTCCGGCATGAGTCCATTAGGACATCGAACAGGATGTGCAAAGTGAGTGGGTCGAGCGCCCTGAAGGCACTCAATTGCTGTTAATTTGTGTTGTTTTTTCGTTTTTGCTTGTGAATACTAATTGCTTCGAACGGATGGGAGATGTGATTTTATGGTGGGCTTTCGGAAGTCAAATCGTTGCCAAGGGGGTGGTGTTCCGATGCTTTGGGATGAGGAGGGTCTTTGGGAATGTCAAACGTAGAAAGGTAGAATATCTACCGATTACATTTCATGTCCCGCGTCGAGTGAGGGGTTGTCGTTAAAATGGAAGCTGGTGTGGTGGGTTTTGATGGGCATCGAGGGCGACTTCGATTTTAGAATTCGAACCTATTCGACATCTTCTAAATCAAATTTTATCGCTTTTTCGACGAAAATAAAACCACATAAATGAACTTTCTGTAACTAGCCACATTCTGCCCACATTCACAAGTCGTAAAGTGACGGTCGAGTCCCTTATCCTGGGGTGCGATGTGATTTTGTGCTATTTCCCGAAACGTAAAAAAAGGATTATTGATGAAAAATTCAAAGGAAACAGCGCACGTGCCGCGCCAACCGGTTGGCTTCAATGTTGAAATAAATGCTTTCAAAAAGAAAGAATAAATGCTTTTCATTCCAGACAAGGTCTGGCCAATTCGTCCACTCTCTCGTTGAGCATTGGTCCGGGACCCAGAAGATGTTCGCCTTGTGGTGACTGATGGCGCTTAGTGAGTCGCGGCAGCCCTTTATCTTATCGCACAGGATCCGATTGACTCCAGTGCAGCCTGGCTGTCAACAAAGATGGTCATATCTGATGGTGGGATATCGGTAGCTTCTAAGTTTGGACCTTTGCCTTTCCTGCCTTTGAGCGTCCTTTAAAGCTGGAGGCTGGACTGAACCTGAATGCTAGCGCTAAACTCTTGAGTGTAATCATTGATATTAATCTCAGCGGACAACCCAACTTTCAAGAACGTCAATGGCTTTCTATTGCTGCAGGAAGGCAATCGGATCTGGGGCTACAGCCCAAGTGGTCAAACTGGCTATTCGCATCAGAACTCAGCCCCATGGAGAATCTGACGACATGATGGACTACGCTTGAAAAGGGCAACATCCTATTCAATCGGGGTCAACGGATAAACGGATCAGCGTAACGCTACAACTCCGCTTTGAACATAATGAGCGATGAACGATCATGCGATGGCTGATCACCTTAAGACCGTATCTCTTCTTCAGTGACCCGCCTGATCCACTAAAGGCGGCACACCCAGGCCTCTCAATCCTCCGCCATCAACTATAAGCGATTCAACCACCTCATCGTGGGTCTTCCTAGCTGTCTGCTGTGTAATCAGCTTGCTTTGGCCCAAAACCACCCTCAAACCCCATCCTGGACCGTTTAACATGCGGCCCGACGTTGTCCTTCCATTTTGCCATAAAGAGAGCTGCTTGAGAACACTATCCACCAAGAGTACCTTCAGTCGTGGAGAACGGCCACCTTGCCGTGGGTTGCGGCTGAAAACTCTTTGCTGGGTTTTCATAGCTCGGAGTGGACGACGAGAGGACTTCCCTCCGCCATTATCGCAAAGTGTTATTCACGCCGAGAGTAGTCTGCCACCTGGAGACCACTATGAATACTCAGTGAATGGAGCCGACTAAACATTGAAGCGCAGTTGCCATTGAATAGTCATTACTGCATTTTACTACGATCGCGAAAGGCAGAACTCTACAAAATGGACAATTCTGGGAGGCTCTGACCTGAGGTACCCTCACTCGCAGCTCATTGGGAGAGGCTCCAGCTGACTGACCACAAAAACACACAACGACCACCGAACAAAGTTACACTCATTTCCGGTCGCATTCTGTTGTCCATGCGATTAGTGAGTATTTTTTCTTTCCACTCCGCGCGTTCTAATTAGAACCACTTCACTATAAATGGAAAATTTAATCCCACAAAATGACCCGATATCGCCCGGCACAAGGCCAGGGATGGGCCAGGAAACGTGCCTCAATGACGATTAGGGCAATTGCCATCATCGCATCGCATAGATGTGCACCTCATTAGCCGCACTGGTCTGGGCCGGTGGCGGTGCGCCGTGACGCAGCGGAACGGGAGCACAAGGCCAACCACGGCAATTCTGAATTCATAGCAATTTATTCGGATACGGAAAGGTCAAACAAGATTCGTGCGGCAATCACGGGATGGCTTAATTGAACATGGTCCGGTCGGTCTATTTACATGCCACTGATTGTTATTTGCAGTTTCCAATCGGCCACCCTCCACCCTCCGCCGCTCTCGCCGACGCGATGACTTCCACCTCAGTTAGTGGTGAATCCCTTTTGTAATCGAAATGCAATCCGATTTAGCATCGGAATCCCTCGATGTTGAGTATTTAAATGCATATCTAACGCCAATTGAATCTGAATTTGAAGCCGTTGCACATTTCACAGCCGCCGGATGGAACTTGCGGAAAGCGTGCGATGCGCACCGCGGCCGCATCTCTGCCTTTGTGTCAATTCGATGCGGATACTCTGCCATGTTTGCTTGTCAAACAAAAAAGCAGAATATTCACAAAAAAAAAAAAAAACGGAGGAAGCTCAACAAAGGCCAAACTAGTTTTGATGGATGAAGTCAAATTTGCAGATGCGAACGGTTTCGATGGCAAATTGATGTGCAATCGCGCTGCGGCAACGTTCATGTCTGTTATTTGACTTTCGCACATACTCGAGGGGAGGGAATTGATTTCGAAGTTGAATTAGGCTCCGTTGGGTAACTAAACATTTCCCCCTCGGCAATCCGTCAATGGATGTCCTTTTATTATGCCACAGATACAGCATATCACCCGGACATGGTTGCACTTTGTGTGTGCGTGCACGAGAGCGGGGAACGTTGGTGGACTTGAAATGAAAATTCAATTTGACATGACGGCGTTTAGACGTCGACATGTGCTGATGGGAAGTGGTACAAGCACCACCCACATGCAGGCGGCCGCTCTGAATGCGATTACTTGTCGCCTGATGATGGGAAAGCTGGTGTTTTGGTTCACAAACTCGATACGGTGCAATTGAATTGTTGGCTATAATTGCTTGCGAAAGTCAATCTGATGGCCGATTGATATTTGTTCGGAAACAGAGATGCTTTTGATGTTCCCCAAAATCGCTCGGAAGAAGTGGGTCAGTGGCTGTGACATGCAACTGCAACTTCCGGCACAGATTTGGTGAAACCTGTGGGGGCTGACGTTGGGCTGCTGATGCAATTCAATTGCTGCTCACGGAGAAAACAATTTAGCTCTAATTCGAAGTCGTTTCAGGGGGCTGTGAAATGGTTAAGAAGCTTTCACTTGCCAAAGAATCGATTTTATTGGGTTTACCAGCAACAAACCTGGCGGGGGACAGGGGGAGAGAGGAGGCAGTCATAAGTGGGTGTGTGGATCAACTCGGATTCAATGTAATGTTGCGTATACGTCCCAGTGGACAGGCACAGCCTTCCTTGGCATATGAAGTCGAAATCGGGTCGACAAACAGAACGGCATAGCTGATTATGGTCCCTTTCAAAACAAATTCCATCTCTGGTGTGAATTCTGTGAGATATGACCTCGACGTGGGTGTAGCGGGAGGGCAAACATTGGTCGCCTTTGCTGGCACGGCACATCGAACTGATGATCATCGAGAGGGTCTTTTAATGCGTATCCCTCGATTCGAGAAGAAGGCAAATACTGAAGCGCTAGGGTAAAGAACACGCTTTGGGTGGCTGGAAGCACATCGCACCTCCGCCCTTGGGTGGAGTGGAAGTGGATTCCCAACTGGCGCACAGACAAATTCTTTGAGTTGTCTTGAGTTGGCACAATTTGTGCTCATTAGTACGCTGTCCATTAGTGATGCGCGTAATCGAATGAATTTCAGAAGAAAGACTTTAGTAGTCGAGATATTTTAGTAATCCAGGGATCACTCGAGATGGGCGCATTCAAATGAGTGATGTCTCAAAATCATTAACTAGTTGTTCAGTTGCATCACCGATGACGCAACACACACATCAAGCAAGTCGAATTCATTGCAACACTAAACCTCTGCTCTGACGCAGCGAATATGGAGAAATATAAGCATGCGATCAAAACATCATGCTGACCGTGCATTGCCGGCATTACCGGCAGTAATTCACTTGTAACCAACGCAAGTCTAAGTGCTTGGTGTTTTTTGCTGGCATTTTCGACAAGACAGCTGGATGCCAAACTCTATCGAATGCCTTGGAAATATCAAGCATTGTCCAAAGATTGGTTCCACTTTTCGGTGAGATAAGCTATCAGATCACCAGTGGACCTGTTGCTGCGGAAACCACACCGCCGGTCATTAAGGATCTTCCGCGATTCAAGATATTTCCTAAGCTGACGATTTCTCAGCGTTCATGTCCTTAGAAAGAAGGGACGTAAGTGCTATGGGTCGGTACGAGGTGGGCGACGAAGATTCGCCCTTTTGAGGGACGGGCTGCACAAACGATGTTTTCCATCTGCTCGGAAAGAGACCTAAAGAGTAGGATAGATGAAAAAGCTTACGCAACGCAGAAGAACACGTCTTCAGAAGTATAGTTGGAATACCATCCGGGCCAGCGGACTTGTGCACGTCGAGTTCTTTAAGTACTCTTGCAACTGTACGGAAGTGGATTCGTCCCATGGTGAAATCAACGCTCTCACATATTGGAATCTGGCAGTGTTGAGCTCGCTGCAAAATGGAGCTGTCAGCTGGGATGTCATTGTAAATGAGCGTGGGAATTGAAGACGAGGCGGAATTTTTTTTGTTCTTTTGTACAAATGACCAAAAGTTGTTGTTACCCTTGGGACATTGTAGCACTTTTTGCCTCAACTTTGGCTCCTACGAGAATTACAGTCATTTCTGGCCCGTTTAAAGATATTCCGGTTTCCCACAGGAGGGTTCGCTTTGTGTATCCGGAAATTCAACTCTCTCAACCTGATGGTCTCACTACAGCTCGAGTCATACCATGCGTTTGCGTTGGGCTTAATTCACTTCACTCGGTGAGGAACGAAGAATCTCAAGCGCAGCAGAAGAATGTCTGTGATCATATCAGTCACTATCGAGGGAGCATAGTGCCCAGTTAAAGTTCCTAAAGAAGTTATTTAGACCGCTCCAATCGGCTTTCTGTAACTGTTTGTGGCGATAGGGAGAAATAAGCTGATACGACACAATGGCTAGACGAGCCTAAATGTGACAGAATGTCAATCGAATATTTGTCAGGATGAGAGGTGAAAAACAGGTCCAGGGTGTTGGCGGAATGATCTGCAATGCCAGGTACACGTGTGGGCTCATTCACTAGCTGTGTCGGATTATTAACCTCAGCAAAGATGTCAACATGACTTCCTTCGGATGATGTCCGGCCCGAGTGTCGAAGAGAGTCGGATGTCGGTGATGGAGTCGGATAGCGCATCAAATTCGTTAAAAGTTGAATTGCTATCGACGTTTGGATTAAATGCTTACGCGGTGAGTTTGAAATGGAGGAGAAAATCAAATTCCGAGGTTGAAGTTGGTAAGCTACATCACAACGCACGTAGAGGGCAAGGCAGCGGTGTAAAAAGAAAAGCGGCCCCAAGCTATGTCTTCTTCTTCTTCTTTGTTTGGCGCTACAGTCCGGGGTGGACCTGGGCCTCAACCAACAAGCCTCTCCAGCCAGCACGATCTTTCGCCAGCTGCCTCCAGTTGCGCACACCAAGTTGGTTGAGGTCCTTCTCCACTTGTGTGCGCCATCTCGTTCTAGGACGCCCTCTTATGCGTTGTCCCAGAGGCTCGGAATCAAAGACTCTCCTAGCCATTTTAAGCGTTGGATCCGAAGACGCTTAACTAGGTGCATGTCGCTGTACAGCCCGTACAGTTCGTGGTTGAATCTCCTTCTCCAGACGCCATCAATACAAACAGGACCAAATATCGCACGCAGAACTTTTCTCTCAAAACGACCAAGAGCTTCTTCATCCGCTTTCAATAGCGTCCATGTCTCTGCCAAGCTATATCCAGGCAGGTTTAAATCCGATAGATCGGTATTCTCCCCTACCTGTGTTTCACTCAGCGCCAAGACAGCTGGTTTTTAGAGGAATAGGTGGACATACACAGCGAAGAGATTCACTCTAAGCCCACGCACATTGCTCACGTCAACCCTAAGACTTGCCATAAGATACAAAACGGAGATATCAGAAGAAACCAACTCCGATTCCGAGTGAATCCTAATCCGCTAACCATCTGGAGCTTTTAATTAAGCGATTACGTTGACTGCTGCTTATATAACATAGATCTGTCAATTCGTAGAAATATGGGGCGTCCAAGTGGCTAAATCTGGGAGAGGAGAGGGCATTGCAATTGCAAAGAAGGTGAGAAATGGCTTCTTCTTCCTCGTCATTCCTGCAACTTCTGCAGAATTCCTTAGAGGGAAAGAGGAGTGAACTCCAACGGCACAATGCCAAGTTTTAACGACGATGTGAGGTCTATGACTTGGCCTACTCACAGTGATCGGGTCGGGTGAGCGTTTTGGATCGACAGTAGGCCATAATTGCTTTGTGATGAGGCATCCAGTGCCGTTCATGTGAGCAGCATGGACGGTAGTTCACCGCCCGGAAGGAGTGCTGAGATGGTGCCCTTATTAGCGAGTTCATCTGCTTCGTAATTCTCTGGGATGTCACTGTGTCTTGGAACCCACGCAAGTAGGATGCTGAAATACTTGGACATCTCATTAAGAGATATTGTTTGCAAATGAGGGACGTCTTGGGGTTAAAGGTGACTGCCATCAGAGACTTGACCGCTGCCTGGCTGTCTGAATTGCATTCTTTTTCAGCCATGACAGAGCTCCTTAGTCTCTGCCTGAAGGACGCTACAGTGAGAAGGTAGTCGGAGGCAGTCAGATCCTTAGGGTAGACTCCCACTGTGAAAAATTCGCAGAGGACCGTCCAACGTTTGGTGTTCAGACGTCCAGTTAGATCGGGTGGATGTGCTGGTTGAGAAGTTTTTCTCGAAGATGAGATTCGGTTTCGTGAGGTCGGTGTCTCCTGATTAGGATCCAAATTTATCGAGGATGGTAGATGCCATGCTAGCATCGACCTGCCTGCCGATATCTATCGGCGGAAGCTTGAGGAGCGAATTTGGAGCTTGGGATGGAGTAGCTCGCTAATGCTTATGCATGTCATTCACTGCACCGTTTCGAGCGGCGGGCAGTTGGTGTGTTTATCTAGCGTAGTCTAGAGGGTTTGACTATTGATACAATTGGCTAGCTAACCACTCGCGGTCGTAAGCCCCATTTGCACCCTGGGGTGCTTTTGTTTCCAGCTTAACTTCGCTTTCCGGAATTTGGCATTGTTGCTCACTTATAGGGGGACTCCCCCGATATTAAGAGGGGTGGCAGACAGGACTTTTGTATTTCCCGGTAATGAGGACTAGATCTGTTTTCTGTGGATTAACACTTAGGCCGCTATTATTTATCCACTTTCCTAATTCGACAATAGCCGACTGCATGATATCCCCAAGTGTGGATTCCCAGAGGCCGCGCCTGCAACACCATCGGCATAGGCAATGACCCCACAGCCTCTCCTTTCCAGTGTTAGTAGAAGTGCACACTAACTGCCTGCCATTAGTTAGTATGGTCCGCGGTTCGTATCCAAAGTTAATACGCTTTTATTTGGTTTTCAAATCTTGCCCATTCACCATTAGCGTTGGGATCAAATTAACGGCACTGTGACTGCAGTGGGTGGTCGGTAGTGGGTATGACAATGGACCAACACGGTCTTTAAGTGTGCTGGTGAATGCACTAGGAGCCCCCTTTCCTAACCTAGCACAAGATAACTCGGTAAATGCCTCCCTTCCGTGGGAGAATTTCTAATCAGGAACATAGCCAGCAACTTAAGTATTACTCCACGATAAATGAAATATTCGAATTCATTCGAATGATTTTGTGTGAAATTTAGAATCGAGGTGCTCTCGAGAATCATTCGAATGTGCCCATCACTCCTGCTTCGTCTGCTTCCTATCCAGAAATGACTCACCCTTTGAGCTCCCGATGCCATCGTGGAGTCACCCTCCTGTGACTGAATGGAAGAACAAACGATTGCTCCCGTCTACAGCTCAAGCTTAAGACCTTCACATGCCATGACTCACGCCCACGTGCCCCTACCTCCACCATCCCCTCTGTGCATTCTGCGGATTACATTCAAATCGATTAAAGCTAACAAACCCATTAGCCTTCCTCGGGTTTTATGAAGCATTGACGCAATGTTCTCGGCCCAATCGTTAAGGACTCATTAATCCAGTTCTCGTTTTTTTTTTTTTTGTTTGCTCTCCATTGTTCCGCTTAACATATTGCTTAAGCACTTCAACGCATTAAGCACGCTGTCAATGCTGCACTCCCCGCTGTTGATGACATTAACCCTCCACCCTCGACTACAGGCCCGCCCACCCCATTGGCCCACATAATGGCGCATGCAATAAACATAATTTTCATGGCAAATCCCCTTAATCTTCGAGCCGAGATGATTTTCTCATCTCCCCTGCACCACCTCGACGAAGGCTCTCTTTCACGGGCGAGGGGTCGGGGTGCTCCCTGATTGACGGCAACTAGTGGTTTACGGTCAATTTTTAAGCGGTCCCATAAATACCTCGATTAGGCTCATTAATTTATGGCAGCCACTTGACTTGGTTCTGGCAACACTGAAAAAGAGTGTCCTTTCATCCCTTTCGCCTCCGCACTGTTTACCATGAGCATTGCCAGGATCCGTGCCTGATCTAACCCAACACTGAATCGAGTGTGTGTGTTGTCGCCGCACTTGTTGGCGTACTTCTCTTTATCCGCGCGTCTACAACGAGGACATGTTGCGGCGGCAAGTGCGAAGCAACCACTCCGAAAAGTCCACACCACTCTCAGCTCTCTGCGGAGAGCCGTCTGAATAAAGAGACGCACCAAACGGCGGCACTGCGCAACTGCGGATAACACTCTCGATACGCCCGTCGGATGAACCTCGGCAGACAGCATTTGAGGACGGCAGCAAACCTAGACCCAGTTTGCTGGGACGTCACACTTCGGCAAGTCGACGACACAATAACCCGGAGGGGGACCTTTCATTTCGTGTGCGACTGGTTCCAAGCTCGTCATCGCCGTCGTCTGCAACGAAAGATTACCGTCGGCCACCCCGAATGTGCGTACACACAATTTTCATCGTTCCATGATGGATTCCTTCAGCTCGAATTGAATAAATTATAACTCCAGCATGAGCTGGATGGAGCGGGGTCAAGTGGGCCGAGGAGCATTTCAATGGAATGTGCGAATTCATGGTCGCTCGGCGTCGTGGTCGACGCTGCGGCTAGCCTTATCAGAGGAGCCTTGCGCCCCGACTTAATCTGCTTATTCAAATGAAAATCAATATATTCAGTATTTCGGCTTCTAGAGGGTCCCCCTCGCTAAAGTGTGTATCCAGCTGGAATGCAAACAGGAATTTTCGTTAATTCAATGCTGTTGCGAGGTTGTGCTCGTACACAGGTCTTGCGAAATTAAATGCACGCAGATACGTGCAAAGGCCATGAGGGTGGGGACCTAGTTGCTTTCAAGATGCTCCTTGTTCGCTCCAAGGCCGCGCCGCCGCGTCCCCCTGCTGCAGCAGACAGACGTGAAGGCATTTTGTGTTTGTGCCTAGGCGTAACGCCTTCAAGTCCACACCACTCGTGAGTTTTATTCAAGCCGAGTACTCCACTGTGAATAGTTACGGTTTTCAGGCTGCCTTTGCATGTGCTGGGCTCAACTGGTCGACTTTCGTTCGTCGCTGTGGTGGCCTTTCGAGACTTGAATTCAAGGAATTTTTCTTTTTGGAATACCCCAAGTGAACTCCGATGTGTGTCCTTTGCCGACGCAACAAGAAAAAGACACAAACATTGACGCGATAAGGGACAGAGGCTGGAGGACTCAGAGGAGGTGGTAAGAGGAAGGGGGTGACTAAGGAGATATAGAGGGCTGCGACTAAGGCAAGGAAAAGGTAGTAAATAAAATTTGTACAAGCAACCAACTGAAGCGTGTTGGCAGGAATTTCATAAAAGACCGACGAATCCCTACCGCAAAAGGACCTTTCATATTTCATTTTGTGCTCGTTCCTCTTCCTCTCTCCCTCGTTTCGGCTTTTAGCTGGTGGCTCCGACGAATATTCAATTCTGTGTATTTTTTTTTTCTTATCTTTTGAGACAATTTTATTTTCCATGAACGCACGGGCTGCTGGACGGGCGTGTGTAATTAAAAAATGAAATCGCTCGACGGATCGGCGGGGGGCGCACATCAAACGTGATTGCATACTTCAAGGAAATTGTTTTTGGGATGAATCTCTATTCTCGCTTATTTATTTATTTCCCTGGCAGTCCGTGTGCATGAGGATGTGGTGGCTTGCCTTGCGATGACGGGATTACAATTCGACGTGGGCGTCGAGTGTCCAGTGGAGGAGTCGGCAATTTGTGGGGTTGTTTTCCCTACACAAGCGTTCATCTGCTTTCTAGGAAACTGAGAACATTGTCTTATTTTCTAGGAATCAGGGGGCTGTGGGCTACGATGGGTTGCGAGCTGCTGGTTAATCGATGCCTATAGAGACGAGATCTAGGTTTTAAGTCTTTTTGAGTTTTCTAGGAAATTAATAAAAAGTGAAATTGACGGGCGCACAAGCCACGACCTGCGAGCAGATATCGACCCGAAGTAGGTCAGTACAAAAGGCCCATCTTGGCATTCGTTTTTCAGCCGGGTTTGCTTACGTCTCAGCTGTCCTGCACTGTCTCGGAGGCAAATTGGTATTCCGATGGTCAGGTTTCGTCGCTTGTATTATTTATCGAATTATTGAAAATCCATTTCCTGCTCAAGGACACTCAGCGTAGGTTATTCAATAAAAGAGCAAAAAGGTTACCCTCCACAAAGTGTTAAAATTGCAGAAGATGAGGTATTCTGGTGACAAGATTCGCGTGTGTCTGACGACTTAACGCACATGAGGACGATAAGAGCGCTGTTAGCGTTCTATGAGGACAGCAGGACATGACAGTTGGAGGATTGTCCACTCAGCTTTTCCCCGCATTTTATTTATTCGTAAAGCCGTGTAAAAAAAGACATGGTGTCTTAGCTAAAAGTGGGGATTGGTTCCATATACAATGAAACCTCTCTTTACGGACACCCCTCTACAAGGGACACTTCACTTTACGGAGAATTCCCCAAGGACCCGGCTTGAAGGTACGACTACTCGACCCCCTCCATACCGGACACGGAGATGAATTTCAACTCTCATTGAGTAGGACGAGGCAGATGTGTACCTTTCTCAAGGTTACCCACCTAGAACGGACATCTCTATATAACGGACTGTCACGACAGTCCCGCTTTAGAGAAGTTTCACTGCACTTTAACACTGCAAAATGATTTAAATAAATGATTCAAACAAAAAAAAAAAAAAAATATGAGAGTGAAGTGAAACTTCTCTAAAGAGGACAGCTGCGAGTCCATTATGATTGTCCATTATATAGAGGTGTCCGTTCTGAAAAGATTGAAATAGAGGAATATCTTCATGCCGGGACCATGACGAATTGTCCGTAAAGAGAGGTGTCCTTTTAAGAGGGGTGTCCGTAAATAGAAGTTTCACTGTAGTACAGAACAGCCTGGGCTGTCCGGATAATCCCTAGACCGGTCACTCCAGTAGACTAGACACCCCCATATTTCTGACACTTTTAAAATGTTACCCCTGCAGTCCGGACACAGTATTTAAATGTGTACATAAGTTGACTCTGGTTTATTATACACACGTACGTACAATTACGGGAGTTTTCCTACTAGTTGTGTCGCTTGCAGTTGGCTCTTGAGTCCGTGTCGTTGCGATTTGCGAGTGCCTGTTCATTTTTCATTCCCTTTCGTATGAATGCATTTCACGGCGAGCCTTCTCAGTTGCATCAAGTTTTCATTTTGTGGTTCAGGCTTTAATTTCTCGCTGTAAGTGTTCTCAAAGGTAGCACCTAGCCCCTTTTAATATTTATTATGGTCTCTTCAGAGATGGTCAATCTATAGTAAAAGGTGTTTAAAATGTTGTCGTTTGTCCACAGTTCGCTACTCCGGCCACATCTGAAACTTTATGTGTCCGGAAATATGGACTATGGTATACTTCTCTCCCGCTTCTCTGCAACTTCAGCGACGGCACTGACGTGTTGAAACTCCGAGGCGCTGGTAAGTTCATTCTCATTTCACAGAGCTATTGTTTAAGATTGAGCCATAGGCCATATTTCCTTGACAGTGAGGCACGCAGTGGATTCAATTGAGTCTGTAACTGCAACAGGAACAGGAGCTGGGTTTCCACTTGGAAAATCACGTATAGCGAGTTTAGTCGCTTCACAATTTCCGGAAATGTTACAGTCTCACGGCCTCCATTCGAGGGGGCCATCTCATCCAAACCATCCATGGCTTGCTTCTTCGAGCAAATAAATTTCTAAATCCAAGACAAATGCCCCATGGCCACTCTGTATTACAGGAGCTCTCAGAACAACGCAAATGATGCCCTGGAAATTATCCTACATCTCCTTCCTTACGGCTGTAAGACTAAGGCAACGTAACCGCTCGAGCAGAACCCACAACAAACGGCACGCTGTGATACTTCAAAATTGGAGGATCCCTAAGGCAAGGGACTGGACTTCGAAATTAAGTCTAATGCCAAATTCCCTCGAGGGAAGATTGGGACGGAGACCAAGTATGGAAATCTACACAGTCGGCTCTAAATTGAATGAGGGAACTGGTTTGGTATCTACGCCAGTTCACTAGATGTCTCTATGTCACTGCGGCTGGTGAATTACTGCAACGTGTTCCAATTAGAAGCAACAGCTGTTGAACAGCAGCCCACCGACTATCAATGATAGTCCATAGGCGGCTCTGGAAACACCATCATTTGACTGATGGTAAAACACTGCTGCCTATCTCTAAAGGAGATAGCAGACAGATGCTATCTCACCCTAGCCCGGGAACAAGGGTATTCCAGCAACGAAAGAGCCAAAGAACTCGCACGAGTGGAGGCGGGTTTGCCATTAGGAGCAAATCAAGAGACACCGCACCTTGGAAGACCACCACCCTTTGGATAACAGATACGAATCGAAGATGGGCAGAATTGGATACATGCAGAACGTCGAAAGCGATGGGGCCTGCACCAAATCAAAGAAAGACTAAGGAACTCCTGGAGATAGACAGGAAAAACACTAGTAAGCTAATAGGTGTGTTGACTGTTCTCTGCCTCGTGGGCAACCAGGTCAGAGGATTGAGAGCAACCTATAACGACTTCTGCAGAATTTGCATGGACGAGGAAGAGGTTTCCTCTTCAAGCCTACACTACCTAACATATCCAACACTTGGCAATTATTACTTCAGCTGCAAGCAAAAACATCTTAGATGTGTTACAGTATCTCCAAGCCACGAATTGGGTACGAAGTGGTCAAGAGACATCAGAATGACACATCACAGGCAACTAGGTCAACGACGAGACTGGGAGAAGCCGCACCGTGATGGACCAGCCAATGGCGCAGCCAGAACCTACCTACCTAGAGTACTACGCGAGTTAGTGCCAAAGAATCTCATCGAGCGAATCTTTTTTCTGCGAAACACTGCTGAATCGCAACAACGTCGACCTGTTTCTGCAACGGATGGTGACTGATGACGAAAAGTGGATCCTGTAGTTCAATCGTGTCGAGACAGGTTCGGCCAGGAAGGTCTTGCTGTGTGTCTGGTGGGATTGGCAGAGAATCAGCTACTATGAGCAGATTTCCTACGACAAACTGTTGAACAATTGGACCATCCGAAGGAAACAATGGCTCAGAAGCGGCCAGCTTTGGTCCATGGACGAGGAATTGTGTTCGATCAGGTGAGCGGCAGACCACACACATCGATAGTGACTCGCCAGAAGCTGTGGGAGCTTGGTTGAGAGGTCCTTATGCATCCACTTTATAGTCCGCACGTAGCACCATGTGATAACCTCATGCTCCTGTGCAAGGCGGACGATTTTGACCCAGGAGAGGCTTGTGAAACTAGACCCTGTCAGCTTTTCCCTAGAAGGGTAGAAACTGGGACAGAGATGCCGTTTCAAATTTTCCCTAGAAGTATTTGAAGTGTCAAGAGAGGAGAGTTTTGTTCTCAAAGGGAGAACACAAATAGTTAATTTAATCCTCCGATGTGCGTATGGGTCTGACCAGACCAAGTCGGCATTGAAAAGTACATACTGAGTAGACCCACATGATATTCCTAGTCCCTAGAGAGAGAGAGAGAGAGGGAGAGAGAGAGAGAGAGGGGGGGGGGGAGAGAGAGAGAGAGAGAGACAGAGAGAGAGAGAGAGACAGAGAGAGAGAGAGAGAGAGAGACAGAGAGAGAGAGAGAGAGAGAGAGAGAGAGAGAGAGAGAGGGGGGGGGAGAGAGAGAGAGAGAGGGGGGGGGGAGAGAGAGAGAGAGAGAGTGAGAAAGATGCTCTCTGAGAGAGATAGAGAGAACGGCATTACCATTAAAATGTCAACAAAATAATTTTAATTTATTAAATTTCGTGCAAAAATAATGGATTACTTTAGACAGGTTGCCATTGACGAAAGGCGTCAAAAATTCCCAACAGCAATAAGTGACTTCGTGGCCAGTTCACATCAGCCAAAACTCGAAATAGCCGTCTTCCAGGAAATAATCCTTGCAATGAAGCCACAGCTGGTCGTTTTGGGTGAGATCTGACACTGCATCCGTATCTTTGATGGGATCATATCCGTATCGATCATAGTGATGAGAATTAATGGTTACGGTTACACTTTCTTCAAAGAGCCTTGCTACTTTTTGTGCATGCAATGGTGCACAGTTCCGTATGCCACAATTTTTGTTCATAAACAACTTGTCACCTAAAAGCTCCTGTTCACCATCCAATGTCCTGTGTCCTGTGCATGGTCGGCGTCAGTACTTGCGCCAATTGATCTCATAATCGAGCAAATCCACAAGCAATTGATATACTCTGCGTGTAAATGTCACACAATTACACGTGATTTTACAAATTTATACGAGATTTGCAATTGTTCTTAAGAGTTCATAGTAATCGATGTCATTCCAATTGAACGTGCTCTCGTATGTACCTATTCACGTGTTTTGCGACGGTCACGTATTCACGTGACCTAGTATCCACACGTGATCACGTTAATTAGGTGGAGTGTGACACTTAGGTATTTGGCACGTGATCGCGTGTAATTGGATGTATGCACCAAATCTGAGGCTTTATTTTGGATCGGGCAGCTACATTTGGCTGAACATCTCACTATTGCTCATCTCACCCTCCCCCCCTCCCCCCAGTCAACACCGGTAAAATAACACGGTAACTATTCTGGTACGAAAAATCCAAAGCAAACAGATTCATGTGCCCTAAACCCCTTAAAAGCCTGCTTACGGTGTCTACTTGAAACACTCGCCCAAAGCAAGCCAAAAATGCATTTCACACAAAGTAACGTCGCAAGAGACAAGAAGCGGGCATCGGATGAATAGCACAATCGACACATGCGAACCGATGCACACGAACAAGGAGCGATCTGCCTGGAAGAACACGATACCCGCAACAGTGGTCCGCCCTCACAAAGGCAGACATCTAAGCCCAAAGACTGACTTAATTCCTCCACAACTGGAAGCACATATCCAGTCTCTATCTCTGGCAATCACACATGGCTAGTTCCATGCACAAAAGTGCTTCAAAACAATGTAACTCCGGTACGATGGGCAGAGATGTATGTGCTTGCCTTTTTCGCCCGCCTCCACCGCCAGCCACAGCCAACAGCAAAACAAACGGATACCACTTGCCAGCTCTTCGAATTTCCTCATCGTGATACAATTTTTTCGTTTCTTGTAACTCTTACGTTTTGCCTTCCAGGTAAACTAGATAATTAGACAACATGCATGTGTGTGTGTGTGTGTGTGTTTGCTGAGGGGGTGGCAACCGGAGGGTGGCTTGAATTGTCTTCATCAAGGGTTGACGTATCACATTTCATGTTCAAAGAGACTTCATTCGAATAAACGGTCGCAAAGGAGAGTTCGGCGATGAGGAATAACGACGACAACGACGACCGCTTAGTCTCTTGAAATTCATTACATAACCGGCTCTTCTAACTCGGATCTGTCTCCTCGCGCTCCCCGTTCCACCTGATGGTCTGGTTGAATTACACGACCGTTCGTGAAAGTACCCGAAACGTGTATGCAATTACTCTTGTATTTATGCTGCACTTGCCGTCATCATAGTCGTCCTCTCATGATTTGAATCATTCTCGACCATAAAGGATTCCAGCAGCGGCTCCACCTTTTTGAAGCACGAACGATGCATGTCTATGCATGAAAACTACATTCCTCTGCTTTGCTGCTGCATCTCCCGTCTGCCTGCCGTAGTCATCGCCGTTCCCGTCGTCGCCGCCGCCGCCGCATCGCTATCTTTGCGGTCGGTTCGGTCTGCTGAAGCACCCGGGAGCACTCGCATTCGGTCCCATTCACCACCACTCACCATTCAGCATTTCCACACAGAAAACGAAGCGAATGATGATGCCGTTTGGTTGAAGGTGAACAAGCCCGTTCTGGCAAAGGGACCAAACGCGCAAAGGCACAAGCGCAGCCATGAGGATGCAGCACAAGGCGAATGCAAAAATGAGAGAAAGAGAGAGACCGAAAAAAAAGAAGAAATACATAATCAGAGAATAACACGAGAGTAGTCGAGGATAAAGGATCCCCCCAAAGCTGCTCTGGTCGCATGCATTTTGCATTTCAGACCGCATCCTCGGATTGTTCGCCGTATCTGTGCTCAGATTTGAAATTTAAATCATCCTGGACCACTGCACCATCGACTATCACACGATGCACTCCGCAGACCTCACCGCCCCACCCTCAGCCAGGCACGCACACGCCAGCCCGTTCGCTTGCCTCTCATAAATACGAGGCAAGCATGTGCATCCAAAAAGGCGCCGGGAGTGGTGTGGCGAGGGAGGAACCACCGGAATTGGACGATATCACAGCCTTTTGCCAACATCAGTCCGGGAAAAGTAGGGAATTACTTGGAGCGTGCATCCCCGAGAGTGCTCTTCCCATGTGGGGGCGTGCAGTCCCATGCAGCCCCTGTGAGAGTATCAATGCATGATGCCAGCGCACCCACCACAGCCGCCGCCGACGGGTGGAATTTAAGAACTCTGTGGGACCGAACGATGTGCAACACACAAGAGCGCTCTGGATGCACGAAAGCTTCTGTTCGCGCTGAGCATTTGCTACTAGACGTCCTGGGGGTGAGGTGAGTTGTGTGCGGCCCTCTATGTCCCTGACTGTTGTCCTTCGGGATGAGTTTGTGGTGCTTCCCGATGGCTTTTCGACTGAAGAGCTAGGCTCCTTCTCAAATCTTGGTGCCGATCTGTCGTCCTATCAGTCCAACAATGTCCTCCGAGAACTTACGATGATTGTTCGACTCAATCCGGTCTTAGCCGCGTTCAACTCGACCTCAGCTCCTTCTTGGCGCCTACCTCCGCTCCTTTCCAAACCACTTGCGCGCTTCCTTCTCCATCCTCAGCCGCACGTGAACTTCCCAGTCATCCCCTTACCACCCCCACAGTGCCATCCGACCTCACAACAGTGTCGAGATGACAATCGCTTTTCGGTAAATCTCCAAAGCAGCGCGCTTTTCGGAAACAGCAAAACGCTCCACTCGTGCACTGCAACCAATTGTTCCTTTGTTCGGGGTTTTTTCGTGTGCCACGTCTCCCGCCCGCGCAATTTTTCTTTGTATCCCCTTTCGCCGGAGCATACCTAATGGACCGTGCTGCGACGATACACCTGCCGGAGCATAAGCGACTGTGTGCGGATGGGTGTCCTTTGTTCGATCCGAATATCGATACAACACGGCCCGAGTGCAGGAACAGAAACAACAAGCGCTATCTGTCTCCGGGCGGTTTGCCTTTCCATACGGAATCGAACTATCTAACGGTTACATTTTTCGGCAGTTTACCCCCATCGTCAGCCAGCACATGCGGGTGTGGGTTGTGATGTGTGCACACCGGTTACCATCGAACAGCACACAGCACGCCCGGAAGCGTATCACTCTGGAGACCTTCAGTTGAATCCGTGGAATATGCTCCACAGCAGCTGGAGGGGAATAAAAAACGAAAACGAAAACACAAAAAAGCAGTAAAATAATAACAGCACCGAGCGACGACGCCAACCGAACGGATCCAGCGTTACAGAGGAATACAATGGCATTGTGGATCTGAAAGCATTGTATCTCAAGGACACGCCACACACACACAAACGCCCAAGTGCGCGTATGGGCTACCGACAATGTCGGGGTGGGTGGGGTGGGTGCTGCTGCTGTACTTACAGTTTTGATGGTCAGGAAGGATGGCGACATTACGCGCTCAGCTGAGTGTCTAATTGCACCGCAAACCGTTTGATATTTATTAATACGAGTGTTATCGATAAGATTTATCGTTCGGCTTATCGCTGCGGTTGAGGATAAGCAGCGAGCTGTGGGAGTCTTATCGGAAGTTTGCATGAAGGCGGAGTGGGTGGTCATGGGACGCTTAATTTATGATGAGGCGCAGGGGTTGAGGCTTTTATTTGCAATTGGGGTGAGGAATGATGTCCATTAATGAACTTTAAGAAGATTCGCAGGCAGGCTGAGACTCGACACTCAGACTGAGACTGAAACTGAGACTGAGACTTGGACTGAGACTGAGACTGAGACTGAGACTGAGACTGAGACTGAGACTGAGACTGAGACTGAGACTGAGACTGAGACAGAGACTGAGACTCAGACTGAGACGGAGACGGAGATTGAGACTGAGACTGAGACTGAGACTGAGACTGAGACTGAGACTGAGACTGAGACTGAGACTGAGACTGAGGCTGAGACTGAGACTGAGACTGAGACGGAGACTGAGACTGAGACTGAGACTGAGACTGAGACTGAGACTGAGACTGAGACTGGGACTGAGACTGAGACTGAGACGGAGACTGAGACTGAGACTGGGACTGAGACTGAGACTGGGACTGAGACTGAGACTGAGACTGAGACTGGGAAGGAGACTGAGACTGAGACTGAGACTGAGACTGAGACTGGGACTGAGACAGAGACTGGGACTGAGACTGAGACTGGGAAGGAGACTGAGACTGAGACTGAGACTGAGACTGAGACTGAGACTGAGACTGAGACTGAGACTGAGACTGAGACTGGGACTGAGACTGAGACTGAGACTGAGACTGAGACTGAGACTGAGACTGAGACTGAGACTGAGACTGGGACTGAGACTGAGACTGGGACTGAGACTGAGACTGAGACTGAGACTGAGACTGAGACTGAGACTGAGACTGAGACTGAGGCTGAGACTGAGACTGAGACTGAGACGGAGACTGAGACTGAGACTGAGACTGAGACTGAGACTGAGACTGAGACTGAGACTGAGACTGAGACTGAGACTGAGACTGAGACTGAGACTGAGACTGAGACTGAGACTGAGACTGAGACTGAGACTGAGACTGAGACTGAGACTGAGACTGAGACTGAGACTGAGACTCAGACTGAGACTGAGACTGAGACTGAGACTGAGACTGAGACTGAGACTGAGACTGAGACTGAGACTGAGACTGAGACTGAGACTGAGACTGAGACTGAGACTGAGACTGAGACTGAGACTGAGACTGAGACTGAGACTGAGACTGTGACTGAGACTGAGACTGAGACTGAGACTGAGACTGGGACGGAGACTGAGACTGAGACTGAGACTGAGACTGAGACTGAGACTGAGACTGAGACTGAGACGGAGACGGAGACTGAGACGGAGACGGAGATTGAGACTGAGACTGAGACTGAGACTGAGACGGAGACTGAGACGGAGACGGAGATTGAGACTGAGACTGAGACTGAGACTGGGAAGGAGACTGAGACTGAGACTGAGACTGAGACTGAGACTGAGACTGAGACTGAGACTGAGACTGAGACTGAGACTGAGACTGAGACTGAGACTGAGACTGAGACTGAGACTGAGACTGAGACTGAGACTGAGACTGAGACTGAGACTGAGACTGAGACTGAGACTGAGACTGAGACTGAGACTGAGACTGAGACTGAGACTCAGACTGAGACAGAGACTGAGACTGAGACTGAGACTAAGACTGGGAAGGAGACTGGGAAGGAGACCGAGACTGAGACTGAGACTGAGACTGAGACTGAGACTGAGACTGAGACTGAGACTGAGACTGAGACTGAGACTGAGACTGAGACTGAGACTGAGACTGAGACTGAGACTGAGACTGAGACTGAGACTCAGACTGAGACTGAGACTGAGACGGAGACTGAGACTGAGACTGGGACGGAGACTGAGACGGAGACGGAGACGGAGATTGAGACTGAGACTGAGACTGAGACTGAGACTGAGACTGAGACTGAGACAGAGACTGTGACTGAGACTAAGGCTGAGACTGGGAAGGAGACTGGGACGGAGACTGGGAAGGAGACTGGGAAGGAGACTGAGACGGAGACTGTGACTGAAGGCACCCAGAAATCCAAATTAATAATGAAAGACAAAAATGATATCGAAATGAAGATCGTTACTCCTTCAGAAGTTGTTTTCCAATTCAAGTATTTTGCAATTGGATTGATGGAGTTCACTCGTCGTCCCACAACCAGTCACATTGATTTGGATGACTCTGTCCAGAGTTTCAGGAGATGGTTCGACTGCCATCAATCAGTTGCCAATGGCACTCATCTCTGATAGAAGGACGACGAATAACAATAAATCCATCAAGAGGACCCATCTCGAGGATGCGACAGAATTTCGCCCTTCTCATTTCCTTGGCTCAAGTTGCCGGCTGCTCAAGCAATCGCTCGCATCCTTGCAGAGCAGGATGCACTGAAGGATGTAAATGGGTAAACAATGTCCCTGAGAAGTCCCTCGAGCAATCGATTAAGAGCCATTGGATAAACTGTTTCAAATTGAACTCAATTTGATGGCAGTACTCTAGCCGGTGCTATACAGTTGCAGCGGGGGCGAGGGACAGCGAATATCTCACGCAATGAGATACAAATTATTTGACAAAGATACACCCGTGCCTGGGATATTCGATAAATTAGATGCCATTGGGCAGCCCTTGAGTCGAGATATCGACCCACCGGCAGACAGACTCTATTTGTGATGTTAACGCCGGGGTCAACGGATTCGAACCCATTTTGTGTGCGTGTATTTTTTGCTTGAATTCACATCGAATTCAACGGAAAAGGGTTCCTGGCACACAATCAGATTGAAACGTGCCCTTTGAGATAGTGGCTGGTGCTCTCGGCGAAAGTAGTTGAAAGCGGTCTGAATCTGATTTGGATGTCAGAGTTTATTCGGTTCGGTTTGCAGTCCCATTTGACCCCCAAGATGTATTCCATTCATCGATCTGCGCGGGCAGAGGCTTTTGTTCGGGCGAAAATTGGATCCTGTCGGAAGTGAGGTTGTCGGTGGGTCGATGAATGGCTCGGTGGGTTGAGAAGGGGCTGAGATGTGTGCGGAGCGAGATCAAATTGTTGTGGTTGAAGATTCTATTTTAGATTTAACTATGAGCCAGGTGCGGTGGTGGGGAGTGGGCGGCAGCCAACGAAAAGTTCGGGTTAAGGAGTTGGAATGTGTTATCGAGATATCGTGTAAAGGGCTTATGGTGGACGCAAGTGATTACATGAGACACATTGCATTTGCTGCTTTGTGCAGTGCAGGTTCCTTAAAAAATTGATTGTGTTGATCTGAGACATGAGACCTGAGACCTGAGACCTGAGACCTGACAACTGAGACCTGAGACTTGAGACCTGGGACCTGGGACCTGGGACCTGAGACATGAGACGTGAGACTAGAGACTATAGACATGAGACTTGAGACTTGAGACTTGAGACTTGAGACCTGAGACCTGACACTTGAGACCTGAGACCTGAGACTCTAAACCTGAAACCTGAGACCTGAGACCTGAGACCTGAGACCCAAGACCTGAGACTTGAAGCCTGAATCCTGAAACCTGGGACCTAGGACCTGAGACTTGATGCCTGAGAAGTGAGATCTGAGACCTGAGACTTGAGACTTGAGACTTGAGACTTGAGACTTGAGACTTGAGACTTGAGACTTGAGACTTGAGACTTGAGACTTGAGACTTGAGACTTGAGACTTGAGACTTGAGACTTGAGACTTGAGACTTGAGACTTGAGACTTGAGACTTGAGACCTGAGACCTGAAACCTGAGACCTGAGACCTGAGACTCTAAACCTGAAACCTGAGACCTGAGACCTGAGACCTGAGTCCTAAGACCTGAGACTTGAAGCCTGAATCCTGAAACCTGGGACCTAGGACCTGAGACTTGATGCCTGAGAAGTGAGATCTGAGACCTGAGACCTGAGACCTGAGACCTGAGACATGAGACTTCAGACCTGCGACCTGAGACCTGAGACCTGAGACTTGTGACTTGAGACCTAAGACCTGAGACCTGAGACCTGAGACCTGACAACTGAGACCTGAGACTTGAGACCTAAGACCTGAGACCTGAGACCTGAGACTTGAGACTTGAGACTTGAGGCTTGAGACTTGAGACTTGAGACTTGAGACCTGAGGATTGAGAACTGAGACCTGAGACTTGAGACCTGAGACCTGAGACTTGAGACCTGAGACCTGAGACCTGAGACCTGAGACCTGAGACATGAGACCTGAGACCTGAGACCTGAGACTTGAGACTTGAGACTTGGGACTTGAGACTTGAGACTTGAGACTTGAGACTTGAGACTTGAGACTTGAGACTTGAGACTTGAGACTTGAGACTTGAAGCCTGAGACCTGAAACCTGAGACCTGAGACCTGAGACTCTAAACCTGAAACCTGAGACCTGAGACCTGAGACCTGAGACCCAAGACCTGAGACTTGAAGCCTGAATCCTGAAACCTGGGACCTAGGACCTGAGACTTGATGCCTGAGAAGTGAGATCTGAGACCTGAGACCTGAGACTTGATACTTGAGACTTGAGACCTGAGACCTGAGACCTGACAACTGGGACCTGAGACTTGAAACCTGAGACTTGAGACCTGAGACCTGAGACTTCAGACCTGCGACCTGAGACCTGGGACCTGGGACCTGGGACCTGAGACATGAGACGTGAGACTAGAGACTAGAGACATGAGACATGATACTTGAGACTTGAGACTTGAGACTTGAGACTTGAGACTTGAGACTTGAGACTTGAGACTTGAGACTTGAGACTTGAGACTTGAGACTTGAGACTTGAGACTTGAGACTTAAGACTTGAGATTTGAGACTTGAGACTTGAGACTTGAGACTTGGGACTGAGGTCTGAGACCTGACAACTGAGACCTTAGACCTGAGAAATGAGACCTGAGACCTGAGACCTGAGACCTGAGACTTGATACTTGAGACTTGAGACCTGAGACCTGAGACCTGACAACTGGGACCTGAGACTTGAAACCTGAGACTTGAGACCTGAGACCTGAGACTTCAGACCTGCGACCTGAGACCTGGGACCTGGGACCTGGGACCTGAGACATGAGACGTGAGACTAGAGACTAGAGACATGAGACATGAGACTTGAGACTTGAGACTTGAGACTTGAGACTTGAGACTTGAGACTTGAGACTTGAGACCTGAGACCTGAGACTTGAGACCTGAGACCTGAGACCTGAGACCTGAGACATGAGACCTGAGACCTGAGACCTGAGACTTGAGACTTGAGACTTGAGACTTGAGACTTGAGACTTGAGACTTGAGACTTGAGACTTGAGACTTGAGACTTGAGACTTGAGACTTGAGACTTGAGACTTGAGACTTGAGACTTGAGACTTGAGACTTGAGACTTGAGACTTGAGACTTGAGACTTGAGACTTGAGACTTGAAGCCTGAGACCTGAAACCTGAGACCTGAGACCTGAGACTCTAAACCTGAAACCTGAGACCTGAGACCTGAGACCTGAGACCCAAGACCTGAGACTTGAAGCCTGAATCCTGAAACCTGGGACCTAGGACCTGAGACTTGATGCCTGAGAAGTGAGATCTGAGACCTGAGACCTGAGACTTGTGACTTGAGACCTAAGACCTGAGACCTGAGACCTAAGACCTGAGACCTGAGACCTGAGACTTGAGGCTTGAGACTTGAGACTTGAGACCTGAGGATTGAGAACTGAGACCTGAGACTTGAGCCTTGAATACTTGAGACTTGAGACCTGAGTCCTGAGACCTGACAACTGAGACCTGAGACCTGACAACTATTACCTCGGAAGTTTCTCGTTGGCGTCTCTGGGGTTTCTGCTGAAGTCCTTGCAACATGCGATGAGCTCACCGACTTCACGATTTCCTAAAATATCACAAATCCTCGGAACTCACATGAGTTGAATATTTCAATACTTCCCATCTCATCGAGATACAGATGGCTGTTTCGGGCAAGTCTTTGAATGAAATGTCACTCTGTTGTGGGCCCGTTTGATGGAGCCAGGATGTCGCAACATATGACAACATCCGTTTCAGAAACCGGACTCTTAAAGCAAGACAGAATCTCTTTAATTGCTATGCTTTCTGCCTGAGAGACGCTTCAATGGCGTTTCGACTTACTGCCATGAGCGTCTCCGTATAGTCAATTAAATCACTGCCCACACTACCGACACCTTCCAACGTCCCATGCGCTTGCCGGATTCCCACAGAGGAAATGCTGAACAATGTCTAATCACACTTCATGTCACGAATCGGCTAAGGTCGCACCCGTGCGTCGGTAAGATAACCAATAATGCCTGGTCATTGCACGTCAATAATCCGACATCGTCTCTCGGCCAGAACGTAATTTCAGCATTATCGTCACATGACTACACGCCGTCCAGTCTGTCGTTTAGATAAGTGAAGCCATCACAGGCCCTGCTCGGGCACAATTTCTTTCTCGATTACACTAGACCACATCGCAGAGGATATTATCGTTCTCATTAATATGCCATTCCACCTATCAGTCTTTCGCCAGCCGAAACAATGGCCACGGGGTCTGGGTTGGGGTGGAGTGTTGATGAATATTGTATGTATACACTCCCAGGTGGCCCCTCAACCACAAGCCTAACCGCTCTCACACCCATTTCAGCGTGTTGCCAGAAAACAAAAGTAAAATGATATTTGAATCATATTAATGAACCCACCCACCATCCCGGCCCCCACCCTGGGTGGGGGTTTTCGAGTCGTGTCTCGGGGAAGGCCAAGGCGGCCATAAATATGTTCCGATGCTGTAGCTGGTCCTCACCCAGTAGAATGTCATGGAACACAGGCACCTTTCGTGGGTACCTCTGAAAATGTACTCTCCAACGGTTGCTCGTCCTCCTCTGATCCGCCCAGTCGCCTGCTCCCATCTGACTGCTGACTGGTGTCACCGGCCGCCTGTCGCCCATCACGTCGCATGTTAAAGGGCCCAAATGCGTCTACTTTAATATTTAATCCGTTAGTCGTTCGTTTTATACGTTGCCGTACATAAAACTTTCATACTCACTGCCTACGTATACAATTTATCTAAATACAAACACACACACACGAGTTGAGAAATACGGGACCATAGCCAGAGCGACGTGTTCCGTGTTTATGCAGATTCTGACTTATGGATGTCCTCTGTGAATTTGCCTGTGTGTGCCTGCCTCCATTCCATTCGTGCTCATTCCCATCTTTTGTCTTACATCAGCAGCCGCTTACCTCCACCGCCGCTCCCCTTCCACCGCCAACCCCGCATGTAGCTTGTGCCGGTTTTGAGTAGTCTCATAAAACAACCCATCCCCGAGCACTATCAATACTACACTCGGTTCCTGGTGGCGGTTGGTGGATGGTGGGTGGTGGGTGGTGGGTGGTGCTCTGGCTCCGTCTCCTCCGAAACACAAGCCATATCTGCTGGGATTGTCCAGCCCCGTGAGTGAAGGGGGTGTCTGCATGTGTATCCATGGATGGATGCCAGACAGACGTAGGGAGCGAGCGAACATTTCCCATTCACCAGAACCGCCATTAAGGGCACTCTCCTTGGCATTCTGCAAAAATTTCCTCTTTAATAGCATTAGGGACGCGCGTCGGAGTGATTTCTTTCGCTTTTGTGTATTGGGCTGTATCTGAGCGGGTTTTGCGCTTGTGTGTGCGTTTGGCTTTCTCCCCCCAGTTTCTGTTCACTCTTTTGGCTTGTTGTTCGATCAAACCTGTGCCAGGCGGGGCGGTTGGCAAGTGTAATTTTATACGTTGCTAGCGGTAGATGCAAATTCATCTGATGGATGATGCTGGTGCCTTTCTGGTGCTTTCCAAGGCCAACCATCGGTACAGTGTGGTGCTCCTTGCATAGAGACAGCTGGGTTTTAAGGATGAAGCCGTGGCGCGGAGCAGTAGAGGATATGAGCGTCGAATTTAATGGGCTTTAAACTCTGATGGCTGGGTTCGATTCCAGATGCGACAAAGCGATTTTCACGGCACCACCTTGTTCAAGTCACTGCCAAGCCATTGCGACTTAACGAACTCAGTCCTTTGGTAGGGCGCCAGAGTCAACCGGAGATCTCCTTCGACCATCGGAAAGTGGGTGGGGCCGCCATCTTCTACGGTCTACTAGCCTTCCACTCGTGAGCGGTTGCTGCAGAAGTAAGACCCTTGGTCACTACGGACTGTCAGCAATATTTACTTATTACTACGAGTGACGACTGCTAGTTAAAGTGACGGCGGAATCTATATGATAGAGAGTAGAAGGACACACGGGATGAGTGCAATGTAAGAGAGTCTAAGCCTAAGTTAAAGACCTGAGCGGACTGCTTCCTACTTGGGATTGGTCTCCCCAAAAGTGCGAAAAAAAGAGTTCAGATGCGAACACCATGTAAGCCGGAGCATGTTAAAGTAGTGCCAACAGAATAATTGCAGTACCCAAGTATGCGGTCATTGCCAGAGCCTTGGCTGGAGTTAGAAACGTAATTTCATGTCTGTGCCACTAAGCAAGGCTCTGGACAGTGAACCGACTTCGAAGACACTCTGGAGCTTGTTGTGGCAGTCAGCAGTGCTAATATCATGAACAGAGGTGGGGCCCCATTCAATAAATCTGAACCACCGAAGTCCACTGTTGGGCGCCAGAGTCGGAGACTATATTTCCATTACGCGTCCAAGTTCGAGTCAAGCGGTAAACGACCCTGGGCCTGGACAGGTACACCCAGTGTCTCAGTCAGCCGAAGAGCCCCAACCATTGCGACTAAGCGACTTCAGTCCCTTGGTTGGGCGCCAGAGGCAAGCAGAGATTCTCTTAAGGCGTCTGAATTGGTATCAGGAACCACGTTAGGGACGTGTCTCTGTGATAAAATCAAGTCACGCAGGTTGAGAGAACCACGAAGAACGTTGTACCATGAAAACTCACGTTCAAGCCGTCGGTTGGTGCCACATTAACTCGACGGCGCACCTGTGAATTGCCGAGAGCATGACCTTTTGGAAGAAATGCAGCACTTGTTGGACGCCAGACTCTATAATTTCAACAGTGATCGTCCCGAGAAGACAAATTTGAAGAACTCCTATTGTTTTCGAGTCAGATGTGAAGGTCATTGTGATTCCGTCTAAGAATGATCCCCATCTTCAGGGGAGAGCCTAAGTCTGATAAAGGCCCACAGAAAGCAGGGGAAGAATCAGTTCAATGCTTTGCCTTGACACAGCTCAGGAATATGATGTCAGGGATCCGGTGTTGTTGGAGTTCAAGGAAGAGCATTCTAGCTAATGGATGGTCCCATGTTGGGCGCCAAGAATTTTTAAATTACCCCTGAGAGCGGATGAGCCTGAGAAACGCCTGACATCAGAGATGGTAATGAATCCGGGGTTGGAAAAGTTGATATAACGACAAAGTCAGGATTGATATACAATCGGCGGTAGGGGCAACAACCCGTGTCCAAGCATGACATTGTAACCAAAGTTTAGCAAGACGTGTCTGACTGGTAAGTACGTCGACTCCTATGCAACTGGATATCACTGTCCTAACACGACTCCACCTTTCGCGCGTACCTGACAACGCCTAAGGATCCGTTTGAACAGTCGGGTTCTAGTTTCAATCCCCGACCTGAGCTGTCATAATTCACTGCCCATGGTGTTCCTGCCAAGAAAAGGGTAAATAAACTTCTCCATTCAAAATCTACATAAGACTACAGATCCCGTCCACTCGCGAGTCTACAATAGCACGCAAAACCCGATTGGTTGATGTAGAAGCTATAACCGGGTCGAGCTAGATGACTCTAGGCCAAGGCCGCACGGAGGGCACGGCGTTGCAAGCTTTAGCTAGTGCTGATGTCAGGCCGGGGTCAATGTCTTAACGTCAGTATGATAGAAGTTAAAGAGAAGAAGAAGAATCGTGATACTGGCTTAACCTTGCCACCGGTGTCGGTCTATCCTGACTAAGACCATCCTCCTCAGCCCACTCGAATCGAAATCCATCCCCAAACTCTTTGCATTTCAATTCCGAGGAGTGCACCGGTTTTAACGTTTAGCATTCCATTTGAATGAAGAAACAGAACTAAATTCCGCAAATATCAAGCGACAAAGTCAAACAAAAGCCTGCGTGGTTGCTTTGCAGCATCCCCCAGTGTCACAATGTCACACACCTGTGTTTGCCAGGTAGACACCTGTGTGTGAGAGAGAGAGAGAGTAGGCATAGCATACCACCCTCCCAGCATCACAATACACTTTGCAGAACCTTGGCGAGTATTATTTAAATACCGCCGCATGACTTTCGTGCGCCATATTCCCATTCCCGACGGTCGGAGCTGAGGCTGGGGCACCCCACAGTCTGCTAGACATGGCCGGGCCCCAAGACGAGCCTGAGCCTCTCTCTCTCTCTCCTCTCGTTCTCATAATAATGTGCACGGGTTGGGTTTATAATGACGATATGAGTCCTGGAATACAAATGGGATCATCGACGTTATCTTTGCACGAATGATGGCGCATGGAGTGGTGCGGCGGGTATGGCAAACAGCCCGGACTCCGCGCATCCGCCCACAACAAGGACGCAAGCAGAGTTAAGGTAACCACGTACACAGGAGTGGGGTTGAATTATATTTTTCTTTTTTGTCGTCTGCTGTTGTTGTTTCTTGGAATTTATTTTCACCCTTTTCCGCGTGCTGATGGATGACGCCGGGGGGTTGGTGAGTGAGGGTCGAAAAAGGGGTTGAAAACGTTGGTTTCGCTTAATTGACGGGACCCCGTGGCAGATGTTGACGGTGCCGATGCTGTGGACATCAGAACTCCCTCATGGACTAGTGAATTGATCTCATTTCCCCCCACCAGCAAACAACCTGTGTGAAAATGATTCCCGGCACTTGGGTTGGGAAATTAATTTGCACTTAGGGTTCGTTTGGGCGTGGTGTAGCAAATGAGGGGTTTTGAATAGATGAATAGCAAGTAAGTGTGCCTGAGGTACGAGTATTTTGAATATTTTGCACCCGAACTTCCGACGACGACGAGGGTGGGGCTGTGTCTATCTTATCTGGAAATTTGTGCTACAAATTGTATGTTTACTTTTGCAAAACTTGCTTTGCCACAAAGGGATCCGGTTACTAAAGCCCTGCAGGTATGCTGTGACCTTGTGTTGTCAAGAGTTTTTTGGGAAAGCGTGCCAATCAATTCTAGGTCAAGATTGGACCGTCCTAGATAGGAACTTCTGGTGGCGGGTGCCTTTAGTTGGGGCCATGTGGGGTCGTGCTTTGGAAGGTCCTCCACCTCAAGCAACGAACCCTTGTCAGGTCAATTGGACACATCCGATATGTCTTGACGGACTCTGTCAGTTGAGAGAATAGTCCACCAACGTGGATATTTCTGTCTTTTAGGAGGAGTGTTGCTGGACAAATTGTGGCGGCTGGACGCTGGTGCTCTGATTGATTGCATTGGACATCCGTTTGCTCTCGAGTTAACTCCTGAACAATTAATCCTTACACCTTGCAGAATGGAATTCTCCTCCTTCTCAAAGCAGGAGCTGCGCTTAAAGCCGTACAAGCAAAGAGTGTAGAACAACAAGTGCGTGTGCATCACAAGCGTCACTGTTAGCATCAGAGCAGGTATGGGCAGTGTCAGCGCTACTAGAGAGGCTTCGGTCAGCACACAGCTGAACAAGTTGGACGATCATGATCACAGGAGGAGCTCTAACAGAGCAATGAGGCTGAACAGGGGAAGTCCACTGCTGGGCGCCAGAGGGGGAGAGACTGCACACAAGTTGGTCGATCATGATCACAGGAGGAGCTCTAAGAGAGCAATGAGGCTGAACAGGGGAAGTCCACTGCTGGGCGCCAGAGGGGGAGAGACTGCACACAAGTTGGTCGATCATGATCACAGGAGGAGCTCTAAGAGAGCAATGAGGCTGAACAGGGGAAGTCCACTGCTGGGCGCCAGAGGGGGAGAGACTGCACTGCATTAGACAGACGGTACCGGGCCAGTTTTTCGAAATACAGGTACAGCCAGAGTCACAATGAGAGGAAGAGCCCTTGCGGCAAAGGAAGAGCCTTTACAGCCAGTGTCACAATTAGAGGAAGAGTCTTTACGGCTAAGCGACCTTCTTTGTTTGGGCGCCAGAGTCAAGCAGAGACTTTCTTTAAACCCCGGAATCAGTACCACGTTAAAGTCGTGCCGTTGAACTAACCTTCCTGTTGCTTGACTGTACGGGGCACATTTCGCCAATACTCCACATTCCGACTCAACACTGTTTCACACAACCGCCGTGCACGTGTTCCTGCTCAAATGTTTGACCACGCACAGCCCTTAATGCGTTCATATCCGCAAGTGTCGTCGCCCGAATGCAGACCAGCTCTCCGAATGGGCCACTTGACTTCAAGGACATCCCCGCACACAAACAGTCCCCCACGACGACTGACCAGTCCTAGCCCAGAGTCACCGCAGGAGTCAGCCTAATGACGGCGATATGTTTGCGTTTGCCATATGAACAGCGCACACAGACCATTGTTGTCACATAATCGATTCACTAACGATGGAATTCCAGAAAATATAACTATCATCAGAAACAACGAACTTCGACGAACAGCTCCTCCAAGGTGTGTATCCGATTTCATTGGGTTGGCATAAGATGATGATCCCATTAGGGTGGGGTTCCGTTAAGGGGTTGGCTGAAAATCGATACAATCTGATGGGGAGGTTGCCAACGTCCCCCGCCTAGAAAGAGAGCAGTCTCCTCCGTCCAACCGGTTGACTGGTGGTGCGGCACTCATCTGGACTTCCATAATTGGTATCGATTATGGTTTGCTATTCGAAGTGAGGGCGAGTGGCGTTGGGCCACTGGCTGTGGCTTCGGTTTGTTTTGCAGCGCAGCCCTCAATGGACTGAGGGAATATTTATCGAGATACACTTAAATGTGTTCAAATGGTTTTATTCTGCTAACATTGATGATATGTGTCGAAGTTGGATTCCCTCCGATGGGATACGCTGCGGGTGTTGGGAAGCATGTGCACATGTTCGTTGGCACCAATGGAATCGAATGGACTTCAAGAGGTGATTGATGCTTAAGGCATTGAATTGTGAAATGAAACAGGAGTGCAGGAAATTATAACAAGACTAGGACTTGAGAGATATTCCCTGGCGCAGCACTTGGGCTTTTGTTCACTCTGAAGAGCCACACATGGACAATTAAAGGAAATAATTGGAATTGATTCGAATGTAGGTCTTTTGTGAAATGAGATTGTGCTTGATGAATGCAGTTTACTTCGAGAGGTCCGCAGCGACTGCTGGGCTGTACAGTCTGCCCCCAGTCCTCCGGCTAGTGTATGCAGGTGGTTGTCATAATAGATTTATCTCGAGCGGATACAAAAAGCAATCAACTGAGACGGCAGCAGGATCACTCTAGGCAGCAGGCGCCTTCGAATGGTGAATTGGTTCCGGCCGGAGCTGGTGCAGGGTGTTTTTTGAGGATTGTTTGCGAATAGACCAACAGACTGTTGGTGTCTTTGTGTGTTTCGGAAAGATGGAACAGTCTTGTCAAAGTCAAAGGCAAATGCCGACTTGTCGAGTTCATTCTTGGATAGTTCAGCGCTAGTGACCAGCACATGGATGCTGTTCCTCCCTTGGAAGTGCGGTCTCCTTGAACTATTCATCTTCCCTGGAAGGCACAAGCAAGTACACACAAGCGCCTGCAAACGTCGAGTGCGTTTGATGCTAGTCTTATTCGCGGTGCTCCTGCATGTTGTGTTGCAAGATTTTGTGCGTTTTCAATCGCTAAGTTCTGAAGCCACGGCTTCTGAATTGGGACGGTCTAGGCTGTTCCAAGTCCCAGCTAAGAGTCTGGAAAGGTTTATTCTCGAACTCATATTGCTCTCCGACTACGCTCGGATAGATCGTAAATGTCTAGGATACAGTAGAACCCGCCTTTCTGACGACTGCAGGCGATTGGTGTCTTCGCCTACGGTCCAAAATATGACCAAATCCTTTATCCAATGGCAGGGAAGCTCACTCGCCACACATAGCATAGCATTCAACGGGGGGACATCGTTGGCAAAGTGGATTCGCCCGGTTAATCGGGAAACCCTTTCGGCCGCTGGCGAATACCATTTCCCAGAACGGAAGCCTCATCATCCCTATCACGAATTCCATTGTAATCGAAAACGAACTCCCGAAAATAAATCACAGAATTCATTCGTAGTGAAAACTATTCTACGAAAGTTGAAGTTCGGTTTGAAGGCTGGTTTCACTGAATGACAAGCAGTAGCTCTGCGACTAGAGTGTGGTATGTTGCCAATCTAGGCGGAATTTAATTCAAAAATCAAAGTTTTCCGAATGACACAAGTTTGGCCTAACCCCAAATTTCCATCGAAACGGAAACATCGCAAAAAGCAAGCAAATGCATCGTGTTCGTGTGTAGGAAGTAGCAACGATAGCCTTCTAAATTTTTCTTCTATTTCCTGCCTGTTGTTGTAAATTATCTTTTGGGTAAGTTCGAGCTTTGTACGACCGCAAAAAGTGGTCTTAAAGCTTGGAGGTCTTAAAATAACCGGTTTTTTTCTATTCTAACTTTGGGCAGAGTTTGACAAATGTAGCCGCATGTATCCGTCATCGAGGCGTTATTTATTACCTCCTCCGAACTCCAGGATCCTGCCTCCCCGCCTCCATTTATCCATTCCCCAATTTGTGAGTCAATGTAGCTCAAGTTAATAACGATTATCTATCTATCTGCGACCAAAACCATTCGCCAACTGGTTTTGAGGACCGAAATAGGCGAATTCCCGTCCACATACTGGAAACTATTCCCACTTTGGAAAATCTTTGAGTGCTTCAAACTCTCTCTACGTATTGAGTTTATAACTTCGTGCCGTTTGCTAAGAGATGGCGTAACTTGTATCATTCCATTGGAACATGCGTTGGAAAGCTACTGTCATTGTACGACATTTCAGTGTAAGTCATTCATTTGAAGCGTAAGCAACAATAATTTTTTCTTCGTCATCGTATATTGGTGGAAGTTTATGGTGAACATGCGCTAGCTGAGCGAATGTGCCAAAAGTGGTGATTTTGGCTTGGAAGCCAGCCAAATCAACGGCAAAGCCGAATATTCATGGTGCGAAGGTAATGCTCTGCATTTGGTGGAAACCGAAGGGTGTGCTGTATTATGAGCTGCTTAAACCGGGTGAAACCATCAATGGACAACGCTACCGAACACAATTAGTAGCCGAGAAATGCCCGGAATATGCGACCAGACACGAGGCAATAATTTTCCATCATGACAGCGACCGGCTATTCCGGTTAAGAACTTCTTGGAAAACAGTGGATGGGAAGTTTTAGTCCAGACCCGGCCCCTTCTGACTATTATTTGTTCCGGTCGATGCATAACGCTCTCACTGAAATACGGTTCACCTCAGAGCAGAATATGAAAAATTGACTTGATTCATTCATGGCTGCCAAGCCGGCGCAGTTCTTTTGGGATGGGATCCACAAATAGCCAGAAAGATGGGAAAAAGTCATAGCTTCAGATGGGAAATACCTTGAATAATTCATACTTTTCTTAAATAAACGAACAAGTTAAAGACCTAATACTTGGACATTGATAATACAGAGATTGTGAAATCGTTCAGGTGGTTGACAGCTGCCAGGTCTCTAAAGCATCGTCTTCACAACAATTTCGAATGCATTTGGCAACATCTTCTGAATGGAAATATGACAATCCGATCTACCTGAACAAACTCTGATGATTCGGTCCAGCGTTCGCAGCGTTATCCCGGCAATAACGTCTCGTCTCCTGTTTGTGTCGAGCTGGCCCTAAATGGCTGGCTCCTTAGCGTACTCTAACGACTGAGGCTACGTCACCGAAGAGAAAATAATCGAGTGGCCAATTGACCATTTCTCCACATTCCTTCTTTACAACTTCGAGTGTTGCGTGGCTTGTACCAGTCTTGTTAGAACCACAGCAAGGATACAGCGATACCTGGCGGCAGAAAATCGGTTAACGTCGATCTGTAGGTGAGACTTTTTGACACAGCCGCTGAACCGAAAATTGGTCTAGTCCGAGAAGGCGATACCTCTTGTTTGAACAACTAAAAGATTTCTTGGGACTTGTACTATGTTTCAAATTTCATTCAGATCGGTCCACGGGTTCAGAAGTTACAGATTTCCCTCACAACTTTGCAGCTTAGATCAAAGTAGGCGGATATGTTTTTTAGAACATGAATAGGACGCGTTGCAAGTTGGTAAAGGAGTAAGCGAGAAGAGACCTAAAGTGCTGCTGAAACACAACCACAAGCGTCTGGGTGTCGTTCCTAAAGGCTTTTGACTTTTTTTTGTAAAGGCCCCTATTCTGCTTCTCGCTAGACTCTTCGATTTCATTGAACTGGGAGGTTACGAGACACACTTTCTCTCCGGAGAAGTTTCTTCTCCTCCCGTCTTCTAGTCTGGTACTCGTCTTGCGCTGATGTTGGTTTTCCGTTACACCGCTGTTTGGCATGCCACGTCGGGTGCACGTTTCTCCGGCTCGCACTCGCCATCATACCGCGGGTTTCTAGTCGAACGTGGTAGGTAGCCTAAGCTGGCTTCCAGGTAGCGGGCCGAGCTTCAATGCAACCGCATTTCGTTGGCGGTTGTTTTTAACGTTGGCATACCGGGAGACAAGAATGTTACGGTCTTGGGAATGGACACCAGAGCCTACTCCCTCGTCCTCCGTCTGTGAAGATGCGCAGGCGATCAGCCAGCGTCCGGCTATCAGATATCCAATCCGATCTACTCCCTCGATCGAAGGTGGTGGGTAGGGAACTCCTTCTCGAAGATAACTTGTGGTAGTAGGCTAGGTGTAGTTGTTGTTCAGAATGGTTGAGTGGCCGAGGGTGAGTTCTGACCACGGTCGGAGTGTTTTGAGTCTGAGGGGTGTCCTGGCTACTACCTGTTTGACGACGACGGAGTGCTCTTCAGTGACCCGGTGATGGACTTGCAGGCCAGTCTCTGCACCCGATGCAGTTGACAGCTGTATATAGTACCCAGTACAGAGGTGTCGGTCTGACAATTGACCTCATTTGCCATGAGACCAGTTCATTTCGCCCGTTCTTCAACCGCCTTCCGCCACACCGCATTGAGAACGCGCGACGATGTCGATGTCTTTAGCGTAACCCAAGAGTTGGAAAAAAATCCCTAAATCCCTTCCGTTCTGTCACCCATCCGCCGCTCCTCCAGTACCCGATCGAGGAAACCCTACGACAGGCCAGATGACAAACGGCCGGAAGACCTTAAACCATGCATCGCGTGCACACACGCTACGACATGCATCACAGGACCTGAGGTCTAAAACCGGCACTCTTAGATGGAGGTTTTTTTCAGTGGAACTCTCGTGTGTTTCCAATGTCTCTTAAGAGGTGGCCCCTTCTTTACAATTCACATCCATAGACCGAGCCAGTCCTCTTTCCAGTCTCCTTTTCAACGCCCGGGCATGAGACAGCAGTCGCCTTTCATCTGCGCACCAAATGATGGACTTCAAGCTGTTCTCTGACCAATTTTTCACACCTTGAATATCTGATCGCCATCCACGGAGCAGCATGAAGTCACCTGTCTACCAGCCCTCGTTCCGCATACAGTCAGTGTATGTGGTCGACCACTACTTGAATGGGAAAAGTTAAAATCAAACTCAAGAGGTATTCCCAAGACCTCGCACAAGGAAGCTCGGGTCAATTGTCACGTAGTTACGCCGCTTGATAATGGAATTACAAGACCTTAGACATCGCCCCAAACCCAGATCCGCAATAATTAAGGTGTCTCCTATGAGAAACAAGCCAACCATTCTGCGGAACCGCCCCATCCCCCATTCCATCCTGAGGAAAACATCTCGGTGCTAGGCACCCCTCCCCCACTCTCAAGCAAGACTTCTTAAACCTCAACACTGCCCGCAGTCGTTTTTGCGAATCCCGCTCATCCCTCGACATCCACACCTGTTGTTCCTGTGAAATGTAATTAGCATGCCCCTCCCCCGCACCCGACGGCAGGTTCCATGGGAAGAAACTTTTCTCTCGCACACATCCCGGGGGGCATCCACACCCTCGCACAGGCCCGCAGTCACAACTCAATCCAATTTCGAAACTCGATGTAAATATCCCAAAAGTCCATGCAATTCCAGGTCGTCTCCCGTGTGCAGGAAAGCGACAGGACTGACTTTCCACTAGCCCCGCAGAGTTATCGAAAACTTTCCTAAAAACGGATTAATCTCCATCAGACGGCAGGCACCCTCTTCAAACTGCTTGACACTTGTATTCGAGCCTGAGAGCTCACACCTTGTCGCATCCGCCCCTCCCTCTGCAACCGTAGTCAAACGGAGGCACGTCCCGGCCCGCGTGCGGTCCGTGGAGTGGGGCTCAACTCAATTTATCGTCCCTGAGCAGCCGGAATACCGAATGATTCCGATTTCAAAATTGGAGCCAAATTAAGGTATTACGCTCGTGTGTGTTTGCCGAACAAGCGAGCGATTGTCGAGGTGGGCCCGGCGACGTCGAATGGAGCTCGGTGGTGGCGTAGTCCCCCGCATTTGGTCATGTGCGAATCGAATTGTCTGGCAGTACTTGCGGCAGTCTCCGCTGGAGGGCACGACTGAAATTAGACCACCGACTCCGGTACAGGATGCTTCTGAGTACAGGGAGCCAGCACCTCTGTGTATCGGGTCCCGTGGCGAGTATAGAATTTCAGCTCGCTTGCTTGCTTGCTATCCATTAAGCCCCCACTGGGAGTATATTTGATTGTGCTCTCAGAAGCCTGCAATTGCACACAACCACACAGACTCAATGAGTGGGGACTTTAGGGACAATGTGTGCACATCTGATGAGGACCGGGACGACGCTGCTGGCGCTGATGCCCCTGCTGCTGCTTCTGATGATGATGATGATGAGGACGATGAGTTGCCTAGTCGAGCTGATGTGTGGCTGGCTCTACGCACACTCCTCTAAACGGGAATTTGTTTGATATCGCTTTAGCAAGCTCGTACAGCCGTCTCATAGTCCTTGCCGCATTCATTCACTTGAATTGGGATTCAACGTGATTACGGCCGAAACAAATCATTTATAATTCAATGATGCGTTCACTTTGGCTGGCAGAGCTTAGAGCGGATATCTCGTTCTGCTTTTGGTGTGCCTCAAGAAATGGTGACGTGCCATGGGTGAGGATTGTGGCTGGCGAGAGCATGTGTGAATTACGCCAGGGATGGTGAAACTTTTTCTATTGTGAATGGAACTTCTGTAAATGAATGGGTTTTGGGTCTTGATCAACCGATCTTGATGACGGATGACAGGTGAGGGGTGACTGATGGCAGGCGACGGGTGACTGATGGTTGATCACTGATGACTGATGACTGATAGCTGAGGACTGATGATTGATGACAGAAGACTGATGATTGATGAGTGGTGACGGATGACTGATGAGCTATGACTGATGAATGATAACTGATGACTGAAGACTGATGATTGATAAGATATGACTGATGTTTGATGTTTGATGACTGAAAATTTATGACAGATGTCTGATGACTGAAGATTGCTGAGATTTGACTGATGACTTATGAATGATAACTGGGACTGAAGACTGATGACTGATGACTGAAGACTGATGATTGAAAACTGATGAGATTTGACTGATGACTGATGAATGATAACTGGTGACAGAAGACTGATGACTGATGACTGATGACAGAAGACTGATGATTGATGATTGATGAGAGGTGACGGATGACTGATGAATGATAACTGATGACTGAAGACTGATGATTGATAAGATATGACTGATGTTTGATGTTTGATGACTGAAAATTTATGACAGATGTCTGATGACTGAAGATTGCTGAGATTTGACTGATGACTGATGAATGATAACTGGGACTGAAGACTGATGACTGAAGACTGATGATTGAAAAATGATGAGATTTGACTGATGACTGATGAATGATAACTGGTGACAGAAGACTGATGACTGATGACAGAAGACTGATGACAGATGACCGATTGATGAGTGATGACGTATGTCTGATGTTTGATGACTTCTGGCTGTTGACGTCTGGTTGATGACTGATGAATAATAACTGATGACTGAAGACTGATGACTGATGACTGATGACAGAAGACTGATGATTGATGATTGATGAGTGGTGACGGATGACTGATGAGATATGACTGATGACTTCTGGCTGATGATTGATGACTTCTGGCTGATGACTGAAGACTGATGACTGATGACAGAGTTCTCAATTTTGTGGAAGTTTTGGTTTTGGTTCAGGATCTGTTCAGGTCTCCGTCGTCTTTCACGAGATCGTTGCCCACAACTCTCAACCACATTCCCATCTCTCGCGCAGTCCTCATCAAGTCCTTCACCTGTCCCAGTCCCTCCCCACATCGTGTTTCTTTGGTCCTAACGTCGCTCACTTGGCTGCGGGCAAATTCCAGGAATAGAAACCTCTCGCTCCTCCGGCTACTCGACTGTACTCAATGAAAGAATATGTCGCTCTGATTGTGTTGCCAATTTCAGACTAACGCACAAGTGGTTGACACGCAGCCGTCGCCGGGATTCGAAGTGAGAACTGAGACAATTGTTTGCAAGAAAGAATTGGACACTCTCGACAGTAATGTGCGCTGAGTTGCTGCTGATACGACGCTAATTTTACTGTGAAGAGTTCAAACTTCGTGGCAGGAGCTGGCGAACTTCGCAGGCTTTTGACTGTTTTTTAACGCAATTTAGGCATTTTCTTTGGAATGCGACAACAAAGTGCATTTGCTCACTTTGAAGTCAACATGAAACGAAAGAAATACCGAGAAGATCACATTGCCGACACTGCTGGCAGAATGGTAGTCACCAGAGCAAGGACATTATGATATTTCTCGGAATAATCGCCATGAATGAAGGGTGTCAATGGCTAACACGTTTCCAGAGACACATCCTATGCACGGACGATCTAAGGCGAATCCACTTAGTTCAAGTGGATCGCCGGGCTCATCGCATTCCCACCGCTTTCATCAGAGTTTCCAAGAAAACCCACAAAGTAGTCGTAAGCGATTCTTAAGCGGGAGTAATTCCATTTCACCCCGTTTCCACGAACCAGGCACGGACTTTTGCCTGGCAATGACCATCATGCCATAGCTAGCCGAAGTTCGTAGAAAATGTGAGAAGCGGTTCGTCGACCCGGCTTACACCACCACTGCCACTAAGGGTGCACGGTTGAGAGGCCTGCGAACAGGGCAGTGAGCCAGATACAAGGAATCCCACAAGCAGTCGCCAAATCACAAAATCATTGCATTTTCAAGTACACTGCCGAGTAAACGTCACTGCTGCTGCTGCTGCCCAGTCAATATTACAGGACATCATGATGTGCTCGAGGGCCGACTCGTTCGATGTGCAAGCCACTTCAGATTCTGAGTCTGACACGGTTCCAGTAACCGGCCGGACCTCCGCAATTCAGTCGTAAATAATTTAGAGGCACTCGTTGAAATGTGTTTGCTTATTTTTCAGGCCACACACTCCCCCCACCCACCCACCCTCCCACGACGCCTTTGCAACAACGAACTGGGTTAAGGATACACGGATGTACGAGCACCCGTTCGGATGGAATAACTGAAAGTATTTCAGGAGTCCTGCATGGCCGGCGGGCATCGCACGTCATTCGCAGGTCGGTCGAGCGGTCGGGGGAGCGGCGTTCGGGACGAAATTTAATTGAAATTCGATGAGGAGCCATCGAATAACAGAACGAAATTGATTTACCTAGGTTAATGAACCGCTGGGCGATATTTATTTTGCCGATGTAGTTCGAGTGTCCTGTGATTTCTCCAGGGATCAACTGAATCTATTATTCGTCCGGTCGCTATGGTGTTTGTGAAGCACGTGATGAGGTAAGCTGGTAAATATAGTCGAAATCAGTGGATTTGGTGAGAGATGGCAATTACCGAGCGGAGTGCAGACATGTGCGCTCGGATTGCGAGTTCCTGGCTGCCGCCACTACCGCCGCGGCCAGATTACGAGTGAACGGATATGGACGGGAATGCGTAAGCAGAGAGACGCTGTGAATTAATTGGAGCGCTGGGAATGTGAGAATGCTTTTAGGGGAGCGCATTAGAATTTATGATTGGTCCAGAGAAACCCCGAAAGTGTTTCGGTTGCAAGGGCCCACTGAGCACGTGGCGGGAATACGTAAAATCAAGAGCTGCGGCTGGAGAGGGCTTGTGGCCGATTCCGGGTGGGTGCGGAAGCCTTTTAATACGTAATGAGGAAAGCGCGAGTGTTCTCTTTCAGAGGCCGTCATGGCTGGGATGCTCCAGAGTGGTGGTGTTTAATTTTTGGCGGCGTTTTTGGAAATTTGATAGCATTTCCGGTTCAAAATTCATTTGCGGATGTTGGCCTGGAGGGCTGCATAGCCCTCTGTGGTGCACTTGGTGCTTGCTTTAAGGCTCGTATCCAGCAAGACATGGAGGGGGTCAGGATTGAATGCTGTCATGGTGAATTGGACGTTGAGTGTATGCAGTGGAGTCGAACTCATTGAGAAGTGAGGAGAGGAAGACTCTAAGAGGCTCGAGTGAACTGAATTCAACAGGGACAGGCGCTACGCCGTTTCAGTGCAATGCAACTGACAACTACGGCGGTGACACGCAGTCAGTCTAAACCACTCAAGTGCACGCACCTACGGCGGTGACACGTTGTCACAATAACCGACTCAAGTGTCCGCACTTGATAACCAAAAATGTGACAAAGTATCGCTGACAGATGTTACGTACTATTGCGACTACTAAGCAAACGATTGCATACGAATCGAACTACTTCGATGGCCCATAGAGTGTAAAATCGGCAAGACGGAATGTAAGCGTTGTAGCTCGTTATCGGCTTAAAGTTTTCAAAAAGAACAAACCGGTCAGACTAGAAACACTCAGAAAACCTGATGGCACCTATACAGAATCAAAAGCTGAAAAGCTGCTTGTCACAACCACGTCACTCCCATCCCTGGAACCGGAGATGAGCCGATAAATACCACGCGCCGATGCTGGTATCATTCATCGCTGGTACTGGCGGATGAGGCTATCAACTACGCAGTGGTGTCTTTCGACGGTTTCAAGTCTCCAGGTACCGCTGGCATGTACCCAGCTCTGTTGAAAAGAGGCATTGACCAGTTACTGCCGGTTTGGAAACGAATTTTCCCTGCACTGGCCTACACAACTAGGGTAGCCTTCATACGAAAAGGGGGACTACTCACTCGCCAAGAGCTTCAGACCAATCAGTCTATCTTCGTTCCTTCTGGAAAGGCTGGCGGAGGTTCATGTGCGCAAAACTGCTTCGCAACCGTGCACATTCTCTGCCTCAGATGAAACATGCTTATCAGCGCGGAAAATCCTGCGAAACTGCTCTTCAATATTGGGTGTGCACTCGACAGGAGAGAATACGCGCTGGGCATTTTCGTCGATGTTGAGGGTGCTGTTGACGACATGTGCAACTCGGCCAGAGAACATGGTGTTCAAAGCAATGCTTATGCATAGAAACTATAATTGAGGATGCGGATTGTGGCCGATAGGTAAGAGCAGGGTAAATAAGGGACGGCCGCAGGGCGGCGTCTTGCTTCCCTTGCTGGTGGACTCTCTGCTTGATGCTTTACCGTCTATGCCCAGGCCTATGTGCATGATGTAGCCGTACGTCTGTCGGATCGTGTCTAGATGTGTACCCGGATGTGTTTTTAAAAGGGGAGGCGGCTCTAGACGTGATCGTCACGAATGGTGTATCAGAAATAGGGCTTTCCGTTAACCCTCTCAAAACAGTAGTTGTCCCCCTCACGAGGAAGAGGAGACTGACTGGTCTGACCCAACTGAAACTAAAAGGCGTCGCCATTCCTCTCTAGATAGGATACTTCATCATCATCATCATCATCATTGTCATCATCATCCGACCCGCGAGGGTAAACCACTCACGAGAGATCTTCACTCAACTCGACCTTCCGTCATCGACTCCAACTCATCAAGGGTTATGTAACCAGTTGAGTTTTTTTGACTTGGTCCAACCACCTCGTCCTAGGTCTACCAAGCGGTTGCCTTTCTGATGGAATCGCATTCAACGCCCACCCCGGAAGTCATGATAAAAGGGTCATTGGTGCCACGTGACCAAACCAACCCTCTCCGTTCGAAGAAGCAGCTGCTCAATGTTGAGTTCCTCGCGCACTGCCCTGTTTGTCACCCTATCCCGGCGAGTAATTCCCACGCACAAAGAGCCTATCTCATCTTGGCAGCTTGTATTCGCGATCTTATTCTTTCGGTGAGAGTTGGAATTGGCTTTGACACCAAGCTCTGCCTTTCTGATTACAGATCTACCAAGCTGTTCCCAAGCTGACCCAGCTTCACCAATCCCACAGGAAAGCTGAACATTACTCCTTCCATCACTCGTGGAAATGATCCCGATAAACTTCTTCTGCTTCAATGGGACTCCACTAACCTGTAGAGTGCATTGCGGTCTGGACATGACCATAACCTCCGACTTGTCCACGTTGACCTTCATTCCAGGATCAGCACATACGGCCACAAACCTGTCGCTGGAGTTCCCTCAGGGAGATGTGAGGATACCTAAGTCATCTGCAAACAGAAGATGAGCCTCCTAATGTGAAACATTCCTCGCCTCAGCTGCGCTGCAACATCCAATCCATGTATAGAATGAAAAGGAGAGGTGACAAGACGCACCCTTGGCGAAGTCCAACGCCCACGGTGAAAGGTGTTGATTTAGCACCGCTAACCCGAACACAGCTGCTACAGTCTGTGTACAGATACCAGAAGATGACCAATCCCATACTCCTGCGCAACACTCCAGAGTTGACCTCGAGGAACTCGGTCGTATGCCTTTTCCAAATCCATAAAACAAGTGTAGATGGCATACTCCCAAGCCTTGAGAAGGCTGCCATTCTTCTTAGCGGGAAAAGCTGGTCGGTTGTACTTCTGTCGGGACGGAAGTCGCACCCCATCTTGGGCTCGACAAAAGCTCTAGAACGCGCTTCCAACTGTTTAGCGTAAGCCTTCCCGGGGAGACTTAAAAGAGATGTGCCCCTGTAGTTGGAGCTTACGTCCCCCTTCTTGAAAAGTGGGACAATCACCCCAGTTTGCCAGTCGCCAGGTGCCTCACCACGTCCCTAGGACACTTTAATGACACGAGAGAGACAAAAAAGCTTCCTCTTTACCCAGCGCCTTAAGCATTTCGGGCCGGATTTCATCCACACCGGCGGGCAATCACCAAAATGACTTCCTCCACCGTTGGACTATTCTCCGCTCCACTCATGACTACGGGTCTGCCATCATCAGTGCCTTGTTCGGAATGGAGCCGCTCCGAAAATCTCCGTAAGACGTCCACCTCATTGGAAAGCAACACTCCTTGACTTCTCTGAGTCGGCGAATGGTATGCCAGTGCACCTCTTTCGCAGATTTATGGTCGCTTTCCAATTTATCGCCGTACTCCTTCCAGGACAGCTCTTTAGTTGCTCGCACAGACAATTTGTAAGTTCTCCGCGCCTCCGTGTACCGGTCACGAGAAGCAGAGTTTACCTCAGAGAATCCAGTCTCGGTATGTCTTCTTCTTCTCTGTGATGGCTTCATGGACTCCGGGCGTTTTAAACCACGCAGGTCTTCACTCACCAGCCGCCCGCCACTCCAAGCCGTTTCGCTCGACAAACATCTCGTACAGAGGCAATGATAACTGAGAACAGTTGCCAGTCTTCCTCTGCAGGCGATGGGACAACTGAAACGTCAGAAAACTCTTCAATTCTGCAGAGAAAACCAAGAGGTGGGACGATTATAGGGTCGCCTAAAACACGCTCTGGTGGCCAAAAACACTCGAACAGTCAACGGCAAATAGATTGCAGAAGCTGCAACGAATTGCCTGCAAACGGGTGCCACACGCACATGCCCCACAACACCTCTAGAAGCTACAGTCTAGGGCTAACGCTCTTAACAATCTTCGTTCGAAAGATGGCTGCTAGATACGCCATCAAACTGTACTCGAGTATGATTGAAGACCAGGCAACTTAACGGGTCACCTTAGAACCATCAACTCAATCCCTGAACGAGACATGCAGCCGACCAATGACACGAAAGTTGAGAAATATCGTTTGTGTCAACATCGAATGACATCGATCTGGAATGTAAAAATCGTCCCGCTTCACGCTCCTGCTCCTGCTGCTCACCGGCAGCTCTTGTCCAACTCGTTGTCTTTAAGCAGCTAAAGAGGCCAATATCAACCTTAGCTACTTCTCCCTAAGATCTCGCCTCAAAATTGCCTTCGTCTTGTGTTCACATTTACCCAAGTCGGGAGCCTCCGGAATCCAGGCCAGCCTCCGTTCTGCATCGATTGTGCCAACATACAGATGTTATCTGCTCATAAATAAGACGCTTTATGCTAAGGCGAAATGTTTCCAATCTCAATCGGCAACCGCACTAGACGGAGCACATAAATCACATCCAATCAAGAGCCTTCTGCGTGAGTGAGCCTTGGTGAGCAATTCATGGACACACCTCCCCCGCCTCAGAGTCGTTCAAGGTTGCACCTAAAGGCATTGATTAAGTGTATTACAAATTCCACCCTCATCAGCATTCAGCAGCGTCGAGCCGGATCGAACCAATGTCACCAGTCGGAGCATCAAAGCATCCAAAAGGACCACAAGGACACGCAAGCAAGCGCATCTGCATGATAACTCTCTCCTTCCCTCCTCGCTCTCACTCTCACTCTCTCACTCTCTCGCCCCTTCACCAGCCATCGCAAACGTCTTCATTAATTTATTCAATCAAACATTGAAAACTCAATATTTGCATGACATTATGCAGACGAAAGTCTCACACTACCCATGCGACTGCCTCTGGCCGTAGTTTGGCTTCCCCTGAAGAGCACTGAGTGTGTGTTTGATGAGGAGGTGGAGCAGAATGGGAAGGCCATTGTGCGGCACACTCAAGGGAGGACCATTTCGGTCTCAAATTATCCCCCACATTTCGTGGCCTTAAAAATTTACATAGGATAATGACATGTTCAGTTTACAGGATCTCCGGACACGGATACACCATGCGTGTGAGCTTGGGAGACTCAGGTAGGAGGGGCTGTACTGCCGTGGGACACGCTCAAAATAGAGCAGTCATCCATTCAAACATCTGCGATAATGAAGAGTCTCGTACATCCTTGAAATTTAAGTCAAACGCCTGACAATTCCCAACATCCTACATCCTCCACCCAGATGGGGTAGCAGCCTAAGACGTGCACAATGATACGCACCGCACCGACATGTGATTGGTAGTCATAACCGAGCTGCCGAGCGATGATTGTTGTACGCCATTCCGTCACCATTTCGGATCTCGCCTCAGACGAGTGAGGCACGTGTATAATGTAATTGCTTCCGAGAAAGCTGAGAGCACCGAGAGAGAGAGAGACGCAGTCGTGAGAGCTGTAAGGATAAAAAGAATCGTTGAATAAGTAATTTGAGATGGTTATCGATTTTCCTCAAAGCCCCCGCATGTGAATGCCATTTGTTCCACGAGTACGAGCGCCGAAGAAGGAGTGACAACAATGATGTCGCGCAGGACAGAGGATTTACATTTGTCATCTTGTGTCCGTGGCGGTGCACTGGAGAGGGACTACGGTGGGACATGTCTGAAAATTCTTGCTGGTCAAATCCTCGGTGAATGACGAGGGAAGTGGATGACTCGTTAAGACGACGTCGGATGCGATGTTTTGGGGTCGCACCCTTGTCCGGGAAAAGTTGCCAGAGGTGCTGGGGACCGGACGGAGATAGGAAGTGATGGGTACTGAACGAGGGTACCCCGTGGGAGACACCTGAACGCCATCAAGTGTGAAGGCCAATCTAAAGTCGGCATGTGTGAGCGATTCGTCGCCTTTTAATGATCCTGAAGTGATGTGATCTGTTTTGGGGAAGGTCTCGGAAGATGAAAGTTGAGCTGATTCCATGCTCGAGATTTTGTCTGTCCGTTCCGAAGGGTGCCATAGGGAAGTTAACTTCTGATCAGGCTCGAAAATGATAGATTCATCTGTAGTCAGATTCACGTGAAATTCACGTACTATTTCACGCATTTCACGTGTAATTATGTTTACACGAACTTAAATCACCGGTTGGGCCTTGTCGAGGTTTTTAAAAATCGAGAAGCACACAAGTAAAAATCCACCAATGACACCCCTCTGGAGATTTCCAGAGCGGTCGTGAAAACCCCGCATCCCAGCTTCCTGTTCCTGCGACATAACAGAGATCGAAGCCGGTACACAGGACAGGACAGCCCACTCAAAATCGAGCAAACTGCCTCTCTTCCGTGTCAAGGAACTCTGTTGTTATGAGGGAAAGCTGGCAAATCTTGACCGGGGAACATCATAGGCACACAATGGACCCTCCGCGTATCGCAGACCTCTGCTGCATGCCAAGCCCGTGTTCCAGTCGATGGGGTGCGATGCAATGAGGTTTTACGTCGTACACCGCACACGACTGATATAATCTGATTGCCACCTCTCAGCACTTACCGAAACCCCATCGTCATCTCCGCGAACTTAGCTCAACTCAAAGTCTCTGCAAACTATCAACAGATGGAAGGGTCTATCAAAGTTGCTTCCTTCCCATATCGCCTGCCCTGCCTTGTCATCAAAACTTGGAGACAGTGCTAGTGCCAATTTGAGTGTCAAATCCACTTAACAACACCATCACCTAGTGTAGACACAGGTCCAGGTACTCAGGCTCACACCGACTAATTCCAAGAGCCCATCCGAATATCACCACCACCAGGCCATCCTTAAAGAGTTTAAATTCCCTTCCACGCTGAAAGTTGAAGACAATCTTGAGAGCCGGGAGTGGCTACCACCTCTCGTTACCTTCGTCATCGGGACACACGACCACCCGGGGTCTATGCAAATCGAAGGGATTCTCTGTGCTGGTGGTGTTTGCCGTGCCGTGCCGTGCAGCGAGGCCAAGTGAATGCCGCCGCTGTAGTTTGAATGTTGATATTCCATCTCCTTGAGATAAAAGCCCAAGCTTATATCGCGTCGATGGCAATGGCAACAGTACCCACCGACCCATCGACCCACCGCCCGCCCTGTCATCCGGGAGGACTGCAAAAATAATAGTCTCCAACGTTGATGGGATTTATAATTGCTTCATGATGGATTACGGGGAAATTAATTGAAGACGCTCATAATGCTGCGAAATTAGAATAGCAATCGTGCCGGGATCTAGTTATCGGGAGGCTGCTGCTGCTGCTGCTGCTGCCGAAGTGTAGTGCGCTCTCCACTTGTGTTGTAATCACATTCCTGGGTTGCTGGTCCCTGGCGATTACATGTCATTCACGATGTGATGAGGGAAACGTCGTACTTTCGAATTGAGGACATCCCCGTATCTTTCGTCCTCTTGCCCCTTTGCAGTATTGGACGGATAATGCCTAAGATTCCACGGGGAGTTGTGCAATGCCTCGAGACTCGAGAGTGGTTGAGTGTTCTTGATGGCATCCCGGAATTCAGCGCGCACGGATCACGTAGAACTTCGAGGGTTTTTCCATCGAGGATTTGATTATGTTTCGTTCCTTTTAGGGATGATCCCAGGGCCCGTTGGGGAATCGAATTCATAAGTAGAACATGGACATGGCCGTGCGATATGTGCGAAGGCAGATCTCGGGTGGAGGAAATCGATTTGCTGCGGATTTAATACAGGCTTTCAGGGACATTTTTTTTAGAGGGTTTCCACGCAGTGGAGTGGGTGGGAACTGCCGATGGGGTCGATACATTTTCTTCGAATATGACTGAGCAGAAAAGAGGACTTTTCACTTGTGTGAAGTACATTCGGAGTCATTTGGGAGTGCTGTCCAATTACAAGGGATGACAAGCACTTCAAACAGTGCTTGATTCTTAGAATCCCACGAGGAGCCCTGTGTGACACTTATCGAGTGTCTGAACAGGCAAATAGTCAGCGAAGATCTGTACTTGGTGGACACCTAAGACACGCTTTTATTCATTCGACTTTTTTCACTGATGCTGAAGCTTGCTTTGATTCTCTGAGGAGTTTCGGAGTTTTTAGAATATAGAACATTACCAAGCCGATATAGACGTGAGGAGACTTAAGTAAAAGATCCAAATCGTACACTGCGACCATGATAACCACTTTCCTCAGTTTCGTTAAGTTTCGTTAAGTTTCGTTAAGTTTCGAAAAATCGAACCTTGCCTAGGTTAGCACATGCAATTGTAATCACTTTGTAATTTAACGATGTTTTTGACTCTTTTGGCAAAAACAAAAATTTATTTAGATGACGACAACTTATGAATTCTGTAGAGTTAGCATACTCCACCGCTTTTTTTAAATATTTCTACTCCAGCTAGAGCCCGGGATCATTTTTTACCACATCCTTTGACACGTGTCCTTCGAGTCGTGCTCCGAAAAATCACATTCCAAAGCCAAACGCTCCGGAAACGAATTCAAACAACACACAGAAGATGTCATCATCATTCCAGCTAAGCTGTTTTACAAGGCGCAACTTTTTTCTAATGGCATCTTACGTTTGCAATCAGCTCGCAACTTCAAAGTTAGATCAGACCCTTTCCCTATACCTCCTTGCAGTGCTCCTTAAATTCCAACTCATCCAAGGACTGTAATAACCTTCAATCCAAGCACGACACGCATTCAATCATTTCGGAAACACGTCAGGAATCTCTCAATGTCGTACGACATGAAATCGCAGCACAGCATCCCCGTCCGTCGACCGCTCAATGGAATTTCCTCAGACCGCCTCAGGTTTACGCATTGTCTGCAGACTGTCATGTAAACAGTTGCCAACGAGACGTGAGTGTGTTGCATCACCCACCCCACCATCCGTCGCTCCATTAAATATTTAAATTTCAATCTTTCTAAAGCGAATCCTTTCACATGTCACGGCGCACACATCCCTCAGCTCCTCACAGGCATACCGATGTCGTTTCTGTGCGCCATCAATCATCCTTCAACCCAGGGCCAATTGGAATGCCAACCCACCCCAGACCCCGTGAATCACTGCAAGTACTTCTCGGATTGGAGTGAAACATGAAACAAAAGCACCCCACACTCCAGTGGCTGTTAAATTTCGCTTTTTCCAGAAGGAGACCACACACACACAAACACACACACGCAAAGGGGATCTCCCGTCTCCATCAATAAATCGTTATGCGGATTCCACAGTTGTCAACCCCAAGTGTTGTAACTAAATATGTTGTTTACCCATTTCGACGAGAGTAGCAGTAAAAATCCTCCGCACAAGTGAATGACATGTGAACACGTCCTTTGACACGTACTCCATGTGGGCTGGGACTTGCTCCCTCGAACGAAGCTCATTAAATCCTGGCCCGTGGGCAGGACACGGATGAACAAAACAAACACAACATAAACAATCTGATCCAGTCGTTTCGGTGTCATTATTCTAGGTGTGGATAAAATTACAGCGCTCTGCGCGAGGGGATGATTATTAGGCCTTCTCAAAGGGCGCCGTACATCATCTGGCCGTCGACACTGTTCCACAGGACACGCGGCTGTTGTCATCAATTTTCGTTTTCAATTAAATTCCATTTCGCCCAAGACGACAGCGGGTGCGCTTTCCAATCTCTGCCTCTCTCAAGGACTGCCGAGAAATAAGAGAAGGACGATTGACAAATAAAAAAAAAAGTAAACGGAAGGAAGGACGACAATGAGAATGGAACCTTTCATTGAAAGGTCCTGCCATTCTCAACCTTAAATGTGTTTGTCCGACGACAATGGATGATGCCAGTGGTGGACATCGACGACGACGAGGAAGAGATTATTCATTTCAATGCTCCAGCGAGCAGACGACTCCACCCACTCGTCGCTCTCCTGCCTTCTGGTGGTTCCGCTGAACGCATACCCCCACAGCAGCGTTTAGGGAGGGGGCGTTTTTTGAGCCCAAGCAATACGATAGTAAGGATATTGAAAATCCATTCATTATTCCAAGACATGCAGGAAATTGAAGTCGATCTCTTAACCTTCCCTGTCCGGGATCGTTGAATTTATACTCTCTCTGTCCCTCTCTCTTTCTGCATCCCTCTATGAGGAGGACACCCTCTCGATTGGGCAGTTTCCTGCTCGGATTGCTTGCACTGATGTTCCGACTTTATCTCCCAGGCGCCTCTCCCCCACTCGCTCCCCCCTTCGAGTCCAGTTCTACATCATTTTCTACTCATTTTCAGAAAGCATCGTCTTTGAGGATGGTCACCGGACCGGATCCTTCGTTCGGAAACGAACTCCAGCACGGGTGAGCATTCAAAACTCATCGGATAATTGAGGAATACTCCTGCTCTTCTCGCCAGAGAGGTTGAAAGCGTTGTGTGGGTTGTGACCTCTTGAATACGTTCCGCTTTGGAACTGCTCAAGCATCCACTCGTTACCACTTCGACGGCGTAATGACGCCCACCGAGAATATTTGTTCATTCAGATGGTCCTTCGAGCCGGATTTTAAGAAACGTGTGCACAAAGCTCCTGGGAGGCAATCTTCAGGGAGACATTCTGGCGGAGTTACGTTTATGACTGGCGCTGTCTCAAATCGGATCCTGGAAAAAAATGGTGCTCATCGTTGTGGTCCTTCGAGCCGGATCGCAAGGAACGTGGTCACAGATTCACAGAGGTTCTCAAAGCCATTCGTCCAGGCGGCATCCTTCACGGGTCCAGATATTGTCTCGAATCGACGCCTGAGCAAAGGAATTATTTGATAATTCTGACACCGCCAAAGATGCCTTCCATCATGTTGGTGCTTCGAGTCAGATCTCAAGAAAGGCGACCACAGAGGTTCCTGGAGGCAATCTTCAAAGGCAGCAGAGCCCTGGACCTACGGCCTTGAACGATACCGTCACGAATCGACGCCAGAACGCAACAAAGTTTTATAATGGTCCTTCGAGCCGGATCGCAAGGACAGAGCTCAAAAATGTTCACGAAGACAAGGCGGTATCGTCAAAGGACTCTGAATCTAGGTTTTCGATCAACGCAATGACTTGTGTTATTTAAAATTAACTCCCCCATTCCGAGCAATACGACTAGGACTTGAATTTTGAATCCAATTTGAAAGTCAAACAATCATCGCTCCGAATCACATCCAAATGAACCCATTGGACAGAGCCACATTTGAATGGCCTTCCTCCTCCGACACTTGTTTACCCAATAATCCCGTCGGACTTAGTCGCATTAAAACAAGTGCCAGATGCCGGTTCAGTTTCACATGGCAAGGTATTGTGCTCTGCGCTCGAGATATGCGAATCTGAACAGTGAAAACTAATTGACTGCCGATGCAGCCTCGGCCGGATTCAGAGCGCAGAGACACCACTGTCGTCTGGCCTCCGAGCGACGGGGCGCCAGGCCTTCGACTTGAATCCGTCTCTGTCTGAAAGCATTATTCCTCATGAGCTTTCCTGATACCAAAATCCAGATTGACCATCTTCCAATGAGTCCCCTATTGTTGCGGCAATCCCCAGCCCTCACCATCACAAGATATTTCTTGTCGCTCGGAATGAGTTGGGCATGACCACACCTCCACCCGCCTCTCACCACTTGGCTGCAGTTCTCTCTCCACTCGAGAAGATCTGCGACTGCAATCCCAGATACTGGACTGGGATTTCCATACCGTAAATGGAAATTCTAAGGACTCCCTCCTGCAGTCGGGAGCTTGTGTCGGCCGAGCAGCGGGCCAACAGTCCGACCGCCCGACCCGAATGGAAATGAAATCGAAAATGCACCACTCGAAGGGTTGGTCGAACAAAAGACACCCGTTCAGAGTTTGAATCGAAAGAAAATTACAATTCTTGTGCTACCTGACCGCCTAATATTGCTTGCACAAGGACAAACACCCACACCCACACCCACACCCACACCACCCCATCATCATCGTCCACTTGGCGAACTAACTCACCCTTGGACGGGGCAGGGTTGCGGTCGCCAGCGACCGTCCGTCTCGGCTCTTGTGGCATTTTCAAATTTAATTCTCGGGCAAATAGTTTGCTTTTGTAATTCGATTTCAAGAATGAATTGATCCAGCTCCAGCAGCCCGATGCTGGAGCTCTTGGCATTTAAATAAGACTGTCCTCTGTCCCCAGCCAGGGCTGCATTGTTCAGGGATGCCTTACGATTCATTTGTTCCTGAGGCGGGTGCGGAGTCTGAGTGTGTGTGTGTGAAGGGTCTGAGGTGAGAATGCATGCATTCAAATGCATTGGGCAATTTGATTCGCAAACATTTACCCAGCCAGAGCTTGTTGTCCTCAATTAACATACTTTCTTCAAAATCCCAAACCATGGGGGGGAAGGGTTGAACCCCAAATGAATAGCTTTGGGGCAAATATTTGTTCGTTGTTCGTGAATGCGAATAAGTCCTCTATCGGAGACGCTGCTAAACTTATTGTTACGATTGACTATAAATAAATATCCCGAAGGGCTTGTGGGACTGTGACTCTGTCGTCGATAGGGGGAGATGTGGGCGCATGTGGCTGACTTCGTTTTGGACATGAAATGTTTATGATCGTCACACAATTGTGAGAGATGTTTGCTTATCCTTTCAATGAATTGCTTTGAATTGCTTATGAGGGCATGGCTGATGCAGACTGTACAGGGAATGGGCGATAGTGCTGCGGAGTGCAATGCAAATACTCAGCAGTGGTGCAACAAGAGGTGTCATCATAAATCTCAACAGAATGGAAAAATATTTTTATCGTAGTTTCAAGTGGATAATGGGGTTGGTAATGGAATGCCTACACGAAGTCAGTAACAGTCTGGAGAACTCTGGTCTTCGGCTGGAGAAGGACACGTGCTGTTTTGGGTCTTCAACCAAGTCTACAGTGTCTTGGAATAACTTTCGCCGTCGAGAATAAGCAAACGTGTGTCCTTGTGAATGATAGAAAAGTAATAAGAATAAAGCAGATCTGTGCCACACGCTTCTGGCGTCTGGTCTTTAGGCTACTCCCTCTAGAAACACTAGCAGATCTGATGACAGTCACAATACTTACTTACTTTCTTAAGGTGGCGCTACAGTCCGGGGTGGACCTGGGCCTCAACCAACAAGCGTCTCCAGCCAGCTCGATCTTTAGCTAGCTGTCTCCAGTTTCGCACGCATAGTTGGTTGAGGTCCCTTTCCACTTGCGTGCGCCACGTGAGTCGCGGTCTTCCTCTACTGCGCCGTCCCTCGGGGGTGGATTCGAAGACTTTTCGGGCCGGAGCATTGCTTTCCATCCGCTCTACATGACCTAGCCACCTCAATCGTTGGATCTTCACTCTTCTGGCTAAGTCGATGTCGCTAAACAGCCCGTATAGTTCGTCATTAAATCTCCTCCTCCACTCACCATCTATGCAGACGGGACCGAAAATCACACGAAGAATTTTCCTCTCGAAGCAACCAAGAGCAGCTTCATCCGCTTTTGATAAAGTCCATGCCTCCGCGCCATATAGCAGGACTGGGACGACTAAGGTCTTGTAAAGCGTTAGTTTGGTTGTTCGAGAGAGGGCTTTGTTTACCAATTGCTTTCTTAGCCCAAAGAAGCAGCGATTGGCAAGAGTTATTCTTCGTTTGATTTCAGCGCTGGTGTCGTTGTCTGAATTGATAGCGGTGCCTAGGTAGACAAAGTTTTTGACTACCTCAAAGTTATATCTGTCTGCTGTGACGTTCTGACCGAGACGTCGGTGTTGGGTGTCCTTTCTCGTTGACAGCATATACTTGGTCTTACCCTCGTTTACCGCTAAACCCACCTTCGCGGCCTCCGTTGCAATACCCACAAAAGCGCCATTGACATCACGCTGCGTTCTTCCGATAATGTCAATATCGTCGGCATATGCGAGTAGTTGGACGGACTTCTGAAAGATTGTTCCTCTGGTGTTGGCGTTCGAGTTTTGAACAATTCTTTCAAGAACGATGTGTAAAAGCGTCGCCTTGTCTGAATCCTTTTTTGACATCAAAGGTCTCGGTTAGGTCTTTAGCGACCTTGATGGAGCAGCGTGCATTCTCCATCGTCATCCTACACAAACGGACGAGTTTGGTAGGGATGCCAAAACTAGACATTGCTCTGTATAGCTCGTCTCTATAAATGCTATCATACGCGGCCTTAAAATCGATAAAAAGGTGGTGGGTATCGATTTGTTGCTCCTGGGTTTTCTCCAAAATCTGCCGCAGTGTGAATATTTGGTCGATGGTGGATTTTCCTGGCCTAAAGCCACGCTGGTATGGACCGACCAGGTTGTTGACGAATGGCTTTAGGCGTTCACACAGTACGGCAGATAAGATTTTATATGCGATACTTAGGCCTCTGTAGTTGGCGCAGTTCTAAGGGTCTCCTTTTTTATGGATCGGGCAGACTATGCTGAGGTTCCATTCATCGGGCATGTTTTCCTCCGACCATATTTTACAGATGAGTTGGTGCATGCTCCTTACCAAATCATCGCCTGCGGCCTTAAAAAGCTCGGCGGGTAGGCCGTCAGCTCCCGCAGCCTTGTTGGATTTTAGTTTGGATATGGCAATCCTCACTTCATCTGGATTTTAGTTTGGATATGGCAATCCTCACTTCATCTGGGTCGGGTGGACGGAATTGTTGATCTTCATCGTCCCTTTCATTGGGGTTGAATGGTTCGTTCTGCCTGACAGCGGAATTTGGTTCTTCGTCGCCGTTATACAGTCTGCAGAAATGGTTTCTCCATATCCTCAGCATCGACTGTGACTCTACTACGATGTTCCCTTGATCATCCTTACAGGCTTCGGTTCGGACTTTATAACCTTGACTGGTTAACTTTACCCTTTGGTAAAATTTCCTTACCTCATTCCTGCAGTAATATCCCTCTAGTTTGCCGATCGCGCGCTTCTCATGCTCCTTCTTTTTTCTCCTGAGAAGCCGGTGTTCGTCTCTCCTCTTCTGCTCGTAGAGCTCCCGAGCAGCTCTTGTCCTTCTTTGCAGTGCCGCTTTGTATGCTTCTTGCTTGGCTGCATTCGCCTGCCGACACTCGTTGTCAAACCAGGGGTTTCGTTGTGGTGGCGGATTGAAACCCAGCACATCAGAGGCGGCATCTCTGATGGCTTTTTGGCAATGCTGCCACTGATCTTCAATACTTGATGTTGGCGGCGTAGGATTTCTTAAGAGGTTAAGGGAGACACGATCGGAAAAGGATTTGGCAATCTCTTGCGATTGTAGCCGGCTGACGTTAAACTTCCTCACAGTATTTCTTTGTCTTGGCGGTGTTCGGGATATCCGCAACCTTATCTTGGCTACAACAAGGTGGTGGTCCGAGTCAATGTTGGCGCCTCGGAACGTTCGAACATCTATAATACTGGAGGAGTGCCTTGCGTCGATCGCAATATGATCAATCTGATTGACGGTTGATTGATCAGGAGATCGCCATGTTCCTTTGTGGATATCGAGATGTGGGAATCTTGTACTGGCTACTACAACATTTCGCCCCGCAGCAAAGTCGATCAGCCTAAATCCGTTATCGGATGTGGTGTCGTGTAGGCTGTGCTTTCCGACCGTACTACCAAAGATGTTCTCTTTTCCAAGCTTTGCGTTAAAATCGCCAAGGACAATTTTAATGTCGTAGCTAGGACATTGCTCATAAGTTTTGTCCAGGAGCTCATAGAACTTGTCTTTGGTGTCGTCATCTTTCTCCTCTGTGGGGGCATGTGCGCATATAAGGCTTATGTTGGCAAATTTAGCCTGGATGCGAATTGTTGTGAGGCGCTCGTTCACGGATCTGAACGATAAGACTTCTTGCCTAAGTCTGCCTCTAACGACAAATCCACATCCAAATAGGCGCTGTTTTTGCTGTTTGTAGCAGTCACCGTAATATATATCACAGTTTTTCAGCCTTCTTTTGCCCGGTCCATCCCATCGCACTTCTTGGATGGCGGTTATATCTGCTTTGCAGCAGTCTAGGGCTTCCGCTAATTGTTCGGCTGCACGTGGCCTATAAAGGGACCTTACATTCCACGTACAGATCCGAAGATCGTTGTCCGTATATCGTTTGCAGGGTTTGTCATCAGTAAAATCCTCCGTTTCCGAGGCTTGTTGCCAGTCACAATACTGGCTGCCGCAAAAGAGGTAACATATCTAGGAGTCGCCTTAGACAGCAAACTCATCTGGAAAAATCACAAGAGGTAACCAAGAAGGCGACGCGTGGTTCAATGATGCGTAGGAGCCCAGCGGGCAAATCTTGGGGGTTGCAGTCCAAGCAGCCTAAGATGGATGTTAGACCAACGATCACATACGATGCAATATCATGGTCCACCCGGAACAGCACAAGAAAGACACTCAATAAAGTTGAATGGTTGGGTTTAGACTGCCTCTTTACAAAAACATCTTCTATCACGAAGTATGTGTAATCTTGATGTCTGCTGATCGTCTTTACTAGTTCCCCACAATTCCCAAGCTCGCATTTTTGGCGGGATCGATTATCCCAAGCCTGGTTTCTGCGATCTACCAAAGATGAGCTTTAATCGGCTGTGATGTGGAAGGTGGTTGTTGTCCAGGGACTTAGTGATGTGTACTTCGTGTACATGTAACTCTCGCACAAGGGATTGTATTCGGGGTCAAGACACAGCACGGGCCGAATGTATAGAGGAGGGAAGGGAGAGGAGGTACCTGTGGTTTAGAATACATGCGAATTGTAGTCTGGACTGGGAAGAGCACACCATATTCATTTGGTGCGGCTGGAGAACGAGTCTCTAAATTTAACTGTGCGTCCAAAAGTAGGCTTAAGGGTAAACTGATGGGTATTCACCTCAAGGAAAGTTAAGATTATTACAACCGCGTCATTGACAATTTTGTGACCGTTGATCGCCGAGCTGAATTTTTATATCGATGGAAACTATTTTCAAATAAATATTATATTGGGTCTATTACTTAATTCGTGCGGTTTGCTAAGAGATGGCGTAACTTGTATTATTCCATTGGAACATGCTTTGGAAAGCTACAGTCCTTGTACGTCATTTCAGTATATGTCATTCATTTGAAGTGTAAACAACAATCATTTTGTTTTCACTCAAATATGTCGAACTTTGTGCCTGGAAAAGTGTTTTTGCGGGGAGTTCTTCTTCATTACTTTAAAATGAAGAAAACTGCTGTCGAAAGTCATCGTAATTTGGTGGAAGTTTAGAATAGTTTTTTTTTTGCCGTAACAGTCGACATTCGATAATTCGAAACTCAAGGGACCCTACAAAAAAAATTACGAGGGTTCGAATTAATAAAAAAATATCGAGTGCGAGAGGAAACAAAAACACACGCATTATTTTGTAAAAAAAAACATTTGTGATATCCTGTTTTAATAACTTCCCGCGTGCTTGGCCAAGAACAATGACCTTGACACCCAGTCTCGACAATACGACGTCAGCCACTTTGATGTGACGGAGGGAATTGGTTCTGCTTCGTCTTCATTGTTGTTGCTTGAATAAGAAGTTGCCAACATGTCGTCGTCATACAGAGCACCACAAACTTCTACATCATCGTCAAAATGCACAAAATCATCGAAAGGCACAGACGCGCCAATGTTGGGAAGACGGCTCCATCCATTCTGTGAGGTGGCATTTTTTACTTACGTTGTTTGCGTCACACAATCGAACGGGTTCAGGGCATCGGAAGCAACAGCTGGGCAAAGGACAGAGAACAAAAAACAAAAACGACAAAAATTGGAATTGCTGAGATTAAACTGATTTCGAATTACAACGTGTTTGCTGGCAGCTCGATTGAGCTGATTGCTGCGAATTAACGAGCGTTCCAAAACACATTTGTTCGCTTTAACAAGGGTTTTCCAAGGGACCTAATAATCAGTTAGAATTATCGAGAGTCGACTGTATTAAAAAAAATCTAATAATACGATGTTTTTTTTAACCCAAGCTCAAGACCAGATATGGCCACTGCTCCTTCATTTCCTGGGATGTCACTGTGGCCTGCACAACTGCCCACTATTTCTGGGATTTAATGTCAATGCCAGTTGATACATGAACTTTAAGGTCACCGCATAGTCCATCGGTGATGATCCAGATTTCTTGGTACAAGATCAAGCACCATGTAGGCCCCTTGTGATGCCCACAGTCAGATGAGATGGTACACTCCAGTGATAGTGCTGATCCCAACTGGACCACATTTGAAAACCAGATAAGAGCGTACTAACTTTGCTTTCACTGGGACTCGAACAAGGGACGCCTCTAATCAAGGGCAAGCACTTAACCAACTGCGCCATCCATCAAAGGCATGTCCCTTGAATTGTTGACGCTCCTCCCAGTAACTTGCGAAAGCAACGTCCCTTGAATTGTTGACGCTCATCCCAGTTACCTGCCCCCCACCATGGTTGGGACTGAAATGTTTTCTTGTTCTTACTGGACGGCTTGCTGCTTGGTTTTTTAATCGTTCTATTTTTGACAGTTCATGTGTGACAGTTCCTGACGTCAGTTCATGTGCATTGCCATTCGTCACTTGATGCCAACGTCCTCCCGCGCGAAGTACACCCTAACCAGGTTAGTCGACGGCAGTCTTTGTCAATTTTTGTGTGTTTCTCAAATGACCTTGGGTGCTTTGTCTGTTGTGGTTCACTTCAACAATGGTTGCCACTCAAACCACGCGAAATGCTCTCCAGCTGGGCGATGTTTCGAATCATTCCACTAAACCTCGCTTATTCATCCAGCTCCTCGACTTCACATGCAGCAGTATCGCCTTGAGGAGGACATCCAATGTCCCTGTGATGCTTGCTACTTGATTTGTTTTCGGAGAACAGAAACCCAAGCTCGGGGCTCCGCAAATGCGTGACATTTCAAGTCAAATCAGAGAGGGACATGATTCAGAAATCAATTTGGATTCAAGCAACATCAGCAACCCTTGCTTTGATCTCTCACTCTCTCTCTCGTTTTTGCCGGGATCTTTTGTCAAGATCTCACTCCCAGTGATGGCGCCTCACCCCCGGGCCATCATTGAAAAGTCCGTGAATCCTTCATACTTCATCCGTAATTATCATAAAAGCCTACACACCCTTCAGAGCCAAGATGAACGGATTTCCCTTTTATCCTTTTGTTGTGTTGTCAATACACACAAAAAGTTATTTATTACCCGAGCAAAACATAAGGCCTGCCTTCCAGCCCTATTAAATGAGTAATCGAATTTATTTCGCTCCTTTTTCCGACCCAACGAGGGTTGGAGGCATCGTCTCTTCAAAACTACCAGCCGCCCACACGCTCCGTCAAATTGTGTCCTGCCATCCTGGCCTCCACCGCCCGGGTGTTCGACTTTATGCCCGCCCACCCACGAGGCGATGTCGTAAAATACAAGAGGATAAATAAAATTATTAAAAAGAAAACGAGAAACGAAGAAAAAGATCCAAAAAATAAGTGTCAGGCAGAATGGGATGCGATCTGATCCATCGTCGCGCCGGTTGCGAATCCTCGAAGATTTGGCCATAAAATCGAAAGCGATATGAGTGGCTGTAATAATGTGTGGGTTATTGCGGCTTTAAAACGATCGAACTAAAGACCGCACACAATGGCCGCAAAATGAGTTCTGCAAGCCATTAAATTGGATCACTCAAGCCACTCAATTCCAAGTCACCCACATGCTGTGCGTAATGGGAGTCAATTCGGAATGGGAGAGACGAAAACACTGACGGCGGCACTGTGCCAGTGCTGCGGGCTGTCTACTGGCTGCCGGGTGCCAGAGATTTAAAGGTAAAGCGCACACCTAACACACAAGGACATTGGCTTAATTATTCCCAATTCACTTTGCAGCCCCAATCGAGTTGGTGTACACCATTTGCAGATACATAAATTCATTACCCCTGCCGCTGGTGTTGGGCGATGACATGAATACGACACGCCACGCCGGAGCAGCTCCTTGGTGCCGGGGTGCTGGGAATACACACACACACACACACAAACGTACGGGGATGAACAAGTGCGATTCGGGATTCGCTAATGAAAATAAATTTCCGGACGGAAGGTATCATGACGCGCCAAACATTGAAGGGGGTGCCGAAAAGTGATGAGATGTGGGAGCTATTCATTACATCAAGTCCCCCTCCCAGCTGGTCCCTCTGAGCGCAGAGATTCGACGAGGCAACGAAACGGAGAGTGCTTAAGAAGATTCTGGGTGTTTGTGTGCTTGTGGCTAGCAGACACCAGACATTGCTTAAAATTAAATTTTATTAATTGCGATAATTAACCGTTCTATTAATAAGACGACGAGATATGGCTGTGGTGGCAAATGCAAGCGGCCACTGGTGACGTGGAAAAGTTTTGAAGACGTTTTCATTAATTTGTGATATCACGAGGATATTTATTTTGATTTATTCGGTCGTGGTGATGGCGGCGGAATCGATCCCAGTTGAGGGATCCAACTGAGTGGAGATTGATGGTCAAGAAAACGCGGCGGGAAAGGTCATTCGACTTTGAGAGAGGCGTGGATGCGCTTTGTGGGCTTTCGGAAAGATCTGCTGTGGACGTGGTGTAATAAAGGACCGGCGTGACGTAGAACTTTGCCGTCTATTTCCATGCGGTTAGACTAAACCTCACCCTTTGCTGGGTCCCTGGGCGTAGTGGCATTCCAGGCAACTAAAGGGGCCAACGAGTTAGCTAGAAGAGGGGTGGGTCTGCCATTGGAAGATAATCAGGACACTCCTTGTTACATCAACACAGCAAATCATCGGACGTGGATGGCATGAAGGACCTCGAGACTCATTTGGCCTTCAATAGGTCGAAATAAAACTGGTAGACTCCTAAAAGTAAACATGAGTGAAATAAGAAATGTTGTGGGCATTATAACCGGCCACTACCTTCACGGTATGCACGCCAGGCGAGTGGGGGTACGATAAAGCCCGTAGAGGGCCAGGGCCTAGCTTCTCAGCAACCAGTCCTTATAAGTCTTTTACCGTCAGTCGAATTGTCAAGCACATGCCTCGGTATGATAGGTCTGAGTGAGACCTTTCAGATGAGTGGTCATTTGTCTTGGTCGGAAATTGTGCCGATTTTGTGGCAAATGTTGGTCGCAAAAGTTGCTTGGCTGGGATTTCGATAACGCACCTATTGGAACCAAAACACACAAACTGAAGGCAAATCTGCCTAGGTCAGCAGTTAGTCAGCAGAAAGGTGACCAGACTTGCACTTCATATCTCAGAATTTTAAAAGTAGCATAATTTTGTCCTATTTTTGCTCAATTTCGACCTATTTTTGCTCAAATAACGGGACTTCTAAGCGCGCGTGCATCCTGAAGAAGAAGTCATAACCTAGAATCCCTCATCATTACTTTTTCCCTGCTTCGCCCCGTTCCCGAGATATTCAAAGCCAAACATTGCAAAACACCAAAAGTATACCTACTGCAATTTCTGGGCGACTAGTACTTCAGAAACCCCAGCCAAGCAACTTTTGCGACCAACATTTGCCACAAAATCGGCACAATTTCCGTGACTACTTATCGGACCAAGGCAAATGACCACTCATCTGAAAGGTCTCAGACCTATCATACCGAGGTCCTTGACAATTCGACTAACGGTAAATGTTTTCTGACGACTCTGAACAGCTAAGTTTGAAAGCTTTTTTTCTAGACAGTTGCTACTCTTTAAGCATTGTCAGTGACTCGAAGTAGGTGGAGCTCTTTTTGGAACCCTTTTGGAGTCGACGCACATACCCACAACGCCACGGCCGTGAGGGAAAATAGTCCATTTTATTGCCTTCTATCTATGACCAGGTATGCAGCAGAGTACTACTCTGAAGCTAGGACCAGACCCACTTCGGACTGTAGCCCCAATCATTGAATTCATCAGCTTAGGACTCGCTACGCTAGCACCTCTGACTCGTGTTGCCACAGAGAGTATGACAAATTCAGCATCAACCAACGCGTGTGGTGTCCTCGAACAGCAGGTTGTTCCTCGTTAGAGCTCTCACCACCTTCCAATCAACGTCTGTGTTAATGTGGTTTCAAAAATCACATCAGTTCCCGATAAAGGTCCTTTGCCAAATCGATACCCCAGCAAAAAATAAAACAACATAATACCTATCATCCATAAATCACAAGGACTCCCCACGCTCTCGATTCACCCGTCAAAGGCAAATAAAATTAAACTTAAATCAAACTCTCTCTCTCTCTCCTTCTCTCTGCCTCTGTGTGGATCGCGTTTAATCAGAGTCACATTTGAATTCATGCAATCAGCCCGTGCGTCGTCGTTCCCGCTCACCACATGGACACATCCCACGTTCACAGGACTGCGCGCCTGTGAGCCGACGCCGACTCGACGAAATCGATTACACTTCTGTTTTATTCACGCCAGGAGTCTCGTTACCATAATTTTTGAAACAAAAAATAAATACGTACATGTGCTTGTATCAGAAAACTCGAATCAAATATCCGATGGGGAGGTCCTCCCACCCGTCGACCCAGTGTGCATTTGAAATCAGAATTAAACGGAAAACTTTGCCTCGATATCCGTGTTTACTCGTCACTAGAGTGCATTTACACAATTCTATTCAAATCGCTAAACTTTCGAAAATCATTTCATCCTCTTTTCGGATCGTTTTCGTCGTCGTCGTCGTCGTCGTCGTCGTTGTCGTCATCGTTGTAGTCGTCCTTGTTGACGTCGTTCTCGATTTTCTTCGTCGTACTCTTCGATGAACCATAAAATTTCATTATATCCTCGAAGGCTTGGCACAGCCAGAGGAGGAGAGTGGCAAACAACGAGCACTGCCACCAGTTGGCGAAGGAGTTCGCCTCCACGGAGTGTCGTCCTTGTGTGTACCCCAATTTTGGGCGGTTTGTGTGTACATTTGCCAATACACCCCTGAGTGTCATTCAAACTTGACACATACTAAGCATTCGGTTCCGAAACTATCTTCAAAAGTCATCAAAGTTTCCGTCAAACAAAAAACCGAGAAACGAACGAAATGAACGCAGGAGGGGAGGTAAAACTTCTCGACACGAGTCGAAGTCAAGAAATGAACTCGTGAACGGATCCACTCTGGAGCACTCCTCTCTATTGACTTGCCCTGTCCCGTGGCAGCTGAGAGAAGAGCCCCGAGAATCACTTTAAGCTTCGATCGCGATTGCCGGTGGATAAATGTCATTGGAATCCCTTTCGGTGGATTTGGGGCATACACACACTCCTGACACAACAGGCCGGCCGACCACCATCATCGTCATCGATCTGGCGACACTCTAGCATCATTTGTTGTGTCCGCACTGAAATTGATTGCTTCCTGGAACAACGAACCGATGATGCGATGGCCTGCCGATAAAGGTCGACACACGAGAGTGGAATTCCTGCAAGGACATGGCCGCGAACCAGCCCACCACCCCGCACATGATATTGATTCCTTATTAGTTATCAGGTCGTTCTTTTTTCTCCTTGTTCTCTGTCAGTGGTAATCCTTTTGGATCCGACAAAGCCACGCCTGTGATCAACAAGTCCTGCCCACACACAGACCGTGGCATGTCCGCCAGGTGGCATACACTCGTTGGCGACCAGGACCGTGAGCAATCTGGGACCTGGCATTAATTTGACCTGATTCAGCAATAAAAACCCCCGCCCGGAATCAATTGCGAACGGAGCGCGGCGGCGAAGCGGGGACGGTCGGAATGGGAATCGCCAGAGATACCAATCAACAGAAGAAGAAGAAACTTCCTTTGCCTCACCTCGTCATCGCCTGGACACGAAGAAAGACCGGACCGGCAGCAGGACAAACTTTGTGCCTCAAGGTATGTTTGAGAAGTTTTCCTGTTTTTCTCTAGTTTCTGTCCTTTTTGGCCGGAATTGCCTGCAAATAAAAACACAATTAAACGGAGAACAAATTAATTATCCTTAAAGGAATTTCTGCTAGTCGTCGTGTCTGTTTCAGGATTCGTTTGTGTCTGTATTCGTACATCCTGTTTCGGTTTCCGGGAGTGAGCTTTTTTTTTCCTCCCTGTCAGGAGGTTGGCCCGGGTTGAAGCACTTGGTTTAAGTATGCACTTTTGGCTTCTCATTCTCCCCCTCCGCCCCTCCACACTCTCGCTCAGTGAGTGTGTGTTTGTGAAATCCGAGCTAAAGTCTATCAATTTTGCGGTCACAAGCGGTTAGAGTGTAACAAACGGGCCACTTCCTTTTCTATTGAAAGGACTTGTGATTTTCTGGCTCCTCTTTCGCTAGCTCTTCTCTCCCTCTCCTACTCCGTGTTGCACAATAGTTTCCTTTTTGCCTCAGTTGTTGTTGCTGTTTCCTCGATCCTCGTGGCCTTCATTCGTTTCTCGTCTTCTGGCCTTTTGCTTGCGTCTTTTGTCTCGAATGGCCGGGCTTGGGCTTGGCGGTGGAGGTTGTTCGTGTGTGTCTGAGGCGAGGCTCTGTGGCTTCTGCATGGAAATTTAATGCTGCAATTGGGTGGAAAGGGAGAATGAGAGTGATGGAACCTTCCATTATCCTTTCATTTTTGCCTATGCACCGGCTTGTGAGCGGACTGATAGCTGAATGCTGCTACTGCTGCGGGAGGTGGAAGTTTTAATTGGGAATTTCTTGAGAGGAAACTGTTAGCAGTAAAGTGGATAATGGTGGGAGAGGTCTGGAGGGGTGCTGGAGAGTGGGCGGAGAGCGCTGAATTTGTCTTCAAAGGGCTTTCTATTCGTCTGCAGGTAGGGGTGGGTGGTAGGTAGGTCTTGATGTGTTTGCAGGTATTTCATAATTGGACACAGGAGTGATAGGCGTCTGTTGTGGTGTGGTGTGGTTTGTTTGAGGCCAACGACGGGAGGCGAGTAGATTGAATTAAGAGGGATCCACAACCACAACACTCTTATTGTTGGGTTGGATAAAGCCATCAGAAGTCAGTTTGAGGCTCTTGGACCGGTGCCATAATATGTACCTCTCTAAACTCCATTTACCACCATCTGCAATGGCTGGTGGCTCTCCGTTGCCAGCTTAGATCCCACCCGTCCAGCCATGCATCCCTGTATTACCAGCTTTCCTATGACCCGCCAGCCAAGCGGGCTTCCTGTCACTCGACAGCACAGCAGGCTTCGTTTAACTCGCCGAACCAGCCGGCTTCCTATGACTCGCCAGCCCAGCAGTATTCCTACGACCGGCCTGTCCACCAAACTTCCTATGACCCGCCATTCCAGCAGTATTCCTACGACCGGCCTGTCCACCAAGCTTCCTATGACCCGCCCGGACAGCAGACTTCCCTTGACTCGCCAACCCAGCAGTCTTCCTCGGACACGCCAACCCTGCAGGCGTCGTGCCACATGCACAAGAAGAGGGACAGAAGGAAGCAGAGAAGCTTCACAGGCGGTTCAATTTTTCGCCTCTTTTTTAAATTAGCACGGCTTCATTCAGGATAACTTCGTTTCTGCTTGTCCTTGCCTGTCAGAGGATCACCCCGGCATCGACTCTCACCCCGTTCCTTCATGGAGATTGACAGCAAATCATTGCGCAGCGTATCTGTGGCACACCACTTTCTGTCTTGTCCCCAGACGCCTGCTGACACCTTCCCCCGAAGACGGCGAACTTCAACGACCACGTCACTCGCAATGCTCCACCGAAAAATGCCCCGCCGCTTCGCTCAACAAAAAGTCACCACCCCCACAGGACCGAAAAGGCTACAGCGCCACGTACGTCATCCCATGTAAATGGCTCTCAGTTCATTCGTTGTTTTGCCCTCAATTGCAGGGTTCCTTACAAATCATCGGTTATTGAGTGTTGGCATGTGCACATCCATCTCACAAGGCCGCCGCCGTATATCCCCAGTGTATCACGAGCTCTTGGAATCAGTCAATTTAAGCAAACACATTCATGCCAGCTGGCCTGATTCACTTGCCGGCAGTCCCACCCGTCTAGTCGGACGGAACCTGCACTCTCGCAGTCACACACACACGCGCCCGAGTGGACACAGGCAAGCAGTCCCAGCCCGAGCAACAGCCAACTGAACGACCGCCCCGGCCGAGTCCCCAGCAAATATTGACTGACACCAGGGCTGTCAGGATGAAATTGATGAAATTACCATGGAGATGGCTTGTAGTCATTTATTAAAACAAAATTGTTATATCATCGTCGTGCTGGCCGTGCACACAGAAAAAGGACATTACTGACCAGTGCTTGGTGCTTGGTGCTTGGTGCTTGGGTGGCTGAGTTGGGACGGTCGCTTGGAATCAAGGACAACGACATTGATTATCCACTCACGAGATGGATGATTAAATTCGTTCTGGGACAAGAACGGACGGCGATCGATAAGAAAAAGACACACAGAGGCACTAAACCAGAAGAGATACCTCCATAAATCCGCATAAGGGATAGGCTGTCTGTCTGCCGAGGATATCTCTGGAAGGCGACGACAAGCCACCGTCGACGACGAGGACGGCGGCGGCACGGTGGGAGGGTGTGTGTGTGAATGTGAGCACGCATAAAAAGCCCGCCGGAATACAGTCGCAGGCAGGCTCCGTCGCACTAATGGATTGTTCCCCAAGCAAATGAGCGTGGGCGGGAGTGGGGTGGGAGTGTGAGACGCCCCCCTGCGATGGTATCGAGTCTTGGGAATTTTATTAGGATGCCTGTCTACACAATGGATTACAGATAATTGGAAGTAATCAGTGGCGAATTTATGGAGTGAATAGACCCGTTCCCCTGAATTGATGGAGCCGAATTTGTGTACGCAGGGCAGGGGCCCGGCGACTGTCTTATCGATGGATTGGATACACATCTAGGTACACCGCGGCAGTGTGCCAGAGTCGGTGGTCGTTTATCGGGCGGCTAATGCAAACCGGCTTGCGGGTTGTGGTTTTGATTTTGGGCGGCAGCGCGGTGCTGCTCGACGTGTCGTTGTGCCGAAAATGGCGTTGAAAGGATGTCGAAGTGAAATATTGAGTGTGGATTGGATTAGGTTGGCTTTTCTGTAATGCTGCTCTTGTTTTTGTGTTAGGGAAGCTTGTCCGCCTCCACGACGGATGGATGGTCCCTTGATTGATCTAAATTGTCGATTCGATGGCGTTGGTGTCTTGTTTTTGTGAAAGCTGGAGTTACAAACGAACTTCATGGAGTGGTGGGGGGGGGAGGGAATTGATGAATGGGAAGGAGGTTGGGAAGGGAACTCAGGGGCATTGGAAGTGGACTACAATGGTTAGCGATGGTTGCTGATGCGGAATAAGCATGGAGGGTCATCTTAAGTTGGACTTGGCCATTTTGAGGCGGACCTAATGTAGAACACATGGACTTCCTTGAGTCACACAAAACTACATGAGCTCAGGCCGCACAATGGGCCAATTGTAAGATCCTCAGTGTCGAATGGGAGCCTGCAGTGTCTCCAAATAGAGGCAAAGGCAAATCAGGAAAGCTCGAATTCATTTTTGCTCAAAATACACGAGCTGAACATGTTCAAGCAAGACGGTGATACATGCCAGTTCGATGAGCAATTTAGCTCGCTCGGGACTGGTTAATTGTGCGATATGAAGCCGTTGGCTATTTTTCATGCGGACATGGCATTTTTCTCTCTGATTTCGCACTCACTTATCTAAACAAAAATTTAACGAAACTTAACGAAACTGAGTAAAGTGGTTCGTTACATTCAAATATGTCATAATTACTTCAGGAAAGCCAAGCGATTCATTTCGCACTCAGCTAGTTAAGCAAAAATTTAACGAAACTTAACGAAACTGAGTAAAGTGGTTCGTTACATTCAAGTATGTCATAATTACTTCAGGAAAGCCAAGCGATTCATTTCGCACTCAGCTAGTTAAGCAAGAATTTAACGAAACTAAACGAAACTGAGTAAAGTGGTTCGTTACATTCAAGTATGTCATAATTACTTCAGGAAAGCCAAGCGATTCATTTCGCACTCAGTTAGTTAAGCAAAAATTTAACGAAACTGAGTAAAGTGGCCCGTTAATTACAAAGCCGTCATAATAATTTCTGGAAAAAGCAGCGATTGATTTGTCAATTTTTTAACGAAACTTGACGAAACTCAGTAAAGTGATTTTTATGGTTACAGTGTATCAGAGTGTTTCATTTTTTCGTTTGTCTGCTTTAATAAAGGCTGCCTTTCCGTTCAGCAGTCAGTCACATCAACCTTGGACCAAGTCCACCTAGTAAACATAAACCCTCAACAGTAATAACAATGCCGATAAACCAGAACCGCTTGTAGCCAATACATGTGTGATTGCCAATATAGCGACCAAAATGCTCCGGAAAGTGACTTTAAATTCAGTTCTTCGCATGGAGCACTTCAAGCGTACTCTATTTCAACGAGAAGCCAACGTCAGACGAGAAAGCCTGTTCCACCTACGCTTGAGCTTGTGGAAGAATAATTTGATTCGTGAATGCCATGCCATCGCTCTCACCGCGAAGATTTCTTGGACAATTTCCTGTGAGATTCGGAATTGAATTGCTGATGTTCGGCGAACAGACCAATCATGGCCGAACTCAACAGACACAAAACCGGTCAATTTCGGAAATCAAGACAACAAACACCTGCCATTGTCAGTTCGATTTCGTTTCTTCCCAGAATGGGATTGCAATTACACCACACTCAAGGAAGCAGGTCCCATCCTGACGGTGACCATTTTGCCATCAGTTTCACCTCAGCTCACGACCAGATCGTGGACACTGATACAGAGCAAAACCCATTAGACGGCCGTTGGTTACTCCATTAACGGCGCATTGCACCGTGGACGGGTGGGTGCCGGACTCCAGTCGAACAGTAAATTGGAAATATTTGCCCTGAGGTGAGGAATACATCGCACCAGCACATGGTGCTGAACCGAAACGGAGCGCAAAGTAATCGAGAATTGTGCAGGGATATGAAAGACAATGCTATTCAGTGGTTATCAGGGGAATACATGGTGCATGGTGTGATCACGTTTTTCCCTTCAAAGATTCACACATTCGCTGTCACTGATTCACACTTGGGAGAACTGCTGAGGGGAGATTGTATGAGAAGCAAGAAATGTACATCTCTGGCGGGTGCTGTGTTTGATGAGAACATTTCGCGCGAGAGAGGTCAATGTAATCATGTCTGGACACATAGGAGTCAATTCACCTATCCAAAGCATTTTCCATCCACAACCATCACTCACCACATTTGCCTTTAATGAACCAGCGCAAAGGACTGGAATACGCTGCATTGGGTATCATCGAAATGTTGAGTATACGCCACATGGTACAAGGCCAGATTTTATCGCAAGATCAGGAAGCGCGGAGTATGGAAAATACATCATCTTTTTTAACTAAAAAAATAAATAAATTAAAAAAAAAATATTATTAATTAAAAAATTTGATTAAATTCAAACAAAAAATAAGGGCAATTATGACAGGTGCAGGTGTACAGGATGAATGTCTGTTGGTTCGATCGGGACGCTTAAGTGAAGAAAGCTGCGCAGAAGGAGCGTGAAATCTGTGTTACATCTGCTTTGCTTTGCCAGTGTCTCTGTGGAACAGGTTCGAGCTTGTTCCAATTCATTGGTCTAACTGAGAATGATGCTCAGGAAATCACAAGGCACCCTTACTTGCAGCAGTCCAACGTCAGCGAAATGCAAGCCCTGATGCCAATTTATGCTGTACAAGGCACCTAAGCTCATGAAATAGCCGGCCAATACTCAGGGCCGATCGAACATTAGGAAGAGAATGCGTTCTATTCGCTCATGAACGAAAAATGGAAGGGTTCTGTGATCTGTAAATTGTGGTTAAGTTTGAGCTCAAGGACGTTCCCTATGAGGGATCCATAAAACATTCAAGGCGATAGGGGCCATACAGGGTCGGCCTCCTGGCATGCCTCGTATCACATCATTCGATTGAATTAATTGATTGATCAATTAATTACAATCGACGAGTTGTTGCGCCGACCGAGGGACGGTCCGATAGCGAGTTTGATTTTGCTTTTATGACTCGCTAACGTATGAGTCATTAACGTTAACAGTTCGGCTTAAGTCGTTACCCTCGGTGGGGACGTGAGGTCGGGGAAAACGGGAGGACGTGCGAGAAAAGTTCTCCGTAAAGTGTATTCGTTTATCATTTGCCATGGACACGTAATTGCGTGTGTTTTGTTTGGCATCTTGGATGTGTCCTTGGGGACGGTCTTTGGTTTAATTACATTCAGACGTGGACAACTTGTTGGGAGTTTTTGTGAGCGGATTAGAGACAGACATGCCATCATATTTCAGTGACGGAAGAGACAGTCAAATTCGTAACACGATTGAGAGCACGGAGGAACTTGCATAGACGTCACAGGTGGCTCTGATTTCGGGGTGGAGCAACTGAAAGATGAACCTTTACCGGGACGTGATGCAGCCGTGTCGTGATGTAATCTCTTTGTCAAAACGCTGCATCTTTGGCATGACGTAGTGCCTGCGATGCTCGCTATTGTGATGTGACTCTCTTAGTTGTCGTGGTCACTGTAACGCCATGCTGTGGCGAGACCCGGCCCCAGTGTAGTGTGACGACGAAGAGTCAAACCGTGTGATAAGACAGCTTTGGGCTCACTGTCACTGTTACGCGCTATGACTAGCGTGACGCCGAGACTGTCATCCGTCACGTGACGCAGACCCTTTGATTAGGCGTCGTCTCTTCTATTGCGTGACGGTACTGCTGAATGCCATTATCTTTCTAGCGTGACGCAGCTGCCGTTACGTGACGCTGTTTCTGTGACGTGGTACCGTCTTTGTGACTTGATGGCATTTCTGGGATCTAGTCTCTGCGGCTTGATGCCGTTTTGTATCCGTGACGCGATGCAGTCTCATTGACTGGGCATCGTCTGTTTAATGTGACGCTGGTGCTAGTTACGTGACGGTAATGCTGGCGCATGTCATTATGGTAGCGCGACGCGGCTGCCGTTACGTGACGCGATGCAGTATCATTGATTAGGCATCGTCTGTTTAATGTGACGCGGGTGCTGGTTACGTGACGGTATTGCTGGCGCATGCCATTATGGTAGCGTGACGCGGCTGCCGTTACGTGACGCGATGCAATATCATTGATGTGGCATCGTCTGTTTAATGTGACGCGGGTGCTGGTTACGTGACGGTATTGCTGGCGCATGCCATTATGGTAGCGTGACGCGGCTGCCGTTACGTGACGCGATGCAGTATCATTGACTAGGCGTCTTCTGTTTGATGTGACGCTGCTCCTGGTTGCGTGACGTTACTGCTGGCGCATGTCATGATGGTAGCGTGACGCGGCTATTTTAGGTGACGCTGTTTCTGTGACGTGTTGTCGTCTTTGTAACATGATGGCATTCCTCGGACATGGTGTAGTCTCTGTGGCGTGGCGCCGTTGCTGTAGCGACTATCTTTGTGACGTTACGAAACTCCGGCGCTGTCATTTATTGTGACGCCATCTCTTTACCGTGACGACAACGATGACGAGTGACGCCATCCTTGTCACGTGAAGGAGTTTCTTTGATTCAATGCTATCTATGTGACATGGCGTCGTGTATGTGACGTGATATATTCCCAGTGACGTGATGTATTATCTGCAATGTGACGCGGACCATGTGACGGTCCCTTTTGTGAAGTCACATTCTATTACGGCCTGTCGCGTTCACTGGAACGTGACACGGTAGGGTAGTGTAATTACTGTGATCTAAAGCCCGATGTACGGCGCGACGTCGTCTCCGTGATGTGGTGCTCTCTATGTGCCATGATCTAGTCGCAGTCGCCAGAATCGTTTCTAACGATGCAGCGACGAAACCGTCAACAGAACACATAGATGGACAAGGATCTCCTTGGTCCTTGTCATGATAGAATGGCATGTATTTGCTCTCCCCGGCTCTTTCAATTGTCGACGACTAAATCCAATCTCACAACAAGATGCATCGTTCGCCATGCTTTGACAAAGCAAACACCATAGCAACAGCATCACCATTTCCGACAATGCACTTCAGATCCTTTCGCATCCACCAGCCACACGTTTCATCATCACAGCTCATCGCAGTCGTAGTCGTTTTTTGATTGAATTAATTCTGTTTCAACTCAAGTCCTAGTCCTCCTCCATGCACCGCAGCTGAACAAGTCCTCTTGAGCAGTCTCAAGGCTTACTTATCATCACCATCGCCATCCTCGACGTGAACGCCACCAAAGCGCAATAGACACGCAAGCAATTGCATTCAACCATTTCGCACGACAAAATGCGGATACCTTCGTCGCTCACAAGTGAATACGTCGTCGCTAAAGTGCTCACGATCCGTGACAGCAACAACAACTGCAACATCAACCCACACAGGACTCAACTTATTAGTATGCAAGCTCACCTCGCTCCTTCCCTCGGCTTTGCGTGTCGTTTACATTTTATTTTCTCAGTCCTCACCTTAAATTGCACACATACACATGTGGAGGCAGTCACAATAAACATACGAGTAGGTATGCATAATGTCTTCGGCAAATATACCATCTTTGTACGCGCGAGGAATCCTTTATCCTGGCGACGCTCCACGGCAACGGGTTTGACTTGGTTTCTTGAGGTTTCAGATACACAGAGAGATACAGAGAGAGAGAGAGAGAGGCAGAGGACAGGTGCTCCTTGAAACTGAATGCACTTTCATCTTGCAAGGATACCCGGCAACGAGGGTGCAGATTTGCACAAGTGGTCTTCTAGCATTCGAAGGATGCTGGCAGCGTTTAGGTTTAAGTCACACCAAGTACCATTGTCTGCAGAGTTATGTCGTCCTGGTTTCGTCCTGTCACTGCCACCCGCCATCCCACGAGGTCCACCTATGAGCAGCAGAGCAGTGGTGAATCAATAAAAATCTGCATAACCGCTGCGTGACACAGATTTCTCGTTCGGAGCCCCAAACTTGTCGGCTTCCATGCAAACGACCCGCACTGAGAATGAGGCAGTGGCAGCAACAGCAGCAGCAGTAGCGCCCCTAATTCTTTTTTTTTTTTTGTTTTGCCTGAACGTCAACATCAACATTTTTGACGTTGACACAGCTCGCACAGCAGCAGTGGTTATGCGAGGGGGCCTCGACTGGTGGCTGTCGACGACGACTACGACGACGACGATGGTGGAGTGCAACGTACAGAGCACGCTTGTCCTTGTGCCGCATGCATTTCAAAAGGTGGGGGTACATGAAGTGCATGAGGAGAGTCATTCAAACCCACCGCCGCTGCTGCTGTTGTATCATCATCACTCCGTCATTGGTGGATGGATGGATGACGGCGGCGGCGGCGGCGGCGGCGGCGTTTGCTTTTGTCGATGGCGTTTAGAAGCCATCAAGAGACACAAGCGTCTAGGCACAAGCACAGGCACCGTCGACTTGTTGACCCAAAAACTGATTCTCAGTTCATAACCGCACTCGATGAACTAAACGCCTGAACAGAATGCGCAACGGCGAGTGCTTGTTGTTGCTTAGATATGCTTTTCGCTCATATTTTGACTCGTTCGGACCTCCCGACCGACGATCAGTGACTGCTGGTTGCTCTTCCTCCATCCTGCGCTGGCGGTTGAGACCGATTATGGTGAGGGATGAAGGTAAACATTAAACTCCCATTTCGCTAACACCAAGGACACAGCATGACTCTACAGTCTATCGCACCACCTCCCCACACCAGCCTTGACTAAAATTGAAATTCATGACATGTCGGGCGAGTTTTCAGCACTTTAGTGCCGGCATCCCGGCGTGTTTACCCGCTGGTACATGTGACGACGATGAGCCAGGGCATCGGGTCCCATTCAATCGGAGGCACACAAATTCTTTTTGCTTTGCTGGTGATCCTTTCGACAGAGATTTCGTCAGCCAGTCGAAGGCATTTGCATATGCATAGGCGCGCAGGGACCGAGAAAAAAACCGAGAGATGTGCCGTCTTGAGATGCTTGAGTGTTGTGTTTATACTCGTATCTACCTCAGAGGCACTCCATCAAAAGTGGGGCGGGGTGGCTAGCAATTATCCCATGAGACTTCCACAGAGCCGCTCTGCCGCCGCATGAAAGTCGTAACAATTCGACGGGGCATTCCTTATGCATGCTCAACTCATTTGAATGTGGCTTCTCGCATAATCGTCAGAGGAACGTTCGTCGTTGTATTCGGCGAAAAATTCACCAAACCCGCCACGACTGTCGGGCGGGTGCCTTAAGACTCTCAAAGGAAGGGTGTGGCAGGTGGGACTTGGCTGTGATTACTTGATGGGACTCTGCAGCCAACCGAAGTGATTTGTTGGCTTGAATGACATTTTTGGGCCCCTCTGTTCATTCTTCAGAGCCATGAGATTAGATGGAATGGCTCTAGAAACATTTACAGTTCTAAATAGTCCACTGGCCGGTAAGACGAATTTTTGGGCGCATCTGTTCATTGTTCAGAGCCAAGACATCAGATCGAATGGCTCTAGAAAAATATAAAGTCCTAAATAGTCCACCGGCCGATTCTGTTCAAACTGAACAGACTCCCAACCTTGGTTGCTGAAGGAGACATAATTTTAAAGGCTCGTCCGAAGGTGGAATTTGATTCGAAGACCACGGTCTCCAACTCGCCCGTGGAATCAACTTGTCCTCAAATTCAAATCAGAACAGACATACGTGGTGGCTCTAGGCATCAAAAAAAGCCACGAAGCCTCTTCTGTAGAAGAAGTGGAGACGTTTCGCTGACAAAACACTGAAGTCACAGGTGACTCTAGACTGGGTCGCGTGACAACTGAGACATGAACGCCTGCCATGACGTGGGGCAGTTTCTATGGCATGGCGCCGTCTCTGTTTCGTGACTTCGCTGCTGTGACGCGAGTCTATAGGTTGTCACGGTCGCTGTGTCGTAATGCGAAGCTTCTGTGTGATGCGACGCTTCACAGTGGGACAGCAGCTTTGGAGAAAGCCTTCGTAGTTGTATGTGGAAGTATTCTTAGATAACCCGGTGTTATGATTTCAAAGCCTTTTTTAGTATGCCAGCGCTCAAAGTCAACAAAATATTTTTTTTCAACAAAATGTCTTTATCTCAAGCTTCTTGAAATAAATTCTGTATCTTTATGCATCCAATGGCCAGACATTTAAAATAAATAAAAATTATTTGGATCCACGAAGGGAGCTCTGAGACATTTAATTTCTCATAGAAGAATCCAAATTTAGCACAAATTTTCATGGGATGTGCTTTCGTTTGTTGGACTATAGACAAAAAGTTTCAAGGAGACTCCAACAGGAGACCTCGTTTATCCGAAAGCTGGAATTGTGGTATATTCATGATGGAAAGGTCATCATCTAAGATCACCATCTAAAGACAACTTTGACCACAGGAGACTTTTAACCCATCAGTCAATGAGTAAGTCCAGCCAGACCTTTTGCACTTTCGAGACCATTTTTTCCTAATTGATTGAAGAGCTACCTTCACCAAATTTCCTGACTTTGTCAGTGTACATGTACTTAATGCTTTACCATTTACCATAAATTGAAAATGCAAGTGGGTGAAGAGAAAAAACAACAACCCCTAGAACCAATGGAATAAGCCCGGCTGGACCTTCACTAATTACTTTTGTTTATTACGTATGCAGGCCATTCGTTTACAACCTACGACTTTCAGAAAATTAGATCAGTAGTGCATTGCTGCATGAGCGAAGAAGAAACGGAGCAATACGTTAGTAGGCTTGCCGAATAAGTACGAGTGCGTGGATCCGAAGCAAAAGATTTTACGGGCGATGCCGATGAGGACTAGGTTCCCGAAGGAGATGATTCCGATGCGGACTCAAACTTGGAAGTTGGGGGAATATCGGATATAGAAGTTGACGAGGTGCTAGAAGAGCTTCATGCAGAAAACGATCGAGGTCGCCAAGTGCAAGGACAAATTCTCCGAGAAATACTATTTGGCCAGTGATGGAACAAAATGGTACAAACAACCCACAGCGACAGGTCGTCTAAGAGCACACGATGTCATTCGAGATCTTCAGGAGAATAATATCAGAAGACGTGGTCGGTATCATCATCGACAGACTTATAGAAGAGCTCAAGAAGAAATTGTAAAACCCGACAAAGGAACTAGTTTGAAAATCTGTTACTGAACAGGAACAATATGTCTTTGTCTAGCCGCTGGTGTAAATCACGCCAACATGCTGCATGCAGAGGAGTCATGGGACACCAACAAGGATGACGTATTCAGACCAAGGATGTCGCTAAACCGACTACAAATCGGTTTATAAGATTTGACGATCAAAGGACTCGTATCGAATGGCAATACAGCTAATGTCGCAGCAGTGTCTTACGCGCCGAAGACACTGCTCTAAGGTAGTCAGTCTATTGTCAACAGTTCACTATGTCACGGAATTGGTTGGAACAGCAGGAAAACCACAAGCCATTCGTTGTCGTCGACGTCACCACAGAGTGAGTGCTACGAACAAAACCACTGCAAGTCTACAATTTTTACATTCTTTGATTGATTGAGTGAGTGACCCCTCAGATCGAAGCAAGGATGAACAATAATTGAAGTGTTTTTCGTTCGAAATGGCATCGTCATGTTCCCTCGCGCTCACGTCCTTAACCACACCCAGTACTTTTCTACCATTCTCCCCGCGGAACTGCTAGCCAGCGATCCTGATAGTTGTAGAGGCTTGTTATTTGAGGTCAAGTTCCACGCCAAATAACGAAGTACAGGAAGTGATGACCAAATTGGACTTTCCACACGGGCATTCCTAAACGTAGTCGCAGTCAACATTGCTTAAAAAATAACCCTTTGTCTATCTCGATACTCTATCGTCTCTTCTGACAAATCCCAAGCTTCCTCCGCCGAAGATGACTGGTGTCAGCATGTCCTGAGCCGAGGTTCATCTCCACTTGTGAGAGCCACCAAAAGTGAGAGCTTCCTCTGTTACCTTGCCTCACAGGCTCGGAATGGAAGACTTGTCGAACCCAACATGGGCCAAACAATTTAGACATTGAACCCGTAAGCGCCTAACTAAACCCATTCCAACGACTGGAATGATCAAAGTCTGGTGTAGAGTCAGCTTAATGTGCTCTTGTTAGCTCCGGAAAAAGAAGAACTGCATTTCAAAAGCATCGTACATCGCCTAGTCTGCTTTGGCAAAATGACGAACGGCAGTCTGTCAGCATTTGGGAGGCAAACTTAAAGCACCTGCTAACGAGCGTACTTCTGCGAAGACAATTTGCCTTCACTCAAGTCCACCTGGGTTAGGTTTGCCGATGACAGCCAGCTGGCGCGAAAAGGGTTTACAATTACATCAATTAAAATTAATGAAGTTTTGAAAGGAAGGGGGTTTCGTGGTGTAAATTACCGCAAATTGCGCTGGAAAACGCACATACTTTGGTGAGCTCGTTAATAAAAGTTTTTTGTGCCACCGTGAGGGTGGCCCCACACGTGGATGCGCGGGAAATGAAAAGAAAAATGTTGGAGTTGAAATTTAGCGGGTATTACCTCGGAACATGTGATTGTGGCTCCCAGCGGAATTTCGTTAGAAAGAGCCTATTACCCGACCGGAGATGGAAGAGCGGAATGAATCCTGTCCACAGTCACTGTTCACAAAAATGGACATCATTCGACAACCTGCGCCAAGTCAAACCCTTGTTTCAGCATTCACCTCACTGAACGCATCGGTTTGAATGGATTTCGACCGCAGGTCATTAAATCGTTCGTCGTTGTTGTCGTTATGGCATAAGGATGATTGCCACATAAAAACCCAGTCACCAGCAGTAGGGTCGGGCCTGTAATTGGTGTAATTGATACTAAAACATATCCAATCGACGACCCGTGCCTGCTCTCAATTCGAATAATTCAATTGAACGGGTTGTGGACACCGGATACGCCCAGTTTGCCATCCTCTCGGTGCTGTGACCCCCGACCGGACGACGACTTGTTCATCATCCGTAACGTGATTTCGAAAACGTTGACAATTTGCAAAACAATTAGTTTCGAAAATTGACAAAATATGAATCGAATTATGATGAAACTGGTGAAATGTGGATGTTGTTTGGAAAACCTATTCGATTTGCATTCGATGGTTGGTCGGGAATGGACAGATGACATCATTGATTGGACAGCCTGGACCCTGTTGGACCCCGTTTGTTTAGTGTGCCACATGAGACGTTTGGACGGACACCAGAGAGCGATGGCAAGAAGGTGCACCTGGCTGCGGTTGATGCAGTGCTGATCTATTCCACCGCTCCCCTGCTGCGAGCACCCACCCACTCAAACCCACTCGGTGTTTTAAATAAATACGAACAAAAAAAAGGAGTAAATATTTCATCAAATGTCGATAGCCCATATAGGGCCGTGTATCTATCTGTGAGCATCTGTAAAACAAATAAAAGCTCAACCCCCGCAACGCAGCTGTCGAGCGCTGTGATTCAATTTGAAAATGGAAATGTTGTGCGCTCGAGCTGGCAGAGAGGACAAAGAACGAGATTGGATTGTTGCAGTGGTTTTTATGGTTCGAATGGATGACTTGAAGCCAGCGCATCAATTATAAATGCCTAACAGTGAGCGCAAACAACTGTGCACTCGTATCTTTTGTTGATGAAATTAAACATCAGTAAATGGAGAATCGACGTGACAGTTGTTGAGGGAATTAAATTATTGTCATTAAGAGGGCCGTCCCGGCGGGGCGCGGCTGCTTTTGATTGTTTGTTGTGTGCAATGTGGCTTGTGTGTCATTTATTTGATGTGCATTCATGTTGTTTGGATTGTTGATCGGGCGGAAATGGGGACGCGAATGTGGTGAAGTGGATGGAGGGAAAACAAAAGGGAAGTGGTGATTTTTGATGCGCCGGCTATATGGTCCTGTGCACGAGGAAGCTGAATGGAGGCAACCGCGAACTCTATCAGCTGTATCAGAATGTAGATGTGGTCCGAAAGGCAAACATCCGTCGACTACTCTAGCTCGGCCACGTTAAGAAGGAGGGAAAGACCAGCACCGTGGTGTAAAGAGCAGGCCATCGCGGACATCGAACACGATGGTCTTGATGACTGGGTTGACGATGCTAGTCAACGATGGAAGGCAGGTTCACACACTTCATGGGTCGCAGAACTGTTAGATAAGTATGATAGAGGAATGCAACTTCTTCTTCTTCTTCGTCTTCGTCTTCGAATTCTTCTTCTTCGTCTTCGTCTTCGAATTCTTCTTCTTCTTCTTCGTCTTCGAATTCTTCTTCTTCCTCTTCTTCTTCTTCTTCTTCTTCTTCTTCGTCTTCTTCTTTTTCTTCTTCTTTTTCTTCTTTTTTTTTTCGTCGTCGACTTCTTCTTCTTCTTTTTTTTCTTCCTCTTCTTCTTCTACTTCTTCTTCGTCTTCGTCTTCGTCTTCGTCTTCGTCTTCGTCTTCGTCTTCGTCTTCGTCTTCGTCTTCGTCTTCGTCTTCGTCTTCGTCTTCGTCTTCGTCTTCGTCTTCGTCTTCGTCTTCGACTTCTTCGACTGCTTCTTCTTCTTCTTCTTCCTTGTGTGACGCTATGGGCCGGGTGTATCTGGACATCAACCCACAAGCACCTTCAGTTCCACAGACCTTGACACTCTCCCTACCCCATGGGCTCGGAGTCGAAGACAAGTTGTTCATTCTACAGCCTTTGAAAATATTTTACTCCGGACCTAAAGCCACTCCCTTCATATGAAGCGACTTACGATCTCGGACTGGGCCTTTCACAGTAAAGTTGGTCAGATTCACAGCAAAGTGATGTTCAGTGATGAAGCGCATTTTGGCTACTAGCACTAATCCAGCACATGTTGTCATTGAGCTGTTTTTCCGATGATGCAAATGACCGTCACGTTACGGCTAATAGAGACGACTTCGGAGATGTGGTGCAGCGTTAATTCTCCGGTCAACTACATGCCTAAGCAACACTAAGGGTGCAACAGTCGACTTAATCCGATGAACCTGTTGAAGAAGACATGATGTGATTTCGAGAAATGGTTCTGCCGATTGATCGTGCGATTTACAACCCTCGACACTTAGATGAATACTTCCCAATTAGTTGCCAGCAGGCAACCCCCTAACGCTGTCGACGCTCTTGCCCTGCGACTTGGATATCGAATACAAAGTGCTTACAGGACAGAATGTCTTTGTTCAGTTCCCGTACTACTTATGAATCTGAATTGTGGACAGTCAAAATATCTGTTGGACAGTTTACACTTGATTACGAGGCTAGAGTTTCAGAAATAGGAATTTGCAGATATTTAAAGTTCGACCCTTGAATTTTGTCAATACTTTCTTCGTGGGTTCTTTTTCACTTCGATACAAAGTCACACTTTGCTCGATTCGTTTCAAATTACCCGAAGTGTTCATACTTCGACTAGAGCAATTTGGTTCCACAGCGAAATGTCTTTACGTCGACAGTGTATGGTCAAAAATCTTGTTATTACAGTACAGAAACTGGGATAATCTGTTATAATGCACAATCATCATCATCATCACCATTTTCTGACAAGCGTGCTCCACTGAAGCGGTCGCGAGGGTGAATCACGCACGAGAGATCTCCCGGCAACTCGATCGTCCGCCATCGACTCTAACTCATCAGGAGTTATGCCCAAGCGTAACCTGGCGAGTTTTTGGACTTGATCCAAACCACCTCGTCCTGGGTTCGCCAAGCGGCATTCAATGGCCGCCTGGGAAGTCGTGATGATACACAATTTCAGTGAAATTGATCTCATTGCGGCCATTTTGAAATTGGTTCAATGTATGGAAGATTGCGCCATTTCGAGGGAAATTACCGAAATTCCTCAATTTCGTCTAGTGGGAACGTACCATTATCCTCCAAATATGTCACCTTCAGCTTCACATCTCTCGCTGCTGTCCTTGCCGAGCCCTTCGCCCGGGAGCTCGCACCAGTGCTTCATCCTGTCCGACGCCATTATTGTTTTCAGCTGCCGTTGTGTGCGCTGCATATGAGAGATGTCTTCTACCACGTAACTGTCGGTTGGGAGCACCTTCGCAACGACGTATGGGCCCCGGTACTTCGGCTCCAAATTCCGCGACTCGCCGGTGGCAGCTGGCTCGTTCTCGATCAGTACCAGGTCACATGGCTGTACAAGGTACAAGGTTGGGCGTCGAATCTTACCTTCTGCTGCACTTGGGCCCTTTCGACGTTGTTTAGGACGGCCTCGCTTCATCTCATCGGCATCCACTTCCCTCTGCTCTCCCAATTCCATCAGCAGCTTGTTGCCCGAAATACTCATCGGTGTATAGGCGAACGACGAGAAGGCAGCAAAAAAAAAAAAAAAAACCGCAGTGCACTTTTCGAGATCGTCGCTAGCATGTACCATACTTCCTTCGTGTTCGGTGGTCGTCGCGAAAATAGGCACAAAAGGAAAAAGAAAAACAACAGCACTGTTCGCAGCGCGATGCACACACGTTTACGTTCGACCGTTGGGTCTCTTTATCCCTACACTCTGGCCTACGCTCTGCCTTTAGAGTCCAGGCTTAGTCTAAATTTAGAACTCTCATTGGCGTCATAACAAGGTCATGCGCCAAGGTCACGCCTCTAGACCAGGTCTCCCATAGAACGACTTCCGCTGAAGCTGCAGAGACAAGAATGAAGAAGAAAGCATTGTACACCTGGTATGCAACTGCAATGCCCTCTCATTCCGTAGATTTAGACTTCTGGGAGTTTAGTTTTTTGATAGCCTGGCCGAACCTAAGCAGCATAAGAGTGAGCCATCTTTATCGCTTTATTCAAACCACTAAGGGGCTTGCGGAATAGGTATTCCAAGATCCGCGTGGTAGTACAGTGGTCCTATGGCGGCCTAAGAGTGCCTGCTGTCCTTCGGTACTAACCTACAAATGCGCAGATGTATGTTGGACCCGTATACAAAGATTTTCTAGTGTGTGAACAAATTGCTAGGGGCGGCATAAATGGGGTCTGCCCCGGGTGGCCCCAACCCACGCCACTCCACCGAAATGGAGTAATAAATAAGTCAAAGTCAGTCTGGCCTTTGTTCGGGCGCCATTTCGATTTGGATGATATCTGTCAGTTAGCCGGCCCTCCCAAACCCAGTGGCAACCGACTGACCAACCGAAAAAGCATTTCCCACTCCACTCCACATAAAAAACTCAAAAATATCTGCAAAGTCAAAATTAATGTTTTCCACGCCAGAGGTCTGTCTGTGACTTTTTCACAAGAGCCTCGACATCAATTTAATGCATTCCATCAACGTCCTCAACTCGCAGGCAAATCCAACCCAAGTTCAACGCAGGTTCGTGCACCCACCCCCGGGAGCAATTGCAAGCCAATTAGAAAGTTTTTCCCTCGCCGACATCAATCTTAACAGTTGGAACCACTAGGAGCAACTAGGCACCACAGAACGATACCTCAAAAGGTTAAGCCGTCTGATGTCTTAACGGTCGACAGAACTTTTAACATCGCGCAGCAGATGCTCTGTGACATTACGGGCAAGAGGGAGAGAAACTTTTCATTTAACCCCCAAAGCTCCTTGAGGACACCGCCTTCAAGGACCCCATTCTCATGCAAGCCCACCCACTCATTCGCTTTGTAGGCCCGTAAGGGTTTAAACACTATTCAAGTTGAATCAGCCACCACCCTCCCTCCTCGCCACCCCCAAACTGATGACAATATTCACGGTGATGACTGATGCCAGGGCCGTGCGTGTGTCTGTGGCGTGTCCTCGAGGCTCATTCAATGGACGGCTTCAAATCCAAATTTTTAAAAAGAGAATCACATCTCAAGTTCTTAATCGGTCATGTGGTTGTATGTGTGTGTGTGTGTGTGTGCGTGCATGGCGGCATCATGAGGTGCTTAATGGAATGCATGCTAAGTGGACGTTAAGTATTTACTCGGATGTCTTGTCGCTTTGTCATTGTTTTGCTGCGCTAGAGACGCTCGCGAGCACTATCACCCGTTGGGACGTGTCGTGTGTCCTTGTGGAGGGCTATTTGAGTGACGACTTGTCTTTGGCTGCATGGCGCGGTGGGGATTGGGGTGCTTTGTGTAATGTTCATGCAACGCTCCGTTTAAGGATCAAATGGAGGATGCAATGGGAACCCATCCACTCGACTCGACGATGAATCAGTTCAATGTTGACTTGATTTGTGGGGCGGGATGGGAGGAGGGGACCAAGGATGGCTGGAGCCACGATGGTAATGACGAGAGGAGTGGATTATGAATGTTGAATGTGCACACTGTGTACACCGAGTGTATGGCGAATAAGTGCAGCGAATCCTTGAAGGAACGCTTCGATGAAATATGCACGAGGACCGTAGGTGGGTGGAGATAGGGTGGATACCTGGAGACTTTTCACTTTACATAAAATTGGACACTAATTCGAGTGAAGAGCTGAAGACACTTAACCCTTTGAGTGAATCTGAGTTGAAGATGATGGCAGTTGAGGGACTCCCAGATTTGGGAGAGCCGTCAGTGAATTGATGCGCTTGGGGGAATGAAAACTCTAAAACGAAAACTTTGAAGCAAATTGAAGATCTGCAACGTGGATGGTCGGAAGCCGGAGATAGAGCCAGAGCCAGGGCCACAGCCAGAGCCAGAGCCAGAACTAGAGACAGAGCCACAACCAGAGCCAGACAGAGACAGAGCCAGAGCTAGAGACAGAGCCAGACAGAGTCAGAGTCAGAGACAGAGACAGAGACAAAGACAGGGACAGAGACAAAGACAGAGACAAAGACAGAGACAGAGACAGAGACAGAGACAGAGACAGAGACAGAGGCAGAGACAGAGACAGAGACAGAGACAGAGACAGAGACAGAGACAGAGACAGGGACAGAGACAGAGACAGAGACAGAGACAGGGACAGAGACAGAGACAGAGCCAGAGCTAGAGACAGAGCCACAACCAGAGCCAGTCAGAGTCAGAGCCAGAGACAGAGACAGAGACAGAGACAGAGACAGAGACAGAGACAGAGACAGAGACAGAGACAGAGACAGAGACAGAGACAGAGACAGAGACAGAGACAGAGACAGAGACAGAGACAGAGACAGAGACAGAGACAGAGACAGAGCCAGAGACAGAGACAGAGACAGAGACAGAGACAGGGACAGGGACAGAGACAGAGACAGAGACAGAGACAGAGACAGAGACAGAGACAGAGACAGAGCCAGAGACAGAGACAGAGACAGAGACAGAGACAGGGACAGGGACAGAGACAGAGACAGAGACAGAGACAGAGACAGAGACAGAGACAGAGACAGAGACAGAGACAGAGACAGAGACAGAGACAGAGACAGAGACAGAGACAGAGACAGAGACAGAGACAGAGACAGAGACAGAGACAGAGACAGAGACAGAGACAGAGACAGAGACAGAGACAGAGACAGAGACAGAGACAGGGACAGGGACAGGGACAGGGACAGAGACAGAGACAGAGACAGAGACAGAGACAGAGACAGAGACAGAGACAGAGACAGAGACAGAGACAGAGACAGGGACAGGGACAGGGACAGAGACAGAGACAGAGACAGAGACAGAGACAGAGACAGAGACAGAGACAGAGACAGAGACAGAGACAGAGACAGAGACAGAGACAGAGACAGAGACAGAGACAGAGACATGGCCGGAGCTAGCGACAGAGCCAGAGTCGGAGACAGAGCCAGAGCCAGAGACAGAGCCAGAGCCAGAGACAGAGACAGAGCCAGAGCTAGAGACAGAGACATAACCACAAATAGAGCCAGAGCTAGAGCCAGAGCCAGAGCCAGGGCCGGAGTCGGTGCCAGAGCTAGAGCCAGAGCCAGTGCCAGAGCCAGAGCCAAAGCCAGAGTCAGAGCCAGAGCCAGAGCCAGAGCCAGAGCCCTAGCCGCAAATAGAAGCAGTTGAAGCAGTTCCAGTGGCTCATGCACAAAGCCTTGCTTGAATCTGGCGCCTAATCATCGCCGGGACTTGAATTCACTAAAACTTGTTTTAGTGGTTTCCTTGGAGGCACTTGTATTCACGTTCCCAATGTCCAATGCGGCTCCCTGAACATTCCAGTCCGCAGGCCTCGACACGTGTCTGCCACTCCGGCGAAAAACCTAGCCAAACAGCGGCTCAGGGTGACACTCTGCGAAACGGATCCGAAAGGGATCAAATCAATCCATGCTCTTGTGCCGATTAATCATTTCCTGACCACAAGCCACCCGATATAGCAAATTTTCGTCCGTCCAGCGATTGGTTTTCAACGAATCCCGCCGCCCCCAGCCCGAGCACGGGCAGCTGATGCGCATAAAACGTTCGTTTATGTCACTCACATCCTCCATCCAGGACGGCACGTCTCCGTCATCTCATTCGAATCCCATTCATGCCGGCACCGACAGTCGTTAGTCCGCTTCGTGATGTCAAAACTCACTTGGAAAAGTCGAATTAATTTCGAAAAATTAATCGTCGTCGCGTTTTTATTTGACGCCAACGAGCTGCATCTGCTGATTTATTGTCTAGCGAATAAAAAACTCTCAACTTTGTCGGTAGTTAAACGCTTCCTGTTCATCGCCAGCGAAGGATCAACTGTATCAAACAGCAGACACGTTCGGTTCGGCAATGTTTCGTGGTTATTGCAGTTCCATCTCTCGCTCCACTCATCCACTTCAACCGGGGGCCATCCACTCTAGACAATCTCCTCAATCTCCAGATGTGCAGATGCTATCGTCACGTCACACAGACCTCTTTCGCTCGCTGTTCCTCGTTGCGGAAATTACAAGCGAACTGATGGGGGCGGCGGAGGAGGAGGTCCCCGTCGGTGGGCGTCCGTGTCCATGTGCTGGTGTTAATATGATGCACGTAGCGGTGATCAAGGATGAAAACCACTTAAAGGAGTTGATTGTCTCTTATAGACAACCCGGGACAGGTGGAGTTCCTGTAATTTTTTCCCTCTGCATTCCTGCAGGAACGGATGCGAAGCGAGGAAGTTTGATAGTAAACCATGTGATGTCTGGGTCGTGCTTACTGCTTTCATGTTCTCCACCGGCACAGCGCACTGTAGCGCCAGCACGTATTCCATCAATTACTGTCGCACTGCTCCTGCCAAACTACTCCCGCAACAAACCCCCTCGGCATTATCTTGGAACGTGGATCTAACAGCGAGTGTTCGTTCATTGTTTTCCGTTTGTCAGCCAAGAGGAGGTGTCACAACGGTATGGGCGGGCGACAAGGTGTCACCCACTAATCTCTCGCTCTCTCACTCATCCACTCATCCACTCACTGGCGGGCGTCATCCACTCTCTGTTCCAAAGATCCCTGCGAGGATAAAGAGCCCGCCTGCTGGTGTGCCCGGGATGGTGTGGGAAGGATCCAAGAATCCATGGATTCCTTTGGTGACGTTCATTAGATTGCTCTGTGGTTCCCATCAACGGCGACGGCGAGGATTCATTGTCGTCACCGTCATCTCGAGGAGGCGATGCCACACGGAAGGTAGTTGACACGATGATAGTTGTTTCAATGTTGCTTTTGTTTTCCTTTTATTCTGCTCCCTGTCGCTGGGAGAGATCCTTCTCGCGCGAAGACAATGTTGTGCTGCCAATAAAAAGTTCAACAATGACACAACGCTGCAAGTATGTTTCGAATACCGTCTGTCACTCGCTGTGTGTGTGTTTGTTGAAGTGTATCCTGCAGCTAGTCGTTTCCGCAACACTGTGATGTCAACGTGAAGCCACGTCGCCGATGCTTCTCTTCCTGCTAGCGGGGAAACCTGAATTAAGTAGGCCACCAAAGAGAAGGGTCCTTTGGCTGTTAATCCGCGATACATCACATCGATCTGAGGGGCGGATGGGCGGTTAATTGCATGAATTACTTTCACAACAAGGACTAGCGTCTGCCTTTTGATCGACTCGTACCGCCACCATTGGAGTGGGTGGGCGGGCGAACGTGCATATGTCGGTTATGTCTTATGCACGAGATCCCATTATGACCCAGTTTATGGGCGTTCGTGGATTTATGTCTTCTTTCAGGCGGATGCTCCCATCTTCCCATGATTTATGATTTTCGTGTTCCAGTCTGACGCTGCGGTGGGAGCTTCTGTGGCGGTGTTTGCCGACGCCACGACTCATTCGCCGGTGCGACGAAGACACCGCCAACCGCAAGCGATGATGATCATGATGAGTGCAGCTGGATGGATGGATGATTGTGCGCTTTATAATTGAGTGCGGGACGAATTTTAATTAAGCCGTGAAACGACGATAGCTCAGTGGTGGTGGGCGGGCAGCCAGGGCAATCTCGTGCCATCAAAGCATTTTCACTGTCTGCTGGCTGCGAGCATAAGAACGGAAAGTTTCGAGCGCTATTCCGAAGAAAGGAAGTGGGTGTGCATGGGGTTTGACTGTCACAGAATGCTTGTGTCGGTCTGTTAGAGCGAATATCCATTTGGTGTGCGCACTTGGCTCGTGATTCGAGTGTGCTTTCAGATCTCGACGAACTGCACTCATCCTCTGTTTAAATAAATCACTAGTCGTGGGGAGACCAAGAGGGGAGAGTTCCCGTGATGCGGTTACTCGACGGATGGGTAAGTGAGGCAAGGCTGTCGATGAAGCTTGATCGTGTGTTGGAACTACGGGTGGACAGTCTTTTCTGGGTTCATCCATTTCATTCTCTTAAAAGTGTGCTTGATGATGGTGGCAAGGAATGCATGACACAGGGAAATTGATAGATGAATGTCGGTCGCAATGACTGCACAACATGACTAAGCCGATGCCTTGTTAAGAACTAGTTAGATTAGGTTATAGTGACTGGCTGCAGAAGGCAGTCCGTTGTGATACCACGCGGATAACAATTAAAACCAGTTGGTGCTTGTGGCAAAGGGGTTTATCTGCCTAATACTGGCGCTCTTTAGCTCATTGAGATTGTTGAAGGAGTAGGGCCCTAGGTGTAAGTATCTACGACCTGCCAGTGATCTGCGGTTTCAACCTCCTCTTCATCCATGCAGTGTCTACAGACCCAAGGGGAGCCCCAACCTACGGGCATGGCTGCCAATTGTGCAGTGCCCTGTTATGACGCCGGTGAGCGTCCTGGGTGAAGATCTGCTGAGTCTAAGCAGATGGAGTGATTACAAGTGGTACCTTCTAGCCATTTACGATTAGTGATGTTGATTGCTTGCGTTTTTAGTTGATTGGCATGGAAGGCGGAACACCTCATATTGTTTGGGTGGAGGATGTGCCACTCCTAGCGAGTTCGTCGGCTTGTATGGCAGTGTCCCGGCACCCACATGTTAAAGTGTTAAAGTGCTCAGCCATCTCGGTAAGAGACAATCTACAATTAAGGGATGTGTCCGAATTGAACATGACATTGTCCAAGGACTTGACTGCGGCCTGACTGTCCGAACAGATGGTGATATCTCTTCTGGATATGACGTTGTTCTTGAGCCATGGTTTTCGCCTGCAATGCACTACAGTGACCAGGGACCTTCAGGGAGATAGCTATGTTGAGGTCTTGAGAATAGACACCAGCACCTAAACCCTCGTCTGTCTTCGACCCATTAGTGAAGATGCGCAGGGGATCAGCCAGCGTCTGATTATAAGATATCCAGTCCAGTCTGGAAGGGATGCTCGTGGAGAGTTTCTTCTCGAAGATAAAGGGTGATTTGTTAGCTATTGTCTTTTTGGCAACACTGGTTTAAACAGCTGACGCACGTTTCGTGTTTTGTTTCACTGTCAAACATCTTCAGTTTGGTCTATAATTTAACCATGAATCGTCTTATAAACGAACAACGCTTGCAAATTATTGAATTTTACTATCAAAATGCGTGCGCTGTTAAGAAAGAGAGAGAGAGAAAGATTTTGGAGTGAATATAAGCCAGAAGCATTGCAAGAGCTACCAAAGCATCCAGAAAAAGTTTGGTCACAGTTTGGTGCGGTTTATGGGCTGATGGCATCATTGGACCGTACTTCTTCAAAGACGATGCGAATCGTAACGTAACTGTGAATGGTGAGCTTTACCGTGAGATGACATCCAACTTCTTTTTGTCTAAAATGCAAGAGCTTGACTTGCATGACATGTGGTTTCAACAAGACGGTCCCACATGCCACACAGCACGCGTAACAATGGCGTTCGGTGAACATTTTATTTCACGTTCGGGACCGGTCAATTGGCCGCCTAGATCGTGCGATTTAACGCCTTTAGACTATTTGTTGTGGGGCTATGTTAAAGCTCATGTCTATACAGACAAGCCCGCTTCAATTGACGCATTGGAAGACAACATTGAAGCATTTATTCGTGAGATACCGGCCGAAATGTTGGAAAGAGTATGCCAAAATTGGACTTAGCGGATGGACCATTTGAGGCGCAGTCAAGGTCAACATTCGCATGAAATAATGGAAATTGATGGACCGTACTATCGATTCAAATAAAGATTGCATGCATTTTCTGAATTTTATGTATTTTTTTTTTTTTTTTTTAAACTTTCCTATAGCTTTTAAAAAATCACCATTTATATCAGCGGAGCCTTGAGAAGTACTCCGTCTGATGCATTTAACATACTCCTCCACTGGACCTAATTTTTTGACGAAAAAGCAGCCAGAACCGTCCTGCGAATCACATCGATTGTTGACTGAACTCGGCATCTGCCACTCAACTCAACTAACTGAGTTCAACATCGTTCAACAATGTCACCGATCGACTACTATTCCAAGCCATCAACGAGGAAAACTGTCAGCTTGCCTTTAAGATCAGATTGAATGTCTGAGAGTCAGAGGCTGGGCGATCCCTCACACAGATGGATCAGAGAGAACTGTCTCAGATGTTCGATGAATTATTCTTTCACTAAGCGATAACAAATCGCCAGGTTTTGACGGGATAAGAGCCCGGGATATAAAAAGACACTGGGACATATTCACCCCAATATTATGCAAATTTGTTAACCTTAGCATAAATCAAGCAAAAATTCCTTCAACTCTGAAAACAGCAGTAGTCCGACCCATATATAAAGGAGGTACCAAAAGTGAGCTCAACATATACAGGCCGATTTCAATACTGCCGATAGTTGAAATGTGAATTGAAGAGGTTGTAACAAATAGGCTTCAAGACTTTATAGCTAAAAGCTCGATCATACACAAAAACCAGTACGGCTTTCAGAAAAATAAAAGTACTGGTAAGCTCTTAGGTGAATTTACCAACTGTATCAACGAAGGCCTAAACAAAAGCTACCATGTACTAGTGCTGTTCGTGTATTTCAGCAAGGCTTTTGACACACTGAACAATGATAAGCTAATAGAAACATTGGAAAGAATTGGCATAAGAGGTCTGATGGCAGATTGGCTAAAAGAATACCTAAGTAATAGACAATTCTGTGTCAAAATCAACCAGACGTATAGCCAAAAGGAACGCGTACAATATGGAGTCCCTCAAGGATCAAAATTGGGCCCGATCCTATTTATTTTATACACCAACGAGCTGCTAAGGGTTTTCAGATCTTTGAACACAGCAACAGCAATTATGCAGGAGGAGTTTGATAATGCGGTTAAATGGTGTCATGATCACGGTCTAACGATCAACGCATTAAAAACAAAGATGATGCACATACGAAATCCGCAGTTTAAAGCTACTAATCAACAAATTAATTTTAGAAATGATTCCTGTAGTAGCTCATTGAGCTGCCCGATTGAGATAGTGAAGACATACAAATATCTGGGAGTCACCATCGACAGCAATTTTCTGTGGGACACGCATATCGATGAGTTACGCTTGAGCCTTAAAAAAGCTCTATATGCCCTTACCCATCTAAAGTTCTATGCCACAAAGTCTGTATTGAGACAAGTATACTATGCCCTAGTGGAATCGAAATTGAGGTATGGAATCCTTGCATGGGGCAACGCATCTGCAACACACATAAATAAGCTGAAGAAACTGCAAAACACTGCATTAAAAAAGATAAGTGTAGATAATCGGCGAAATGTATTTCAACAGGAAAGGGTTAAGGTTCTTCCAGTAGATGAAATCTTTAAGATGACCCTAATACTGGAGTACTATGACGACAATAGATTCATCACACCAATTCAACATGGGATCAACACAAGAAGACGGGCACAAGGTATGCCTCAAGAGCCTCGATTCTGCAACAACTACGGGAGAAGACAGCTGAATTGTAGTGTACCAGAAGTCCTCAATACACTTCCACAAGAGCTAAAAAACATCACAAACTTAACAACTAGAAAAAAAAACATAAAGCAATTTTTTCTATTTAAATCTAATCTTAATATTTAAAAACCAATTAACTTATCCATGAATTGTTTTCAAATAATGAAATGTTTGAGATTCATTTAAACTAAGCTTGCTTCCTAAAGTTAATTATACAAATTTGAAAATCGATCTTCTGCAGAAAAGCCTTTATAAGGCTTCGCGGAAACATATATCTATTGTAAAATATTCTCAGAAAATAAAAAAAAGACGGATGAATGACGGCAGTCTATTCCAAAGACCTCAAAATTCCCCTTGGAGCTAGTAGGCAGTCGGTGTCGTTGGGGAGAAAGTTGAATTCGCTTGGAATGAAAGGAGAGTTTGGACCACAGTCGGAGCGCTTTGATTCTCAGGTCTGTGCTAACAGCCACCTGTTTACTGAAGGTTTCCAGTGGTGGAAGATGGAGGAGTATATTGAGTGCTCCTGATCGAGTAGCGTGCAGTTGACAGCTGTGTTTAGTGCTGTCCACCAAACCGAGACCCCATGCAGAAGTGTCGGTCTGACAATTGAGACGAAGCACCAATTTGGGATGCGTGGTTGTAATCCCCATTTGCAGCCTATGGCTTCTTTTACAGCTGAACAGGGCAGGTGATGCCTTCTCCTGGATATTGAGTTCACAGCTTGCTGTCGATGATGAGACTCAGAAAAATGGCGGTTAGTTGTAAAGTGATGCCGCACAGCGTGAGGGATTTGGTCCCTTCTGGTGAATAGTACGAGATCCGTTTTCTGGGGGTTAACACTGAGACCGCATGCTTCCAGCTTATTGAGGGCATTCTGCATTATGTCTCTTAAGGTAGAGTAGCTATGGCAACAACTTTACATCCGGCCCCTTCCAGTATTAGTAGCAGCTCATTAACTGCTACGTTCCAGAGAAGGGGCGAGAGTACACCACCTTGCGTGGTTCCTCCACTAACTCCTCTGCGGATCGGAGCATCTCCCAAAATGGTGAGTAGCTGATGGATGCAAGCCACTAAGGACTTTCCGATCCCAAGGCAAGAGAGATTGCATTTGGTTCGCACCTTCTCTGTGAAGAAATGCCAGATGGGGTATGGAGAGATTTTTCAATTGTTCCTATTAAGGAGTGTAGGGGCTGTCTCTACAGACTTGCCCTTATTGTAGGCATTCTGCGCGGCTGAGGGTCTATATTGATTTATTAGTTTCTTCAGGGTCTTCAGGAGAAAAGAAGAGAGGCTGGTAGGTCTAAGGTCCTTCTGTTTGACATGAGCTTTTGGGATAAAAACTACTTTTACCCTATTCCAAGAGTTGGGCGCATGGCCTAGAATCTCTGAAGATGTTAAGAAGCCATGGCACGATAAGGTCCGCTGGTTTTTGCAGTTCCGCAGGGAGGATGCCGTCAGGTCCCGCTGACTTAAAGGGCTTAAGGCTCATCAGTGCCCACATGACAGTCGTGTGTCGGATGTTAATGGACTTACAGGGGGGATAAGAACTACTTAGTTAGACTGTTTTATTTCGACAAAGGTGAACGGGTACGATATTTATTGCTTTAACTTAGTCTCTATGGTCAGCTACAGAAGGCGTCTTCCAAATTGACATTAAAAAGAAAAATTACCGTAAACACATACAGTGCTGCACAAAAGTTTGCGTACAGGCGAACAAAACTCTTTCATTAAACACTGTGAATGCAGCGGTAGTTAGTTTCATCGCAAAGATTGCTTGTTTATTCGGACATTGACATTGTTGAGGAACAATGGATCGCTTTGGGTGTGATAGACAGGTCGAACCAAGCCCTGATAGGCCGACCATCGAAGCTTCCTGCAAGAGATAAGCGTGTCGTCAAGCTGAAGTTTTGCCTAAAGCATCCAGAAATAATAGTTTCACAGCCAGGCAGAATTGTAAAGGAGTTCAGGTCATGGACAGCCAGGAGAAAAACTGTTGGTCAACAAGTTCAATCGACAGAAAGAGGTAGCACTCTCAAAGGTTCATGTTAAGTCAGCATACGTTTCTGAGTCTAACTGCCAGTTGAGGGTAAGCAGACTACAAAACGAGCCCATAACACAAAGAAGTTTATCGAAAGAAGTGAAGTCCGGTGGAGGAAGTGTTATGCCGTGGGGCGTTACGGCGTCATAAGGATCAAGAAGTTCTCTTTTGAACGCAGACAGACGACCCGCTCCGACCAGAAACCATCTTCTGCTCAGTCGAAAGATATTTCCCATTCACCATCCACAGCAATCAAAAGAAGCCCTCCCTCGTATTGTTGCTCCAGAAACTGTGAATGAACGGGAACTGAACGATCCTTTTGTAAACAAGGAAGTATTCCTCCCATCCAGCCACACTCTATACCGCATCTCTTTCGAAAATTGTTTGTCATAAACGCAAGCTTCAATTTCCTTTTGGAAATCCACACTCACGTGCAGTCTCAGTCACTCTTTTTGTGGCAAAGGCTTTTCACGAACAACAATGAGAAACAAACACAACTGACATCCACAATGGAATACCTGGATGCTTGCTGGAGCAACAGCCGTCAGCTCATCAGCAGAGACAAAGCCCCATTTCTAGGGAAAATTCATTATTTTTGTGGTGTGCGAGTGCGTACTCTGCAAACTTGCACTAATATGCCATCATTCCTCATTCATAGCGTTGCATCCTGGCCTTGCCATCCGACATCCTTCGACAGGATTGTTGAAGTTGTTTGTTTGGCTGGAATTTGAGAAGTCCCACCCCACACATCACCCCATGGGGAGAGCAGTGTCTTAATGTCAGACACCAGCCCAGTTGGACAACTGTCAGGCAGTGGGTCACTGATATCTCTGATGATGACAACCACACAAAGAACTGTGAATATTCATCGAGTGATGGAGCAGTCTCCTCGGCCCCTGCTCCCAAAGCCCTCCCCTTGCCCACCGCGCATAGCAATCGGATGCATTTTGGGGGCCGCACATGAATGGCACGAGTCAAATGGAAGGAGCACCAGGACACGAAATTGAGTAGCGATTTCAATCTCAATCAAGCGTATCCCATTAGACAGATTGCTATCCGATGACGTGGCTCAGTTGACAAAGGACGTGGCATCAAAGATGCGATTCATCTGCGAGGTCTGCGAGGTCTGCGAGGTCTGCGAGGACTATCCGCATTCAGATGCGCAGATGCACAAATGCACAGATCCACAGATCCAATCAATTGAATGGGCCTTGGCTTGGCTGATGCTGCTGCCGACTGCCATGGTCTGCCATGGTCTCAACGGTGTGGTGGCGGTAATCAATCAAAAAAGAAATCGCTGCAATTCCTTGGACAGATGGATAACTGTCATGTATCTTCCCCTCCCCGCACACACTCACAGATCCGAGCAATGAATCAAGCAACCAAAGCCAGAGCTTCGATGTGCGGAGCGTGAAGATGCTCGTCATCCACTGGGATCCGATCAATTGCGTCCCGCTGACAACGCTGGGCCACCTGTCGACTGTGCGCGGGGGCGGTGGCAGGGCCCGACCCGTCCATCTGGTCGTAGAGCACGGTGAATTAGCGTTAATTTGAGATTCCAATGGAGCTGTTCGGATGACAGATGCCTGGTATTACTTTTGATGTTTCGTGCGTCGTCGACGGTGATGGGCTGGATGTGTGCTGAATGAAAGGGATTAGCTTTAATACGCCATTGAAGGAGGACGCGCTTGAGCACATGCTTGTTCAGTGGGAAAAGTGCGGGTAATTATCCCTTCCGTTGGATGAGAGATTACGCGAATTAATTATGTAGAAGGCGTTGTTGTACCCGGCGTCGTTGCGGCGTTGTCTAACATCGGCTGAATAAGTGATAATGTTTTGCTGCCAACTGACAAAAAAGGCGATTATGAGAGAGTTTACGTGGTCAATTGGGTAATTGAATCTGAATTAAATCGCTTCATTAGTCTCAAAGGATGTGAATGGGTGGAGTGGCAGTGGAGACCTGCACGCGGTGTAGGCTGAGGGAGATGAATGAGTGTTTTGTGTTCGTTGGGCGCCATTTGAATTTTCACCTTTCATCATCTCCCGAGCTTTGTTGGGGAAAAAAGCAGGAAATGTCGGACATTGGGCGCCATTTTTTTTTTTTAAAGTACTCTCCATTCAAAAAAAAAACTTTCATTACACACTGTACTGCAACGGTAGTGAGTTTCATCGCAAAGCTTGCGTCTTTATTCGGACATTGACTTTGTGGAGGAACAATAGAGCGCTTTGAGTATGATGGACAGGTCGAATCAAAGCCAAGATAGGCCATGTCGCCAGACTCCCGGTGTAACGTTATCTTCTCCGACGAATCAAAAATAAAGCGTACTTGAGTCTGACCACCGTTTGAGGGTCAGGAGGCAGTAAGTCTCCCCACACACACATCACCCCTTGGAGAGAGCAGTGTCTTAATGTCAAACACCAGCCCAAACGAGCCCATAACACAAAGAATTTCATCGAAACAGTGAAGTATGGTGGTGGAAGTGTTATGGCGTCATCAGGTGCCGGAAAGATGGAACGACTAGAAGGAATGATGAACCAGTTCGCGTACATATTCTTAAACGAAATTTCAAAGCAAGTGCTGGAGTGTTGGGGACTACCATCGGTTATTATTTCCAGCAAGATAATTACCAGACGATTCCTCTCAGTCAGCTAGTTAAGCGGCTCTAAGCCAAGGGTTTGAACGAAAAATTCTAAATGTCTGTAATTTTATTTTGTCAATTCTATGAAATAATCAGGGCTGACTGTTCAATGGTCAGATAAAACAATCAGATAGACGTAAGTGCACTTCCAATAGTCGTTTAGCAGCTATTCGAGAAATATAACATCTAAGTTCCATTAATCCTATCTGACTGTTTTCTTAATTCGTGCGGTTTGCTAAGAGATGGCGTCACTTGTATTATTCCATTGATACATGCGCTGGAAAGCTACTGTCATTGTACATCATTTCATTCATTTGAAGCGTATGATTGGAACTAATTTATTCATTAGTTAGCAATCAGACTGTTTTTCAATTGCAAATGGCAATTGAATCGGCCCTCAGTGACATAAATAACAAATCTACATACTCAGACACAATACTTCCAAACATGATGACAAACATAATGGAAGTGTCAGAGATGAAGTATGATAGAGATGCCCAACTTCACAGCGGATAGACCCCTAGTCCATCGACGAATTTCAGAGGTTTTTCGACAGTTTTTCATGAATTTTTGACACTTATTCACGAAATAACGTAAATGCCGCTCTCTGATTGGTCTATTTGGCTTTAGAAAGCAATATAAAAAATGGTTGTCAAACATTTTAAGGGACAAGAGAGGTAGAAGTTGGGCTCCCTATCATACTTCATTTCTGGGGTGTGTGTTGCTCGCTTTAAAATGACTTGAAGAGAACAAGTTCTCATGTGCAATTTCGTGCATATTTATTTACAACACAAGACTCCATACCAAACGTCTGTCTTGAAACAAACTTCACCGCAAAAATTTGCGCTATCAAATTCCCATGAAATCTATAGACTTGTGTTTGACTACGTATAAAGGCAAAGCCCAGCCAAATACACGGAAGAGTTAGCGCAACAATATACCATTATGTTGTTGCTGGTATATTGTTGCAATATACCAGCAACAATATACCAAACTTGAGTGAACTTATATAAGCTTTTCATGCATCGATAAAATTTAGTGGTAAAGGTGTGCCGCTGAATTATATCGACACATGCCCATAGTTCTCCGGGTCGACTTTGTTGCCCTTCTTCAGCTGCTCGGCAACGGGACGCGGCAGCATCTCCAGCAGCAGTGCCTCAGCATTTTTCTTCTCCTCCTGCAGTTGACACCGACCACCAACGCCTCCAAGTTGTTAGCGTACATCTCCATCATTGACATCATCTTGTCGCAGATGTTCGGTTTCATCTCCTTCCGCAGTGCCGCAGCTCCGTGCGAATCATCTTGAAGTGCGGCAGTTGGCTTTGGCTGAAGTCTGAAACCTTGTTCAATAGGACTTTACCTTTAAAAGGCTAGTTTTTTTCCAAATTGCATCATTCTACGCGGACTTTTGTGGAGCACTGTACACAAGCTATTTTTCGGCGATCATCACTCGTTGCTGAAGGAAGTTTGTGCCCACTTTGAGTACAGGTTGTTTGAAAGGAGCCAGTCTCCGAAATTCGTGTAAGCAAGAGGTTAGGTTAACCGCAGTTTTTTTTAGGTAAGAGTAGTCTGATCGGTCATTTTGTAGGCAAACGTGTTTGGTCGGTATATTTTGGACGAGAAACTGTCAAGCGACTCGGATTCAAGAAACGGAGAAGGAGAATCTCCGAGAAAAAAGAAGAGAGGAATAGGGAATATATAGTTGTACTCAAAGGAAGTCATCCTCTAGGTGGGGAGCCATACAAAAGCCTTCCGTCTCAAAGACTTATAAAGCCTAGGTTAAATACACGGCGCAACTGATCTTGTAAGCTGCACAAGAAACTTCGACTTTGAACAAAAACACGAACTACTTCAGAGCGTGCGCTACTGGGCGACCAAAGAATGAGCTGGACACATTTTTAGTGGGACTCACACATCGTCCCGTGTTTCGAAGACGATCAAATAACAACAACCCGTCAAATCGTGACAACGCCTTCTGCTATGACGTCTTGCTGGTGAATGAAAAGAATACAGCTTGCAGGCAATCTTCCTCCATTCTGTGCACTGTGTCAAGTGAAGCTATTTTTCGGCGACCATCACTCGTTGCTGAAGAAAGACTGCCTTTAGACATCTCACGCGTGGAAATTCTGTTGCCTGCCAGTGCATTTGTAACAATTACTGAGCATATCCGATTCGTCCCACTGAAAGAGTCGCAAGAGTCGTATTTGTGCTATTCATGAGCTATTCCGCAGGAAGTACCCTGAGCATGCAAGCTTCGTGATGTGTGATTTCTACCGAAATTGGTTCCATACAAACTGCTCATATCGATTTGGACGGCCACAAGTTGACATTTGTTCTACATGCGAGGAGCTGTGCAACGGTGAGTGATGGTGTTAAGCGTACAGCGACCGCAGTTACCATTGTACACCTCAGACGTGCCACAAAATTATACCAAAAACAGCAGAAAGTAAAAGCCTTGTGTCGTGAAATGAGCACTCGTTTTCGATAACATGCTCAATCTGCCAAAAACCTCGAAAACTATGGCTTTACGTCATTTCCGCTGCAGACCAACAATGCTGAATTTTATACATACCATGAGGCTTAGCTTCACAAGCGGGAACCAAAGGATGTGCGCAGCTTGTTATTCATTCAGGAGCTCCACATACTCACTGACGCTTGTGGAAGGCAAAACAGACTTCATAAGGTTCTTCCTGCTCCTATTTTCATTGGGCCGCTTTAAGAAGATATGGCAATACTTTTCTGTACGAGGTCACTCGTTCTTACAGTGCGATCGAAATATTGGGACAGCTAAACGGCTTTCGCCGGCACATTCAAGTTCTGACTTCGAAGCGAAGGATATTTTTCATCAATTTTCTGAGCAGCCCTTTGAAGCTGGAGATTCTATGCTTTTGTCAGCGTCCTTGCGTTGGGCGCCGCTTTAACTTCCTCCTTTCTCCACCCATCCAGCGATCCTTAGAGCCCCTGGCTTGCTCCTTCATCGTCTTATCTGCAAATTCTCCATCCCTGAAATAAAATTCTGTCCATCCATGAAGCCCCACACTCTAAGTCACATCACGTCAGATGCCAAGTAATGCCCGGACAAGTGTAACTAAGCTGTTCACGCTCGCTTTGCCCTCCGCCGCCAACTGTAAATATTCCCCAGAGCATATACCGATCGTCCTCAATTAATTCCCGTCACCAGGACATTAACAACGTCCCATCGAAAGTCGCGAAATGTTCGATCTCCCTTCCATCCATCCACCACCTCTAGTGGGCCACATTCAAGGCAACTCTTCAACCCAACCTCACACACTCATCCCCCCAGCCGCTGGTAGCTCTCCGAACAAAACAACGCCGTGAAATCCCTAAGAAGACGCCGCCGCCTCGCCGCCGAGTGCACCCTACACTCTTCGTGCTCGCACTTTTCCAGCTTCATCGCACCGAACCTTAAACTACAGTCTCAGGAAGTTTAAGTCCCCAGCCGCCTTATGCTGGCCAACTCCTAGCGAGGCAATAAATTTCGCCGATGCTTCTGTTTTCACATTTTTTCGGTTTCCTTCGGGTATCTTTGCCTGTGTACGCGCGTCTGTTGTGTTTATGTTTGTTTATCGATTGGGTCGGGCTGGGAGGTCCTTGCGCCTTGCCTTAACCACAATGATTCCCGGCGAGGTTTATGCAAATATTTGCGGCAAACAAGCGTTACTTGCGCACACTGGTGTGGTTCCTGTATTTGTACTTCCGACACGCCATTGATGAGCCAAAGCTTCCTCGGATGAGCTCGAATCCCGACACGGGATCTGTTTCATTCTGAAATGTAGTCATTCACTGATTGATTTTTCTGCTTGATACACCGCCCACCCCCTACCGCTCAAGCCGTGCGTCGATGTAATCGCTATTGTTGTCGAATTACACTTCATCCAGCCGCTTCCACGAATCCATTCAGTTTCGGCAAACAGCGAAAAAATCTGAAATCCGGAAAAAGCATGGATAACCAGATAATTTCACAGCACCTCTGTTAAGCCAACCACCCATTCGATGACAGACGTCGACGACAACGTATGCCTGCGTTTCGATCACGATTGCATTGCGAAATCCATGCGGAACTGAGAAAAAAATTCGAGAAAATTCAATTCCCTCCTGCCGGGCGAGCACCCTTGTGGCGTAAGGATTCGCGCAGTGCTCCCATTGTTCGCGGAATTTAATCGTTTACAGTTTTGTTTGATTTGCCGCCATTGTTTGGTGAGCCCCACCGCATCGATCGCTTCGTCAGCGTCTCTAACCGTATGCATGTGTGTGTGAAATTGGGGGTCCTTCAACAAATGAAAAAAAAAAAGTCATCGTTCAGATAAATAAAAACGTTCACATCTCTTTGTCGGTATCGCTACTCCTCTTGATGTTGCTGTTGACAGTTGACTGAATGTCGAGCGTACAACGAGTCCTTTTATCTTCGCCGTCGCTCCTGCTCACAGTCGGGTATCCACTTGCGAAGAAATTAAATAAATATGACGACAAAAGAATGAAACTGTTGCTCGAACTCTCTCACTCCAAGCCCTCGCCCCCTCCTTCCCACTCACACCCAGAACGGGACGTCGTGAGAGGGAAAAAAACGAAGAATTAATCATGCCCAGCGAGCATATTCGCTGATGGTTCTGATGGCATTTCGCTGCATCGACATTGTGGCAACGGCGAACCGCCCACTCAACGCAGAGAAAACGCAGATTTTCAAACAAATAATAACTTCCGGCTACACGCAAAAACGGAATCACTCTCTCTCTCTCAGTCTCTCCATAGAACACTCATCCATTCATGCTTTTGCACAGCACCGCGAACTGGGTCAGGATACGCGATGTGGCTCAGAGTGTTCGCCTTCACTCTGAACAGTCTACAGCTGCACCTAGGAGTACGGAGCTGCACCTGCCAGTGCTGTTATTTTTTTTTTTTTTGAAGGATTCAAATGTGTGTCGTATGGGTTTGCCCGAGTGCCGACTCAGCCTTGAGCATTTGACGGGGGGCGAGGCACAGGCTGTGCTTATACAAAATTAGCGTGTCTGTCACAAAGGAGAGGCAATCTCAGACGTGAGATGGGTTTTTGGTGGGCTGTTTGTTTGTTTGGAGTTCATATCGTGTGAAAAATGCTGACGGGAAGGTTGGTTGGGTCGGTCTTCAATTTGGGCGGATGTTTGTGTTGGGCAATCAGCGGAGGGTCATTAAGCGGGCGTCAATGTCATTGTTCTTCTTCAGTTTGGTGGTGTTTAACTTGACTCTGATGAGCGTTGAGTGGTGGCAGATGTTGAGCGCTTGTGGGACAAAAGGTGAGCTCTTTGGTTGTTGTCCTGATTATGACGACCTTTTCGACGGCATTTTCTGTCCCAAGTCTCTTTTGCAACAAAAAGTTTTCTTAAAACAACTGGTAAGAGGATGAATATAATAGGGCCTAGACCAGAACCTTGAGAATCGCCATCTAAAGGTCGTGTGTCAGTCTCTTTTAAGAAGGTTAATATGAAAAAACAGTTGTGTCCTTGGAGGTTGGTTGGGTAGGGAAGTGCGTTGCTAGTGAGTTTACCAGCACACCAAAACCATGTTAGTCCATTGTGATACCCAAAGTCAGACGACTACCTCCGATAGACGGCTCCAGAGATAGTGCCGTTCATTTGGTCCCAAAGACAAATGGCGACAAGACCAAATGAAAACCAGACAAAACCCATTAAATTTGCTTTCACGAGGACTTGAACCGGGGTCCCCCACTAGCCAAGGCACTTAACCAACTCTGCAGCATCCAGTCGTCTGTGTCCTACTAAATTGACACCTAAAGGCATAAAAAGAAGAGGGTCTAGAGCAGAACCTTGTGGATCGTGGTTCGAAAAGCTATATTTTCCCTGAGTCTCAACGTCTAAAACGACTCGAAACCAACAGCCGATTTCCATTTTAAAGTCTTCATCAAAACGTAACCTAAAGGGGATCCACTGACGGACATCTACTGACACTCAAAATCCACACACACCTGAAACACTGACGGACATCCACTGAGCCGACTCAAAAACGGATAAACAGATACGGACAAAGAGTGGAACCTTGTGAATTTCCATTCAAAAGCCGAATCTGTCCGCCTCTCAAGACGACTATCCTAAAAGAGGTGCAGTCAGTCGGCTCATAAAGAGATAAACAGTGCCGGACAAAGAGTGGAGCCTTTTGGAATTCCATTCAAAATTCGTATTTATTCCTCCTTCAATAGACTGAACATCAAGAGACGTCATTCTGCTTCGCAGAAGGCTAACAAGGATCGCCAGGTTTGCTCTTCCAAGAGGCTTCACGTGATCGCTCGTGGGCTACTTAATCGACTCCCAGAGGAAAAAACCAACGGCCCTAGATCCGCTTTCAAAAGCCGTACGCACACCGCTTTCAGGAGGCGGGACGAATTAAAAAGAAGGATCGTTAGAGCGCCCGCCTGTGGATTGTTATCAAAAAGCCTTATTTTCTCCTCTTCTTAACATCAAAAGGTCAGCGCTTAGCTGCCGAATCATTTCGGAGAACGTTGAATGCATAGAAATGGACCATAAGTAGAACCCTGTGGATCAGCATTCAAAAATCATCTTACAGGGCGCTTCACCTCAACTGGTCCACGTTGTGCTACTTAATCGACTCTTCTCCTCTCATCTCAACTCAACTTTGGCGGACCAAAGGACACCAATGGGGTCGCGGGGGCCTGAGAAATCTTCAGGCCGTTTGACCCTCCGTCATCAGCTCTAACCCGTCAAAATTTATGCAGTTTGTGGACTTCGTTAAACCACCTAGACCGCGATCGGACAAATGTCCCTCTATACCTTCGGCCCGTGCTGTGTCTTGACCCCGGACACTTAAGGGTTTTAACTTGTGCTTGCGCAAATTATAAAAAAGACACGCCTCGGAGGAACCGGGCCGTCGTGACCAACCTGATAGCTCCACATTGAGTGAGTGTGTTTCTCTCCACTCCCACACCAGCACCTTGAGGATACCCAGGGAGCCCAATTTTGTGCCACTGACAATGCGAAATGTGCTCCAGAATATCCAGCAAGTCCACTTCTCACTGTGTCACTGTATCCAGTGCCACTGTTCCATAGAAAATTTCCGAACTCTCAGCAAAATTACAAACCGTTCAGCATTGCTTGCCTCCGGGGTGACCCAAATCTCCGCCATCACTCCCAAAATTCACTCGAATTCGAGCATGACATCGCTGGTCCCTCGGGAAGTGACTCATCGTGTGTTCAAAATCAGGTCAATGCCAAACATCACGGCCTGACGGGCTCATCGTTCAGCGGAATTTATGCACAAGCGGTTCCTCCAACCCAATGTTCAACTCTCTTTCTCTCTGTCCGATGTGCATAGTCCCAACGCCGGTATCAGCTCGTAACCGCTTCCTCTGAAAAATTGTCCACTGTCAACGCGAACTTCCATTCCCCAGTGTGCGCGCAACCTTCCCACCCCGTTACGCTTGGAAGGCCGAAACCGATTTCATTCCCCCGGTTGACGGCTGTCTTCATCATCGCCATGATCGATTTCCTTAAAGCGCCCTCGATGAACCAGGCACGAGCTCTCTGCGCCCGAAACCCACAACCATCGGCCCACGTGCTGCCCACACCGTAGCCGAAAATGTATTTCAAAATACGTATTTCTTCACGATAGCGATCCGTCGTCCGCTGTACACGTTGCACAAAAATGCACTCCACACACAGCCAAAGGGCTGTCGCTTCCCTCAAAAATAAAATCGAGTATAAGGCTGTTGAGTGCGATTATGCCCGCCGGATGCAAGCGAAGCGGGGCTGGTTGATTTCGTTCGTCAGTCCCCAGGGGTGGTTTCCCGAACCTGAGCCCCGCCACACATTCGATATGGATGCTGACGCTGATGATCCGCCACCATAAAATCCGCCACAATAGGTGGCGGATTTTATTGCTGCCAACAAAGCGAAAACGGAACACAAGAGGAATCGAGAAAAGGACATCAATGCGGGGACCAGACCGGCAACTGAATCTCATTCGGCAGCGGATATGAGATGATGACGATGACGGAAACAACAGTTAAAGCCACAAAATAAACATCAGCAGACCAAGAAAATGCTGCTGCTGGTCGCCGCCTGGATTGGTTGCCAAAGCAAACAACAGGTGACTTCTGGTTTCCTCCTCGATTCGCATTCGAATGCGGATTCTTTCTTCATCGTCATCGTCATGGACCGGGAACCGGAGAGTTAGGAGAGAGTGGAGTGTATTATTTATCCTTTATGCTCGGCGATTTCAAAGTGGAGGGACGATGCAATTTCCTGTCTGTTTGCGTTACGAAAATGGTTACCTTGCCTTTGCCGAGCAAAATTGATGAGCTCCATTTGTCAGCGCTGGGCGGGGGTGGGTGGGTGCTGTGTGCGTTTGCACTGTAATGCATATAGATATTTTTTTTTTGATTAAACTGTAAATCGGTGATATTGACAGGTCATGTATTTAATGTCTGCCAGCGGCGAAGAGCTTGTTTGTTGCTGATGCTGCTGTCGCTGGTAATTTGATAGCGTTCTTTTTATGACGGCTTTGTTCTCCGGAACGCACTGTCATAAAGTCGCTGCGTCGCTGTTTAGATGGCGCAAATGAGATGGGGACCATTTTTTGCTGTTGCTCCTCCGGTGGGTTTTTGTCGGTTTTACTGGCGACGATATTACCGCAGTAAAATTCCATTAAGTAGCGCTCGGGGACTAATTGGATGTCGGTCCTTGTGCGGAGGTCTAATTTGTCATCTCTAGGTGCGAGAGATGTTTATGCTCTGAGATTGGGGAGTGCTGGGAGTATGGTACGAGTTAAAGTGAATCACTGTCCACGCGGCGATGCGGAATCTTTGATGGGTGTCACAAAAGTGTGCTTCAGAGACGGGATTTAGAGACGTAATGGAAACGAAGGGAGTGTTTGTCAGTCCCTCCACTCTCCAAAGTTCATCGCCATTAAATAGCGAACGACGCGCAGAAATCAAACTTCAAATATGCCATCTGTCGCACCCACACCCCAGTCCCATGCCGACATATGTCGCTGTTCATTTCATTGAAATGCCAAGGTGTCCTTTCCGAATTAATTTGACTCATCCTCGGCAGCCCATCCGTTCCATATGTTCGAACCCATCTAAGATTACCTACGACCGAAGGATGAATGTCCGGGATGACTCCGAAGACGTGACCACAACCAGATACAAAGCAAACCAGAAGAATTCATTTTATTGAAGATGCTCAGCTCCCGACCCGGCCACATTCGGTCTCAGATGTGGTCATAAAACTAAACCCTTTCCCCGACTGTGCGGACGGATAGAGGAGAAAAAAACATCAAGGCATAGGCGCAGTATTTATGAATTCTCATAAAACTTCCTCGTCAGCAACAAGTCCTACCTTTCTGCTCATCGAAAGTTGACCAATTCTGTTGACCATTTGGCCTCCCACTCATTGTGGTTGGGCACGAAGGAAGGTGGAGGGGAGGGGGAGGTGTGGTTGGCAAAGGACTAATTCAATTTATATTCATTGACGGGTGACATAAATAACATTGAATGCGGAGCATACTTCAGGACTATCAGGCACATCCATTCAGCTGACCATACAAATATTGTGACAAGCTATCATTCGGCGAGAGGTCGACAGTGGGGGCGGAATGGCCGAAACTAATTAATTTTGACGCTTTTTTGGTAGGAGTCCACTTGTGGATGTGGATGAGCGCACATGTGTTCCAGTCGATTTAGGGTCGTGGGGGTAATTCAACGTTTTCCCGTGTGTCCTTGGCTTGATGAACGTCGTTTTGTTTTACTTTTTGTAGAGTAAATTGTGCATGACATTGACGAAGGAGGATAGAGAGTGAATTTGTATTTGTCACTTTAGACATTCCGGAGAAGGTGTAGCCTTTGCTTAGACGTTACCAAACATATCGTAGACTTTTTTAGCATTTGACACAAACAGGATAACCTGATTTGATTACAAAAGTGACCAGAATGGAAATAAACCGATGTTCATATAAGAGGTATCATGTCTATATAATCGATGCAATCGAAACAGCTGGGAATAGGCCCAATAATAACGAGATTAATTGAATTGAACATGTGTCGCGATAAAATTACACTGTCATATAATCGAGACCATCCATAATCCGGGATAGTCGAAACCAAAATGGCAAAAATATAGATTGAAGAAAGGAGTTAAGATTTATTTTTGTCAGAGAGTATGAATATGAAGAAATCGGGATCATTCTAATCCATGTACATATAATCGAATACCGGTCCATATAATCGAAACAATGCAGTGAAAACTTCGAAAATAGGATATTCCTCAGAGCAATGATATAAATAGTGTTTTGTTTGCTGCCGCAATCTACGGCGTCTGTATATATGTGAAGAGTGGTTCATATAATCGAGACCATCCAGGATTAGTCGAAACCAAAATGCCAAAAATATAGAATGAAGAAAGTGGTTAAGATTTCTTTTTGTCGAAGAGTATGAATATGAAGAAATCGGGATCATTCTAATCCATGTACATACAATCGGACACCGGTCCATATAATCGAAACAATGCAGTGAAAACTTCGAAAATAGGATATTCCTCAGAGCAATGATATAAATTGTGTTTTGTTTGCTGCCGCAATCTGCGACGTCCATATATACATGAAGAGTGGTTCATATAATCGAGACCATCCATAATTCAGGCATAATAAAGTGTAGTATTTTTGCAAAATAAAGTGCGAACATCAAGAAAGTGCTATCAACATTACTTTTTGAACGCATGTCTAGATAATCGAAAAAATGCCATCTGTCGCAAATCGATGTTTTTGTCCATATAATCCTACAGTATAATTCGGTTATAACGACCACTCATAGCAGACGAATTTCCCGTCGTTACTAAGGAACGAAAAAGACATTGTTCATTATCGAAAAGGAATAAAAACCAAACTTTAGCTGTTAACCTCGTCGTTATAACCGAAATGTAGTGACAACCGTCACTATTAGCCAATTCTACTGTATGTTAAAATAATCGACAAATATATACATACGTAATCAAATCGGCAACAGAGCCCTAGTAGAATATTGGGGAAACGAACTGTTCACTTCGATACTACCAATGGTCCATATAACTGATACCACAGGAAAATATTAATGCAGGTATCTTTAGAATCAACTGCCACCGTAGCTGTCTTAAAGAAAAGTGAATACTACGATGACTGTAGTCCGGGAAATCGAGACCATGTTCACATAGTTGTCCACATAATCGAACATTGGTTCATAGAATCGAACATAGATTCACTTAACAAGATTTTTTGAATGCTCTGGACATATTGTGCTTTTTAACTCAAATAACTTTGCATCCGCTGATTCAAATAGACAAGTGTCCAAATACAGACGTCGTCTAGATGCCTCAATGTCCAAATGTCCGGAAACCAGAGGGAAACAGCTCTATAGTTGCTTTGAATCTCGACGGTGGACTTTTTCAAGTGCATGCCGTTGCCATTCTCTGTCCTGAAACTCGCTGATACAGCCTCCGTTTTAAACATGACTGGCACGAAGTATGTCTTACTCAAAGGCCCTTTGCGGGAATGGTTTTCATCCATATGTACAACCAGCTTAAGCGCCTCCCAACAGCAGACATGTCTCAGTCAGCAGACACTATGTCTCAGATGAGCCCACGAACGAGGCCATTCCATTCAGTTTCAGTCCATTTGCTACAACAACTAGCGACGGCTTTCTCACTCTCGCCTCGGTCGTGCACAATCTCATCGTCTTCAGTTCCTGCTTCCCGGCTTAAGCTGTAGACTCCGTGCGAGAGCAGGCTCTCCTCTCATTCCAAGCCGATGCACGGCCTTACAGCTGACAGCATTGTTCAAGTTGTTTACCTATCCACATGCCAACTAAGTGCTCATTCGGAAAACTTATTCCTCAACACACATCGACTAACACTTCAAGAAATCCTTGAAGCCTCCTCCAAAGCCCCCACCCAAACAGCTTGTCAGTTATCTCTCTCTCTCAACAATCCCACTCAGGGCCATGGAACTTGTAACAAATGGCGTACACCCTTCAGACTCTTGGCAAAGTATCTCTTAACCCATACCGTCTGGTGCAACAAATCATTTTCCATTCACCCTCCTCGTGTCGATCTCAAAAACATAACGAAAATATTATGAGGGATGAAGCGTCCTTGAAATACGAGACTACATCACTTCTCATTCTCAGCAATGAAACACACACACGCATGCAGACGAGCCCAGGCGATAGGTAAGCCCAAGTAATCCGTTCGTTAGATGAATTTACCACCACTTAGATAGATTCCGAGTTCTCGGTCCTTGGAGGGATGGGTTAATCTCCCCCTGCACACCTGGCTGCTGGGTGTGTTCAAATGTTGCCTAAATAAATCGATTTTCGCAAATCGATTGCGTAATGCTCTCACTTTGGCGTGGTTGAAGGTGTTTTCTTTTGCTGAGATCGTTGTCGGTTGAGAAATGTAAACAACAACTTGGGGCTACACGCTGCGGAGCAACGATGAGGGAAGTTCGACGGGACAGGGTGCGTTAATTTACTGATGGTGCTCCTGACATCAAGATTTTAACGAAAACCACTCCTTGGGGTGTGACACAGAACTCCGCTCTTCACATGTGAGGGACTGGCTTATCTCTCGATGCAGCTTGCAGGAGATGATCATCGACAACATCAACCATTTAATAATGTGGGTGGCGCTACAGCCTGTACCGGGGGTAAGGCCTAGCTTCTCAGCAACCGCTCGTGTTGTGCGTGCTATTGTTCTCTCACGGCGGGGAGGGACTTACATGTTTTATGCCGACTCCGAACGGCCAATTTGGGAAGCTTTTCCTAGACAGTTATGCTCTTCGAGCATTGTCAGGCACTCGAAAGAGACCGGGTCGTCGCACCAACACTCAGCGCCACTTCCAGCATTGCCAGGCACTCGAAAGGGGTGGGGACGTGAAGAGTTTTTTCCTCGTAACGGGTCGTCGCACCAGCACACAGCTCCACGGCCGACACTAGACGCTGTCACATGCGGCCTTGAAATCGACGACTCGACGGTGAGTGTCGAACTGCAGTTCGTGGGTCTTAAGTTAGATGTTTGTTCAGAAGACGATGCTTCCTAGCAGGTCACGGGTGGATATCCGTCCGAAGTCACTGCTAATCAGAAGCGAAGGGCGACGCAACGTGGCCTCACCAAAGGCAAGAGTTGAACTGCTTCGGGGTTCGTCTTTGAGAACGACGGTAAGGGCTTGCATTCGTCAACTATTTCTTTTGGAACCCCCTACCGATTCTCAAACCAACCCGTCGCCATTCCTTGGCCAATCCATTCAACTTCCATCTTGAGTCCCACCAGGCCACAGCCATTAAATGAATTCTGCATCATAACCCAATGCAGCGGCCTTACATTGCTTCCCCATTTGTCTCCGGGGTTTTTTTTCTTTGTTCATTTCCGGAACTATCACCTCGCCATTGCAACGCAATTTACGGCAAATGCGGTAAAATTTATAGCTGCTCCGGCGGAGGTCTCCCAGTTCGATGGGATTATTTGCATGATTTGTTCCCCTTCGACGACAACGAGGACGTCTTCATTCTTTTCCCCAAGAATAATATCCTGTCGCATGTATGCAGCGTCCTTCCCCTCGAATGCACCGGCATCCAGAGTGTACATGTCCTTTCAGTTCGAATCGATATTCTCGCAAGAGGAACGCCTTAGCCAACGACCGCATCCGGTTGACAAGCAATCGTAAATCACGTCATCTTATGGCACAGGTATGCAACGAGGACACTGTGGGTGAGGACCTCCCCAGCCGCCGCTTCAACCACTGTTTCGTTGTGGTCCGTGTTTTTGAACACCGGTTGCCACCGGATGGGAGCAAATTGATAGACAATTGGATAATCCTTAAATTGTCTTTTTTTTCCTCTCTGCCTTCGTGCCGCCCTTAGTCTTCACCGCCGCTCAGACAGCGCCCGCTGAGAAGCCGTGGCTGCGGTGACCAGCCATTGTGGCCTTATCTCGGCGCAAGTGGTCTGAAAAAGCATTCGTTTTGTCTTGCCGTTTCCGGCCGATCCGCATAGACCCCTTGAAAAATGGGAGAAAAAGGGAGCATATTCCATGGTTCGTTAATTCTTCCGCCACTGAGGCTCGATGGTAAGAAAATAAAACTTTTTAATAGCCCCTCGCGGAGGGTCCTTGCTGGGTTTGCTTATCGACGCCGCCACCGCCGTCGGGGCCAACAAACGAAAAGCTGATTCAACCCCAAGATGAAAAGAAGAATTTATTCACAGCTTAGCCGAGCATGAAAAGGGAATCCTTTTATCGTGTGGGGCTTTTTTTCTTGTTTCATCTTTCAATTTCTTCTTATTGATTTTTCACAGGATAAAAGGCCTGGTCGTGGAGGGGATGGAGAGGAATGAGGTGCGTTTCTGAATGGGGCCTGATTTGGGTCGCTTCTGCGATGGGGGGGTGGAGTGGCTTTTGAATGCTCAAAGGGTTATTTTTGGGCTGAAAATGCGGTGAGTCGAGCCTCTACGACTTGGTCTCTGTCGTTGTCAGTCAAACCATTGCACACATAACGAGACAAAATACGTATCGAGGAGAAGAAAATGCGATGTGACGATTGAAAGGTGGTTGGAAAACCTCAAGTCCTTGTCGCTGGGCAGCTTCAAGCAGGGACTGGACAACACACGATGGCCAGTGGTCCCGAAGGGGAAATAAATACTCGTAAATTTCTCGGTCAAATGGTGTAGGTATTCGTGATTCTACAAATATGAGAAGCCTAGGACTTAGAAGGCCTGTCTTGTGATGAGCCGTTTCGCTGTACAGTTAGCTCAAAGTTGGGACTTTGAAATTTACAAAAATTGTCGTATTTTTAAGGAAAATTTGATGTGGCATATTTTCTACAATTATGTACTTTGGAACGTTGTGTTTTTTTAAAGGGCATACATTTGGCCTTCAAGACTGCATTAACAGCTTTTTCATATATCATGCCAATTTTGGGAACCAGGCTTCTAAGGAAAGCCTTGAAGAGACATCTGAATGTTTGATGGACTGTAACAGAAATGCTCCAAGTCTCTCAAACAGGAGATCAACTTTTTCTGAAAAGCGTAACGTATTGTCTACCGATGCGGAAAAAACTTAAAACCACTTTTGTCCACTTTGGGAGAACGAGGCGTTTAAGTGTCGAAAATTGTTCGACATTTCCAAACGATTTCCCTAGCAATGCAATGTATTTTGTAAATTCCACGCGAGAGGCCGAGGACGGACAACAGCGACGACACTGCCCATACACCAAGGAAGAAAGAATCGAATTCTGTAAAGGTGGACGTAATGGCAAGCATTTGGCACATCCAATGATTGATTGACCGGGCAAACTTGGAGCCCACGAAACCGCTGCGCTGGCTACAAATGTAAATTTCTGGTATATTCAAGCAGCAGTTTTGGCCGTTGAATTTTTTCAGAGGAGGCCCAAGTGAACAATTTAAAGTGGCATCTTTGGCCGTCGATTTTTTCAGAGGAGGCACAGTAAGCGATTAAAAAAATTTTCAATTCTTGCTTTTTTTTACTAACCTGATCTCGTGGCGCTTGCATAATGTTTTAAATTTCATTAAGGACCTGCTCGCGATGTCCTGGGCAGCACACAGGAACTTTGTGACACTTTGAGGCTGTGAAAGACTTTGTCCTAGACTCCAGGGGAATCTCAAGCAATGAGGAATAATAATTGAAGAATAAAGCGCTCTCTGGAACGATCAAGCTATCTCTGTGTAAGTAAGGCACAAAGGCATGAAGGAAGATATTCTTAGTCGCTTCGAGAGATAAGTCCTTCGGATAAGTCGAGACTGTGGGACGGACTTAAGGGGCAGTATAGCGGCATCGTCCTTGTCAAACGAGTTCCGGTCTCTCATGTCAGGTGGTCATGTAGAGCCGGGATCTGGGATGGAAATTCTTCGACTCCATCTCCGAGAAGCAACGCGATGGAGACCTAGCTCCTTCGATGCCGCACCCTTGGAAGGCACACCAGACAGAAACCGAAGGCGCTTGTCATAAGAGCATTGTCGCATTTTTAGTTGCTTCGAGAGATAAGTCCTTCAGATTATCTTCCGTCCCGTAGGCTTTGAAGTCGAGACTGAGGGACGGACTTACGAGGCAGTATAGCGACATCGTCCTTGTCAAACAAGTTCCGGTCTCTCGTGTCTGGTGGTTATGTAAAGCGAAGCCGGGATCTAGCATGGAAATTCTTCGACTCCGTCTCCGAGGAACAATGCGATGGAGACCTAGCATCCTCGCCTTCGGTGGCTCAGCTGGAAAGGGACACCAGACAGAAACCGAAGGTGCTTGTCATAAGAGGATTTGAGTTCTGGAGGCATGTTGCCTCAAGCTCAGGTCTAACCCGGATTCTTGCTTCAGCCTAAGAATAGTTACGATAAGAGACGGCATCTCTCTCTCAACTTGCGACTGCTATTCGCAAGAAATCGAAGAAAAAAACATAAATGTCGCTCCCTTGCAATATTTCAAAAGAATTTGCATAAAGGGAAAGAACCAACAAATTTAAAAGATGAATTAAAATGTCACAAAATTACAGTCTACTACTATTACTATTTCCACTGCCACAGCAACACTGTTTTCACATTGTTCATGTTGACAGCGCTCAAGAACGTCGGTGACTGTTATAGTCGCTCCCAGAAATGAAGTATTATAGAGATGCCCAACTTCACAGCTGATTAAGCCCTAGTCTATCGACGCATTTCAGAGACTTTATGACAGTTATTTATGAATTTTTGACAGTTCATGCCGTTCTCTGATTGGTCAATTTGGCTTTAGAAAAAACTAAAAAGTGGTTGTCAAAAATTTTAAAGGGCAAGAGAAGTAGAAGTTTGGCATCTCTCTCATTTCCATCGGCACCCTGCTGTAAAAAAAGAGGAACCCAGGTGAGGGTGTACTACAAACAGCTGCTAACTTCGCTTTAAATAAAGAGCGTGATTTAGTAGTCGTCAGTTTCTCGATGTTAGGCTCCCTTGTTTAGAAGATGCTCGTGTGTTGAATGTCTTCGAGAAGTAACCGGCCTTTAGGGCAGAGTTTCTCTCAATTGATGAGAGAGTCATAGAGACACATATTGTGAGTGTCGACTATCGACTGATAATCGCTCGTTGATCGACTGTGAATTCGTGAATTTGTTATGACGAGTGTCGACCGTTGTCCACATTTTCTCGATCTGACAGCCATTTTTAGCGATTGCAAATTTGTTGTCGCTGCTTGTCGACTGCGAATTTTGGACTGAAAATTCAAGTACTTTCCGGCAGATTATTTGAGTTTTTGTGATGTGAAGAGATTTTATGTCACGGCAAGTAACAAATAAGAAGGAAGTGGACCCAGCCGTGTAGTCTCTAGAATGTCTGAATTTTCCACTCAAATCTGTGAGTTTTAGCTCTCAAATTGTAAAATATTCACAATATGAACTTTTTCATTCACAGTGGCAGAACTATCTATCGACTGAGTTACACAATACCAAATGTATTCCAGTGGAAAACCCCCAGCCCATCGCAGTTGTGCTCTCAAGTCACTCATACTATTTCTTTTTTTCTTTCTAGGAGTATAGAGCAACGCAATGGTGTTAGGCAGGAGTAATCAGCTCCGCTTAGCTCACATTCACAGACGCCTGCCTGTAAAAAAGTTCTAAAAAACGTTGAATCTGCGGTGCAAGAAACGTAGAAGTGACACATCTCTTCCTCCATCATCTCTGGCTGATAGTCGACAAGCGACGACTTTTGGGCTGCTTATTGTGGAACTCAAATTTTTGTCCAGTTCAGCTAGTTGTCCACGGAGAGGGTTTACTTCAGACCGGTGTTTCTCAATGGCTTCAACTCGTTTTTGGAGATGTTCAAGAGAGTTCCCAATCTCTTGAGATTGCTATTTTTTACGATTTCTATGTTGCCAATGTAATCCGTCGGTTTGATGAGTCCATGATCCAAATCCGCAAGTGATGGAGATTGTATGGAAGCAGTTCCAAATGGCAATGTCCTTAGGGCAGGGTTGCCGCTATGCGCCTTTGATCGAAATTTTACCCTTTTTTTGAGGCCATGACGCGCCGAAAGACCATAAAATGACTTCGTGAAATATATTTCTTCCACGAAACACATTGTTAAGTTTCTCATAAGCACGATACAACCTTAAAAATAATTGCGATTTCAGACAATTGCGACTTTCTTTTTTCCCGAGACACTTTTTTGTGCGACTTTCTCAGAATGTCCACCGGCAACACTGCTTTAGGGGTGGTATCAAGCTCAGATTGCGAGTTCGCTTGTGAGTGGAGAGAGCTCCTTCGGCAGAGCGCTTGTGGAACGCGTGTATTTTTCCTGCCATCGTACGCAAAAAAAAACAAACTAAACTCGTAACAATTTTAAAAGGCTTGAAATTTTCTGAAATAACGAACGAAACAAAGTCGAACCCAACAGTTTTGAAGGAAGATCCATTAAACGTAGTCAATTTTAGGAATACTTCACGATTTACAGATTATATGTTATTGGGTCTATAACGTTATTCGTGGGATTTTTTTTTTCATCTGGTCGCATATTCCTGGCGTTTTTTCGGCTACTGCGCTATTCAAATGGATTAATTGTGTTCGGTAGCGTTGTCCATTGATGGTTTCACCCGGTTTTAGCAACTCATAATACAGCACACCCTTCTGATCCCACCAACGGCCTTGCTGTTGATTAGGCCAACTGGTTGGCCAAGCAAACCACTTTTGGCACGTTCGCTCAGCTAGCGCATGTTCGCCTTAAACTTCCACCAATATACGATGACCTTCGGCAGCATATCATTTAAAGGAATGAAGTAGAACTCCTCGCAAAAACACACACACAAACAGGCACAAAGTTCGACATATTTGAGTGAAAAAAAATTATTGTTGTTTACGCTTCAAATGAATGACATATACTGAAATGAAGTGCAATGACAGTAGGTTTCCAACGCATGTTCCAATGGAATAATACAAGCTACGCCATCTCTTAGCAAACCGCACGAATTAGGTCTTTCGTTTCCAGGAAAGAGTGTGATAATCACAATATTGCACCTTGTTGGGCCCCAGTAATGTAAGGACTCACATTTGGCGTTGGTGTCGCAGCATAATCACCTTTAACGAGGTGTACTAGTAACCTTGTTGGGCCCTAGTAATGCGACTCACATTTGGCGTTGGTGTCGCAGCATAATCACCTTTAACGAGGTGTACTAGTAACCTTGTTGGGTGTCGCAGCTTATTCACCTTTAACCTTGATGGGCCCTAGTAATGTAAGGACTCACATTTGTCTCAACTTTAACGATGTGTACCTTCCTGGCCTTCCTCTCGTTCACAGTTCTTACTCGCTGATGATTCTGATCATTGCTGCCAGCGGTGCAAGTGTTATTTGGCAAATACTGGATTCTAACTGGCTTCTGGGGCTGACTGTGGTCTATTCTGCAGCGTGTCACTGTACAACGTCCACTGGGACTCGAATGTGCGGATGGTAGGTACTCGGAAGACCGATGATTCACAAAAAACACTTTTCACAGACCTCTGCTTTTCGTAGTACAGTTGAATAATGAGGAGACGGAACGGTATGAGTATTTCCACGATCATTTGTCGGAAGACCCTGAATAAGACACGAGACCTTGAGGCCAGTCCCGCCTGATCTGTCAGGAAAAACCTATTGACGATAAGTCGTAATGAATCACCAGATAGAATGAGTATTGCACATCCTCTTTCGTCCGTGGTTGTGGCTTTCAAACAGTTTCACAGAGTCTCTCGCGACCCCTCCCTCTCAATCCGTCTGGTAGCAGCTACTTTCGAAGAAGCTCCACAAGTGTAAAATCCTCACGAGATTTCTCATGTTTCGACGTCTCTCCCAGCCCAACTGTGCACCGTCTTTGAGGCGATTTATTTCCATCGTCGATTGATTTATCTTCACCGACAACAAATGTTGCATTTTAGAGAAAAAAAAAAAAAAAAAAAAAAAAAAAAAAAAACCCGAAGACCCTTTTAACCGCAGCCACCAGCTACCAACCACCACACACAGCCACAGCACCACACCACCAGGCCACCAAGGATAGGCAATCGAGTGAAAGGAGAATGGCGTAAGCTGTATCTGCTTGAGCATGCCGCAACACTCCATGACACATTAAGTCCAAAGAAAAGCAAAAAGAACGCGGATTAAGGAGTCATCCACGATGAATACGCAAAAGGAACCGATGACGGAATGAAGGAAGAGCCGGGGAGATGAACGCCAGCAGAAGAGTTGAGTGTGCTTGTGTGTGCGAACAAATTTATTTTTCGCTGTTCAACAAGAAGGATTACACTTCACAATCACAAGCTAGAGCACCCAGGCACACTCACCCGCAGTCACACAGTCTGGTGGATACTTTGGAGGAAGAATTATTTTCCACCGAACGCAGCGTTATTTACTGCCCCTGCCACTGGACTCTGGTGCAGAGTCAGTTGTGCGCTGCACACCAGCGGCAAAGCATACGTTTTGTCCTGTCCCGCAGGAGGAACCATCTGCAAAGGGGCCAGGAGCAGGAGTCTCCAATGAGCCCGGGAATAATTTTCACGAACAACAGTCTGCGCTGTCAGTGTTTGCGAAGCTCCGGCGTTCGCTTAATTTATCGCCTCAAGGCTCACAAAATGTTATCGTCTTAGCTGCGAACGACGACGATTCAACTAAATGGCTTAATGGGAGGCGGTAGGGTGGAGAGGGCTGGGAAGAGGGCTCGAAAATGAGGCGGCCTGCTCGTCGTTGGCACGTCTTACGTGTGTAATTTGGAGAAATCGGTTTTGTGCCCAATTAATCCGGTTCCACACGACGCGCGATGGGGTAACGATCTTGTTTATGCGCCTCAAGGATACTCCCTTGAGCTGGCATGTCTAATTAGCACACTGTGCTGGCGGGGTCGTTTTTTCTCGTCACTGCATTTCTGATTTCAAAGTCAACACGCCGCGAGCGCCAGCGCCCCCCTTCACGGCGCTGAGTGTGGGCGGCTGCCTGGCTGCCTGCAGACTGGCGGGCGTGTCTGTTCTATTTATGAACTTAAGTGGTTTAATTGTTTTGCTTCATTGAAAACGCAAATGAACGGCTGTATGGTCGAATTTAATGAGACGCCATTCGCAGTGGCTTGCTGAGTGGCCTAAGATCCTGCTCACACTGGAACGTCGCCTGCGGAACGACGTCAGATGTGCCAGGACATGGAAGGATGAGTCGAAGAACGTGAATGCACGGGGCCGAAATCGAATCGATAAAGTTGACTCCTCAACACACACGCACCGAGACAATGTCGAGAAGAATGATGGCATCCGCACACGAGTTGCTGGATGAGGTTAGAGGTCGCCCTCCCTGGAGGCCGTTGATGGAATTGGAAGGTTTTTTTTATTTTGGAAACCTCCCAAGAATGCTGGCCACTATGCTGACCTTTAGAGATTGTCCTGAACCAGAACCAGAAAGAATGGAATTTATGGTCGAGACGACGAAAAAAAGATGCCAACAGTTGAACTTGAACCCACACCAAGGCAAAGGCTGTGCGAGACATCTGTGCAGAGTTGCTGTCGTCGTCGTTCCCAAGCAGCAGCCACACAGTCGTCCCTGCTGGCCACGCTCCATCGACCGGATGCGATGTTGACCAGGCATGATTGTAGGCTGCGGATGGGAGGTAATTGCAGGTTATGGCATATCGTGTGTCGTAAATATCGGATGAATAACAAGCCGAAGGGATTGCTCTTGTTCAGGCAACCACCAGGACTGCGGAGCATCCCTCTCGGCCAGTCCCGGATTTACAGGACGGCAGCCGAGGCCCCTGACAGGGGAGGGCCTCCTGACATTCTTCGAAAAAAAAAAACAAACATTTCAAATTCCGACGAGGACACACCACACACAAAAAAAGCCAAAGCGTCATCGGCTTCAAACAAAAGACTCGACGACGAAGAACCCCACTGATCTTTTTTACTTGGAAAATAATAAGCCAGGAAGCCTGCACTCATTTACAGCCGCAGGGCCTGCAGGCCTCTAAATCCGACCCTGCTCTCGTCTACTGATCGCCTTGTGCTGGTGAGACTCTAATTGAAGGCAGGCATGCATCTTCCACACTCGCCAGAGATTGCAGACATCCATTCGCTGGACGAGTGTGCTGCTGATTGTTCATTATCATGCGATGAACGCTGTACAGTGCTTCTTCGAACTGTGTGCCTCGCTTTACAGCGCCACTTCAGTGTGCAGGGCGACGCCTTTGAAACATCATCATCCATTAATATCCCTTTTGACGAGATTACTTCAGATTGCTGTGCTAGCAAAGGTAACGCAATTTTGCGCAACCCACACTCAGTCACATCCACCCACTCGTCGCCGTGTTGTAAGCAAACACCCCCATCCCCCTCAACCCTCCCCACAAGCACGTTCATAACGAAATAGAAGAGGAGCAAAGATGACTGGAGCATTCTTTGATTGAAAGTGCTGAAAAGTGCATTCGATTGGAATCTCGATAAATTGAAGTGACGCTCCAGTTCGTCGTGACGAGAGAATAAGAAATGAAAACAAAGACGACGTAAGTGAACGAAAGGATATGAGATGCCTTTTCATATCGGAATTTTGCTGCTGCTGGAGCTGTCGCTCCTGCTGCCGAAGACAATGGCACAAGTGACGGTGCAGATGAATATTTCAATAACTATCGTCTCGGATGGAATATGAGCTGCTTAGAGGCGAGAATATGCACGGTTCCTCGAACAATGAGACTAACGTGCTGCAATTGTATTTGCAAAAGTTTGTAGGTGACGAGGAGACGAGGAGCGGCGGCGGGGAATGGACGAGGGAATGGCTGATTGCGGAGGATGATCATTGGTTGGCTGTTTGGCTGGATGGAAATTGAGTCTTCGAAGAATTGATTCATTGCGACGACGATGTCTTGGGTTGTTCAAGTTTAGCTTTTTTCGATGGGTTAACAAGAAAAAAATGCAGCTTAACGGATGATGGATGGTTTTGAATGCAACTTTGGAGAGCGAGTGTCATGGACGTGGACCCCGACGGCAGATGCAGGAAATCGAGATGAGGAAATTTGCATGTGGCCTAGTTCTGATGGAACACGGAGTGGTGGACCAATCTACACTTCGTCGAGTTAACTGTACACAATCGCAATCGCAAGCAAAGAGGGTCTTCGAATGCGAGCCTCCTGGTAAGACCGAATCGACGCAAGACAGCTTGGCCTCGATGGCTGGAAACTGGGGATGAGGATGGATTTGATTTAAAGAGTCGACTGGATGACACAGTTGCTTAAGTGGCTTCGAATCCCAGTCGAGTGGTTTTCACATCTGGTCAAGTCACCATTTGCCGTTGGGATCAAATTAACGGCTCTATCACTGGAGGGGTCGATCTGTGGTAGTCGTCTGACTGTGGGTAGCTTCCCTACCCCACTGTTCTGAAAAGGACCAACGTTGCGTTGGGTTCTCATTGAGGGCTGAGATTGAATACAGGCGCATATAAAGCAATTTTAGGTCATTGTCAACAGTCATAGTGGATTCTTCTGAAAAGCTGTTCTTCTGCGCTGGCAAAACCATTGCGAAAAATGGATCCGATCTTTTGCACAATGCAGGCGAAAGCAAGATTGACAGAGTATTTGACAGAGTTTGGCATCAAGCTCCCTTTCCGAAAATGCGTGCCTATGGTGTCGATGAATCTCTTCTTCAATGGATTAGAAATTACCTTTCGAACCGTTCAATTCAAGTTGTTTTGGATGGGTTCAAGTCTATGCTGGTGTTCCCCAAGGCTCTGTTCTGTCTCCGACACTCTTTCTCATTTTTATCAATGATCTCTCGTCTGCTACTTCTAATCCAATCCATTCCTTCGCTGATGACAGCAACCTCAGCTTTTCATAACCGTCCCAAGACGCCTCCGGCCGTAGAATTGGATCGGCAGCGTACATTAAGCTCCTTCAGTTGGAACGACACTCTTTCTCATTTTTATAAATGATCTCTCGTCTGCTACTTCTACTCCAATCCATTCCTTCGCTGATGACAGCACCCTCAGCTTTTCATAACCGTCCCAAGACGCCTTCGGCCGAAGAATTGGATCGGCAGCGTACATTAAGCTCGTTCATTTCCTATCTTGACAGCATAATTAACTGGGGAAAGAACAATCGAGTGGAATTCAATGCGTCAAAAACTCAATGCTGCCTGCTGTCACTCAAGCGAACCCTTGTTAATCAGCCATTATCCATGAATGGCACCTATGTCGACGAAACCGGAAAGTTTTCCATCCTTGGTACAACACTTAGTTGGAACGATCACATATTTGAGGTCGTCTCTATCCGTATTTCATCGCTATTTGTACAAACGATGCTCAAGTGAGCTTGCCAACTGCATTCCTCCTCTCCTTGAATTCACCCGCAATACCCGTCTCGCCAGAAATTCTCATCAGTTTACCCTTAAGCCTGCTTTCGGACGCGCAGTTAAATTTAGAGACACGCTCATCAGCCGCACGACACGAATATGGAATGCCTTTTGCTCTTCCCAGCCCAATATTTCCCCCAGAATACAATCGGCGCAGGTACCTCCTCTCCCTTTCTCCCTCTACACCTTCGGCCCGTGCTGTGTCTTGAGTCCGGACACTTAAGGGTATTAACAATCCCCCTCGAATTATAAAAAAAGCATGGAGAAAGAATGTACCTTCATCACTTTTGAAAACTGCAAAGAATCACAACTTAGACCAAGACCGGATGTCCTAAGAGTCTGAACTCAAGTTAATTTAAGATGCTTATAAAATAAGCTGACGAGTTATCAGCGTTCTAGTGCTAGGGGTCGGTATGAGACGAGTGACGAAGATTCGCCCTTTTTAGGCTCTGGCTGGACAAATGCTGTTTGCCATCCACTCGGAAAGAGGTCTAAGGAGTGGGATGGATGAAAATTCGCACGCTGTACTTTTGCCAGCGCAGAAGAACACCGCTTCAGTATGTGGGGAAATCCGGGCCAGAGAATTTGTGCACGTACGAGTGCGAGTGCGGAAGTGTATTCGTCCCATGGTGCTGCAGCTGGAGACGATTTGGAATCTGGCTGTAAAATGAACCGCGAACAGACTGACTTGGTCGAATGACCAAACGTATAGCACTCAACGTTTGCTCAAAATAGAATTTCACACGTCTGATAACACGGGTCAACAGGGAAAAATACTCGGACGTCGGTGTCATCGTACGGTTGAGCGGCGACAAGTGCATCTAGCTGTTCGGTGCTCTCTATTAAAGTGCTTCTTCCATCTGATGTCAGTTTGACAAAGTTCGACCCGCGCTTTGTGAAAGCCGACTGCAGCTGTTTCCTACGTTGGCATTTTGTAGCAAAGTGAAGGAGGAAGCGATTTTTTCTTTTCAAACTCTCAGTAACAGCTGATGTCTGAGTCAATTCGTTGTTTACCTCTGCGGTACGCAGCAGCTGATCGTAACACAGCGTCTCCAACATAGCCGTTGAGAAGTTGAACAATGATGGGAATGATGGAATGTCGACAGAATATTTATCAGGATGACAGGTGAGAAACAGGCCCAGTGTGTTGGCGGAATGATCTGCAAAGTCAGGCCTTTGTGTGGGCGCATGTGGGTCAGACTCAGCCAAGATTTCGACATACCGTCCTTCGGCTGCGGTCTGGTCGGAATGTTAAAGCCAAGCGCATGTACATCGAAATCGCCCGCAATGGCAATTTCAGTGCGAGGGTACAGAGATGCAAGTCTTGACAAGGAAACGGATAGCGCAGCAAATTCGTTAAAAATTGAATTGCTATCCAAGTTTGGGCTTCTGTGAATAAAGCCGAAGTGGACTGAATGCTTACGGACATGGAGTGTTAATCACAGACAATTTAATTCCGGATTGGAACAGAGGCCGTATTGTGGTTGAAGTTGGGATGCTACATCACTACGCACGTAGTGATGTAGCAGCCTCTCAGTCATTGCACTGAGACCCCGCACAGAAATGCCGGTCTGACAAGCGGTCTGAAGGTAAGAATCCAGTAAGTCATGCTTGGAGTGTAGGCAGAAGAAGCCTTCTTAACACTCTCCTGCCTTCTTTACCCTCTCCTGCAGCTCAGCTTGTTGTCGATAATAAGACCCAGAAATTTTGCACTGGCAGTTAGTTGCCGCACAGCTTGGGACGGTCAAACTGAGAGATGTTCTACCTTCTGGTGAATAGTACAATATCCTTTTTTTGGGGGTTTACCCTAACTCCCATGCTTCCAGCTTATTGAAGGCATTCTGCGTTTTGTCTCTTAAGGTGGAGACACATTTTGCCAGATACCGCTTTGGCAACATCGTCCGTACATTCATCAATTTCGTGGCTGATACATGGCTTCTGAATTCTTGGCAAATGTCTGGTGATTAATTTGTAATCTTCTTGTTTAAGTAAAAAGGGATGCATGAAGCCAGGCTATGCCCTACTTTCTACAGCTTAAGACGACAAGTGTCCAGTTTCGCAGCGAAGGCAAGTGACTTAAGTTCAGATGAACCTTAAACCGAGTTGGTTTCTGCCCTTAAAATATTTTACAACAAAGCTTCGGTTGTTGAAAGTCCCAGCTGCGTTGCAGTCCCAGCTGTGCTCCAGTTTTGTGACAAACTTGTTCTCCAATCCTCCGAATTACACTTCAAATTCAGTGCCAAAGGTTAAGCAACTACGATCGTTCCAAACGATCGGCTCTTGTCTTCTCTATTTGGCGCTACAGTCGGGAGTAGACCTGGGCCTCAACCAACAAGACTCTCCAACTAGAATGATCCCTGGCTAGCCTCCAGTGTCGCACGCTAAGTTGGTTGAGGTCCGTCTGTACCTGGGTGCGCCACCTTACACTAGGGCGTCCTCTTTTGCGTTCTACCACAGGTTCGGAGTCGTAGACTCTTCGGGCCGAAGCTTGACCCAGTCACCTTAGACGTTGGATCCATAGAAGCCTGATTAGACTCATGTCGTTGTAGAGCCCCTACAATTCGCGGTTGAATCTTCTCCTCCAGGACCGTCAACGCAAACAGGAACAAAGATCGCACGCGGAACTTTTCTCTTAGAGACCAAGGACTTGCCCATTCACTTTTGAGATTGCCCATGCCTCTGCGTCGTACAGGAGGACTGGGGCGATCAATATATAGGCAACTTGGTCCTTCGAGAGATGGCTCTACTACTCAATATCCTCATGACCCCATAGGCACAGCGGTTGGCAAGAATTACTCTGCGTTTAATCTCGGTACCGATGATGTTCGTACTATTAAGTGCGGAACCAAGGTAGACGAGGTCCGAGAGCACCTCGAAGTTAAATCTGCCCATCGTGACACTCTGTCGATGGCGTCGAGGTTGTATGCGCAGCATATACATCGTGTTGCCCTCGTTAGACCCATTTTAGCCACTTCCGCCTCAATGCCAGCAAAAGCCTCTTTGACGGCTCGCTGTGTTCGACCAATCACATCAATGTCGTCCGCGTTCGCACGCAGTTGAACGGACTGTTGGAAGATCGTGCATCTGGTGCTGCTGTGTGAGTCCTGCACGATCTTCACCAGGATGACGATACAGAAGTCACATGACAACGCGTCGTCTTGATTGATCGATTCTCGGTGAGTTCGTTCCCGACCTGGATGAAGCAGCGAGAGTTCTCCATCGTCATCCTGAGTTGGCAGGGATGCCAAAACTGGACATGGCCTTGTATAGCTTGCAGGCTGTCATATTCGGCCTTGAAATCGTCGATAGGTAGTGGGCGTCGATTTGCATCTCTTGGGTTTTTTCCAAGGATAAGGACCTGTCAGATTGATCAGGCGGGCACGCAAAGCATCAGACGCGACTTCTGTAGTAGGCGCAGTTAAAGGGGTCGCCTTTCTTGTGGATCGGGCAAACGATTCTGAGATTCCACTCGTCGGGAATGCTTTCCTCCGACCACGTCTTACAGATGAGCTGGTGCATGCGCCCAACCAGATCATCTCCAGCTACCTTAAGAATTTCAGCGGACAGACCTCGCTTTACCTTGTCTCGATTTAGGGGGGACGCAATTTTCGTCGATCATCATCCAGATTTAGTGGATCGTTCTGCCTGACAGCGGTATTTGGGTCCTCGCCGTCTAACAGTCTACCGAAGTGATCTTTCCAGATCCTCAGTATCGACTGCGGCTCTACTGCAGGTTCCCCATTTTCATCCCGACAGACTTCTGTCCGAATCTTAAAAACCGTCGATCTTGATGGAGGATCGGCCCCCATCTGATCTCGATAGAGGATAGAATGGCATACGGAAGCTAGAGTCACAAGAAAACACCCAAAATTTTGTCGATAGTGGCTAGGCAACAAGGAGCAGCTGTATTCTCCTGCGGTTGTCTGTGAGATTTTGTTCACCACGTGCTGAGTGTCTAGCATTCAAACTTAGTCTAGTCAGAGGGCCTAGGGTTCAAATACAGTCTCAACATAAATCATGATCTTTCGAACAACCCAAATGATGGACGGCGTGCACAATAGCGACCATGCGGAAGGAAACTGCCTCGGGACAACTTCAACAAATTTCTTGAAGCTCATTAAAAATAAAATGAACCCAGTTCTTGAAGCAAAGGCAGTCAAAAGATGGAATCGAAGAAGAATGAAAAGTCATTCAGATGCTATCCGAAATCATTTCACAGCCCCACCCCCTCCGCTCCCATCAATTACAGCTCGGATTTCAGTCGCGTAAGTACCTTCAAGTTGATATCCTTGCAAAATCCAAGTCAAGATAAAACGAAACCAAACACGCAATTAGGAACGGTAATGGCTGTGGCACAAACGACCCACTCACGCGTCGCTAATTAGCCCACAAATTTGAATCAGACCAACAGACAGCCAGCGATGTTCGTGCTCTCGAAGGGGTTCCGCGAAAGCACCCCCTCGGGTTCGATTGACACTGTCAAAGGCTCCATTTCAGTCAACAGTGCACATGTGCATATACACCCTCGCCCCACGATTGGGGAAGGGGTTTATTAACGAGCTTACAGGAGTGCACGTTGCCAAGAGTAATTCGCCGTAATTTACACCACAAAAAGTTGTTTGTTTTCCGTTTTTCTTTTTTTTCAAAATTTCATTAAGGTCAATTGATTTAATTGTTTCGCATTTTTTCCCGCCGCCACACAACTGTCGCCTGCGGGAGGTTGGCACACTATGCCCGGCAAGGTGGGCGTGGTACGTGAGTGAGTACAAGCGCCCGTCCAAATGGAACGCGCAAGGACCCCATTACACCGCCACACATTCGAAGCTCCGGCTCTTGGCCGAGCTCTGCCCTGGCTTTGGTTCTTCAGTTGGATTCATTAATTAGCAACATTCGCTGAATTAGTCGAAATTATGCACGCGAAGCCAATTAATAGCGACTCTCACGGCCGCATGTACAAAGTCGCGCAGAGGCCTAACGAGGCGAACGGTGAGCGAGGGGGGCAGAGGAAGGGTGGAAACCGATTAAAAGAGCGAATAATTGCCATTGCATGGTCGCGGGTGGATGGGGCAGCCCTCTCCCGCGCGCGCTTTGTCTGACCAGGACCAATGCACATCGATTGGCATTTAAGAGGTAAGTGGCATCAGTGTTTTTGTGTGTTCGGCTGCACGAATGTGCGGGCATATGGCTGGAATTTGTGAAATCAAAAAGTTCGACTCTGGGTTGGATTATTGGTTTCAGCGGGCCAGCGTCATCGATTGGGGCTTATTTAAAATGTGAAACTTTACAGTGTGGCAGGAAAGGAAGGGTCACAGTGGTTGGGTCTAGACAAGGTTGGTTTAAGGGCAGAGAGTTGTTTGACTGGCGGACTGGGTCAAGGGCGGTGGACGGTGAGTTGAAGTGTTAGACACTGCTTGTGCCAGCGTAGACCCTCTGAGGGCTTAGGTGAGGTTAAAGTGACTTCATCCGTTGTGAAACCATACGAAGTGACTATCGGCCCTCTTCTCTCACTCAACATTCCTCTCCAGCCGGCCGGAGCTCACGCCAGCTGCCTCCACTTTCGCACACCAAGCCGGCTGAGATCCCCCTCGACTGGTGTGCGCCACCTTGAACTTGGGCGTCCTCTGTTGCGTTATCCAACAGGCTCAGAGTCGAAGTTTCTTCGGGCCTAAGTCGTGTTGTCCATACGCTCTACATGGACTAACCACCTTAGGCGTTGGTTCCGCTAGACTCATGTCCCTGTAGAGCCCATACAGTTCGTGTGTGAACCTTCTTCTCCAAATGCCATCAGGACCTAAGATAGCCCGCAGAACCTTTCTCTCGAAAGGACCAAGAGTCTCTTCAGCCGCATGGACACAGTACACAGGCCCTATCTCCCTTACCTGGAACTAACTGGCGCTAACAATGGCTGTCGTTCAGTTCCTCAAATTATTGAAAAAGTGGACCCGTATATGGAGTCTCTTGCGGTCATTGCACGGGGTGATGTGTTGTCTCCTCCTCCTCGTCAGGGACCCCCATCCTGAGTGCTTGTGTGCCCATTCGGCAGCACCATTTCGAAGAGTCCTGAGTACCGCCCTCTTTAGACCGAGTTAGAGTGAGCGTTTGAGATCAAGTGTTGGTCATGCTTGTTTTGTTTTAAGGCAAACTGTTGAAATGAAGCATATTCAACAGCAAATCTAAAGGTTTGGCAACCAACGAATAAAAATGAATTTAATGCATTCAATGGTGTCTGACCTCTTCAACTCCAACAGCCAGACGACATAGGAATTGTGGGCGCCGTGTCATCACGACATGTACACAGCAACAAATGTTTTAACTTTGTGCAACAGCGCTTAGTAACCAGTAAATCGGCGGCAGTCGACGAAATATAGATCATTTTGAACGCGAAAGTGCCAAATTAACCGTTGACGTGAAATTGTTCCCCTACCGCAGCACAAGTTATCCTTTGAAAAGAAATATATTTACTGTGTACTCTCTCGTAACGGACACCTCTCATAAACGGACAGATTTCAAAGAACGGAATCATTTAAACACGATACTTAATGTTAATAATTCTCTTATAACCGGAAGTGGACATCAATTTTCATAAACGCTACAAAATACCACTCTCTCTTTAACGGACACAAGGCATCTGGCATACATCGTTTGATTTGATTTCTGTTTCTTTGCGATCTGCCCAGCAAATAATTTAAAAAAGCCTTAAATAATGTGAACATGGTGGGTTGCGGCTCGGGAGCTCGGAGCTCGGGAATAAATATGCAACCTTCGAGCCCGTGGATCGGTCTTAAGAAAGTTGGAACATAGTACATGCCACGAGCTCTTTCCGTGGTAGAATCTGGACACGAAATGATTTCATGGCACTTGTACTTTATTGAAATTTTAATTACGACCGGTCCATGGGGTTCAGAAGTTACGGGTTTATTAGTTGGCGGAACTGGTATTCGTCAAAACTACCTAATTGATTTTTTTTTCAGCGGTCTGCAGACTAATATGATTTTTACAACATCAATAGAGCACGCTCTCGCCTTTCAGAAGAGCTCCTCTTGGAGCCACTTGGACCTTTTTGTGTACAGTTGAATAAACATTAAACCCCACCCTCTCGAGAAGCGTGTTTTATTAGGGTCCTAGTTTAAGAAATTGAATATCTCTGAACTCCGTCAATGGATCCATTTAATTCTTTTTTAAGAGAAAGACTTATATGTTTTCTAAAAATAAAGTCCTAGCTGAATTGTTTCCAATCATTATTAGCCATGAAATTATAACATTTGTAACATTGCTAAAGTCAAAACCATGATTTTAAAAATCGATTTACCAACAAAAAAAATTGTAAAAATGTATGTCCTGCGGATCAAGGCGTGTACCATTCCTTCTATGGTTGAGCTTTGTGAAGCTAAAATTTTGCAGCTCGAGGGGGAAAAAATCCTTATTTTGTGGGATCAGAAGGGTGTGGTGTAGTATGAGCTGCTAAAACAGGGTGAAACCATCAATGGACAACGCTACCGAACACAATTGATTCGTTTGAAGAGAGCAGTAGCCGAAAAACGCCCGGAATATGCGACAAGACACGAGGCAATAATTTTCCATCATGACAAGGCTCGGCTCCACGTTACTATTTGGAAAACAGTCAATGGGAAGTTTTACCCTTGCCCCTTCCGACCATCATTTGTTCCGGTCGATGCAGAACGCCCTCGCTGAAATACGTTTCACATCAGAGCAGAATATTAAAAATTGGTTTGATTCTTGGTATTCTTGGCTGCCAAGCCGGTGCAGTTCTTTTGGGATGGGATCCACAAATTGCCAGAAAGATGGGGAAAAGTCATAGCTTCAGATGGGCAATACTTTGAATAAAACTATTGTAAAGGGTGATTTTTTAAAAGCTATAGGAAAGTTTTTCAAAAAGAAAAATGCATGAAATCATTATTTGAATCGATAGTACGGTCCATATAATTTAATGTTTGAAGATTATTTCATGCAAATGTTGACCTTGACTGCGCCTCAAATGGTCCATCCGCTTAGTCCAATTTTGGCATACTCTTTCCGACATGTCGGCCGGTATCTCTTGTCTGTGTAGACATGAGCTTCAGCATAGCCCCACAAAAAATAGTCTAAAGGCGTTAAATCGCACGATCTGGGCGGCCAATTGACCGGTCCCGGACATGAAATAAAATGTTCACCGAACGCCATTGTTAAGCGTGCTGTGTGGCATGTGGCACCGTCTTGTTGAAACCACATGTCATGCAAGTCAAGCTCTTGCATTTTGGGCAAAAAAAAGTTGGATATCATCTCACGGTAGCGATGATTTACGTTACGATTCGCATCATCTTTGAAGAAGTATGATGCCGCACCAAACTGTGACTTTTTTTTGGATGCATTGGTAGCTCTTGCAATGCTTCTGCCTGATATTCACTCCAAAAGCGACAATTCTGCTTATTTACGTACCCATTGAGCAAAAATGAGCTTCGTCGCTGAGCACATGTGATCGCACTGATGCCGCGATGAGCTTTCTTAACAGAGCACGCATAAAATTCAATAATTTGCAAGCGTTGTTCGTTTGTAAGACGATTCATGGTTAAATTATAGACCACAATGAAGATGTTTGACAGTGAAACAAAACACGAAACGTGCGTCAGCTGTTTAAACCAGTGTTGCCAAAAATATAACAGCTAACAAATCACCCTTTACATGGTTTTCTTAAACAAACGTTAAAATTTTGAAACCCAATAAAATTGTCACTCTAAATGCCAACCAGTTACTGCAAGAAAATAAATGAATTTCAAAACTAAACGAAAAGATAACTTTAGAGTGTCATGCCTCCATACCACACTACAAAGCGGAGATAATGGAGGGATACAGATATCCGTCTTCTACTCATCTTGCCCCATTGACTTCATCTGGCAGCGTTGCTTATACGCTTTTTGTCCCGTGTCTGTGAATACGTGTGAGCTCTTTTTTCGCTCGTTAGTTGGACGTTATTTCAAATTTTGGTGCTACATTTCAACGCAGTATGGAGGGGTAACCGAACAAGCAAAGCTTATGTTCATGAAGTCGACTCCTTAAGCTCCCATTTGAGCAAGTTGTAGTCTGAGACACCAGGAGAAAATTAATGCACCACTAGCGTATGTATTTTTGGATATAAATGATGCAAATAAAATGCTAATAATAGCACGAATCACTTAAAACCCTCCGCACAACAATACATGGATCGTGGGCAAATTCGGCAACCTGTCGCCATTTTTTCCCACTGAAATCCACGAAACCGCCATTGCCGCCATTGCGTGGTGGATCCATGGCTTGTGTAAAAGTATGTGTGAAACACAAGGGACAAGGGGCAAAATGGCCAAAGATGGATATTTCTATCCCTCCATCATCTCTCGTACATAGTAGGCCACAATTTTCAAAATTCATTCATTATCTTCCGAATACAAGCACGCCACAACTCATAATCGAAATACAGCGAGTTCATTCATTGACATCCGAGTGCCACACTTTATGTACGTTTCGGATATCTCTTCGAAAGCAGACATAAGGACGCGACAAACGTTGCAGCCGAGCTGTATTAGATTCCACTTTGTCTTGCTTACGACATATGACGACACACTTATTGTTGAACTCTAGAAATGTGATTACTCGAAGTTAGGCAAAAGCCAGCATGTAAGCATTTTTGTATGAAAAGTGCACGAATTTGACAATAATGCGAAGACGATTTTGTTCAAGCAAAGCGGGTCTGCACGCTCCATCATGTCGGCTCTGTAGCCAACCAATATATCGGCTTGGGATAGCCCTTAAAATAATCCCACCATTATGTGGAGATGGCAGGGCAGTAGGAGATGGTCGAAGAAGTAAATGTAACATGTGCGTACAAACATATCGAGGACAGAGCAGATAAAGAAGAAAAAGTCAATGGGAGTCGACGGGATCGCGAACATTGTGCTAAGCCACCTCCCCCTAAAGTGTACAGGATCCTGTTTAACAATGCTTTGAATGGTGCCCAAATGCTCGGGATCATTGGAAAACTGGGATTGTACAACCCGCATCCACGAGAGGATTTCCTGCAACCTCCGGTCAGTCAGGCTTCCTCCGAACATCAGCAGGGTATTCGAGAAGGTGGTAAAATAGAGCTCTGATCAACTGGACTATGGACAAAAATATAATTCCGGTTAACCAATCCGGCTATGGAAGCGGGGCATGACACTATTCATGGCGCATCGAAACTGGTGTTGGATACCCAGTGGAACAAGAGCCAGAAACAATGATTGACCTGAAGAAGGCCTTTGACACCGTATGGTTAGATGGTCAATCAGCTAGGCATTAGAAAACCACTTCTGTACCTGCTGTGTAACATGCTTACCGGTAGACGGTTCGTCGTCAGGAATGGCAACGTCAAGAATGCATGCGTAGCGTTTTACGCGTGGAGCGTGCCTGTACTGGCAGGTTGAGGTCACTGTCTTATCAACTTATTCCGCAGTACCAGCGCAGCTTCCTCGGCCCTGAGGCTCTGAGAGGCGGGAAACATACGGCCATGCTGTCATACTAAAAAGTTTGAAAGCAACGCAGACCATAGGGCCAACCGATTACCTTCCGCCAACCTTCGGAAAGAGCTTCTATCAACGATCTCCGGACGGGGAAGGATGGAAAGAAAGAGTGGCAACAGCAGAGGGGGAAATCGTCCTGTGCACCTATGGCTTAGAGACGAAGGATGGGAACAATGGAAAAAACGAGTGGCTACAGCAGAAATCGCCCTGTGCACCGATTGCTGAAAGACGAGCGCTGGTACAGGGGCAGGGATCTTCGGTGACCTCTCCGAAAAATCCCTGGCACAAGCCGAAGTGGCTGCCATACATGAGGCGGCGCTCGCTGGTGGGACTCTGCAGGCAAAGCGGCAACGAGATATGCTTGAATTCAGTGACCCTCTCTGGGATACCGTAAGACAGTGCGGAAAGTCTCGCGATGAATGGCGCGGAGCTGGTGGAATCTCTAGAAATCCCGAGGCCCTGGATGGAGCCAGCACTCACTGGCTCAGTCTGAAGACTGCAGGCCCCTTCGGCCAAAGCTGGAAACGAAGAGGTCAACATCATTGATCGGCTTTAGTCGCAAGGAGGAGTCCTTACCGGACACTGAACACTGAACACTGTAGAAGCTGCAGTGACGAGGAAGACATAGAATCTGTCCAGCATCTGCTCTGCGATTGCCCAGCCCTAGCAATGAGGGCATTTTCTACGAAAACACTTCTTCTCGGAGCTAGAGGACAAAAGCGGTGTTGGGTTGGGAAACCTCCTAGAATTCCCACATGAATCTGGCTTATTTTAGAATTAAGGCTATATACTCCTAAACATGAGCACAATGAACCCAACTCGTTGGTTTAAGTGAGCCCCTGTCTTCTTCTTCTTCTTTGTTTGGCGCTACAGTCCAGGGTGGACCTGGGCCTCAACCAACAAGCCTCTCCAGCCAGCACGATCTTTCGCAAGCTGCCTCCAGTTGTGCACACCAAGTTGGTTGAGGTCCTTCTCCACTTGTGTGCGCCATCTCGTTCTAGGACGCCCTCTTATGCGTTGTTCCAAAGGCTCGGAATCGAAGCCCTGTCAGGGTACCCAATTAACCTGCCTACCTGCCTTCAGTGCCGAGAGAAATTGAGTTCAAGTTTCAATCCTTCGTCAGAGCTGTGGGTTACCCATCAACGCCATTTCTATTCAAAGGCTTCCTGCACTAGATCAGACAGTGTTGGCTATTTTTGACAAAACACCCAACACTCAATCGAAAGCAACTCCATTCCGGTCTGGAATTGCCTCTTGCCGTGTCAACTTTGCACCTGAATACGAGCCGAACGCAACCCACCAGCCTCACCACAGTGCACACCGGTTTTGACATTTGTATTGCCTCCAGCGCTTCCATCATTAATGTGAGCTCCGAGTATGCTGCATAAACACCGTAATGGGGCTGCACTTCGCAGCCACAATGTAACCGAAGCACAGCGCCAATCGGATGGGGGCCCTCGAACGCAACCCATGACTCAACCAGTGCCTTGTCGTTTTCCGTTGAATCGAATTCCAATCGAACGAACCGACGAACTCCCATGTCGGCAGTGAGTTCAAGTGCAGGGCAGTGCATTCCACGAATGTACAGAGCGTCGAGCATAGTCGAACGGCATACGCCCATCCGGGGAATTCGGAAGCACTTCCCTCTTAATTACAAATCGGTTAATTCGATAAAGGTATCTGTTCGCCGGCACAGTTCACCACTTCCCCATTATTATTTGCATCATTGCTGCTGCCCGCTGCTTCGTAGTCGCTGCTGCTGCTCCTGCTGGTGGTTGTGCTGGTGCGTGGACGCCAGAAGCGAATCAGATCCAGCCGGGCGAGCTTCACCCCGGTTGGAGCGAGTAACAAGATTCTCCGAGTCGAATTGCACCCTCCCCCGGAGTGCAACGCTGTGCGGGCAAAGTTAACATTTAACGCTCCGCATGGCTGGAGGTGAATTAATAGATGATTACAAAGTTTGATTACCTCGAAGCGGGCCAGAGCGCTTTTTTGATGATCAATCCAGCGCCGCCCACAGTGGGTGTGGGGCGCACACAAATTGACGAACTTGCAGTCGGAATGGGTTTTTGCGGCTCGGCCGTGTAATGATGAGTGCGGTCGAGAGGCGGTGTGCTTCGGTGGAAAATATGTAAATTCAGGTCAGGCAGGGAGCTACGGCAGCAAAAAAAAAAAAAAAAGCACTCTTTCAACTTCGGTTTGGGAATTACCGAAAAACTGGCAACACACTCAAAAAACTGCGGAGAACTTCTCGAAAGTTAGGACGTGCATGGTCGACCTGTATCCCAACTTTTCGCATTGAGTCAGTCGTTCTCGTCTTTTTTTGTTTTTCGCCCGTCCGATTGTCGACGAAGTGGGCGTGCGACTGCCGGCTGATGGAACGGGCGGGGCGCGGAGCGCTGGTGTTTGAATCGGGGTTGTCACGTGTCGGGATAATCACGTTTCGCTTGAGGAGAACAAGTGTAATAACGGCGGGAACATATGGCCCATAGGCCCTTGAATTAGGGTTACGATGACCTTCTTTTTTTCTGCTATCCACCCCTTTGGGGTTAGGTTTGTCGTTGACTTCACGGTGTAATTAGATGCGGGAAAGGGGTGGCATGGACACGAGTGATGAGCTGACGTGAGTGATGTTTACTTGGGGGACCTGAGGGAGTCAATTGCAAATCAGAAATGTTGGTTTTTCCAGGACTCAAGTGGAGAGAGCAGGCGAGGGATTATGGGTGAGGACAGGGCATTTGCTGTGTGTGCACTAAATGAGAGTGTCGGTTATGCTTGGGCTGGTGGTCTTTTGATCTTCTGAAGCGATGGGGTTCGGTTCGGTTTTGAAGGGGGTTTGGTGACATGGGTCGGTGGTACATTAAATTTGAAGGTGGCGAGTGCGGTGGCGTGTGAAGATGAAGAGTGGTTGGGGGACATGATAGTCTAGACGTAGAATGTCAAGGATCGCTGTGGGATCGGCTGCAGCTGGACATTGGACTCGCAAAGGCTTGGGAATCCATTAATGAACCGGCGTCAGTTGAGCACAGCATTGCTCTTTCATCGCGCCATGACAACGCACAAATAGGCGATAAGTGGAATCAACTAAACCATAGCTGGGCTTAAATGGAATGTAAAAGAGTGTAAGAATGCTTGTTTATTTTGTTTTGAAAGAAAAAAGTCAAACTTCAACGCCACTATATCTTATTTCTTGGCCGGTTTTGAAGGTTAGAGTGGATCCGGTGCCACAACGATGAGGATAAAATTGTTCCCGAAAAAAACAGTGACGTTGGATCCTGCTTTACAGTCATCCTAGAGGTTTCTATTCAACTTGAGGAACATTTCAGAGAACAATGGCCACCTAATCTGATAAAACGACTGATGTAACTGTTGGACAGCTGCACGGAGAGACAGCAGTCACACTTAGGCCAACATTGGCCCACGGTGCTTCAACGCGGATGTGTGTCTACCTAGTCTGCAAACCAGTTAATAAAGCAAAGGAGGCTCTTAAGCTGCTAATCCTCGTCTCTGCGGCTGCTGCAGAAGTCGTTGTAGGGGAGACCTAGACGAGAGCAACGCCTTGTTATAACTCTACTGAGTGTTCTAAGATTTGGACTGCTCCATCCAATCAGATTATGGGTCGAGCGTATGCCAGAGTTGTCGAGCGGTCGAGAGTATGCCTGCGATTCAGTTGAGCAAGCGTTTTTCGCTTCAGTCGATGTTTTAGAGTAGCGATGGGCATGGAAGGTGGGTCTCCACCCGGAAAGCGTACAGAAATTGTGCCCTTTCTCGCGAGTTCGTCCGCTTCGCGATTCTCTGGAATGTCAGTGCCTGGGTAGTTGGACTTGGCCATCTCGGTAAGAGATAGGCGGCAATTAACGAATGTCTCGGAGTTGAAAGGGACTGAGTTCGTTGCCTGGCTGTCGGAACAGATGGTGACACGTTGTTTTTTTTTTAGCCAAGACAGAGCTTCACTGTAGTTTCAGCCTGAAAGACGCTTCGGTAATCGGAAAGATAGTTGAATGTTTAGACGCTTGGAACAGACACCAGCTCCCACGCCTGTATCCATCTTCGATCCATCTGTGAAGCTTCACAGAGTTCAGACTCCCAGACTCCCATCAAGATCGAGGGTGCTGATTGAGAAGTCTTTCTCGAAGAGGAGTTTAGGCGTATGGGCTGTTGATGATCGTTGAGAGTCCAGAACGAGCTTATTTCCAGTTGCGCAGCGATCTCAGTCTGATCGGCATATTAGCTGCTGCCTGCCTACCAACTAGTTCTATTGGTGACAGGTTAAAGCGTATGTTTAGAGCCTCGGAGGAGGTAGTCGTTAGTGCTCCGCTGATACTTACGCACGCCATCCTCTGCACCCTGGCGAGTGGTATGAGTTTGGTTTTCTTTTCGACTGCATTCCACCAAATCGCGACACCATACCAGAGTTGTAGTCCCCATTTGCACCCCATGGCCCTTTTACAGCAGTAGAGAGCTATGGAGGCCTTCTTGACGCGTTCCTGGATTTTTAGATTCCAGTTTATCTTCGTGTATAATGTAAGACCTAAGCATTTCGCCTTCTCATTAAGCCCTAAGGCAGTCCATCTCGGTAAGTCCATCATGAGGGAGGGTTGAAGTTAGGGATTTCGTACTTCCTAGTGTGAAGAGGACTAGGGGTTTGCACCTAGCCCCCAGTCGCTAGTTCATTTGACTGCCTCAGAGAGAGCAGATTGCATAATACCCAAGTAAACCTTGTACCCAGCCCCTTCCAGTGTCACGAGCAGTTCCTGCACCACGGCGTTCCTCGAGAGAGGAGAGACTGCACCACATTGTGGCGTCATGGTCCCACCAAGCTTCGAGCTTATCGCCCTGTTATTCAGAAGCTGGTGGAATACAAGCCATTATGGACTTTCCGATCCCGAGCCTGCTGAGTGCTGAGGTTATTGCACGGGGTTCAATGTTGTCACAGGCTCCTTAAATATCGAGAGATGAGCATGCAGAGAGAATGTCACTGTCGCTCTCTAAGGACGAATAAATACGTCAATCTAGTTTTTTTAAGGAGAAAGGCTGATCGACTCATTCGTCTTAGATCGTTTGGCTCGACACGACCACGGTAGCCGTTCCTCAGATCTTGTGTACGTGACCATTACCTAGGCGTCCGTGAAAGATCCTTACCAGCCGAGTGGAAAAGAGGTCTGCAACCTTTTGCAGTTCAACTGGGCCGTCTGGTCCTGCCATTTTATAGGGTTCAAGGTACTATTAGTCACTCTCAGGGAGCTGCATGGATTTGACTGGTTGGAAGTCCAGTGCGTTCCCCCTTATCACAGTTTCCCGGGAAGTGACTGTCCATGAGGAGGACAAGGCTCTCCAAACTAAAGGGTACTCAGGTTCCAGCCAGGCAGAATTTTGGCAGATTATGCCAGTACTTTCGTCTCGGAGACTTCTTCGATCTTCCCACAGAAAAGTCTCCAGGACGACCTTGTGGCTGTTCCTATTTCGTACTTACAGGGATTGAGTGCTCTTTTCCCAGTCGGTCTGTGTTGTCTTGGCTTTATTTAAAAGTTTCCTGCATCCTTTGCGGAGGGTGTCAAAATCTGAGCGCCGCCATGGGGGTTTCGAGTTCCCTCTAGCCCTTCTGATGGAGCAGGATCTGACCAGAACGTGATTCAGAATATCACCTATCGCTCTGAAGACTAACTCGAGATACGTCAGTCTCTGCTAACAGGTAACTGACAGTTTCTCTATATACATGACAGAAAGGGGGGGGGGACACGTAAACGTAACCAACTCTTTCCGACGCTCGGAATTGTATGTCACCCCCGGGCATGTTGGGTGTATGATTGTGTATAATTTGGGCACAGGGCGAAGGTCAGCCGAACTGTTGGCTATCGTAGATGACAGCGAAACCGTCGCACATTCTCCGCAAAGGTCCGTGATGAAAGCTGTCACAGCGATTGATGAGTAACTGTGCTCAAAACTCCTGACCAAACAGAAGCTTCTGCTATATGGAGCCGAATATTGATGCCTTCTGCGCCGAATGTGTGTATGATACCGTCAACAAAAAACCACGTACGAGCTGTAACCAGAAAGCACACGAAAAAAGCAAACAGCATAAAAATCAGCCATTATATCTGCATGTCGATTTGGGCTGACGTTCGGAGTGAATGCATGAACTGAAGTTGCTCGAAGGCGTTATTTAATATTCCGATACTTCGACTAACAAAATATGTGCGCCCTGCGTATTGTTCAACTCCTACCATGGCGCATTCCACGGCATTCTGGGCACACACCTGACGTCGGCTGATTCAGCTCACACCACACGCCGCTCGCACCAGTGTGCGCCAGTCGCGGCGATATTAATTAAATAAACAGTTGGGAAGCATGAAACGTGATTTAAATCAACGATATCTGCCCGTGTTCAGTTCGGTAAGTGTGTTGACATAGTTACCAAGCCTTCGACCGTACAGCAAATATAAATACGTCCCGAACCTCTCGCGATGATGCAATTAAAAATCCAGCAGAAATCACAAAAACCTAATTTATGATCGAACTCGACAAAATGATTGCGATAGATACCCACAGCAAATCATGCGTATCCGCAATTAATTTGAATTTAAAATTGAAATTACGGAGCGAATTAATTGCGAACTAAAATGATTAAATCCGACGAGGGGTGGGAATTAATCAACGGCACGAATGTCCAGGCCCCTGGGAACATTTTGCACCTTCGCCCGGGGACTGATTGAGTGGTTAATTCCCTTCTCTGTCCAGGGACACTGCCCACGACATTCCTAGTTAGGTGGCGTTCGGCATTCAACGCGTCATACTCTCCCCCGGCACAGCGGAGCGGGAATCTCTTGGGAGCACACTTCAGAAGCTCATCCATCAATCAACTGCGCCGGTGTGTCCCGCAAACGGCTAAATAATTGAAATCTCAATGCACCAGCCATGCCCCCTCTACTTCCGCCGATAGGAATCTCCTGATCGACTGATTGCCTCCGTCCGCAATTGTCCTGAGCACCTTGAGTGATGACTACCGTCGCCTCGGTTGTACAGATTCATTCATCGCACAAATGCAAAGCATCTTCGCTTCGCAATCGAAAGTCCGGGCACGTATTTCGATTTTGCTGCTCGTGAGATTAGTTATTGTCCGTGCCCATGTCCACGTCCGATCTTGACAGGTCCTTGTGCCTTGGCCAGAGCTCTGCGGCGAGGCGGAGGGTGGACATAACAAATTCTCCAGTTTGCTTCAGTAAACTCCGACCAATGGTCCAGCCGATGGATGAGTGAACATGATAGTCGGACATGGAAACGAGTGTGGGTGTGTGACAAAGAAAATGTGTCAAAAGCAGATGTTTATCCGTTTACAGTTGGCGAGAGTGGGCACACTTCCGAGAAACCCTTTAGTTGTGTTATCATCTCTGCTGCCATAGCTACCGTGCCGTAAATTGCAGCCCAGTGGAATCAGTCAACGGGTGAGTTGTGTTGGCCGGAATTCATTCTTAGCCGAGTGGAAAATGGTTACATTCCGGTTGGCACCTTAGATGCCTTGGTGGCATTTGGCTTGTTGCTGACATCAGTTGATTCTGAGAAGTGTATAAAGGACGCCTGGGACAAGGGACACAGAGTTCGTGGAGACGGATTTAACGGTGGGAGTTGGATCAGCTGCCTTGGCGGAGTCCCTGTTTCGAGAGGGATCAGAGTGTTGCCGGGGTCAATGGGCGAGGATGGGTAAGTACAAAGAAAGACTCGTCGGGTGAGTCCTTTTCAAAACACGAGATTTTCTTGGTCTTGAGCTTTTCGCCGGCGAGTATCCTTCAGGGTATTCAGCTTTTAGTATCTGATGAACAGAAAAGAACCGACGATTTCACGTGCGCACGTGATCACGTGAAATCGGCATGTACGTGAAATCGGCATGTACGTGAAATAGCACGTGACACGTGAAATTACACGTGATACGTGAAATTACAAGTGGCACGTGAAATTACACGTGACACGTGAAATTACACGTGACACGTGATTTAAATTCATGTGAAATTATAAGCTTTTACCAGATTTCGAATTCGAAAATTGCGAAAATTACCATACATATCTGAACTCTACTTAATATCCGAGACCATTCTCAGCCTTAGGCCGCCAACGATACAGCACAGCTTTTTAACTCTAACTTGCTTTTTAACTTGCACCCCTCTTGAATCGAAGGGACACGGAATGAGCTACAATTTAGTGATACAACCAACGAGGTACTAGCCAACCTTCCTCGTCGGATTGCACTTACTTCCCAGCAAGTACGAGCGAATTACGACAATCCCGACATAACTTTCCTATCAGGCCGGCGACCCATGGAGGGTCTAAGCCTGAAAAATAGCTGGCATCCACTGCTGACGTTACAGTCATTAAGACCAAGCTGTTTTGGTCTTGCTCACCTTCTCGAACGAGGAGGCGCCGTTTCGAAGACTCTCTTAGCTGGGGCATTAGGATCGATGCGGACGGCGTCAATGCAGTCGACGGGTTTTTGCTTCCCGCACTACATCCGCATCCGGGTACAGATCGTAGAGTTCGCGATTATGTCTTCTCCTCCATTCACCTTCCTCCCAGATGAAACTGCTGCCTTGGGTATCGTTTAGCTTTCGGCTCCATACAGGGTTTTATAGAAGTGCCTTCCGTGTTTACACGTCGCAGATTTCAAACGGCCCGGATGTCCTTGAGCCGAACTGAACAGCGCAAGGCGGATGTGTTAGCGTGGTGCGACACCGCGGATAATCGGGATCCCGAATTCGGCCATCGTTACGAATAGTTCCATGCGATGAATGCTGCGGCTTAAAATCGATGAAGAGGTTCAGTTCATCGATCTGAAACTCGCTAGTCGTCTACATGAATATTTGATCCACCGATTTTCCCGTGCCGGAAGCCGCACGATAAGAGCGGTGCAAAAGGACTCTAGGGGTTCACACAGTTCGCTGGACAAGATCTTGTAGGCGACGTTGAGCAGATGTTGCAAGAGAAGGGATCGCCAGGGCATGTCTTCGTCTTCCCGAATTCCGATGGGATCTGGTGCATGCTCCCTACCAGAGCATCGCCATGCCAGCGAGCTCTGATGGAAAGTCTACGGATCCAACTGCTAAGGTAGCTGGGCCATGTAAAGCAACTCAGCCCCGGCCCGAAGAGTCTTTGACTCCGAACTTGTGAGAGCAACAGGCGACTAAGGTGACGCATCCAGGTGGAGGAGGATCGCAACCAACGCCATGCCACCGGCTTTGAAGAGCTCTGATGGAAAGTCTACGGATCCAACTCCTAAGGTAGCTGGGCCATGTAGAGCGTATGGTATGTAACCCAGTTCCGGCCCGAAGAGTCTTCGACAATGAACCTGTGGAAGAACGCAACAGGCGACGATCTAAGGTGACGCACCCTGGGCGAGGAAGATCGCAACCAACTTGGAATGCAAAAATTCTGACAGCTACCAGAAAACGCCCTAGTTCGAGACGCTTGTTGGTAGAAGTCCAGGTCTACCTTGGACAGTAGCGAAAAATAAAGAAGAAGAAGAGGATTTATTTGTACAGCAGATACTCCGTACTCCGACAGAGGAACAGTCAGAGAGGTTGCAACTCTGCTGTCCACCTCAAACGCAATGTGGTCTTCATGCTGCAAGCTCCCAAGGATCACTGACGGGCAGGGTGCACGAGGCATAGTGCTTTCCCAAAAAAGAACTTCCGAAGACAAGGCGATAGATGCTGGGGATGTTGATGATGATTCAAGCAGTTGTTGCATACTTGTGCCCCGGAGAGCAAATTCACTAGAAATTAAAATGGGCCCAAATAAAACTGTTAGTTCATTCAACAAAATTGCTTCTTACGACCCCAGCCTAAGGGACAACAAGTTAATCATTTACAAAGGGTTTCGAAGTCTTTTCGGGTTGGAGCTGAGTTGTCCATGCACTCTACATGGCCAACAGGGAGGGAAAAACTATGCGAAAAGTTAGACAGCAGCACAGAATATAAGACAAACAGGATGCTTACCTTACTAGCCCTCCATTCCCTAAATACATACCGAGCTACTTACCCACCCTAGTCCCGGAGAAGAGCCCATATCAAGATGTCTCGTACCGAGAAAAATGGTACGAAAAATGGAAAAATCAAACGTTATTGGCAGAAGGGGAGATCGCCCTGTACACTGTCGGCTTAAGAAAGAGCGCGAGAGAAATCCCTGGCACAATGGGAAGCCTGCAGCGCCTTTCAGACCACAGTGACTGCGTGGTGACACTCGCGTTCAGAGACCACAGAGTAACCGAAAAATTGATCTCCACCCCCCCATAGCATCGGACATTCTAACATCGAAGCTGGTCAGGTTAATCTGACAGACGTCCGTCAGATATCCTTGGCGAACACTGTGACCCTATGCTGGGCACCCGGGCACGCTGACATCTAAGAAAAGGGAGTTGAGGAGAGCCTAAGAGAATCTCCAGCAGTCCATAAGGGAAAACACTGACGAAGCTCTGGAAAGAGCCAGAACTCGATTGCATGGTCTGGGTATTGGAGCGACCGCCCTTCACCCGACGCTAGGCAAAACGAGATCAACATAGCAGGTATGTTCGTATGCTAAGGGGAGTCCTTGCCGGAGACTATGCCACAGGCACGTTCGCATTGCCTCTGAACATACCGCAAAACCCTTGCCTTACAGGGACGAGCATGGGAGTGTGTGCACGTCCAAAATCTACTTTGCAAATCTACGAAGCAAAAGAATAGACGGCTGCTCCTAGGAAGGCACTCCTTTGCAGAGCTGGAGGACATAAGCGGTGTCCAAATGAAAAACTCAAAGATGGTCAAAAAACATTTCTTATTAAGGACCCAACACGTTGGTCTAAGTGAAACAAAACCACAACGATGTGAGGGCACCAATATATCTTTCCCCAGGATTAGCCTTTGAATTGTCTATGCACCACACTTCTGTGGCAGAAGAACCACTACTGCCTCAAATGAGCACCAAATGCTGTGTGTGACGATGTGAAAAACTTACAGCAGCCGACCGAAATTCTGGTCACTCATTAAACCCCCGCAGTTGCTCCTTTTGGGTTTGCTTTCAGTCTCTAGCCAAAATCTCTGATCAAACAGCAGACAGCACCCCAAACCTCACAGTACCTGTACACTGTCAAAATCTCTTGCTTCGTTTTGACAACATCATCCAAGTGAGTAGCTATCAATCTCACCCGACACAACCTCCCCAGCACCCCATCACGCTCACCCGTTGAATGATCTCAGGTGCGGTTACGGACTCTGAGCACACGTAAATCTCAATTTCATTCCGACATGCAGTCTCAGCAAGCTTGCTCGCGGAGCATCCTCGCCCCCCCTCGTCAACTCGATCCTGACCTCTAGTAACCCAGCGTCCTCTCCCGGAGGTTCATCCAATCTCTGGCTGGTCTCGTCCTCACCTAGTCGCCCTCGCTTGGTTTGTCGTGTCCTCACTACCCTTGGCTTCGTCGTCATATCGTTTGCGTTTTTTTTTTTTTTCCTGTGTGAAGGAACCGTGAAAGTTGTGTTTCTATGCCACGTAGCCTCATGCTGATGTTTGCTGCCGTCCCTGCCAGCTCATCGTGGCGCGTCGTCGTCACGGCATGCCTCATAACTCCTGATGCACCCCCCATGTCCACCCCACCCACTGTGAGCCCTTATAGACTCTCGTTACAGTCATATGCAAAGTGATTAATGATTTTCGTGGGGAAAGTGAAAATCAGGTTTTATAAATGGCCCTGCAGTGGGGCGTGCATTAAGGGAATTAAAAACGTTCCACCGACGAGTCGGAGAGTGAGGCCATGACAGGATCCTTGCAGTCTGTGAACTAACCGACATTTATGCGCCGCACATGATAATGATGACGGAGCTGATGGTGATGCCACTGTCACACAGGGTGGCAGCCCACGAGCACCGCTCTCCCGGATATTGCTTGTCCTAGTCCACGGTAACGGGCGGAGAACGTCCCACTCCTGACCCGATTCCATGCCATGTGCATGCATGGAAGTTGCGAACATCGGAGAGCAGAGATGGGGTAACAAAAAACAACAGAAACAGTGGATAAAGTGTGTGTGAGCTCGGTTAACACCTGTGAGTGTCTTAAGAGGATAATTAAATTAATGCTTGAAGTAGTTAGTCAAGTGGATAGTGGAGGTGAAAGGTTTGTATGCAATGTGTTAAGCTAATTGCTTCTTTGAGTGAGGGAAAAGATTTCCCTTTCGTTTTTGCCAAATTCTGCGAATTAATTGGGAGCTTCACAAGCGGTGGAGAGGGTAATATCTAGGATCATGTCTAAAAACACTGGAATCCCATTCAGAGTCTGATGCGAATGAGTGAGTCTTGATTGACTTGTGCTTGACGGAAGTGCTTATGACAGAGATATCCAGTTCTCTGTCCACCGATTGCAGTCGATACATGGTCTCATCCCATGCACACGAGGTCAATTGAGACTATCGCACTGACAGTGGTGTCACCCATAAAGCTTGAAATTTACCACAATAACAATTGTTGAGGCCCTCAGAGCTCTCCAGTGACGATCAGCTTAATTTCACGCCACTTTTGCCTTAATTGGAGCCGTACGCAAACAAAATCAACAACAATCCATCAGATATTGTTCCAATCTAAAGAGGGACACTGAATGCGGTCATGGACAGAAGGTGTAAGGGATGATCTGTGATCTGCTTGACCTTAAATGAACGAAAAATGGGACATCAGAGCTTTCTTGGACAGCACTTGGGGGCCCCACTGATGCACATTGATTCTTGAAGGCAATCGACCCAACCCACGACTCTGTCCTGAGATGATGTCTATTCCGGCGAACGGAATTTTGAACATCAGTCCTATACGAAGACAGGGATGTGGTCCCTTGGATCGTCATATTTCTGGTGGATTCTGTTCGGGCGCCATTTTGGCCTTGAATGGCATTGGTTAGGTCGTGTCTGATAGTTGCGAAGAGTGATTACGTTCAATACTTTCGTTGAGTTTCTTACGCGAGTGGAATGGGCAACAAACTTATTTCAGCCCCAGATGTGGATGAAGTCAAGCCAGTCCTACTCCAAAAAGCGAAAGCCAAACTATTACGATGTTTATCGATGCTTTTATGAAGTAGTCTAGCACTGGGTTACAAAGCAGAGGAGAAGTACCAAGGCTAGAGTTTATTCCTAAAATGGGAAAGAAAGACCCAAGCCTACCAAAGCCCTACAAACCGATCAGCCTAACATTGTTTCTCCTCAAAACTGAGTCTCCTAAAAAGCATAAGACATACGAGAGGACGTGCTACAAACATCCCCATCTTCACTACTGGCAGCATGCACATAGGACAGGCAGATCAACAGAAACTGCACTCTATCAACTGACGGAACCTATCGAAAGCGCCCTTGAAGCGAAAGAAATAGGTTTGCCGGAAACAAAAACAATGCAAAGTGAATTAAATATCATCTCAAGATGGTCTCATGACAATGGACTCACAATTTACGTGGAAAAACAAAAATTATGCACATTAAGGCAACCCACTTTCTATATCGTGACGTCCGAATAAAATTTCACAACACTCAACGCCTTCATACCAGTAGGGAAAGTAGTGAAACTCCACATGACAAATACGAACCCCTCATTGAAGTTGTCAACAGCTTTAAGTACTTTGGTATAATAGCTGACCACAATCTCAAATGGCACCAACTCAACGAGCAGCTTCAATGAAAGCTTCGCAGTACAGCATACATGTTGCAACATTTAAGGTACTGCTGTGACTACGACGTTCTAAAAAAGGCATACATGGCATTAAGCGCATCATATATCCGTCAGGGCATAACTGCGTGGGGTACATCAAGTAACTTCAAACAAGTCAAAACTATTTGCTGAAAATACTGGCCAGAAATAAAAGTACCTCAAGTTGGCCAACGATAAGTAACCAACTTTAGGTCTTACACATCGAAGGCATATTCAAATCCACCTTGAGCAAAGAATTTTCTAATGACAGCAGCTTCAGAACACAAATTGACCACACCTACAACACCCCAAGAAAGACACAAGACCTACAAAATCTATAGCAATTAAGACAAACACTCATTTCCGACATTAATTCCAATGATGTCGAAAGAGCTACCAACCTTTTAAAGGTGCCCCATGCTTGAGAACGGTAGGAAGGTTGATGTATGCCTGTGTTCAGAGACGCCCAATTTCGCCCAAATTCGAACGAAAATAATGCAATGAAGTTGGTTTGTTCATATGAAAAAATAGACGTCAGTAGTGGCACAAACAAATTCGAAGAATAACATTTTTTAAGGATTAGCTTTAAAAAAAAGAATCTAAATTCACGTGTAATTCGATCCACGTGTAATTTTATTCACGTGTAATTAGATTCGCTTTTAAGAAGAATTTGCAAATGTTGTACACCATTTTAATTCGTGTGTATTTAGATCCACGTACTTGAACGTGTCTATTTCACGCAAGTGGTAATTTCACGTACTTCACGTGATCATGTAGGCATGTGATATCTTTTCCCGCAACAGTCATGAAGAGAAATGCAAGCAAATTCGTGGGTTTAATGCAGTGGAAGTGGATTAAAATAAACACTTGAACTTACGGTGTCTGAGTTCGATTCCCGGTAAGACAAAAATAATTTTCACGGCCCCACCTCTTTCGATTCACTGGCAATGATCTAAGAATAATAACTGCCTGTCCAGGCAAGCGTTTCTCAAACTAGATCCCCTCCACTCGCGAGAGATCAACGCACAACACGATCGGTTGCTGACAATCTAACCCCAGTCCCTTTACGAGCTGTAGCGCCACCTATCCTATTACAAGGATTATGTTTAAATTTTGTTAAGTTTCACCAGAAAATCAACGAATTCCTTAATTCCCTTATTCACTCTCACAAGCCTTCCAAGTCTTAATTACTTCACGACAAAATAATCCTCAATAACAAATAACCCACCCCGGCAGCCTGGCAAGCTTGATCGCAATCATCCCCCATGGCCACGACCACCCAGTGGAATTACAATCAGCTTCAATTTCTATGATTTCCTAGAGCACAACGAAGTTGAAAACTCACTTAAATGCCAATAACATACCTCAGTTGGGCCCGAAATAAGTGCCTTAAACGGCAAGAATTGTAAACACCTTCGAAGACACCTCTCCGGTGTCTAACACTAGACCGAACGACATTCCGGCTCAATTCAATTAACCTAATTGAATGGCATCGCCTGCGAAGCCGAAGACTTCTCGGAGATTGCCGAGGAGGGGGACGAATTCCCTTCCACTTCACCAGCCCCGGGCACATGTGAGAGTGCTCTCGGTGAAAATTACTCCACCGCCAGATAATTCAAAATCAGGCCAAGCGATTTGTTCTGCTTGTTGAACTGCAAATGCACAGTAAGCACTTAATCTAATAAATATCACCTCACCTCAACTCAACCCCCGCTCTCGTCGCCACACCCCGTCCCTACTGATAAACATCGCTCGGTGAGTTCCTCGGAAACGAGGTGAAATGAGGGAGAAAAGTAAAAATTAAATGAATTCACGTGGCGGTGAGTGAGGACTCGAAAAATCACTTACCTGCTACAGGTCGGTGCCTGCTGAATCACAATTCACTTCATCCAGGGGCTTGTGAATCCACATCTGGATGCTGGCCACAGACACCGCCCGCCGGGCCGTGACAACGAGCTGGCGAGCAATGTGGGGGGGGGGGGGGGGAGTGGGGATACGACCCTCACCCAGATGTTAGCATGTAAGACAAGTCCGTGTGCTCCTTAGTGGAAAACATAGTTTCCGAATCAACGGGGTTCACACACATCCGCTGAACCGCTGAAGGCCATCAGGGAGCATTCACACACACACAGCCACACTCACACTCAATCCGTGATGACGAGTGATAGCCTCTCTGGTCGAAGTTTCGCTCGGTTGCCATTCTGAAGAGGGAGGAAGCGAGGAATGCACATTCACATCCAAGTTTGGCAATGAAGAAAATGGCAAAACTGAGTCCACACAGGGTAGCCATGCAACGTGTGTGGCTCTCGTAATGGACACTCTTTCGAGGATTTGAAACCGTGCAAGTTTGCTGAATCATCGGCGAGCATAGCATTCTCAAGGTTAGCTGGTTATGGCGAGCAATTCGTGCTGAATTGCGCTTGCATGGGTGCCATGAGTTGACACCGACCCGGATTGCTCGCCTTGTCGAATTCAAATAGGAAGGCAACCGAAGAAACCCAACCGGAAAATTTCATCACAGCTTACTCTATTTCAATTTCACTACCCAGGCATGCTGGCATACACTCATTCCCCAAGTGCGTGCCCTTTTAAAACCCATTTCCACTGGTCCTTGGCCACACCCACGCACCCGAAAATTCCGTCGGCCAAGCTCCAGATAGGTGCGAGGGGGAACACTGCCTTCGCGTAGGCTGAGGCTTCATGTTCCCCACCACACGAGGGTGGGTAAAACCTGAATCGCTTGGCAAAGGAGTCATTACTCTCCCTCCGGACCAAAAAGAAACGCTCAGCCTGTGGCTGCTCTTAACGATGAAGTGAATCGATAGTCGATGGGTGAACTTTAAAAATGACGAATCATTGATGATTTATCGGCGAAAGGGTGACGGATCCTGTGTACTGAAGATTAATGTAGGACACCTATCGGATCGAGTTTCACTCGACCTGACCTTGTCACAAATTGTATTGGCACGCGGGGAGGGCAGGGAAATGAAATCAATTTACCACCCAAACATTGACTGGAAGGGGTAATGCTTTCGATTGAAATGCTAAGTGGTGAAGGACAAGCCGATACGCTGTTCGAGAGCGACGCCGAAGACATTTAATTAAAAATCATCCCACGCCGGCATGATGGTGGGGGGATTTGCTGAAAGCGCCAGGGCTTTGACGTGTTCGGCTACTAATTATGATTAAATATCTCATTTTCACCCCTCCCAACCGCCACTCAGCTGGGTCGTTTGTGGTGCGCTTGTTAACACGCTCCCTTTGGTTTTATAATTAAAACTGCGAACTTCTTAGTTTGTCAGCTCATCCCGGGGGTTGGGGCAGAGCGTTAATGTTGGTTGTTGGGTTTTAGTCGAAGCGCGATGAGGCGAACTGTGGCAATGAGTGGTTCAATGGAGGGGACGTGGGTTTCGATTTTGCAGGGGGAACAGTTTGCTGAACAATGCTGAACAGTTTGATGCTCGATGAGATGAGTGTTAACTGAGAGGATCCATCAGCGAGACTCTGAAGAAACCAGGAGGAAAGAAAAGGAAACCAGAGTTGACCATAAGGACTAAGGGATGCCAACAATAAGCTAGGTTAGGTGGATGCCGACCAACATGCAGCCAGTCAGACTCAGGCCAGTCCTAGACTCAGGCCAGTCCTAGACTCAGGCCAGTCCTAGACTCTGGAGGATGACCATTTATACCGTCAATGTGAACGATCTAGACACATCATGCTATCGTCCTTCCTGCTCAAAGCTCTCGAAAAATTGATCGATTTACACATCAGAAGTCCAGTTTCCGGGGAAAAAGTGTCGAGCTCTCAGAGTGCTTACAACAAGGGCTGTAGAAACAGCCCTTCACTATCTCTTGTTGGCTTTATAGATAAATCCCTCGAGCATAAGGAACTTACCCTTGCTGCTGTTGACATTGAGGGAGCTTTTAACAACATCGAACACCGTGCAATCACTCAACCGCGTCGGGATCGAAAAGTCGCTAGTGGCTTCTATTCACCAACTTCTCACCAATTGAGCAATTCGCTCTAAGCTTGGTGATGCCACGACCTGCACAAGATGGAGTGCTATCTCCTCTCCTACGGAGCGTAGTTTTGAATGAACTTCTACTAACATTGGCAAGGACAGGGTGCAAAGTCATCGCCTCTGTCGATGATGTTGCCATGAAGGCCTCTGGGGATCCACGATTAGGGATATCATGCAGTCGGCTATTGTCGAATTAGACTAATGTTGACAGGAAATATAAGATCCCCGTCCCCTAATATCAGGGGAGTCCCTCGAAAACTAAGTAACTGTGCCAACTTCCTAGGCGAAGTTAAGGTGGAAATCCAACATCCAGGAAGGCGTCAAAAAACCCTCTTCGTGTCTATAGGGTGCAAATGAGGTCCACAGCCGCTAGTGGTTTACTGGGTATTCTTATCAGAAATCAGACCCATTCTTCTATTCCGAGATTAGACAGACATCAACTGCATTTGCTTGCATTTGCAACAGCAGAGCTTTGTGAACCACCCCCTCTCCAGCTTTAAATACGCTCCTCAACCTTGCGCCGGTAGATCTCTTCGGCAGGCATTCAACTCAGGACACTATACCATCCGCGATAAACTTAGATCCCTCTCAGGAAACCCCGCCCTCACGATACCAAAGCGCATCTAAACAGGACTTCTGAACACCAAACGCTGGATGGTCCTCTGCGAATTTTCACAGATGGATCGAAGATGGGCGCAGGAGTGGATGTGGGAGTCTATCCAGAGTCCTTCCGACTACTCGCACGTCTGTCAGGCAGACACTATAGCGATTACAGTAGCACTGTCCTGGCTAAAGAAGAATTTAACTCAGAAAGCCAGGCAGCGATCATATATCTGAGTGCAGTCTCATTTAACTCCAAGACGCCCCTCAATTACCGCCTACTTGTTAACGAGATGGTCAAGTATATCAGGGTCTTACTTATGTCGGTGCCGGAACACAGTGACAACGCAGAGAAATACGAAGCGGAAGAACTCCACACTCTTTCCGGACAAGGAACTGCCGTCCATGCCACTCAAACCAACGAAAGAGGACACTACGAGCCTCATCACAAAGCAATTATGACCTACCATCGATCCAAACCCCTCATGCGACCTGATCAGGATGAGTAGGCCGAATCTTGGAACTCTCATCGGCGTCATAAGCGGGCACTGCAGAATCTAGGCGTCCAATGGATTCGAATGTCACAGTGCCCGGTTATGATGACGATGAGTGTTCTAAGATTCGGCCTACTCATCCTGATCATGATGGGAGAGGACCATTTGACATTTTCTTTGCAAGTGCACTGCCCTCCCATCTCGCAGATTTAGTCACTTGGACGCCCCACATTTCTATGAGCTTACGGAAAAAACCCTGACTGTGGACCGGGCTGTGAACAGTCAGCCACTCAAACCTAACTGTATCATGCCTGGAGACAAGCACTAAAATTGGAAGAAACCCTGAACTCCGACATCAAGCCAGTCAGAGAGACTGAATTGAAGAAAGGTTATATATCTTGGTAAGGTCTTGGATCCAATGGAAGACAGCCCTAACTCCGATGGTGGCTGGTTCAACTGACCAGCTGCTCTCTAATCCCTAAATTCACCCCAAACTTGGACAATTCGCTCATAGCTGGTACTCAACTGAGATCCTCCTGGACTTGGTCTCATGAGCCAAGATCAGGTGGTAATAAAACTGATAGGAGGCACCAATATCGCCAAGTCGACGGACAACTTAAACAACGACGACATGTGTGTCCTTTGCCTGTGGGTTGTCGTCACAGATGCCAAAGTCAGCTAAATTCTTAAGTGCAGCAATATGTTGCCCTTAGCTGCAGAGCTCTAAAATTTGAATATGAGAACGAAACACTTGACATTATAAGTGAACACAAAAAACGAGCGAACAATTGAAAGAGAGCTCAATAACTGTTGGAGTGCATGTTGTCACAGCTAAGCACCGACTTTATTTTACGATGATTGATGGTAAATTAGCTCAAGCTGTGACAAAAACGAGGTAAACCTTCAGAGGGCAATACGAAGTATATGCTGTCCTCAAGAAAGGACAGACAACATCGACATCTTCGACAGAGTGTCACAAGGCACAGCTATAACTTCGAGGTGGTCAATGACTTCGCCTACCTCAGCTCAGCAGAAAATACTAACAACATCAACACCGAGATTAAACGCAGAGTAACTCTTGCCAACCGCTGTTTCTATGGGCTCAGGAGGCAATTGTGTACTGGAGCCATCTGTGGAAGGACCAAGTTGATATATGTTGTCCCAGTCTTAATGTACCACATGGCATGGAAAACCTCAAAGCGGATGAGGAAGTCCTTTGTCTCTTCGAGAAGAAAGTCCTGCGTGCGATCTTTGGTCGATCTTTGGATGAGAAGATTCAACCACGAATTGTACAACGACATGAGTCTAGTCAGGCGTCTACGGATCTAAGGTGACTCTTCGACTCCGAACCTGTGGGACAACGCACCAGAGGACGCCCGTGTTTAAGCTGGCGCATCCAGGTGGAGAAGGAACTCAAAAAACCCTAGCGTGAGACAATGGTGGCAGCTAGCCACGGATAGTGCCAGTTAGTGAGCGGCCCAGGTCCACCCCGCACTGTAGCGCCAAATAAAGCAGAAGAACCCTTCAGGGATGAATGACTTATCCAAGTTACAATCAAAAGTCCTAAATGAAAGAGCTCTTACAGATTAGATTCATGAAGTCCATATTGCACCTGGGATTGAACTTAATCTATGTGAGTTAACCTCTTCGATTCCATACGGTAGAGCTGTGGGTGTTCCCCTACACAACTGGTTCTCGCTGCCCGGCCGATACGACCAAAAATAAATTTCACGGCCCCACCTCGTTCGACTCACTGACTATGTTCAAAGAGTACAACTGTCTAGAAAAGGTTTCTCAAACTTGGCCGTTTGAAGTCGGCATAAAACAGTAGGTCCCTTCCACTGGTGAGAGAACGCCCAACACGAGTGGTTGCAGAGAAGCTAGGCCCTGGTTGTAGTGTCACCCTTATTGCAACGTTTTCTTCGCCAAAGCGAGTTCCAGTTAAGGCCTCATTCATTTGGGACAGTGCATCCAACCATTCTCCAGAAAGTGAGCTTCAAACTCCAGATGTTTGCGCATCAGTCATGTACATGCCTTCCAATGTAACACCTCTACTTCAGACTATGGATAAGGATGCTATACGCCTGACCAAACTTTATTATACAAACAAATTCGCTACAACTTGTGTGAAGTTATTAAGGGAGTATCAAGAAAACACGTTGTTCTTAACTTGGGGAGAATTTAGAAGCTTCAGTCTGGAAACACGTCCTTTCAGTTGAAGACGGACCCGAAAGTCGACTTTGAAAGCTAACTTAGTGGCCGCAGAAGAAGTTATGCATGAACCTTCTGAAACATATTACAGGACTATAGACCCCACGGCAGCAGATTCAAGCAATTGGAACGAAGAGCGTGTGTATTCAGATGTTGAAGAAGACAAAACGACGGCGAAAAGGAACAACAACCGGAGTTAGATCATCTGTGTCTTCTAGAGGTGTTGTCTAATTATTTGAAAAGTACTTGGATGACAACTTGAAGGGACAACTGACTATATGTTGGATGCTGTGGTCCCTCGAGATGATGATCATATTAAGTGTCTACTGCAATTACGTATGTAGGGCAGGGGGCTGCTTGTAAATTCACCAGCACACTCAGACCATGTTGGTCCATTGTGATACCCACAGTCCACTCCGCGCAAATAGTGACTGGACTAGCTTTAATCTAGTACACTCTCATACTTCGGTTTGCGTCGCTAATTGGGACCGGAAAGTTGCGACACAAATCGAAATGTCTCAAACTGGGGTATTGGTGTATTAAATTGATTCGAATCGGAGACCCCATTAACCAAGGACACGCACTTAACCAACTGCGCCATCCAGCCCGAGCCCTGAATACAGAGCCCCGAAAGGCTGACGAGGGAAAGTTGTTCGTGCATTTAGACCCCCAGGACCCCTTCAAATTGCTCCCAGCCTAATTTGCCCTCAAATGCATCAATGCGACAGAGCCCCATCCCTAACAAAGGACTCCCTCTCCCCCTGTCTCCATCTAGGTCATCATTTAAATTGTCGCTCAAATCATGGACGCATTAGACACATCCGCATGCGATCACTTTAACCGTTCCACGACACACTTAACACATCCCTTCATCCCTGTGGACATTCCAACATCCCATTAGATTGCAAATTAATCCCACTCCGCCACACACAAGAACGCAGCCATCCGTCGTTCGTCCACTGACCTCAATTGGATCATGCACCGATGACATCCCGTCCTCGTTGCACCAGCAGCAGCAGCACCACCACAAGGACAATGACATCAAAGTCAATTCAATTTCTCCATCTCACCGAACTCTCTAGGACCTCATGCGCTGTCACAGTCTTTGATATATCGGCAACGCACACCCTTTCGCATACAACAGGTCATTTGGATGTCCTTTGTCGGGAGTATGCCGCATCAAATCCCAGTAATTTCATTCACGTCAAGCAAACTCAAACACATGACATTCCCATGATTGACTCCTTCGAGATTTTCCCCATTCTTCCTCCCTCCCACACACACACACACACACACACACACACACACACACACACACACACACACACTCGCACTCGCTCCAGCCAGTCTCTTTGTCTTGTCGACGTTGTGCCCGCCGCGAGCGGCGGTAATTCTCACTTTTACTCTAGAGCGGGGGCATGTGAATGCTTCTTAAATGTCAACCGACGATGCATGATGATCTTAAGCATGTCGAGCTTCCGTTTCGTCGCCTCCAAGCTTGTGTTTGAACATCCTGCACGGTGTACCCTCGTCGCTCCAACTCCATGTCACATTGATTATGTTCATCGGCTTTGGCTTGGCTTTTATCCCTCATCCTAGCAATTTTCCACTATCTTCCCACTGTCATCGCTCGTATGGCCCACGTGAATGGGACACAAAGTGCGACGGCGGCGGCAAGGACGATGACGACGCCTTCAGAAGACGACTGTCAATACACACCGAGCCAAGTCGGCAGCAGCAGCGTGTCGAATCAAATTTGCATAATGCGAAATAAAGTCACACACGAAGAATGTTCAGGGCGGCGGCAAGGATACAGCCTCTGCCGTTCAAGTTGGGGCGGTGGGCCAAGCAGCGCCTTCCGTCGCAACAACAGGTGGCGCCTCATTGTGTGGGTTAACAATGCTAAAACCCAAGACGTCGTTACGGTAACTGTATCACCACTTGAGACACACGATTCCCCGATACCAGCACGAAAGTGCCCATGTCCCAGGCTTAGCTGAAAATGAAGCCAATTATGGCTCCAAAACCTCTCCCAAGTGTCGAGTGGCACTTGTCGAGAGTGAGAAGAGTGAACGCTCCTCGATAGAGGGCACACGTCGTCGGGCGTGCATCGTGTCGATGGGATTTTATTCAAATTTCAGAGCTTGACATGGATACAATTTTAGCGCACCCGACCTGCCGTCGAGGACCTCACTTCACTACAAATTTTATTAATTTGCCAGCTCACACCAGCGCCTCCTTTCAGCTCTTTCGGGTTAAATGTGCTGGAAGAAGCGGGATATACATTTTTAATGGGACGCTCCTCTTACAAGGACCGGCTAATAACTTTTCCTTGCGAATGTGATCCTTGCCGAAGCTGTTCCCTCACCTGCACGTGGGAGTCGCAGGGTTTCTCTGGGTTTACGTGCGTCGGCAGGCGAAACTAAGATATTCATGAACCCAGGCAGGGACCCGGGAGTTCTGGGAATTGATGCCATGCGTTGGCAATGTTGCGGCAGATGAAAGGCTGCCGTTTGAATGACACCCGTCAGATGTGGCCTCTTCACCAGCGTTCATCCTCCCTGTCGTCACGCGAACTGTGTCCAAGATGGCAACGCTTTCAAGCGCAAAATTGCTCTCAAATGTCCTCTCCGAGCGACGTACACACCCAAACCCCAGTCAACCGTGTCGCAGGTTCATCCTACACACCAATTTGGCCCCAAACTCTGCTGGAAACGGAGTCTCTGCTGGGCGGCGGGACTGTGAGAGTGAATCAAATTCAATCCTCCGGTAACCATCCGAGTTATCTATTAGATATTGATTTTCCAATCCCGAGCACTGAATGCACCCACTGCACCGTAAAGCTCTGGCATCCGAATCCAATTAGCTGCCCCTGCCTCCGTGTTTCTCATCTTCACACAAAAGGATATGCGATCATTTTTTGTTTTTAATTAAAATTGTCAAAAAACAGAACGCTCCAAAAGATGACTAGGATGGGGGATGGGACAGGCCCCACGTAGCCCCTGGCGACCCGCATGGTGTCATGGCTGCTAGACCCCCATGCAAATAAATCCTTTCTATGATTTGTGTTGGTCAGCATTTGTACGCCTTTATTGTTGTTTTATAGACTTCCGGGCTGAAACTGGACTAATACCCGAAAAGTCTGCTGCAGGATCCGGAAATGAGAGAACCATTGCTCACTCCCAGACTGACAAAGGGCGGACTGGGGCTGGGGCTGCATACGAGTATTCGCTACAGTGAAGCCGGCATTCAGGTGAACCGAGTGCCCAGGGCACTGGCGGCAGTTAGTGCGCAGCTATCCTTTGTTACCTAAAAATGCTGGGGGTTGCGACAACGATGGGAGGATGGGAGATGGCGGATAATGTATGACCGCCGGCAAGGATATCACCGAAAATGGGTATGCGCTGTGCTGTCCTTTTTTGGGATTCGCGTGCGAGTATCGGCTGGGTGCGGGCTCGACCCTTGCCCCAGCCTAATGCTGGCATTTGGGGATTGTGACCAACAATGGCAGGCAACGCCGCTTGCTGTTTCATGAAGTGGACACTTTTGTCTCGGGCTCAGAGTTCATTGTTGTTCATTATGGCGGAACAGTGGCGGTGACAAGAAAGGGAGTTGCAAGGAAGGGAGAGGATCCCTGATTGGATGTAGACTTTAAGGCATTTTGGTCGTTTTTCGTTTGTTCATTGCATGGACACAAGATGGGAAACCGAGACTGGACTGGGTCGCATTCAATTTGTTTCAGCCCCCACTGGTACCTGGGGACTCAGAGTCAGCGCAGGATAGAGGGAGATCGTCACTAGACACTGGGACTCCTCCTATTGAGCCCCAAATCAGTAACCACACTAGCGTTAAGTTCTCCGTCAGGGGCTTAACCCCTTGAAGAGGCTCGATTAGAAGTCGAACGGATCGGAAGGTGGGAGGAAGGCCTGTATCTACACCGTCATAGTGGGACCCATTCTATTGCTTGCCGCTGTCGCTTGGTGTCGAAGTGCTTTGGTTCGATGGCAAAGCCGTGCCCTGCAATACCCCAAGAGGGTATCAACGTCAGGCAACTGTCTTTATCAGCCGGGGGGCGAAATCCGTCCTTCAGATGCTCACGAAGTAAGTAGGTCCTGTCCACAAATGGAAGCCAACACAGCTCCAACTTCTACCATGCCACAGTCTGACAGGGGGCACGTTGGTCCTTAAAAAACTAAATAAGACTAGCTTTCTTCCAGAAGAAGCACTTCACCATAATCCCTGCCCGCGAATCGATAACATTTTGTTTCTTAGAGCTCAAGGGGCAATTGAGAAATAGAACCGCCTCTCTCGGGATATAAGGCACTTGTAGTCCCAGTCTTAATGTACGGCGCGAAGCCATGGATAATCTTAAAAACGGATTTCTTGGCCTCTTCGAGACAAAAGTTCTGGGTCCTTGGTCATGATTGCGTTAGTGGCATCATAAGGAGAAAATACAACAACGTCTACGAGCTATAGCGATATGAGCCTAGTCAGGCAACTACGGACTCCACACAGTGACTAAGCCATTCAAAGGGCATGGACAACTGAGCTCCAGCTCCAGTGCATGAACTCCAAGTCAAACAACTTGGCGTGCGAAACTGGAGCCAGGCTTGTTGGTTGAGGCCCTATACACAACTTCAGAAAAATGTCTTTGAAAGTAGAAATTTAAGAAGATAATGAAGAAAGAAACCCTATTTCATGAGACCGCCTACCGAACAGAGAAACACGCAAATCTGGAGAAGATACAGAAGCAAACCCATGCCTCCTTCGTCCTCCTGCTGCTGTACACTTGATGAACTCCTGTGAATGAGACTACTGATCCCACACAACCTGGCCCCTCAGAAGCGCCCTGACTCGCCAAGCAACTCACTGAACCACAACGTAGAGGTAGAGAACCCATGTTCAGCGAGTCAGCTGCGACCTGAAAAAGGGAAAATAAGATTCGAAGAAATCAAAAGCGGCACCCAACGAATCCTGTTCCAACGGACCCCATAACACTGCGAGCCAGTGGACCCTGATGGCCTTCGGAACCGACTTCCCGATGACCTCTGCCAAGGCGACAGTGTGAGAGTGGCCTACCTTGATGGACACCGATGAGGAATAGAGCTGCTCCAACGCTGGCCGGCTTGATGTCAGTCAGACTGAAGACCTACCTGCTTCGTCAGTCCATCGGTGGATGGGTGGAGACACTTTTGAGACACACGCGGCACTGGCGGCAGGAATTACCAAGGAATTTAAGAACTGTGTTGGACTCTGAGGACACGCGGATTAGGCACACCATCGATACAGAAATATGACCACGAATGGGAGGGACGCGGAGGCGAAAATGGGAAAGAGGACTTTTTTTTTCAGAGCACACCCGAGCATCGACCGAAATAATTAATATGAACCACGACGACACGAGGCAATTTGGAAAACAGCACTTTGAAGGGACTTCTCTTTTCAAACCGCGTGGGAAATTAAAGCGCATCACTATGACGCCACCGGACACCACCGAGCAATGAAAGGGGTCGCATTTTTCTAGACAAACTTGCACTCGGATGGGATTTATTTCAAAGGACTGGTCTCGAATATTAACCGCGAGGGGAATTCCGAGCGACCAGATAGACCGCGGTGGTCGAGGAGAATTTCACAGACGACGAAAGGGATTCACTTCTCCGCACAAACTTGCACCTTAAAGCGTGCTTTTTTTGATCAAAATTGGGATTCCGGTGATTTTAAAGAACACGCCCGAATATTGACCACGACGGAAGAACATTTAATGATCACTCGCGACACAGGCAGGTAATGCAACTAGAGGGGGAATTAATTTCTTACTTTTCTAACCAAGGGCGAGGCATTTGCTTTCTCGGCACGGAGCTTGCAAGATTCCTACCGCACAGGAAGCACGATCAAACACGCACGACGTGAATTTAGAACAGGAAGCCAAAAACTGAAATCAAAGTGAAAAAATTAAAATGGGGCACCGAAACTACGCACACTCACTTGACGTTGTCCAAACAGGAACGGGAAACACAGGAAAAAAGAAATACAAGATGCAAGATGTGATTTTCGGCTTACAGACAACTTTGCACACTTTTTGTGACTCTCAACACTTCTTCTGAATATCACAGCACTTTATAACGGACCCATAACGGTACACCACTCAGACTTCAAGCGAAACGCGTTCTGTTCACTTGACTTTCAACACTCCACTGACAAAATTATGCTCGAATAGCTTGCGCAGCGGGGAGAGTCTCCACTTGGGCTGAGTGGGTTTCCAGGCAGAAAGGGTGCACAAGATATAGCTGACCACCGCGGCCTATACGTCAGAGCAACAGGTGGGAAGGAGACAGATGAGAGAATGAGCGCATAGGAACCAAAGATGCACTTCCTTTTCCTTTTGTGCGACGACGACGAAAGCGAGTTCCATTTTGGTGCGAAAGGGTAGACGCGATAGGGTGGAACTGCAATTGCGTGTGCGTGGCAAGATTACTTCGCATTCCACTGAGAAAATTGGGGTAAAATTGTGTGCGCAGAGAAGAGAGCTGAGAGAGTTTGCTCAGAAGGAGACAAGCTGCACCAGATTTCCGCTGCAAATGGGGTTGAATGGGTGCAAGCAAGATGGTTGACAGAAATTGAGAACTTTTTACAATGGTCTTAGCAATTCTCCTTCTTTGTCGGCAGGAGTGTGACGAAATGCGGTCGGTACGACCCTTCATTGAGTGGTAAATTTGCAGATTTTGCTTTCTTTTCTCACTTATCCAAACAATGTGATGCCTCTGTGATGAGACCACGAATTTGTCCACCTCTCAAGTTATTGTTGCTGAAAAACTCAAAAATATGTTTTCTCTGTCCCACAAGAGGAAAATCTCATTTGCCTTGCGAGTAAGTCCAGAAGTGTCTGGTTGGTTGGTCCAGAAGTGACTTGGTTTTGAAGTTTTTGATTTACCAACCATCAAAAGGTGGAGATTCTGACGGAAGAGAAATTAAGACTGAAATCGCGAATTCATGATTATTCATGGGTGCTTCCAAGAATCAGAATTTTAGTCAGTCAGAGCACACCGTCAGCCCATCTGCAAGGAATTTTTCGACGTTGAAAGTCAATGTGAAACGAGCTCCTCTATCCATTGTCCAATGTCATCCTCGTACTTCTCTTATTGTACAACAGGGAGGGTCTAAGCACTACTTTAGTGGAAGATGCAACAGCCTGTGTTGGCCGGGTGGCTATGAAATTACCGTCGGATACGCAATTTGGACGTTTCGGAGAAGACGGGCGATTGTATGCTGGCAAAAGTGGTATCGTCGTAGTGTGATGGCTACATTGCCAGTGATGCGTTGTCAGTGAAGAAGTCGACTAGCACCAACAAATGATATAATTTGCTTGGCCTTTTCCGAAAACAAAGTGCTGCAGTGAATGAAGAGTATCTTGGCGTAGGCACTTGCGTAACTAGGCACTTGGCCCAAATGCTGTCTCTGTTCGATTCCCGGGACGACAAAGACCACCTCTTTCGTGCCTCTGACAATGTTCAAAGAGCACAACCAGCAGGAACCTTGGCCGTTCAGTGTCGGGATAAAACTGGAAAGTTGTCTACGCCACGATAAGTATACAAAGCCGGCTGAGTTTTGTAAATCACCGTACAACTTAAATTCACAAACGGCAGAGTTTCCAACAATTTTAACCTGCGACAGGGAAGTTCACTTGCGAGTGTTAATTAAAATTATCCAACTCCGCAGAGAAGCCGACTGTTTCAAGCACATTTGACAAAACATCGCACTTAGCGGAATTTCTTGTTCGTCAAATAATTTTGATGCCAAGTAATCTTGTCACGCACTCGCACTTGCTATTCCCCCCTTCGCGCCTACCCCTTCACAGATATCTAGTGCAACTTGTCGCCTAACGAGCAAACTCTCTCAGCTCTCTTCTCTGCGCACACAATTTTACCCCAATTTTCTCAGTGGAATGCGAAGTAATCTTGCCACGCACACGCAATTGCAGTTCCACCCTATCGCGTCTACCCTTTCGCACCAAAATGGAACTCGCTTTCGTCGTCGTCGCACAAAAGGAAAAGGAAGTGCATCTTTGGTTCCTATGCGCTCATTCTCTCATCTGTCTCCTTCCCACCTGTTGCTCTGACGTATAGGCCGCGGTGGTCAGCTATATCTTGTGCACCCTTTCTGCCTGGAAACCCACTCAGCCCAAGTGGAGACTCTCCCCGCTGCGCAAGCTATTCGAGCATAATTTTGTCAGTGGAGTGTTGAAAGTCAAGTGAACAGAACGCGTTTCGCTTGAAGTCTGAGTGGTGTACCGTTATGGGTCCGTTATAAAGTGCTGTGATATTCAGAAGAAGTGTTGAGAGTCACAAAAAGTGTGCAAAGTTGTCTGTAAGCCGAAAATCACATCTTGCATCTTGTATTTCTTTTTTCCTGTGTTTCCCGTTCCTGTTTGGACAACGTCAAGTGAGTGTGCGTAGTTTCGGTGCCCCATTTTAATTTTTTCACTTTGATTTCAGTTTTTGGCTTCCTGTTCTAAATTCACGTCGTGCGTGTTTGATCGTGCTTCCTGTGCGGTAGGAATCTTGCAAGCTCCGTGCCGAGAAAGCAAATGCCTCGCCCTTGGTTAGAAAAGTAAGAAATTAATTCCCCCTCTAGTTGCATTACCTGCCTGTGTCGCGAGTGATCATTAAATGTTCTTCCGTCGTGGTCAATATTCGGGCGTGTTCTTTAAAATCACCGGAATCCCAATTTTGATCAAAAAAAGCACGCTTTAAGGTGCAAGTTTGTGCGGAGAAGTGAATCCCTTTCGTCGTCTGTGAAATTCTCCTCGACCACCGCGGTCTATCTGGTCGCTCGGAATTCCCCTCGCGGTTAATATTCGAGACCAGTCCTTTGAAATAAATCCCATCCGAGTGCAAGTTTGTCTAGAAAAATGCGACCCCTTTCATTGCTCGGTGGTGTCCGGTGGCGTCATAGTGATGCGCTTTAATTTCCCACGCGGTTTGAAAAGAGAAGTCCCTTCAAAGTGCTGTTTTCCAAATTGCCTCGTGTCGTCGTGGTTCATATTAATTATTTCGGTCGATGCTCGGGTGTGCTCTGAAAAAAAAGTCCTCTTTCCCATTTTCGCCTCCGCGTCCCTCCCTTTCGTGGTCATATTTCTGTATCGATGGTGTGCCTAATCCGCGTGTCCTCAGAGTCCAACACAGTTCTTAAATTCCTTGGTAATTCCTGCCGCGAGTGCCGCGTGTGTCTGAAAAGTGTCTCCACCCATCCACCGATGGACTGACGAAGCAGGTAGGTCTTCAGTCTGATTGACATCAAGCCGGCCAGCGATGGAGCAGCTCTATTCCTCATCGGTGTCCATCAAGGTAGGCCACTCTCACACTGTCGCCTTGGCAGAGGTCATCGGGAAGTCGGTTCCGAAGGCCATCAGGGTCCACTGGCTCGCAGTGTTATGGGGTCCGTTGGAACAGGATTCGTTGGGTGCCGCCTTTGATTTCTTCGAATCTTATTTTCTCTTTTTCAGGTCGCAGCCGACTCGCTGAACATGGGTTCTCTACCTCTACGTTGTGGTTCAGTGAGTTGGTTGGCGAGTCAGGGCGCTTCTGAGGGGCCGGGTTGTGTGGGATCAGTAGTCTCATTCACAGGAGTTCATCAAGTGTACAGCAGCAGGAGGACGAAGGAGTCATGGGTTTGCTTCTTTAATTTTCTCTAGATTTGTGTGTTTCTCTGTTCGGTAGGCGGTCTCATGAACAGTGCTTCATTCTGCACTTTATTTGCTTTCATTCGAACACATTTTATTGCATTTAACTTGTCGTTTGCTAATGGGTGGAGCTACATTTCTTGGTTGTCCTGTGCCTAGCTTCCGCAACAGCCACACTTTTCTGTTCCGGGAGAAGGAACCTGCATCACCGCACAGTCTCTGAATGGCAAAGCTTTGACTCTCTCTAGTCAGTTTGACCCTCTTAGCGTTGCCAGTCACCCTTGATAGGTGCAAACTTAAGATGAATGAATTGAGTTAGTGTCGGGCAACTAAGACCCAAGAGTCCTAGCATGTAGCAGTCGATGGACTTCCATCTCTTCGCCAGTGCGGCTGCCACCAAGGCATCATTGACTTTTCATGTCGATCGGCCAAAAGTACTCCAATTCAAGTGCTTTTTAAAATCTTACTCTCTCGCTACTGGTTCATCGCAAAGGAGGACCGCAAAATGTCCAGCCACAACTGACACGCACATCTACGAGCACATTTCCAGTTTCAACCGAAGCTTACGACTGTTTTGCAGCACTCCCTGCAGGACACACTTTACCCTCGTTTACGAGTCAGCTCAGGGAGGGCGTCGACGGGCAGGCGGTCCTTCGACTCGTGCATGACATTCGCTGTAACGTTTAACCCAATGTGCCAAATACTGGTCATAAGAGGATTAAAACAGGATAAATGCCTCAGTCGTTTATCACTTGTGATACCCCGGGCCGGCCGCCCATAGCGTGCTGGACCTCATTACTTTATGCACGCCACCACCGCCGCCGTAGCCGTTCATCTCACGCCACACCGCTTCGTCCTTAATGCACTGCAAATACATTATACACTCATAATAACGGTCAATAAAGCATTCCTGTATCCCGTCCTGATCCCCGATGAAGGGAGAATCCAGCCAATAAGCTCAGAGCTCCCGAAAAACGGACCAAAACAGGCGAAACTGAAAACTGAGCAAAACAGAACAAAATGTCCGAGGAAAATTTAAGCTGCTCCATTAAGGCGAGTGTGTGCTCAGCCGTTGTTAGCAGCGCAGTTTACCTGGGATTTCAAAAAAAATCCACCACGCTCCAGTGACTCTGGTGGTTCCTGCTGGTCCAGTCGTTCCAGTCGGTCCAGTCGCTCCAGTTGAGGACGTCTAGGAGGTTTCAAAAAGGTCCTTGAGGGTTTTTTTTCGTATTTTTGGCGCGGGGGGTTAGCTTTATTTTTGAGAACTATGACAGTCTGTGGGCATGGAGCAGGAGGCAGTCGCTGGCCCAAGTATTTGTTCTCAGAACCCAGTGGGTGGTGGCAGGAGGACCACGACGACGACAACAAAGTCGATGAGAGACGAAACGACAAAAAATAAGAGGGTTCCAACGAAAATATTTAGTCAAGCAGATCCAGTGGAAGCCCACACCAACCACCCACCACCCACCACCCACTACCCACGAAGTTGTCGTGGCCGTTGTTGTTGCTGCTGGTTTATTGTTTTTATTCTCGATTCATTTCGCTTGGATGATAAAGCATCCCCGAGTGCTGGCGATGGCAAGGGAAATCCTTAAATTCTGCGACGAAAGAGGAACTTCATCTTTAAAGTGCTTCGAGATGAGCTCAGGCGGCCAGTGCTTCATCAGTTGCCACGGTTGACTGAAAACTTTATTCGGACGAAAACAAAGACGACCGATATGTGTGAAGTACAAGCAGACACAGAGAGAAGGGACACGCTGGTCTTTTTTTCGTTCGGCATCGCCACCCACTCGCATCGCTCATCTGGCGGCCTGCGGCAATTAGGGACGGACGTGAACGTTTCACGATCCTGTTGCTGTCGTGTTGAGGTTGGTTAGGAATTCGCAAGGCTTAAACAGGCGGCAGGGCGCGCGGCGATGCCGACGCAAAACATTGATTTCGTCAAGTGGTGCGAGGGGGTGGAATGGATGAGGAAATTAAAAACGAACCGAAATGGGAATGAAGAAAGAAATTGATGAACAATCTCAAATCGAAAGCAAACAATGGGGTTTTTGTAATTTAGTTCGGTTTGTGTTTTGATTTCGATGCTGTGTGGGAGGGACGCCTGTGCTGGCAGGCCATTCGATTGGTCTTGAGGAGGAACTCGGAACAGTCTCGAAACAATGAGTTTTCCGACGAAGAATGTAATATGGCCAAGTTGAGCGGAATGGTTTGAGGGCTCTTCGCTGCGTGGATCGATGTGGCACGAGATGAGTTCGACGGAGTTCGGTACCGAAGCGGTATTCAATCGTCGGAAGGAGGCTGGGTTGTGTTGATTTTTTTTTTGAAAATATCAACCATCGCTCCGTTGGCGTTTTTCATTAATTTGAGTTTTCTGTGCTGGCGAGTCTCGGTGGTTGGCTGAGGCTGAGGGCTGCCTCTCGCACCTACAGCTTCGATTTGATGATGAATAAATATTTGCCAAGGAGTATTCGTCTTGTCTGCACGGGCAGACATGTTCTCGTTGGATGGCAGATTACAGATGACGGCTAGATACATCTTTTTTGCCGATTTGGCAAAGGGAACTACAACGCGCACTCGATAGGTTTGTGGCCGTATGTGCCGATGCTGGAATGAAGATCAACGTGGAGGTTATGGTCATGTCCAGGCAGCCATTCAAGCAGGTGGAGAAGTCTAAGCATCTTGGGGTCTTTTTTGTCAAGAGTGATGGAAGGAGTAATGCTCCTGTGGGTCAATTTTGAATCAGCTTGGTAGATCTGTAATCGCAAAGGCCGAGCTTGGTGTCAAAGCGGTTTTCAACTCTTACCTATGGCCATGAAATTTCGGTAATAACCGAAAGAATAAGATCGTGAGTACAACCTGCTGAGGTGAGATTTCTCCGTGCTGTTGTGGGAATTACAAGCCGGGATAGAATGTTCGCTTCGTCACGACTTCCGAGGCGGGCTTTGGATGCGACTCCATCAGGCGACCGCTTGGACGAGGTGGTTGGTCCAAGTCCAAAAAATCGGCTGGTTACGCTTAGGCATACCTCCTGATGAGTTAGTGTCCATGGCGGAGGATCGAGTTGTTTGGAGATCTCTCGTGCGTGGTTTACCCCCGCGACCCCTTTAGTGGAGCATGCGGGTCAGAAGATGACGATGATTAGCTGAAAGGAACCTCTAAAATTAACAGTGCGTCCAAAAGTAGGCTGATCAGCATTCCTGGTGACGCGTGTCGCAGGTGAGTTCATGGAGGACTTCGTGGCCTGGGTGAGATTCCCGGTACGACCAAACGGCCCCACCTCTTTCGAGGCACTGACAATGTTCAAAGAGTCTAGAAAATGCTTCTCAAATTCGCCGTTCAGAGTCAGCATTAAACTGTAGGTCCCTTCCACTCGTGAGAGAGGAATAGCATGCACAGCATGAGTCGTAGCTAGGCCCTGGCCCTCGACGGGGGGCTGTAGCGAGAATCGATTGTTAAAATAGCGATAAAATACGGACAAAAAAGAGACGGTGCGTCAACGTCCAAGTGAGTCTAGTGGCAACGCGACATTGTTGTCTCATATCTGTTGCATCGCTCGCTTTTGGATTCCATCTAGTAGGTGCAGGGTGGTCTTGCGGGCACCAGCCCAAATATGACTAGGCTTAGGACGAAACTTTCGGCTTAGGTTATACGCCTTATAAATTAAAGCCAAATCAGAAGGGGTGCAATATTTCTTGCATCGTTTTAGGAAAGCTAAACAAATACATAATCGTTCCAAGAGAGTTGTCCGGTGTGTCGACACAGGCGCCATTCATGGATAACGGCTGACTATCAAGGGTTCGCCTGCGTAGCAACAGGCATCATTGAGTTTTCGAAGCACTGAAATCCACTTTATTGTTCTTTTCCCAGTTAATTATGCCGTCAATATGATGCTATAAAGTGATCCTATAAAGCATAGCTCCGCTTAGGAGGAAAGGTTCAGTATCACCACCTCTGTCTGTCTGAATGCTCGGACATATGTACAGGCTTTTTGAGGCATGCCAATGGGCGCTTTGGTTGAGGTTTCGACCCTCCTGTGATCGATAGATTGAACTTGATTCGGGAGGTCCTTATGCATCCACCTTATAGTCCAGACCTAGCACCAAGTGAGTACCACCTGTGAGCCCAAGTGAGTTGTACCTGTGAAAAGTTAGCCTCAAGAGAGGCTTGTGAAGCAAGGCTCAATAACCTTCAAAAGCAACCCCTTTTACTATGATAAATATGTACAACGTTAAATTTCGGGCAAAAATAATGGACACAAAGAATTAGTGAACTTTCAGCACTCCAGCATCGACGACGTCAAAGATTTGGCCTCCAAACTGCAGCGAGTGCTAAATGGGTTCTCATAGAACCGTCACTTTAAGCCCTCGCTATGATCTGAGAATTGGCTGGTGCCCTATCCACTCAATGTTCTTAGGTTCAGGGAGTCGATGGATGATTAACCGACACACCAAGTATATTTTCGAAGACTAGGATGAAAACCTAGCCAACAAGGCTCACTCTCGCATTTCTAGCCGCAGGGGGTGGGAACAAGAAACCACAGACGACAATAGCACTGGACACAATTCGATCAGAACGAGCACTAGACTGCACACACTGGCGGAACTGGCTGAAGGCGCTGCAGTCATTAACCAATAAGGGAGGTCATAGGCGTCATCAAGGCATTACAAGTACAGCCAAAGAAGGCCTGCTTTGCCCACCTCTCTGTGAAGTCCAAACAAAAGATTTCCAACAAAAAAATCTTGTCAAAGAGACTTCGGATAAAGTCTCCTTCCACCAAGGCCGGACGAACAATCGATAGCAGTGGACCCAGGGCCCAACACGAAGCACAAGGATAAATGCCATCAATGCCTGCGGCAAAGGAACAAGCAGGCAGAAATGAAACACAACGATAGTTGAAAGGACACAGATAACAGCTTCACACCCACGGTCAGTGGCTATTCTAAGTAACTCCGGATCCACCTCTCGAATGACATCCAAGAGACAGTCTATGCCTCGCTGCTTTTGAAAAAGATTATAGATCCCGCCATCACCCATTCCGTGGACATTCAACAGACACATTCGAGAAAAAATAGACGAACGTAACAAAGACCATAGCGAGGCAACTATAATTCACGGAGTTCCTATTTCCATCGTAAAGCAGTGGCAACGTAAGTCTTTGAAATTGCATTTCCATCGAATGCGAATCCTTATGGCCCGTGAAATGAGTAGTAACCCCCTTCAGCACCCCACTCAGCTCACAAATCATCACTTATTACCGCAATTCTGCCATTACATCCGTCTGTGCAGTTGTCGGAACTAATGACTGTACTTATGAGTCGTAAATGCAGTTTCGTGCCACTGTGTCGATGCAATGAACACACAGAGTTAGATGTGCAGATGATGAGGGGAGAGATAAAATGCACCCACTGCCACTGGCTGTAAATGTATACCACCAGGAAGTGCTACTCCATAAAAGTCGACCATAATTTCGAGATTGCTGGAAGGCGGATGGCATTAGGTAATTTCGGATTGCGGGAAAACCTCCCGCTTTATTTGCCCAAGTTCTCGTTGTGATGGATCGAATGGGACCATCTGTTGGGAGGAACTCTGAGTTGTGGGAGCTTGATTGGTAGATTCTGCAAGTTTTTTGCCGATGCGCCAAAGACATTTGACATTTATCAAAAAATTTTCTGGAATTAAATCGGATCGACACCATTTTAGTCAAAATAGTCAAAAAAATGGAAAACTTTGTCAGAAATGTACCAGACTTTGGTCAGAAAACAGTCAGCAATTTTCAAATCTTTGTCAGATATGAACAATAACAGTCAGAAAGCTGTCAGAAAATTAATCTGGTCAAAAGATGGTCAAACGTGTTCAAATGTTTGTCAGATTGGTCAGAAAATGGTCAAACATTGGGAAAATTTGGTATGATATGAACCATCATTGGTAATAAAGCTGTCAGAAATGTACCAGAATATGGTCAGAATTCTCAGAATTCTCAGGTCAGAAATCGATCAGAAATTTCCAAATTTTACTAAAACTTTGTCAGAAATGGACCGGTATTTGGTCAGAAAACACTCTTAAATTTGCAAATCCTTGTCAGATACGAAAAATAACTTGGTCAGAAATCTGTCAGAAAATTAATTTGGTCAGAAAATAGTAAAAACTTGGGAAAACTTTGTCCGATATGTACCATCATTGGTAGAGAAGCTGTCAAAAATTTACCAGAATTTGGTCAGAATTCTGAACGAAATTAGCTTAGCACAAACTTAGAACAAAATTTATCAGAAATCGGTCAGAACCTTTCAAGTTTTACTAAAATTTTGCCAGAAATTTACACAAATTTTGTCAGATAACGGTCAGAAATGTTCAAATCCTTGTCAGATACGAACAATAACTTGGTCAGAAAGCTGTCAGAAAACAATTTTGGACAGAAAATAGTAAAAACTTGGGAAAACCTTGTCCGATATGTAAGAATTTGGTCACAGAAATGTACCAGAATTTGGTCAGAATTCTGTACGAAATTAGCTAAGCACAGCATATGATTATACAAAATTGACAAAGTTTTATCAGAAATCGGTCAGATATTTCCAAATTTTACTAAACACTTGTCAGAAATAGGCCAGAATTTGGTCAGATAGCTGTCAGAACATGAATTTGGACAGAAAATAGTCAAAAATTGGTAAACTTTGTCCGATATGAACCAATATTGGTAAGAAAGCTGTCAGAAATTTCCCAGGATTTGGTCAAAAACTTGTCAGAATGTGATTTATTTAAACGGAGTCGTTTTTAGAAAAAAATCTCTCCGAAATGTGTCACCAAAATGTTGTTACAAATTTAACGGAATTTTGAAAACTCAGGACTTTGATCAGATACGAACCAGACGTGGATTGGAAAATTGAATCTAAATAAATTTTGTTCAGAAGAGCAGTCAGAAGAACTTTGTCAGAAATTTATAAGCGAGTTTCTTGAGATACTTGACACGTTTTTTTTTCTGAAATTAACTAGAACGAGAGTTGACTAGAATCCAATTAAGTGACGAACTCTATATTCTTTGCCATCCTTGTCCAACACAACCCTATCTTCTAGCTGTCATAAATGCATATCTTAGACTTCATTTAAGTGATTTCCCTCAATTCACTGGCGCCCCTCACCACTTCAATAACACCCTTAGTCCCCCCATTTAAGCCACGTCAGTAACGTCAATTTACTGCATCAAATATGCCTACGCATTCATCTCTCACATAAGCCTTTGCTGTCAAGGAAAAGTCAAGAGCCAAATGTGACCATGTTCAGGTGGCCAGTCCATCAACAAGTTCAAGCAGAATATCATTTAAGCACCGCTTGTGCTCGGCCAAATATACGAGTGTCAAGCCGACCTGCTGGGCGAATTAATTAAGGTCAGTCAGTCAGCCAGCCAGCCAGTAGGCCTCTTTACCCAGTTAACCCATCAATTCACGACCAATTGCCTCAGGCGGCAATCGTTTTCCCCCATCGATCGGCCCCCTGCCGTGCCTCATGGGAGCTGCAGGCAAGCAGGCAATATCGAAAAGGAATTTAACATAATAAGCCGCACATTGTTCGGTAGGCCCGCGAAGCATCTACCATCATACGGTCGGGGCCGGTCGATACATGTGCGTAGCGTGTATCTGGGAAGTTATTGTGCGCGCATTATTAACCCCACGGATATGTTTAGAGGGCCGTTGTTAGTTTAACACTTCGCGGCTGACTGGTCGGGGATTATTCTGTGAATTTGACGCACCCTTGTGTGTGCTCGTCACTCGGGCAAGTTTGGTCCACAAATTTAGCGGCGTCAAGGAGACGGGGAGCGGAGGGCACATCGCGGCTGCTTGAATAGATGTTGGAGTTGTTTTCACTGAGTCCAATCAAAAATGTGTCAAATTGTGAATTGTCCTGCCGAGCACTTTGAGACAAAATTTCAAAGAGAACCGCAGAATGGAAAGCTTGCCTTTTGTCTGACAACGTCCCAAGCCACACACGAACCATCACACTTCAAGCAACAGTCAGCCGCAACCGCAACAATGACGCCGGCCGCCCAAGTTGACACAGACCACCCATTTTGCATGCAGTCTTAATTTGCATCCCACAGGCACCACACCTCCCTTGCCACCGTCTGTGAGGAATGCGCTCGCTTCCGTTTAGGGACATTTGACAAATTTGCAATCACCAAACGGGACAAGGACTATTCAAGTGATTCGAATAAACAAGCAGACATTTGCATACCCCGTGGCATTGTCCTGAATGCCACAACACACTTCTCATCCCTGCATTGCGCCGCCGCTGCTGCCCTTCGCCGCCCACAAGACCCCACTGCGACTGTATGTCACTGCGCTCGATTTGAGTTCGTAATGAACCCGTTAACCAGTGACAAGTGGGTGGCTGGCTGTGCATCGTGCATGTCTGCAGCGTCAAACTGAAGGACAATGTGTCTCGGCTGGTGGCGAAAGTTTCCTGTGGGAAGTGATGGAATCCTTCCCCACCGCCCATGCGCCCGAAAGGATAAGACGAGCGGGCTCTCCCAAAAGGAAGCTCCGATTAATCAAATGAGTGATTCGGGATGCGGAAACATGTTTTCGTTATTATCCAATTTGCGGTCCTGCTCTGCAGTGTACTCCGCTCGAGAGAGGCCATTAAAAGGGAAAACTTCTGAAATCGTTTCTGGCAAACCGCCACGCACAGGGTCCAGCCCAATACAGTCGGTGCGGCAGCAATTAGATGTATTGATTTTCATTTCAGTCCGGAGGACGTGCATTAAGGTCCCAGGAAGCCAGGATCCCCATGTGAAGCTGGAAAGAAAAGAAGCAAAAATAGATTCGAAAAATCCCTTCGCCGGCAGTGGGGACACTGCTGACATGCTCAGGCAACTGAAACGGATTTTTCGGGTGCGACTACGGGCTGTGCCACCCCCTTCCGTTCAGGTGTAATCAATGAGATGTCAGTCAGTCTCATTACGTACGACAAGTCGGAATGTCCCAACTCCAGCCTGCGCTCGTCCCTTTAACAGAGATTTGCGGATTTTACAGTCAGCAGCCGGGACGGGGAATGTGCAGGCATGTGAGCATGCAGTTGTCCCTAATTCGTGTACGTCCTTGCTGCCAGACTGCACCTGATGTGTGCACATCAGGCGGGACTGTGTGGTATGCAGTTGGGGCGGATGTCGAACGTGATGTACTTCCTCAACGAGACGACCCATTCTATCTCTGCATCCCTCCAGTTAGTCGCTGCAGTTCTTATGGATTGAAATATGAGTGCTATAGATCTTTACGTGTGTGCTGCAATAGGGACAAGTGAACCGTTAGAGACGACATCAGACGATGGTGGGGGTGGGGGTGGGGTTGGTGATGGGGGAGGTGAAGCTATTCTTGATTTAAAGATATGACATCAGAACTGTCGACTAATGAGTGGAGATTAGGGTCGGCATTCTTGTTAAATAAATGCTGCAGTCTTGCAAAGGGTGGTGAGAGGCAAAGGATGGGGAGGGGGATTCGAACAATTGACTCAACTCTACATCCTTCAAACTTTCTCTCTTAATCGCAAAATAAGAAAAAAATCTCAATCCCTCGTCAAATTGTGTTTAATAAAGTCCGCTCAAATTCTGCAGGGAGTCGATGCTACGGACAAGTTCAAGGAAATACCATTATCTGACAACACCGTTAAAGGTTGAGTTGATGAAATGGGTGCCGGGAAGGTCAGCTTCGCGGGAAATTAAAAAAATAACTCCACACTTTGATTTGCTCAGCGATGGGACCACTGGTTGGTGTTGGGAACTATCGAATGGAAACTATCGACTTATTCATTTATTCGATAGTCGAAAAATCATTCAGTCGTCCTATCGAATGAAAAAACCATACAAATTTTACTTTGAGTTGGAACGATTTTTGAGTGTGTGTACACTTTGAATGAGTTTTGTGTATGAACTCTGGCGATGGCTGCTCTGAGTGAGAAGTTTGTGTATGTAAGCATAATTGATTGATGAATTGAGCTCTTGAATTGTTGCTGGCTTATCGACGTGTAACGGTGTCAAATCACATAATCTTGGCGGCCATTGAATTTGTCGCGCAAAAGAGCCATTGTTTCGTTAGCTGTGTGGCAAGTGGCACCGTCCTGTTGAAACCACATATCGTCCACATTCATAGCTTCCAATTCGGGCCATAAAAAGTTCGTTATCATTTCACGATAGCGAACACCATTCACAGTAACTGCCTGACCGGCCTCATTTTGGAACAAATGCGGCCCGATGATGCTGGCAGCCCATAAACCGCACCAACCAGTCACTCTTTGTGGGTGCATTGGTTTTTCGACAATCACTCTTGGATTATCATCGCCGAAATGCGGCAATTCTGCTTATTGACGAATCCACTGAGGTGAAAGTGTGCCTCATCACTGAAGATGATTTTCTTCGAAAATTGATCATCCACTGTTGCCATTTCTTGCTGCCATTCTGACCATTGACGACGCTTGAAATGGTCAAGAGGCTTTAGTTCTTGAGTCAATTGCACATTGTAAGCGTGTAAATGCAAGTCTTTATGCATGGTGTTCATCAACGACGAGCGTGAGAGGTGCAATTGTTGGACACGACGACGAGTTGAGGTGGACGACTCTTCAGCCACACTATCGCGAACAGCAGCAATATTTTCTTACGAGCATGCACTGGTGTTTTCACATCCCCTACTGACCCGGTTTGCTCAAATTTTTGCACGATTTTTCCGATTGTACGCAAATTTGGACGATTAAATCGACCGAAAAAATCAGGAAGCGCACGATATCCATTTTGATTTGAACGCCCATTTTCATAATAAGCCTGAATAACTTTAACGCGTTGCTCGATTGTATATCTTTCCATGGTTCAAATTGAAATTGAGAAACTGAAACTGAAATGCAGAAAAAAACTTGACGTTTAGGTGTGGTTCACATTCAACATCGGCCCTTAACCACCCTTTAGTTTTCGGAATTATATAAATATATATCGAATAATGTACAACATCGATGTTAACAAACATCGATGTTTTGTGATCTATTATCGTTCGGATTATGTTCGGCCATCGATGTTTTTCCAACCTCGCGCCTAGGGGATCGATTATTATCGATTATCGTTCGGATTATGTTCGGCCATCGATGTTTTTCCAACATCGCACATCCCTAGTATGGAGTCAATTTGATTTTGGCATAGTATGGATGATTGCGATTATTCCAGTGTCTCTTGGATAACATATTGTTACATTTCACAGCAATGAGTCTACGTACAATTAATTAAATTGTCCACAAATACGGGTTCGATCACTTTTGTTTAAAAATTTATTTGAACAGAACTATTTTTATTTTTTACAATTGAGTTTACAACTAGACTTGCAAACTAAAGGTTAGGGTGTTGGTTCAACAATAGCGGCCCAACTGATGTACTTTGTTGAACTTAATGTTTATTATTATCATCGTTCTATTGCTGGTGCTTACATCGAGTTATTCAAGTCCGTGTCTCCATGGTGGTCATTTTGGGATGGGGTGGTGATGTGGTAGCCGACTTAGCCTCGATGGTGATTGCTATCGCTGCTCTGGTAGAATCCATGCAGCGTCGTCGGAAAGTTCTGCTCGTTTAGCAGATTTAACGCGTTGAGGTAGCGTTCTCCGGGGATTGTGTTTCTCAAGTTCCTGGTTTCCTGGTTACGGTGGTTGTTGATGTTTAGTAGCTGCTTTCTGAACGGTGTCAGTACTGTTGCAGGGGGCTTGTCGTGCTTGGTCGTAAATCCTTTTGTTGCTGTGGTGCCTTTGAGGGTCCCTGTCGAAGGTGAGTCCGGTACATATTCGCAGTAATTTGCGAACTTCGTCATGCTGCTCTTAGAGATGGTGTGGCGTGCGTTAAGGTCGGCCGTATAAGCCACATCGTGTCGATATTTATGCTCCCATTATTGGTTCTAGATCCTATTGTCGTCACGAGTCTATGAAATTTCTCCGTTGACTCTTATATACGTGATTCTTTGTATAGGAGGCGGCATACCTTGTTGAAGCATATACAAGAAATAAGGGAAAACTCTTCGAAGTTTATCGTTCTTCTAATGTGTGTATAGAAGGCGTTGGTGTCCTGATTATCTCATCTTATACGCGTTAAACTATTCACGTCACAATATTTATGCATTTGGTTTTCGGCACTCCTCGTCATTAGAAACAAGCAGATGAACAGATTTGTCGCTTCAGCTGACATGAGAATGGAACTGACCAAAATTCCACCCAGAATCTCAGAGCTGGTGAAGAAAATGCAACACATCTGGTGTAACATTGAACATACACAATAAATATACATATTTATGTAATCTTGACTATCATCGATGTTGACGTTTGATATATGTTTGTCCGGGTATAAAGGGCGATTTTTTAGCTATTATCTTTTTGGCAACACTGGCTTAAACAGCTGACGCACGTTTCGTGTTTTGTTTCACTGTCAAACATCTTCAGTTTGGTCTATAATTTAACCATGAATCGTCTTATTGAATTTTATTATCAAAATGTGTGCTCTGTTAAGAAAGTTCATCGCGCGCTTCTTCCATTTTATGGTGTGTTCAGCGACGAAGCTCATTTTTGGCTCAGAATTGTCGATTTTGAAGTGAATATCAGCCAGAAGCATTGCAAGAGCTACCAATGCATCCAAAAAAAGTCACAGTTTGGTGCGGTTTATGGGCTGGTGGCATCAATGGACCGTACTTATTCAAAGATGATGCGAATCGTAACTGTGATGGTGAGCGCCACCGTGAGATGATATCCAACTTTTTTTTGCCCAAAATACAAGAGCTTGACTTGCATGACATGTGGTTTCAACAAGACGGTGCCACATGCCACACAGCACGCGTAACAATGGCGTTCGGTGAACATTTTATTTCACGTTCAGGCCTAGATCGTGCGATTTAACGCCTTTAGACTATTTTTGTGGGGCTATGTTGAAGCTCATGTCTATACAGACAAGCCCGCTTCAATTGACGCATTGGAAGACAACATTGAAGCATTTATTCGTGGGATACCGGCCGACATGTCGGAAAGAGTATGCCAAAATTGGACTAAGCGGATGGACCATTTGAGGCGCAGTCAATGTCAACATTTGCATGAAATAATCTTCAAACATTAAATTATATGGACATCTTTGAATTTATCGCAGAGCATTTCCCACGCATCATCAGGCTGCTTTAAAAAGGGGAAAAACAACCCAGCAAAATAAACTTCTGATCGGATCGTTCAAGACTACCGGTCTCCATTTCAATAAATTAAAGCGAAAATATTGAACTTCATTTTAGGTGAAGTTTCGATTTGAAGTTAATGGACCAAGTCTGTGAATATTGCATATGATGGAAATTGCGCAAATGGGAAAGTGAAATTGCCCACATTTAACCCGGCCCGCTAACACCGTTAAGCTGCTCATTTCCTACTGTTATCGCTGTTGAGTCACCATTGTCAGTGGTTGAACGACGGCTTTATAAATGATAACCAATAAACTATCGTATTGACGCACACAAATAGGATTTTGCCTAAGGAATGAACCGTTTTCGAACCACACCTTACTCAAAGTTTTCTCTCGAATTGAACGAATTTTAAGCTTCTTAACTTTTTTCTTTTAGAAAATGTGCTCAGCAAAGCGAACTAGAGCTAGTTCTATACATCTATAATTATAAATATGTTTTTCAATAAACATCTGGAACTTTTATTTGACTGCCATGCGATTTTCCAATTCGCCATGAGGGCGGCATGTTGTTGAAAAAGTTGGGAACCACTGCCTGAGACCGACAAACCAAAGAGCAATCGAGTATGTTCGATGTTTCTTAACTCGCAAGTGTAAATTGAATTTTTTTTTAAATAAGTTTTAAATAAGAGTTTTTTTTTCTGACATTGCAAGCTTTTGATTGGATTGTCTTTTATTGCCCCACGAGCAGGAGCTGCTAATGCTCGGATGCACACTCACCTCTTTGGAGTGTGAACCGATGCAAGCACACAGTACGAAGAACCATTACGTAACATTGTATCGCCCCAGGGGACCAAAAAAGTGTCAAGTGGCATTCAGTCGGTACCGACTGTGAATCATGCTACCTGCCTGACAGTTGAGTTGCGTTTGCTATAGTTTACACTCTCCATACAGTGGGCCAGAGGGCATAGTTTAGTGAAAAGAATTTCTAAAATCAGTCACCAGACACCATTCTTGGATCAAAACAATTGCGGCCTTTCTTGAAGCGAGCTGCGCTTTGTACAGCTTAGGCGAGCGGGCTGCAGTTTGTACATCTTAGGGCGCTAGGCTTCGATTGAAGAGGTAAGTTAACCATTACATCTTGCAATTGGGCGCGGCTAAGCGAGGGTTTAAGCAGTCTTTTATGCGGTTCGATGCCATTTGTATTAATGATGGGTCAACTCGAGTTGATAATCCAGGTCAACTCGAGTTGAACCGAGTTAAGTTAAGTAGTGTTGAGGCTTAGTATTTTCAAAGTATGGTGGATTCCGAGAAAGAAAATGTCTAAGAAATTCAACAACTGCGCTCCTCATTGTAATTTTTGGAGCGCTCATTGTAATTTTTGTTGTAATTTTTGTAAGACAGTCGTTAGTCCAGATACACCTTTGTAATTTCGTTCACATGTTATCCTTGGCACGCTTGCCTTGAGAAGGGGACAATAAATAGCATAAAGAGGGATAATTGCAATGAGTTGGCGATTGTGCACTCTGGTTAGCAGATGTGATTTTAGTAAAATTATGGTGATTTATAGGCCACCACACTTTGCGTTACGGCGCAATGTATCCAACAGTGTCCAGAGACGAAGTCCTTAGTCGCCTCGGAGTTATAGCTGCCGTTATGCGGCGCAATGTATCCCACAGTGTCCTGAAACCAAGTCCTTAACCACCTCGAAGTTATAGCTGTCCGTTGTGGCGCGTCAATGTTGTGCCCCTTTTCGTTTCACTGAAACAACATCGACACAGCGAGACTTCACAGGCTTCAAATCTCGCTGTGTTTCCATTAATTTCATCCGCGTCAGTGGGTCGTTATCGTCTGTTCATCGATTGAAGCCCCTAAAACATATTCCATCACATGACAGCCCTCACATGCAAATCATGACCCACACATTCGCCTGACATCTTCATAGGCGCTCCGCCGCCCTCGCACTAGTCACTCTAAATTCTCAAATTACCTAGAATCCATAAATTTTTCATATGCAATCACCCAAGTCGGTTGATTTAACCTTTTCCCCCACTCCAACCATCGGATCGGCAAATTGCCGCCACACAGGCACGGTCCCAATTGAGCCTAGAGTCTCAGCCGTACCCACCAACTGTTGCTTCTAATCAGCTACAATCGGCCGCTTTGGAAAACCCACAATGGCAGCTGACTAAACGCCCCCAGCGTTCGTATCTTGAACTCGTTCTGACAGTTCCATACCATTGATCGGACACTTGATTTTGAATCATTCTACAAAATTGAACAACCGGCAGTCCTGCGGCGGACCAACAGTCCCGGGCCAACAGCCCCCTCGTGTGTGTGTGTGAGTGTGTGTGCGGGTCTCCCCCGTAAAAACCCTTCCTTCGGAAGCATGGATCGGGTTCGGTGGGTTTCTAATTTATTGAGAGTGGAATGTTTCATCTCGATGCGACCCTATTCCGAGGTTAACAATGAAACCGGCGTTTTGATGGGATGCTGCGCCAACAAACCCCACAAGGATTCTGTAAAACGTGATTTGTTTGTCCCGGATCAAGCCCCTAAGACGGTACACACACTCGCATGCATTTATTAATTAGAATTCCATCAAAATCATAACCGAGCGTAACAGGCGAGGTGGGGGATAATGGGAGTTATGGGAAGTCTTTAAAGACACCACTTGTCATATCAAGGGGGACGTTCACGATGTCTCGCGTGCGAGAGGAGACGGCGGACGGAAGACGGAGGACGGGAGACGGGAGGACAGGGAATATGGCAGTCAGGAGGCGAAGTCATTGAGATTGATTGCCGAGTGGCAAGTGTGCACACATCTAGGTGGAGTTGTCAAGAGGTTTGCAATCGGCATCATCACAAGGGGCAGGGGGCGAGTTGTTAATGGGTTTTCAATTTTGAAATAGAATGCTGCGGGAACTGGAAAAAGTTTATCTGGATGTGGGGAGCACTCTTGATTGCTGAAGATTGCGTGTGCGACGTGTGCGGTATGCGTGAGTGATTTGGTGCTGGTAGGCGGCTGGGGGTGGTGCTTGGATTAATATCATGTCACTGAGACATATGAGGTTGAAATGGGAACAGTTGCCACATTGAGGCCATCATTTATAAGCAGATCAGGGGCACATGCACTCATTTTGAGGAAAGACTGCGGTCGTCTGTGCGGTGGTCTTCAGGGTTTCAGAAGGGGATTTGAACGAGTTTATTAGCGGCGAACGTGTGTCCTTGATACCAGCACCACAACTATTCCGTATCACGTCGCCAAAATTAGGCTCATTCCGTAAACAAGTCAGCCACTTCTTGTCCTCTGACTGATTGCACCGAAAACCAACACACTCCTTTCATTCACTATGACCCACATCAACCATCTGGGCAGAGGCCACATCGATTTCTGGGAATTTGAATTCAAAAGCCTACCTGAGCATACGTTTGCGCTTCAATTACAGCAGCAGAGTTGCACCTCGTCCATATGCATGTTTATCTTCCCCGCGGGTTGGAGTGGGGAGGCATTTAAAAACAAACAACACACAATAAAGAGAGACGAATTCAACACCACCTCTGCAACACACCGTAACCACAGTCCATCACCATAGCACCCAAAGGGGGTTATTTGATTTTGGATAGTAGGCTACAGTCCATCCAGCCGACCACCCATGCATGTAGTTTGGAATTTAATTCGCTTACATTAAACATTAAAAAACAAGCAGCAGCGCCCTTGGGCTGCATGCATATCAAACCCATCCCCGGTGTTCAGTTGGCTGCCTCCACCAGCCACCCCACTGATCGCCTGCTTGATTGCCTTATGTTAATTTATGTTTTCATGTTTATCCATGGCACTGTGTGCATAAACTGCAACCCTGGGCATCATAAGTTTATGTGCACAGATAGCCCCCGTTCCGTCAGGGCGGCCACCAACACTGTCCGATCAACCATCAAATTTAGCTTTGGTTGAAATTCATTTAAATATCATTACGATTTAATTTCAATTCGTTTGCCACTGCCCGGGATGGAACTCAATTAAATTGCACATTTCCAGGATGAACTGGCGATTGACATGCGTCGCTTTTGACATTTGACAGTTGGTGCATGGACACAGCCGCTGGCTGGTTGGGACACGATAAATTGAACAGTCCCGATGGTGACAGAGGAAGAGGGGGAGAACTCTTCGTTCGACTCGAATTAAAGACTTAAACTCGGACACATTACACATTTTCTGGATTTTCGGCATACACCTTAGAGGCAATGCTAAAGACCAGACAGAGAGGAGGGTTGTGAAAGCCAGCGCAGTCTGTTAGAACATCATGGAAATTTGCTTCTATATTTGCACCGTGGCTGGGTCCTAAATTTTGTTTAAAATTTCGTCTCGGTTAGGTTGGGTTGAGGTTGAGAAGTGTCCTCAAAATAGGCCCATTGTGCTGGCACGCGGGTCTCTGTGTACCTATTCCGCAAACCAATTCGAAGGACATGGGTGACACTAATGCTGCTCTGTTCAGCCAGGTTATCGAAGTAGTAGGCCTCCAGATGTTTGAATATGTGGCAAGAGAGAGCACTGCTCTCTTCCCCATCCTCGTCCCTGCAACTTCTGCCGAAGTCATTGTGAGGAAGGACTAGTCTAGAGGCGTGGACTTCAATGGCCTTGTTATAAGGCCAATGAGGGTTCTAAGATTCGGCCTACTTACTTAATTTACTACTACTTACTTTAGCCTAGCTTAGGGTCAATCGCAGGCTAGAGCTGCTTGTTAATAAGGCATCCAGTGCCACTTGCACATCAGCTATTCATTTGAGCTAGAGTTCCCAGCCTTAGCAGATGTTTTATAGTAGCGATAGGCATGGAGGGTGGGTCTCCACCCGGAAGGGGTACAGAAATTGTGCCCTTCCTAGTTCGTCCGCTTCGCAATTCTCTGGAATGTCACAGTGTGTGGGTAGTTGGTCCCACAGAAGTTGGACTTGGCCATCTCGCTGTGAGATAGACGGCAATTGAGGAAAGTCTCGGCGTTGAAAGTGACTGAGTTCACTGCCTGGCTGTCGGAACGGATGATAATACATTGTTTTTTAGCCAGGACAGAGCTTCCAAAATCGCTACAGTTTCAGCTACAGATAGCTACAGATAGCTGAATGTTTAGATCCTTCGAATAGACATCTGCACCCACACCTGATTCCATCTTCGATCCATCTGTGAAGATTCGCAGAGGACTATCCAGCGCCTGGTGTTCTGGATGGGATGCCGGTTGAGAAGTTTTTCTCGAAGAGGAGTTTAAGGTCTGTATCAATGGGTATAGAACTATACCTAATGACGATCGTTGAATGTCCAGACAGAAGTTCTTTCCAGTTGTGCAGCGATCGTCTGATCGCCGTATTAGCTGCTGCCTGCCTACCAACTGGTTCTATTGGTGGCAGGTTAAAGAGTATGTTTAGAGCCTCGGAGGAGGTAGTTGTTAGTGCTACGCTGATACTTACGCATGCCATCCTCTGCAGTCTGGCGAGTGGTCTGAGTTTGGTTTTCATTTCAGTCCACCAAATTGTGACACCATATAGTAGTGTGGGTCTGACTACCGAAACGAATAGCCAGTGGGCCATATGGTTTGTAGTCCCAATTTGCACCCCTTTTACAGCAGTAGAGAGCTGTGGAGGCCTTCTTGACACGTTCGTGGATATTAAACTTCCAGTTTAGTTTCATGTTTAATATAAGACCCAAGAATTTCGCGCTATCATTAAGCTTTAAAGTTTCGTCTAAAATTTAGTACATTTCAAAATCTGGTTGAGAGACAGGGAAAGATGTAACAATTGAAAAAAAAAAAAGGTTCTGAATTTAGTTAAGAATCCGATACTAAATTCATGTGGCAGTTTCGTTCTAAATTTGCATTAAAAAGTTGGTACTACATGTTGGCATTCAAATTTCGTTCGGATTCAATTTAGGATTTTGCTCCAAATTTGATTTTGAACATAGTTTTAAATTTGGCTCTTAGTTGAATTCCAAATTTTGTTCGAAAATCGGTTCGAAATTTAGTATAAAATTGTTATTTGAAATGAATGTCTAAAGTAAGTACTAAACTTTAGCACTAAAATGTGTTCTAAAATGTATACTAGGTAAGTAGGTAGGTTTCCAGGTGCCTCCGAGGTGCAAGATTAGTTGGAGATTTAAAGTTGGCATTCAGATTTCGTTCAGATTTTTAGTCCTTTTTTGGCCTGAGTTCTAAATTTGGCTCAAAGATTAATTCTATATTTTGTTCGAAAATCGGTTCGAAATTTAGTTTAAAATTGTTATTCGAAATTAATGTCTAAATTAAGTACTAAAATATGTTCTAAAATTGATACTAAGTAAGTTGGAAGGGTTTCCAGTTGTACAAGATCGCGACTTACTTGGGCGTCACAGTTGGTTAAGTGCCTGCCCTTGGTTCCTGGAGTCCCGGGGACTCGAATTCCAGTGAAAGCAAAGTTAATACGCTTTCACATGCTTTTCAAATCTGGTTCAGTCACCCTTTGCCGTGCCAGTCAACGTCTATACTGACCTAAGTGTGACTGCAGCCACCTTGTCCACCGAACTTTTTTCTCAACTGGTCCATAAAGCGCGGTTAGGTAACACAAAGTGCCAACTCATTGAACGATAGAGCACACCGACTTTGACACATGTCAAGTGTGATATCAAAAAATGGAGTGCAATTTGAGCTGCTCCACAAGGAAATGTTATCAACCACTCGCAGCGACTATCAGATGTCATTCAGAGCAAAGTGACAACCGAACAAAATCGACCTGGAACATAGAAAGCACTCTGTACTAATTCCTCCGAATATGAGAGCTGCATGTACGTACTGTCGTGACAGTCCTCCTCTGCGACCAAGATTCATGTGAGCTCATTGTTCGTGGATTCAAATACGATGGCCCCTGAATAGCACATTGTTTCGGATAAGTGTGGTGGTTTACACCTCGTCGGGCCGAGGAACGATATCGTCCCGCTCTGGAAACCCCCTCAATTCAGAAGTAAGCTTTCGAACAATTGCCAAAGGCCATGAACCCTCAACGTTGTTTGATCTCAAATTTTCCGGAAATGTTTAGTGAATTCCTTCACCTTTCCCACAAGACTCGCGCCGAGCACGACGAGGGATTCATTTCAATTCCATTACCGTTCACAATAGTCGTCACAGATCTCCTCACTGCGACGTGCATTCAATCAAACTGAGGCTCAGATGCGGCGATACCTGTTACATCATAAGCAAGACGAATCACCCCACACAGCGGAAAATCCCTTTGCACACATCTCATTTCAATCATTCCCCGCCTGAAGTGCATGGCTCTCTCTAGCGTACCCCACCGCCATCACCGTTCCCAGCGCCACAGTGAAACGATAAAATTTAAATTTGCACTTCGAATGGTTGCATGCCTCATCAGGCATTCTATTTGCATATATAGCGCACAATGCGCCCCAACCGTGCTGTCTCGGGGATGGGAGCGGGATTGAACCCATTTCGCGGCTGTTGTTCGAATTAAATTCTGAAACAAGTGCTCGGGTTGAAATCGGCTTCCCATTTATGGATTCCGAATTCCAGATTCCACTTTGCATGCAGTAACGACTCTATTGGACGGTGACGTCTGCCGCGCCCCCACTCCTGACTCCTGCCGTCCCGAAATGACACAGAAATACAGAGAATTTCAAAAGTGTGCGCGATGAAATCGCGTTATCATGTGAAATTATTGAATGCGGTTCAGAATGTGTTGATTGCAAACGAGCAACAATGCAATTCTCTCTGCTCTCTCTTCCTCTCTCACCCTCGGACAGGATGCGAATTCTATTGACACCAATTCCGGCACCGACACCGATGCCGATGTGGACACTGTCGCTGGTGCCTGTCATATTTTCAATATTCCACGCTGTTTAGACCGACAGAGGAAATTGCATATTAATATTACAAGTCCCTTCTGTTGCGTTCTCCACCATCACCCCACCCGCCGCCCGCACGGAGTGGAGTGGAGTGTGGTGTGGAGTGGTCCTGTTTTGAGGGCTTTCCCCTGAAATGGAGATATATTGCATTTTTGATGGAACCATTGCAAGGCCCCCAAATTGGATTTTCAAGTGAAACACGCCCTCTTTCTCTCTCTCTCTCACTCTCTCTGTGAGTACATATTTATCTCAGTAATTTATGATCCTCTCCCGTGTGACGAGGAGGCTGGGGCATGTACCTTAAGCGAAAGCGCACGTCAATTTATCACTTTTGCAGACGACTCTTTAAATTGCTACCCATTAGGGACGGCATACGACGCAACGACGATGTCCTGAGACCTGGGAATCGCCCACCTCCTGGAACACAGCGTGCTCTTTGGCAGGAAAACCAGAAGCAGCGTTTAGACAATTTAAAGTGATTGCGCACACATTTTACTTAAAGGAACTCCAATTACTGGGAAGTTTTATTTTTATTGTTATTGTCATTCGCCGTTAGGCGGGTTTTTTTCTTTTTTTTTTGGGTGGACTGGTGGCCTGGTGGCCTGGTGGGTGTTTCAAGAGGGGGAAGACATATATCATGAACCAAAGTTTTCGTAGTTTATTGGACTTGGGAATCGAAGTTTTCCATCAGAGCCACCTTTGTAAGGAGGACGACGACGATCGTGCGGCGTGTGGAAAGGCCCACCACGCTGTTGGGGGACTTTGCCATCGCAGAGCGGCGAAAGTTCGAAAAGTTTTCATCTTGCCTCTTGGATGGCAGTGTGAAGATGAGGCCGACGAAGTTTTGCTGTTCCGCTGGCACTGCACACACATGGAGGCTTCTTCGGTGGAGCCATTGAGATGCAATTGAATTTCTGCAAGGCAAACCGATTGTTGAGTCAAGCGAAAGTGTGGGAGATTGTTAAATGCTTCATCTCCTGGATTTGAAGATTTTACCGATTCCAATCGGCATTTCCTTGGTTGTTTTTTGTGGGCACTCATCGGTGGAAAGCTCCCAAGGGATTCTCGGCGACTTAGCTGACAGAGCTGCAGTCGTTTACTACGTGCTCAAGTTGATCAAGAGTGGTTTAAGGACATGGATGCAGTAGTAAGTCTGTTGAGTCCGAGTATATTTCGCATTCTTCTCGGGTAGAGGAGCTCCAAGTTAGACTTGGGCTGGGGTGGCTGGGTATTCGCAAGAAATGTTGATTTTTTTTTTTTTTTGACACTAGCCCTTATTTAGTGGGCTCCTCTATTCCGCAGGAGTGACACAGATTCCAAGTGCGAACTATGTGAGGGAAGCTACTACTTTTTAACACTAGTCCATATTTAGTGTTGCCATGCTAGTCAGTTGCTTGGCATCAATTTGCAGAGCCAATGGGGGAGTCTGAAAAAATGGCGCCCCACTTTTCATTCCTAGACGAAATGTACTGTCGAAAATTGCATCGTCCACGAATAAGCGAGAATCTGGAAAAGTGCCCCTCGATTCCTCCCTCCAGCATGGACTTCTTCAAAGCCGTCCAGTCCTTACTGAGCCTGCGTCGTGATTAAGTAAGTGAATGAGTAAAAGCACTTCCTTGCCTCTGCAACACTGTCACAACTGAAGAAGGATCAAAAACACAGACAGGTCCCCCTAAGCCGTCATTTTATGAGCAGTCGCAGCAATGGACTGTGCATACTCCTCCAATAATCCCCCGAAATCGCCACTCGTTCAAGTGCACCCCTAATTCAATTGTCGTTCACCAAATCCGTGTCTAAACTGCCGAATACGCAAACACGTTGGCAGGCAATTGAATGAACTGCATTAAGTGCAGCTAGAGACAGAGAAGAAAAAATTCAACCGAGAGCGTGTCAAAGCGAAGGAAGACCGTTTGTAGCTGCTGCTGCTCCTTTGCCGTTGTCTATGGCGAAGCTTAAGAAAGCACTTCACTTGCACTTATTTTTTTTTCCTCCTACCACCTCCTCTGCACGTGCACCTGCTCATGTCATTATCAGGCGAACTCAAAGCATCCTCCTTCAGCTTCAGTTGCACAACAAAAGACGAGAACAAGCCGGCAAACGATTGAAATCCCGTCGATTTGCATTTTTCCCAGGGTGACGGGTGAAATTTTTATTTTCGCATCGAAATCCTGTAAACCGACTGGTGATTGAATTGAAATCGGCTTATGCAACGGGCACACACCCCCACCCGGCCCGTGCCCCAGCCTCTGCGAATGTGCAAAGTGAAGCGCACTGATTGCGCCCAAGTTGGTCGTGGGGGGGCTGAGGGGGGGGGGGCCACCGCACTCCTTCCATGCACCGTTGTGAATTCAAAGCGAGTCCTTGGGATTCCAACAGTAAGGCAAAGTAATTTCAATAAGTGCCGCTGCTGTATGAATTCAATCATAAATGGCGGTGGGGATTCACCAGAAAGGATGTATTTTTCTTTGGATCTAGACCCGAGCCGAGGGCAACGCCAGCATCTGAGAAAGGGTGCACAGGGATAGGGCTTTGTTGTTACCGTTAACGGCTTCCGGTGAATTACGTTCTACTCAAGAATTCCGAGAATCTTGAACTTTTGACTTTTATCCGGGCCTACGGAGAGAGCTGTTGGACGGATGGTGTATGGATCTGCGGTCGGGTGGGTGTGCAGGCTGTGTGCAAATAGCTCGGAAAGAACAACAGAGTCCTTTGGAAGATTTTTAATAAAAACAAAGAGGAAACATTCGACTGCGCGTTCTGTTTTTGGCTACATTCGGGCGCGGTTCCGCGAGTTTGTTCCAAAATTGGAGAGAATATTAAAATACCCGTGTTAAATGTTGTCCCTGCAGATGGGTGGATGTGTTGTTTTCAATTTCAGCGCACGTAGGCGCGGTCGATGCTTCAATTCTTTTGAAGGCTCCACCTCACTCACGTCTTGCCGTGGCAGGTGTTTATTGAGTGCTGGAAAAGCGGGGCGCTTGGATTCATATTGGAAAAGCGGGGGATTTCCATTCCGCTGGAGTGACACAGATTTTCTAGTGCGAACTACTCGAGGGGAGCTACTAGTTCCGCAGCAAAATGCCGTGAAATCGATTTCTCTTGAATGGGGATTGTAGTTTGAATTGTTGAAGTTGAGTAAGCGTCGTGCAAGAGTTTTGCTCTCATTCAAACTGTCTCAGGCAGGTGATGGGGATACACCAAGGATAGCCCTTCAATCTATAACGTACTCTCTCCTGGTGCGGCAGTCACTTCCACATTGCTGACGAACTCAATGAATGGTGTGACGTAATGCTTCCGCTCCCAGACTGCCTACTACCGGCTGACATAGGCCGTCTGGGAGCTTATGTTTTCATAAGGAGGTGAGAACGTTGCATATTGTCCCTAGGTTGAATGCGGGTGTATAGAGGATAAGCAATGTATAGAGGACGATGTCATGGGGTTTAAATGCTGCCTGTGCTACCGCGGGAGGCTATCACGTTCCACCTTGGCCAAGACAGGGCGTCACTAGTCGCCATAACTTCCCCTAGGCGAGGAGATTTGCTCAAATTAAGACACTCCGCGGAAACGCCACTTAGGTTAGGACAGGTTGTAGTGGCCGACTGCAGAAGGCAGTCACACTTAGACCAAAGTAGGGCCGTGGCGATACCACGCGGATTGATTTCCCCTGACAGTTAGAACCAACTAGTGCTTACGACGAACCGTTTAGCTTGCTTATGCTGACGCTTCTTAGCTCATTAAGGTTATTGAAGTAGTAGGCCCCTAAGTCTACATACCTACGACCTCCCAGCGCGCTACACGAGCAGACTAGGTGAGATGTGGTTTCCACCTCCTCTTCATCCATGCAGCTTCTACAAAAGTCATTATAAGGGACACCCATCCTGCGGGCATGGGTGCCAATTGGGCAGTGTCCGGTTATGACGCAGATCTACTAAGTCTAAGCGGATTGTGCCATCGTTGGAGATTAAGTGATGGCCATATTTCCTTAGTTTTAAGGCATGCATCCGATTAAGTATCGGGCAGCTTACAGCTGTGTTTAGTGTTGTCCACCAAAGTGCGACCCCGCACAGAAGTGTCTGTCGGACAACTGAGATGAAAATCCAGTAAGTGATGTGTGGTTGTAGGCGCCATTTGCATCCTATGGCCTTGCTACAGCTGAAAAGGGCAGAAGAAGCCTTCATTACCCTCTCCTGGCTATTGAGTTCGCAGCTTAGCTTGCTGTCAATAATGAGGCCCAGAAACTTCGCACTGGCGGTGAGTTCTAGAGTCGTGCTGCACTGCGTGGGCGCGTCAAACTGAGGGGGATTTTGTACCTTCTGGTGAATAGTGCAAGATCTGTTTTCTGGGGGGTTTTGTCCATGCTTCCGGACTCTTCAGGTGGAGACGAATTTGCCGCATAGGCAGTAACCTTGCATCCAGCCTCTTCCAGCATCAATGGCAGCTCATTAACCGCTACGTTCCAAAGACGGGGCGAGAGTACACCTCCTTGTGGGGTTCCTCTATTAGCTCCTCTGCGGATGGTAGCATCTCCCAGGTTAGAGTGGAATACCCTGCTGGTGAGTAGCTGCTACATTTTGGTGAGTAGCTTAACAATGCACACAAGGCATTGTTAATACCCTTAAGTATCCGGGAGAAAGGGAGAGGGGTTCCTGTGCCCATTGGTTTTAAATGTTTGCGGATTGTATTCCGGGGGAAATATAATGCTGGAAAGAGCATTCCATATTCGAGCCGTGCGGCTGATGAACGAGTTTCTAACTCGTTTAACTGTGCGTCCGAAAGTAGGCTTCTGCTACTAGGGGCTTTTCGATCCCAAGGCTCTTAAGCACAAGTGAGATTGCCTTTGGTTCGATGTTGTCGAATGCACCTCGATGTCAAGAAATGCCACAAGGGTGTACTCCTTGCATTGGAGGCATTTCTTATTTGTTCCTATCAAGGAGTGTACGGCTGTCTCTACAGATTGGCCCTTATTGTAGGCATTCTGCGTGAAATTCTGCACGGGGGAATAATGTGCCTGATGTCTTTAAATTTCTCTAAGATTTCCAGGAGAAAAGAAGAGAGACTGATTGGTCTAAGTTCCGTCGGTTTGACATGAGACCATTTCCCTGCTTTTGGGATAAATACTACCTTCACCTTTTTCCAGGAGTTGGGAGCATGACGTAGGATCATGCAGCCTCTGAAGGTGTTTAGAAGCCATGGCATCACAAGCTCCCCTGCTTTTTGGAGCTCCGCATGGGTGATGCCGTCAGGTCGCGCTGACTTAGGATTAAAGCTCATCAGTACACACATGACAGTTGGGCGGAGATACGTCTCGATAATCTGCTCTGATAGAGAGCTTACCTGAGAAGTGCGTATCCAAAGGGAGACTGAGGGTTTCCTCACTGAACGAGGTTCAGGTCTCATCAGGTTTTTGTAGGAAATTAGGTGATTTTGGGGACGATGATGATTTCCTAAACCTGGAGTCTTTAGTGACAGCTTCAATTTCGCCACAGAAGAGTCTCTAAGCGCCGCTTCCTACTCCATCATCTGTCTTGGATCCATCTGTGTGGTGTCGCCATACCACCAGTCTCTGCCCGGAATCAGTATGTCGATGCTGTTCTCTGGGAAGTGTCGTGGTGAAGTGTAGTCCAAGTGAATCGCTGTGAAGTTTTGTTCGTGAATGATTTTGGTGTGGCCATAGACCTCACGCCATTGAGAGGAAGCCTTTAGACGAACTTCAGACTAACAGATACCAAGAGAATCAACCTAATTAGCGCAAAATAGACATTCAACGAGGGTCAATTGGTGCCATGACTCTGTATTAGAGGGGCCATGAGACTTTGCCCAACTGCTGCCATGGATGGGCTATTGGAGCTGACTCCACGACATTTGGTGCAGAAGGAGGGATAGAAAAGGACAGCGGCATTAAATCGAGCCAGCTCAAGAATTTCTTCGTGGCCTTTGGACGACGAATTCATGGTCCACAGACTGCGCCGCAATGCTGTAAAATGGTATGCAGATGGATCAAGAACTGATGAAGGAACAGGGGCAGGAGTACGAACCGATTGGGCCGACGCACCAGCATCTTTCAAGCCATAGACACTTGCGTTCCATTCAATCTTGACAGGAACTATACCAACTGCGACATACCAATGATGTCGGGCAGTCGTCTCGTTATCTTGGCTCTAGTCTCCTAGATCATGCAACTGAATACCTACAGAAGCTTAAAGCCCAGAGCAGAAGAAGCTGAGTAAAACTCTGCTGAATACCTGGCCATGCGGGGATAGCAGGCAATGAAATGGCCGACTCCCTAGCTAGGAAAGGAGCATCGGAACCTTTTATAGGCAACGAACCATTCTGCGCTTTAGGAGACCATACCTTCAGGGAAGACTTGCATGGATTTAGAACAAGGAACCAGACAGAATCTTGGAACATCATCAAGCAGGCGCATGGCATGAAGCAAGCCAAGAAACTCTTGGGTCAACATAACCGAAAGAAGTTTGAGGCAAGTATCAAGATGAGCAAGAACAACCTCCGGCTTCCTAACAGGGCGCTGCAGGTGCAGGAAGCACCTAAGGAAACTAGGAGTATCAGAAGAAGTCCTCTGCAGATCCTGTGGAGAATCTAACCAAATTCCAGAGGATGAACTGAGATTTGGTGTGGCACAAGCCCAAAAAAGACAACGATATCTGGAAAAGCACCCATTATCCAGGAAGCCACTACAACCAGCTCTCATTCTCCGATTCCGAGAGGAATCTGGCTTAGAGAGAATATTCTACAATCAATCTCTTCTCTCGCGCAACAGGAGTCGGAATAAGGAGCCGGAAATAGTAAAAATAACAATAACCACGCAGCAAGAGGAAAGATGAGATCGAAGATTGATGCCTGCTAAGAAGCACCATCCACCTTGCATAGGGCCAGGGTTATTTTGGTATACGCAACAGTGAGCGAATTACGAAGGTTTGGGGTGGAAAATGAAAATCCCTCCTTGACGATCGAAACGCAACTCGCTCTCCCACAAAGCGTCATCTCAAAGATGAGGTAGACACATGCCCGCGCAGTGGGAACGCTGATCAGGCATTTGCCTGCCTAATCGCTCCAGTTAAATTGTTTGGGGATACTTTAACGTAGACAACCACAGAAGTGCTGCCTCCTGTCTGCCCCTAAGGAGCACTCCCCCATCTTGTGCTCTTCCTGGAATACGCCTCCATAAAGAGCAGAGTGCACCGAAAACATCGCTGACATACCGGTAGCGTCTAGAATCCACAAAGTGGATGAAAACTCTCTGGAACTTACACGACCTGTCGACGAAGGACACACTCAGTACGTTGCTTCAGATACGCTTCACTGGTTCGTCTTTTAGCACATCTCATGTGCACTCAAACTTCATAGCCCATTGGGTCCTTATTAACAACAGTCTGGGAGTTAACAGTCTTTCTGGGAAAATCTTCAGACCAGACAAGGTCGAATGGGCTGTTGACGAATAGGCCTTTTAAAGCCCCCGGAGTTGACAGAACAGACAAGGTCGAATGGGCAGTTGACGAATAGGCCTTTTAAAGCCCCCGGAGGTGACAGAACAGACAAGGTCGAATGGGCTGTTGACGAATAGGCCTTTTAAAGCCCCCGGAGTTGACAGAACAGACAAGGTCGAATGGGCAGTTGACGAATAGGCCTTTTAAAGCCCCCGGAGGTGACAGAACAGACAAGGTCGAATGGGCTGTTGACGAATAGGCCTTTTAAAGCCCCCGGAGGTGACAGAACAGACAAGGTCGAATGGGCAGCTGACGAATAGGCCTTTTAAAGCCCCCGGAGGTGACAGTACAGACAAGGTCGAATGGGATGTTGAGGAATAGGCCTTTTAAAGCCCCCGGAGGTGACAGTACATACAAGGTCGAATGGGCTGTTGACGAATAGGCCTTTTAAAGCCCCCGGAGGAGACAGTACATACAAGGTCGAATAGAGCGTTATTTTGAGACACCAACAATTGCGGATATCTATCAGCTCCGTGAAGATAAGTTAATGTTGTTTTGTAAGAGCCCCAGTGAGCTGCCAAAGTCTTATAGGCCCACAAGGCGAACACCATTCGCGCTCAAAACAATGGGCGGACTGGTTGATGTTCACATTAGAGACCGGATAGAATTGCCCAACGCCCTAAATTCAATCCAGATTGCATATAGGCAAGGTAAGCCTACTATTGGTGCCCTTCATTATCTCTTAAAAAAGATACTCCAAAGAGTGGTTAACACGGGCTATGACTGGATCGCAAAGGCGACCAGCAGTCGAGGTATCGAAGAATCGACCGGTGGATCAGAGTCATGATGGAGTCGTGCAATCTCTTCCTCTTATGGAGGAGTGTTGGTGTTTGTAAATATGGCAACGGAATGCCCTCAAAGGGAGGGAAATTCAAACGAATAACAGAAGCCTGTCCGACAACAACTCCAGTCGGGATAACTCCCTTACTAATCTTCGTTCGTCAGATAACTGCTAGACACGCCATGAAATCGCAGCTTTGAGTATAATTATAACCCAGGTAACTTGACGGGCCACCTTAGAATACTCAACTCAACCCCTAAAAGCGACCTGCTTTGTGCAATGCCGAATATTATGCTGAGGCAGCATTGTTTCGGTGGTCTTTTCGAAGTTTAAACATTGCATCGCGAAACCTGGTCCAATGGTGTCCCAACACTAGATGCTAGAGGTCTGGTATGGTACACAGTCAGATCAAGATGGGGGCAGGAGTCTTTCGACCCACCACCAGGATTTCCGTACCATTGAGTCGTGGCCTAAGCCGAAATCCACGCCATCGAGATCTGCGTCAAACAAAACCTCCACAATGGTATTAAGGGCGCTTAAATACCGATAATTTCAGACAGTCAAGCAGCACATTCGTCCAATCGAATGGGCTCCAAAACATTCAGCGCCAGTTGCTATGGCGCTCTACAATCCCTTGCCAGGCACAACAAAGTGAACCTCGACTGGTTCCCCGGTCACAGGAGGATTGCAGGCAATGAAACCGCAGATGCCCCCCGCGAGGCCTGGATCGGAAATTGAGTTCATCGGTCCCGTCAATTGGACATCATCATCTGATAAACGAATGGAAAAACAAACTTCGCCTAGACCCGTGCTCACATGGCCATGCTTTTACACCGCCTTTTAATAAAGAAAGTATACGATTGATAAGAAGCTCTCTTACGGGCCACTGAGGCCTGAAGGTTTCCAAGGTTAGTCGGCTTTGCCTCGAAGAGGATATATTTGAAGACTAACCGACGCTTAGTCCGCAGCCAGCCCCACGGTGTGTACTGTGAAAGAAGTTCAGTCTTATAATTCTTAAAAAATCCGTTCTTGATTGACGCCATCCTCTTCCCTACCCAAGACTCCGGTCACCGTGCAGTTGATTCCAAATTCCACGCTTCAGCCACGTTTCATTCTTCACCCGCCCTTGAACTGTGAAATTGTTTACCTTCACCCAACGTGCAGTGGACATCGTCTGCGGGCTCTGTTCAAAAAGCTCATCCCCCTCCCCGTCATCGCATATCCCACAGCTGCTCTAAGAGGATTAATCGCACAGCGGCCAGGGGCTGTACATTCATGTAATTTCGCATAAAACACATTTCTCAGAGGCGAAATAACTCGCCTCTTAAATTAAGGGCTCCGCATTACACAAAGCATATTTGTGTCCATCCTCCGGCGCAGCTTCTCTCAAAAGTGTCTCCTAGTGTGAAAAAAATTTATTAATTAATAAATCTCTCGTAAAGCACTCTCGTGTACAAGTAAATCCCACAGACTGTCAAAGTTCATGTAATTTTAAAAAATTACCGAATAAAAAAGACGACCATAAGCCCGAGTAATACAAAGAAATGCCATTTCGGCTTTCTCTCACAGGCATCGCAAAAAAATGAGACTGCCTCGATATCCAAAAGGACCTCCACACACACATACCTCTGTGTACATGGACGCACACGTGAAATGTTTTTTTTTTTTTCGCCGTATGAATAAGTAATAAAATTAAATTTTTATGTCCTACCGTCTTTTAGGGTGGGCTGCTGGTGGTTTATTGGTTTTCACGCAGTGAAGTGGACGTGGACGTGGACGGGGACTTGGACACGAGGACGAGAACGAGGACGTCCCGTGGCGGGTATTTCCGGAGACGCTACTATGTTTGCGTCCCCAGCGGAGGCAAATGAGATCGCTTTCGGGGACACGAGCAATTGATTGGAAGGATTGGGATTTTATGACGAATTTTGGAGAAAAAGATTTCGAAAGGGGCTTTCCTTAAAGGGGAGATCAATTTGAAAAAGCGTCAAATTTAAGACGACTTAACTTCAATTGATGCGTGGTCCTATTTTATTGTTCATTGGACGCACACAAAATGTAGGGCTTTGGCGGAGGTATGGTTTCTTAGCAACGAAGGGTTGCTGTTTGAATGCAAATGAGTATCCCTCCCCTGGTGGTCCCTGAGATTCTGATCGTTTTCGAAGGTGTTTATATTTGCCAGCTAAAACTAATGTCAAGATACTGGGGAAATGGATTAGGCGCAACTAGTGCCTGCAGGCACAATGCTTTATGTTTTCTTCTTCATCCAGTAAACTCATCTCATCGTACCGTGAGTAGGAGGCAACAATGCGTAACCGCTGGTGATAGATCTTCAGGTTTTATTAACGTGGTAAGTGGAGTTCCGCAAGGGTCTATTCTTGGTCCTACGCTATTTGCATTATACGTAAATGACTTGCCTGAAATTATTAAATACTGCAAAAATTTACATGTATGCCGACGACGTTCAACTTTTTCCAAGTCGACGAGATGATCGAACGATCATTTATCTCAAAGTTTTGATTGGTCATTAGGAGAAGACCTGCGTCTTAATCCGAAACAGGTGAAGGTAGTTGCTATATCTAACAAGGCTTTCGACGTTACTTGTTTACCACGTGTACTTCTCAATGGTATCCCCATTGAGAGGGCTACTGGGTAATCAGAAGGGGCAAGGTAAGGCGGGTGGGGTAAAACTTCCCATCCACTGTTCTTAACCATAATAGCAACGCGGAGCCGAGCGTTGTCGTGTTGGAAAATTATTGCCTCGTGTCTAGTTGCATATTCCGGGCATTTTTCGGCTACTGCTCTCTTCAAACGGATTAGTTGTGTTCGGCAGCATTGTCAATTGATGGTTTCCGCCGGTTTTAGCGGCTGAAATTACAGCACACCCTTCTGATCCCAACAAATACAGAGCATTACCTTTATGCCATGGATATTCGGCTTTGCCGTTTGATTTGGCTGGTTGGCCAAGCCAAAATCACCACTTTTTCAAATCGTGCAAACCACTTTTAACAAGTTAGCTCAGCTAGCGGATGTTCACCATAAACTTTCACCAAAATACGATCACTTTCGGCAGCAGTTTTAGTCATATTTAAGTAATAAAGAAGAACTCCCCGCAAAATCACTTTTTCGACATATTTGAGTGAGAAAAAATTATTGTTGATCACGCTTCATACTGAAATGACGTACAATGACAGTAGCTTTCCAACGCATGTTCCAATGGAATAATACAAGTTACGCCATCTCTTAGCAAACCGCGTTATACACCCAATATTAAAAATCAGAACCCTTTGCTTTCAAAACAACCGAAGACGAACTGGGCAGCCTGAATATCTGTTCGAAAAAATTACATTCTTCCAGTCAGCAAGATCTTTAATGCTAATCCAACCGAGATATGCAAGCATTCAGTCAGAACGCCTGTTTCCTGTTCAGGCCGCTAGGCTGTGGAATTCTCTACCAGCGCATTTGAGAGGGATCACTAGTGCGAGCAAATGATCCTAAAGCTTGCTCTTATTGTATAAGATTTTTATAGTCTTCCTGTTGTTAGTAATATTGGTTAAATAAATAAGAAATACAAATATGCCCTCTTCAACTCTGAGCTATGGAACGATAAACGACCCCCAGTGGCAGACAGAGATGGAGAAGGACCTCAGACAACGTGCTGAGACAGACTTGTCTCCTTAGACACCCTAGTCCACGATGGACTTTGGAGAAAGAAAGGACATGTCATAGAGTCTGAAGAGGGTGAAGCCTGAATCGACTTCGGCATTTGCTATTTCTACTGAGATGACTTGGTCAATATGATTTGGCGTGATTTCTTCGAATAACCGAATCTAATGTATGTCATCCCGTGTAGATGTGGGGTATAAGAGATGCTCGTACATACCTTCAACTAGTTTAAGAGCAAAGTGAAAAAGATTGGCCTCCATTTCTTAAAGCTGCATGACCCTACATTTTTCCCAAATAGTGAATAAGTGTGAATACTTAAGCATTAGCCCAGTAAATGTGAAAATGTCAAAAAAAAAAAAATGCATTAAAAATGCCGCTGACGGCTTAAACTTTTTTGCTTGAAAACCAAATTCCTGCAGAAAATAATTGCTCTCTCCTTTCTGAAAGCTACACTAAGCACAGTAAAACCTGACTGATTTGCAGGGACATTCACCTTCAAGACTGCACGAGGTGCCCGTGCTTTTACTGAATATGGCGGATCTGGTGGGGAATAATGAACCACCCGCCACAGTAAACGAATAACGTTGTGTTATTCGAACTGTGAACGGGTGGACCCACGACGCAATCGTCGACTCTTGATGGGTTGCCACCTCAACCAAATCATCAGTACCGTCCGTCAACACTTTACGCCGCAAGATCCACAACTGCAGGCAGACAATACGAAAGCTAGGTGGAAAGAAAGAGCTTAGGGAACAGGAGAAGTCGAGGCTTAACTTGACAAGTGCTCCAATTAGGAGGTGGTCCCATTTCAGGTTATTTTTTAATTGGACCGGTCCACCGACAAATTGTTTCCCTCCCGCATATCTGGGCGTTAAGAGTAGTTTTTGGAGTATGTGTGTATGTCCTTAAAAAATCCGCCTACTTATAAAATTCCAGAAAATCAGAATTTGAATTCGCTTAAGGTCCAGACAGTTTTAATATTTATATTAAGTGTTTTGTTTTTAGTGTCGTGCTCTTGGGGGACTGCAATGTATTTTATAGCGTGCTAGATTCTAAGGCTGTGGGACAATGTAAGAGAAGACGACCACGTACAAGGTAGTGTACCCACTCGAAGGGGACATCAACCGGCTTAGTGTGCGGACCTGGAGACAGATGTCTAGAGATCAGGCCGGCTAGAGAGGCATGCAGGTCCACCTCGGTCTGTAGCACCCTGAGAGGAAGACTTTTCAGAAACAGACTTTTCTGCCGCAGCAAGCTTATCCCAATTTTGTGTCACTGCCATGAGCAATCTTGACTGCGAAGTCGCATTCCTCAAGTAGATCCCCGGCAGATAATCCTAAATTCAAATATCTGGCGGCCAGCTCGTAGATGTGTAGCCCATCGTTATTCTCCAGGTCAGTAAGATCGTCAATAGCCAGCCAAGATCCTAAGCAATCGCTGTCCTTGAACCTAATTTTAACTATATGCTGATGGGAGTTCTTCTTTAAGTACTCGTGGTAGGACACTTGGTTGGACACTTGGTTGGAGTCGTGGTTGGACTCGTGGTTCTCGACAGTGATCCACACTTACTTGCAAGAAGATGGTGTGTCAGTACTGCCTACCGTTACCCTCATTGGTGTTGTCCAATGTCGAATTCGGCTCCCCTGGTGATGTACTGGTGAGGGAGGTATTCTTGACGTTTGCCGGGCTATTCAAACTGCACTCTGCCTTCCCCGAAGCGTCTTGTCCATCACGCAATAACCAGGATACGCACTAGAGCATAGCCGAGCAAGGTTTGCAGGCCTGCCAGTTCTAACTCAGAAGAGGGCCCTCATCAGTTCTTCGTTACTACGTACCTCCTGCGTCGAGGCAGTCAGCAAGTCCATACCGGCAGGCACGTGGCAGTTCATAATCCTTCAGATTGATCTGTCGGGCAGACGGATGTTGGTCCATACATACCCTCTAGTCAAGCCTCGAGTTCTCCTGTTCCCTAAGCTCTTTCTTCCCACCTAGCCAAGGTTGACTACAGTTGTGGATCTTGCGGCGTAAAGTGTTGACGGACGGTACTGATGATTTGGTTGAGGTGGCAAGCCATCAAGTGTCCACGATTGCGTCGTGGATCCGCCCCTTGACAGTTCGAATAACGCACTGCCATTCGATCACTGTGGCGGGTGGTTAATTATTCCCCACCAGATCCGCCATATTCAGTAAAAGCACGGGCACCTCGTGCAGTCTTGAAGGTGAATGTCCCTTTTTTACACAAAATCTCGTCTCCATGTTTGCCAGCACAAATAGCCACCACAGATGGCACTTCCAAGAAATAGGGTACATCGTTCAAGCGATCACCAATTGCAAAGTTCCCCGGTTCAGCTTGCGCTGTGCCCATCAAGGGAGCGTTCATAAATCCCAGTTCAATAAGAGAGTAAATAATTTGCCATTGTACCAGAGCACAGTCTGCATCGAGCGATATGTTTCGCGAATGAAATTTGCAATTTTTCTTTTTGTCGTTGTGTTCGCCTCTCGCTCGCTCATCGACTCACTGCTCCCAAACAAGGAACACGAAAATTAATTAAAAATCCTTCAGACCTCGGTGTTAACACTGCGGAATCACCGGAGCGATAGACCTCCCCAAAGCCCAGCACATCCCAAAACAAAAAACTCATAAAGAAAATTGTGAAACGAGGTGTGTGTTTGTGTGTGCATTCCATGCTGTCGAAAATAACTTAATAATGTTAATTGCTGCGTTTATTTTTTTTTTTTTTTCTCCCTCTGCGAGAGATGACAACTTCGGTAGCGCCTACAGTGTGAAGTGCTTCGGCAGGATCTGAATAATGGCAGTTGGACCATGGAATGAGAGGTCAATCCATTATTGAAGGCTCTAAAGTTCACTGCGAACGAAAGCAAGCGATGAATTTTGGTTCATTAATCACGGGAGAACTGGAGAAAAAAATTCATAAAAAATACATTTCCTTGTGAATTAATTTATTAAACTTGGCGGTGGGTTGAGGGGGGAGGGTGAGGGAAGGAAAATCATAAACAATCATCGACAGCCAGAGGGGATGTTTCGTTTTATTGGTGGGGTTCGCAATTCAAATGATTTGTCATCGCAGCTAATTCACGAACGTGTCCGGAAATTATGATTTGTAACTGGTAATAAAAGTCTTCGAGGAGGAGGTCACTAAATTCGGGATTTATCGAACAAAAATTAATTGAATTGATAGCGTCTGCAGTTAAGTGGGCGAGATCGTGGGACTTTTGTGGGTTCTAAGGAAATGGTAGTTCCTGTTCGGAGTGGACCTGGGCATCAACCAAGGGTGGGGGGTTTCCAGAAAGTCGTTGCGGTCCATACCGAAAGGAGTTTCTGGACAGTGTGGTGTCCTGGGCTATGGTGTCCAGAAAGTCATTGCGGTCGATACCGAAAGGAGTTTCTGGACAGTGTGGTGTCCTGGGCTATGGTGTCTACAAAGTCATTGCGGTCGATACCGAAAGGAGTTTCTGGACAATGTGGTGTCCTGGGCTATGGTGTCCAGAAAGTCATTGCGGGCCATACCGAAAGGAGTTTCTGGACAGTGTGGTGTCCTGGGCTATGGTGTCTACAAAGTCATTGCGGTCGATACCGAAAGGAGTTTCTGGACAGTGTGGTGTCCTGGGCTATGGTGTCCAGAAAGTCATTGCGGGCCATACCGAAAGGAGTTTCTGGACAGTGTGATGTCCTGGGCTATGGTGTCCACAAAGTCATTGCGGTCGATACCGAAAGGAGTTTCTGGACAGTGTGGTGTCCTGGGCTATGGTGTCCAGAAAGTCATTGCGGTCGATACCGAAAGGAGTTTCTGGACAGTGTGGTGTCCTGGGCTATGGTGTCTACAAAGTCATTGCGGTCGATACCGAAAGGAGTTTCTGGACAGTGTGGTGTCCTGGACTATGGTGTCCACAAAGTCATTGCGGTCGATACCGAAAGGAGTTTCTGGACAGTGTGGTGTCCTGGGCTATGGTGTCTACAAAGTCATTGCGGTCGATACCGAAAGGAGTTTCTGGACAATGTGGTGTCCTGGGCTATGGTGTCCAGAAAGTCATTGCGGGCCATACCGAAAGGAGTTTCTGGACAGTGTGGTGTCCTGGGCTATGGTGTCCAGAAAGTCATTGCGGGCCATACCGAAAGGAGTTTCTGGACAGTGTGGTGTCATTGCGGTCGATACCGAAAGGAGTTTCTGGACAATGTGGTGTCCTGGGCTATGGTGTCCAGAAAGTCATTGCGGGCCATACCGAAAGGAGTTTCTGGACAGTGTGGTGTCCTGGGCTATGGTGTCCAGAAAGTCATTGCGGGCCATACCGAAAGGAGTTTCTGGACAGTGTGGTGTCATTGCGGTCGATACCGAAAGGAGTTTCTGGACAGTGTGGTGTCCTGGGCTATGATGTCCGCAAAGTCATTGCGGTCGATACCGAAAGGAGTTTCTGGACAGTGTGGTGTCCTGGGCTATGGTGTCCAGAAAGTCATTGCGGTCGATACCGAAAGGAGTTTCTGGACAGTGTGGTGTCCTGGGCTATGGTGTCCAGAAAGTCATTGCGGGCCATACCGAAAGGAGTTTCTGGACAGTGTGGTGTCATTGCGGTCGATACCGAAAGGAGTTTCTGGACAGTGTGGTGTCCTGGGCTATGGTGTCCAGAAAGTCATTGCGGTCGATACCGAAAGGAGTTTCTGGACAGTGTGGTGTCCTGGGCTATGGTGTCTACAAAGTCATTGCGGTCGATACCGAAAGGAGTTTCTGGACAATGTGGTGTCCTGGGCTATGGTGTCCAGAAAGTCATTGCGGGCCATACCGAAAGGAGTTTCTGGACAGTGTGGTGTCATTGCGGTCGATACCGAAAGGAGTTTCTGGACAGTGTGGTGTCCTGGGCTATGGTGTCCAGAAAGTCATTGCGGGCCATACCGAAAGGAGTTTCTGGACAGTGTGGTGTCATTGCGGTCGATACCGAAAGGAGTTTCTGGACAGTGTGGTGTCCTGGGCTATGGTGTCCAGAAAGTCCTTGCGGTCGATACCGAAAGAAGTTTCTGGACAGTGTGGTGTCCTGGGCTATGGTGTCCAGAAAGTCATTGCGGTCGATACCGAAAGGAGTTTCTGGACAGTGTGGTGTCCTGGGCTATGGTGTCCAGAAAGTCATTGCGGGCCATACCGAAAGGAGTTTCTGGACAGTGTGGTGTCATTGCGGTCGATACCGAAAGGAGTTTCTGGACAGTGTGGTGTCCTGGGCTATGGTGTCCAGAAAGTCCTTGCGGTCGATACCGAAAGAAGTTTCTGGACAGTGTGGTGTCCTGGGCTATGGTGTCCAGAAAGTCATTGCGGTCGATACCGAAAGGAGTTTCTGGACAGTGTGGTGTCCTGGGCTATGGTGTCCAGAAAGTCATTGCGGGCCATACCGAAAGGAGTTTCTGGACAGTGTGGTGTCATTGCGGTCGATACCGAAAGGAGTTTCTGGACAGTGTGGTGTCCTGGGCTATGGTGTCCAGAAAGTCATTGCGGGCCATACCGAAAGGAGTTTCTGGACAGTGTGGTGTCCTGGGCTATGATGTCCGCAAAGTCATTGCGGTCGATACCGAAAGGAGTTTCTGGACAGTGTGGTGTCCTGGGCTATGGTGTCCAGAAAGTCATTGCGGTCGATACCGAAAGGAGTTTCTGGACAGTGTGGTGTCCTGGGCTATGGTGTCCAGAAAGTCATTGCGGTCGATACCGAAAGGAGTTTCTGGACAGTGTGGTGTCCTGGGCTATGGTGTCCAGAAAGTCATTGCGGTCGATACCGAAAGGAGTTTCTGGACAGTGTGGTGTCCTGGGCTATGGTGTCCAGAAAGTCATTGCGGTCGATACCGAAAGGAGTTTCTGGACAGTGTGGTGTCCTGGGCTATGGTGTCCAGAAAGTCATTGCGGTCGATACCGAAAGGAGTTTCTGGACAGTGTGGTGTCATTGCGGTCGATACCGAAAGGAGTTTCTGGACAGTGTGGTGTCCTGGGCTATGATGTCCGCAAAGTCATTGCGGTCGATACCGAAAGGAGTTTGTGGACAGTGTGGTGTCCTGGGCTATGGTGTCCAGAAAGTCATTGCGGTCGATACCGAAAGGAGTTTCTGGACAGTGTGGTGTCCTGGGCTATGGTGTCCACAAAGTCATTGCGGTCCATACCGAAAGGAGTTTGTGGACAGTGTGGTGTCCTGGGCTATGGTGTCCACAAAGTCCTTGCAGTCCATACCGACACGAGTTTCTGGAAAATATACAGAAAAATATTCAGGAATCAACCCTTACGTGTCCCATACACAGCATCCTTGCGTCGGTTCGCTAAAATGCGTCCTGTGTGTGGCCTACTCTGCGCACTTTCATACAAAACATGACTCGCAATCGAGGTATTGTAAAGCGGATGGGGAAAAATACCTATCTGTGTCTGTATTGACAGGCAAGCTGTGCTAAAGACCTTGCTTTAACCATTTCTAGGCGAATTCAAGAATGCCTCTGAATTTGATCGGCAGTCAAAATTCACTACGACTTGTCGGGATCCTGGGGCACCTGTAAATGAGATCGTCGATAAACTTGCTAGTTGCTAGGCATCCATCGATGGTTGAGCCTCTCAAGAACTCAAGCGCATGCTCCCTAACGTCTGTAAGAAATCCGCGGCATTCTTGTTATCTAGAATGCCAAAAAAGCCTGCAAACGACTTATGGCCGTCCTAACGGATCACAACACCTTCACCAAACATCTGTATGTGCTTGGCCCAAGAGACGAAACCCTTTGCGACGCTCTGTGGAGAAGACGACGACACTGCACAGCACTTCCTCTATCACTGTCCCGCCTTTGCTCGGATCTGCTGGCAGGTTTTCGGTGCTGATGATGTAGTCTCCCCATCACAAAAGCGCCTTCTGGTCTTCCTTCGGAAGACCAAGAAATTACAACAAAAGTAGGTTGCTGCCTTACAGTACAATAGGCAAGTTTCTGAGTCTGAGTGCTCCAGTGTAGTGTTAAGAACCTTCGACAAATGGTTCCGGAGGGGTTGTAAGTGGTTGATGTGATGAGACATGATGCGCATCACTATCACCCCAAGGCCCCTTCCGTCGTCGTCAAAGTTCAATGAAGTGCTAATGTGTGTGAATTCGTGCGCCGTGTGTGGGGATAAGCGACACTTTTGTGCACACTGCAGTGGGTACTCAAGTCTGTTGTGTATGGCTCTCTTTACAGAGTTTTTCGTCTTCACCACTGAGTGTCCCCTTGTCGAGGCACTTTTTGACAGTTGGCCACGAAGTGGCATTCTCTGATAGGTCCGTTTAGAAAATGTGATTAGGTTAGGTTAGCTTAGGTTGGGTAGATGGATGTGAGCCATGTCTCTTTTAGGTCCTGCTGAACCCATCGTCATGCAGTTTGGGGGGTGCCGTGAAATAACTCTGAATTAAGGTTATTTTGGGGGATATCACCATCTTTACTCCCCCCTCAGTAACAGTCATGTCTTGTTGTTCAGCCATCGTGATATCCTTATGAATCTGCAAGGGGATTTTTGTTAGATCCTGAAGGTCGTGGGGGAAGTGTTGAGGCAGTGACAGGCATAGAGAGGAGTGTCATGGAACATAGACCACTGGTAACGCCCAGCTCTAGAGCTGAGTTACTTGCTTACTTTGTCAAAAGCCCTTGAGAAGTCTAGCAGACACAGTATCGTTATATGTCCTTTGTCAAATTACCGTCTTATGTCTTTCAACATTTTTACCATTGCAGTAAAGCAGCTGTGGTGAGCGCTAAAACCAGATTGTTTTTAGACTGGTGTTGGAGAATCTGCTGAGTTTCTCAAGACTTTCGACAAACAAGGCAAGATACTCGTCGGTCTAAAGTCGGCTAGAGGTATAGGACTAGACTTTTTATTGTCCGAGCAAATGTCTAGCATTTAGAAGTTGTAATGTGGTGGTTGGGTCAAGGGACACATGAATCAGTGTCATAAATCGCAGTGGAACCCCATCTTCACCCACCGCATTTGAGTTAGTGGCTGTCACACAGTTTATAACTTCAACCTCGCTAACAGACTGAAACTCAGAATTCCCTTCTTGCATGAGAGCCTGATAGGAAAACCATCCCAGGAAATACGATTGACCGATTTCCAAACCTTTCACAGCCAACTTTAACTTAGGAACAATAAGATGCAAACGGATGCTGGTCCATTCATTCCCATTGAATGTCTCCTCCAGAGCATCGACTTCTTCTCCTCTTTCCACCTAGCCGACGTGTTGTCCGCCTGCAGTTGTGGATCTTGCGGCGTAAAGTGTTGACGGGCGATACTTGACGTGGCAACCCATCAAGAGTCCGTCCGTTCACAGTTCGAGTAAAGCAATGCCATTCGTTCACAGTTCGCAGGCAACTTTGACTTAGGAAGCATAATTATAAGAAACACAACAAGTCCAGCTAATCACCGTCGGCAGGTTTCCCTCGATTTCTCGCAACTACCTCTGTCAGACCTTATCATCCGTTGCCCAGTAAACCAGGATTCCCAAAATTCAAATGTGCATCATTCGACCTTAATGCTTCCAGCTCGGTTAAACCTTCCCCCAACAATCCAAGTTTCGTTCACTCCTCCACACTCTCATTTCCAATCGTCCTCCGTTCCAAGTCTTATTTCACCTGCTCTCTCATCTCAATTGTGACTCTAAGACCTTCACTTCATTCGCTAATACTCCATTAAGTACCCACCCCACAAAAACACAGCGCTCTTTCATAGATTTGCTGTTTGACCCTTCTGCCAACCTGACTAAACAGCTCACCAATTCAGCCGTGATTGCAATATCTACGACAACAGCGCATATTTGCACGATAAGGTTGACTCAGTCAGCGTTCATGTAGTTTACATAGGTGTCAAGAAGTTTCTGTAAACAAAACTTAAGAAGCTGGGATTTTTAGGAATTCTTAGCCACCTGTGCTTGGCTTAAACATATCATCTTCACAAAAACTTTTTCCCACAACCACCAAATCAGGACGTTCCCTTCAAACAGCGCAGCAATCGGTACGAGCGTATCTTGCGGTCAATCCCCCGCCCCAAAGCCAGCCAGTCCACAACCAACACTCAGCCTCCGTGCATGAAGATGTTCAAATTCACAGCACATAGAGTGATAAAATAAAATGAATAAAATGAATCATTTTTCCCATTTAGCAGCTCATTCGCTGGGCTGGCTGTCGAGCTTTCCATCATCATTTCTGAATTTCTTGGGGTTTTTGTACGAAATTTAATGACGTTCAGTTTTATGCCGCTCCCTCGGAGTGTGCATTGAGTTAAGAGGCTTTTCCGACTCGATGACATGACAAGCCACTTCGGATTGATGATGTCATGGCGTCAATAAATCGTGCTTGAGAGATGCTGGACATCATCATCTAGGGACGGTTGTGATATGCTCTTGATTTGTTGATTGCCAAAGACACGCCTCGGCATTGGGTTAATAGCCATTCCAAGGCAAGTCCTTGACTACTTCTTGTAAATTCCAGTTACTACGTACGAGTGCATGCCTTGTTTAGGTTTCCCTCTCTGTCAAAATAACTAAATCGGTCGTAATACACGAGAGCGATTTTGTGTAGTTGGAGACCATGTCCTCAGAGATCTAGAAAGGAAAGGAACCGAGCAGATTACTGGAACACTGCCAGTGGCGCGAAGCACGCCAAGGCACTCTTGAGTCAACGTAACCGAAAGAAGTTTGAGGCATGCATCAAGACCAGCAAGAACAACCTCCGCATCCTCACAGGCTTCCTAATAGGACACTGCTGAGCGCCTACGGAAACTGTGGGTAACCAAAGAAGGTCTCTGCAGATTCTGTGGAGAATCTAACCAAATTCCAGAACATGTACTGTGATTTTGTGAGACAAGCCCACAAAAGACAAAGATGTCTGGGCGAGCACATATTATCAGCTTGGACCAGCTCTCATTTTCAGATTTTTGAAGGAAACAGACTTAGAGAGAATACTGTAGAATCCACCTTCTTCCACCTTCGTGCAACAGGAGTCGGAATAACCCTCAGCTAGCCATAGATCGTGCTAGTTGGAGAGGCTTGTTGCTTGAGGCTCAGATCCACTCCGGACTGTAGCGACACAGAGTGAAGATGAAGAAGAGTGCATTCGCTGCCACATGCTCTGCCATGTTCTCTGCGAAGAAACAATTATGTTCCATAAGCGACTGTTGTACCAAGACGTTGGAAGGATTTGCTGGAACTTCGGTTAGGTTAGGGGGTGGCGGCTCAGCTACAGAGTAAACCTCGTTGTAGTAGGGTAGGGTAGGGAACCAGCACACTTATACCATGTTGGGCCATTTTGATACCCACAGTCAGACTACTACCACCGATCGACCACTCCAGTGGTAGTGTCGTTAGACCAGATTTAAAAACCAGATAAAAGCCTATTAACTAGCTTTCACTGAGAATCGAACCGAGGCCCCCGGCAGTCACTTAACCAACTGCGCCATCCAGTCGTTTCGCAGAACTTCTCTCTTATGATGGCCCTTAAAGAAATTGTCGCGATGAACGTCATGAACATCAAAGCAATCAAGTTCCAAAAAAGCCTCGTCTTTTGTTACCCGTTTTCATAAATGCTGGGTCAACGGCTTTGTTTGGCGAGGCTCACATGCATGCTTTGCACTGCAGCAAGTCAAGAAGCCTGTGACGTGAATTAACGCCGATTCACGTTACGCCGGTGGACTTCACGGCACCGAAGAAAGCATATTCATGCAATGCGTCTCTATTTTAGAGCGTGCGCCACGTGAGAGCTTATAATTTGCCGTGCGTACGTGATCACGTGAAATAATATTATGCGTGAAATAGCACAAGGAGGAATGAATTTAATTACACGTGAGCACAAATAAAAGCCTGCATTTATTAGAACTGTTCGTCTTGGGCTGAGAGCTTAAGATTTCCCGTGCGTACGTGATCACGTGAAATTATATTATGCGTGAAATAGCACAAGGAGGAATGAATTTAATCGTACGTGAGCACGAATAAAAGTCTGGATTTATTAAATATGTTCGTCGTGCCGGAATTGGACATAGAGAGGCCCAGCGTAAGATCGTACTCCATGAGCCGTGAATTAAGAAAGTTGTTCGTGTCGGAAAATGAACCTAGCGACTCAGCGTGTGTAGGGCCACTAAAGGTGATGAAAACGATGTCTGTTTACCTTCAATGCCACTACTCCTCACTGGAGATAAGTTTTTGGAACGAAATTTGACCTCGCTTCGATTGCAGAACTTCCTTGGAGACGGTCTCCCTTAGTCTCTTGCCACACGCCGTACCCAATAACCACATCGAACTCACAGGGAAACAAGAAAGTAAACTTCATTTGAATCAACACAAACTAAAAATTGAACTCTGAACACATCAACAAGAATCGACTCCATCCTTAACCGTCAAAACGGAACAAAATTGATTTTGATGACCATTCGGCAATGCTGTCTGTTCGAATCCTTGGCTGAGCTCTTGGGGAAACTTTTTCCTTTAACTCTTATCTCTGTTCTCCCCCATCTCACTCTCTCTCTCTCACGCTCTGGTGTGTGTACGAAATCAACCTCTTGACCATAAATCATACAAACCAACTCCCCTCCTCCATCGCTGCGTTCCGGTCGTGGTTGTTTCAGCTTTCGACCTTCAAGCTGAACAAAATTAACTTTCAACCGGAACTGGGAGTGGGGCAGGAAGGCACGCAACTAACTCCCACTCTCTCGCTCTCTTATCTTTTTGCGGAAGTGCTTGAATTAAATTTTTCTTATTCATACATTTTTTGTTTGGTTTTTTTGTGCAATTTTTTGATTCAAACAACACCCAACGTGGCCACAGCATCATCCTTGCCGTACACAGGACGAGAGAGGGAGTCAGAGACGCGAACTACGGTACAAAGCAAATTATTATCGTGGCCAAGCCACAGGACTCTGCTGTCGAAAATTGCAAAATAGTTGCAATACCCGCAGTTAGCCCCAAAAACGGACTCTTGCCCGTGCACTGTGGCCTGTGCACTGTTGCATTATTCAAAAACGTGACCAGATGATTTAATGTGCGCTGCTTGTTTGTTGCCCGGCATCCTCGGCCGTGCGTCCAGGACCTCTCCGCGTCCACGCGGCTGACAATAACGTCGAACTCCCGGCGTTTGTTCAAAATGTTATCGAAACAACGGGATGTCGTTTTTTTCCCCAGCACTTTTTTGCATAAATTCATAAACTATGCAAGGAAATGCAATGAAAACAGCAAATCACGGCGCGGGGGATGCCAAAAAAGTGGGGCGGAAAGCTGAAAAATGAATGAAACAGAATCGCATGCATTTTAAAATAATTCGTTTGAAGAGAAGAAGCGGGCGACTGGTGCAAGACAAGGCGTTGCCTGAGCCGCAGCGCGAAGAATCCCGCATTTTATGCAGTGCGGTTTTTGAGGTGAGTCTCTTCAAATGCCCTGCTCTTGTTCTCCGCCCTTTTTCTCATTTCTATGTGTCCCCTAAATTATGCACCGGCCATACGTAGTGTAAGTGGCGAGGTTCCGGTGCGCGCCCCACATCGCCATGCATTCAAACTCTTTTGCTAATGATAATAGTCAGTTACGGGAAGGCGAAAAACAGGGACCGGGGGTTGGTGTGCGCGGGAAAAAAGCGCAGCGGTAAATTATGAAATTCGCAACAGTGGAGTAAACGACGGAAGGGGGTAGTGGAGGACGCCTCACGCTTCCGTGCCAGGGAGTCAGCTGCAAACACATAAATGAGGTTGAAGACGAGAGCAAAAAAAAAAAAAAAACGAAACGACGGAGGTTATAACAAGTTAGTGCAGCAAATTACGTTCGGGTCGTCGAGTTGGTCAGAGGTGTGCGGCACGGCGGGGTGGCTGCGACTGTGGCTTGCTTGCGGAATACTCTGCCGAGCACAATCCGCCCAAACTAACTTAGCCGGCTTGATTTCTGGGACGTTACATATGTGTCCTGCTGCAGCTGCTGGGAAACTCAGCATTCCGCAAATGGAGTTCATTTGTTTAGCTTCAGTTTTAAACTAATTAAATGCTTTTTGATGCACTCTCTCGCTGGTGGCCTCTGCGGACGCTGGCTGGTGTGATTAGGCTCCAACTGTGATTTATCTAATTTGGAATCAGTCCGCCGCCCTCTCGCTTTTCTTCATGCCAAAAGAACACGCGTACGCCTGAGAAACGAGAGGTTGACTATGGCAGCCTGTGGTTGGAATTTCAAATTCATGAGATTTTCTTTGTTCGCTCGTCTAGAGCTTCCAAGGACGCCAAGTTGTTTTGTTGTTTGGAATTAAAGTTTGAAGTGTGCCGGGGATTTTATGAAAAAACTGACTTGCCTTCCTCAAAGTGAGTGGCGCGAGGTAAGTTTCCAAAGGTCGACATGGTGTCGGTTGAAAAGTTTTTGAAGCCCCCCAGTAGTTTGAGGGCGGGGCAAACGTGCGCCACGATGAGGGTCAAACTAGTTGGCATTATGTGAAGGACGACAGGATAAAGTTCCTTGAATTCATGAATTTTAGCATTTTCTGTATGAGAACTTATGGTGGCAGACTTTAAGTGTGCCAAGCTTCGTTGTTCTCAACTTCCACGTTGACAACGATCAACTGTCAAGATCAAGGCGACTCGCAGTCGATGTCACTGAGCCCTGTGCGATTGAGGTTCCGTCTGCTTCACTTCCATTAAGCAATGCCCTCTTTCGTCGCCGATTCACGAGTAACGCATTTACCCACACGTCTGTGGTAGGGGTCTGTATATGATTTGTGTAAAGTTTGGTTGAAATCGATAAACGTGTGCGGGCGTGAAAAAACACATGAATTTTAGTACATTTTGGGGTTTTGCCACACATTAGCCGTGTTGTTTGCGTCGTCGTATCTGTAGAGACATGTCACTGCGATTCGCAGTTGCTTTGATTTTTAGTGTGTCAAGGTATGTATGTACATGCTTGCTGATCATCGCCTGCTGCAAATGACATTCTAAATCTTTTTCTCGCTTATAGCTTAGCAATACCCATAGTATCTTCTATTCGCAACTTAGGGGTCTGTAACTTATCGACCCCTTTTTATACTCGTGTTGACTGCAAGTTGTGCTGTAAGGATTGCCATCTTGCTGCAATAACTCCACTTTACATGCGGTCATCCCGTTCACCAAAGTCTGACCCAGACGACAAACAATCTTCGTTGAAATCTATAAACTTCCATAATTTCATGTTGTCCGCACTCGTTGAGGTGATATAAGGACCTTCTATTTGGACTACTTTTTTAACGGCATAGCGACGTCATCGCTCTTCTTTTTGTTATTACGAACGAACCAAGACAGCAGGGTTGGGAAAAAAACATGTTTTTTTGAAAAAAGAAAAAAACATGTTTTTATTAAACAAAAAAACAAGTTTTTTATTAAACAAAAAAAACATGTTTTTTTTTAAACAAAAGAAAAAAACATGTTTTTTTTTAAAAAAGAAAAAAACATGTTTTTTATAAAACAAAAAAAACATGTTTTTTTTTAAAAAGAAAAAAATATGTTTTTTATTAAATACAAAAAAACATGTTTTTTATTATTTCTTTATAATTGCTTGAATTGCTTTGTTTTAAACATGCTTTAAAACAAATATGTACGTAAATATTGATAGAAAAAATCAGTTTTCAATTTATTATTATTTAATTTATTATTAGGAAAGCGTAATTCAAAACATAAACTAAGTTAAACTTCGAACTCTAGTTTCTCAAGCAAGCTGTGTTGATTGAGAGCCCTCAGTATTGTCACCATTTTGGCTGCCTTTTCAGTCCCGAGTCTGTTTCCTAATTTGGAATGCACCAGGTCCAAAAGTCGAGAAAAATCGTTCAATTCCTGCGGAAGACGCAGTTGCTGTAAATAACTGACATGTGATGTCGAGCATCCCTGTATCCAGTTTACTGCTCAGTGATTTCGACCACACTGACACAAGACAAGTTCCTTCTTAAACATGTAACCCAAAAATGGGAAACTCCTTGCACGGTGCGCCAGGACATCTTTCATTGAATCTATGAACTCCATGCCCATTGTGTCCTCCTCTTCTGATAGTCCTTCACCTTTATACTTAGGATCTAATGTATAAGCAGCGAAATGTGCAGGTGTCGATGCAGCTTTAAATCTTGCTTTAAGTTTGTCTTCTTCTTCTGACAACCAGTCCGATGAGAGGAGATCTTTCCATATGTGTGTACATTCGCTTAGGACGCACATATCTTTCTGAATGAGATCGAGAGCTCTTGCTACTTTTTTCAGCTTTTTCGTGTAGTTTTCCACATTTTCCTTGAACTCAACATCTTGGACTTTCTTCACAATTGATAATTCTAATACAGACCTTTGCTCGCTGCATACTTTGACAAGACAGTGCCAGTTGTGACATATGATTCGATACAATGTGCTAATGTATATCGCCAATCTGATCATCTTCTAATTGCATTAATTGTCCTCGCATTTTTGTCACATTAGCAGCGTTGTCAGTTACGAAGCTACGGACTTTACAACCAAAACTTTGGCACTTGTTAATGCTGTCTACAGCCAGAGATAACAGATAATCACCGGTATGACTGTTGCCAGAAGTGTCTATTGTATCCAGGAGGTAAACGTTACCATCAATTTCAGCAGAGGTCACACCAACACACACAATTGTTCTTAATAATGTTTTAAACGTGGTTTGTTTATTTTAAGTGTTTTAATCAGTGTTTTAAACATCTGTTTCAAACAAATGCTTTTTAACATTGCCCACCCTGCAAGACAATCATTAGTGAGTTCCCTTCCAGCAACGAACTTAGTGCGTTCTATCGCAACTAAATCGCCCTCTTTGTACACCCTCTCACTTTTCCGGTTCTTGTCGTAGCTCCCCTTACACTAGCACTATCATCGTCGAAACCATCAAGCAGCTGTTGTCGCATTTTGTAAAGAACACTGGCCAATCTTCGTATTACTTCGTGTTCCATAGTCTAAGGTGGGATCATTTTTTCGCTGGGCAATTTTAACACGGGCGGATACTTCTTACTTCTTCATCGTGTTTTATTCTGTCACTTGAACGCTGTTCCAATTGACAACCGAAGTCTTTGAACACAGTCCTTTTGAGATGGCTAAAGTCGACACAAGCTCTGTTCGGGAGACCTGGCTTATTAGACGAGACCTCGCACTGAGACTTTCACACGGCACCTTCTGTTTGCGACTCCATCGATTTGTACAGGGCTTAATGTCTTTGGAATAGACACCTGCACCTACCCCCTCGTCCATCTTCGATCCTCAGGGGATTAAACAGCGTCTGGTTATACGACATTTAATCCGATTTGAAAGGAATGCTGGTGAAGAATTTCTTCTCGAAGATAGCTCGAGCTAGCAGCAGGCTGTCTTAGTGTTAGGGACGAAGTTAGTTGAATGACTGATGGTGGCTTGTCTCAGGGTTGCGCTGGTTGCTAATTTCTTGCCCAAAATGTCCAGTGTTGGGAAGTGGAAGAGTATGTTAAGTGCATCTGACGGAGCGCTTCTCATCGCTCAGTTCCATGAAACCATCCACTTTTGTGGGAATTGATATTCCTTATGTCTTTTGCTTAATAATTTCTAGAAGATCTGACGTTGACCTAGCTGCCTTTCATCGTTGACAGTCCTAGACAATCAGCCTTTCTGCCATTCGGAGAGCTTCTCCTGAGGAATGACCTTGAGGCCTAGTGGCGCATCGCAAATCCTCGTGCTTCTTTTGAGAAGGCCCAGTTACCTTCGAGAACTCAGTGCCTGCTCGTATTGGATTCCGATTGATGGGTGATGCTAATGTTGCTCTCCGCGCAATCTTCCGAAGTACTCGGCACGGAGCTAATGGCTTTTCTGAACCCTGGCACTTCAGGAGCGAGCACTAGGCCTTGGATTCCCAGTCGGTGCGGAAGCACTGGTCTCATTTGTATTCACTTGAAAGTTGTTCCCACTATTAGCTGAGAATGAAAAGTCTGGCTATGGAGAGATCTAAGGTTAAGGATGGTCGCCAAGTGGCTCCGGGACACAACTCGCGACTGAGTGGTCCCGCAGCCAAGCTGATAGTCGACACGGTCAGTGTAACACCTCGATCCAGTCCACCGGATGGAAAAGAAAAGGATTACATCGATGACTGGAAGTTAGCTTCATGTCTCCTCATAGGGAATGTTTCCCAACAGTCTAAGCCTTCGCACCGTGACACTGTGTACAGCCAAGGAAAACGGAGCCACAAAATGAGAAGGCGTTCCTTGATACACTCTCTGATGACGACACCTGATGACTTGCTCTCTAACCAGTCGATATCGAACATCTTCTCCAAGCCCACCCATGCACTGCTTTGAACTTGTTATACTTCATACCCAGTGTCAGACCCGCCGTTAGTTGAGACCTCTTCCAATGGCCGTAGGTCACATTTCTCTTGATGATCAATCGTGATCAGTTGCGTTGCTTGCAGGACAAGTTAAGGAGCCATGAGAAGCCACTTCAATCGTGTTTTGATGAATTGAAGCCAGAAAATGCACACAATGTTGCAATTCAGTTGAAATCTGATTACGGCCTCAGTTCGCATTTAATACATTAAATCGCGGATTACACGCTTCATACTTTGGTACGCCCTCAAGCGCCGCTGATCATATCATTAATCGCAAAAATAGCCGCCGCCTACCCCTAACAACATGTCCACGCAACGCAGCGCCAATCACTCTTGATTAAGATATTAATTACCTACGAAATGTTGCGTTTAATTGCGTCCACGTTTGTTTGTGTTTCCCTTCATTTTTCCCCCGAATTATGCCATTTAATCCGTTTGGTAATGGAACTTTAAACCCCCCAATAGTCATCTGAAATTTTAATTAGTTTTTTTTCTGGTTTAGTTTCCCATTTCGCCTCAACTTCATCGAGTAAATGGACTTTGCTCAAATTACTTGATGAAAAGTATTTATTTTATTTGTTGCACCCCATGGCGGAATTAATCAAAAACTATTCAGCGTATTAGCACTCGAGTTTATCTTTTAAACCGAATTTCAATCAATGAAGCGAATTCGTCAACCCTTCACAAAAAAAAAAAAAAAAAACAAAAAACATCCCATTAACGGAAGCGGTGGGTTTACTGAGTGGAAACTTCTGTATTTTGTCCATTTCTGTTGTTTCCTACTAAGACCAAGCGACCAGGCCAGCCACAATCCCTCCCTCCCCCCAGGGATTCTCGGGAAATCAATTTGATTTGCCTCATGTACCGCCACACCACATCTGTGAATGAAAATCGCTAAATTGAATTCCACCCCCACCTAGGGAGGTTGACAAGGTCGTGTATAGTTGCACCGCCCCCTGACCGCAGGATGCGATGTGTCAAAAGGGATCAGGAGAAAGGACGGCAGGGAGAACCGAAGCTTCCCAGTTACCTCTGAGGATGGTTGCCTCAGACGTGCGATGGCGACCGGAAGAGAAAATTCGCTTCGCCACTGACCCCGCTTCGCCACCCCACTCACAAAAGAAAGCGACTGTACATAGTACACCCCGCTGTACTCCGTAGTCGCACAACAAAATGAGCGACGAGCAGAACGTGAGCGCGCCCTAGGAACAGAGACGCAGAGCAAAGAAAACGAGCGGAACAACTTTGCAATTGATTAGTCTGGTGACCTTTTTTTCCTCCATCTCCATTTTTTTTTCCATTTTTGCGCACTTCCCCTCCCGCGACGGTCTCTTGAAAACCGTAATTATGAAAAGTTCGTCCGCCACTACGGCCACGGAGGAGCACACCGAATGCACAGAGCGGAGCAGCAGCATCTCTGGCTGGAGCGACAGCGGCACTCCGAAACAGAAAGCATAATTCGGGAGTGGACGCGACCAGTCGAGTGCTAGTGCCGGTTATGACTTAAGTACAACCCGGCGGGTGCGGTCGGCAAATTGGTCTCAGCAATTTTCCGCCATGTTTGCTCGGCGCCACCCTCACGTCCGTCTCTCGTGAGCAAGCTCCATTGGCCAGAGCTCGGCGGAACGATATAAACACTTTTTGAACTTTTAATTTCATTCAGCGCGGGCGGTGGTGGGGGCGGGTGTCGGCTCGTGGTGTCGGTCGAGGGCTGGACCGAGCAAAGAAGTTAAACTTTGATAATTTGCTTTTGAATGACGATTATGAAGAGTCAGTGGGAGCGGGCGGCAACTGGCAACCAGATGAGAGCCAGCCTCCTCCATTCGGCTTGTTCATGTTGGCTGTCAAATAAATGTTAATTACCCTCGGGGACAAGTGGACAGTGAGAAGGGTTCCCAGTGGAGTCTAGCGAGTTGGGTGGTGATTAATTTTGGTTTGACATCCAACGATTTGGTTGATTAAATGGGCCCTGAACGAAGGTCAGAAGGTCGCGACACGAAATCATCACGAAACCAATCCTTATGCTTTTTCATCTTCGACCCCCTGACGGGGACCTGGGTGTAAAAGGTCCTTTCGTCGGTGGGTTGCTCCGTTGCGTCGGCGGTGGTGTTGTAAAGGCGCTGGGAAAATGAATAGCAACGCGTGACATTCAGATTGTGTCCGAGATTGGTGGTGGGTGAGGCATCATCACAGCCGGAGGTGATTCGAACGACGCCAAGGGTGTGATCTTCCGGAGTCTATCTTTTTTGGGTCTAGGCAAAATACTCTTCAGCCAGAATATCTTGTCTTTTTTATCATTTGTGCCCGCGGAAGGGGTTACTGATGGTGTGTCCGGGGTCACGACACAGCACGGGTCGAAGGTAAAGATTGAGCAAGAGAGAGGAGGTACTTGCACACGTTGGTCTTGGGCTCATCCATATTTGTGTTGTGAAGCTAAAAAACGAAATTAAACTCGGCGTCCGAAAGTAGGCTTGCTGATGAGAATGCCTGGCGAGACTAGCTTTGGGGGTGAATTGCAATTGGCTGGCTCACTTGAGCATCATTTGTCGAAATAGCAATAGAATCCGAACAAAAAAGAGGCGGTACGTCAATGTTCAAGCGAATTTAATGATCATGTGATACTGTTGTCTCCCATAAGTCCCTTCCCCGCTTTAAGAGTCTATCTTTTAGGTGCAGGCTGGTCTTGAGGGCACCAGACCACATATAAGCGCTGTATTCAAGCTTTGGGCGGTTTATAAATGAAAGCCAAGTCAGAGGGGGTCCAATCGATGAAGGAAACCTACAAATTTTGCAGCATTTTAGGCGACCTCTGGACTTCGGGAAGATCGTGAATAAGAAGCGCTGGCTTGTGAGGTCTTCAAGGTCTTTTCCAGCATGATGTAGAATAAAGTCACATGGCACCGCGTCGTCGCCTTGTCTGCATGCCATTTTCACATTGAAGGTCTTTATGGAGCAGCATGACTTGGGCAGGAATGTCAAAACAAGACATGACGTTGTGAAGCTCGTCTCTATACTCTCTGTCAGCCTTGAAATCGACGAATAGATGGTGGCTGTCGATCAGAACTTCTTGGGACTTTTCCAGGACCTACCATACTGTGAAGATCCTTTCTATTGAGGACTTCCCTGACTTGAAGCCACACATGTTTTCTGTAGGACGATATGTGGAGAGGAAAGTGCTCTGTTAAGTTGTCTGAAGAAGCGTGGCCAACTGTAGGCCTACTGTCCTTGTAGGGATACTCTTGAACAGACTCTCCCAGCTCCGCAATATCTTTGGGGACCTTGATTCTTGATCGTCACTCAAGTTCGCAGTGCTCACTGAGATTGTTCACTGTACTGAGACCGAACTGCAGAAGATTCAGCCGCTCCTGCGGTAGGACTAGATCACTGCGGCCTTCATGTCGAGTCTAACCTCGAGAGCAACTACTTTGTGGCCAGATAAGAACGGAAGGAACAAAAATAAATAAAGCAACAACGGCGTGAGGCATAAAATTGATGCTGGCTATATTTTAAAGCAACATCCATGCCATTAGGTTTGGATACAGCCCGTCATTCAAATCACAGCCTCGGCTCCACTGACAGCGCTTCAAGTGGTTGGTCCAATTTGTGATGACTCCGTCCAATATGTGCGGCGGTTTTCCGGCACAAACGAATCAGTTGTTGGCCTCCAGCTCGTCCAACGCTACACCCCGTAGAGGGCCAGGGCCTAGCTTCTCAGCAACCACTCGCCTTCACGTGTGGAAGGGACCTGCAGTATAATCCCGACTATGAACGTCCGACTTGAGAAGATTTTTCTGGGCAGTTATACTCTTTGGGTATTGTCGGTGACTCGAAAGAGGTGGGGCCGTGAAAAGTATTTTGCTCCACCGGTAATCGAACGCGGGTTGCTTAGTGATCGACGCACCAAAGCCGCGGCCACACGTGGTTGCTTTTGGCTTGCCAAAATGTTGCCTCTAACCTCCATAGGAGCGGGAAAGGAGACCTGAAGCACTTCAGTTCGAAAATCGCCCATATCTCAGAAACTGTGCTTTTTTCGACGATGTCGCATCTAACGATACTTTTGCAGAAATACGCTTCTTTTGAGCCATAAACCATGCCGCTGCGCCCAAAGGAAGGTAGGAAAATGTGTCGGCAAAGGGGACTTGTAGGATGCGAATTTGAAAAACCGCCCATTTATCGAAACCGGTGTGTCTGCCGTCGGACGTTCCTAGCAGACCCAATGACGCATCATTTCATGCCGCTACCCCCCCCCCCCCCCCCCCCCACAGGAGCGGAAAACGTGGCCTGAAGCACCAGCAGTATGTAGGCTCAAACCCAACCGTCTCTCTGGCGATACCCGATTCAACTGATCGACTCCGAAAACACATTTGTGACTCTTCTTCGATTCTGGCCCGTACAGGGGCTATTTTTCGCACCAATCTCTAACTGGCTGGTGGTGCCTTAAGGTCAAAAAGAGTGTGCTCAAGTTGCGACGAATTGCGGGCGCACTGAAGCCACGATGGCGATCCTCCCAGTCCAACATTAGACATCCAACGAGTGAGTCGATGTCTGATATACTTAGTCGTACAGGTTTCTCCCACTGCGTTCAGGAATGCGGGGCTGCAACTCCTGAAACCTCCGCACCCCACTGCTATGCACTACTTTGTGTGTAATGTTATTTTTAGTGAAGTTTCCCCCACTCCAGCTCTGTGGCGTTGTTCTATATTCTTCCGACCATAGCTGAGCCTTGCTCGCACTCTACCCGGTCTTACCTACCATCGGCGCCTCTTCCTCAGCTGTCCAGTATGCTCTCCTGTCGTTCTATGGTCCTTACTTTTCGTAACAAGCACTTCCTTTTAACAGCCCTCATTTGCTAACGAAGCCTTCTGGTCTTCGGAAAATTGCTGCTCCTCACCACCGGCCGATGCTAAAATTCCTTCTCATCTCAGACAACCTGCCCCCTGCAATCCATTCTCGACCACTCAACATGCTAAATACCCGAACCCCCCACCACCGTTCATTCGCCCGTTAAAGCTTCACGAAACCATCAAAAAGGGTTGAAATGAAGGGCGCACGAGTATCCAATTTGAAGGGCATTTGCAGGTGAAAATTTAAGTATGCCCATCAAACAGTCGTTTCCACACCGAATTCACCGAGCCGAGCGGAGCGGCTCTTAAATCAAATGAACCAAGAGATTCTTACGAGCAATCATCCGTCGGATGGGGCTCGGCTACGGTTTTCAATTCTTCCCATGCACTCTCTCCCACTGTTTCCTGATTCCATAAATTCCATCCATCTCCTCTCCGGTTAACCATTACCTCGCTTAACATCCACTTAAGACTTTTGTGCCCTCCATAAACTCCAGCCCATGCCATTCCCTCCATCGACCGCACCAGCATCATTCAGCCATATCGGGGAACATGGGAATATTAAGTCCCCCTTGGATTTCCCTCCTTGGAGATTTCGATTTCTGTTTTACAACTACATCAATCCGACATACCCAGCCCTTGTCAGCCGTCACAGCCGCCGCCGCTGCTGCCCCCAACCCCCGCCCCCACCGCCGGATGGATAAACGAATATATTCCTTGAACAAACTCTCGTTTTGCGGTTCGACGACGGACATAGCATTGAATTTCAAAAACTTGTAAAACATTTCGTCAAAAACCAAACCTCTCGCCTGGCCGTTCTTTGGCCCCGCTGCAGCCATCCCCTCAGTCGAGGATGTGCCATGCGAACACGAATCGAGCATCACCAGCTCATAGGATAACGTGGCATTATGCTGTACGAGGACGACCATCTCTGTATGCAGAGAGCAGGGCGAGCGTTTTTCCAAACTTATAAGTAGTCATGGTCCTTCGAGTCGTCATCGTCGTCGTTGTGTCCTTTTCAGCAGCATCATGCACCATACCCTGATGGTGTTCGTCGTGATACGACGACATTTACATTCCAATTTTTTACCCCCTCCAGCCGCCAGCAAGTGGCTTCAACTTGCCGGGATTTACTATTGTTGGCTGTGAGGGGAGGCGAAGGAATGAGAAAAGAAAAGAAAACTTCCCCACACCACCCGGGTCTGGCTCAGGGCGAGGGAATCGGAACGGGAAGAGTTTCGATGTTTGGGTGCTTTAGACAGATTTCAACAATGCAAAGCTGTGCTCCATCGTCGTCGTCGTCGTTGTAGTCGTTACCTCAGTTCCCCACATGCGGTGCCCGGGGGCCGCCCGACGTCGCATTCAGGACTGGATGCGGTGGACTGGAGGTTACCCCGGAGCCGGTTTAACCACCCGTTCAAGTGGCTATTATGCGCCATCGATCGAGCAGTTGCAGCACTTCAGCGGATCCCAGTGCCCAACCGGAGGGGACGGCGAAGCCCGCAATCGCAGGGGATGCTCAAAATTTATAATTGCGAAGCATTCTCGTAAAAAAACCCGATTTATCATCTGAATATTGACGCAATCAAAATGCTCATTTAAGGATCGGATCGAAGGGGGTTGCTTTTTACGCTTTCCGCTCTTAATTCCCATCCCCTCCGAAAGTTATTTTACGAGTCTCAATATCTCCTGTTCCCGTTCCGGTCGCATTAAACTCCGACATCACATCACAAGCTTAGAGTAGTTTCGGAGATATTCGCACGCTGCTGGACGGGAGAATTGCCTAGCAAGTCAACGAGCGTCTCGTTTATGGGGCCCGCACACGCTGCCATGAGGAATGCCGTGAGCGATCCACTTGGACAGAGATTAAAACTGAAATTTTAATATTTAATAAAACGGAATTTACGGACCTCGTGGTGAGCAATCATTTGCGCCGGTAATAAACGGAAATTAACGATTTGTCTTGGGGTTGATGGGACACTAATCCCGGGGGAATGTCAATGTTCTATCCACCATCACCTGGCGAGTGCCGCTGGCTGATCCGGAAGGATGATATAATTGATGCGGTCAATAGCTGGCGTTACTGCTATCGGCGACGGATGCGCATTTGACCTTTCCGGTGATTCGGGCTGAACGAGGTGATGAAGGCAAATTCTCGCGTGAAATGCCTGACACTCTATGCAGCTGCGGGTGATGTGGTCGATTTGATCAATGATTGATGTCTGCTTTGATGGAATGTGCTTTTGAATTGAATTGGAATATGGAACAATTTGAGGCGCTCTGTTGAATGACCACATGAGAGGCATGTTTTGAAATGTTTTTTGTCAAGTGTGCATGCAATCCAAACTAAACAACTTGCGGCTGTGCATGAATGAGGGGGACTTAAACAATTTGATGGCTTTAGCGAAAATGTTCGCTGCGGAGTTGCCCACTCTTAGCGTGCCAGTGGATTGGATTAATCATCAGAGCCCTGTCCACAGCCCGGGCACGACACACTGTCCTGGTTGCAGGATTTGTAGTTTCAACATTCATCCAGACAGCTGGTCACGAATCGCGAATGCTTCCGTTTTAGGTAATGCCAGTGTCTGTCATTCACTGCAAATCTTTCGTGTTGCTTTTAGGAGAACTAGAAGCTAGCCATTGCAGTGCTTTCCTGTCTTCACTCACGTAATTTACGGCCTCGTTTGAAGACTTTGAAGACTTCTGCTTCGGATGTGCAGTGATCCCAGTTCATTCTTAGCAATCAAGGCTGGTTTTTATGAGCGGCGCCAGTGTTTCAAAACGATACAACTTGGTGCGTGAACCCATACACAACCGAGACCTTGGAAACGAGGGGGGTGCCTAGAAAACTGCACGCCAGAAGCGAAACTTCATAGCGATTGATTTTCTAGAGATGCAATCGTGTCAGTCTAGGGCTTAGGATGGAATAGGATAGGACCAGCTTCAGTTGAAGGTGAAGTTAGGTTAGGTTAGAGTGGTTGACTACTTGACAAGATTTTTTTTTAAATAATTTGCGCGCGCACAAGTTATTGTTAATACCCTTAAGTGTCCGGGTTCAAGACACAGCACGGGCCGAAGGAGTAGATGGAGAAAGGGAGAGGTGGTACCTGGAAATATTGGGCTGGGAAGAGCATTCCATATTGGTGTCGTGCGGCTGATGAACGAGTCTCTAAATTTAACTGTGCGTCCGAAAGTAGGCTTAAGGGTAAACAGATGCGCATTCCTGACGAGTCGGGTATTGCGGGTGAATTCATGGAGGGGAGGAATGCAGTTGACAAGATCACTTGAGCATCGTTAGCGATAAAATACGAATAGAGACGAGACGGTACGTCGATGTTCGAGCGAGTCTAATGACTCTGCAATATTGTTGTCTCCTATAAGTTTTATCGCTCGCTTTTGGATTCTATCTAGGTAGGTGCAGGGTGGTAGGCCCTTTGTCTTACCACAAGACGTAATGGATCCTCATCTGCGAGCCACTTGGAGACCTTAATAAAGCGATGTAGTTGACATAGATCTGTCAAGTCGTCGGCCAAAGGTAGGCCCTTTGTGTCACCACAAGCCATAATAGATCCTAATCTATTGCCCATCTGAAGCTATGACTTTTTCCCATCTTTCTGGCAATTTGTGGATCCCATCCCAAAAGAACTGCACCGGCCTGGCAGCCAAGAATGAATAAAGCCAATTTCTGATATTCTGCTCTGATCTGAACCGTATTTCAGTGAGGGCGTTCTGCATCGACCGGAACAAATGGTGGTCAGAAGGGACAAGGCCTGGGCTAGAAGGCGGGTGGGGTAAAACTTCCCATCCACTGTTTTCCAAATAGTTCCTAAACGGAATAGCAGCGTGGGGCCGAGCGTTGTCAGACGGTTGCCAATGCACATCCTCTCTGATCCACCCGACCGTTGGCCATTCTGCTTTCACTCAAGAGGGTGGTTTAGAGTAGATTGAAGAAAAGGGTAATTTCTATTCCTCGTGCAATGTCGCTCAGCACTTCTCTAAGGTCTCCTCAGAAAGGTCACCTTGTCCAAATACTTTTTCGACATCAAAGGTCTAGACGAAGTCCTTAACAACCTCATGGAGGAGCAACTGGCACCTCCATGACGAGTTTTGAAGGGATGCCAAAACTAGACTGTATAGCCCGTCTCAGCCTTAAAGTCGATAACCAGTCGATTAATGGTGGGCTTAAACTTGAGACTCGTGAATGGACGATGATGGATTTCGCTGGTCTGAAGCCAATGTCGCGGTAAGGTTTCAAACGCTTACACTAGACGGCTGAGAAGATCTTGTGGGCGATTTTCAGAAGACTATCATTAGGATCGGGCGAACGATGCCGAGATTTCATTCATGGCCATTTGCTTTGAAAAGTTCATCGACACCAACCGCCTTGCTGGACTTCACTGAGGTCGGGAGGCTGAATTCTAGTCCATCACCGCCTACATTTAATGGATTGTTCTGCTTTTGATCGTCATTGTTGCTATACGGTTTGCAGAAATGATTCGACTACCAGGTTCCCATCCTTATCCCTGCAAGCATCTGTCCAGTGTTTATGAACTTGGCATGTTGTTCTGGTAGAGTTTCCGAATGTCATTGCTGCAGTAACATCTCTCGATCTTCTCGATCGCGCCCTTCACAACCTCACTCATTTCCTTCTGGGAAAGGGGATGCTCTGGTCTTCTTTTACGCTCGTATGGCTCGCGAGCAACACTCCTCCTTCTTTGCATGCACTCGCTTACTCGCTGACTTCTGGGTAATATTCCCACTGGTCTTCAGGACATGATCTTGACGGCATATTACTTCGTAAGATATACCGAAATGATCCGAATCAGTGGTGGCTCCCTTTGGAACGTCCGGGCGTCATAAAGTGAGGGAGGTAGAGATCGCCATAAGGTCTGCTTGCTACAATTAGCCTGAGTCCGTTATCACAGAGATATTCTCTCCTTACCCAGCGACGTCATGTCAACCAAGAACGAGACTCATCTTCACCGGAGGAAAAAGAGGAAAAAAGAATCAAATAAATCTGTACTTTATGACATATACTCGTAGATCAAATGACGCATTACAAGACATCATATGGAAATTGTCATAGAGACGAGACATGCTACAGCGCCTGCCAAATTTGCATTTTGTTGGATTATTGTTCTCATTTTAATGGTAATGGCGTTATCTCTCCCTCGTAACAGCCCTCACCCGTAAAGTCTTGTTTTACAAGCCTCTCTTGGGCAGAAACTTGGTGCTATGTCCGGACTATAATGTGGATGGATAAGGACCACCCAACCAAGCTTCTGCTGAGTCCCTACGGATGTGTGTGGCCTGGCGTTGTCCTGATGGAACACAATTCCTCTGCTATGGGCCTAAGCTGGCCGCTTCTGAGCGATTGATTCTGTCAGACGGTCAAATTGTTGACAATACATGTCCGATATGTAAACTAGCTCATAGTAGATTATTTCCTGCCAATTCCACCCAACACACAGGAAGACATTGCTGACCGTCAATGCTAGCTTGGCCACAGTTAGCACCGACTCAGCGCCATTCGACAACGACAATTTTTGCTTGACGTTGAAGTTAGGTTATTGGTCGAGTTTTCTGTCGCGAAGCTAATCGAAACTGTCTTTGGTTTGATTGCCTGACGGACTCTGACGTTGTCCTACGAACTCACACTTCCCTGGCTGAAGGTTTTGCTTCCATCGTCATTAGAGTACACAGTTCAACGCAGAACTGTTCCTTTGAACTGTTCCTTTCCGACTTCTGTGGAAATTTGTAAATTTACATCTAAAAATCATCCATCCAAAGATTCATCCACGCCAGCTTGTGGCCCATATACAAATTCGCGGTGGGGGCACAGGACTGGACGAAGACACGAAGGAAATGTCCACGATAGCTGAGTCACACCACACCATTTTCCAGTTTTATTTATGCCAAAACAAACTTCCCTTGTCATTATTTAAATCCACCTCTTCAGAAGTCACAACCAACTGTTCTGTCTTCCTCTTCGCAACAGTAGATGTCGCAATAAAAACGAAACCCCAACTAGATGTCGCTGCTTGCACAAACAAGTGTAGACTTTCTTTTCCAAATAACCCACTTCCCCATGTTGTTCACATTCGCCAACAATCCCCTCGATTCCTGCTGAAAACTCGAATGCCCCTCAACATTTCCCCTGCCACCCCTCGGTTCCCATTATTTCCCCTTCCTTTCTCCATCCAACTTCTCCATACGACACACCCGGTTGATGTCATCGACAAAATTTCCCACCTGTAAATCTCTCGCTGATCCACCTAGATGGCGCTGCGAACGCTAACAAACTAATTTATGACACTAATCTAGAAATGACGTCTGTCAAGCCAAACGAAAGAGTGAATCATTTTTCCATCCAACTAGGAAACAAATACCAGAAGACGGAGTATTTTTCAGCAATTAAATCGAATTTAGAGTCTCTTCTGTTTATAAAAATTCATTGTTTTGTTTAGAAGTCATCAAACTGGGGAACGAAATGTCTGTCTCGGCAATGGAAAGTATCCTTTTCAAAGCATCCATCACTTTGTTTTTGTTGACCTCCACCAACTTGATGGAGTTAGAGTTAATTCATTCCTCACACCAGCATATTTGTTTTCCTTAACTCCCAAGAAATCACCTAGAACACATGTTCAACCTTAAGTTCGCTGTTAAGGACTTGGAACGACAGTCGAAGCGATGCGAAAAGGAGGAGAAACTGGAGCGTGTCAAGGCGAAGAAGGCCATACAGAAGGGCAACATGGATGTGGCTCGAATACACGCAGAGAATGCGATTCGACAGAAGAACCAAGCCGTGAACTATCTGCGAATGAGTGCAAGAGTTGATGCCGTGGCCAGTCGTGTGCAATCGGCCCTGACCACACGTAAGGTGACCAGCTCGATGGCGGGTGTGGTGAAGGCCATGGACGCAGCCATGAAGGGAATGAATTTGGAGAAGATTTCCAATCTGATGGAGAAATTCGAGACTCAATTCGAGGACTTAGACGTCCAGAGCTCAGTGATGGAGAATACTATGTCGGATACGACAACCACTTCAGTGCCACAGGGAGATGTTGACAACCTGCTGCAGCAAGTTGCGGACGAAGCAGGGTGAGTCATAATGATTTGTGAAGTGTTTTGATGTGAACGACCTTGATTGCGTGAGACACCGAAGGGCCCTTGGAATGGAATCTCCCTTCTGGAATGGCTCACCAAAGTTGTCTTCCACCAAAATGTGTGTTCGTCCACATCGCGTGACTCACAATCTCTTCATTCACAGCTTGGAACTGAACATGGAGCTTCCAACAGGACCACAGAGTTCTACAATCGGTGCGTCTACACAGGTATCACAGGAGCAAGACGAACTCACACAGCGTTTGGCTCGACTTCGGCAGGCAGAGTAGGGAAAGATTCTGCTCCGTGTTCGCTTGATGTTTTCACATGTATATTTGCTAAGAAAGTCCTTGAAGGACACAAAAGAACACACCTTTATGTATTTCTCAACTTTTATTTTCACTTGCAATAACTTAGTTTTATGCTTATAGAGGATTGGAAACTTTCAATAAAAAAAACATAAATCACTACACACACACTATAAGAGTCAGGGAGATCTTCATTCAGTCGTTTTATTCGTGGCCACAGGTTCGGACGATCCAGATGCTGGTGTTGATTGGGATGGTTGTTGCTGTTTCTGCTTCATGCGTTTCTGTTTGTTGGGTCCGCGCACTCGAGGTTCTGTGGAATTCTTTGGCTTCGGCTTGGGACCGCGTTTCAATTCGGTTTTGCGTGTCCGATGGGGCACAACCATGGGAACATGTCGCCAGCTGTCGTTATAACGATCCAAACGTTTCTTCAAAATTTCCACATCTCTCGTCCGTCTCTTTAATATCTTCTTTGTGTTTGTTATCCTTGAAGCAAGATTGAGATACAGTTTGATTGAAGGAGGAATGAATCTGTGATTGGTTGGACTTACCGCAACACCAAGCGTTCGTTCTCGGTTTGAATGTCTTGACATTTTCGATAGAGGCGCTCAACCAGGACTTTGTACTTCTGATGATCGGCTTGAATTAGCATATCCTTTATTGAAGTTATTTTTACTTTCAATTCAATACAAGGAAGATGTTTTAGAAACTATTTTGCTTCGAGAGCAAAACAATATTAAATTTTTGACAGCAAATCGGCAAAGTCACAATTGAAAGGTTATAAATGTGTGGTCACGGTGGCAGAAGGTTTGTTTGATTTATGATGCAGTTTACAAACATTTCGTTTTGAAATGAAAATTTAACTCTTGTATGTTTGCGTGAAATTATTTTTTAATAAAGTGTAGGGATTACTGTTTCAACAACCATCCCCACATTTCTGGAATTATGCGGAGTGCAAAGAGCCAGAGTAGTTTAGGGTAACATGAAGTTCCTTCGCAAGGAAACGAAGATGACTTCTTTTAAAAATGAAGCAGGCAATAGAGATGGCGATAAATACATAGACAGTAAATAGACGGAGAGTGCTAAGCCACAGGCGATAAAACAATTCATCGATATCCTGTACACAGCCAGAGAGTGTTAAGCCACAAAACCATGAATGTCCCCTCTCAACCTCAGAATTAACGTCGAATGCTGCGAAGAAAGCAGAAGGGACAGCCCTCAATTAGAAGCAAAGGCCAATGCTATAACCAAAGCAGTAGAACATGGGTCAAATTCCTCCTAAAGTAGCAAGTCCAACGTCGAAGTATAGAAGAGTGGTACCACCAACAGCATTAGCAAACAACAAACAAAGAAACAAGATACAATGATCAATAAAATTTTATTTATGAACACAATTAAACAGTTAATCAATTTAATAACCCTGCGACATCGTTGGCTCCCGGCCATGCACTGCTGAGCTACTCTTGGGTAACAGGACCGGCTGAATGTTCGGCAGAACACCGCCTTGGAATATGGTGACACCAGCCAGTAATCTATTCAATTCTTCATCGTTCCTTATGGCCAATTGCAAGTGTCGCGGTACAATTCTTGCCTTTTTATTATCACGCGCAGCATTGCCCCCCAATTCGAGAACTTCAGCCGCAAGGTACTCGAGCACAGCGGCCATGTAAATCGCTGCACCGGATCCAATGCGTTCAGCGTAGTGACCAGATCGAAGCATTCTGTGTATCCGTCCAACGGGAAACTGCAGGCCAGCCTTTGCCGAACGAGTTGAATGCTTCTTTCCCGTCGGTGCTCCACGACCACTCATTTTGTTTGCTTAGTCGAATTTCGTACAAAAACAAATTAAGACGCACTTTAAAGGCTTTGAAGAATTATTCAAGACGAAACACAAGTCTACACTTTTGCGATCGACACAAGAGTGATGTTCGGTCAGAGGTTTCGACCTGTATTTATGCCGAAGGCAGGAGGCAAAGACAAAGAAAGTACTTACGGTTCTGTGGTGAGTGTCCAGCTATATAACAGGATCATACCGTAATGTTGCAGCTTCTCCGAAACAGATCCAATTGAAGAAAGAAACGACGAAATATCCCTTAATTTCACACCAATTGTTGGCCCTGAAAAGGACCTTTGTGTTTTTTTTGCCAACAAAAACCAAACAGGAACACAACAGAAGACATTTACTTAGAACTGGTGTACTTAGTGACAGCCTTGGTGCCCTCACTAACCGCGTGCTTGGCAAGTTCGCCGGGCAGCAATAACCGTACAGCTGTTTGGATCTCCCGACTGGTTATGGTCGATCGTTTATTGTACTGCGACAACCTAGCGGCCTCGGCAGCCAGCCTCTCAAAGATGTCATTCACAAAGCTGTTCATGATGCTCATCGCTTTCGATGATATCCCAGTGTCGGGATGGACTTGCTTCAGCACTTTGTATATGTAAATTCCGTAGCTCTCCTTTCGCTTGCGTTTCTTCTTCCTTTCACTTGTGTTCATATTCTTCGGCGCTTTGCCGACTTTTTTCATTGAACCGTTAGAACTTGATTTTGGTGGCATTTTTTCTTAGCTGTATGTACGTTTTCTGCTTTTTGCTTATATTCACTGAAAACAAACACTAGTCTTCACTAAATGACAAATAGACAAAAACTGATCGTATTGTTGAAATGAAACAGGGTTTATGTTAACTCGGAGATAGCTGATTGTTGGGCAGCGTGTTGGGAGTAATTTGAGTGAGAGAATGTAATTCTTTGGAGAACGGAGTGTAACAACGGATTTGAGCTAAGAGAAATGGCAAAGAGTCGAAAAGTTTTTGAAATGGAAAGCAACCGATGCTGCAGAAGAATGGTTTGAATGGGGGAAACGGAAGTCCAGTGATAATCCGCAACGAAATGAATGTAAACTGAATGAAGTCATAAAACAAAAAAACAACATCAAAATCAATCCAAAATGAATAACAATTGTTTTAACTTTATTGATTTCCCATGATTTAACAAAAGTCGCATTTACGAACACATCCCTTCAGCCAGCACTCAAAATGTCATTAATAGCGCTTGTGAATGACATGAAATCGAAACACGAAGTAATTTCATTTTCTGTCACATAGCCTACCAACAAAATCTGTTTACATAAATATTTCGAAAAATCCCACTAAAAATAAGAGTAGATGCATTAATTAATGAGCAATTGAATTAACAAATTGAATTTCATCGATATACAGTAATGGGCAGTCCACAGGAAAAGAATATCGGTCAATTAATGGAATCGCCATACGCAAGGCATTTATCACAGTATCCATCACAGGCGGAGGAATTTGTGCCAAATGAATTTGGTGGCAGTGGCAAGAATTGCGGTCCAGCGACACCATCAAAACAGCAATACCATGGGAATAATTATTATCAAAACAATTCAAATCAACGGAGACGCGGCAATAATCGGTACTACAATGCGCCACGAGGTTCGAGTGGAGGTGGCGGTGGCAATAACTTGGGCGGTGGATTCACTGGCGGTGGTGGTGGAGGTTACCGGAACCAGAATAATTACAATGATCACCAAGGCAATAGGTACAGCAATAGCGGGAATAGGCAACAACCATATCATGGGCAGAAACATGTAAGTGCGAAGAGAAACAATTGTGATTGCAAATCGGTTTGTGATGAGAAGGCTTTGGAAAGCTGTCTGTTCGTGAATAGGCTTGTGCAGAGAAAGCTGTGCAGAAAGATGGTTTTGGCTGTGACGCTCCTCGTTTAGAGCACATGTTGTTGGAGAGCAACGAGATCTATGTACATGAAGTACTTGTCGATGCAAAGAACACGAGCTCAGCTGAACTCATGCCAACACATGGGGTTAGACTTGAGATCATCATCATTAGCTTTTGTGACCAAAACATCCAACAATGAGTGCATTTTTCCTTTCTTCTTCGCGTGGTGCAGCAGTTCAAAGAGGGCAACGGCATCAATCAACAAAAGTTACAAATTCGACACGTTTTGTTGATGTTCTTCTTCCTCGGTGCGTTGTCCCAAAGGCACGGAGGCGGACACTCTTCGGGTCGGAATCACGCTGTGCACTCTACATGGGCATTCGATCTTAAGCCCGTACATTGGGTAGATGTTCTTTCCCCGCCGTGCCATCAAATATTTCCGTTTCTAACGCTCAGTTGTCCAAGGAAAAGCACCTGCGACTACTCAAGCCTCACTTTACGGTCACGAATCGTCCAAATCACCAAAGAACCAAGCCAAACCAAACGAAACTTCCTTTCTCATCCCAACAGAACGCATCAAATAACGACAGAAATTTCTTTAAATTCCAGAACAGACCAGATGGCAATTCAAGGAACGACTATTACCACCCGTCAATGGTGATTGATCCATGGAAGGATCTTCTCGAACGGCATAATGCAATCAGGAACAGTCAAATCAACATCCCGTCCACGGGCAACGATTCGGACCATGAGCCCATCGGCTCGTCGTCACCGATCACCGATCAAAGCGCAATAACAGATGAGAGCGAAAGAGGAATGCCCACGACGACTCAGACATCACCGAGTATACCAACGTAGTGGTGGACCCCCATTGTCGAAGGATGAAGAACAAAATGCAAACAACACAATAAGCCGTTCATTCTGCGTGGATGTACTTTTATATTATCGAAGAGAATGGAGAAACTTAACAAATTTTCATATTTTTATAGATCTATGTATAGTATATGCGAAAAGAGTATATTTTCTCTTTTGTGACGCGCTCACGTGCGAAACAAGACGTCGTCTTCGAAAACCGAAGATTGTTTTCATTTTAAGATAAATGTTTTATTTGTTGTTGTTTTGTTGCTTCCCGTTTAGAGATTGAGTGGGCTTGAGGAGCGAGGCAATCACTCTAAGGCAGCGTCGAAGTCCTATCTCGAGCGATTTTTGTTCTGTATGTATTTCTCCCAGTCGGCGCTGAGACGATTGTAGATGCTCATCGCAGCCCGTGCGTCCTCCACCGAGTTGTGTTCGCCCTTCTGGATCTCCAAGCCGAGAATGGCCTGACTGAGTCGTTTCAGGCTCGGCGTTCGTCCGTTGGACACCAGACGAGCGAGTGGTTTGTACGTTGCTGTGTCCCGTATATTCACATACGGGTGCTTGATGAACAGAACCGCAAGATCGTTGCTAATCCCATGGCCGACGAGCACCTTTCCTTGTAGCAGTTCGACGACTTCGTCCTGTACCTTGTCAAATTCCTCTGCGTGCTCAATGTCCTGCTGCCGTATTCCACTCACACTGGTGCGATAGTCGGTGACTTTCTCTCTCGGTTTAACGAACTTATCCAACAGGACCTCGCCGTTTTTGCTCACAATCGAGACTCTAGCCAGCATGTCGTCGTCGCCCTGTGGTCCCGTGCCAACCATCTCGCAGTCCATTGCCACGACAACGGTTCGTTGCTGTTTCTTACGACGATTCTTTGATTTCTTCGGCACTACCTGTGCAGTGTCTGTGTTGTTATTGTTCGCTTCGGCGATGGCATCGTCATTCACCAGCTGCTGTGCTTGCACATCTGGCGCAGCATTACCAGCTGCCAGAACGCTGTTCCAATTTGCTCCGGCATTTTTCCGACTTAGTGAGGGCTTCCTCTCGCTCGCAGACTGCAATGGAGGTGGCTTCATGCTTTTGATATTTCCTCGGCTGTTATCACCTGTACTGGTGGGTTCATTGTTTTCGTTTGGATTTCTCACACATTTACCTTTTCGCTGGCGGTTAGTCTCCATTGGGGGCGCTACGATTAAATGCGAATCGATTAAGAATAATTTCTGATATTTGTCTTGTGGTGTTTTATTGAAATCATTCAGATTGTTTTCCTTGTATTTTGTAATTTTATATTTTGCTAAAGAACACAATTTGAGGACGGTGGGTAAAAATAGAGTCGCGTGCACCCGCGTTGTATGGAATTGTACAAAATTTTGACAACAATATGCAGACTGGTTGACACTTGACATTTGTGTGTGCGATAAAGTGGTGATCGGTTTTCGCACTTGCTATATTATGAAGATGTTAGGTAGACCTGAGTGTGTTCAAACTCGTGGAACACATTTTATCTTTGCAGTTTCGACTTGTTCATCAGCAATCCTTAAACAAATACAAGGTTATAAGGCCTGGAATGAATTGAGAGGTAGTCGCAGTGTCTCGAGCGTGTCTCAAAGTCACTTGTGCATGCCAAATGAAATCCTCACTGTTTCAGGAAGCACTTGCATGCACTCAGAGTGTGCATGAAAAATAGTTGCAAAACATTTTTAGGGGCAAGGGAGGTAGAAGTACGTATATCAGAATATGTTACGTGAGTAGAAATGGACAACTATTCTCTGAAGGGAGAGTGCTACTTCACATTTAGTGAAAGAAGCTATGACGAGCATGAGAAATGTTGAATTCCATCTTACAGTCTACGGTTGCATCCGATTCTCGAATAGATGATAGTCAAGATACGTAAGATACTACAACAATGAGTCTGCCGATGGGACGTTGTGTCTATGCCGTCAGTGTTGTACCTTCTTTGTAGCGAGTTTTTCTGCGAATGGTCAAGGTTATTGTCTAAGATGGATGTGCACCAGCCAAACCCATTTTAGTCGAAAAATTCATCATCGGCGACATGTTATGAAAACGTCAGTCTCCCCTGTAAATTTTGCACTTGAAGCCTTTGCAAATAAGTGTCTTTGTGCTTGCCAAAGAGTCCTTATTCATACAAAGAAACGAAATCTGTCGAAAATCTGTCCCCCTTTCTTTTAATTTTACCACAAATTGTTGTCAAAACACACAGCTACCTTTGAGATGGAGCTACAAATGTTTTCACAAAAAATAGTGAAAAAAGAAGCTCATCCAAGTTGCATTACCGAACACACATCCGTCCGACTGCCAAACATCAATTCAGCAGCAGAGTTGCCAGTATACACTTCCGTCTGTCATCTGAAAATTCACCAACTGCAACAAAACAACAACACCAAAGCAGAGAAGCACAAAAAACCCCAACCATCGGCATTCAGCTATTCAACCCTCCAGGCAGCCGTTCAGTTCATTCAATTCAGTCTCAAATTTGTCGCGTTCGCGGATAGTTCAACGAGAATCGCTGGTGCAGGTATACGTTCGTTTGTGTCGCACCCCGAAACAACAACAACATCAACAGACACGAAAAAAAAGAGAAGAAACGAAGCAAATCCCTAAGCGACTTCAAATCACTGCCCAGTGTACGTGTGTGTTTGTGTGCTTGATTGAATTAGTAGATTCCAAGAAGAAAAAAGTGCAATTTCCCCCATTCACTGCATTGACTGTGTCTTCACCCGTTTGTGTGTTTTTTTTTGTTTAAATGAAATCAATATCCCCGCCCAACTCCAAGTAGTTGTAGTGTGTAGTGCATTCACTGTTCGTAGTTCATTCGCAGCTCCTTGCTGGCTTTGCCGTTTTTTCCGTTTTTTTTTTTTGCATTTCGCTTGCAGTGTCGCCGGTTCAATGGGATAACCGACACGACAAGGGCCCGCAACAACAACAACCGGGAAAAATAAACGATTTTTTGCAACCCGTCGTAGTAGAAAACGTCAAAAGAACAAACAAAAAAGGACACCCATCGTACGCACGCACACTCTGAAAACGACAACGATTTGTATCCACCAAATCCAACAGAACTGCATTCCGAGTTGTGACTCTGCTGCCGCTAAACCTGTTGCGTTTTTTTTTTTGTGTCTCTTTTTCGTTGTTTCCCTTTAAACACATATTTTTTTTCTGTTCGTTGATTTGTACTTGTCTCGTATGAAATACTTTAATTTTTTTGTTTGACGAAAGTGTGGTCAAACGAGGACCGAGGAAACGACTGCAACAAACGACAAACCCGAACGAAATTGCTCGGTTTTCTTTTTCTTCAGTTTTATTTTGCTTGCTTGTGGAAATGTCAAAAGGAGCAGCAAAAAAATCTCTCTCGTTTCCCTGCTTTTGATATCCGAAAATTTGATGAAAATCTGAAAATCTTGACGAATCCCTTGCGAAAATTGTGCGTGAATTTGTGAAAGAAGGAAGAGATTTGCTCGCATCCTGTTGGTTTATTCCGTTTTTTTTTGTCTTGTTGTTTGCTGTGTTTAGTGGTTGATTTTTTTTTTTTGAGTTTGTTTTTGATTTACGACGAGTCAGTTGAAATCGATGAGATAAAGTGTACATGTGTGGCTAATCGCATTTGTATTTGTATAATTTCATGTATCCTCACAGTCGGTCACGTCGAGTGAGCGATTTTTCTATAAACCGTTCAAAATAAATTTTGGTGGTCTGGATCTGTTAAATTCCCTTTGGGAGCAACTTAATAGTTGCCCGACTAAGCTCTGCTTCGTCACAACTGCTGGAGCGGTTGGTGACGAGAACGATTACGCCGGCAGCAGTGGCGGTGGCTGCAGCAGCAGGGGAATCAGAGAGCTGAGGGCGAAAGACGAAGGCGGTGGCGGCGGTGGTGGTGGTGGCGGAGGCGGAGGAGGAGGAGGAGGTGGTGGCAGTGCAGTCGGAAGTGTTGCTAGCATCTTGGGCCTTGGTAAATTCGGTATACGACGCTTCGGCAAAATGGGGACAGTCAAATCACGTCCACTGACACAATCTGATTCGATGTCGGATGGAACTGCCTCACAGATGAACGGCAGTGGCAACAACGGCGGGGTTTGCAGCATTGTCACCAGCTTCCCCAACAAACACGATCTTCGGTACGAGATCTCACCGCAGAGCTCCATTTCGACAACAAATCAATATCATGTACGCCAGCCGAGTGTCAGGAGCCGCTCACAGCAGCCAATGCCCGACACAGCCGAATTGGATAAGCGATTTGCTAAAGTTTTGGTAAGTTTTCCTCTTCACACATATATTCATGCATTTTGTTGAATTTGTTTTCATTGTCTCCCCCCTGGACATTCGGCCCGAGCACGCATCTTCACATTTGCATTCATCTCCACGGCGAGATGAGATAAATAACAAATCTCTTTCAAATAAACAAACAGCGGCCGCGGATAGGGAGAGGGAGGGATGTTTGCTGTAGCAGTACCCCATCACCATCGCCAGCACCTCTAGACGTGTGATTCATGGGAAGCAACGCACAGTGGCGTTGTTTGTTTATTTTCCTTCACCGGGGGTATGCGCTGGTATCGTTGGATTTCATTTAAGTTCATTGGGTTTTCATTTCACAGAAGAAAAGGAAATACGCCATGCAGCCGAGAGATACTAAATCTCTGAACGATAACGAGGCGGAGGGCAATGCGTGACAAATTGTTTGTTCGTACTCACTCGCTGTTTTGTCATGAAAATCGAATCTGACGGTGTCGGATGCGCACTTGTGCTGCGGTCTGCCAGAACCGAGAACCCCTTATCTGATGGCAATTGGAACAAGAGCAAGCCTCTTCGAAATCATGCCGTGCCCAGTTTTTTTCAACTGCCTTCCTCCAAGGCCTTTTTTTTGTTTTATTGTCTGACTCAGCTGCTGCTTGAACCGGTTCTCTTGTGTCACTTGTGACATTTTGTGTGACAAACAAATTAATGTGTCAAACAGAGTCTCGCTCGTGTGTCCCAACTTCTTCAGCTCATTGGATTGTGAATTCAATTCACTGACCAGCCTGTCAACGGCACACACTCTGGCTGTGAATTCGCAAGACAAACTGTGGTGGTTGTTCGCCGTCTCGACCTCGGCTCTGATTTCGATCAGAGTGGGGCACAATAAAACGCCCGAGCAATTCGTCCAAAAGGTGGCATTTCGAAATTCGAATTTCTTGTGCAGCAACGTGCATGCATGCTTCATGATTGGGATCAATTAATTAGCCCAACACTGGTCGATGATAAATCAGTGCCAAGTCAACTGTGCACCAACTACAGACAGACACAGGCACAGCCACACTCACGCTGTACTGGTTTTATTTTTGAGAGAACGTCATGTTCTGTTTTCCCACTCATTGGAGAACTGCATCGAAAGCAATCACTTTGTGCCCCTTCCTCTGAAGTGTTATCTCTATCTCGCCTCGTGTGCCCTGGGTGGAGGAGTTCAAAGTCTAACGTCATATCGTTTTCTGTTTCTTAACTGGCAGCTGCCGGTTGTGGCGCGTCTTTCGTACTACGCGTACTTCGTCGTTCCCCATTTGGTGGGTGGCTATATTTAGACTGATTCCCTCTGTCACATACCATCATCCCATAAATAGCCAACGTTTTCTTCAATTCGATTGTGTCCGCACGCGACTTGTTTCAACTCGAGTGCACATGGATGCGTTCGTGCGCGTTCGATCGCGCCAGCGTCGATGTCTGGAAGGAAGTTCCAAATGCTCGGTCTCAGTAATAACTTCCGATGTCATTGCATGCGGATGGATGTTCCATCGGTCATTCATTTTCCAATTAACACAAGCCCCCCTGTTTTCAATTGATACAGAGCACACTTCCTGTTGCCTCCATCCACTTCCATTCATGCGAATTCTATTTCTGTTGCGCCTCTCTGTTTATGGATCGTTAATCGATTGTGTAAACTTGCGTTACTTTCGTGAATCTCTGATGTGTGTTGCTGCTGAAGGTCGTGATCGGATTTAAGGCGAATAATTAATTCCTAATGGGATCCGCTTGTGCTTGCGGAATCCGAAAGGGAAATCTATCACATGCGTTCATTAAACATTAAAAAAAATAAACACGATGTTTCCCGGTCACCTTGTGACAAGGCGTTTGACGGCGGATCGTCGGAGATGTTGACGGTTTGCTTTTATGTTGACTTCTAATCGGAATCAGTTTTGGGTTGTTTTTTGAAACAGGAAACCCACAAAAATGCCGGTTCTTGTGCGATAAGCTCGCTTTAGCACCCTGTTTTGTGGTGTAACAGAAACCCAGTTTTTGTTGTTTTTATCGCCGACAAGGCGAGCAACAGCAACGCGCGACGAAAGCGGTGAGGTCTCCGATGAGGACGGGAGTTCTTCTTTGTAGCTGCAGCACTGTTGGGAAATGGTTATTTATAGGAAGCGGTTTTACTTGTGGAGAAATCTTCGCTCTTTTGTTTAAGCCGCAGTGCGTTTGATCTTTGATGACTCGAGATGTGTGCGTCGCTGGGGCTTTAAAAATTGAATTTGTTGTGTATCCTTCTTCTGTGAAAAAACATTGGAAGTTTGCCTAAGTTTCCAAAAGCAATCGAGGACAGTTAGAAATCTGATGATGATGCTTCTGGCAACAAGGCAACGAGAGAATGTCCGGGCCATCCAACTCTTGGTCCGGATTTGACATCAGTGTTGCAGTCACGTCAAACCGAACAAGCATCCCAGACTGTATGCGTTTAGATTAGGGCTTACAATGCGGGTCGTTGAGCAATCGCCTCTGTAGAAGGTACGTTTGCAGATTGTGGTCCCATTCCGGGCAAAACCGAGAGGGACTGGCTTTGTTACGATCTTCCATCGAAATGCAAACACGGCTGCCCGAAATTTATCGAAAATTCCCTAGCGGAGGACGTTTGAATGATTTTATGTTCCATTCAAATGCAAGATCCGCACAAATGTGCTTTATTTTAATTTACTTCCAGCACCATAAAATGGATGACCCTGCATTTGTGTGTGATCCACATCGCGCATTTTTAATGACTCTTCGATCGATCGGTGCACTCTCTACCAAGTTGACCGCATTTCGATCACATGCGGTATGCTGATGCTGCCTTGAGGACTTCAAGGCAGAGCCAGATGCTATCCGACTGTCTGTTGCTGACGGTCAGTCCATCTTGCGTCAGACGTCGCTTCTGGCTCACTTCAAGGATGGAGATTCGTATCAAATGAAATTAACCACCAAGAGCGTCAAGTTTGCAGCCTCAAACTTGACACTGACTTATTATGATTGCCCACGATTGCTCCGGCCATTGGAAGTGACGAAACTTTTCACATCACATGACCTTCTCAGCAGAAAACTTGGTGCGGCTCCGCTATTGATTGCCCAAAGGATTTGCCCCTCCCCCCCAATGCAGTCCAACTTTTTTTCTCGATTTTATGGGCACACGAAGAAATGGTTTTGTTTGCTTGTTTGGCTTTTACGAGGGGCCGTGTATATTTGTCTTGTTTTTTCTCTTTTTTTTTTGTTGCTGCTTTGTATTCTGGAACTGGCCATAAAAAGAAGGAAACATTGTCAGGTTCTTTAATGGCTCACGGAATAATCAAGCGCACGGCAATAAGGAACAAAAGAATGAAAAGAACAAGTTCCGCAGCCACACAAAATGGAACTGGGAACGAAGGCTTTTACAGTCGCTCGTATCCAGGCGCTTCACAGACCTTGCTTGAACTTTTAAGACCACAGAGTGTGTCCGGGGAAGTGTTAGATGACTTTTATTTTTCTCAAGAGATCACCCTTTGGAACGGGCGGTGAACATGGGCTGGTTGATTGATTATCTCCCAGTGGCAGGAACCTAATAGCTCCAATCCATAAATAGAGACACCAAACCGAACAGAAGTGATTTGTTGTGATAATTAAAGGCATTGCCTGTGAGTTTGGTTTGGCAGCAGTAGATGCGTTGTGGATAATCTGTCATTATTCTGACATGTGTGCTGTCTAACGGGGCAACGTGTTACGGGTGTGCGCTTGCTCATTCATGGACCATTCACAGTGACGGGACATGGGATAATTTTAAGTCAGCTGGTTGATGTGTTTTTCGTTTCTTGTAGACTTGCTGTGGTTTCGCCTTTCTTTTCCCTTTTTCTGAGATCATTGGGGTTCTTGTTAAATTAGTCTAAAGGTCGCCAGGGAGAGTTGCAATTCAATTAAGTGTCATTGCGATTGTGTCAATGGTCTGAGGGGGCATGTTCACATGGTGATGTGTCAAGGGAGTGCTTTGGAAGTCAATGCGTTTTGATCACTTGGGTAGGAATGTATGTATAATCATTTTAGAATGAGGCTCGTTTTATTTATTTTATAATGAGATCCCGTTTTTAAAGTCGCCATCCGACTGAATTATGCTCCCTCAAACTTTGTCTCCATCCTAACCATTCTCAACAGGGATTGAGTTAGATGGTTAAGTAGAAACATATGTCGATGTTATTCAGGATGCCTTGACTTGGGTGCACACACAAGTGCTAGTGCTCTCACAAGTTTATGGGACCTGTAGCCGAGCGGAGAGCGGAGAGTACAAATACTCTTTGAAGTTTGTCAGGACAGTCTGGTTCTGAATTGTGAACGTTTCTCGTATCGGGGATTGATCTTAGAATAACCAGCGTCGACGCATTTACCCAAAAAGGGCGAGCTAAAGAGAGTCTGCACTTACCCAATACGCCATTGGAGCTAGAACTAAAATGGCTTATTCGGGAAGGTGGTGTACGCACGCGATATGTTGCAAAAATCAAGGGCCTAATACGTACTCAAATTACCTCTGCTATCGACTTAAAAAAAAAGCAATATGCAGTGAAGCTTCTCTTTACGGACACCCCTCTATAAAGGACACCTCTCTTTACGGACAATTCGTTATGGTCCCGGCATGAATATATTCGTTAATTTCAACCCCTTCATAAATGACAACAACAACCTTACATCCCCTTGTTGTCCGCTATAGAGAAGACTCACTGTATTATACTGTAGTCAATAATACGCTCTGGACGGCCGTATTTACAATGAAGAAGACCCAAAATGCATTGTGTACTAACGATAATGATGACGGGTACTCACAGAGTGACAAAAGAAAAGGCGGATCCCTTCGCGGAACACTTGGGCCCACTCTTCACGATGAAGGATGATCGCAGTGAAAAGGGGAATGCCATAGCCAGGGAGGTGTGTTGCCTACGGCGGGCTAGTCACGCCTCGCCTCACTTGCGACACATGTCCCTTGTCGCTCCGACATTGTTGCATCGCTTAGATAAACGTTTAAGCAGTCTGATGAGTGATATTGGGGCTATATCGTCGAGATCTGACATATGTCTGCACAACACAACACTGCCAGTCAATCAAAAAATCGAGAACTTACTTGAAACAACCGGTGACTAAAAACGTGTATTCAGAAAACACTTCGCTCAGACTACTGTACGCACCAGATTCTTCGATGGTGGCGGAAATGATAAAGGTCCCGGAGCCGGGAAAACCTCCAAACGACAAAAAGTCGGACAGATACTGGTACCTGGTGTATCAAAGGTATTTCCAAAGGTCTGTGGATCAAAAATGCCACCAGTTTGGGTTCCGCACATATCACTCCAAAATTAACCAGATTAGGAGTACAGTTGTCGGTAAACTGTTGCAATTTGCGTTGATGGTATCGCGAGGTGAAGATTCAACGACGAACTTTACGGGCACAGTGTCTTGAGCCTATCCAGGATTGTAAGGATTCAACGCCTAAGGGGGCAAGGCCATGCAGAGTGCATGAATGAAACTCCCAGAGCTTGAAGACTCTTTGTCCTCAGCCAACATGCGGGTGAAATTGTAGACAGCTGGCTAAAGGTCGTGCCAGTTCGAGAGGATTGATGGTTTGGACCCTGGTTGGCCCCGGACTAGAAGAAGAGAATAGTCGATGGAAAGAAAGAACTAGAGACGTCGCTCAGGCGTTCGACAAGGCACGATGGTCTGAAGCACAAGCTCAATCTTCTCTAAAGACTTCGACAAGCTGTGGCAAGCGGCTTTTGACTTATTATGAGCTTATTCACCTCCCAGAGGTGATGTGCAAGGTCAGTCGCCTCTTAAGCCTTCCAAAAAGTGTAGCACGGTGGCATGAAGTCCAAGCTGAGTCGTCGTGTGATCTTGCTTTATGAACATTCTTTGTCGTGTCAAACACGGAAATAAATATTCCGGATTTATAAGGAGTGCCCCAAGGGAGTATACTTGCTCCTTCTTTATTTTTGCTGTACACTACGGATTGAAGGCACGTTAGTGGCTACGTTTGAGAATGATACCACTTTGCCTGCAACGGAAAGTCTAATCGAGTTACCAAGAGAAGGATCCCTAAATAAGGTCAAGATGTAGCGCAATACCCTTAATGAGGTCAAATCGACAGATCTTGAATGACAGCAACTTTAGCCATCAAGCACGTCGTCTCAAAATGCTCTGATCACTGATCTTGAAGAGTTTTCTCTGTTCATTCCCCATCCACAATTCTTGGCTAACACGCGTCCAGACAAAGGAGAAACATTCTCCGACAAATTGTTGACGCCGTTGATTATTGTAAAATATGCGGCACTCGAGGCAGTAACCTATTGGCAAATGTCAACGCGACTGGTATTTCTAATTGCAAATTAATCAGTCTACACTCTCATTAAGATTCTTGAGCGTTCGCGTGACCAATAGACACGTCATGTCGTGCCTTTCAATGTGCTGCTGAAGCCAGACCACGTCCTCGCTGGTCTTTCTGGCTGGTTGCGGTTGACATTCACTTGAAACGTTGTCGGATATGCAAGCAAACATTTTTTTTTTGTGTTTTGTTGTGGTTTTCTGAGAAGTGATGTGTGTGTGTGTGGTGAAGGGGGATTAAAGTTCGGGGCGATATTTTGAAACAGTGCTGTTAGTGCTTGGAAGAGAAAACTATGTTTTTCATTGATTAATCTTTCAGAAGTAAAAAAAAACATTTCCAAACACAATTAGTCACCTTTCATTGGAACTTACCACAAACATGTAAATTTCCCACGGTCTGGCAGCACTTGTGTGGATTCTGTTAAACTGTGTTTAGAAGGTGTTGATTTCTTCTGACGCTTCCGCGTCACCTAGTACAGTTTGGCGCTGCACAGCTCGTCTCTATTCAGTCCACGCGACCTTGAAACCGAGGAAAGGTGGCGTGCTTGCGCTTGCATTTCAAACACTTGCTTCAGGATCTGACGTAGTGTGGGATTTCTTCGCCAGGGAGCACAATTTATCGATGATCTTTCCTCAGCGACTGGGCAGAGATTTCGAAATGTCGCTGGTCAGTGTCAAGGAGGCACTTCGTATGCAGTGCAAGTGCCAAACCCACTTCAACAGGACGTGACATTTTTTGGGAAGTACTTGCTTGACATGGTATCCGCTAAAAGATCCCCTCAACTTGTCTTGTGACTGAATTAATGTTCGTCCAGAAATGGGCTTCGATTGAAGGTCGTTTTGTGTGACATTTGCGCTGGAATGCTCCCAAACTTGGTCACATTGGATCAGAAAGGCTTGCATCATTTCGCTTTAAATCCACGCCATGTCGTCCATTCCCCCGGTGAAGGTCCCCGCCTACGAGGCGTGTGAAAATCCCCATCGCAGCTCATTTCGTCAATCGTTGGCAAATGCAAACCACTTCCAGAGAAGAGAAATTGGATCATTCCTAACGAGACTTGTGTCCCCGAAGAATCGTGTTCAGAATCGACGAGTGCGTTCATTATTCACCCTGAGGTAGTGGCGAAACGTGCCAGTCGCTTCTGCACACACATCGTCTTCCGAAGGAGCTCCTCGCTCCAACATCCAAATCGATTGTGGCGTCATCTCTTAGGTGAATCATGTCATCATTACCGCTCCTAGTTGGATAAGAAAATGTGTTGTGTCCCTCCATTACCGCATAACTTCATCCTCTGCTTCCGCAGCGAATTCAATGAATTCCACTTTCAAAGAAGCGAGCGCATCCATTACTCATCCCAGCCCAGAAACATGTACAGTTCCTTAGAAGTGTGTTGCATTTTTGTTTGAATGCATCGACACCCCCTCCCGCTCCGGAATGTCTGTGTCTCTTGAAGTGGTCTCGGTCCGATTCGTCATAAACTTTCAAAATAATGCAACACCCTTCCGAATCGCATCTTCAGTCAAACTCACACACACGACCACGACGAATTCCTCACGAATTACATCACCGCTCGTCGCGGCACCGAAGACCCGCGGCCGGCGGAAAAGCAGAAGAAAAGAGAACCAAACGACAAGAGAACGACGAAAAATTGGAGTAAATGAAATCGAAAGTGTAATCACTCCCTCGGCGGGGCGCGTACAGACACACTGGAGTGCATCCAGATAACGCGCGCGGTCTAGTGTACGGGGTGCCCTCCAATCACTTCCGGCTTTAGATTGAAAGCCGCATCAACGAATTTTGGATTTGAACAGCACTAGGGGAGACGACGCGACGCGACGTGCCCGAGAAACAAAAGCAAACAAACAACAAAAGAACACAGTGAACGAGGAATTCTTCAATCAATCTCTGTCCCCGCTTTGTTGCCCGCCTCCACGATTGCTGGGCTGTCAATCTATATTCCACGCGTATGTGCGTCATGCCTATTAAAGCACCCCTCGACTGGGACAACCGTGGCCCAATGCTCATTACGGAGCGAGTTGCTTTGAAATCAGTTCATTCATGAAATCCACAAGAGCAAGCACACACGCACACTGGCGCATCATCGTCGCTCCTTTCAAACGCATGCACGCGATGCCTGCGCGCGGGTGCGTGATGTGCGACGGGCGACGCACCGAAATCTGTCCAAAGCCGATGGCTTTATAGCTGGATCGACTGATTCCAAGAATAACTGCACCACACACTTAAGAGCTGGAGTGGGGGGCGGGGGAGTGCTGTGAATCACCAACCAAACCACGACGAGGAGGAATCCGTCCATCGATGCGAAATGTAATGGATATCCGATGTGAGGGGCAACAGACAGACGATGGCAAGGGCAAGGGCGACACAAGGCGGCTCAGATACGCCGACCAAACCAAGAGCAGGGAAAAGAAGTCAATTTCATCTTCGGCTGAACATGCGTGCATAAATGAGAAGACATTCAAGCCGCAGCCTGGTTGCGGCGAGTTCACCGCTGCGGATGGGGAGAGGGAGACGAGACGAGATGAGACGAGAAACCAAGCACACATGGAGTGAACTTTAAGTGGCATCCGCTAGTGAAAGAGTCATCGGTTGTGGTTTCAATTAATTTGCAGTTAATTTGAGAAAAAGTCCTCCCCGTTGTCAGCGAGACACACGTCTCTGGAGGCGGGGAACTTTCTATCGATCTGCGACATGACATGTGGTGGAGTTGTAACCACGGTGAGTACATCAGTAGACTCCTTGACATTTGCTCCACTTCTGAGCAGCCGATGAAGACATTTCCTTCGCGAGGAGATGGGGAGCCTTGTGATGGTGTAACACAAGACATGACATCTTGGCTTGGGCGTGGAGACAAGAGATTGATGTTTTGAGAGCAGTTTCCTGGATCTGAGCTTCGACTGGGCATGGCAGGCAGAAGAGATTGACGTTTCGAGAGCGCAGAGAATGGAGGGTTTCCTTCCTGGATCGGATGATGCGTCTTGCAATGGAATGGGGAAATGAGTGCTTGAGATTGAACTGAACTCTTGAGCTGATCTAATGGTTCATTTGGGAAGAAGTGACTGGATTTAAAGGACCACACGAACAAAGACCTCTCGGGCCTGCAGCACTGTCGTATGACCAAATGGCGTCGGGAAGAAGACGGGCTCAAGAGATTGTGTCGAAGGTGGCCCGGGTGTTAGCTCTGACGAAGGTGGTCCGGTTTCAGTCATTCTCTACTAAGCCTAGATCCCGTCCCAGTGGCTTGACAATCTGCAGTTGATCTTGTTGGCTCAAAGTTGATCTTATTCTTAGCCCAAGGAGAGCTTCAAACACGGTTGCCTGGCCAAGCAGCAGCCGTGTAAACCTTATCGACGCTGTTCAAGCCAAACACTTGCAGAATCGAAGGTGGCATGTGTGTCTACTCGTCTCTTCGATGTCTTTTTAAAGAAAATTATTGAAGGAACGCTGTTCCTCTTCAAACGCCATGCCTTCTGTCACATTTTTGTGTCTCTTTCGTCAGGCGATGTGTTATGTGGCTGAAGACGAAGGGTCTGTCCAAACCCCCCGGCTTTCCGTCACATTTTTGCTTCCTTTCATCAAATCCTCTGTTTTCTGAGCCACAGTCCTCTCCCCCATCAAAGCGTCTCATTTCTGTCCGATCCAGTCCTGTCCACTTTATGTTGCCCTCAGTCACATAAGAGTAGATGTGTGCTCCACAATTCTATTTATACACGTTCTCAAATCCCACTTCCACTCACACCCCCCACACAAGTATGTAGACCACAAATCAATGGCGCTCCAATCCAGCCAGCTCAGCTTTGAATTGCGTTCTTTGAATTCCCAGAACCCAATCGCTCATATCTCCCACCATTCGCATTCCACGCCGGGTCCTCTGATTCTGGTGCGATTGCACCGAGTTCAACGCCGCATGAAACTCCACAGCGACCTTGAGCTGAAAAATTCCTCCATTTCGCAAGCGTTCAACTCGCACAATGACATCATGGCGTCGAAGCTCTTGAATTTCCACCCGACTTTAATTTGCAATCGACTCTAGTGAGTGCCTGCGTTTCTGTGCCGCCCAGATGATCGCCATTCCGTCCGTCACTTGGAACGTCAAACAAAGGGAAATATCTTTCGCGGTGCATGACTCATGGCCTGGCTTCTTCAGAAGTTCACTTAAGCGGTCGCATATAGCACCACGACTGTGCTCCAGACATGGATGCGGTGTTTGGCCACGAAAGACTCTCGTGCACACACACCAACCAGGGCGCCCGCACACTCGTTTCCATAGAGATAAAAATAAATGAGGACAAAAAAAGAATCAGTGGTGTCGGTTGCTTAGTCATATCCAATCCACCCGCCCCTTGGCAGCGGTCGCTGGCCAGAAGCTGGAGTCTCCTGCAATCTCCTTCAACCGCCTTTAGACTTTCGGCCTTTTTCTGATCTGAGCTCTGGTGGGAATTCAATTTTGTGTCGATGTCTGCTTTTGGCATTTGGCAGCACCGGCGCGCTTGCGTGCCTTTTTGGCAAAATAACATCCATTTCGGGGAGAGGAGAGAGGAGAGGTGAAACTGGATTTCAATGTGGAGCACGAACAAAGGTCCAGAATCGGTATTCGGTTTGTTGGGGCGGCTTTCCTGTGTTTGGCCGGATTATGTGTGTTGTCTTACGATTCGATCAACTTGCCACCGATACCCACTCTTGAGGCAACCGGTTTTCAGCTCCCTCTCCCTCTCCTGCCTGTTTGCTCCGTCCTCTCTGACATGCCAGAGGTTATATGCGCTGCGGGGAAAAAAATTGAATTTCGATGAATTTCATCTCGGAAATGGCAGTTGGCTGGTTTCGATAATAATCGATTTGTCAGTAAATTGAATTCCACGATGGTATGCATCATGTCCTCGATGGAGTCTGCTTTGTGTGGCTCCTTATGGTCTTGGGGCTCCACAACGGGGAGGATTACGTGATGATTGAGAGGAAATTTGATTAGATTCCTTGAGGGCAGTCTTTGCCGAAGGATTGGAGTCCTATTTTGTTGTACACAATCAGGTGAGAAGAGTGTGGATGCCTTGCCACAGAGCCGCTGGTCGTAGAAGTGCGCGGAAGTGCTGAGGAAAAGGATTAAATTGAGTGGAGTTGCGCTTTGATTTGTATTGATATTGTGGTTGTCTGTACACAATGGTAGTGTGCATGTGTGCTGTAAATTGTTGGCAAAATCGAAAAATGACTATTTGACAGCAGAAGGAAGAAGAAGCCAACTTCACGTCTGATTGACCCCTAGCCCATCGAGTATCGACGAATTTGAGAGGCTTTTTGATAGTTATTCCTGGAATAACGTGAACGCCGCTTTCTCTGATTTGGTTTGAGCATGAAAATGCCCCTTAAAATGGTTGTCAACAATTTTAAGAGGGAAGAGAGGTAGAAGTTAGCGGTCTCCATAATACCTCATTTCTGGTTTTGAGTTATTGAAAAATAAATCAAGCCAATTTCTGATATTCTGCTCTGATCTGAACCGTATTTCAGTGAGGGCGTTCTGCATCGACCGGAACAAATGGTGGTCAGAAGAGACAAGGTCTGGGCTAGAAGGCGGGTGGGGTGGAACTTCCCATCCACACTAGTCCTTAACCAGAATTGCAACGTGGGGCCGAGCGTTGTCATGATGGAAAATTATTGCCTCGTGTCTGGTCGCATATTCCGGGCGTTTTTCGGCTACTGCTCTCTTCAAACGGATTTATTGTGTTCGGTAGCGTTGTCCATTGATGGTTTCACCAGGTTTTAGCAGCTCTCAACAGAGCATTACCTTCGCGCCATGGATATTCGGCTTTGCCGTTTGATTTGGCTGGTTGTGGCTGGTTTGGCTTCCTTTTGTGGCGTAGTGTGTGCCGTGTCCTCACAAAAACACTTTTTCTGGCACAAAGTTCGACATATTTGAGTAAAAAAAGATTATTGTAGTTTACGCTTCAAATGAATGACGTACAATGACAGTAGCATTCCAACGCATGTTCCAATGGAATAATACAAGCTACGCCATCTCTTAGCAAACAGCACGAATTAAGTTATAGACCCAATAGCACCGCGACCTTTACATCTACTGTGCCGCCTTTTCGTACTCATTCGCTCTCTTTCTTCAGAGTTGCCCTCCCAGTTCGGATCTGTATTGAGTGTTATGGACTCCTGAAGGAGATTTATTTTGTGACGGCCATGACGTTGTGGGTATGTGCTTCGACACCTGCGCAACTGAACCTCTCGCTGCCTGGGTTGAAGTCCCGCGCGGTACGACAAAAAATAATTTTCAAGGCTTCGTCTCTTTCGAGTCACTGACAATGCTCCGGAGAATGCGTTCGGAGTCGGCATAAGACTGTAGCTCTCTTCCACTCTTGACAGAGCTCGACGCCCAACACGAGTGGTTGCTGAGAAGCTAGGCCCTGGCCCTCTACTTACCTTAGCACCGCCCGACACGAGTGGTTGCTGAGAATCTAGGCCATGGCCCTCTACTTACCTTAGCACCGCCCGACACGAGTGGTTGCTGAGAATCTAGGCCCTGGCCCTCTTCTTACTTTAGCACCGCCCAACACGAGTGGTTGCTGAGAAGCTAGGCCCTGGCCCTCTCCTTACTTTAGCACCGCCCAACACGAGTGGTTGCTGAGAAGCTAGGCCCTGGCCCTCTCCTTACTTTAGCACCGCCCAACACGAGTGGTTGCTGAGAAGCTAGGCCCTGGCCCTCTCCTTACTTTAGCACCGCCCAACACGAGTGGTTGCTGAGAAGCTAGGCCCTGGCCCTCTCCTTACTTTAGCACCGCCCAACACGAGTGGTTGCTAAGCTAGGCTCTGGCCCCCTACTTACTTTAGCACCGCCCGACACGAGTGGTTGCTGAGAAGCTAGGCCCTGGCCCTCTCCTTACTTTAGCACCGCCCAACACAAGTGGTTGCTGAGAAGCTAGACTCTGGCCGTCTACTTACTTTAGCACACCACGAGTGGTTGCTGAGAAGCTAGGCCCTGGCCGTCTACTTACTTTAGCACCGCCCACCACGAGTGGTTGCTGAGAAGCTAGGCCCTGGCCGTATACTTACTTTAGCACCGCCCGACACGAGTGGTTGCTGAGAAGCTAGGCCCTGGCCGTCTACTTACTTTAGCACCGCCCGACAAGAGTGGTTGCTGAGAAGCTAGGCCCTGGTCGTCTATTTACTTTAGCACCGCCCGACACGAGTGGTTGCTGAGAAGCTAGGCCCTGGCCCTCTCCTTACTTTAGCACCGCCCAACACGGGTGGTTGCTGAGAAGCTAGGCCCTGGCCCTCTACTTACCTTAGCACCGCCCGACACGAGTGGTTGCTGAGAAGCTAGGCCCTGGTCCTCTACTTACTTTAGCACCGCCCAACACGAGTGGTTGCTAAGACGCTAGGCCCTGGCCGTCTACTTACTTTAGCACCGCCCACCACGAGTGGTTGCTGAGAAGCTAGGCCCTGGCCGTATACTTACTTTAGCACCGCCCGACACGAGTGGTTGCTGAGAAGCTAGGCCCTGGCCGTCTACTTACTTTAGCACCGCCCGACAAGAGTGGTTGCTGAGAAGCTAGGCCCTGGTCGTCTATTTACTTTAGCACCGCCCGACACGAGTGGTTGCTGAGAAGCTAGGCCCTGGCCCTCTCCTTACTTTAGCACCGCCCAACACGGGTGGTTGCTGAGAAGCTAGGCCCTGGCCCTCTACTTACCTTAGCACCGCCCGACACGAGTGGTTGCTGAGAAGCTAGGCCCTGGTCCTCTACTTACTCTAGCACCGCCCAACACGAGTGGTTGCTAAGACGCTAGGCCCTGGCCGTCTACTTACTTTAGCACCGCCCACCACGAGTGGTTGCTGAGAAGCTAGGCCCATATTATTATTCTCTCCAATTGGCAGAACAATACCTTTAGGAACCATTCAATGTCCGCTGAAACCAAGCTACTGTGGATGTTGGGCTTCTATGCTATTTCTTCTTCGAAAGTTCTTAAAAATGTGAAGCTTCTTTTTTACAAAACCCGACTAAACGAAGTTTATTGAGAAACCGGACGAACTAAACCAAACATTTCAACTAGGTATGAGACTCATCTGAACTTAAATCTCCACCATCAGTGTGAAAATGGGCATAAGCGTCCATAAAATTTGGAATTTTTTGCCCATTTCTGAACACCCGAGGTAGGCCTAAATTTGGCTTCCTTATGGTCTGCGCACTCAATTGATGATCGAATGACTTAAACTGTCAACTATTCATCTCCAATTTTGGTGCAGTTCTGATCCCTTTTCGATTGGCGTAAAAACGCTGATTTTAGTGACCATCTGGGCCATGCTTGATTTGGGAATGCTCCATTTGAAGACTTGCCTGCCAGCCTCCAGGTTTTGTACCGGTTTTTTTTATCGCTGATTGGATTTGAATGAATTCGGTTTGCTAGCTGAAATTGTTTCGGACCAACAGCCATCGGCCATAAATTCAACACCGACGCGTCAACATTCCTCGTCCAGCTTTTGACAGATGTGATTTCAGAACCCACTTCACGCCGAAGCTTCTGAGGCGTCACGGCTGACAGTCGATTGGACAGGGACTAGCGAATGGTGAAATATCCGTCAATCCCTGAGCGCACAGCTCTTCGGCCCACCCTCCAACCACCCGCCGTCGCTAATGCCTGAAAAGCTTCCAATTCTGAGTCATGCCTCAGACTTCACCTGAAACTTCGCATGCCATAGACCTTCAACTCGGTAGTCCATCAAAACTTTTTAACGAGCAAGCGTTAAAATCGTTCTCATTTAAAACTCCACCCACCATGACGTGAGAGCATGTCTTTGAACTCCATCGCCTGTCAAGTGTCCAATTTGAACTCACAGCTCATCTGCGTTTTAATTTTCCTCAGCTTTCCGCTTTTAATACGCAATAAAAGCATTCTTCTCAACGTTCCCAGCGTTCCCAGCTCTGACTCGCACTCGGCACGAATCTCGTGAATCATTATGTCACGCCAAGGTTATGATTACAGCAGTCCCACCAGCGCCCGTCATCCCGAAGGCGGCGGAGGAGAGAAATGAGTTGACCTTAACCGCAAACGAGACTTCCTCTAGCTGGTTTCACTTTTAATTGCGCTGCGTTTGTGTCCGAGTCCGACAACAATTGCTGTCATTACCATACGGACAAACGAGCGTTTAGACAATTTGCCAGCCCAGGCGATCACATGTAGGTCCAGTAGAACATGTTTATTTCATGGTCAGTCCACGTTTGGAGACACGTCCAAAAGGGAACCAACCGCCTGGCCACCAAACCCGATGTGCTCACCTTCTTTTCGTGTTTATAGACAATTTTATGACTTTCTCGAGTTGGACGCTGGCCGCTCCAACGATGGCGGAGCACTTCTAATGACATCATTCGAGGAATTAAATATTCTAATGGGGGATCTGTCAATGCTGTGAGCGGCACACGGGACGCACGGCTCATGGCAGCGCTCACAGCTGCTTCCGTCTGTATGTGACCACAACAAATGCTTCCAATTGCCGCCGTGATTTCTCGTGGTGTTTTGTGAACAAAGCTGCGCATGAGTCAGTCTCCGTGTTGCTGTCTGTTTGCTCGGTTGCACTGCTGATCGACAATAACGACACTGACTGGTGTGCGACTACGACGTGAAGTACCACGATGACGGCCGAAACGGGAAACAAATTATTAAACATTTCAATTGTTGCGCATATTCATTAGTCATACACTCCAGCGTTTGGAGAGCGCTTACGCTATGGTAGCGTGGCCCTACACAGGCGCGGCGGCGGCATGCGAGCTGTCGGCAATAGCAATGCTCTCCAAAGCATGACGCGCTGCACGCTAGTTGAGTCAGAAGATGTGGATAGACACGGACGTGCTTCGAATGTGTTGCTTTTTTAATTTGGTAACCGTGGCTGGCTCTGCTCCGGGATGGGATTGCGATTGAATTTTCATCAATTTCTGAGGATTCACTCACACTCGGTGCGTGTATGGCGATGAAGTTTAAATGAAATCACTGAATCGAGCTGGCAGGCATAGCGTAACCGCAGTGGCATTGAACTGACAGGAAGTGATCTCGATGTTGGAGCTTGGCTTGGATTAGAAGTGTGTGCCTAGGTTCACAATCGGCTTGAACTCATTGACGAGGTGTTGGCGATGAGGACGTTGCATCCGACGAAGCGCATCTGTGGACACCTTAGTCGGAGTTGGAAGGTGATTCAAGCATACCCCCTCCTGACTGTGGTCGTTTTTTGACGTTAGGTTCGGCTTCAACGCGGTCGTTTGGTGCTTCCTTGTGACTAGAGCAGCCACACTTGATTTCGCAGCGAATTTGTTCCGGATTCACAATTGTTTCCGGAATGTTTTACGAAGGAGTTGCTTTTAGACTTTCACGGGATTTTCAATTGCTTCAAAAGCTCTCCTCACTTGCTCTCGACGTTGTCAAAATCACTAAGCTTTTGCAGCTACAATCAAATAAACGGAACAGGGCCTTGACTCTACAGCATCATGTGATAATTTGTATTCCTTGGGAGGAATACAACTGGAGCCAAGTGACACCCTTGAGGCATCCCACGGAAAACAGCTCAAATCCGTGCCCAGATCGTGCCACATCGTTGCGACTCACAGGGCATTTGTCTGTGATTCAGCAGCTATATCCTGGGCGAGATCAACTGTGAGACCCTAGTCCTTTGCGCTCACTCAGGGACCCCTTATTCCTCGCTAGTCAGTCCCCAACTTTTCTTAAATTCAAACAAATTTGATTCGATGGTTGGCAAGAGCCACTAATAATACTGCCTTGCCTTGTGAGACCCTAGCTGTGGCATTTGCGCTCACTCAGAGAACCCTTGTTCCTCGCTTGCCAGTCCCCAACTTTTCTTAAATTCAAACAAATTTGATTCGATGCTTGGCAAGAGCCACTAATAATACTGCCTTGCCTTGTGAGACCCTAGCTGTGGCATTTGCGCTCACTCAGAGAACCCTTGTTCCTCGCTTGCCAGTCCCCAACTTTTCTTAAATTCAAACAAATTTGATTCGATGCTTGGCAAGAGCCACTAATAATACTGCCTTGCCTTGTGAGACCCTAGCTGTGGCATTTGCGCTCACTCAGAGAACCCTTGTTCCTCGCTTGCCAGCCCCAACCTTTTCTAATTTCCTTTAATTTTATTGCATTGCCTTGAAACTGAAGCAGTCTGCTCTTCTGGTTCGATTCTTGTTGAGTCTAACGTCCAATCATCGAATTCACGCTTAGAACCCCGGAAGTTCAGAGCAGTCGGGGTTCGATCAGAGATGGTTGAACAACAATCGAATTGTTGCAGTGGCCACTGCTTCCCGATGCAAAAGCATTTCCATTCGCTTCCAATGATCTTCCGATAGTCTTCAGTTCGGTTCGTTCGTTCAGTTCGTTTACTCTTCAACACATCGCCATTCCTCAGCATAGAAGCTTTGTGATAATCTCACCCAATTTAAAGCACACGTAACATGAAGCCCAGCACAGTTTCACTTAAGCGTCGCCACCCACTCATTCGCTAGTTTAAACGAAACGAAATGAAAATCTAGCACGCACAAGATGAAGCTCCAGCAAATCGCATTCCAACCGCAGAAGATCTGCTCTCAAGCCTGTCGTCTCAAGTCCAAGTCAAGTAAAAGTCGACTTGCTTTCGCAATTATTAACGCACGCACGAATTTGACACAATTTTCATTCCCATTTCCGACTCGCGCACACTTTTCCTTTCAGCGTCGGTCGCCACACGAAACTCACTCGCTCACAAAAGGATTTAGCGCACCAACAATAGGGATCTCGTTGTGGACGGATGGTGGGGACGGTGGAGAGGAGTGGATAAAAACACGCAGAAAACGAGGACAAAGAGCAGTCTTGAGTTTCTTCACGACGACTGTGCACGCATGTTGTGCGGTTGTTGGACGAGGCTGTTTCGATGCGACTACGCTCTCGTGCACGCTTTGACACGTTTTCGCGGGGCCTTGCAGTGGTGCCAGAGCAGCGCGGAAATCACATCGCATATTGTTGTGCATCCTGTTTGCTCGCTGCGAACAGAGACGGTGGACAGAGAGGCGGACGAACTGAATGTGCACGAGCAGCGTGTGCTCCAGCTCAGTTTCTGTGAATTGTCAGCACAGAGGATGTGCCTGTGTGTGCCAAGCGAATGTAATGAATCCGCACACATGCATGCGGATGCGGCTGTGAACTCGAATTGGGACTTGAAATGCAAAGTTGCTGACGGCATTTATTCTATTTGAGGAGTTCTCCTACAGTGGCGCAGAGAACGGCAGAGGAAGACTTTAGAAATCGAGCTGAAAGGAATTCTGGCTTTTAATGGACTGACGTGTGGACAGTGGTTTGGTTGCTTTGGCTTTCATCATTCACAACTCTGCCCTTTTGGGTGGTGGATACTTGGAGGGGGATATGTTATTGGCTGGGAAATCAGGCTTTGGAAGGACGCTTACCGTCAGGATAAGATGCTTCCTTCTAGTCGCTGTTTCTGTAGTTTTGTACAAGGTTCAAGAAGTTCTCATGCGGCGAAAATTTCTGCGACGTCTGGGACGAGTGAATGAGTTCAGAGAATCAATCAGACAGACTTGCTTTCTGGTCTCTTTTTGGCCTGACTTCTAAGATGACGGAGATGTCTGCAACAAGTGCGTCAGAAATATGAAATTTGGACCATCAACAGCTAGATGTTGAGATTCCGATTCTCTGTGTTCCACGAATAGTTGCACCCTATAAGATGCACTGTTTGGTGCGAGACACTGCCATCAGAAGGCGGAATTCCAACCACACTCTTTTCCATGCCAATGGCTACCGCAAAATGTCCACTGGAGCTTGAAAGGACTGCTCATACAACTTGTGGTACTGACGCAGTATGCCTCATCACGTAACAAAGGCCGAGTCTCTCTCTCTCTCTCGGGAACTGCGCCATTGGACACCCCAACCCTACAATGACAAACGAGGAAGGAGAGGAGACTATAACTTCTGCAGCGTTCTGAGGAAGGAGTCACTTTGACGCCTACTACTTTAACAACCTCACTCGCCCCCCAACTTATACAGGCCTGGCTGGAAGTTCGAACCCTGAATTTGTTTCTGCTGGCTCTTAACCCTGGAATGGTACTTTTTTTGGTGCAAAACTTACTATGCTACATTGGGGTACAGGCGTACCCCAAACAAAAAACATTATTTGGGAAAATTCCAAAAGAAACTTCAATTCTAGGTAACTTAGAAATTTTTGCCACAAAAATAAAATGAAAGCTTCAGTTGTCCACAAGTTGGGCAAATTTCATTTTGCCGCTGCTACTCATAGGCACGAATTTGAAAAATGGGGTACGAGTGTACCCCAGATAGCATTTCAGTTTGATCACAAGTGTCGGGCGGAGGACGTCCTTAAATGCAAGTATGCACGTTCGAAAAACATCTTCCGTGCCTTAGGAGGCTAGTTCCACAACTAGCCCGACCACATTTAGTCCGTTTGATGCAACCATCTCCTGTTCAGAACTTTGCCCCCTGACACGGATTTCTGGCAATCAGAACAAAAAAAAAATCAGAATTCTTTGTCGTAAAAGTTGCGCTAAGGCATTTCTTGCAGTGTGTGCCTTGTCATAGCATTTCGTCATAGATGCGCACCGTCCATGCGACAACCGAGAGTGAACGAACGACTCTATGCCGCCGACACGAATCTTCTGTGAGGCAGGCCAATTCAACGGACAAAGAGCGAGCGAGGAAATAAAACAACAAGCGAGCCACCAGCACCGACCCTGGGCAATGCATACCGATACTTTGGCAGCGAATTCGCTTTTGGCAGATGCCATATCCCACGATTTGTGGCCTGTGCATCTCCCCGCTTCCCCAGAGACACTCGGAAGGGACGGGCAGGGGGAGAACAAAAACGATCCGGGACAAAGGGAATAATTATTCCGATACGAGCACCGGGAGTGTGCTCACTGCTGCCGCTGCTGCTGTGTGCTCGCAGTGGTCGTGTCTTCTTTCAGCCCTCAGCCCATTGTGTTGCTTTCAATGTGTGTAAGCGCTCGCGATTGAATAGGCAAAGAGGGCGAGGGCTAGGGCGCCTTTATGTAGGCTACAATGCTACATGCCATCCATTCCCATTTATCCAAGTGGAATTGCTGGGCTGCCAGTGTGTGTGTGTGTGTCAGAGAAAGAGCGCCGGGGAAATGGATGACTAACTGAGGAGGAACGAATGTGAAATGGAATACGGATTAGAAGGGAAAGGTACTGATTAGGCGCGAGCGGGGGAGACCCGGATTATGTTCCCGTTTTGGTTTTTTCTTCTCGTTTGCTTTTGTGCATATTCAACCCCAAGTGGAGTGCAGAATTAAGCCTTTAAGTGAAGTGGTTCATTGAATTGTCAAAAGGAAGCCACCACGCGCGTCTGGGGGGAGGAAGCGAGCGAGCGAATATGTTTGAATTTAGCAAATATCCACGTGCCATGGTGGAGTATTTTTTATTTCTGGAGTGGAAATGCATCCGCCGCAGGATTCAGAGGAAGACATATTTTTCTGTGCCATTAAGGGGGCCATTAGAACTGCTGCGTGGACCCATTAAACACTCGGCGAATGATTGCCAAATGAAAAGGGACGTGAATTGCGTTTTCCAAATCTCGAATGGGGGCCAGTGCGCTTGGCCCGGTGCAGGGTGTGAGTGTATGTGCGTGAGTGTTTGATGAATTTTTGAAAGGCTTTTATGGCGTTAAGGTGTCGAGATGGAGTGGAGTTTTGAGTCACAAGGAGTTTTGAAGTCTTCGACGTGATGATCTCGGATTCAATGGGTCTTCGAAGGGGGCACAGTCTCAGTTGCACTCATTGTCTCGGATGAGGAATGATGCGTTGTGATGCGTTCTTTTCTGGTTTTGAGCTCGGTCATATGTGAGCTCTTAGTTCTCTGTAAGTCCACACTCCTGTATAGGCGAGTTAAATCCACAGAAGTCTACCTTCAAAGGACCTGTGTCGTGTTGCTCTGACACGAAAGCTTTTGAAGGTGGACCACGTGAGGGTTACGATCGCCAGACTTCGCGTACCGGGTTGCCCGAGTTCGTCGTATGGGATCCGTGTACGTGATTGCTACGAGGGGTAGTTTGTATCCTATATGCCTGACCAGAGCTCCGTCGTGAAGTCCCACAAGTTCGGAATTGATGCACTACCGGAAAGAGCTGGTCTTTAACGTGTTGACTCACATACTCAGCCACGTTGCCACTGCGTTCCGTTCACCGGAACATCTGTGTCCACCGTGTTACATTAATACATTCTAGGCTGGAGCTGGCGGCAGTGGTGTTGTCCCATCCATTCGGAGATGAAGCTTCCTCGCGACGCCTACGGCCACCCTTCTGAATTCTTCGAAACAACCACTGACGCCCACAACATAGGCGCCCAGCTAGAGTTATCCTTTTGTCGTATTGTCCCACAGGCTCAAACAAAGCTTTGTACCAAGTCCTGCCCTTGACTGAATGTGTCCATTTCCATCCAGGATGTGAGAATTCTTTGCAGCCCTCCATTGTCCCAGGCTGAAAGTGTACAAGGGATCTTAACCCTGGATTCAAGACTCCATAAATAACCTTTCGTTGAGTATGAGAAACTGTCGCGTCTTCATTGCGTTTTCCTTTCTGTATTCTTGCGGCTTGGCTCTTGGTTCTGTCGAGTTGTCTCATAGGTTCGCAGATGAAGGCTTTTCAGGACGAGTACATGATTGCTAAGACCACTGCGCCAGATCATCGCGTTAGATCTGTTGACGGCGACGAAGGTTCCTCGGCCAGAGCCGGCTTCTGACCTCTTGTCCCACAAGAAGTTTCTTTGAAAATGTTCACTGACAGGCCTGTATTCATACATTGCTGACAAATGGTGACCTTTGTCGTGCTACCTCACATACTCGGTGGACAAAGGCTCCTCGGGACGACTGAATGGCAGCTATGCCCAACGGGACGGCTATGTCCGCCGTGTTTCATTCACAGACGCCTAGGGGACGCTTTCGGAACGCATGTACCCGTCGCGTTAGATCTACCGTCGCCTGACTAGAGTTGCCCTCTATTGCGATACAAGCAACTCCCTGTTCGAGTTTGTCCAAGGTCCTTACACTCACTTCCAGTCTTGAAAACCGACTTCAAATTTCATGCGATTTGCATGTACTCACAATTTATAGACCGACTCTTGGCTACTTTCGCGTCTAAAGCTTGACGATTGGTTCTAGAAATAAATCTGGAAAACACGATCCACTTAACCAAACCCAAGCTTCTTTGAATGAGACCATCCACTCCCACGGGCCCTGTTCCGTCACTGTGAACCGGCCTTTCTGAAAAACGAGGCCAGTGATGCCAGCTACTGGCAAATTCACCCTTCTGAGGATATTTTGACCTTTCGTCAAAGAAAATGCGTCTAGTTTCTTATCTTTCGCAAGAATTATTCACTCAAAGTGGCCAGATTTTGTGATTCAACAGCCTGTCGCGTAGTATTCACTTGAAAAATGGCATCACATATTCGCGTTTGCGGAACCGAACCGAGATCGCCCACAGCTTGCTTGTACAATAGGTCCCCAGGTGCTGCCGTAAAGAACGTCTAGTCCTTGGAGTGACTGGTAATCTTCCGAGTGACCAAGGCAACATCTCTCCATTCCAGGAACTGTTCTATTTTTAAAACAAGGCTGTACAATCCGCCCCAAGGCTCTACCGGAAACAAGTGGCTAAGAGAATCCCTTCAGAGGGTCCAAAATGTGGTCAACAAGAATTGTCCTCCAAGAACTGTTGCTCTCCGGCCTCTCGCGATGATTTGAAGTGCACTACAACAGCCGCATGCCATTGCGTGTTTTTTCTTTATCACCAACTGCACAAAACTCAAGGGCACAAGGTCAGCCGCTCCGGACCGCGGACACGATAACAAAACGACAAAAGTCGTCAAAATAACGAACAAAAAAAACCCAAGAAAATCCTTCTAATCAGTTCCACCAATCATCACGACAAGAAAGTGTGACTAATTAGTGAAACAACCTCCTCGGCGTAGATGTCCTTTCAAAAAGGAAATCACACTCCATCCCTGTCCCTTTCCCTTGCCCATCGTGTCCATAGTCGTCCGGAAATCTGATAGAGAAACGTGAGCAAAGAACCTTTCGCTAATTGCAACGCACACCCTCGCCCAGCCCAGACAGTCTTCACCTTTGCGCCAGGCGGTGCCTGTGTGAGTGAGCGTGTAAAGGACAACGTCCGGGAAGGTATGCGAGAAGAAGCAACATATTGAACTTTTCCCATCACAAGAGCAGATTTGTGATGATGTACATTGACCCTCGCTGGGAGGACAAATATCTGGGCATATTGTTCGTTCAACTGCTGGACACCGAGAGGGACGACACTCCGTCCAGACGATGTAAACATGTGCAGAGCTCTTCATGCCACACCGCATTACAAGACAAGTAGTTACCTGGCAAATACCTGTTAAGTGTTCGCCTTTGTCAAAAGTCACGTTCTCTCAGACGTGTGTTGGGCCTTGTGGGCGTAGGTGTGCGGACGGGGAAATGATGGAAAAACCACCACCAACACCAGCGCACAACGGAAGGAATTCCAAGCGAAACAAGAGCCCTTTCCTTGTAAATGTAACACTTAGCACCTTGCTTTCACATCCTTTGTTCCGATCCTTCTGTCAGCGAGCACAATGTCTGACGTCTTGTGATGGGAAATTTGAAAATACAAAACGTCCCAAATTCCGTGTTCCGCTTTGAGGAGGCGCACTTTAGTCACAATGACATCATTCAGAGCTATTAATTTTTTTTTATTATTTTACATTTTTTTTTCTCCCTTGAATCTAATTGGCGACCGACTGAGAGCGGCGGCTGCTGGTGGTGGTGGCGGTCGTATGACGGTTGCTAAAGGTCGTTACAGTGCGACAGCGAAGATTATAATTAAGCACGATCCGATAAAAAAAAAAACACAGTCGACGTGCACGCTGGAAACACACTTGACTTGGTTTTTTTTTTTTTTTTTGTGTGTGAAATTTCCCTTTATGTGTGGGCTGTGGAGAGGGAGAGAGAGGAACATTGCCAGTGGTTGTGGAACTCAAGTGGTGAATGGTAGAACTAATTTGTGTTCCAAAATGAGAGCCTCTCAAGTCTCGAGCGCAAGAATGTCAAAAACTGATGAAGTGGGGTGAAGTGAAAAAATCGCCATCGGTCAGGAGGGCGAGAGAGGTGGCGCATTAAAGAAGTTTGCACATTCCTTTGCATTTGCGTTCGAACAGCTACCGTTATTCCGGTTGACGGTCGAGGAAGGACAGTGCGATGAAGAGAGAGAGAGAAAGAGAAGTGAACCCCTCGAGACAGGGAATGATAATTGGTTTGAAGGGTGCATTGGCCTGTAAGTCTTCGGAATGCGTGTGCATTGACTGATTGGGAATGGAGGCATGCTGTAAGTTCCACTCAAGGGCGTTAGTAGAACAGTGGTTGAGGTGGATAGGTTTGACCGCTTAGCGGCTTAGGTTATCGACGAACAGAATGCATTCCGCAGTGAGAGCTGAATGTGAGGTTGGGGAGAAACTCATTCACAATAAGCGAGTGAACATTTTTTACCAGACCTCACAGCCCAGACGATGTGTTATCCTTCTGTCATGAGCACATGAGTAGAAGAAGACACATGATCTGCGATCTGTTAACCAGTGCTGCCAATTAGAGGCGAATTTAATGTCCCTCGACAAAACTTGTAGACGAAGCTACTCGAAAGGAGGCCTGAATTGTGAGATAAGTATATAAGCTTACGCAGGTCAAAGGCTTGTGACGGAAGATGACGTTCTAAACGAAGCCAACCCCCTTTCTTCCGAGTCGCAAGTCCACTGCTTGCGCAGAGGAGTTGCTGGAAGGTCTCAGCCTCTTCATTTCTAAAAGCTTAGGCGAAGAAGTAGAAGAACGCCACTTTCGAAGTATTTTGGAGATGAGACACGATAGTAATTATATAAGGTGAGTTGCCAGTTCGATGTAACAACGCGAGTCTGAAGAACAAAGCTCAAGTTTATGGACACTTCCCTCCATCAAAAACCTCTAATCTACTCTGCTGTTTGGGTCGCAGTACTGAGTTGAGTCATACCATTCACGTCTCAGAGTCGCACACGCTATGCCTCATTCGTCGTGATAAACTCATGTCGTTATAATCTCCACTTCTGCCAGCGACTTTTGGACTTACAACCACAGTCACCACGACGCCAACCTCAATAGATGCAGGATTCTGATCACTCGTGGCACCAGATTCTGGTAACAGTAAGATGCCAGAACTAGTCGCCTTTTAGTATCATTTTCATTTAATGAACTTCTTCTTATGGCGCTACAGTCCGGAGGAGACTTAGACCTCACCCAAACATGCCTCGCCACCTGTCTCCAGTTTCCACCAAGCCGACTGCGGTCCCCCTCAACTTGTGTGCGGCACCTTGCTCGTGGACGTCCTCTGTTGCGATGTCCCACAGGCTCGGAGTCGAAAATTCTTCAACCAGGAGCTAAGTTGTCTGTACGCTCTACAAGGCCTATCCATCTTGGGTTGGGCTAGACTCATGCCGCTGTACAGCTCGTATAGTTCGTGGTTGAACCTTCTTCTCCAAATGCCATCAACGCAAAAAGTTTTTCCTGCCTCTGCGCCGTAGAGCAGTACGGGGATGATCATGGTCTTATACAGAGTTAACTTGGCCTTCCGAGAGAGGGTTCTGTTGCTCAATTGTCTTTTGAGCCCAAAAAAGCCTCTACGCCGGAGAGCAGGACAGGGATGATCAAGATCAAACAGAGCTAACTCGGTCTTCCAAAAAACAGCGGTTGGCATGTTATACTGCGTTTGTTTTAGTGTCTACCGCGCAGCTGAGGTCCTTTGATTAGATTGAGCATAGCCAATGAAAATTCTTTGTTTAATGTTCAAAGTCATTAAGCCAATGGTCCTAGCTCGAGCCAAAGTTGTACGAGGTGTCAACAAGACGTTGTGTTCCCAAGCGACCGTCCACCCGAGTTTTAACCGCGCTCGATGCTGCTTGATATCTGGGCTTGGACCAGAACCGTTTGTTCAACACAATATGATTGCTGACCAAGGGGGAACCCCGGACAGAGGTTATTGTCTTCAACGCTTTAATGCCCAAGTGTTTTTTTTTTTTGTTTGTTTTGGAACACTGTATGTTGTAGAGGAGTCAATTCTGAACAATTTTTGTCCTACTTTTCATATAACTCTCCTTGGTATGGGGCAGGTAATCTTGGTATGAGGCAGGTAATCTCCTTGAGTATGAGGCAGGTAATCGATACAGTGGATACAGCACGGCTCCATCACGAAACAGCAAAGACCAAGTCAATGGGTTTCTTCTCAATAATGTGCAACGATGATGGTCAAGGAGAGACTGTCGGCCAACAGGGCTATGCCCACTGTTTTTTCCACATTGCCTTGAAAAGTGTGATAATCACATCCACGGACATTAATAAGAGCATTTGAACCAATTCGATATTGATTTGAAGCAGAAACGACTGCATTCGCGAACGGAAAAGGTTCCGCCAAACAGATCACACGTTTTGTTTCTTATATTGGATTTACTTCCCCCCTTAATTGCCTTCAAACGTTAAGAAGAGCTGAGTGGTTAGAGGTCTGGTACAAATGCTTATCATCATAATATATCGATTAAACAGAGACCATCTCCACACCACACACAGTGACAAGGGCATGTCACTGTTACATACAAAAAAAAAATCAGAAAGATCGTGTATCACTTTCTCCATCAAATTGCCCAAAAGTCTTTTAAAGTCTTGACCTCTTGTCGGTCGGAAGAAATCTGTCGCGGGCAATAAACACAACCTCCACAGATCTGCAGCAAGACTCAATGCAGGTCACTCGGAAGAACACACATCCGATGCAGACTCAATTTTAAGTGTGCTCTTCTTCGTCTCTTGACAGCTTTCGCTTAATTGTTTGCCCGGGCATGCTGCCAGTTGAATATGCATGAAACTCTGAACTGTGATGACCCTAACGGCCGACAGATTTGATAGGCAGGTTGGAATTGGAGGAAGTGGAAATGGGGGTAAATTTTTGTGAAGCAACAATGGCTGATGGTGGACTTTCACGAAACCCATTGCGCACACAAGCGGCGAAGGACATCTGCCAACGCCAAGTTGTAATTGGAGGCAACTCCAGTCCGGACAGTAGCAGAGGGAGATGAATTCTACTAAAGGCTGCCAGTAATTTCCCCCGGATATTCATAACAGTCTGTTGGTCACTCTCCCACGACTGTCAAATGTGACAGATGACATTTACTTCAAAATGACGATCGAACGAATTCGAATTGGAACATAAAAATCCATGGCATTGCCTAATCCACATTTCAAGGCTAGGGCGCTTCACAAAATCAGGGGTTCCAGCAATTCACTAGACTCGCGGTCGAATCGTCTTCCAAGACCTGACGTTTTCCTGAAAGATGTCAAAAATTAAGCCCCCAGCCATCTTTAGTCATTTTTGTTGGTTTGTTGTTTTCTTTGGAAGTTTTCTGGTTGTGTGCTTTCTTCGTTTGCTGAGTAGTCACTACATTTCCAAACACAATCCCCAATTCCCTTGACTGAGACTCCATCAAATGGAGTCCATTCCTTGCCCAAGATGGGTGATTTGTGGTCATAGTTGAAATGGGAGTGAGAGAATGAACTATTCTTGGGTCCAGCTACAGAGTCAAACCTCTGTAAGAGAACCTCCCTAAGACAAATGGGCGTTGAACAAAATTTGTTAAATGTTTCAGAACTTCGACTTAAATTTTCCCATATACCGCACTCCATAAATCGAACAAAAAATTTGTTCCCGTGACTATTCGACTTATGGAGGTTCGACTGTATTTGAATAATTCTGTCTCTTGAAGGGCGTACCAATAAATGGTACCAATAAAACTTTAAACACGATAAAGTGGGAACACTAACGATGAAGTTACTGAAAGTCTGCTGTTAAATGTTTGTTCGACGGGCGCCGCTAGTTGAGAGTTTATTAATAAGCTCTGTTTTGCTCTCAACGCACCCACAATTTGGCAGAAAGTGTGTTCGACGTCCGACTCATCTTCAATGTTAGAACATTTAACACATCACAGTGGCATCACTGGTCGAAAGTCACAATCGGACTCCATTCATATTGGACACCATTCGTATCCCCAGCAGTTCTCTCTCCAGTCAGTGCTCTACTCTCGCCAATCTCAAGGAGCTGCTGTGATGGAGGACTTCGCTTTCCATAAAAAAGAGCACTCCAAGCAGTCCTCCAACGACAAGAACCTCATAACAATTCCCAAGAGACATCGTCTGTTCCTCCCACAACGTGGTCATCTCAAGAACATGGTCGCATTCATCACAAGTGAAGTCCCCCCCCTCAGTCACACGAATGACCCAGAAAAACCGTCCTCACTCACCTCAGACGCAGGCAAATAAATTCCAAAGCAACCACCACCCTGCTGTGCCACCACGCCCACTCGCTCTCTTCCACTCTCCATCTCTCCCTCACCCGCCGCCTGTCACAGCGAACCAAGCGATGACAATAACAACCGTGGCTTTATCTCTCCAGGACATGTCCTCATAACGCACACCTCTTCTTGGTGTCCCATTTTCCAAGCACGCTCGAGTGCAAAACAAATTTATAACCACGCGTCGTCCTCCTCCTCTTAGTCCATAAATTCGAATGGATACACTTATTCTTGACACAAATCACGACGCCACCCACCCACACAGGCGGGGGACGAACTGGGTTTTGTGCGTGTGACGAAGTCGTTTTCCCCCGAGCTGTGCTCTTTTTATTTTTCGCCAAAATTCAATTGCTTTTGTTAAAGAAACCCACAGCAACCGATAAGGAGGTGTCGTATCCGCTGCCTTATCTTCTAGAACCGGGGGAACCGGGCACACAAGTGTCTTATCGCCGTAGCCACAACCACGGCCACCGTCATTACCACCATCGAACAACAAATGAACATTAAACGCAACAAGCCATTGGACAGCAACAAAAACAACTGAATTATGATTTGATTGGACTGCGGGCCGATGGGCCACTTACTCGAGTTACAAATTTCCTCAAGACGCAACATCATCGATGGGCACCAACAGCGGCAAATGCACGCATCGCCGCACCGATGATAAACCGATGGGATTTTGTTCGTGTGCGTGGTGCATGAGGCATGCTACACACTGCATCCTTATCGAAACGTAATGAGGGCCAATGGAGGGCGATGTTGTACGGATGGCCACCAACATGGGCTGAAGCATGAAACGCATCTGCCGCTACTCGCTGGTGTCAATCTTGGGGTTCCTTTTGTCTGCTCCCGCTTGTGAGTTCCTCGTTCTCTGGAAATGACGGATCTATCTGTTTGCAGATAATATGAAGCGATTATCGTTTGGGAATACATCGGGTAGATGCTTGGATGCACACGAGTTAATTGGGAACAGTGTGGGCTGCAAGAAGGTTTTCTGTATTGGGACTTGTTTTGGTTGCTAAAAGGCGTGAGACATTCTTAATTTTAAAAGTACATAGTTTGTCGCGTGTGTACCATGAAAAGCATTTAACCTTTTTTTTAACACCATAAAGTGGTAACACTGGCCAAACTTTCTTTGACGAACCAAAATTCAGTGAATCCACTAGACAAAATCAAAATCAGTGTGAACGCATGAATTTAAAATTTGTAAGATTTACGCGTCGACAAACATAAGCGTCAGAACGCTAAGCGTCATAAAGTGGCAACACTCATTGATGTCGCACGGAAACCTAATGGAAACTCAACACATTTGTTTGTGACCCATTAACCACTGGCGGGATATAAATCGGAGTTGGGGATGGGCCGATGTGTGGTCTACTAAAATCGGCTTATTTGCTGAAAATGTGATCATCACGGAATGCAAGACATGAGAGCTAGGCAGAACTAGCGAAGGTGTTGCACACTTTCCGTCTCCTCTTCATCGTCGCAGCTTCTGTGCTGTGTCCTGTGCTAACACCAAACATTCGACTCTGAATCAGGGACCAGATCTAGACTGGACCAAACCTGTTGGGAGGTTTGGCAGGTTCGTGTTTGCCAGTCATCTGATGCTGGTAACTAACAGGTTACTTTCCTGTGTAGCCAAAGTTTGCAGGTACTGAGACAAGGCAGATTTATTGCTTGCTAACTGCTGGCTAACTCCTTCGCTTCGTAGTTGACTCAAATTTCCCTCTGTCCTGTCACCGAGCATAGGCGAATGTTGAACTGGTCAGCTATCTCATTTAGTGGTAGACTACAGTTTGATACTTCTCTTGGGCTTACGGAGACGGATGTGCTTAAAATAAGGCCTGTCTTTCTGCTAAATGGCATACACCTTGAACAACGTGGCAGTGATCTGGGATGCTTTTGGAAAGAAGAACATTGCGAAGCCGCCACCAATCAGAAATCAAGCCCTAGGGAGATACTTCTACTTCCCACTGTTCACAGACGAATTTGACGAATAATCTCACATTTTGTTGATACTTGATCACGAGCCAGCAGATATGGCGTTTGGGGCAATTCGTGTGTGTGACACCCCAGATACACAGAAACAAGCTTGCCCGTCAAATGAGGCAGCAGTTGTGCATTAGTTTGTCTAGTATGGCACAATGCACCCAACTTCTTGGCCAAAGTGAGCCAGGTCCAGGGCCTACTTATGGATCTCCAAAGTACTATAGCGTGCACCAGTATGGGCCGTGTGAGAGCAGTGTACAACCAGTGAGTGCTTGGTTGGAGACCTGATGTTTAACCAGTTGCTGGTGAACAGTCCTGATCCTTATGCGGTCGGGTAGGTAGAGATTCAAGCTTATCTAGAACAAACGCGAGATATTTGCTTTTGTCTAAGAACTTACATTTGGTGCAGTGCTGGGCGCAGTCCACATCATCATCATCTTCTGACCCGCATGCTCTCGCATAAACCTCGCGCGAGAGATCTTCAGGCAGCTTAAACCTCCGCCTTCGACTCTAACTCATCAGGAGCTCTGCCCAAGTCCAGGAGGTGGTCCAACCACCTCGTCCTGGGTCTGCCAAACGGTGGCCCACCTGATGGAGTCGTATTCAAAGCCCATCTCGGATGCCGTGATGACGGGGACATTCGTGCCACGTGGCCAAACCAGCGAAGCATAGCCCTCTCCGTTCGAAGAAACAGCTCCTTAATTTTGAGTTCCTCGCGAACTGCCGTGTTTGTCACCCTACCCCGGCGAGCACTTCCAACAACAGCAGGAGAAGTCTCATCTCAGCAGCTTGTATTCCCGGCCTACTTTTCGAAGTTTATCAATTGTCCTGTCACTACTGAAGGGTAATTTTTTTGAATGATTGGTTTTAAAGCGTGAAGGAAGAAACAGGAAAATTGGAAATTTGTTTATTTGAGTTGCTTGGCCAATCCTTGCCATTTCCCTCCTTGACCAAGCCTCCGTCTTGAGTGGTTCATTCCAATTTGGTGTCACTTTTTCTAACATATCGGCTATTGGCCTGCATTTGACGCTGGCTTATAGCGGGGCAGACTTAGCCGAAAACTCATTCGTTGCTGAAGACAATTTTAAAGATTTTCAAAGGCCTACTCGCTGTGAGACCGGTTGGTTGGTATAAGGGCGGCTTTGCCCCGTGAACACGGTTGACATTGACACATGCCACGAATCACGCCTGTCAAAAAGACTATAAAACACGGAAAATTAAGAAAAATTCAGCCATTAGTACAGAAGGTCCCAATTTGACCATTTAGGCGTTTCTGGGTTAATTTTTTTGGGTAAAGTTAGCCAGTTTTTTCCTTCGGTGGACCCTGGTCGCCTTGCTAGGAACATGCTTATAAGACGCTAACTCATCCAAAAAAGAGGTTTTTTTGCTAGCTTTCTTTACGGAGTCTTGTCTTCTATTGATGCGGTAGAGATGGAATCTTGAGCGTTCCTAAGGTTCTTTGTCCTCCGAGTCTCAGATCTAAAGTCAACGGGGACTTGACTGTTCAGACCGATTGAACAGGAGATGAACTGCAGACCGATCTGGCGTCGGAATCTGAAAGTAGATCCGTAGATCCATAGTCATCACTATAACCAAGCGTGACCCCCTCTAAATTGTACGTGTACAATGTGCTTAGTCCCGTCAGGTCTGGCCTCTGTTCGTTTGTGTGTTCGGCGATAGTGTTGTCTTCACCCTTATTCTCCAAGTCGTGTCACTTGTCACTGTGACATATTTGTACTGCCTTAGTCACTTCATATGACATTCAAGTGGCTAATTGAGTACAAATTTGTCACAGTGACATGTGACATGACTAAGAGAATAAGGGTGCCTGTTTCGTGTTCGATCACCCTTGATTGGCGGTTAAACTACAGCCCATTTACGACAACCGCTGGCTGGGTCACCTGAAGAATTTTTAAACAGAACACGTTGACTCTGAGCAAACATGAGGGTTTGCCCTTGACCACGCTCGTCACCGTCACCGACCGAACAGAACAGCATTTAAACGTAACGCGTCTCCCTCCGGGTGGACCCTAACAACAGCAGCGATCCCACGCATTACAGCCCATGTCGGATCCACCAACTTAGAAGCAAACATCAACCACCAGGTGATGGTTAACCAGCATCTTCCCCTCCCATTCGCCCATCAGTCGAACCATTAAGCTCGTGAGCCCTGCACATTCACTCGGCACTAATTGGCATCGCATAAATATCAATTGAGGGACGAGCGACGCGTCGCCCTCAAGCGCGTTCCATCGGTCTGTGCAAACAAAGACATCGCCATCCGCGCCATCTGGTCGACGGCGGAGGACTTGAACTTTATTTATAGCTACTCATTCCAAGAAGCGTCAGCCCCACCAAAAGAGTCGGAGCATAAACAAAAGATGAGCATCCTTGTAATTGAGTAGAATGCGCACACTTCACTTGGGCCTTTCATTAATCACCGTCAACAGCGGGGCCGTAATTAGGACCGTGACATATAAATGGCAACGATTCACCCTTAGCGCAGTCCGGCAACGACAACGACAACGAACCGCAGCCGCAGCAGCACACGCACAAAGGTACGGAGTCTGACAGAAAAGGATTCCATGTGTCACGCAAGTCGAACTGGCTGTACGATAAGTGCCCGCACTGCAGGGGCGAGGCCAATGCCGGCACTGCAACCGACGACTCAGCCACTGCAAGACGGCGCAGACGAGACCAAAATAATTGAGTTATCAATGTGATTGATTGATTTAATTAGACTAGATGCGTCGACGCTGTGGTCGTTGTCCCTGTTCGCCGGCAGTCTGTGTGGATTTTTCCTGAGAACGCGAGAGGCGTCCACCGCCAGCATCAGATAATGAAGCCAATAAACACGTCAACGGCGCGGCGTGGGTATGCGTGTACGTGCGTCGTCCACCGCAAGGAAGGACATCGTAGTCTTGCTTCGTAGTCTCCCCAGCGTAACGCAAACGCGACGAGTTCCCCGTTCATTACATCGCAGTCCAATCAAATTTCGTTCGCAGACAGAAGAAACAAAAAACAGAGAAAACAAACAGGCTGTCAAGTAATTAACCCTGCGGTGCACCGGCGAACAATGTGCTGCGCCGTGTTGAACCAGAAATCGATAATGATTTGTCGATTTGAGGTTAGAAAGTTCCACTTTCCATGCCGGGGTTATGCAAATATGTAGGTGCCTTCTCCGCTGTCGCTGTTGTTCTCTGGTGGCTGCGGTGTACCTAGCTGTGAGAGAAATCGATTGAAATAATTACCACGAGTGTGTTGGGGCCTATTGCTGGCACTCCAGTTATTCGCTGGGTTGAAGGTACTCGCTGTTGTCTTGTCGTTCGTTCGATGTGAAGAGTGAAGAGACTCTTGCTCGGCTTGTCTTGACCTAATGAGTCGTGTCCATATTGTGCTCATAATTTCATTAGGCTTCGTCTGGACGCGTCAAAAGTGATGAGAACTGATGAGAGGAGGTACCCGCAGAAGTGAGCGGTAATAATTAGTGCGAGTGAAATACGCTGGCCTCTTCGAGATGGTACTTGTAATGAGATGTGGGAAGAAATGGGGTGGCAGCTGCACTGCTGGAGATTTGGAAAGGGCTTGGGAACTGCCATTTGTTACAATTACAATTTTTTCTGACTGAAGTCATTCATATTCGGGCTGATTGTCGTCTCTGTCTGTTGCCCAAGTATGATCTTAAACCAAGGGACCAAAGAGGCAGCATCACTGAAGACGGAGGCGCCGATCATTGAGTGTAGTCGAGGGAGTGCCGTGAACACGCTGTACGTGAACCCGGCACCAATAACCTGCTCTAATGGTTTGCTTATCGTCCAGATTTCGACCTCATATAGGCGCCACCAGAAAAATTGGAGTTTGACAGAGTGTACATGTGATTCTGCGAGTGAGGAGTTTCAGCAAACCGAAGTAGCACCGGTCGACTAAGAGCAATTCTAGGTCGGACCTCCACCAGGATGTCATTTGTCGCCAGCCAAACGGTAGTGAGGGCTGTGAACAACGGTGTGGTTTGTTTGAGGCCAACAACTGGAGGCGAGTGGATTGAATTAAGAGGGATCCAGCACCACAACGATTAATGGGCTGAATATAGCCGTCAGAAGTCAGTTTGTCAGTTGTGAGGCTCTTGGACTGGTGCCATAATATGTTCCTCTCTAAACTCCATTTACCACCGTCTGCAAGGGCTGTTGCCTGCTTAGATCCTATACGTCCAGCCATGAATCCCTTAATTACCAGCTTTCTTATGACCGCCAGCTCAGAAGGCTTCCTGTGACTCGAGAGCACAGCAGGCTTCCCTTGACTCGCCGAACCAGCCGGCTTCCTATGACTCGCCAGCCCAGCAGTATTCCTACGACCGGCTTGTGTACCAAGCTTCCTATGACTCGACAGAACAGCATGCTTCCCTTGACTCGACAACCCAGCAGTCTTCCTCTGACACGCCAACCCTGCAGTATTCCTACGACTGACCTGTCCACCAAGCTTCCTATGACTCGACAGAACAGCAGGCTTCCCTTGACTCGCCGGGCTAGCAGGGTTCCTATGTTCCTTTCTAATCAGCACCCTTAATGCTGATTGACAGGAACAGGAACAGTAGAATCTCGATAATGTGAACGAGGAAAATAATGCATTACCTACTCTAAAATGTGAACTCGTGCGTTCTCGTATGCTATTCGCATTTTTGTCTTTGTTCCTTTTCTTGCTTGCTTCTAAAGTCTAAAGGTTTGAAAAGGAAAGAGGCGACAGCATGAAGTGAAGATGGAGCCAACTCCGAGGAGTCTCATTGTACGTTACTGGCGCTCATGTTCATGTCTAGGACTGTAAAGCTGTGTCAGAGTAAATGCAGCCCACTACAAGACAACTGCACCAGGCACTAGGTAGAAGTTACTAAATGTGAACAGGCCTTGTTTAAACTAGTTCACATTATGTACTACTCCTGGATCCGTTAGCACCCTTAATAAAAGAAGAATCGATCTGTCGTTCACCGCCGTCACTAGGTAGGACATCTCTTGATTTTGGACACATTCAAACTGTTGCCTCTACAGTCCGGACAGAGTATTCAAATGCGTGCATATTTTGAATCGGTTCTATGCACATGCGTACACGCGTTTCTTTCGCGAACTGTAGCGTATAAGCAACTGGTAAGGAATTGTACCAAATCTTGCGAGGATTGAGGAAGGCGACGCTGTTACCGTCAATGTTCTCAGGCAGAGCTCGGCAAACACCGAGTTGTGATTCTTACAAAACCGCGCCCTATGCTTTACGAGCTTCGCAACGCTCGAAGTTGTGGGGGAGAACTTAAGCGATTGTCGACGTTTCATTAATTACACGCCGCGATCATATGACTTGACGCTACTCTATTATTTCTTTGCTTTACGAGCTTCGCAACAGAAATTGATGCACACACAGACGATCATCTGCGATGTCTCAAATTCCTTCAGAGATCACTCAGTGGTCGCAAATTTCTTGTTCGGTTCCAATTTGATTATTTTCTTTGAGGTTAAGGGCGTGGCTACTCTAGCTGGGGCTAGGTTTAGGTTCAAATCGATGACAACGTGCACATTGATTCGGGATTTCTTGGCAGAAACTTGAATCTCTGTTCACTCTCATAAACAAGTTATAATTTGACCGTGTTTCTTCACAACGAAATGTTGCCTCATGTCCATCCAGTGCTTTCAAACGCCATTTAGAGCGACTAGTGACCCCCCGATTTGGTGGCGGTCACATCAGGTCCTCAAGTTTCAACGCAAGTTCAAGTAAATTTGTCCATCTTCCAAAACACAGACTACCTCTCCGTCATTGAGCCACCTCCTGTTCGCTGATAAATTCAATAAATCCAAACCCAACCGAAAACTGAAAGAATGTCCCACTCCCATGTCCGCGTGCATCCCAAATCCGAATGTTACAAACCTCGCGCGCCCCTCATGCACCGTGGCTTGCAATGTTCCCAGTGCATGCCTGCAGCCAGACACACCAGAGGCGCCTTCGCTGCCAATAACCACTCCAATTTGACCAGCTTACCACAGCACTCAATCCCAGGCCCAGACTCAGGTGGCACGACGACGACGACTCGATGACGGGGGAAATTTAAATTTTTCATGCAGATTGCGGCATTTTCGTCGTGTCGTGTCCGACGACGAGGGAGACTTCGCATGGGAATGCTTCGATTTTATTTTTTCCGTTGAATTTGCAATTTTATTCACGTGTGTGTGTGTGTGTGAGTGAGAGAGTGAACAAGAGCAGTCCAGTCCAACAGAGTCCAAGCAATGTGGGTCGATCAACCGGAGAGACGTTCGGGTGTCGTTTATTACCACATAAAGTTACGAACGTGAGTCGAAAGCATTCGCCGTTTGGAGTCAGTGGATTCAGTGGAAACAGTTGAATCTTCAATTCAAATTGCGGATGACTGATGGATCCTTTTCTGGTTCAGATTTGAGTAGATTTGAGGTTTGTCTATGCGGGAAGTGATTTACAGCGCGATTGTGACAGTTAGGTCGCACCCTACCCCAGCGGCACGGAGCACGTCGCGTAGTGGCCCGTGGGTCATAAATATGTTTTGTCGTGTACAAAGTCACCTACCGTCTGGCCGGCCCCAGGTGGTGTCAGTTTTTCAGTTTTGAGCGCTTCTGTTCGGTGTTTCGGCGACGATTTGATTGATAGAAGGTGCTGGCTTCGGTGTGAGTGATGGTGTCTGGCTTTTTTGGAAAAAAAATAAAAACAAAGCGATTGGGTGGAGCAATGGGACGTGCTTTTGGTCACAATTCCGTTGACCTCCTCAAGCGTGACGAAAGAGAAAACGTGTGAAATCCCAAGTCAACAGCACCTGACAGACTCCGAGACTCGATCGGTCATGTTTAACGCTTTCGTGGGGCACTGCTTGTGGACCTTGTTTGATGCACCCGCTTGGCGCCTTGAAAAATGCCTCCCTCGGCGCTTGCCAACCCCGCCCAAAAATCCATCACAGATTGGTGTGACATTTGCATACTCTCCCCCGAGCACTTGTCGCATTTGGCCACTTAGACGCTCAACAGAATTAATTTACACTCTCGTGATGCAAATCGGCTCACACCTCTGCCTCTCCAAGACTCCTTGGTACTCGCCTCGGATTTGTATTCAAATTTTGTTCCGCATTCTCGAGCGGTACCCCATGCCGCGCCAGGTCCATTGTTCCGTTTGTGTAAGCCAATACCCGTGGCATAAGCCATTCAAAACCACATTCTTTGCACAGCCATAGAGTCCACGGAGCCGTGGGCCACGGAGGCGAGCGGCGCACAACACGGTGGTGGCGGTGCCATAGAATCACCGCAAGACTGTTCCGCACTTAAGAGCCGGAGCGCCGCACCGCCACCGCTTCGTCGACGTTGTTGACGTCGTCGTTGATGCTGTCGACCGTGCAGGCCATGATGTATCTACTTATTCAATAAATTAACTTCGTCTCGATAAAATGCAAGGTAAACAAGAGCGGATCCGAGAACTTGACGATGCCGCGGAGGAGGCCCGAGGAGTGCAGCAAGAGATTGCGTGGAGGCCCGAAGCATTTGCATAAACAAATGAAGAGCGCCCCACGATTATTCGGCACATACATCCACAGCACGCGGTGTGCACTCTCATTTGCGTCATCATTAGCAGCCGCAGCCGTCGTGCTGGCGTGTTGGCGCTGCACGGGGTGGCGGCAAACCTGCCAGCACTTGAGATGCGCCCTGCGAGTCTGTATTTCCGATCTGAGAATCCATTAAAAACGCAAAAATCTCGAGAGTGTGTCAAGAGGGAGACGAATGCCACGCCACCGCGCCGTGGTGACGAAGACAAGTCGTTCCGCGTTCCGAGTTAAGAATCGATTTGGCATCTGGAACACTGATGGCTGCGTCGGTACGAGTAATTGGATGCACGGGGGCGTTGCCCGCCCACTCGACGTGCGGAAGTGGAACGATTCCCTGTAAACAGCGCACTTGAGGGTGAACGATTCGAGTATTCCTGGAGAGCTCCCCGGGACCGGGACATTCTGGAGAGAGAGAGCGGGCGAGTGCCTTTGAACAAACAAACAAAGGTGCCGTCATGCTGTGCTGTGGCGAAGGAGGAATGTCTTGCACTCTGTGCCAAGGGAGAAAGGGAGATGGATGTCTCAAGGTTGGACAATGACCTTTGGTTGATTCCACTTGAAATGCATCCGATCGTGGATGTGGATTGGAAAGCACTTAAGTGATCGCATTAGAGTCTTGTTATGAGGGTTCAGAGAAACTCCGCGAGGTCAAGGACTTCGAGAAATTTGCCGGGCGCTTCAGTTGGTAGGTGGACCCCAATCACAGAGAACTTGTTGTGTGAGTTGTGTGTTTGAGTGTCTTTTTCTTCTTGACTGCATGGCTAGACTTTTCACATGTCCAATCAATTGCTAGATCGGTCAGCTTCGGCATTTGATGTTCCGACATCGTTTTTATAAAGTTTGATGGGTTCTAAGGCTTCACTACGAATGCCATGAAAACAATCGGATGAAAGACTGTTCCTTTGGGCGGCTAAACGCTGAGCACAAAGCCTAGGGTTCAAATCACACTTCGAATCGGACGAAGTTGTCAGACGTTGGCATCATAAGTTGGTCTACAAATTTAACAAATCTGATCGATTGATGGTTTTGGGCCTTGAGCCTTGAGAAAGAGCTAGGAAGTCTGCGGTTTGAACGGTCCGAGGTTCGAATCTGGCTGCCGTCAAAAGGGTCCGAGGTTCGAATCTGGATGCCGTCAAAAGGGTCCAAGGTTCGAATCTGGCTGTCATCAAACAGGTCCGAGGTTCGAGTCTGGGTGTAGTCAAAAATTACCATTGTTCGAATCTGGCTGTCGTCAAAGCGGTCCGAGGTTCGAACTGGGTGTCGTCAAAAATTACCTTGTTTCGAATCTGGCCGCAGTCAAAACAGTCCAAGGTTCGAATCTCGTTGTTCTCAAAAAGGCCCAAGGTTTGAATCTGGCTGTCGCCAATAGGATTTAAGGTTCCAATCTGGGTGTCGTAAAACGGGTCTAAGGTTCGAATCTGGGTGTAGTCAAAAATTACCAAGGTTCGAATCTAGCTGTCGTCAAAACGGTCCGAGGATCGAATCTGGCTGTCGTCAAAACGGTCCGAGGTTCGAAACTGGCTGTCGTCAGAAAGGTCCTGGGTTCGAGTTGCCTGTAGTGACCCCTTGTGTGGAAGAACTTAAAAGCTCGTCGGCTGCGATCATTGTAAAACACAGACGGGATCCCGGAAGCTCTCTTTGGAGTCTGAAGAAATGAAGTTCATCATTTCGACATTACTACTATCCACAGTAAGCACCGTCTCCCATTTAGTCATGTTCTGCGCACGATTTCTTCAGAAACCAAGCTCAGACGAGTGCAGTCATGGATTCTCAACTCCAAGCTTCTTCTGCTCTGCCAGTCAACCTTGGCCTGAGTCCCCCCATTGGCATCCATTTATCGCTGGTTCACCCCTTTAAAGGCCCAAAAATAAACCTCTGTCCAACCACCATCCAACCACAGTCCCATTAGCAAGCATTCACGACTTTCAAACCACAAAATCAGCTCAGTGTGTCATCATCCATTTGCCGACAGAGTTGTCCGCGAGATAAAATCTCTCACGCCGCCGTGGTCGTCGCTTGAATTTCTGAATCTGAATCAAATCCTAATCAGTGGCGAACTCCATCTCGCACAACACACGTTCCTTCTCCGAAACGACTTCTTTTTCTAGCTGCCCTCGCACTCACGCAGCCTTTTATGGCCGCCGCGCTTATTAACACCGTCGTCCATCTGTGCCGCCAAAAAAGACAGCCGCTCTGGCAAATTCGTGAGTCCATGTGTCACACCTTGAATTCACTTGAATCCCCCCCACTCGCACCGCCCCCTTGCGATTGTAATCGTTGATTTATGCATTCCGCTTTGTGTCACATTGACACAAATCCCGTCCGTAACTTAAGGATCCCCTTAGTCATGTCTGACCACGTGTGCGAGTCTGTGTTTGTGTAAAGAAAACAGAAAATAGCCGACTAATCGCTTGCGATTATATTGCACAGACGAGCGGAGAATTTTGATTGCGCGACGTGGTGGAGATAAAGTCGCCAGGAAATGGAAAGTTATACACGCCATGATATCATATTTCGCTCTCACTCCGGCCGCCTCCCCTCTCCGCACTCATGTGCTGAAGGTGGTGTCAAATGATCAGGTCAGGGCTAGCGATGGATGGAGGGTGGACGTGGTTGGACTCGTTACAATCCCATTAGACGGAGCGAGTCGAAATGTTAATGAGATGACGACGATTTCTTGTCAAACGCCTGTGTGTCAAGCTTGGAATGAAAAACGAGGGACGGAGCGGCAGAGATGTGGGTGTTCGGTTTCGCCTCGGCACGGAGTATGAATCATTTTCTCTGGAATTTCTGTTGATTAATGACAACCAGACGAGGAGACTTTTCGAAGCGGTCACCGCGTGGTGGGCGTTCTCGAGAAGCCTTAGCTGGACTTTGAAGTTGTAAACAGAACTTGGGATGTGTGTGATATATGACCATGAGATCATTGAGAGGATGAGTTGACTTAACGGGGAGACTGATCTGGATCTTTTGTTCTTGGTCTGGTCAGAAAATGGGAAGAGGGAGAAATTCACTTCGGACATCAAAACATGTCAGACATTCAAAGGCTCACGTTATTTGGCAGCATTTGAAGTTCCCTTAAACTCGATTGTGTGCCTTGAAGACTTCTAAGATAGAAGGATTCAAAGTGCACACTTCTGAGAATCACCCATCTTCTGTTTCTCCTTCGTCTTCTTCTTTTTTTGTTTTGCTACAGTCCGGAGTGGAACTGGGCCTCTCACCTCATGAGCTTCTCTGTCTAGTTGTCTTCAAGGAAGCACATCAAGATCATTGAGACTCTTCTTGCCGTGTGTCTGCTTTTGATATTGACCATGCCACAGGAGGACTGCGGTGATCAATGTGACTTCTGCCCAGACCCGCAGTGGCAGAGAGGTCATATTTCCTGAGACCTTCGACGGTCTTTTGTTGCAAGAGGCTAAGGAGCGGGGTAGCGAGGGCTGTGACTTCTGCCCAGACCCGCTGTGTTTCAGAGAGGTCATATTTCCTGAGACTTTAGGCGGGCTTTTGTTGCAAGAGGCTAAGGAGCGGGGTAGCGAGGGCTGTGACTTCTGCCCAGACCCGCTGTGTTTCAGAGAGGTCATATTTCCTGAGACTTTAGGCGGGCTTTTGTTGCAAGAGGCTAAGGAGCGGGGTAGCGAGGGCTGTGACTTCTGCCCAGACCCGCTGTGTTTCAGAGATTTCATATTTCCTGAGACCTTATGTGCTGATGTCCGAGGTGAACATGGGCCTAGCTTCTAGACCAACTAACCAATGAGTCGAGGTGATCTCGACGCAGCATTGTCAACGCATTAAACTTGTCGGTCTGGAGCACGTTGAATCTGTAGACGCCTGGATAGACCCATGTCCCTGCACAGCCCATACAGTTCGTGGTTGAATCTACTTCACCGAGCGACAAACTAAAGACTGCGACCACCTCATTTGACTGATCCCTTGTCCACACTTAATTTCCTGCCGTTCCGCGTTACCACAATTTCTCTCTCAGTCACTCACAGAAGGTGATTGACCTCGTTCCAGAAAAAAAAAATCTCATCGATTTATCGGTATCTCGAACAAACTGTGACGTTCATCGACTGACTTTCCCCCCTCAAGACACATCGCCGTCGTCAGTAGCCTCTCTGTGCGCCGCGGATGAATTCTCAGAAACTTCTGCTTGAACACTCAAGACGCCTCTCAGTCGTCTTTGAAGGCATTTTGTGAATGAAACTCGCCCAAGCACACTCCGGTCGCCGCCGCACACATCAAATACAAATACTTCACGCGATTTTTTCACTCTTCACTTCTAGGAACTCTCTTCATCTCGGTCCCGGTGTGTGATGCCAGCAGTCCACAGCACAGTTCGCTGTCCAATGCCCAATGCCCCATCATCGCCCATCACTTCCAATCATTGCCCATCATTGCCTCTCATCAAGTGGCCAAATGTTGTTCCCCTTATTGTTATGATTAGCATTTCAGTGTTTACTCTTCCATCACGCATCGTGCTCTGCTCTTCAGAATTGGATTGACCATGAAGTCGTCCGAGTCGTCAATTAAGTCACAATGAGAAGAATCTCTTGCTTGCTCACTCCCGTGATCTCGTGCGTCGGACGGACGATAGATACCCTCTTGTCGCCGTCTATTCTCGGCCTCAAGATAGAGTTTCAGACTGTCGGACGTGCGTGCACGAGTGCGTCTGTGTGCGAGCGACGTCAGTGTCATCGCGGACCACTCGAGGGGACGGCTGACTGATTCTGCAGCTGGTCGCAAGGTAAGCACATCTGTGCAGCGTAATGGAACCGCAGTGCTGCCTCTCAAGTGCCGGCTGGCCATGAACTGGCGTGAAGTTGCATGCTGGCCGGTGATTGTCTCTCGGATCGATAATCGAATCGGGGGGAGTACAGAGCGCAATTCATTGAAATGCTCTCACCAGAGGCAGCGGCAGCAGCAGGATTCACCCACACGGGCGAGAGAAATGAATTTAATTAAATCGAGAATGGGCGCGGGCGCTTGTCAAACTGACACGAAGCCACCGGCAGCGGAGGGGACCGCATCTGTCATCAATAAGGTGTGGGTTTTTATGCCTCTTTTGACAGTTTTCGATTTGATGTGGCAGGCGCCTGGCACTCCAAAGAATCGCTTCGAATCTCGACAGCATGGGAGTGTGACAAGTGACTGGGATTCACGCGGCGAATTCGAAAGTCGACGCTGCGATCGATAAATTTACCGATCAACTGTTCGACTGTCGGAATGTACAATTGCTTTAGAAAGTTCATTGAACGGTCGTTTAGCGATGGCATATCAGATATGATCTGGGACGGGTTTGAAACTCTGAGAAATGCGATTGTCATCGATTCAGGAATTTCGTAATCATCCGTTCGAAGAATTTTAGAAACGAGCGAGTGCCAGTACAACACTCCCATTTGCTGTCGGGGAAGGTGTTTGATTATGTGTCCATCTGACATTTGATATCGATAAGATCGATGTTTTTCCTTTTCCTTTCCCTTTCCAACTGAGGATACATCCGCCTTGCGATTACAGCATCGAACTTAGGCCGACAAAGGCCTTGCTTAGCTTTGAAGCTGTCGGCTTTATAGCGAGCCTCGTTGCACTGGCAACGTTTCGCGATTCACACATTCTCCGTCCGGACAAAGATGCCATGAGATCTTGATGAGATCGTGCCGACAGCCATCGCGCCGTGGTGAATCAAACAAATTCAAAATACATGTACTTCAGGTTGTCGATATCAAGAGTGTTTACACTTGTCCATGCGACGGGCCGGTCAATATTTAGAGTTGATAAGAGTGTTTTGATGAAAAATGTAATTAACTGAAGCATCACTTATCGATAAGAACAGTCGATTGCAAACAAAGCGAGTTCTAATTTGAGTTTTGTTTTTATTTGCTCTTGTGTGAAGCTACTGTCTTAAGTGGTCTAGATTTGAGTTATGGGACATGCGTTATTTAAATCGGGCCAGTGGGTTGGTCATGTATGTTATCGTGATATCGATTACCTACTTCTGTTTATAGGAAAATGTTCCATTTTTAATTCCGTTCCCACGGCGGGACCTATTCCAGCTGACAGTTAATGCCGAAGAACATGATGTGTTATCGATACATCGATAACTTTTAAGTCTCTCTTCGCAAATTGCCTTCTCAAACAACTCAGACGACCTCCCGAGATGTGATAATCGATGATCAATCAAAGGACCAGTTTTGATCTTCGTCCTAGGTATGAGGATGTTATCGATAACATAGGTTCTACTCACACATCAAACATGATCACTCTTTCGAAGTGATGAAACAAACTGGATATTCAAAAATAACTTATGAAAGCGAAATTATATTTCATGTTATCGAGTTATCGATACAGTTCAGCATCGACCAGCAAAATCTTCCAAGATCGATTCAGTATCTATTTCAATGAAACCATGGTTAAAGTTGTGATTGACCAAATTCTACTCAATTTATCGAAATGTTATCGATAACACTTCTTGGTAAATGGCAACAAATTTGTGCATCCATTCCAACTAAGATAAATAGATAGTCTGACAGCCATCCTCATCGATTATAATGCAAAGATTGAGTGCATTTCAGTTATGGTCGACATGTTATCGATGACATAAATCATCTGAAAGCCACCCATTCACCCATTCAACCATTCAATCAATCGCTATGAGTGCTAATCCATGCAGAAATTTCTCTCAAATCGAATTCCGCATGCCGATCCACGATTTATGTCAGATTATCTTTGCGATATCGATAACATTTTGATCGTAATTGAAATGCACTCAATCTATCAAATTGGAAAACCAATTGATCGGAAACTAACTAATCGATGGCAGCAGTCCTCCGCAGACGGCAGACATGATCCCCCATCGATCGGTATCATGCGTCCAAATGAATCAATCGATCATGTCGGGGTCGTTGATCAGTAACCAATTAATCGATTGCGGTCTCATGGAGAACTTGTTTCGTGTGTCGACGATGCTAACGGTGGGAATTTGTTGCTGATTGTGTGGTCGAAACTGGATGTGTGTGTGTCCTGTCGAGACGCTATAACTTGAGCAGGAACCGCCAACACCAGAAAATCTTTAAATGCCATCCCCCCACATGCGCCAATCAGTGCCAAAGGCACCTCTCCCTAAGCCTCTTATGCGTTGCGGCGAGTACTAATCCAAAAATTATTCTCTTCCTCTTCTTGCAGGCCTCAATGGACTTACCACCGGATAAGGCGAAACTTCTCAAGAACTACGACGACGAAAAGAAATGGGATATCATATGCGATCAGGTAAGCTTAACCTTTTTATCTTCTTTGCTCCTGCCACGGGCACTCCACACAAGCACACGCCCTGGCTGCGTGGTGTCATCGAAAGGTGTCCACTGTCGTCCATCCGATACGCTGGGTCTCCCTCCTCGTGTGGTGTGTTCATAAATCCGGTTTTATGTTATGTTAGACGACTTCACTGGAGATTATGTAAAAAGGTGGTACCCGACAACTGCCAAAGTCTGCTGTAGGAGAACTCTTTTTATTTTTGCTTGTCGAGTGCTGGAGTGCGGGAGAGTGGCGAACTTGAGGCGCACAAATATGCATAATCAACCCTTGCCCTCAATCGCCTGGAAACAGTGTGTCTGCGGCGGTTGAGGATAGCGGAGGTGGAGGTTTCTGTGTTTTTTGCGGCGGTTGTGTCATCGCCTGCCGTTGACCGTTTATTTGCGGCAAAAACCTTTTAAGTAGCTTCTCGTGTGTGGAGCACAAAGAACTGCCGCCAGACGGAGACAATGGCAAATGTCGGCGCATTTTTTGCGGGCATTTCCGTCTCCTGCGATTGGCTTCATGTCATGCGGGCGTTTCTGTCTGAAAGCCATGGAATGGCGGACTGGACAGTGAACTCTGAATTTTTCGCAGATGGAATTCCCTCCGGTGGGTGGTGCCTCATTTAGGGAACTTCGACACCATTTCGGGATGAAAGACTGTGTCCAGCTGTCCATCACATAAACAAACACATGAGCAGCTGCACGGCACACGTTGCGCAATAAATGCCACCGCTTCGCCGTGATTCCACCACCTTCCGCTGACAATGTCGGCATCGTACCGTTGCCCGTAAATGCACATAATTTCTCCGTTATGTTATTTGCGTTAAATTCCTACCGGATTACCCGAAATTTACTGCCCACAGCCGTCACCGTCAAGGATGGCAGTGAAACCCGATACCCGCTGCCCGGGCGACACTTCCTCATCAACCACTCAACACCGATCCAGATTCACTTCGCAGAACCCTCCACCGCTTGTTGATGAAATGGATACGAGTCTCTTGAGCAGCCTCTGTTTCTGTTTATGTTTGCCTAACGGAGTACAGCGTACACAGAAACACACACACACGCACTGCCTTTCATCACACCATCCCTGTCGAAGCAGGACATGTTGGCCAACGCCACAGCACCCTCTTCCCGCAGCAGGGAGCAGCGATAGGAATCTGTGTGTTTCGCTGCACACATCTGCGCTATCGGCGCAAACCTGCCGGCGTAACTGTAAGTCTCTGTGTGTGTGTGGGTCGTCGATTTGGGCCACGGACTGACTATCGGCCACGGAAAAGGTGAAACAACCGGTTTCCCGCGATGAGAATCAGACCAACGAGCAGTCGTGCCAGCTGTGGCTGGAAGTTTGCAGCGAGTGCTGCCACAACTTCACCGTCGCGGCGCGTCGGTTCGATAACGTAACTCATTACTCGTGTGTAGGATGACACCGCTCTGCTTGGCTCCTTGGACCACGCTCGACACGGCGGAGGATGTGGGTAATTGGCGCTAGATCGCGGTGCGCTTTTGAAGCCAGTTGCTGCGCAAATAAGTTTTCTCAATAGAAGACATTCGGTGTTGGCCGATGCCTGCCGCCAGGCACACCGCCGGAACCCAGTGGCGCGGCGCGCTGTATGTAGGCTGGATGAATGTTCACGGCTTGACATTTCGCTCCGAAGGCGGATGAGGTAATTCGTCGCACCTGCGGTGGCACTGTGAAATGGTACCTGAATAAATTCGCCGTTCACATTAGCCCGGCTTCGGCGTGCGGCTGGAGAGTGACTTTATGTTCTTGACATTTTCATTGAAGCTGTTTGTAGTTCACTCCGATTTTTCATTCGATCCAGAGTTGGATTGCACAAGAGTGAGTTTGTTGGCGGGCTGACAGAGTGAATAAATAATAATAGCCTAGAGGCGCGCCACCGCGGGGCAGGCAACTAGCCAGAGATCGCACTAGTGGCAGAGACTTTGACTGAGGTTCAGGTCCATCCTGAGCTTTGGCGTCAAACAAAGGAGAAGAGTGAATAAGCACCAGCAAATGAGTGCGCTCGTCAGAGCAGGACTACTTGCAAAACAGAGGAATTCTTAGGCTTGGTTGTTAACCTGGTCGAGGTTCTGCCGATTTAGCTGAGGAAGGTCTTCCTCGTTCTGCCCCGAGGAAATGTGAATCTCGGGAACATTGCCAATCTCTACCAGGACTGTTTCATGAATGTACGTATTTTTTTTTTCTTCTGGGAATCCTGGTTTTTCGAACCGAAAAGTCGCAGAAATGAACGCTGTGTTCTTTAAGAGTAGTTCCCTTTCGCAAAGGTCTCCGAGAGCCCTTGTCATCTTCGGGGTATTCCATGCACAACAGGCCGAGCTTCAGACTGTTGCCGGCCAGTCACCATTGAGACAAAAGCTGGTCCAATTTATGCGGCGCATTCAGGATGAATCAGTAACGCCGCAGCCATTCCAAAACTTTCAGTACGCGTGAATAATGCGGTTGCCTACTGACCAAGTTGACTCCAGTGTTTGGTAGCGACATTAATCACTGATTGAAGAGCAGTGCCTACGGAGTCTCGTTGTCGCGTACCGCCACACTGAAAAGTGCTGACTGAAGCGTTTGCCGCTGTCTCAGCGGGGATAACAATGGGAATTTGGTCATCATCACCGTTGGCAGCAGACTAAAATAACTAATAAAAGCCGGGCATGTTCACTGCAACGAGCGTGGACTCCTTGAATCAAATTTCATCAACATGGGCATGGTTTTACGTACAATTCATCAAAATAGAATATGTAGTCGAACCTCCATAAGTCGAATGGTCAGGGGAACAAATCTTGTGTTCGAGCTATGGGGTGTAAAATGTGGGAGAAGTTAAGTCGTGGGTCCTCCTACCGAACTTACAGACGTTTGACTGTAATTGAAGAGCATCTGAAGAGGCCCTCTTCTGGTTCCTCTTCTTTTTCGTTTTCGTCTTCTTCAATATCTGAAAATACCAGATTTTGGTTCCAATGAGTGTGATCCCTGAGTCTGCAGCGCCCTGTTAGGATACGGCCCTGTCCCTGCTCATCTGGAACCATGCCTGAAACCTCTTTTGCTTATGTTGCCCGGAGAGTTTGTTGGCCTTCTTCCTGACATGAGCAATGTTTCAAGTTTCTTCTAAATTCTTCCCTGAGGACATGGTCCACTACCACACAAAATGGTTCGTTGCCTGTAAAAGATTCCGATGGTCCTTTTCTAGCGACGGAGTTGGCCAGCCAGGTACCCAGCAGATATTTACTCTGTTTCTCCTGCTCACCTCCTGCAAGCTTCTGCAGGCATTCTATTTGATGACGGTTTTAATTTTTATTTAATTTTTTCAGGATAACTTATTCTAGACAAAAACGACTAAAATATCTAGCAATTCAAGTTCTCAATTCTATGGTCCTTCGGTCTCCTTATACGAATACCCCGATTGGTATAGTAGTCAAACTTGTTCGCTGTTTGGATTTCGAACCTTTGCGCGGCTATGTTTGGTGACGTCGATCTAGCATAAGTCAGCGAATCATCTGCAAACAGACAGCAGTTCACTGTGTCCGTTGGATGTGTGTGATCTGCCGTGTAGATGTTGAAAAGCCACTGTCCCAGCTTTTGATCCTTGTGCAACTCCAGCCTTGGTGCTCCGCTCTGTTGACTTGCTGTCTTCAATTTGAACGTAGAATCTTCTGGAATACAGAGGTTAGAGGGGTATCCCATCTGCTTCAGCTTGTAGATGAGTCCCTCAATCCAGACCGTATCGAAGGCCTTTTCTACGTCCAGGCGACGGTGACCTCGTTGTTGCTCAGCGCAGCGCAGAAATATAATCCATCTAATACATCCGAGATCTGAACCAAAGTCATCCAAGAATTAAACAAATTATCAAATGCAAGCACCGAACTGAAATTGATCCCACTTGAAGACAGCATTTGTTCCCAACTGGTATACTCTAATGCCACTTCTTGGTACATTTTTGGGAACAGAATTTGATTGGTTTTTGTTATCGCACTTGAATTCAAGGCAAGGCGACAAGGCGACATCCTCGTCTAAGGAAGCTCATTGCAGATGTCGCAGTTGGTATCGTTCCTGCCAAGTTTGATTTGAACGCCGCAGTCTATGGCATAGACTTCTGCTTGAAAGATGCTGTTGCGTTCGTCCGGTGTCCGAATACCCCTGCCCCTCTTCCTTCATCAGTTCTTGATCCATCTGTGTACCATTCTACCGTATTGCTGCTCAGAATGTGGACTACAGATCCATGGCTCCAATCCTTTTTGGCGCTCAGCTTACTGGGAAATTTCTTTTCGAAATTGAATGCCTAACCACGGCCAAGACTAGGCATCGAGTTGTGACGATGTAATGCACTTGTGTTTTCCCATCCATTCCTCTGCCATCACTGTTGGAATGTAAGAGGGTCACTGTGTTCCTTTCAAAGGCACAGTCCGCCCTTAGGACAAACAGGGGATCGTTGACGTCTGTACAGAAATAAGTGGACCTAATATTGAACACTGCGGCACATTGTAAACCGCCTCTAATTCAAGATATGTTGCTTACGCCAAGCATATGCACTTCCATGGCGGCCGAGTGATGAAGGGCGGATCCAATTTGTCAGCTTTCAAGATTTGCTATGCCTTGGAATCCCTATAATGGTTCACTGGCAGCTTTTAACTAAGCCGATGTTGTAACGATGAGTAGTCAGCATTGAAATTTGAGGAGATTGATTTATTAGCAGCAACACACGGCCAAGCTGATCAACTCGATACGTATTGGACAACACAATAGATCTTATCTGATCAGATCTGGGAAACGTATGTCAAACGACAATCAATCAACGAATACGCCCTTTCCAAATTCGCACTCACCACTTTCACATGCAATCACACCGTCTTAAGTCAGAAATAAGTACACGTTCCGACTCAAAGGTCAAGAAAAAAAAAAAATCCAGAAAAACACACAAACCTCCGTCGACAGTAACTTTTAACTGAATGTAGACACAGCTAAGTACACGAACATTTCGCATTAGATAAGCCTTCCGACACTTTCGGTGACTTGCCCCCTCGATCGAAGTCGCAGGGAACGTTTTCCAAAATCAGCGGCACGCCACTGCTTCTCGCTTAAAACTCTGTGTCAAGCCGTAATCAAACTGACAAGCGACCGCGTTTCTGTGTGCATTCAGATTAATCTCTTGTGAATTTCCCATGAGTCATTTCATTTTGCGCATGAGTCTGCTCTTAAAGGGAACAATCGTCCACGTGAGGGCTTCTGAACATCGTACGCGGTCACGTTGCAGGGGTCAAGCTGCAATCGAACAAGTGCATACCCCGTTTAATTGTCTCTTCTAATGCGACTTCCTGGTACATTTCCAAATTCCAGAATAAACACCAGAACCAGTCTTTGGATCAGACACAAGATTTGATTCACCAAACGATCTTCGTTCCGAATCCAGTTTGAATCGCGTTCCACATGCATTCCACAAAAGCCCACGGCTTGGCCCCGTTTGACTTCCGTCGTTACACGACCGCGGAGATAAGCGCTGACCCCTCGCCCTCATCCTTCCTCCTCCGTCCTCATTCCGATCACATTCCATCAATTAAATCACCCGACAACAGTCTTGAGTGCTCATCGTTAACAGCACAGCGATGCGAGCCAAGTGACAAACATCGCCTAATTACCCGCTTAAAGAGTGTTGATAGTTCCGAAACCTGTTGCTGTTGTGCTTGTGAAAGGGGAATGCGAGCGAAAGACATACATTTTATGGAAATGACCGTAAAGCGCGTCGTCCGCTGTCTTCCTTTAGAGCCGCTCGCGTTCCCTTTTACTCCACGATGCCGCAGCCGGTGTCGCCGTAAGCTTTCAAGACGCGTGCTCAAGAGATCAGGAACCATGCCGACACACAATCCACGCAGCGATGGAGGCTAGAGACAATGGCATTGTTGAGACATTAATTATGCATAGTGGATGAGCCATCAAGTGCGAAAGAGGTGTAGCCGCGCAGCCCGCACCGCCCTTCGCAGCTGCTTGGCGCTGAAGTGGGCTGCGATTCGTCGTGACTGCGTTCCACTGCCGCGTCGCACCGCACTGCACCGCACCGCGCACTGTTAATGTATGGCATTCTCATGCTAATGGAGGACATTTGTGTGGCGCGTTGTTGATTTTGGCCTGCGCTTTATGCTTTATGTGGTGATTGATTTGCGGCGTGGTCGTAAATAATTGCCGTGGCCAGGGCAGGCGCGTTCGTAAATGTCTGTCCATTATGAGCTTCTAAATTGTTACGAGCTTAAGTGAGTCGTTAAGACGTAGGCGGAATAATGAGAGTCAGCTGAGTCGGGTGGACGGTGGCAGGGTTGTTGCTGGGCACCTTGTATTCTTCACGGGGTCACGTTAAAGTGTTTGGTTAATTGGGCAGAGGTTGCTTGGGAATTTAACTCGGCGGAGGTCTCTGTGAAGGTTGGAGTGTTTGAATCGCTTCCTTATTACTTGAACGTGGGCATCCGTTGTCTGAACGCATCCCGTTGGAAGAGCTCCATGAAACGAAGCGATTGGTGGCAGACTCTTTCAGAAATAGACCTTGTGAGGGGGCTCCATGGGCAAAATGTGGACAGAATTTTGGGCATTATTTGTAACTGCTTTTTTGTTTGGGCTCTTGGACCTAGTTTTTGTTTTCATTTTGTCCACTTTTTCAAGGTGGATGATGACGGTCATACTCCTTGAGTGACTCGAAAGAGGTGGGGCCGTGGAAATTATTTTGCTTGTACCAGGAATCGAACGTAGGCACGCACCAACCCAGAACGCCAAGGCCGCCAATTTGTACTCTTTGACAATTTGTTGGGATTCATTAGAAATGGTGTTCGATTCGAAGTGTGAATCGTGACCTTCAAGCCTCCTATTGAAGGTCTTTAGGAGATTTCCGACTAGAGTCCTGACTAGAGCATGAGAGTACCCAATTTTATGCGGAAGATCGGCGATCCTGTAGTCCCGGCACCACCTCTCTGTGGAACCACGAAAAGTATTCAGGGCGAAGGCGGCGCCTCTGGTCGTTCGTCTGGTATCACATCCTTTGGTAGAAAAGCCGCCCTGGCTTAGTCAATTCAAAGGACCATGCTTCGAGTCCGCGAGATGGTGATCTCTGTGGAGACACGAAAGAGCAAGTGTAAATGTCAAGAAGATGTCAAAAACAAAAGACGAACAATTGTGTCGGGCAGGGTGAAAGTCAGCTCGGTTAGTTGGTTTAGAACCCACATTCCCTCGGACTAGACCACCGAATGAAGGAGAAAGACATACCGATGATGTCTGCGTCGTCTCAATCTTGTATCCAATGTATCGTACTTACAAATATGTACGACGGCCATAGGTTGCGACTGCTCAGCTGCAAGACAGTGGCCGACTACTGCTCCCATGTGCGGATACGCAATAGCCTTTCTACCCAGGGTCTTAAGGGTTCGACGAGGGAGTTCCTTCGCTCCCAGCCACCAGAATTTCCGATGCTGCATTGCAACATCTTGGACATCCGCCATACTGAACCGGATGAGGCCTTACTCAGCTAGTTGTGCGACGGAGCTTCGTGGTTGAGCCGCCCATCCACAGTTGAACGGGCGGTATGAAAGAGGAGTGGCACCGCAGTTATGTCTTGTGTCAGACCGTTAGAATCAAAATAGAGGAATGCTTCCGGGGGGGACATATCCGTTGTGACGTACACTGTCGTGGTATAATGAAATGGGGGTAGTAAGCCCCCGAGATCAAGGCATTGACCGAGTGCATCGCTCTGGCAGTATGACCCCGAGTCAACTTCACTAGGAAATTGCCCACTCGTATCAGGTTCGTCCTGGAGTTCTATAAAGGCGAAGGCAAGCCCTAAGACAAGTCCTCTCGATCAACCGAATCTTTTCCATCAAGCTTGCACTCACGTTGAACCACACGGGATGGATGAGGGCCATGTACCAGATATCCTTTACCCTAGCATCGAGGTGGTTGTTGTAAAACAGTCTCTTTGTAAGGGGAAAAGCGCCTCGGGCCCTGGTCAGTGCAGCATCTACATGTGTGTCCGACTACAGTCCTTTGCGCCAGTGGTTGTCCGTTTCGTCCAACAATTGAGAGCTTCTGCCAATTCTTTTTCGTATCTGCCGAGGCCTTATACAACGGCGTTGATATTCAACTTCCCGTCATCGCAATCTCTCATGAAAGAATCGAAGTCATCCTGCACGCGAGTAGTGATGTCTTCGATCTTTTTGCCTGATCTGTACACGATCAAGTCGTCGGTGTACGCAATTACGTGAGGAAGAGCATTTATCAGATCGCTCAAGTAAATGTTGAACAGGATCGGCGAATTAACGGCACCCTGTTGGAGACCAATTCTTACTTCAAAGATACCTGTGAAGGTCACGTTGCCATTCTTGACGACGAACCGTCTCCCGGTAAGCATGTTACACAGTAGGTACTGTGGTTTCCTAATGCCCAGCCGATTGATCTTGGAAAAAAGACCGGCGTCACATTGAATGTCTGACGTTCCTTGTGTTGCTTTACAACAACCTCCAATGAACGCTGCTCACTTATATGCAACTACACTTTGTCAACGATTATACTTATGTGCTTCATCTGCTTCTTGCTTCGGCAGAGCATATACTAAAATTGGAACGATGCAGAGAAGATTAGCACGGCCCCTGCACAAGGATGTGTGCATACTAGTGAGATGCGTTACCGGACACTGTCCACACATTTGCAAAGAAGTGGGAGATTCAAAGAGAGACAATGTGCAAATTCAAAGGCCTCCGGAGATTCAAATGCGGATCTGGTTAGTTTAAGAAGAGGAGGGCCTCGCGATGGGAAAGCATGTGGTAGCCCAAAAAGGTCAAAATGGACTCGGTTTGTTCCGACTCTCTATCTCCGGCTCCTTTGAATAAATGATCTTGATGGTAGCTGTCCTATTGATCTAGGAAAATCGGTGCAATCAGTGCAAGGTCTTCTGGATCGCGATCGGAAAGTCGATGTCGATCACTTTTTGATGAACGATCTCAACTCATCGATCGGTTCTTCGCTCATCTTCTGGATCGCGATCGGAAACTCGATGTCGCCCTCTTTTTGATGAACGATCTCAACTCATCGATCGATTCTTCACCCATCCATCAGATCTAGCCTGTGTTTAAAGCACCGATAGAGCCAATCGCCTCAAATTCTTTGATCGCTTTTCGATTCCTCAAGCGATCCTTCTTCGATCGTGTCAGTGTTCACAATGTTCGCCACGATCACCCCCCTCCGGCGCACAGAATATTCACATCAACGCCAATTCCTTTTGTTTCTCCGTCAGATCTGGGCGTTTTCTGTTATCGCTGATCTAGACCCTCTCTGTTGGTCTAGATCACCTCATGTGTCAACTTACAACCGCCCCTCGACATCGATTAAATTCAGCTTTGATCACGTCTACAAGTGGCACAGTTTTGCGCAATCCTTCCGCCAATCCTTCACACTCGCGACCCCGTTGCACTGCCTGAAACGGACTTCTGACTAGCGCGACTGTCCCCCAGAGAGTGCCACTTAGCTGGCTCCCCCATGGACTTCCTTGGAAGTGTGGGCCTGTAGTTTCGTAAATGCAAATCCGACATAATTACCGAGAGAACCAGAGACATAGTCGCTTGCACGTGGCCAGAGAGAAATCGTTTTCTTCGAATTAAAATTCGATTGGTCTCGTCTCGAGTGGCGGTGGCTCACTGCGGCCAAGTGGAGGCTCAATTATTAGTTTGAATAGACCGCCAGCTGTGGACCCCGACTGGCAGCGCTGGTAAAACGCTCGAGAGAGCTTTAAGTGGGTTAATGGACGGTGATTTTTGTTTGATTTTTGATTCGATTTCAGTGTGTCATAGGTGATCGCAGTGGGCCGGGGTTTTATGCGTCGAATTCAGTTCAGAGGGGAAGCATTGAATTGGACAATGGTTGGAATTAAGACGCGACTGAATGGGAAGCTGGAGCAGCAGCCAGGCGTGCCACTAGAGGTGACACATCGTGTAGGCCTATTAATTGACTTTGATGCGCTTTAAAGGTGCTAAGAATTCGAGCTCGGAATGTTTATGTAAATCAGTCGATCGCTGGCACGCTTGGAGACTCTGAAGGGTATCGCACTCGGAAGTCGGTGGTTTTGATTCGATCTTTGAGCGGTTTCTAGCAACGGGCATGGAGCTGCTTTAAGTGGAGAGAACTGTCACAGTTGTACGCCGATGTAGGAGCAGTGCGGAAGGCAAAGATCACACTGGCGCGGCCCCATCGAGTGAACGAATGGTCAGGCCTCCAGCTAAAATTCGAGAGGGCATGCAAGACTAAGCTTTTCAAAGATGGAAGATCACACCCAGCCTTACCCAAGTGATTGAAGCCATCTCAAGTCTTAACAACTCCGACACTTGCTGCGTAGCACGCTACGGGTGAAAGAGAGCTGGGAAAACTTCACCTTGTAGGCAGCTGAGGCCACTTCTTGTCATTGGCCTGAACTCTACTGAAATCCGCCGTATAAGCAGGTGGCTTGGCTTCAGAACGGAGGAGGAGGACGGCGGCCACGCTGGTGGTTGCTCAGATCGTCGGACTGTCGATCCACGCCCCACCCACGAGTGTCATGCTCTAACGACTGACCTAGCCGAGCAACCACAAGTATGGCGCCGTCCTCCTCATCGGCTTAGCCTCCTGCAACAACCGAGTATGCCTGAGCTGGCTCCGGGGAGGAACGCGGGTCCCATGTCGATAGAAACTTGTCTTGATCTTTTTGTGGCGCCATGCCTGAGTGCAAGTTCAATGCGATCACACAAAAGTCAACAATGGAATTCTCGTAGTCGCCTCCTCCTCCTCCCCTCTGCTGGAACACGACGTGGTGTCCACCCCCGACTTTGCTTCGTTAAACTGACCACGTCTTGGGCAGCCGTCCGCCTGGATATTCATTACCACCCGCCCTGCGCCATCACAGTGGGACTCTATTTCCTCCTAGGCCACGCCGTGGCCATGTTTGTTGCCCGCCGACCGTCAATGTCAGCGCATGAGATGCTTGCCAGCGGCTGCGGCCATAAACTGTCTAACACATCTCAGGGGCGTGTCTTGGGTGTCAGCACACACGAAATGAGTTGTGCTGCACTCCATCTCCGACGGTGCCCGGTGGATGGTGGCTGGCGGCAGCACTCCTCGGCAACTAAAACCACGACTGGGTTTGGTTGGCTTGTCAAACTGTGAAGGATTAATGAACCCGACACGAGCTGTGTGTCTCCACAACTCATTACACGGATGATGGGCCAAATGATGGTGGCGCTGCGCTGGTGGAACTGTCCCCGCGTCCCTCCCGCGTGAAGATGAAAACTCAATTTCCTGTCGAGCTCCTCTCCTGAGGGCACTCGATAAGTATTCCTGTGAAATTGATCACGGCTGCGAAGGTTGTGTCGTTAGCACATGTGTGGACATGTGTGTTGCACAAGGTGCCGTGGAAATTCGCCTCGCTCCCCAAGGGGGCCTCCATCTGGGGCTTGCGGTGGAGAAGCACAAGTGTTCAATTGGTCATCGCGGTAATTTCACTTTTTCTTCACGTTCTCCCAGTGGACGGGACGGTGCAGCAGAGCGGCGCGGCGGTGCCCGCCGAGGAAATTCGTTGTGACAGCACGGGAGGAGCGGGGTCTTAGTCGAATCGTTGATGATTGGGAAACACGCTGGAGAAGTGTGCAAATGAATGTGACTCGCTGCTGGTGCATGGTTGGGGGGTCGTTACCGCCTCTGGATGAATAATCACGACGATTACGTCACTTGTTGCATCGATAATTGTGATGTGGTTACGTAATTGATGAGATAGACGAGGCTTCCTGTGCGAGACTCCGCGGCTTGTGTGAATGGTGACTGTTGGTCGGCGCGATTGTGTGTTGTTTTGTCGGCGCGACTGTGTGTAGCACAAGGTGATCAAACTCATTAAGGACGCGCATTCAGCGTGTGCGGTGACTAAGTGGGAGTGTCACTTGGCCGTTTTGAAAGCGCGACTGGGGAAGGTTGTTGGTCAGTTGAGTGATCGCCTGAAATCGGAGTGAACCTTGAGCCTGACATGGAATTGCGCGGTGAAGGGAGAGTCATCTTATCATGATCTCCTTGACCGATATATTTGCCCTCGAGTGGACATTTGTCTCGCCAATCACCTCGACTCCTTCCATTATCGTGTCGCCTCTGAACTGATACACAGTCGCAGGGTGAGTCTAAGATCATGACCGCTTTCGATGTGGCTTCGACGTCGGTTTGAACGGCTCAGAGACCTCAGAGCCACTCTGCAGTGATCGAGAGGTCGCGGATCGTGCTGGAGACGACAAATCAAATCCCATCGCAACGCAAATTGCATCAAATCAAGCCTAAAGTTCATCGCCATGTCATCGCGCTATCTACAGCCTGTTCTCCCCTTTCCCCCGTCACACTCGCAATTTGCATTTAAAAGAACTATTGTTCGTCGTGCACCCAACTCAGTCCCTATAATCAGTCGTATCCGCTTCCCCCTTTGGGGCTCTTGCCGATGCCCATTCACCACCGACAATGTTGAAATGTTGAACCCCTTCTCTCGTTTGTCGCCAATTTGTATCCACTCTTCCTCTCCTCTCTCTCCATCGCTGACAGTTCAAAAGACAGACAAAAGAACGCCAGCCCCCCCTATCACAGGCTCGAGCGCACGATCTCGTCTCCCTCTCTCCGGCATCGAGAGATTCATTCTGCGTATCTGGCTGCTTTGTTATCTGTAATTTTTGCCTTAACAAGAGCAAAATAATTGCAAAGAAGTGCAATGCACAGAGGAAACGTTAGGAAGAGCTTCCTTCCTTTTGATTGAATGCGCCCCAAAGGGTGCCGCACTCCGCAATGAGTCCAATGAACGCGGGCCTGTTTTCATTGTGTTCCGTTCTAATGACTTCGATTGGACATCGTCTGGAGTGATTGTTTTTCAATTGAGTGTCAAGCAGTTTCCTCATTTGCGCAATTGGATATCGGTTGGCTGTGGGGTTGATAACAAACGGATGGGATGTAGTTTTCCAATTCCGGGTTGAGTTTGCGATAAACGACGAAGACTGTCTGGAACGGAAACTTGTCAAACCAGTCGCCTTGTTTCCGAACGCATCTTATGACCAAAGTTCACGGCCGCAATGATGATCAGAATCAGAAATGACACAACGTTTACATCTGCCGGAGGCACATTCCGTGCCGGTCTCCCGGTTGAATAATCAACCGATACGCGCACGAATGTTCAAAGATACCGGGGCAAGTGTAAACACACTCCAAAGAAGGTAACCACCGACCACATCCGAACGTTGACAACGACGCGACGTGCCGTTGCTGCTCCATCGAACCAGACGAATGAATGTACACTAATGACACTAAATACTTGTGAAAACAACAAACATGACGTCGGGCGGAGGGGGAGCCCATACAAATTTAAGGTCAATCAATCGAAGTTTGACAGTTATTTAGTTGAAAACACCAAGGTGAAGGGTTCGCAGTTCGTTCGAGCGACCAAACGCACGAGGGATTAATTGTGTAATGGCACTCGGTCAGAGGTAACTAATTGAGACACAGCGAGAACTGCTTATCATAGTTGACCTCGTTTCTTGTGGACTGGAAATTTGAATGACAGTTGATTTGTTCAGGGTTAAGCTGGGTCTTAAGGGGTTGTTTACATAACAACGGTTGAGTATGGTAATTTGTCAGCGGGCGAGGGTATGTAATTACCTGTGATCTGCATGACAAACGGATGGGTAAGGCAAATGCTTTAAGCCGCTTCGGCATTGACAGGTAATCCGTAACATCAATTAGAGGACTTTGTCGCGACTGTTGGTGTCCGTTGCTAATCATTAATTTTTGCGAACTGAAGTGACAGCCTGCAGCTCTGGATTTCGAAGGGAAAATCTGATCCCGATTCGGCTGTGAGGTGGCTTATAATTTGTCTGATGTCTGAAGGCGTCTTTCTTAATCGTTCCAGTCTCATGTGACTCATGTGACAGCATGCCTCTGGGTTTCGAATTCAATGACAGGAACGTCAGAGAATGTATACGATCTGACGTCGATCATCGAGTAGATTCAGCTAAGAGGTGGCTTGTGGATTCATTTGCTAAACATTTCTATTTTTCGAAAACAAGTGGCGGATCGGCTTGTAATTCGAATTAAATGACAGCAATGTCACAGCTTAGCCTCAAGTAGATTGAGCCTAGACGCCTTTCCTAATAGTTTCTGTCTTTCGAACTCGTCTGACAGTATGCTTCTGCATTTCGACGTTTAAAAACATGGTCAAAACATGGCCAGCATAACAGATTCGGTTAAGAAGTGACTTAGCATTTAATTGTCTGTGGAAAGTTTTGTTAATCTTTTTTTTTCGAATTGAAGTGACAGTTGGTCATAGGTTTCGAAGTAAATGACAGGAATGTCATAAAACAGGATCGCGTCCACTCGAGAAGATTCTGTTAAGGACTGGCTTAGTATTTAATTGCAATCGATTCCTTTTCTAATCATTCCTAGCTTTCGAATTGAAGTGACAGCTGGTCATAGGTTTCGAAGTAAATGACAGGAGTGTCATAAAACAGGATCGCGTCCACTCGAGAAAATTCTGTTAAGGACTGGCTTAGTATTTAATTGCTAACGATTCCTTTTCTAATCATTCCCAGCTTTCGAATTGAAGTGACAGCTGGTCATAGGTCTCGAAGTAAATGACAGGAATGTCATAAAACAGGATCGCGTCCGCTCGAGAAGATTCTGTTAAGGAATGGCTTAGTATTTAATTGCTAACGATTCCTTTCCTAATCACTCCTAGCTTTCGAATTGAAGTGACAGCTGGTCATAGGTTTCGAAGTAAATGACAGGAATGTCATAAAATAGAATCACGTCCACTCGAGAATATTCTGTTATGGACTGGCTTAGTATTTAATTACTAACGATTCCTTTCCTAATCATTCCTAGCTTTCGAATTGAAGTGACAGCTGGTCATATGTTTCGAAGTAAATGACAGAAATGTCACAAAATATAAGGACACACAAAAAATACTTCAGAACTCTTTGCAAAGAGTTGACTGTGGATTCATTTACAAATCATTCCCTTTTTTTCGAACACAAGTGACAGCTTGCTTGATTCGAATTAAATGACTGGAATGACGCAAGCGGCTTCCTCAGTACTGACGTTTGCAGGAGTGTCAGAAATTACATCAGTGACATATTGAATGATGACTTTTGTTTTCCTTCAAGAATGACATACGCTTGACATTTTGAAACAAAATGACATTTAAATGACGTATGTTCAATACATCTGGAGCTTTCATTAATCTCTGGTATTAGTTTGTACTTCGTGAATAACCTCTGTTTGTCTTGTCAGGCTTGACAGACATACTTCAGACATTTCCAATTAAACAACTCTCTCTCCCTCTCTTGGCTTAGATAACTCTCAGAAACTTTGGCATTAAAATGACGTAACAATCATTTTTACTTCGCTTGATTATCTGGCCAAACTTTCGTCGGCAATCAGTGACTTGTTTTGAATCACTCACTACGTAACGGTGATGTAATTTGACAACTGTCCATTTCTGCAAAACTAGGTCCGCTTCCGTCACCGGTATGGAATTGCCGTCTTGCTGCAAACTTCAAACGACTTCTATTACATTTGTTTTCTTGTTTGCTTGCCTTTTTTAATTTCATGCCTCATGAGTTTGTGCGCGGAATTGGCGAAATAAGATACGGCCGCAGAGCGCAGCTGCTGCTCCTCTCTGCTCTGCCGCGCTGTCATCTGCAACCAACCCTTGGCCGTGCCTAATTAAAGTCCAATGCAATGAAATGAAACCGATGACTGCGTTGTTTTCGTTTTCCTTCAGTTTTATTACACGAGCATTTGAGTGGATCTTTTCGGTTAAGGGGCCTGATTTATGGGCCAACTGCTTCGGCATGCGAAATTGCGATTGTTCCCCGCTTTGACAGGCAGCCAGTCAAGCAGAAACTTCAAGAGCACACCTTATTGTCTGTCGTTGTTGTGGTGCTGTATTGTTTTGTCTCGATTGCTTGCGAGTGTAATTTTCTGGATTTGTTTTCGCATATGCCTTGACAAGGGTCAGTGCCCACACTCTCTCTCCCTCTGAATGACTGGGGAGTGGATGCCATAAAATTTGGAACTTTGTGGGAAGCGAGCGATGTGGTTATTCGAGTCGAATTGTGTCGTTATTGAGATTTACGATGACGAAGGGAGATGGAGCATGTCAGCCGCAGACTGGACGCTGTCGACTGTGGTCACGGTGTGGGGCGACACGATTGACAATGACAAGGGTGAATGGATTCGAATTCGGGATGACACTGAGTGTGAAAAGAAGCACATTTGCATACATCTGGACGGTGTCGTTCATATGGAAATCGAGTCTGATGCGTGCGCGAGTGGTGGCAAGGGTGTGTCAATGGCTTGTTGACATTCAGTGCTCTTGTCAAAATGCTCCCTTTTTACCTGAATAGCATTATCTGCCCCCGCTGGCGTACGTTGAATTGACGTTGAATTGATCGAATTCGGTGTTAATGAGGAGATTTGGAGGCAAAAATGAGGTGGATTCTGAGTATTTTGGCGGTTCAAGGTGCTGGCCTGTGAGCTAAAGTTTGAATGAAAAGTTTGTGAATGGAAAGTCGCGTGGAATTGTCATGCGGAATGCGTCGGGACCCTAAAATTAAATTGATCCAAATTTATGAAGGAGCTGTCATCATCTGGATTTTGTTTATTTGTTCTTTGCGTGGGTGCTGATCGAAGACTTGGATGAAGCTGAAGTCATTATCATAAGAATGTGGCTTGGTCTGGGATGGGATGTGTGTCTCAGGCGAGGGGGTACACACATGACCAGAATCTTGGGATGAACTTTCGAATTTGTTGTTTATTAGTCTTTTGTCACATGATGTACTCGGCGGCTTGGGAGGACAGGGCGATACAAGAGATGTGTGCTGTGGTTGAATCATTTCTTGAAAGAGGTCAATTGGGTACTATGCCGCCTGGTTACAGTCTAGTCCAGCTTAATAACTGAGCTAAGTGGAGTTCCAAAGGGATCTGTAAACTTGGTCCTAACTAAACGAAGGCATGAAGCAAGAGATCGTGCTTGAGCGGAGTTTCAGAAATCCCGCGATGACGCATCCCCCAACTATGTGCTAGCTGCCCACCTTCACTTATGTGCTCGACCATCATTTCGGCAGTCTTTCGTAATGTCCCACAGACAGTATCACATTAAGAGGGCTCTCGTCTTGAAAGCGGACATGAATTCGACCGGTTGGCACTTAATGATTCAAACTGAAACTGCACCAAATGAATGTCTGTGACACATTTGCAAATGAGCAGATAATTACCCAAGAGAGATGGAGGCATGAGATAAACGATGGCACAGACATAAACTTGAATTCGATCGGAACCGTTTAAGCATCCACGGCAGACGAATATTTCACAATTAAATCAGCAGACAGCCACCTTCGAGGGGGAATCCAAAGAATCCCCCAATCTGTTCGCATAAACCACCGGTGGCAGGTACAGTGCCAGAAGATGCAAAATCTCGTTCAAAAGTCAGCGTCTAAGTTATACTTGCGCTCAAATTTATGCACGATAGCCACACCACCTCCCCCAAGCGAGTGCAAATGAGTCGATATGCGAGCGTTGTTATTTCCTGTTGTTCAACTTTTTGTAAACAATAGACGAAATGTTAAAAATCTACTAAATAACTAATTAACACGATAATGGCTGAAATTTGCTGAGAATATGTGTGTTTTTTTGTGTGCTTTGATCACAAGACGTGATTGAATAATTTATGCAAATGCTAATTAACAGTAAGTCGAGCGCTGGTGGGGGGGGGGGACTTGCACCGGGAAACAGAGCTGTGACAGTGGGTGACTGAGAAGGTGACACAGGCGAGATGTTTCAGGTTTGATAGCACAATGAGTTGCGAAGGCTTACATGGCACTTCCGAGAGGGACTCGGCGTGTTTCTTTCTGGAGAAGGATTTTCTGATGATCTATCTGCTAGCGTTCCTGCTTCCCCGATGACTCGGTCACGACTGGAGTATGGGCAATACCTGGCAAACGTTCGCTTCGTTAGGCTTACGCCTGTTATGCGGAGCTCTGGACAGCTGGACATGGGTTTCTCGGTTACTGGGATGCCTTAGATTTGGCCGGCAGGTCTCAATCGAGTGTCAATCTGATCATCTTGATATGATTCATAGAACATTTGAAGCTGTGGATAGAGCGGTGCAAGTTTACGATGGATGACAGCCCGTAGAAGGCCAGGGCACCCTGTTCTTTGACGGGTGGAAGGGACCTACGGTTCTGAGCCGACTCCGAACGGCCAACTTGAGAAGCTGTCCCTAGACAGCTGTACTCTATGGACAGCTGTACTCTATATCCGTAACTCGGAAGAGGTGGGGCCGTGAAAATTATTTTGCTCGTACCGGGACTCGAACTTGGGTCATAAATAATTAAAAGAACCACGAGACAATTGAGAGCTATCTCCGAATTGGCTTTTGAGCCCAAAGCCCTCTCTCGCAAGACCAAGATCATCCCTGTCCTGCATGGACAATCTCAAGAGCAGCACAGGGCTTGCTTTCCATCTTGGGTCCTGTTTTGATGGTTTTTGGCGGAAAAGATTCAACCACAACCTGTATGGGCGCTGACTAGCTGACTCAAGCGTTGGTGTTCACTCCGACTGAGCTAAATGCAATCTCTCACGCAATACTTCCCTCAGAAGTTGCCTCCTCCGATCATCGAGCTAAATGTCTGTGGAAAAATATGATCTCGCCTGTTCCCCAAAACGGACGGAGTGATGCTTGATTCAGATAAGAATCTCCTCAGACGGTCTGCTTAATGCCCACCACTTAGAGTTTTGCCATCGACATCTACGCTCCCGACCCTCAAACCTCACGCCATTCCTCGATCTGAATAGAAAGTCAGCCAGCATCACTTGGGTGTTCCTGCCACATGGCCAGCTCTCGTCGAACACGCTTAAACTCCTAATGGGCTCACAAGACGCATCAGATTTGTCATTCATTCCTCGCCAGGGATTCAGCCTGCATTGACTCCGGCACTTAAATGCGTCATAATCAATTCCCCGATCGCAGCCCATTAGGCTCTCCGATAAACAGTCGCCCCAACTTGAAGAGGGTACCCAACTTTATAGCCTCACTCCCTTCGTAAAGACTCCAGCAGCAGGAACAGGAGGATGAGCCCATCAACCCCATCCTGTCGCCGCGCCTCGCCCAAATTCAACCCTCAGTGCCAACCCCATCGTCGTTCCCATGAAATGTCTAAATTTAATTATGCAATCAAATTAAATTGACAGCAACGGGACGCGCAGCGCGTCGCTTCGAAAACAAAATACGATGCTCCCCCCAGGCGATGGTGGCGGTGGCGGTGGCGGTGCTGTCTCCATCGCGTCCCGCAATAGACGATTTAAATTGAATTTTAATTGACCATTAAAGACGAGTGTTGCGCGCCGCCGTCGCCTTCCTTTTCGGGTCTCGAAGCTTCATCGTCGCGTCTACGGGTCGTCGATGTTTTGTGGTTTTTATTGCGCTGACAACGGATGTGACACATTTGACAGCCACGCAGCGCGTCCGTGTGCAACTCGTGGCTTTGACAGACTGCCCGCCTTGGCAAAGCGGCATTATGCCGGAGGACTTTTCCGCCTCGGCGTGCATAAATCTGAAGTGAGTGCGGCGGTAAATTAAGTCCGGTGTATGCGATGGTGACCTTCGCGACGCATGCAAATTTCACCAGGCGCGTGCATACGATTAGTTCAACAAATCTGTTTTGATCGTAAATGTGCGTCACAGAGATTGGATTTGTGCGCGATTTGTGTGTCAAGACGGGGTGGAGTCTCGCGAATGCCAAAGTTCCGGGACGAGCAGATGTTTGTCAATTCTCTAGTCCGGAAATGATTTACGGCCATGTCGCAACTAGTTATTTAATTAATCGTGAGTGGACATATATAGTTTGGGAGTTAAGAATCCGACATGATGCCATGTGGCGGCGGAACCGGGTCTGAGTCTAAAGATAACAATTCGAGCGATGTTGGTGCTTCCTTAACGACCGTCACAGTGTGGAATGCTTTGAATGTTTGAGGAAGCGTCTTTGGACTTGTTTGCGGATTCAATTGGATTTTGATGCTTTTTTTTTGACATCTCGGTGGACAGTAGGAATGGATGGAAAGGTGATGTTCACAAATACATATGGATGATTTATTTTTTTGATTTTGTCAGTCACGATAGCAAGTTAAGGAGTCGATTGGTGGAAAAATGTGAGGAGAAGCTAGTGTCGTGAAAGAAATTCAACGGCATTTATTCAAATTCAGCTCAATATCACAATTTTCGCACCACTCCAGGATGCTGTTAATATCTAACTGAAGCTGAAGACAGTTTCGAATATTTTTATTTCATCAGCAGACAGCAAAGATTCGCTGGGTTTAATTATGAAAATAATGTCATCGATGAATATAATAAATAATAGTGGACCTAGGAGACTACCTTGCGGTACCCCGGAGCTACATTGAATTGGCTTTGATAAGGAGTTTGCTTTGGGTTCCATTTAAGAGGAAAGAAGATATCCAACTTAGGAAATTGAAATGAAACTCAAATGCTTTATACCCACATCACAACGCGGGGTTCGCGCGGTCGTGCTCTGACATTTTCAGACCGAGCTAATTCTCAAACTCGGGCTTTTGACAGTTGTGAAACAATGTTCTTTTATTTACTCGTGATTTTTCATTGTTGACAGGCTGAGCCAACTACTTGTGGACGTAATTAATTTTTTGTAGAGATTTTATGTGAAATAATTGCATTTTTTTTTCCCTGGCAAAATCAATTTTAGACCATTTTACTTGTAAACGAGCGCGTTTTATAGTGATTTGGAAAAGTGAGGGCGTCGCTCTTTGACATAACTTTCTCGTAAGCTCGATAAAACGCGTACTGAAGCCTATCAACGCCCAACGGCGCAAAAGTGACATTGTGTCCAGAGATAAAGGAGGGATAGAGATATCCATCTTCGGCCATTTTTGCTCCTAGTTCACACCGGGGATGTACTGGAGTTCCCTTCTATTTCACGTAAACTTTTACACAAACCATGGATCCACCACGCAATGGCGCCGATTCGTGGATTTTAGTGGGAATGTCGCAGATGCGTGGGAAAAAATGGTCTCAGATTGTCGAATTTGCCCACGATCCATGTGCGGAGGGTGTTCAAAAATTGACTCGTATTCTTAAGAGCATACACTTATATGCAGAAATGAAGTATGATAGAGATGCGCAACTTCACAGCTGCTTGACCCCTAGCCCATCGATGAATTTCAGAGGATTTTCGACAGTTATTCATGAATTGTTGACGGTTATTCACGAAATAACGTAAATGCCGTTCTCTGATAGGTCAATTTGGGTTTAAAAAAACAATATAAAAAATAGTTGTCAAAAATTTTAAGGGGCAAGAGAGGTTGAAGTTGGCCCTCTCTATCATATTTCATTTCTGCTTAATGTATTGCTATATGAGCCTACAGCCTGCCTGACAAAACTGTCCCAAAAGTTAGTTCCACTGGCCTAGTATCTCAGGCTATAACTTGTTTAAATGGGAGCTTAAGGAATCGACTTCATGAACATAGGCTTTGTTGGTTCGTTTACCTCTCCATAGTGTGTGGAAATTTAACACCAAAATTTGAAATAACGTCCAATTAACGAGCGAATTTTCAAATAAAAACTAATTCAGTCCCTCTAGTAGGTTGGGGAAGGGTATCAGCTGTTCGCCAGCTGATCTCAAGAGCTCACACGTATTCACAGACACGGGACTATAAGCTTATAAAGAAAAAACGCTGTCAGATGAAATCAAGGGGCAAGAGAAGTAGAAGATGGATACCTCTATCCCCCCATTATCTCTTAAAAAAAATGAAAAATCTAAAAACTTATGCGTAACCGAGATGAAAGGTAAAGAGAGAGAGAGAGAGGGGGAGATAGAGGGAGAGAGAGAGAGGGAGGGAGAGAGAGAGAGAGAGAGAGAGAGAGAGATAGAGAGAGAGAGAGAGAGAGCGAGAGAGAGAGAGAGACAATGATGGCCAGGCAGGACTAAGGTAGTCGAAAGGGTATTCCATAGTGTTAGCCAAGCCTAGCATTCTTGACATGTAGGTGAGTTGAAGCGGAACAGACCTAAGATCGTGGGGATTGGCGCTAAGAGGAACCAATTCCAGAAGAGCGGGACAGTCTTTATTGCCTGTAATTTGATTTTCAGATTATTCACAATCGAAATCAGAAGAAGAAAATTATGCTATCGCTTAACTCGTCTAATATTACTTAAATCAAGGAGCGCACCTATTTCTCGGCAACCTCTTTTAAACTTACTTAAATGTGACAAATATCCTTTTTGAAAATGACGAACTACATTTGCCGCTTACGAAGGCAGATAGAGTGTAGCATGTTATAGCAGGTGTGGTGTGGGGAAAAATAAGGAAATATGTAAAAATACAGAAGTGCATGCGAAATACATGAGCCATACCCATTTTGTTGACCATAGCTGTGTTGTCTCATAACTTCGGAGTCGAAGGCTCCGCGGGCTCTAATTAGCTCAGAGACGACTGGCTAGACTTGCTCTCGCAGTACTTTTCGTGCAGCTCTTATCCGAGTCATCTCCTTCAGACGACCACACGCAACAAAATACGATGCTCCCCCCAGGCGCAGTACTTTTGGTGCAGTTCTTACCCGAGTCATCTCCTTCAGACGCCCACATGCAAAACAATGGTCTCAAATTGTTGTTGAATCAGATGTTGTTAGGATTCTAGCGTAGATCTAGAGGCTAATTTATAATATAATTCCAATGGGCACTTGACAACTTTAAGCTTTTCCATTGTGAATGCACCTTAAAACCAACGACAAAACTGTCAAAACAAAACCTTCATGTCATGGCGAAGCTCACAATCGGATAACATTCCGAGTCGTTGTCGACAATTTTTAGAGCGTTCTCGTCCCTTTGAGTCTACAGTTGGTTGTGGATGTCTACGGCTTCAGTGAGACAAAGGGTTTGTCAAAGTGCCGCAAAAATTGCTGCCGCCCGTCGCAAATAAACCAAAATATTCGATTTCACGGCGTTCTCAAGAATTGGGCATCACTAAGAGCACACAAATAGGTCCGCCAGGACCTACTTAAGTGAGACGCGGCGTGCACTTCTACCCACTAACGCAAGCAAGGACCACACTATGGCAAATTTTGTGGAAGGTTCTTGGCCTGCACCCTTATAAGATGAAGTTAGCTCAAGAACCAAACCCACTCGATCAAATGAAGTGACGTATGTTCTTGTTGATTCTCGCAACTCTTACGAGTAAACTCATGTATCTCTCGACTGGAATATAAGCTGCCAATCAAAATCAACAAACCGCCACTTCTGGACATGCACTTAAGCCGGATCGGACACACAATAGCTTGCGCTGATCTCCTTCAATCTTTCGTGGTGACGGAAGCACAACGATTTCTATTGCATCAACCTCTGTGCGCACCGCCAAGTCACCGCTCACAGGAAGTTATCAGGTTTTCATTGCACGCGACTCTTGCCCAAACCAACGGTAAACAAAACAAAGCCCGCAATACATTGATTTGATTAATGGGAATACCTCGTGCGCCGTTGCGTTGAGCCACAGATAATTGCCAAAGAACAATGCCCGCACCTTAGACTCGCACTCTAATGGACTGCAATTGCACACACTGTCCAGTCCAATCAAGTAATCTTGGTCAATTCACTCTCGTCAGCCACTCTCATGATCCCAGTCGTTTTCCGCATCAATCTCGACGCGTGTGTGCTTGTGTGGATGCGCGTATCTATTTCATAACATACTTACATCAATTGTATCAGCGGCACCAGCAGCACTTGGTCATGGCCCAATAATCCATTCAACCCGATCACAATCGCCGCTCGGAATGCCATAATTCTCTTACGTGTGCGAGCTGGTTCGAGCCAACGGACGACGGCTCACACACTTCATTCGATTCATAGCGTCATCGAACGGGCCGCAGCACATATTAATCATCGACGTAATGCGAAAACGCCCAAATAAGCGTAGTGCGTCGGAAAAGTTAACAAATGTCAGGTAAATCGGATTCATGGTCAGTGCGACACGTGAAGGAATTTCCAGTGACACCTGTCAGGCAGTGTCCTGATGCACGGAGTGCTGGGCGAATGGGTCACGAGTCACCTTCGGGCAGACACCTGCACCGCGCCCCGGTGTTCCAATCGCTCGCCAGTAAGACTCAGATTCGGTCTCGTATGTGGATCGTAAAAATGAATCGCCGGGCAGTTGGTGAAACGATGCCCCGAGGCCTCAACGCCGAGTGCACATAAAAAATGATGTCAATTGACAGTCAACGAGGCGGCATGGAAGAGGGGATGGCCGGGGTTAGGGGATCAGAGCAAATGAGCCAAAAAGTCAGCCGCACTCTGGGTGTGTGCGTGTGTCGGTTTCGATGCCGATCACGATCTCTGGGATAACCACGACGACGACGGCGCATGATGATGTCGCCTCCACCACCGCCTCTGACGATGATGTTGATGGTTGGAGGTATGAACATTTAACCAGTTCGCTGGTCTTTCGGACGGATTAAGGGGATAATTTCGCAATCAGAACGCGACGGTAGACCGGAACTCGGAATTTATTGTGGAACATCGATTCATTTGACCGTACCGGCGCTGCCTGGACTCGGGGGCTTCGCCGTATCCGCCCTCCCGGTGAGCGAGCGAGCTTGTAATCGATGTTGAATTGAGGTTTGTTCGTTTAAATCATGTCTAATCGGTTGTATCCGATTAGTGGTCCACGCTGGCCGGGGAGGGGTCGTTTCCTGTGCGAACTTGCTCATTCATTCTCCGATGCCAGCTGTGAAGTGCTCCAGTTCATGATGAGTGTGCCTGTTTCAGTGGAAAAGTGGCGTCACTTGGCACGGATGAGGGATGATGAATCATTTCTTATGTTTTCATGACAAACTGTGCTTGTCGTCAATTCAATTTTTTTTGCTCGTGACGTGACGTGGCAACCCACCCTACCCTGAAGGAAGGGGCCCGATCACTGCCACGACCAAAGCCAAGTCAAGAAGTACAGATCTTTGACGGACGTTTGGACTGCGGGGTGAGCCTTGGTCTGAACTGGCCAGGCCATGTAGAGCGGACTTTGACTCCGGCCCGAAGAATCTTCAGCTTCAAGCTTGTGGGACAATGTAGCAGAAGAAACGCAGAAGAATGTCTGTTTGAGCGACTAAAACAGCAAGCCGACGATCACGCTGGCTGGGTAGGCTTACTAATTGAGGCCGAGCGTGGGGAGACAATCAAAGAAGAAAAATCCGAATAGCTCCCCAGGCCACCACCCTCCGACTGGATGCTGTCGAAGCTAGGACCTGGGGTCTACCAGCACATAGCCCTCAGAGCTCTTCAAGGCCGGTGGTGATGTTCTGGGATCATGCACAAGATCAGGGAGAATGGGAAGACGAAAGCATGTCCGACGACTGGTTGATTCTGACTGCCCACCTACAAAAGTTCCGATCGATCCAACCTCTTGCAACGAGGTGTATCCCTAGGCGACGTTGAGCCTAAAATATCCTGTCCAGAGTAGTGTGTGATCGTGTGAAACCATTTTGAACCGCTCTAATCGGCACGTGCGGCTTCTGACCCCGCAAATGTACTATAGACCAAATATTCATGCAAAAGCAAAGCCTGGAGAAGACAAGCGGGTTTTCATCGAGTTTAAAAGCCCATACGACAGCATTCATCGTAAGGAGCTGTGATGGCCGGGATCCTTGGCAAATTGATCCAATGTTCGATTCAAGCACCTGCGAGCCGTTCGAAATACGTCTCGCGCTCTCAGCGTGACGTGTTGGAGGCATTCACGGCAATTGAATAAGAGGCACAACACGAATTACTGTCTTGGCGCATGGTGTCCCATGCTCCAGCTTAAACCCCTTACATTTCTCAGCCTTTTTGGCGATCTCAAATAAGTGACCGTTCCAACTAAGTGTTGTGTTGATCGACACATGCGTCATTCATGCACTTGACTGACAGCAGACAGACATTGAATTCCACTCCGTTGCTCCTTCTCCAGTTAATTATGCTGTCAAGATCGGAATTGAACGAGCTTAACATACGCTGCCGATCCAATTCTACGGCCGAAGGCGTCTTGGGACGATTATGAAAAACTGAGGGTGCTGTCATCGGCAGACAGGAGATCATTTATAAAAAATGAGAAAGAGTATCGGAGACAGAACAGAGCCTTGGGGAACACCAGCATTCATCAGACTTGAACCCAACAACTTGAATTGACCGGTTCGAGAGGAAATTTCTAATCCATAGCAGAAGACATTCATCGACACCATAAGCACGCATTTTCGACAAGAGCGCTTGATGCCAAACTCTGTCAAATGCCTTAGAAATATCAAGCGCAGCGATCCTGGGTTCGCCTGCATTGTGCAAAGATTGTTTCCACTGGTGGATCTGTTGCAGCGGTAACCCCCCTGCCGGTCATTAAGAAGCTTCCGCGATTCGAGATATTTCATAAGCTGACGATTTATCAGTATTTCCATGACCTTAGAAAGAAGGGACGTAAGTGCTGTGTGTCGGCACGAGGTGGGTGACGAAGATTCGCCGTTTTTAGGGACGGCCTGGGCAAATGCTGTTTTCCATCTGCCCGGAAAGTGACCTAAAGTATAGGATACATGCAAAAAGCTTACGCAGTGGTTTTGCCAGCGCAGAGAAGTGTAGGAGGAATACCAACGGGGGTCGGATTTAAGTACTCTTGCAATTTTACTAGTGGATTTTTTTCCATGGTGAAGTCAACGCTCTCAAGTACATTTGGAGACATAAGGAATCTGTCGGTGTTGAGGTGGCTGCAAAATGCGTCGGAAACAGATTGTCTTTGTCTAAAAAGCTGGCAGCGGTAGAGGCGGAATTCATTGTTTTTTTTACAAATCATCAAACATTTTTGATACCCTTGGGCATTGTATCAAACCTTCATAATTTTAGGCATTTGTTGCCTAAACTTTTTTCACATGATAATTGCATTGCAGTCATTTCTGGCGGTTTTTTGCCAGGCTTTGCATGTCCGGCAATACATCCGTCTCTCTCTCGCTCTCTATTTGTCTCTCTCGCTCTATATTTTTCTCTCTCTCTCTCTCTCTCTCTCTCTCTCTCTCTCCCTCTCTCTCTCTCCCTCTCTCTCTCTCTCCCTCTTTCTCTCTCCCTCTCTCTCTCTCTCTCCCTCTCTCTCCCTCTTTCTCTCTCTTTCTGCCTCTTTCTCTCTCTCTCTCTCTCTCTCTCTCTCTCTCTCGCCTACACTCAGTCTCTCTCTCTGTCTCTCTCTGTCTCTCTCCCTCACAATCTCCCACACTATATATCTCTCCCTCTATCTCTCCCTTTCTCTCTCTCTCTCTATCTATCTATCTATCACTCTTTCTGCCTCTCTCTCTCTCTCTCTCTCTCTCTTTCTATCTATCGATCTCTCTTTCTGCCTCTCTCCCTTTCTCTCTCTCTCTCTCTCTCATTCTAATAATAAAGCCTTTTCACACTCCAGTCATACCATGCTTTTGCTTTGGGCATGATGCTCTTCACTCTGATAAATGAAGGATCCCGTGCCCAGCAGAAGAATGTTTGTGATAATTTCTGCACCGGCATCCACGTCACTATGTGTGTTATTTCATTACCAGTGATATCCCTATTGAAATAATAATTTTCATTAACTTGTAAGCACTTTTCGGGCGCAGGTCTAACATTGGCTTATACCACGAATCGCCCGCGAGCTGGAAAAAATTAAAAAAAAAAAAAAAAACATTTCCCCAGTATCTCTTCTTACCTTTCTGTCTGTTCATTTTTTTTTTCAGGAAATGGTTCAAGCAAAAGATCCACCATCTCACTATCTCAACAAACTGAGGACCTATCTCGATCCGAAGGCATCGCGAAGTCACAGAGTAAGTAGAGCGTTCTCCAACACCTTCCTTCTTCTTCCTCTCAACTTTAAACCTGTACATTATGTAATATTCTTGTAAGCAAAATATTTCTAACTGTATAAATAATTCTTCTCTTTCTCCTCTTCACAAAGATATGGCTGCAGGTATTTAACAAAAAATAAACAAGTTGTTTTCTATTTTTTTTTGGTAACTCTTTGGTTCGGAAATCTTTTCTAAATTCAAAAATGAAATAAAAACAAAATCCCTTACGTAAGCATGTGTCCCCTGAGAGCATGATGGTGTCAAGCTACTTTCTGTAAAATATGTAAAAAAAACAAAATTAACAAGTTCCAGGAAACCAGGAAAGTATTGAGGCCAAAATGGGTCTTGGGAGACGTGATAGAAGCCAGGCCTTTCCCCCGTCTTCTCTTACACCGTTACACCGGCAATCCTCTACACACAACTGACATTAGGAAAGGGGCTGTTACAGCAGGCAGTGTAGAAGGTGGCTCCGGTCTCAGTCGCCAGTCAATCTGAAGACGGGTCCTGCCCTCTATCCAGGGGCAAATCTCTCAGTTCCAAAAGCAGTTCCTCAAGCAAGTAGCACTAGTAGCCCTCATCACTTTGCACACTCTTCGCGGAAGAAAACGCCCCAATTGGCTGATGGCTGCGTCCACAGCTAGCAACCTTAAGATCCAGCGGTGGAAGTGAATTCGCTGAATAGGAGACAAGTGACTGGGGATTAAGGAAAATGCATTGCGTGTCGAACAAAATGAATGGACTCTCCTTCCTTCCAAGACTTCTAATCAACTCGAGTGAAAGTCCAATGAAAGTGTTTTGTGGCATTTGGTTGTCGAAGTCGTGCTCTGCGTAATACGTTATTTGACTCCCGTCGATTCCAACACTTTTTTTTTTAGACCTTTGGCCTTCTGTCCAAACTCAGATGTTATCAGGTGTGCTGTAAGAACGTTGTGGTCTTTCAAAGTGCATCCTTCTTACTGAGCTTGAAAACTTTCAACTCAAGTTGACCATTCTTGCAGTATTCGATCCCGAAGGCTAAGACTCTGTACACAGTTGCGGACAGCTTAAAGCGGCCCATGGTTGGGTTGGGTTGATGTGGCTGACTACTGGTTGACCGCACTCAGATTTGGTCGATGCCATCCTGCAAGCCAGTTGATGCCGCCAGCTTAAAGCGGCCCATGGTTGGGTTCGGTTGGAGTGGCTGACTGCTGGTTGACCACACTCAGATTTGGTCGATGTCATCCTGGTACTTAGTCCGGCCGGGTTGGCGTCCAAGTGACTTCTTCGGGAGGAGAGTCTGCTGCAATTAAAAAGAAGATGCTCAGTAGTCTCTCTCGTTTCTGCAGCTACAGGCGAAGTTAGCTAGAGGCGTGAATTTGGAGGAAACCTTGCCTGTCCGACGACCATTGGTAATGTCATATTCTTACTGACTAAACCACCTTCCGGGGAATCCTTGCGCTTACTCCCCCGCTAAGTATTACTTCACAAGGGACTGCTTCGACTGCATTTTGCTTCGTCACGGGTTAACACGTTCGCCGCGTACATGACGTGTATACACGTCTTCGAAGGGTCCCTGGGGTGGTGCATGACGTCCATAGATTTTAAAAAGTCATTTCCCCACCAAGACATGAATACACGACTCAAGCGATATAGGGTTTTCAGCAACCGCAGTTTTGTGCGCACTAATAGAAGGAACTCCTACATTTAAAGCGCACCACCGCAAGGCGTCGGATATATGTAAACACTGCACCGTGGAACGTGTTAAATCGCGTTTGGCTGCTGCTCTAAATTCCATGGATCGCACATTATTCCTGCAGCTGCATCGTTCACAGTGGCCCAAGGATTTTCGGTGTACATCTACAGAATTCTGTTTTTACACGGCAAACACGTTCCAGAAAAAACCGTGTAAAAAAAGGCATGAAATACCCAGAAAAAGGGGATTGGTTCCATCATCAAATAGCTTGTTTTTAATCGTGGTTAATGGAATGAAATCGTGAAAAAACGGAATCTTTTTTTTTTCTAAACCGTGTAATTTAAAACCGTGTAAACACAGAATGGGGTGTACATTGACTCATATTTCCTCCTGTTGGCCGTTCATTAAATTCTTCACACGACATTGCTCTTCCGTTTGGAAGCCGAGCACATTGGAAGGAAACATGCTCCACGTTCTCTACCGCGCTTACGCAGCGAGGACGAGACGGACTCGAATCACGGTTTGAATAGACATTTCCGGAAACAACCGTGGCCGGTCAAGAGTTGTGTAACAGTGTCTGACAGTTATTCAGTCTCGCCGTGTTTTCGATCTCCCCAACGATTCTTACGTTCATCTCCCTTTTTGGGACTCGTTCCATTCTTCTTGCCACGCTTCTATGCTGCGACTTCTTTCGAATTCCTTCGCTTACACAGCAAACGCGTGCGTACACTTGCGTGCTGAAGTGTATCTTGTCCTGTTTGTGGTCTTGTCCATGCACTTTCAACGAAAATGTCAATTGTGTTGAGCGCTGATGACAGACTAAAGCTTGAGTAAAGAACTTGACATTTTTCCTTAGTTTTACAGGGGTCCGGATTGAAGTATGGAACATGCATGCAGCAGACGGTCAAAGAAAGGCTTGTCATTATTAAGCCTCGCTTTTGATTCTTCGACAAAGTTCAATGGAGAACTCAAGTGACGTGTGTGACGGTAAGCGGCAACGATGTGCACATCAAACTGTGATGCATGGCAAGCTTAAGAGTTTGCAGTCTAGGTGAGGCTTCCAAATTTGCATCTAATCTCGAATACAAGCACTGCGCCTTCGTCCGCCGTCTATCTGACAAGGAGACACATCGCATTTGACGTTCTCTTTTCGACTTATAACCCTTCTTCTTTCGTGGTCTAACGCCGCAGTCCACTCACTCCTGAAACTTGTGAAACGCATTTCCAAAGGCGATGACAAATTAGGCTTGAAATGAGCCAACAGGCATGTCCTCCCTTTACTCTGTCTAACCGCAAATTTCTGCCTGAAACCAGCACCTAAGCACTGACTGTACATGATGTTTCAGTAAAGCCTGTCGTAAGGTTGCCATGATGGCGACTGTAAGTGAGTCGACTGCTACACCGAATGTTCATGGATCAACAAACAACGGATCATTTGTCATTCATCCACGTCTCAGTGATGTCTCTGAGAAGTGTCTTGTGACAGCCTTTCAATCTTGGCCATTCGGAGTCGGCATAGAACTCTGTTGATGTAGAAGCCAGGCACTAATCCACCTCGAAGAACCCGAAGAACTTACTTATCAAGCCTGAGGCCCATGGAGGGTCTGGGTTAAAGCCCTCCATCGCCGGCGGTCCTTTGTTACTACCAAGCCAAGATCGGTCTTCCTCACCTTCTCGAGCCAGGATTCAAAGACTCTCCTAGCTGTAGCGGTGGTGTCCATGCGGTACGGATTTTTCCCTTCCGGACTGCATTGATACAGCTCGTAGAGTTGTCTTCTCCTCTAGCCACCTTCCTCGCTTAAAAGGACTCCTATTCGACCTAGAAGGCACCAAGGATCATGTCTGCTGGTTTGCTTATCGTGCAGCTTTCGCCTCCGCATGATTCGGGTCCTTGTAGTCAGGAGTTTCGAGGCCAGGGTAATTCAACGCTCGATGTCCATTGCCCCGAAGAAGACAAACTCCTTTACCAGCTCATAATTGCAGCGATCAATGATGATGTTTTGTCCCCCAAGAATCTCGATCGAAAACCAAATCAATTTCAGTCCCAGAAGCCTGTAGAACCCCCCTCAACTCACGCAGAATTCTCTAAGATTCCCCATTCCCCCCCTGATTGGCCCTCAGATCTGGTTAATTGCTTGCATGCCCACTAGTAGTTCGATTGGACCCTTCGGTCCGTCTATAAGTACTTTGCTGCCACTTGTACCTACACTCTTTCTCACTCTCTCTCTATCTCTCGCCAAGAACTCCTCCAGTTCTGCACTTCTCTTCACCTCCTTCCTCTTTCCGTATATATTCTTGTACAAATTGTTTTTGAATTTCTAGTAGTAGCAACTAAACCTTAATCAGTATTTAACCAACTCACAGTGTGTTTTTCCCGTTCTCCCCCGCCTGATGTACTTACAGATTTTCTTCTACTTTCTTTGCCAGAAACGAAAAATGGTCGGTGAGTCCACGTCCACGCAAGTGTTACGTGATCTAGAAATCTCACTACGTACCAACCACATTGAGTGGGTTAAGGAGTTCCTGGACGAGAACAATCAGGGTCTCGACGCTCTGGTTGATTACTTGAGTTTCCGCTTGCAGATGATGCGGCACGAGCAGCGAATACAAGAGGCGCTCAGTGAATCTGATGAACGCTTGAATCTGGCCAATACAACCCATCAATCGATCGGCGGCAGCGATGCTGACGGCGGGAACAATTCATCGCTTGGCAATGGCGGCCATCATCATGATTTGTCGTCGCGGCACAGTCATCACAATTCGTCGAACGGGTTCCTGCGACCGTCGCTGGCCGATGTCCTTGACAGTCCGAGCATCAAGCGCCGATCGCGACACATTGCCAAACTGAATATGGGCGCGTCAACGGATGACATTCATGTGTGCATCATGTGCCTGCGTGCCATCATGAATAACAAGTACGGGTTCAACATGGTGATCCAGCATCGAGAGGCAATAAATTGCATTGCCTTGAGTTTGATTCATAAGTCGCTGCGGACTAAGGCGCTGGTGCTTGAATTGCTGGCGGCCATTTGCTTGGTGAAGGGTGGGCATGAGATAATTCTGTCGTCGTTTGATAATTTCAAAGAGGTGTGCCAGGAGAAGCGACGCTTCCAGACACTCATGGAGTACTTTATGAACTTTGAGGCGTTCAATATTGACTTCATGGTCGCCTGCATGCAGTTCATGAACATTGTTGTGCACTCCGTTGAGGACATGAACTATCGGGTGCACCTGCAGTACGAGTTCACCGCCCTGGGCTTGGACAAGTATCTGGAGAAGCTAAGGCTCACCGAATCGGAGGAGTTGAAGGTCCAGATCTCGGCGTATTTGGACAATGTGTTCGATGTGGCGGCTTTGATGGAGGATTCCGAGACAAAGACGTCCGCTCTGGAGCGCGTGCAGGAGCTGGAGGACGACCTGGGACGTGTGATGGATCGAAACGCCGAATTGGAGCGGGAGTTCCTCTACAAATTGGCCGAAATGGACACTGAAATGGCTCAGTTGAAGGCGGAGCGCGAGGAAATACTCGCCACGAAGTGCAAAGCTGACGAAGAAGTCTCAACCCTGCGAAAGATACTGAAACACAACGAGCAGGAGCTGAAGAAGCGCGAGTCGATGTTGCAGAGCAAGAACTTAGAGCTCCAGACGCTGACGAAATCCCTGCCACGATCCGCATCGAACGGCGGCGAGGGAGGCGGCTTCGTGATGATGAACGGCAGCGCGGGTTCCCCGGACTCGGAGTTGTCTGCAATGTCACCACCTCCACCACCGCCGCCACCGCTCCCATGTTCAGTGACACCACCTCCACCACCGCCCCCAGTTCCACCGCCGCCACCCTGCATGAACGGTGGCTTCAAGGGTGAGGAGTCGACATACGCAAACATGAATCCCCACGAGTCCACACAACGAATGCCACCACCACCTGCGCCCGCTTTGCCATTCATGTCGACATTCTCACCGCCACCACCGCCCGCTGCTGGCTTCATGCCCGCCCCAGATGGCGCCATGACCATCAAACGAAAGGTGCAGACCAAATACAAATTGCCAACGCTTAATTGGATCGCTTTGAAGCCAAACCAGGTAAGTGTGAAGAGAGCTCCCCAGTCGACTCGACCAGAGGCGAGCCCACACTTTGTTTTCAGTCAATAATGCGACAGTTGGGCACTGTTAATGTGGCGATGAGAAGTTAATTCCTCGTGTGTGTGCGTTCGTTTGCGGCGGGGTAATTAAATAATCCCCGGCAAAGAACTCCTCACTTGCTAACGATGACGGACGAGCACCACGTGTCTGTCGACTGGATTGCGTGCAAGCCGCGCCGGGCTTCAGATGGGAATGATGAATGTGTTATCGTGGATTTGATAAATGACATCCAATCACCTGAAACATGATTGGTTCCTGTTTCGGGAAATGATTGACGGAGAATCACGATTAGCCTCGTCCGTGAATGTTTGTCCTGATTAGATTTTTAATTGCCATCCTCTTTCTCTCCAGGTGCGCGGGACAATTTTCAATGAGTTGGACGATGAGAAAATACACAAGCAGATCGACTTCATCGATTTTGAGGAACGATTCAAAATTGGCATTGGCGGCCCCATCGCCAATGGCAAGTCCGAAGTCGACGGCCTTCATTCATATCCGAGCAAGCGTTTCAAAAAACCCGAAAACGTCTCTCTGCTGGAGCACACGAGATTACGAAATATTGGTAAGACATGGCCACTCAGGCATGGATTTCTCATCTCCATTTCCCATTTTGTAGCAATATCTCGTCGAAAACTTGATATGCCAATCGATGAAGTGATAGCTGCGATTCATAGTCTCGATCTGAAGAAACTTTCGCTGGAGAATGTCGAACTGCTGCAGAAGATGGTGCCCACTGATGTCGAAGTGAAGTCCTATAAGGAGTACATTGGCGAGCGCAAAGACCAGAATCTGCTCACCGAAGAGGACAAATTCATGTTGCAACTGGCCAAGGTGGAGCGAATCTCCTCGAAGCTCTCCATCATGAACTACATGGGCAATTTCTTCGATTGTGTACATTTGATCAGTCCAGTAAGTGGCACTCATTGCATGCAGTTACATTCCAGAACTCAATTTGATGTCTCCCTTTTTACAGCAAATCACAGCGATGACCACAGCAGCCAACTCATTGAAGCAATCCCGTAAATTCAAGGCCGTCCTCGAGATAGTGCTTGCGTTTGGAAACTATCTGAACAGCAGCAAACGTGGCCCCGCGTACGGCTTCAAACTACAGAGTCTTGACACATTGATCGATACGAAATCGACAGACAAACGAATGTCGCTGTTGCATTATATCGTTGCAACTATTCGACAGAAATTCCCCGAATTGCTTAACTTTGATACAGAGCTATTCTGTACGGACAAAGCTGCTCAGGTATCGCTGGAGAACATCGTCACCGACATGCACGACCTTGAGAAGGGCATGGAACTGGTGAAGAAAGAAGCCGATCTGCGTGTCAAAGGTGCTCAGACACACATTCTGAGGGATTTCCTCAACAATTCCGAGGACAAACTGAAGAAAATCAAATCAGAACTCAAGAATGCGCAGGACGCCTTCAAGGAGTGCGTTGAATACTTTGGAGAATCCTCAAGAAACGCCGATGCGAGTGCATTCTTTGCATTGATTGTTCGATTCACACGAGCTTTTAAGGTATAAACCATCTTTGACTGTATCTTTTCGTTCGACTTATCCTCTCGCTTTTTGTAACAAAACAAAAAAACAAAAGATGCACGATCAGGAGAACGAACAACGTCGCCGATTGGAACAGGCAGCCGCTTTAGCTGCGAGCAAGAAGGAGAACGAACAGGTAATCCTTAGGAACAAGATGAATCAGAAGAAACAGCAGGTAAGCTTTCCCCTTCTATCTCTCTGGCTTTTTGGCTTTTTCTGGATATCACTTCATGTTTGCTAATTCATTCATTTTTCACATTCTTCTTGTTTACGTTATCATTTGTTTCACATTCCATATTAATTTATGTATCTCTCTCTTTCGTCCAAACACCATTGGCAACTGTACACACAATCAAACACACACACACTCTCCATCACTGTCTCGATCTCCGATCTCTCACACGTGCAAATCAATTTACAACCGTTTGTTGAATCAAAATCAACCCCTTTCTCGATTGGCGAACAAAACAAATGACCCCGACTTTCGAATTGATAGAAACATGGTTGCGTGCCCACGGAAAGCAGCCTTCTACACAAAGCTCTAACCAATTCGGCGCGTGAGGATGAAAGGCATTTCTACTCGTGTTGACGATCGTGTAGTAATGTGAGAGTGCATACGAGATAAATTAGCGCAAATCAGAAAACATAAAAAAAAAAGAGAAACAGAACGAAATTAAGCCAGTCACACCTGTCCTGTCTGCTTAGTAATTAACCAAAGAACGACGACGACAGCAAACCCGCGCACGCACACACACCTCGCGACAAATGATTGAATTGAATGTACATAGCAAACACGCACGTAGAAACGTTACGTTCTTGTAGATACTCTCTCGTATACTCGTTCCTCTCTCACTCTCTCTCTGTAATCTTGGATGTGGTTGCTTAAGTCGTTTGACGTTTATATGTAAGTGAGCGATTGATAACTTGTTAACTAAGCTATTTTTTTTTGTGGTTGATTTTATGTCCTTGTAATTGTTGTTATTTGTTTGTAGTTGTTTTTGTTGTTTTGTGTTTTGTATGTACCCAGTTTTGTTCTGTTCAATAGTCACTAACAAAGTAGATCTTCTCTTGCAGCAGAGGACTCGAATGAAGAATAAATCGTTTTGAATACCGCCTCTGTGTAGCCTTCGGTCTTAAATAAAGTTGTTCGTGAATGAAAACATGTGTCTTGATGAATTTTCGCTTCGGTTTCAGGTAGTCTCTGTGAAGGCTAACTTATGACTTCGCTTTACTTTTGTTTGGCATTAATTGAACAATTTGCTCACGGCTTGCAGTAGTTGGTAGGGACTTTAAACACACAACACGGTTTCTATAGAAACTAGACCCAAGCCCACCTATGCTCTTCTTCTTCTCCTTTTCGACGAGGTTATGAGCTGAGTTATGGGGATCCCACTTTTCTGCGTTCCTTCTGGTCCGTCTGTGGGGTTCGCCACTACCTTCTTTCCAAATGTCCAAATCCTAAGTTTTTCTTTTGTGTTTCAATTCCCAAAAGCAGATCAATAGGGTTTTATGTTAAGTTGGCTTCAATCGAGGTCAGCTTTTGCACCCTCTAATCTTCAGTCTTACTCCAGTATAAGTTTCTTTCCTTCTGGAAACCCCTCTGCTCACAGGTTGTCTTCCAAAAAGTAAGTCGCAGTCTCCGGTCTGAAGAGTATTCGACTCGAATTTTGTGGACCAGCGATGCTGGAAGACACACCCGCAAGCAGATAATGATCTCAACTTGGTGTGCACGGGAATGCAGCTAACCAGAGACCGTGCTATCTAGGAAGGATTGTTAGTTGAAGCCCTCGTCTGCCTGGACTATATCGCGGCACAACAAAAAGTCCCTGTCATGACTAGGCATACATGAGATGTCATGACCTGAGAATGTCATGCTCTTCGACCATGAAACGGAAGCGTCGTCTAGCCGAACGAACACAATGTAGCCGATAATCACTTGAATTTAGATCTTGGATCTGACGAAATTTATGAAGGATCTGCATTTATGTCGTGGTTCACTGTCTAAAGCAGAGAAAGTGAACTTCTTCTTTATGTCTTGTACTTCTACTTTGACAATTGGATTCGTCGATTGGTGCATTCGCAAGAAGAGCAAGAAATAGAGCAGCAGTTTCCTGTCATCTTCTTCAATTAGTCAGAGCAGCATGTCTGACATTTGCACCTTTGATTGCTGTTTTAGACGGCACAGGGTACGTACGAATAGCTATTTGCCAAGCTCGTAGGGTTTCATATCTTCCGCGAACATGTATACTTCTCAACGTTTGCCGGGGATCTGAGATTCCACCAAGAAGCATCTGCATGATCATTTCCCAGCTACCTCCAATTAGACGCAGCAAATTTGTTCTGACCATTCTCTGTTTGTTCGCTGCGCAACTTTAAATGCGGTCCCTCTCTGTAGCATTGTTCCACTGGTCGTGGCTTCGAACCCAGTCAACTTAGACGTTGGATTCCTAGGCGACTGGATACAGTCACGGAGTTGCAGTCCGTGTGCAGTATGGACACTTCGGTTCGTAGCGAAACCACTTTCAAACGTCTGGCTGCACTGTTGCAGTCCTACAGACTGTTCAAACTCGATGTTTGATCTTCTCCTCTAATCGAACGCAAACACTCGGAACTCTGGATGCGAAAAAAACGTCTTCTTCGTCCTCTTTCGAAAGCTACGACTTTGCAGTCCGTGTGCAGTATGGACACTTCGGTTCGTAGCGAAACCACTTTCAAACGTCTGGCTGCACTGTTGCAGTCCTACAGACTGTACAACTCGATGTTGCGAAAAAAACCTCTTCATCATCCTCTTTCCATATGTTGAACAAAGCTGCGACGATCAAGGAGTCGAGATAGAGGTTCCTGACTACCTCGAAGTTATAACAGCCTCTTTTGACAATCCGGCCAAGCCCTTGTCCTTGATATCTTGTTGTCTCTACGTCGGAGAACAGAACTGGGACGATTAAGACCTGCTTTCTTTTTGAGTGTCCGCAGTCAAGACATAGCAGTGGACCCACATTCATTTGCATGCCCTTCTGATCCATCACGACCATGTACAATTCCTAACGATTCCACGGTCATTTTGGAAGAACGTGCGTCTACAGTCGACCCTGTTCACAGGCATAAGTCCGCAAATAAGTTCAACTTGTCTTTTAGCTCAAAATCTAAACCTTTTTGGGCGAACGAGACGAATGAAATGCCTTTCTCTGGTGCACCTATGTTTCTTGTAAATCCTTCTCTCTCGGGACTTGATGAACCCTGTGACCATACATCTAGACCTGAGAGACAAGGACTAGATCGGAGAAAGGTCTCAAACTGCAAAGCCTCTCCCACTGGTAACCCCTCAAACGATTTATGAGTCCGCTAGCAAGTATTCAACTTATGCACACGTTTTTGTTTGTTATGTAGCCCACCTGGTATTCGTTGTGTTGTTGTGTTTCTATGTAACGTGTCCTCGTCCAATGCGAAATGTTATTGTTTTTATGTGTGTGCGTGTGCGTGCGTTTTTGTCTATTTTGTAAATTTTGTCCACAGACAAGAGCTAAATTTTTACCTAACTCTCTGTACACCTTCTTTCGTTTCTTCATTTTCACGCCTTTTCTTTCTTTGACTAACAAATTACCTGCGTTTTTTCTGCATCTTCTTCCAAAACAAACAAAAAAATACATCAAATTTTCATAAAAGTATATTTTTTTTTTTTAATTTTTGTTCCACATAACCACATAACCTCAAATTAATTATTTTTTCAATTCAAATTTTAGTTTAGTATATTTGGGTCTCACGTGGAGTACATGGTTATACTAATACTGGTTTTTTGGTCTCCCCCTCCCCCATCTCTCTCTCTCTCTCTGTTGTTTTCGTTTCGTTTCTCTCTCTTAGATGACTTCGGTTTCATTGCAGGAAGCGGTAATAAATGAGTTGAAGAGCAAGGCGAATTCGGTTCGCGAGAAGAAACTGCTCCAGCAGGACGAGGTGTACAATGGAGCACTGGAGGACATCCTGTTGGGTCTGAAGAGCGAGCCGTATCGGCGTGCGGATGCGGTGCGACGCAGCCAACGACGTCGCATCGATAATAATCGTCTGTCGAGGACATTAGAAGAAATGGATGTTTGAAGCAATCGATTCTAAGTGTATACAACATTCCATCGGACAACTCTACATGCATACACACTCATATACACATTTATACAAATTGTTCTATTTAAATCTTCATAGACACCGTATCTCTCTCTCTCTCTCTATTTATCTCACTCTTCCTCCCTCTCTCTCGCTCGTTGTTCTCGCTTGATCGGTTGCAAGGCTGGAAGAGATGCGTGTGCAACTCCAGCGGGAGCAGGTTTCTTTTTTTGTTAATGGAAAATATTGTAAATAAATCGAAAATTTAGGTGATAGTTGAGGTAATTACGCGCACAAATGTGTAAAAGTGTAGGAAAACAAAAAAAAACAAGCACGAGGGACTTGGGGGATGGGAAACGAACAGGAAAATGAGAATTTCTTTATGCGAAATTTTGTGATTTACATTTAATTTGGTAACAAAAACAAAGCATGCTTCAAGAAACCCATAGAACAAGAACAAAAAAAAAAAAAGAAACCAAAACCAAGAGGCCTTCTGTTTAAGAAACATATTTATGGAATTTTTCTTTATACAACTACAAGCATTTGAATAAAGCAGAGAAAACACACACATTTTGATGGAGAAACAAATGTTCTCACATGTCTGAAATTGCCATTTTAAATAATACAAAATAGAAAAGAAAAAGTCTTAATATAAGCATTTATAGAACAGTATTCAGCAGTTTATACAAGCATCCTACATTGTCGCCGGTGTATTTAACGGACTTTTAGACACCTCCTTGTACATACATACATATACAGAAACGCAAATCGATTTTTGAATGCCAGCAATATACACGATGTATTGAGACAAATTTTTGATATTACCATATAGGACATGTTCTTTCTTTTTTTCTACATTTGTAAGTCTTTTGTAAATATAAACAGAACAGCAGATAGGGGAAAGCATAGAGTTTGTAGTTGTTCGTATGTGTGCTGTCGAGAAAGATTGGCTGTCACGGAGTCGAAGCTCCATCTTCTTCGGCAACAACATTCAAGAAGGTTTCGAAAGTAAGAATGGCTTCATCATGAGTCCATCTTCGCATTAATTCATTGTACGACGTCTGAGGTTTCTCAACCCTGAACCTTCATTCGGCGGCAAACCTGAATTCCAAGTCAAAGTTTCATTTGAAACTGTTGCATACTCGACATTTCGACACGCCTTCACGTGTCCTACTGCTTTGAGTGCCATGAAATCTGTGGCGACCGGCTACATCATGCTCTCAGCTATCAACACCGTAATGAGATCGTGAGCAGCACAAGTACCGACTTGTCAAGAAAAGACTGTCAGCCGTGTCCTACAGCTTTGAGTGCCATGAAATCTGTGGCGACCGGCTACATCATGCTCTCAGCTATCAACACCGTAATGAGAGCGTGAGCAGCACAAGTACCGACTTGTCAAGAAAAGACTGTCAGCTGAGCCGAACAGATCCTGAGCAATAAAGTGTCGTGTTTTATTTTGTTAACGATCACAAAAAACAAAATGTGCAAACATCTCAAACCTACATGTTTCCACTTTTTCAACAATCATTGTTCATCTTCATCAACAATCAGAATGTGGTTCTCAACCAACATTCCCCCAGTCAGATCCTTCGCTGGCAACTAGATGAAGTCATGGTGATGGTGACTGGCCATAAACCTCAGTGACCACCAGTGTGATTCGTTGGACAGAAGCTAAGTTGCCTAGGCATTCAACCAACATGCCTCCAGTCGGATGGTGACTGGCCATAAACCTCAGTGGCCACTAGTGTGATTCGTTGGACAGAAGCTAAGTTGCCTACGCATTCAACCAATATGCCTCCAGTCGGATGGTGACTGGCCATAAACCTCAGTGGCCACTAGTGTGATTCGTTGGACAGGAGCTAAGTTGCCTACGCATTCAACCAACATGCCTCCAGTCGGATGGTGACTGGCCATAAACCTCAGTGGCCACTAGTGTGATTCGTTGGACAGGAGCTAAGTTGCCTACGCATTCAACCAACATGCCTCCAGTCGGATGGTGACTGGCCATAAACCTCAGTGGCCACTAGTGTGATTCGTTGGAAGCTAAGTTGCCTAGGCATTCAACCAACATGCCTCCAGTCGGATGGTGACTGGCCATAAACCTCAGTGGCCACTAGTGTGATTCGTTGGACAGAAGCTAAGTTGCCTACGCATTCAACCAACATGCCTCCAGTCAGATCATTCTCTAGCCAAGGGGGGTCATTCTTTACATGTCTTCGTCTTGGTTTCCAAACAAAAAAAGCATTTCTCAAGTATTTCACTTTCAATTGGTAACACCAAGCTTGATGGGGTCTTATGTGCGTCAGCATAAACCCAGGCAGGAACAGCAGTTGTCCAACCGAAGCTAAGTTGTTCACACATTCAACCAATGTACCTACAGTCATTTGCCCTTATTTGGCTCCATCAAGACGTTCTTTTATCGGACAGCTTTGTTGGATGAGGTTGAGTATAAACCCAGACTAGCAGAATACTCGAAGACTGCTCGGACTGAATAGAAGTTGCCCATGCCACCTTGGGCGTTGTGTTCATGCCTATAGAACATCTGGATTTCTTACCCATTTGATACTTTCTTGATTGGCCGCTTGGTCATTTTCTTAACACAAGCGATCGAAAAGCAAGCAAAGCCACTGCATTTAAATGAGATGGTTGTTATTTTTTTTAAACACGTGAGGGCTCTATTTTCTGGCGTCAGGCATGACTTAGCGCCGTGACTGCCAAAAGTTCGTTCGTGCCACAAATTGCTTGGTTATGAGTCAAATCTCTGTCGCATTGACTATATAATGACTCACTTCCTAAATCGAAGACAAGTTCTCATAACTTACCACTTCCAAGTCGACAGAATTAAATTCATTTCGTAGTGATCCACTATGGATCGGGAAAGGTACGATTTCAATTTTACTTAGACAAACTGAATGACAGTCTGAATGTTCGCTCACTCGGTTGATTTTGCACAGAGTTTGATACCGGCTTCGTTAAAAGCATGATTTGTCAGAAGACTATAAACACGGCTACGTTCATGTTTGTCCAACATCAATCTCTGGCTTGGGCTGAATCAAGACAACAGTTGGGCTAAAAATTAATGCGATAAAACCAAAGATGATCAGCCTGCGACCAAACTCATCCACTCGGTTGGGAGAGTAGAGAGTCCAATACCTTGGGAGTGTTGTCTCAACTGACGATGAAACTCCACTGGAAGTAGAAGTCGCATAGACAAAGTCAGCGTTTGGGTTTCGCTTGGCGAAGTAATGCAATGACCTGGAACACCAAGCTTTGCCAGTTCCGTTCCAAACGTGAGTCCTGCTCGATGGATGTGGCACTTGGAGAGTGAACCCCAGTATCCCGAGAAAGCTGCAAACGTTCGTTAAAAGGCGCTCGAATGACGAACTTCAGCAAAGAATGGACCCTGGTCCTTTAGGCACAACTAGTGGCAGTGGATTGGTCACTCTCCGAAAAGGTGAAGAATAAAGAAGAGCACCATACAAAAGTTAAACTCTCAATTTCATCCCAATCACTTTCTCGCCAATCACATACGAACTGAATAAACAACTGCATGCTAAAAGAAAAATAATTAAATTAAATATATTCATAAAAAAAATAAAATAAAATTTTGTACATTTTGTTCTTTTGTAAGACAAGTCTATTTTTAACTTTAGCCTTAAGCTGATCAGAGTTTGTAAGTTTGAAGAGGAGAAACGTGCATATGTGCACGTCCACGTGCAAGCATTAACGAGAGTAGATGTGTACGATATTTATGTTAAGGCGAATGAAGAGGCGGGCGCATATCTTTGGTATATAGTATATATATTTTTGTTATATGATTTTATTTACAATCTTACTTCGTTCACGCAATGCTGATGCTGCTTCTCCTTGTGTAAGAGCTTCAAAGTAAGGAACGCGGGCACAGAAATGTGGCTATGTAATTGAATGCGTTCTCGTGTAAACCTCTATGATTATAATTATCTTTGCATAGTCAATTATTTAGCAATGGATTAGATGAGGAAGGGCACCGGGCGACGTGGCCGGGCGGGTTGGATTACCGTTTTATTTTGTATAATTATTATTATTTTTTATTTTTGTCGTTTATTTCGTATAGCTTTTATTGTTATTAAATATTATTATTATTTTTTTTTTTTTGGTTTATTGATTAAATACAAGTAAATTGCAAATAAAATAACTTTATTGAAACAAATTAATTGCGGTTTTTCATTGTGAACAATTCAGAATTAAAGGGAGCCTGTCCTGGCGGGAGTTGGTCAAGTCCATCTTCCTCAGCGAGCATCCGGAAGAGCCATTTGTGGCGAGGTTTGTTTATGTTTTCGTGTGTGTACTGAATTTCAGATAATCTGAGTTTTCACTATTTCACTTGGTGAACTTTCAGTCCTTGGTCAAACTCAGAGGACTTCAGGGTCGGAATGGTATTAGTCATCTTTTTCAGGAAGCCGACGGAGCCCGGACCTCCTCACGAGCAGAAGCACTTGGTTTCCTCATCGATGCTGATTTCTTACGAGGGGCGTTCAATATATTCTCGGTATCGATATGAAGGAAAATGCGAATTCAATTATTTTTCAATATAATCTCCCCTAACATCAATGCATGGGCTTATATACACAGGGTAAAGTTGCTGACTGCATCCAACCTGGTAGGATGCCAGCGCGATCCCTGCTTGTTCATAAGTCAAGTTGACGTACAGCCTCCTCGCGGTGCCCCTGGATAGCCATCATAACAGCCGTTGTGTGGTGAACTAATATACGCAGCGAACCCTCTGCCCGAGGGTTAAATTAATGGGCCTGTCCTCCCAGTTTGGAGGTTGTGCGTGAGGTTAACTTCCTCACCACGTAAAAAAAATACGAGTTCAGAAACAACAACCTGCCTCGGATACGGACGGATCTACTGTTGACGACCCTTGCAAACGGAAAAAGGACAATGACTTTCGGTTCTGCACGTGGAATGTGAGGTCCCTTAACAGACCACGTGCAGCCGATGAACTAGCGGAGGCCCTAGACTGCTATAGAGCAGACATAACCGCTATCCAGGAAGTGCGGTGGAACGGGCCGGGCAAAAAGAGGATGAGAAACTGCGACCTCTACTACGGCGACTGCTACAGAGAAGGAGGGCAGCGCTTATTTGGATGTGGTTTTGTTGTTCGAGGCAGACTTAGGCAAAAAGTCTTAAGCTTTAAGTATGTAAGCGAGCGCCTCATAACAATCCGCATCAAGGCTAAGCTCGGGAACATCAGCCTGATTTGCGCCCACGCCCCGACAGAGGAGAAGGATGACAATAGCAAGGACGATTTCTATGATCTCCTAGAAAGAACATACGATCAATGCCCCAGCTATGATACCAAGATCGTTCTAGGAGATCTCAACGCACAGCTGGGCAAGGAAGAAATCTTTGCTAAAGTTATCGGAAAACACAGCCTGCACGACAACACATCCGAAAACGGACTAAGGCTGGTGGATTTCGCCTCGGGGCGTAACCTCTCTGTAATGAGCACACGGTTCCCACACCTCAACATCCATAAAGGGACCTGGCGGTCACCTGATCAATCAACCGTCAACCAGATTGATCACATTGCGATCGACGTCAGACACTCCTCCAATATTCTCGATGTCCGAACTTTCCGAGGAGCCAATATTGACTCGGATCATTTCCTTGTTGTAGCCAAGATAAGAATGAGGATATCGAGAGAAATACGGAGTCGAGACAGGACACCTCGTTTTGACGTTGGAAAGCTACAATCGCAATCGATCGTTAGGAACTTTGCCGACCGAGTCTCCCTGAAACTCTCCGAAAGTTCGACCCTGCCTACAACCACAATAGACCAGGAATGGAAACGTTGTCAAGAAGCCATCAAAGAAGCTGCCACTGATGTGCTGGGTTTTACGACACCACCAAAGAAGAACCCATGGTTTGACGACGAGTGCAGGCAGGCACATGCAGCCAAACAGGAGGCCTACAAGGCAACTCTGCATCGAACAACGAGAGCTGTTCGTGAGCTCTACGAGCAGAAGAGAAGGGAAGAGAACCGGCTTCTCAGAAGGAAAAAGAAAGAGCACGAGAAGCGCGCGGTCGAAGAGATGGAGAGATGTTACGGCAGGAAGGAGGTCCGAAAGTTTTACCAAAAGGTTAAACAGTTATCCGGAGGGTATAGACCTCGGACAGAAGCCTGCAGGGATGAAAATGGACAACTAGCAGTAGAATCGCAGTCGATGCTGAGAATTTGGAAAAATCACTTCTGCAGACTGTTAAACGGCGATGACGACACAAATTCCGCTGTCAGGCAGAATATTCCACTTAATTTGGACGAGGATGACCAAGAATTCCGTCCCCCCGACTTAGGCGAGGTCAAGATAGCGATATCTAGACTAAAGTCGAACAAAGCTGCTGGAGCGGACGGACTGTCCGCGGAACTGTTTAAAGCAGCTGGAGATGATCTGGTTGGGCGCATGCACCAGCTCATCTGTAAGATATGGTCGGAGGAAAGCATGTCGGATGAGTGGAATCTCAGCGTCGTTTGTCCGGTCCACAAGAAAGGAGACCCTTTTGACTGCGCCAACTATCGAGGGATCAGTCTCCTTAACATATCGTACAAGATCCTCTCTGCCGTCTTGTGTGAACGCCTGAAACCATTCGTCAATAACCTGATAGGTCCTTATCAGTGCGGTTTCAGGCCGGGAAAGTCCACCATAGACCAAATTTTCACACTGCGGCAGATCCTGGAAAAAACCCACGAGATGCAGATCGACACCCACCACCTATTCGTCGATTTCAAGGCCGCATATGACAGCGTGCATAGAGACGAGCTATACAATGCCATGTCTAGTTTTGACATTCCAGCCAAACTCGTCAGATTGTGCAGGATGACGATGGAGAACTCTCGCTGCTCCATCAAGGTCGGTAACGAACTCACCGAGACCTTCAATGTCAAAAAAGGTTTTAGACAAGGCGACACGCTATCATGTGATTTCTTCAACATCATACTTGAGAAGATCGTGCGAAACTCAAATGTCAACACCAGAGGCACGATCTTCCAAAAGTCCGTTCAACTGCTTGCCTACGCGGACGACATTGACGTGATTGGACGAACACAGCGAGCTGTCAATGAGGCTTTTGCTAGCATTGAAGCGGAAGCGGCTAAAATGGGTTTGGCAGTTAATCAGGGCAAAGCAAAGTACATGCTGTCATCACGAAAGGACGCACAACATCGACGCCTCGGACAGAGCGTCATAATGGGCAGCAGAAACTTTGAGGTAGTCAAGGACTTCGTCTACCTTGGCTCTGCAGTAAACAGGGACAATAACACCAGTACCGAGATCAAGCGCAGAATTACTCTTGCCAATCGCTGTTTCTTTGGGCTCAAGAGGCAATTGAGTAACAGAGCCATCTCTCGAAACACCAAGTTGACTTTATATAACACCCTAATCATCCCCGTCCTGCTCTATGGCGCAGAGACATGGACGCTATTGAAAGCGGATGAAGAAGCTCTTGGTCTTTTTGAGAGAAAAGTTCTGCGTGCGATCTTTGGTCCTGTTTGTATTGATGGCGTCTGGAGAAGGAGATTGAACCACGAACTGTACAGCGGCATGCACCTTGTTAAGCGTCTTCGGATCCAACGCTTAAGACGGCTAGGTCACGTAGAGCGGATTGACACCACAGCTCCGGCCCGAAGAGTCTTCGATTCCGAGCCTTTGGGACAACGCATAAGAGGGCGTCCTAGAACAAGATGGCGCACACAAGTGGAGAAGGACCTCAACCAACTTGGTGTGCACAACTGGAGGCAGCTGGCGAAAGATCGTGCTGGCTGGAGAGGCTTGTTGGTTGAGGCCCAGGTCCACCCCGGACTGTAGCGCCAAACAAAGAAGAAGAAGAAGAAGAACATCAATGCCTTTGTGTTACATCTTGAGATAAGCTTTTTTAAGCCCCCAAAAAGATAAATTTCCTCTTTCCCTGCAAAATACCCATTTTTGCCGACTTGAGTTCTTCATCATCCGAAAATCTTTTTCCACGAAGACATTTTTTCAAATCCGGAAACAGGAAATAGTCACTAGGGGCAAGGTCTGGACTATAGGGTGGGTGTTGGATTTCTTCGAAACCACAGTCTCGCGCAGCGGCCTTGGAAACTCGCGCCGTGTGAATAGGAGCGTTGTCATGAGGAAGCAACACACCCGCTGCGAGTTTACGTCGTCTTTTCTTTTTAATTTCCTCCCGCAACTTATGCGGATGTGGCGTTGATGGTTTCACTTTTATTTTTGTCCAGACGGAGTGGCAAACGGAGTGACTTTGAACTTCTTCGGGGGGTCTGTTACTCTTTTAAGCCACTGCATGGACTCTTGTTTGCTTTCAGGGTCATAGTGGTGGACCCATGTTCCGTCGCCAGTAACAATCCGATCCATAACACCGCCCGGGTTCTCACTACACGTCTCCAAAAGCTGTCTACAGCACGCTATTCTCACTTTTTTCTGAGGCGCTGTGAGCATTCGTGGCACCCACCTTGCACTGACCTTTGAAAGGTTAAGCTGGTCATGAAGAATGGTGTGAATGGTACCAATTGAAAGCTTGGTGATCTCTGCCATCGTTTTCATCTTTATTCGGGCATCCTCAAGAACAAGTTTTTCGACTTCTTTGATGCTTTCTCCCGTACAAGCAGTAGCCGTACAACCACAGCTTCACCCCGATACCGAGAATATATTGAACGCCCCTCGTAGCTACTTTTTTTTATACAAGGGATTGTTAAAACCCTTAAGTGTCCGGGTGCAAGACACAGCACGGCCGAAGGTGTAGAGGGAGAAAGGGAGAGGAGGCAGGTTTTAAATGTCTGCCGATTGTATTCTGGGGGAAATATTGGGCTGGGAAGAGCAAAAGGCATTCCATATCCGTGCGGCTGATGAACGAGTTTCTTAATTTAACTGTGCGTCCTTAGGGTAAGTAGATGAGCATTCCTCGCGAGTCGGGTATTGCGAGTGAATTCATGGAGGGGAGGAATGCAGTTGGCAAGCTCACTTGAGCATCGTTTGTTGAAATAGCGATAAAATACGGGTACGTCTCGTCTGTACGGTACGTCGAGTCAAGTGACTCTGCAGTATTGTTGTCTCCTATAAGTTTTATCGCTCGCTTTTGGATTCTATCTAGTAGGTGCAGGGTGGTTTTGGGGCCACCAGACGAGATATGAGCGTTGTCCTCAAGTTTGGGGCGCATATACGCCTTATAAATGAAAGCCAAGTCAGAGGGGGTTAAACAGGAAACCTGAACATTTCGCAGCTTTTGTGGCGACCTCAAATACTTGATCGTTCCAACTAAGTGTTGTGTTGATACACATACCAAGAATGGAAAGCTTTCCGGTTTCATCGACACAGGTGCCATTCATGGATAATGGCTGATTGACAAAGGTTCGCTTGAGTGACAGCAGGCAGCATTGAGTTTTTGAAGCATTGAATTCCACTCGGTTGTTCTTTTCCCAATTGATTATGCTTAACATACGCTGCCGTTCCAATTCTGTTTCCAATTCGTGAGTCTTGGAACGAATATGAAAAGCTGAGGGTGCTGTCATCTGGACAAGAGATCATTTATGAAAAATGAGGTCGGAGACTGAAAAGAGCCTTGGGGAACACCGGTTCGAGAGGAAATTTCTAATCCATAGCAGAAGACATTCATCGACACCATAGGCACGCATTTTCGACAAGAGCGCTTGATGCCAAACTCTGTCAAATGCCTTAGAAATATCAAGCGCAGCGATCCTGGGTTCGCCTGCATTGTGCAAAGATTGGTTCCACCAGTTGATCTGTTCCAGCGTTAACCCCCCTGCCGGTCATTAAGAAGCTTCCGCGATTCGAGAGATTTCATAAGCTGACGATTTATCAGCATTGCCATGATCTTAGAAAGAAGGGACGTAAGTGCTGTGGGTCGGCACGAGGTGGGTGACGAACATTCGCCCTTTTTAGGGACGGCCTGGGCAAATGCTGTTTTCCATCTGCTCGGAAAGAGTCCTAAAGAGTGCGATAGATGAAAAAGCTTACGCAGTTGTTTTTGTCAGCGCAGAAGAACACCTCTTCAGAAGAATAGGGGGAATACCATCGGGGCTAGCGGATTTGTGCACGTCGAGATCTTGATTTGAAAGACGAACCCTTTAGGCCCGGGAGTGTTCTTCCAAGTGGGGCATCCAACTTTGAAATAACACACATCTACGCTCAAAGAGTCCGAGTTTCTCCATTTTGGATGGTGTTAGGTGGAACCATACTGGACACGCGTGTGTCAGTGATCGTCTTATAATCTGCGTGTAAAGGGTGATTTTTTAAAAGCTATAGAAAAGTTTTTCAAAAAAAAAAAAAAAAAAACACATAAAATTCAGAAAGATGCATGAAATCTTTATTTGAATCGATAGTACGGTCCCTATAATTTAATGTTTAAAAATTATTTCATGCAAATGTTGACACTGACTGCGCCTCAAATGGTCCATCCGCTTAGTCCAATTTTGGCATACTCTTTCCAACATTTCGGCCGGTATCTCACGAATAAATGCTTCAATGTTGTCTTCAAATGAAGCGGGCTTGTCTGTATAGACATGAGCTTTAACATAGCCCCACAAAAAGTAGTCTAAAGGCGTTAAATCGCACGATCTAGGCGGCCAATTGACCGGTCCCGAACGTGAAAAAAAATGTTTACCGAACGCCATTATTACGCGTGCTGTGTGGCATGTGGCACCGTCTTGTTGAAACCACATGTCATGCAAGTCAAGCTCTTGCATTTTGGGCAAAAAAAAAACGTTGGATGTCATCTCACGCTCACCATTCACAGTTACTTTACGATTCGCGTCATCTTTGAAGGAGCACCGTCCAATGATGCCACCAGGCCATAAACCGCACCAAACTGTGACTTTTTCTGGATGCATTGGTAGCTCTTGCAATGCTTCTGGCTGATATTCACTCCAAGAGCAACAATTCTGCTTATTTACGTACCCATTGAGCCAAAAATGAGCTTCGTCGCTGAGCACATGTGATGTCGCGATGAACTTTCTTAACAGAGCACGCATAAAATTTACAAGCGTTGTTCGTTTGTAAGACGATTCATGGTTAAATTATAGACCACACTGAAGATGTTTGACAGTGAAACAAAACAAGAAACGTGCGTCAACTGTTTAAACCAGTGTTGCCAGAAAGATAATAGCTAAAAAATCACCCTTTACAACCGACTCCGACTTGCGGTATCATTCTTTGGTGGGTATTATTTCAAGTAAGTCGAACTTCCTCATGAAGAGACAGGTGTTTCTCCTAGGAAGCATTCCATTGGATCGCCATATAATAACTTTTAGGAGCTGTAGAGATACAGAGGAATAGACTGTCTCTCTTGCGCACTTAACCACCGCAGATTTGATAGATGACAAGTCAGGACACATTTCTAAGTTCATAAGAACCACCAAGTGGGTATAAATTAGAATTAAATTATCCTTCAAACGACGTCGCAATAAATAGCATTTGTTGTGGGGGGAAATGCTGAATCCACATATCACGTCTTGCACAGAGGAAGGCTATCCGAGGAATTCGAAGTACAAAGTGGAGTTCGGCAAGGTTGCACTCTCTCATCACTCTTCTCTCTTTTATTGGTAAGCCATGTGCTTAACGCCGCTTTTTCGATGGACTCTTACTCTCGACGACGCCGACGATGTATGCCTTGTATCTTACAGAATAATGTACCTTCGCCAAATGACAGCTAATGTGTCGCTGGGTGGTTGGATGTTCAGCCTGCGACCACACTCATCCACTCGGTTGGGAGATTAGAGTTTCCAATACCTTGGGAGTGTTGTCTCAACTGACGATGAAACTCCACTGGAAGTAGAAGTCGCATAGGCAAAGTCAGCGTTTGGGTTTCGCTTGGCGAAGTAATGCAATGACCTGGAACACCAAGCTATGCCAGTTCCGTTCCAAACGTGAGTCCTGCTCGATGGATGTGGCACTTGGAGAGTGACCCCCACTATCCCGAGAGAGCTGCAAACGTTCGTTAAAAGGTGCTCGAATGACGAACTTCATCAAAAAATGGACCATGACCCGATAGGCACAACTAGTGGCAGTGGAATGGCCACTCTCTGAAGAGGTGACAGCTCCAAAGCCAACTACGCGATGCAATGGAATGGAGCCCGCTTAGGGAGGATGGAAGCCCTTGCCCTTGGGCTCGGCGGCCCTAGGAATAAATGGCAGATAACAGTCGAGAAGTGATCACAGCAACTGGAAAAGAGTTGTGCAGAACTGACCGCACACGGTGGCGCATAGTTGTTGTAGAGGCCAACCTACCTTCTCGCATTATTCCTGAAGAACTTCAAGGAGTGCCTTTTACTAGAGTTGCTGTACACTTGACAATTCTTGGACGGATGCAAGAACGTTGATCATACCAAAACCGGAAGAGTGCTATATCCTTAGATCGCCATATTCGACCCATCATTCTATCGTACGAACTCTCGTCTCCTCAGTATGTCTACAGGAAGAGACAGCTTTTCACTCCCGAATGGGAACCATTGACAAATCTCTCGAATGATGGGATACATCGGTGCAATGTTTTTAGACATCTAGGGGGCCTTTAATAACATTGAACTGGGAATTCAACACAGACTGCGTTAAGAGATGATCAATCTCAGGTCCGGCCAAGCGATTGAAGCCAGAAAAGCAGAACCGAACAGAGTACAGAAAGCAATTCTCATTAAATCGCAAAAATCTGAGACGAGTCAGGTGGCCTTGTCACGTAGAGCCTTCCATTGACAACTTGTCTCGATTATGAGCCTGTGAGGCAAAGCAACAACGCCTGTGGCGAAGGACCCCATCCAACTCTGCTGCAAAACTTAAAGCCACTAACCAGAGATGCTCGTAGGTTGAAGCCCAGGTCAACTACGGACTGCAGCGGCACACAAACAGAAAGGGGATAATCACCATCAAGTCCTTTCCCCCAGTTTACACCCCCAGTTGCTCCACTCCACGATTTCCGAGACATTTCTCATCACAAAGTGAGTACATAAAGAAACCCACCACGTGGCGCTAGGATCACCTTTTCCTGTGCCAGCACACTTTTCCAATATCACAACCATTAAAATTTCTCTCAACATCCATCAGCGCCACAGCCAACGGCAGCCCGTGGAACCTCGCACTGTTTACATTTTTTCATTACACACATTTGTTACTGCACCCGGGGTGGCTCTCAACGCACCTCTCAACCACCAACAAACACAAAAATCAGCTGTCTTTTGACGTTTCGCCTTGTCAACATGCCAGCAATCGACCGAACAAAAAATTCCTCGCATTTCTCTTTCCGTCGCCGAGTTCTCGTCGCGTATGAGCCAACAGAAAGTGTGATGCTCAGTTTCAGTACCGTGCGTAGCCAGCAACTTAAACGAAAAGATTTTCCCTAGTAATTTGTTTATTAATAATCGATTAAGCTGTACAGTGTGAAAAAGAAAACGAAAATGTTCCGTCGCACGTTTAAAGTCACCTACCGGCCGATGAAGAATAATTTCATCCTGCTGCCAGACAACTATTACCAGCTAGTGTCCACCTACGTAAGTGCGACCGGGGTCGAAGTGCCCGTCTGCAAGATTAGGATTAGATTACAAAACACATGCAGTTTGTGGTTCAGATTCACTTACAAAATTACATAAGCCGTTGCGTGCCTGCGTTGAAATTGTTTTTCTAAATTGAATTCCAGGACAATGGCTGCATTAGTCTCACATACGGCAACTACTGTCACTATGGTACGTGGGTGCCGCACGCGGGCAGCCTCAAAGACACCGAAATTGGGATCAATGCCAGGGTTGCGAAGGAAATAGGTGGGTTCTCTGTCGCATCTGCTTCCGTTGATTTCGGTTTTTCTTTTTCCTTCCAATTAATTGAGTGTGTCACAACGAAGTCGACTTCCAATTATGCCAGCCATGAACTTGTCTTGGGTATCTTAATGAATTCTAGTGAATTCTAGGTCTGAAGGAGAACGATCTAGTCAAGTGTGCGCTGGTGGCGGACGTGATGCTGCTGAAGAGTGTCTATGTGACACCTGTTTCATCCAAAGACTGGGAAATTATTGTAAATATTTGGAATTCCTTGCGCCACAATGCGGAGTGTGAACATTTGTCGTTTTCCCTTGCAGGAGCTGAGCAGCGAGAAGATTCAGAGTAGTGTGCTCGACCAAACGAAGATAATTAATTCGACGCAAATTCTAGTCATTTGGATCAACAAGTCAATGCAAGTCACGCTGACTGTTGGTAAGTTCACAAAAGTGAAATTCACGTGGGGCTGGTTTGGGAGTTGTTGTTTTCCACGCGGTGCGCGTTCAATATTCAGTATCACTCGAAGTGTAAGATATGGAGCTATCTCTGTGGGAGGGAAAATCGTTTGGACCTTGTCCCGGTGATTGTGTACATTCCATGGATTATCTTGAGGTTATCGTGAAGATATGTATGAGATTGAGGCGCTTGGTAGATTAGAACAAGGTGTGAGGCAGTTGCAGTCCCTGTGTGGACTGGCAATTGAGGTTGTGTCTTGCTTCTTTCCATTTCTTGAACTCATCCAGCAATTCTTATCTTCAGATCGCGTTCGTCCAAATATCGGATACGGCCGCATCAACCACACTACCGAACTGATCATAGCCCCAAAAGTGGACAGCTACAGTGTCACTAACGGCAACACAGTCAATGGCAGTTATCACACAAACGCACTGGCCAAGAGTCAGACCGCATCATCCGTGGCCAGTTCGGAGTCAAACCTCTCCCGTTCGACCACCGTGAGCAACGTGAAGAGCCTCCAACGCAAGGATTCCCTGGTGAAAGTCAATCGTCTGGACAAGATGAGGCGATTGATCAAGGACCTGAAGCGGGAGAACAGTCGTACATTTGAGTTCCGAGTGATCTCAGGGAAATGGGAACAAAACTCACAGATCTCCGATATATTTGTGACCAAGAACAATCTGCCCGAGTTTATGGACCTTGAACAGATATTCTGCCTGCGCACGGCCGATGATGCTGAGTACTACGTCACCGTGAAGGTCGTAGGCGAAGGTGATAACTTCCCGAACAACATTCACCAGACGATCGAAGTCAATGAGAGTCTGATGCAGCTGTTGAAGATCCGTGAAATGGAGAAGATAATTCTGAATCCAAAGCACATGGTGCTGAACTTCGTGGAGAAGATCGAACTGTTTGCACACAAGAAGACTCACTACAAGATCGTGGAGAATGCCTTCAAACGGTTCGTCATCGAAAAGACGAAGCTGTCGCCAATGCTGTTGAATCAGAACGAGGTCGTCAGGCTGGAGGAGGAATTGGTTGTGACGGTGCTGATAACGCCCGAACATTTCCGCTACTGCCTGGTGGACTCACAGATCCTGAAGGAGTGCAAGATCTACGCTGCGGACGTGACAAAGAATGCCAATGAAGTGCTGGAGGTGGACCGAAAGGAAGACAATATTTTGAGTGTCAAAGATCTGATCAAACTTCCGGAATTCGATGAAATCGTGGAACAACTGGTGGAGCAGCTGAAGATGAACTTGTGCTTGGACAACAGGAACTCAGTTCTGAGACAAGGAAACGTACTAGTTGCGGGTACGAACTGTGATTTAGGTTATGGATGATCTTTACGAATCCGTGTTCGACTACTTCTAGGACAATCTGGTGCTGGGAAGTCAGTCATTGTGGAGCGCGTCGTTGACCAGTTAGTGAAGAAGCCATTTTCGTGTTCCTACGACATTTTCTACAGTACCCGCAGCAAGGGACGGAAGGTGAGCTATAACAAATGAGAATGACTACATTACGATTTACAGAATACACGAGCACACACAGTCGCTGATGATGATCGGGGCAGAGGATGTGGGTAGACTCCTCCTACTCGACACTAGGTATGATGACAAGCACTCAAAGTGGTACATGTCCGTGATTCCAATGCTTTAAGTGTTCGAAAACAAATCCAACGCCCGAACAAAACCGGTGCGTCCCATGCGTGGTTCACCAGCGATCCTTGTCCAGTGTGTCGGAGTTGAAGAAATGCAGTGTCTATTAGGGAGATCCATTGTCCCACCCTCTGACAGACGCACTCACACCGAATGGCTTGTCCACATTGCACTAGAATGCTTCACACCCGCAGAACACCTTTCCCATCCGCGCTCAAAACCCCTTTCTCAGGCTCACTTTCTATCTCTTCCGTAGACGGAGTCGATTCAAAAGGATCTGCGACAAATCTTCATGACCTGCCTTCAAAATGCCCCGTCCATTGTGGTCCTGGAAAACCTGGACGTGCTTGCCCACTCAACTGGGGATCAGCCAACGCAGGACAGCGAGTACTACAGTCGCATTGCAGACATTGTGCAGCATTTAATTGTCGAGTACACGTCGAGCAATCCGATTGCGGTGATAGCTACCGTATCGAGTTTACAAGCGCTCAATCGTCGCCTGTACTCGCCCAGAGGTCGCCACCTCTTTCAAACCATTGCCAAGGTTCCGAATCTTGAGAGGGTCGGCAGGGAGTTGATTCTGCGGGAGCTCTGCAGCCACATCGATGCCGATCAACTGGACATACCCAGATTTGCGAACCTAACTGAGGGCTACAACAAAGGCGACCTCGTGCAGTTCGTTGAGAGAGCCATTTTCTACGCATACAGACTGAGTAAGTACTGACTTCTTGCTTGCCGATTCCTTGACTCAGACCCTCCGTGTGTGCCTAGGTAAAACGAATCCCATCCTAAACAATGACCACTTGGCGAACTCGCTGGAGAGCACAAACTCGTATTGCCTGCACGGAATCGTTAGCCATCACAAGCGATCGGCACCGCTCAGTGAAGTGGGCTTGAAGGTGGAGCAAATCCCTGGTCTCGAACCGGTCGTGACTGTTCTCGAGGAGGTCCTCCTGTGGCCGGCAATGGTAAGAATGCAGTCAACTTGTGTCAATTGAAAATGTAGCTTACCCTTGTGTTCAGTATCCGAAGATATTCAACGAGTCTCCGCTTCGCAACCAAGCTGGAGTGCTTCTGTACGGCCCTCCTGGCACTGGCAAGACCTATCTCGTCTCACAGATCGCGAGCACATGGAATCTGCGAACGATCTCCGTGAAAGGACCTGAGCTGCTAGCCAAATACATCGGTCAGAGTGAGGAAAATGTTCGCAACTTATTCAGTCGGTGAGTGGCTCCAGGACTGATGACATCTCTTCGGACACGTAATTCTTGATTTTGCTTTTCCAGCGCTCGAAGTGCCAAGCCATGTGTGCTGTTCTTCGATGAATTCGACAGCTTAGCACCGAAACGTGGACACGATTCGACTGGCGTCACAGATCGCGTGGTGAACCAACTGCTGACTGAGCTGGATGGCGTCGAGGGCTTGCAAGGAGTCACAGTGATTGCTGCAACATCTCGCCCTGAGCTACTGGATCCCGCATTGCTCCGATCCGGAAGAATTGATCGCCTAGTGGAGTGCTCGTTGCCAGACACGGCCGCGAGATTGGGCATCTTCAAGGCCCTGTCGCAAACGCTGTTCCTGGACAAGAATGTCGACCTGGTACGGCTGGCTGCGAAGACGCAGAACTACACGGGAGCGGATATACAGAGTATTCTAACGTCGGCAAACATGCTGGCTGTTAAGGAGGTCTTAGCCAAGCGTGGTCATCAGGTTAGTGGGTGGGAAGTGAAGAAGATTTGCAAGATGTTTGTTGATGACGGGTAGGGCTCGCTGGCGTAACAAACAGATTCCGTTCAAGATCCCCACTCCATTTGTACATCGATGGTTTGAAACGGAGGCAGAAGGGGGGAAGTTTATCCCTAAAGTGATGGACATTCGTCTTTCCTGAAGACTGTAGGCTTTTTTAGACGAAAATGTGAGAACGGTTTTTACGCGTTGAGGAACACCGTCCACTTAGACCATGATCTGGGTACCTCTGGCTATCACTTTGAGTTTGAAAGGCTCATAGACCTGTTGATGGCCATTTTCCGACATTCTTTCTTGTGATGTGTTAGTTTCCAATTAAGGTCTGCGTTTAGTCAGTTAGTTGGGGCACAAACTATGTTCCATCTATTGTTACATCCGACAGTGCTGAGCCTTCTTTCCCTAGCGACTATAAGTGCTGGACAGGTGCCGAGGTAATTGTGGGGATTACATGCAAACTTCCAAGATGATCCGAACTGTCTCTTGCTCGCCTGCCTCTCAAGCTCAGAGACTAGGCGCCAATTGGACGGACGATGAAGATGTAGAAGGCATGCGTCCTCTGCTTCTGTCTGACTGGTCTCCACTGGTTAGGTTAGTTAGTAGTGGCTGGCTGGAGAATGCAGACACACTGAGGCCTAAGTAGGCCCATTGTCATACCACGCGGATTGATTAGGTTGGCTTTTGGCTGTAAGTACCTACGACACGCTAGAGACGAGGTGATGAGAGGTGATGTCTGGTCTCTAGCTCCTCTGCGTCCTTGCAGCTTCTGCATTATCAGGGAAACCCATCCATGCGCCAATTGCGCGTCCGCTTATTACGCCGGTGTGCGTCCTGAGAGAGGTTGTGTTAAGTTTAAGCGGAATAAGTGGTCGCTTGAGATTGAGTGAGGACCATATTTCCCACTAGTGTATTTTGGATACATCCTAAGTAATTCGAGAAGCATTCTATCAGCACCCTGAAGCGTCAATCGTTGGCTTTGCCCTGGAATTTCCAAGGGAACAGTCAAAGGGGGACCTGGGTCTGAATGGTGACATTCCGTGACTCTGGTTCTTGGGAGCAAACACTCGTGTTGTGTGTCATATTGATCCTTCACGAGTGGACAGGGCCTACACTGTAGCTCTTTATGACCCAACGTACTTAGGCTTTGGGCTCGTACCCAGCAACTCATGTTGAAGCGAACGGCCTCTGGAACGTAGCACGGTCAATGTCATACAAGACAGTCGGTATTTCTTTCGAGATACATCTCAATTGCTTCCTGACTCGACTACGCCTCAACGACATCACATCATGTTAGACTTAAATGCCAACATCTGAAAGGATTTATCTAGCTTCTAGTGTGTTCTGCACGATCTCCTCCAGAACACTATTGAAGAAGTCACCTGACAGAGCAACGCCTTACCTAAAATCTTGTTTCGACGTTGAAGGCCTCGGCAGCGAGAATTTCCCACCGTCATTCTGTACAACCTGGCGACTTTGGTCTTCAGGAATGTCAAAACTGGGCATGACAAGGCATAGCTCATCTCAGTACACGCTGTCTTAGTTACTTGTGAGGCCGGCGACTAATGGAGGGTCCGAGCCTGAGCAATTGCTGCCTTCAATCGCTGACGGCCATGGGCACACTGCCTCCCGTCATCAAGACCAAGCTGTCTTGCATCCGCGTCGGCCTTCCAGTCCTTCTCCAACTATGAGGCTCGGATTCGAAGACCCTCTTAGCTGGAGCGTTGGTGCCCTGCTCGATGTGGTCGACATACGGCCTTGAAATCGACGAACATGTGGTGAGTGTCGATCTTGGATATTTGCCAAGCTTACCTTAACTTACTGGCCGTGTCGGCGAGACCTCTAAACTAAACTTAAGCCTTACAGGTAGCGTTTCATCGTGCAGGGACTTCTCAGCTCATTGGGGAATCCAATCCAAGCTTCATTTCATCACTGCCTGCAACTTGTCGCTCCATTCGTTTATATTTCACGATCCACCACCACGATCCCACTTGAGAGTACAACAAAGAAGGAAAATACATCCTCCCACAGCATCAAGTGGCGAATTGACAATCAACCAAGGCTACCACCTTCGACACGACCAACAACCAAAAGCCATGGGCAACTTTCAATAACCACAAACGACGTCATTTATACATCCTGTCTCCATTATGAAAGCAGGCAAGCTCAACGGGTATTATCCCTCACCCTCACCTCGTTCAGAAGCTTCGCATAAGAAGACATGGATAAAGTTTAATTAAAGATTACCAACACCAGATACAAGCGGCAGTATAATCGTCCTGTGCATTAATCCTTTCCCCACACTCGACCCCACCGCAGGGATTGAGGGGATATCGTCGTTAAGTGAAAACAAATTGAAAACCGTCTACACTGTGAATTGTGTGGAGAAGAAGTACGTAGTTTAAAACTTTCCTCGAAGCGTGTAATTATGAAGTACCTGCACCTTTTGACTTGTTCCGCTTCCCTTTTGTTTAATTGCGTGTTGGGGCGGGCGTTACATTAATTAGCCTCACAATGTAATCATCTTTGCGTTGCTCTTCTCTGCTTACAGGATCTACCCGATAAGATAGCGGTGACACATGAACATTTAATTGAAGCCTACAAGACTACAAGGCCATCACTCAGTCCATCGGATGTTGCACGATATCGTCAAACGTAAGTTGGATCAGTAATCTCCTCCGCATATGCTTCGCCACTGACAGCAATTTCATTCACACAGATACGCTCGCTTCACGAATAAGGAGAAGTCTTCCAGAGAGTTCGTTGCTAAGCGTGCAACGTTAGCATAAGGATCCGCAGTTGGACTGTGTTTATGTGGCGGCCGAGTCATTAATAAGTCACAACGACACGGAACGTGCCTACATTTTAACGGGATGTAAACAATTCGAACGAAAAACGAAAACAATGAGCTGCGGATGATTTAACTAGATTAAGCCAAATTGAGTGCTGGGATTGGATTTGTTTTGCTGGGTTTTGGATTGTTTTTATCATTTTTTCTCTCTCTCTCTCTCTCTCATTTCATGTGTCCCCTGTCAGAGAGCTGGATGTGCCTGTATTTATTTATTTCTCTTCTGTTTTATTCGAGCAGTAAATTGAAAAAAAAACAATAAAGATTTCTATTTTTTGAAGCTTTTTTTATCTGTGTTTGGACACTTGTCTGCAACTCTGGGCTCGGTCTGGATGTGGTGTCATTTGGACTGACTGAAATCATGACGGCTCAGTTCCTCCCTGGATTGCTGGTCGTTTGTACTAGGGCCAAATGTGATCTAAAGTGTAGGGATGTGGACATGGACATGGCTGGTGATGCATTTAAAAAGGAGACTGGTCGTTGCTTTCGTACACAGGAGCCCTTAATAGCCTTCATTTATCCCATGACTAGAAAATGACCTGCAACACGTTTTAGAATAATTTCCAATTTAAGGTTGTTGTGTTCAAGTTGATGTCTGGGACTCTGACCCGCATGATCCACAAACGGAGTCGAGGGGGCAAAACACGCGCAAGAGATCCACAGGCCACTCGATCATCCGCCATCGACTACAACACATCCCAACCAGCCAGGTTTTTGGTGGTTGCAGCACCACCTGGTCGTGGATCTGCCAAGCGCTCGGATTCAAAGTCCGCCTCTGCCGCGGTGATCACAGTAATCAACAATGCAGGGAAATATCCAGGATTGCGAATAAAAATTCCTGGGCCTGACGTAGAGTGAGGCAAAAATCGCCTTCTAATGAGTGCATATTAGCGTTGATTCCTGCCTAACAGCTGCACAGACTGTAAACCGAACTCTTTAAAGCACCTGGGAATGTTCTCGTTGGCTGCTCATCTGTAGGTAAGTGTAAGTGAGAGGATTTCTGAGTCTGAGTACGGTTTGCTCGATCCTCAAATTAGGTACCACCAACAATCAATCATTTTGCCAAGAATGGAACAGCCTGACTTCAGCCCAGAGAAGTCCACAAAAGACCTGCGGTAGATCTTGGAAAAGGCGCAGAGAGTGCAGATCGACGCTCGCCAACTAATCGTCGATTTCAAGGCCGCATATGACAAGGTGGATAGGTTCAACATTTGAGGTTGTTTAGGATGGGAGTCTCGCTCAAGCTGGGTAACAAATTCAACGAGGTCTTCAGTGTGACAAAAGGTTGCACATGGATGGAGAAGTCTCGCTCAAGCTGGGTAACAAATTCAAGGAGGTCTTCAGTGTGACAAAAGGTTGCAGACAAGGTGATGCACTGTCGTGTGACTGCTTCAACATCGTTCTTGAGAAGATCTTGCATAACCGCATACATCACAGGTCAACACAAGAGGCAGAAAATTCCAGAAGATATTACAGAAAGTTGCTTCTTTTATCGCAATGGTTTCTGCTTGGTCAAGGAGCTCCAAGGCGAATATTGAGGTCTTTGGAATATACTGCCTTTACCCAGTCACTCATCCGTCAGTGACAGTGACAGTCATCATACGCAGACGACAGTGACGTAAATAGGCGAATGCAGTCACAAACCAATGCAGTTACAATTTCGAGGCAGTAAGGCACTTTGTCTAGATGGAGCTGAGTTTATATTAGACACTGGTGATCACAGTCCTGCCGTGGACAACTGCAAAAGCGTATAAAGAAGACCGTGACCTTTCCGAGAGAACGGCTTTGTGTGCTATCCTTGGCCCTCTTCCTCATCTGGAGGAGAATATTTAAAAATTGACTTAGATTATGGTGTCTACTTACTGGTCTTGACTCCGGCCTGAAGAGTCATGATCGCCGAGCCTATGGGAGAACACAGCAGGAGACGTCCGGACGTCTGCGCACACATAAGTGGAGCAGGACATGGATAGGTTTGTTGGTTGATTTGTTGGTTCCTCACATTAATTTCCTAGAAGTTTCTTTGTAGGTCTTTGTAGGTCCTGTAATCACCGACATCCCTTGACGAGATAGTTGAGAAGTTTTATCGATCGTGAAGTGAGAGCCTGCCTTTGCACGGAATGCCACATTCACCATCAATCGGACTCTTTGATAATAAGCGTGGAACATCTAGGAGATGCAAGACAATGTTTAAAGGACAAATAGAAATTGGGTGGAATGAACAATAACGCATGTCCCTTCGCCCATTTTGGGTCCATTGGAACTAAAGGGCAATTCTAAAGACCTGGAGTATGCCAGCATAGTCTGGTAGCAGGCTGAAAGCGACCAACTCAAGATGTAAAGACTTGCGCGCTTGGTGGTATACAGGTGGATTGGAAATAAGGAAATGGCGCAGTTTGATGGCGCATCTAGTCATGCCAGCGACTATTGAAAGATCATTCAGGTGCCACTTCCCAACCAATGATCAGTTGCTACCTGACGAGCATATAGATAGAACCAGAGGCTGGAGGGGTGCTTAAACCGACTCCCGACTATGGCAGTGCTTTAAAGCGGTGGTCTGGGCAGTCAGAATGGTACCAATTTGGAAACACCACCATCTGATCATCAAATTGTCGATGACAGTCAAGCGGCCATAAATATCAAGTCCAAGTTAATCGATTGCTGCCGCGAGGAACTCAAAATTCTTGAACCCAGCATTCAATTTGTGCTCTCGGTTCAGACGTGACTGGCAGTTTAGACGTTCAGGTTAGGTTTGGTAGGAGGCGGTGGCACTTAGTCCAAAGTCGGTCCATTGTGATACCACGCGGATTGAATACCAAACCTGGAACCAGTTGGGGAATTCAGAAAATTCGGAGTTATTTCACGGCACCATCAGTTGGGCCTTGATGACAAAACGATTTATCTGGCTCGTACTAACGCTGTCCGGGTAAGGACTGGCCTTCAAGGGAAGGCTCTACACCGCAGTTGTGCGTCCGGCGCTCACATACGGTTCACAATGTTGGACAGCGTACAAAAAGTATGAGAGCAAATTAACGGCAACTGAGATGAAGATGCTTCGCATGACGGCGGGAGTAACGAAGCTCGATCGAATAAGAAGTTCGAAGATCCGAGGAAGCCTTCACGTCAAAGAACCCATGTCCAAGAAAGTAGAGCAGCTCAGTTGATATTGCCATGTTCAAAGGAGAGATCCCTCGAACCCCGTTAAAAAGGCAATATCAGTAAACGTTCCTAAGAACTCCTGGATCACACAAATGCAAAAACACCAGCATTTGATCGACCTCAGTGATGAAGTGATCCGAGATAGGGAGGCCTGCCGATATTTCTTGAGGTCGTATCGACGAACGTCACAGGCGGACCAGTAGGGATGCCGTAAAGTGGGAGGGTTACTTACTTACTTACTTAAGGTGGCGCTACAGTCTGAGGTGGACCTGGGCCTCAACCAACAAGCGTCTCCAGCCAGCTCGATCTATAGCTAACTGTCGCCAGTTTCGCACGCATAGTTGGTTGAGGTCCCTTTCCACTTGCGTGCGCCACCTGAGTCGCGGTCTTCCTCTACTGCGCCGTCCCTCGAGGGTGGATTCGAAAACTTTTCGGGCCGGAGCATTGGTTTCCATCCGCTCAACATGACCTTGCCACCTCAATCGTTGGATCATCACTCTTCTGGCTAAGTCGATGTCGCTAAACAGCCCGTATAGTTCGTCATAATATCTCCTCCTCCACTCACCATCTATGCAGACGGGACCGAAAATCACACGAAGAATTTTCCTCTCGAAGCAACCAAGAGCAGCTTCATCCGCTTTTGATAATGTCCATGCCTCCGCGCCATATAGCAGGACTGGGAAGATTAAGGTCTTGTAAAGCGTTAGCTTGGTTGTTCGAGAGAGGGCTTTGTTTACCAATTGCTTTCTTAGCCCAAAGAAGCAGCGTTGTCTGAATTGATAGCGGTGCCTAGGTAGACAAAGTTTTTGACTACCTCAAAGTTATATCTGTCTGCTGTGACGTTCTGACCGAGACGTCGGTGTTGGGTGTCCTTTCTCGTTGACAGCATATACTTGGTCTTACCCTCGTTTACCGCTAAACCCATCTTCGCGGCCTCCGTTGCAATACCCACAAAAGCGCCATTGACATCACGCTGTGTTCTTCCGATAATGTCAATATCGTCGGCATATGCGAGTAGTTGGACGGACTTCTGAAAGATTGTTCCTCTGGTGTTGGCGTTCGAGTTTTGAACAATTCTTTCAAGAACGATGTTGAAAAAGTCGCATGACAGCGCGTCGCCTTGTCTGAATCCTTTTTTGACATCAAAGGTCTCGGTTAGGTCTTTACCGACCTTGATGGAGCAGCGTGCATTCTCCATCGTCATCCTACACAAACGGACGAGTTTGGTAGGGATGCCAAAACTAGACATTGCTCTGTATAGCTCGTCTCTATAAATGCTATCACACGCGGCCTTAAAATCGATAAAAAGGTGGTGGGTATCGATTTGTTGCTCCTGGGTTTTCTCCAAAATCTGCCGCAGTGTGAATATTTGGTCGATGGTGGATTTTCCTGGCCTAAAGCCACACTGGTATGGACCGACCAGGTTGTTGACGAATGGCTTTAGGCGTTCACACAGTACGGCAGATAAGATTTTATATGCGATACTTAGGAGACTGATGCCTCTGTAGTTGGCGCAGTTCAAAGGGTCTCCTTTTTTATGGATCGGGCAGACTATGCTGAGGTTCCATTCATCGGGCATGTTTTCCTCCGACCATATTTTACAGATGAGTTGGTGCATGTTCCTTACCCGCAGCCTTGTTGGATTTTAGTTTGGATATGGCAATCCTCACTTCATCTGGGTCGGGTGGACGGAATTGTTGATCTTCATCGTCCCTTTCATTGGGGTTGAATGGTTCGTTCTGCCTGACAGCCTTCTTTGTCGCCGTTATACAGTCTGCAGAAATGGTTTCTCCATATCCTCAGCATCGACTGTGACTCTACTACGATGTTCCCTTGATCATCCTTACAGGCTTCGGTTCGGACTTTATAACCTTGACTGGTTAACTTTACCCTTTGGTAAAACTTCCTTACCTCATTCCTGCAGTAATATCCCTCTAGTTTGCCGATCGCGCGCTTCTCATGCTCCTTCTTTTTTCTCCTGAGAAGCCGGTGTTCGTCTCTCCTCTTCTGCTCGTAGAGCTCCCGAGCAGCTCTTGTCCTTCTTTGCAGTGCCGCAGTCTCTTGCGATTGTAGCCGGCTGACGTTGAACTTCCTCACAGTATTTCTTTGTCTTGGCGGTGTTCGGGATATCCGCAACCTTATCTTAGCTACAACAAGGTGGTGGTCCGAGTCAATGTTGGCGCCTCGGAACGTTCGAACATCTATAATACTGGAGGAGTGCCTTGCGTCGATCGCAATATGATCAATCTGATTGACGGTTGATTGATCAGGATGTGTCGAGATGTGGGAATCTTGTACTGGCTACTACAACATTTCGCCCCGCAGCAAAGTCGATCAGCCTAAATCCGTTATCGGATGTGGTGTCGTGTAGGCTGTGCTTCCCGACCGTACTACCAAAGATGTTCTCTTTTCCTAGCCTTGCGTTAAAATCGCCATGGACAGTTTTAATGTGGTAGCTAGGGCATTGCTCATAAGTTTTGTCCAGGAGCTCATAGAACTTGTCTTTGGTGTCGTCATCTTTCTCCTCTGTGGGGGCATGTGCGCATATAAGGCTTATGTTGGCAAATTTAGCCTGGATGCGAATTGTCGTGAGGCGCTCGTTAACGGATCTGAACGATAAGACTTCTTGCCTAAGTCTGCCTCTAACGACAAATCCACATCCAAATAGGCGCTGTTTTTGCTGTTTGTAGCAGTCACAGTTTTTCAGCCTTCTTTTGCCCGGTCCATCCCATCGCACTTCTTGGATGGCGGTTATATCTGCTTTGCAGCAGTCTAGGGCTTCCGCTAATTGTTCGGCTGCACGTGGCCTATAAAGGGACCTTACATTGCACGTACAGATCCGTAGATCGTTGTCCGTATATCGTTTGCAGGGTTTGTCATCAGTAAAATCCTCCGTTTCCGAGGCTTGTTGTTGCTTCGTAACTACATATTTTTTGTGTGTGGCCGGGCAGTTACCCCGACGGCACAACCCCCAACCTGGAGGGCCAGTTCCTTTTTTGTCACCCCTAGGACAAGAGGTCGCACTTATAAGTTTGGCAAGTTGAGCTCGGGTGAACTACAACCAGTACCCGATGGCTACCACTTGGAGGTAAAATAAGCACAATTGGTGTGTAGAAAAAGTTACAACACTGGGCATCGCAGGTTGACGCCAGTCCGATTCCCACAACACCCAACCACCTGTGGGGGGGGTTTATGATCCCCAAAAATCGGATCATAACCCCGTCGTTTAAAAGAAAGAAGAAGAAGTTCTGTAGGTCTGCTTCGTCTGAGCAGACCGAGGGATCTTTTGCGATTCAGTGTAGGCCATATTTATTTCCTTTGTTTCAAGACAGGTGCTGCCTTCTGGTTGTTTGCTGTTTCATATGTGTGTACATTAAGAGGATGGTGATCGGCATAGGAGATGGGTCTCCTCCTGGTGTTAGATAAGGTTACATCACGCCTAGAGAGTGCCCCCGTATTCCACACTGTCCCGGCACCCACATGAGGTGTATATTGAAAGGCGCAGCCATATCATTAGGAGCAGTTGAGGGATATACGGTCTTTTCCAGAAACTGCGACATACAGATGGTCATGTCCCTCTTGGATATTACAGACAGATGCTTCTTTTATCGCAATGGTTTCTGCTTGGTCAAGGAGCTCCAAGGGGACTACTGAGGTCTTTGGAATAGACTGCCTTCACTCAGTCGTTCATACGTCTCTGATCCATCTGTGTGGGGGATCGCCCAGAGAGTCAGAGCTCAGACATTCAATCTGATCTGAAAGGAAAGCTGACATTTTTCCCCGTTGATGGCTTGGAATAGTGGTCGATCGGTGACGTTGTTGAACGATGTTGAACTCAGTAAGTTGAGTTGAGTGGCAGATGCCGAGTTCAGTCAACATTCGAGGTGATTCGCATCTCAGGACGGTTCTGGCAGCTATTTCCTCAAAAAACAGGTTCAGTGGAGGAGTACGTTAAATGCGTCAGACGGAGTACTTCTCAAGGCTCCGCTGGTATACTTACAGGCCAGTCTTTGCCGTTTGAGTGGCCAATGCCAATCCCAAGCAGGTGCAAAGGGTGGACGAAACGATCCCAGAATCAGTCACCAAGGTGGTGTTTTTCAGCTAGTCTATCAGGACTTGCGTGGACTCAGGACTGCCATAGAGGCTCTTTAAGACCTACCAATGACCTCTGTACACCTTTGTTCGTGGGTTCGTGTGTGCATTGCAGATGCAAAGGGTGTCGAAACGATCCTAGAAACAGTCACAAAAGACGGACAAAAGGCAGCACTCAGGACTGCCATAGAGGCTCTATAAGACCTACCAATGACCTCTGTACACCTTTGTTCGTGCGTTCGTGTGTGCATTCGCACAACCTTCGTACAAAGCAAGTGCATCTTAGCTTGTGGATTTGTGTCGAATCAAACGTCGAATTCTGCACTGTTCCCTTGTGAATGCTGTGGAAAATTGTCACGGACAAGTCGTGGTACCCAGTGTATCCAGGTGAGTCTTGCTGATTTCGTTGAATTGTTCGTTCATGGGGAATGCATGGGTGTATGGTCTGATCTGCTGTAAGCCTCATTTTAGCGACGCGTCATGAACTGTAGATTAAGTGTACGGCAAGTGAATTCCCATCTCCTGATCCTGAATAACCACTCGCCTTTTAAGAAAGCATATCCCACTAACTCGATTAATTCCATTTTCTTATCCGTCATAGCACGACCGGTTGGTCTTACCATCGCCTCCAGAGATCGACAAACGGTACAATTCCATTAACCTCGATTAAAGTCCCACCAACGCACACCAGCGGATTCACTTTCCACAATTCACCGAAGAGTGAATAATGCAATAAATGATGCCCCCAGTGATTTGTGTTCACCGTTCACAAAAAAAAAAAAAACAAACAAACAACAACTGAAACGCTCCTCTCGCTCTCTGCAACCGCCGAGCATCAGCCCCAAGTCCGAATCCGAAGCCCAACAATAAACAACACCACTCTGCGGAGAATGGAAAAATAGAAAAATGATGTCCCGGCAATGAAATGGAATTTCATCTGTTCTGTTCTTCTTTCATTCGCCATTTTTTTCTCCGCTCCTGCTGTTGTCGTTGTTGTTGCTCTGCCAGTCGACGGCGGAGCGCTGTTCCGGTGGAAGAAAGCTTGAATTGTTCCATGTACCCAAACACACAGCGAGCCCCGACACTGCAGCCATTGTGAAAATGCCACAGGACGATGGCGGGCACAAGCATGGGAGGAGGTGGGAGGGAAAAAATGTCATTTTTAGAGTCAATCTCCCTCTCTCTGGGAGCCTCTGGCGATATTGGCGAATGGAATGAGAAGAGAAACCAATCAGTTCGGGTGTGCTGACGAAATTGTTTTACGCGAGGTGGAACGCAAAATGGGGGCTGGAATGAAAAAAAAATGGAAACACGTATCGCATGACTGCTGGATGGTGAGATTGAATTGGCCGAGTCGGCGGAGAGGGACGCCGGCTGCAGGGTGCGGCAATAAAGCGGCATAAAAGGTAAGCCGATCCGATGACAATATTTGTGGAAACATCTAGTATTTTGTTTGATGTTCGCACGAAAGAGGCACTCTTGCAGAACGGATGCTGTCCGTGGGGGCATTTTTCCGGGACAATCGGATGAGGAGATGCATGATTTGAGACCGCGGAGCGAGTTGGATGAATGACTGAATTGTGGGGCGGACTGCAATGCAAGGGTGCACAATGGAGGGCATAAGCAAAAGTGTTTTCTTTTGCTCTGGTTGGCTACGGGATTTGATGACTTGTTAATGAGGTTGTCGATTCAAGGGCTGTACAGTGAGATGAGCTTACGCTGGTGTCGAGGTACTCAACGCTTAAGAGCCTACACTGGCCGAGAAACCCAAGGTGCTTAGGGATTCAACGCCTAAGAGCCTACTAGGCCGTTTACACATGAACTGCTCCACTTCAATTGAGAAACCCATGGACGCCCACGAAATCGATGGCTAAGCATGTTCCACGTGAAGATCGGAAGATCGTTGTCCGTGTTATGTCTGCTCTCCATATCCGAGGATCGTTACAGAACGCTACTCCGAAGCGCAATCTGCAACCTGAAGGGTCAGTGTCTTTGTTGGTCGCTCTAGTTCCGGTTTCCCGACATCTATGGATCTGCTCTCAGAACGAGTTCTAGTAGCTCCCTGTATCTCTCATTAAGTTGTAGTTCGACCATTCTGGGTTAATTTCATCTGAATCTGCCGCGGGGATCGACTAAAGAAGTGTCTTAATGGACAGGCATCTCCCCGACCCCAATAGGTCCCGCGGTGTCCCACTTGGAGATGTGAGGTAGGCGTTAGTTGACAGAGGCTAGAGGGCAGACGCTTGAAGACAAAAATAAAAACGCCTAAACATTTCCATCCCATGCGTGCCTGCGGCACGTGCTGCTTAACATAATTTCACGTGAATTTATTTACACGCGGTGTTACTATTACTTCTTCTTCTTCTTCTTTGTTTGGCGCTACAGTCCGGGGTGGACCTGGGCCTCAACCAACTAGCCTCTCCAGCCAGCACGATCTTTCGCCAGCTGCCTCCAGTTGCGCACACAAGTTGGTTGAGGTGCTTCTCCACTTGTGTGCGTCATCTCGTTCGAGGACGTCCTCTGTTATGCTGTCTCAAATAGCTCGGAATCGAGGACGATTACTGCCAGATTTCAAAATCCTCTTAAAAAATGTCTACGATTTCTGAATATAAAATAATAAAATAATATGAGTGGCGCTACAGCCGGTAGAGGGCCAGGGCCAAGCTTCTCAGCAACTACCCGTGTTGTCGGTGCTATTGTCCTTTCACGAGTGGAGAGGGCATACAGTCTTATGCCGACCTCGAACGGCCAATCTTGAGAAGACAGTTAAACTCTCGAATGAGGCAACGTAGGCTCCAGTGGTCAAGCGGTCGACTCAGCAACCCACAGCCACAGTTACAAAATCCACAATCACAGCCATAAAAAAAAAACAGAATATTTGAGAAATCTTAAGATCCTCAGACACGCCTCAAAGAATTGTCTGCAAACCACGAAGCAGTTAAGGCCTTTCTGGAAGAATTGCAAGCCTACGTCGGGGAAAATTCTCAGGGAAACTCTCTTCCGGGGGGAAAACACTTGTGTTGTCTTTTCTTCTTCTTCTTCTTTTTCTTTTTCTTCTTATTTTTCGTTTTCTTTTTCCTCCTCCTCTTCTTCTTCTTCTTCTTTTTCTTCTTCTTCTTCTTCTTCTTCTTCTTCTTCTTCTTCCTCTTCGTCTTCTTACTCTTCTTCTTCTTCTTCTTACTCTTCTTCTTCTTCTTCTTCTCCGTCTTCATTTTCTTCTTCTTTTTCTTCTTCTTCTTCCTCTTCTTCTGTTTTCTTCTTCTTCTTCTTCTCCTTCTTCTTTTTCTTCTTCTTCTTCTTCCCCTTCTTCTTTTTCTTCTTCTTCTTCTTCTTCCTCTTAGTCTTCTTCTTCTTCTTCTTCTTCTTCTTCTTCTTCTTCTTACTCTTCTTCCTCTTCGTCTTCTCCTTCTTCTTTTTCTTCTTCTTCTTCTTCCTCGTCTTCTTCGTCTTCTTCGTCTTCTTCTTCTTATTCTTCGTCTTCTTCTTCTTCATCTTCGTCTTCTTCTTCTTCTTCTTCTTCTAATTGCGCTACAGTCCGGGGTGAACCTATTCCTCAACCAAAGAGTGATGAAAACATCGCTCTGCATGGGCCAACTGAGACCACCCTTATCCGCGTATGCAGCTAACAACCGTGTGATATTCTCGATCACCAGACTTGTTCACACGTCAGAGCAACTCCATTTTAGGGGAATCCTTGGGAATCCTTGGCCACACAAATTGATCAATGTCCCTGGCATTTCGAATCCCGTCTTGATCTCGTCCATCCCATTGAATTGTCCGACTGCTGCCCTGGAGGTGCTTTTGGAGCTGACTCCCTTGCATCTAGTGTCTGCAGAATGTGACAACCAAACATGGTCAGAGAAGGGAAAGGAAATGACAAGTGCATTACACCTGGGCAAGCACATGGAACAGTCAGAGGAAGAAGTTGATTCACTTGAACCATCTCGCGTTCTCAGATCCCTACAGAAACGTCCACCTACGCGCTGCATGAGTTCATAAGCATAACCCGTAGAACAACGCTGAGAAGAACTGTATGTGAGGGGAACTCGTAAGCAAGCAAGAGTATCAAATGGGCGCACATTTGATCTTAAAGTCTAGCTATATCTTCAACAGAGTACTTCCTTCCAAGCCACCTGATTAGAGACGTTAAGGAAACTTCGCCCAAGTCACCTCAGAAGCAAGACGATTGAAAGCAGCGTGCCAGGGTCTATCAACGATGTCAGGCAGCTATGGCTCATTACCAAACTGGCCTACGATCGACCCTTAGCTCAAACTGATTAGTCTAAGTAGGCCGAATCTTAGAACCCACAGGGCATTGGAATCCATGCCTCTAGACTAGGCCGTCCTCACAATATCTTCTGCAGAAGTTGCAGGGACGAAGATGAGGAAGAAACCATTGAACACCTGCTGTGTAGTTGCAGTGCTCCGTCTTCCCGCAGATTCAAACTTCTGGAGGCCTACTACTGCGATAATCTGGCTGAACTGGGCAGCATTAGTGTGAGCCATCTCCTTGAGTCTGAGGAAAAGGTATAGACAGATCCGTGTGGTAGCACAATGGGCCTCATTTTTGCCTAAGTGTGGCTGCTACCTTTTCACGCAGTAGTCAGCCATCGCAACCTAATGCAGCTATACCTCGGACTCAGACCTTCAGACCTTCTCTGATAGTTGAGCAAGTAAGTAGGTTTGAAATTGTCAATTGTCACTGTGACAGGATGGAAGTACTAATCCTACCGACAGAGGCACAGCTCGTCTCGTGCCACAGTTTGTGTCAATTAAACCGATCGCTGTCAGTTGTTTCACTGGCCCTTGCCATCACCGCAATCACGAACAACAGGTCTTGACTGAATTGTAAGCTAACCAATGCCCTACGCTGGTCTGAATACAAACATGGAGCTTTCGAGAGTCGTTCTTCTTGTTCAACGCAAGCCAGGTCTGCGTTGTCTACACCTCGGACCACTGTCCGCGTCGATGCCATTTCAGAGTCGATAAGCAGTCGCTTTCCATTTCACTCAAGTCGATCCCGGACCGCGTTGTCTACATCTCGGACCACTGTCCGCGTCGATACCATGTCAGAGTCGATAAGCAGTCGCTTTCCATTTCCAATCAGTCATGGCAAGCCCATGTGGTTCTCAAAAATCCATTCGGTTGCACCAGAAACTCATTAAAATCACCACCTCCTCCCCGCTAAGCAACGTCTAGGTGCCGATTGCTCACCCTGCCCCACACACTTGTTGGCAGACAAAAACTCATTATTTCACCACCTCTCCACTGCCGGTGGATAGTTTGAAGGCTCGGCAAATGGCAAACGCCTTAGGCGCAGGCACAAGCACAGCCACCAACGACAGTCAGGCTGCTCAGAGAATGCCCCCCGACGTTGTGTCTGGCCGTGATTATGTTTCCATTTTGACTCTTCACGGCCAATTAAGTGCATCAGCCCGCTTGACACTGGAAATACGCGGCGAATATTGAAAAACCCACACCCAACCGCCGGCCGGTGAACACTGTGAAACACGCCCGAACACCATTATCTCAGCAATCTGCCGCTGGGGGTGCGAAATTGGATTACCTTCACCCATTTTGTCTCTCATTTTGAGCACAGGACTCGGTCGTTGTTTATCCTTGCGGTGGAACACAATACCCGGCAAGGATAACACCTGCGTGTGCTCTCCGGTGTTATTTGCTCAATCCTCGAGTGCATCATCGGGCCAAATTGACAGTTTATTGGAAACCCGATCATGCGGCAGGAATGCAAAATTGAAAAGGATGCCCTCCCCGCCCCCTCGCACTGCTGAAAAATTGCAACCGGAAGGAGAGCCCTTGAGTGTGCGGCCGCATAAAGAATGTTTACCAAAAACTGAGCAACAGACTCCACTTCTGTCAAGGACGCCCACCCACCGTGGGCTGCGCCTGATTATCCTTCGGCCGGGATGCTCGCGAGAAAGCGAGCGGAAGAAAGAAGTTTGCTTAAAGTAATTATCCCGCGGATTTGTGTGTGTATCCTGATGGATAATTAGGAGAACAAGATCCTTGTTTAGCGCTGCCGCTTAATCCTTTCTCGAGTGTTGTGCGGTTGCTCACTTTGGTGCCCGACGGTCCGCCCGCCCGCCCGCCCGCCCGCCCCGCCGCAAATGAATGGGAATTACTTCCGGTGCAGGGAACTTATAAAAGTTGCCGAATAATTCGCGCCAAGCTGCACACTGATGATGATTTTATCTGCCGTACACATCAGCGAATTATCCTGCGTAACATTTGTTACTCCGCCAAACAGGAAACCCAACCCAGCCAGCCACTCCAAGGCAAGGAGGCAAAAATAAACCGCGGACACTTTTCGCCGGAGTTTGCGAAAACTTTATCGTTCGCAGAGAGGTGGAGCGGGAAAGAGAGAGATGCGCTGATTGCCATCTTGGGGCTGCCAAAAGTTTCAACAAGGAGATGCGAAACTATGAGTGAAAGACAGGAAGGGACTCCGCGCCGCCGATACAAGGGCTCTTTTCGGCGGAGTTTTGTGGGCGAATAACTTCGGAAGTGGCGGTTGTTGCAACGGAAATCGGGCTAAAAATTTATCGCTTAATTTCGGGTTCAAACTTCGAGCCGAGGGGGGCTTTGTTTTTGATCCTTTTGCATTGTGGAAGAAGGCCGACTGAAAGTTTTTTTCTTGCTGACAGAGGAGAGAGGGGTAATTACCATGATATTGATGAAAAGTGTGGGGAGAGGCGGAACTTGAGGTTGGGAGTGGACTGTAAAGCCAATTGAAGGCAGTGGCTAGCCGTCGCAAGTCGATGAAGACAGACATGCTGTTGACGACCCCTGCGAACGAAGCTGAAAACTGAGGCCCTGACCCTTGGTGGATCGGAAGCCTTGTTAGTATGTATGAAGTCCCTCAGCAGACCCAGACTTCATACATACTTCCATACTTATCAGACTTCCGATCCATCGAGGGTCAGGGAAGCCGAGGGATGCAAGACTGCGGCATCTTCCACGTTGATTGAGACACAAAGCGGCACTCATTTGGATGCGAATTTGTTGGAAAGAAAAGGTGTTGACCCTCATCTCATCTTCAGTGGCTAGGTTGAAGCACTAAAGTGATTGCGGGCACACACGAGAAATCTCCTGGCCACTCGTTCCTACGCCATCGACTCTAACTCACCAGTAGCAATGCCCAAGCGGAGTCGGTCGAGTTTTGGGACATCGGCCAACCATGTCGTCGTGGGTCTGCCAAGTCATGGGGATGGGGATACTCGCGCAACGTGACTAAACCATCGCAGCGTAGCCCCGTCTGCCCACCATTGAGTTCCTCGCGTAATACAGGCTTTCTCACACTCTGCACGGCAAGGCCGGTAACTCCCACAACAGCACGGCAGCTTGACCATATTCCTTCGGTCATTACGGAAATTTCAGGACCATTGGTGAAAGGAAAACCGCTGTCTTGGCTTTGACAACAAGCTCAGCATTCCTGATTACAGGCCTTTAAAGTTGTTTCAAAACCGACCAACACTCCATTTTTTTGTCAGAGGTTATTCTGGAGCCTGTGTCCATTGTACTGCTAGGCAGGCAGCCACTTAACCAACTGCACCATCTAGTCGTCTACACTCCAATACTCAGCTTAACTATTCCCTTCGCTCGTGAAAAAGACCGCGGGATACTGGAACATCTCCATCTGCCTCAATGGAGGTCCACTGACAGATACAGTGCGCTGAGCGGGCGTTCTGGAAATACCCATAACCTCGTATTTGCCCATGTTAACCTCCATCCCGTCATCAGCACATACGATCATCATCATCATCATCTTCTGACCCGCATGCTCCACCCAAGGGTTCGCGGGGGTAAACCACCCACGAGAGATCTCCAGGCAACTCGATCCTCCGCCATCGACTTTTGAGTTTTTGGACTTGGTCCAACCATCTCGTCCTGGGTCTGACAAGCCTTCGCCTGCCTGATGGAATTACATTCAATTCCCGCCCGAGAAGAATATGATTAGCCACGGATATTGCCTACCCTGGTGTGCCAGGGCCCCATTTGGAGCCAGACCTGAATGGTGGCAGTATGCGAGCGTCTGGTAGCCGGTCTGTAAAACTAATTGGCAGACAGGCTGCAGCTAGTACGGCGATCAGGATAAGATCTGCGATCTGCTGGAAGGAACTTCGGTGGCAGTATGTGAGCGTCTGCCAAGCGGTCGCCTGTCTGATGGAATTACATTCAATTCCCGCCCGAGAAGAATATGATTAGCCACGGATATTGCCTACCCTGGTGTGCCAGGGCCCCATTTGGAGCCAGGTCTGAATGGTGGCAGCATGCGAGCGTCTGGTGGCCGGTCTGTCCCGCTCGTCTGTCGGTCGGGCTTAGCCCGAAGGAACTACGAGCAACCCAGCAGTGGCCTCGTGAGCCGCTATGGGGGTGGGAGGAAAGTCACGCGCGCAGAAGCCAGTGCGTACGGGGAGCAAAAGGCAACGGACAACGGCATCAGCACATACGATCACAAACCGATCTAGCGCGCGGTACAGTTCCGTCTGGAAGGATGTGATGACAACTAAGTCATCTAAGTCAAGATGACTTACCCTCCACTCTCCCAATGAGAAACATTCTTCGCCTCGTTGGCTCTGCAAAATAGAGTCCTTGCATGCAGTGGAAAGGTTAGACAAGACGCAGCCTTGGCGAAGTCCAACCGCCCACGGTGTTGATTTAGCACCAGCAACACAGCAACAAAGCTGCTTCAGTTTGCGTATGCCTAGCGACTGAATCTCTCCCCTCTACTGTGGAACACTGTAGTCCACGAACTGCTTGTGGCACTTGAAGGGGAAGGTCGTTGCCTATGCAGATGATAGTGCCATTGTTGTATCTGGAATATATGTATCCACGATCAGATCTGTCCTCTCCAAGCCTAGGCGTCCATCCACAAAAACCGGATCTAGTCTTCTTACTAGGAAGTACACAATGCCTATCTTTGTTCCCCCCACACTCCTTCAATGCCAAATGACCAGAGAAGTGTCTTGTTAGTTAAGCTGGAGGATAAATATCCAGGAACGTGTCAAGAAGGCTCCAGGGCTCTTTCCGGCTGCAGAAGGGCCATAGGCTGCATATGGGGACTATAGCCCCGGATGGTTGACTGGCTATTTACAGAAAATCAACTTCACACCACTCGCTAGAGCGTAGAGGATGGCGTGCGTATGCCCATCAGGGGAGCGTTAAGGACTACCTCCTCCGAAGCACTAAACTGCTGGAAGGAACTTCGGTCTGGATGTTCACGGATGCTACGCAGGTGCAGCCCTGCAACCAGAGTCTGGGTGGTATGCCAGCAGACCATGAGACGGTCCACTGGATCGAAGATGTACGCAGGTGTGGCGCCTGGTGTGAATTCCAAGGATCTGAACACTTAATACACTCCTCCACCTCCGTCCACTTCGGAGGGAATCAAATAGCAGCCAGCACAGCCCTGTGATGCAAAGCAACTCGACTGTGGTCCGACCGCAGCATCTGGCTGTCAACCAAACTTAATGAATTCAACTTCCGTTGCCGACGACACCGATCGCCTACTGTCCCAAGCCAAGGTAAGGTAAAGTAAGTGGAGCTACAGCAGAATGGACCAGTTTTTGAGTAAAAAAAAAGAGGGGCCGGTTTGTGGGTTCACTTAGACCACGGTGCTCCATTGTGATACCCACAGTCACTACCACTACGACCACTGATTGACCACCCCAGCAAATGGTGACTCGACCAGATTTAAAAAAAGCAGCGCATTAATTTGGCTTGCACTGGGATTCGATCCCAAGTCATCGTCGAGAAGAAATTCTCCACCTTTCAGATCGGATTGGGTGTCTGACTGTAGGAGACCTTTGTACTCAAAATGAGGCGCTGGGTGCAGACATGGCCTAATGTCGATCCAAAATGCTCACGTCTTCTGACCGGAATGAGGTGGAATCTTTGAACCAGTATCGGCGTGCCATTGGAACTCACGGCTCCAAATTAGGCCTCCCCTGCAATGACTTCTTCAGAGGCTGCCGGGACAAGGAGGGACAAGGATTTTGCATCTTCTTCCGTAGAAGCAGTCCTTTTGACGGAACTAATTAGCCTCAGAGTCAGTCATCTCCCCATGCACGCGTGGTAACACAGCGGGCCTGCTCTGGCCAAAGTGTGACTGCTCCCAACCGGCAGTCAGCCACTCCAACCTAACCTATTCTTCCCTAGGTCCCCACACTCAACAGCTGTTAATTTGCTTCGAATCAGAGCGAATGTCGTTGCTTTTCGTGCGAGGTACACCCGCACCCCGTTTGGTCCTCTACCGTGCGCATTTCCACAACACATGGAATGAAAGACCGCCTCGCAATAGAACCCACACACTCGAATAGGCGACATTTGTGGTCTTCATTCGGCCACATGACCTATCCCAGCGTCCCTGCTGTCACGTTCGCCCGCCTCCTCAATCACTAATCAATTAGCGAACCATAAAATGATTTGAGACTCGTCGACAATCTGTTGAATTTCAAATGAACCCTTTTTTCTTCACTCGCCTTTCCAACCCTCATCGAACGCAAGCCCAACTGAGTGACGCACCAGCCCTTTGTTGGCAGCCAAATTGAGATATTGTCTCAGCCCGTCAACTGGCAACCGCCGCAGCACACCCCCCAAGAGACTACAATTAAACTGCTAAATAATATTACGCCACGCGATGACAACAAGGGGCTACGCCTCGCAATTTCCACACAAACACAACCAGTGCCTGCCGACACCAGTGTGTCACGGGTAAACAAGTAATAAATTTGATCTGTAAATCTGGAAGAGTCAACACCGCCAGCAGAGGCAGTGACAATCAGAAGGGATGATGCGGCAGAGCTGTTGTGAATTAAACGAGAGCGTGCCCGCCCTCCTCCCCCCTCCAGCCACCGCAGTAATGAGGGTGAAAAACGATTTTAATGAGATGTAACATGCGTTTTGACGCCAACCCCCAGTGCGGCGGAAGTGTGTGTCCAAATCTAAATCGAATTGTTCCACATCCACCCCTCCGCCGGGCCCCTCCCGCGACGACGCAAATTGCATTACGATCCATGAAATTACCTATTTTTGGTTTTCGGACGAAATTTGTTTACGCGGCGCGTTTTTGCCATTCACGCGGTTGTTCGTTTTTTATAGTCATTCTCTTTTATTTTTCATTTTCTATTTCAACAACAATCGACTCCAATCAGATGGCGAATAGGGTTTAGCTGGCACGGGCTGGCAGGGGCTAGCATCGGCGCGGTGCGGCTCGTCGGAGGCGGTTAATCCAGCTCGTGCAGCAGAATTCCAGCGTCGCTATCCACAAGTAATGAATGACATCGAAATTGCATTGCATTCAGTGTGTGTGTGTGCGGGCGTTTTTTTTTTTTTCTTGTTGGTTGTTTGCATTTTGCACCACTATCGGAGGACCTTCTCATCAGCATCACGGCACTGAGGGCTTAATCGTTTCTGGGACGAAGATTGCAATGGAATTGGATTAAGGGCGGATGATGTTACCGTTGATGGCTGCTGACGATGGGTCTCGGTGTTGGGCTCGGTCTCGGTTGAATGCAGTTTTGTGCGGATCGGGATTACATTTTTCATCGATACACAGGTGATGGCATCGATATCATTCAGCAAGATAAAGCAATTATAAAATCAATTTGCGGTTGAAATGGGGAATTTATGGTTAGGTGCGGCATGGAGGGGGTGGGCCGTGCCCTGATTGGATTTGACATCAATTGCAGAAGTTGATCGGGTTTGCGATGGATGGGGTTTAAGTCAGGCATGGTCGACGAGATGAAATGTGTGATCATGCGATTCACAATCGCAACTGGGTAAGTGTCAAGTTAGTACGGAGGGGTGGATGTGGAACAATTCGATTTAGATTTGGACACACACTTCCGCCGCTCTGGGGGTTGGCGGCAAAACGCATGTGGGGTACACCTCAAGGCGGAGGTTGTGTGACCACTCTTTTGGCTGGCGACAATAAATGGAACGCTCGTTGAGCTGGAAAGCAAGGGAATCAAAGTACAGTATAAACTCGGTTTACACAACTAATAAAGGGTGGTTCAATTTTAAGGGCCGATGTTGGTTTTGAATAAAACACAAATTATTTAGGAAATTATTGTCATTTCTTTTTATTATGACAATATTGGTGTGGTTCAATTATGTATGGAACAAAATATCGGCCAAATGGCGGCCGCGACCTCGGCGGCACACCTCCATCCGATGGTCCAAATGATGACGATGACGCTGAAGCATAATTGAGGTTCCATGCCGTTAATGTGCCGAATTATCTCATCCTTTAGCTCTTGAATTGTCGCTGGCTTATCGACGTACACCATTTCACAAATCACATGATCTTGGCGGCCAATTGACATCGCCACCACGTGAGATAACACGGCCATTGAATTTGTCGCGCAAAAGAGCCATTCTTTCGTTAGCTGTGTGGCAAGTGGCACCGTCCTGTTGAGACCACATATCGTCCACATTCATATCTTCCAATGCGGGCCATAAAAAGCTCGTTATCATTTCACGATAGCGAACACCATTCACAGTACCTGCCTGACCGGCCTCATTTTGGAAAAAATGCGGCCCGATGATGCCGCCAGCCCATAAACCGCACCAAACAGTCACTCTTTGTGGGTGCATTGGTTCTTCGACAATCACTCTTGGATTATCATTCGCCCAAATGCCGCAATTCTGCTTATTGACGATCCACTGAGGTGAAAATGTGCCCCATCACTGAAGATGATTTTCTTCGAACATTGATCATCCACTGTTGCCATGTCATGCCGCCATTCTGACCATTGACGACGCTTGAAATGGTCACGAGGCTTTAGTTCTTGAGTCAATTGCACCTTGTAAGCGTGTAAATGCAAGTCTTTATGCATGGTGTTCATCAACGACGAGCGTGAGAGGTGCAATTGTTGGACACGACGACGAGTTGAGGTGGACGGCTCTTCAGCCACACTATCGCGAACAGCAGCAATATTTTCTTACGAGCATGCACTGGTGTTTTCACATCTCCTACAGACCCGGTTTGCTCAAATTTTTGCACGATTTTTCCGATTGTACGCACATTTGGACGATTAAATTGCCGAAAATGCATTTCGATTTGAACGCCCATTTTCATAATAAGCCTGAATAAGTTTGACGCGTTGCTCGATTGTGTATCTTTCCATGGTTCAAATTGAGTTAGTCTGAAATTGAGAAATGTCAAATGAAATGCAGAAAAAAACCTGACGTTTAGGTGTGGTTCACATTCAACATCGGCCCTTAAAATTACCAATCAAGAAATTTTGGAGCATTTCAATGCCTGCCAAGAGTAATTGGGATGAGGAGGACGACCTCGACGACGACCTTCCCGTTCGCGATTTTATATTTAGACGTATTTTCTGGGGCACTTTTCCGCAAGAATTTGGCTTGCAGGGATGCGCAACCTCCGTCGGCAGGCGCACCCTTTCTGAGATATGGCTGATTTTTCACAAAAAGTGTTTTCGGGACAGGGATTTTTACACTTTTTCCTACCTTCTGCGTGTCCTACCGGCTTGGTTTTTGCATCAAACGAAGCGTCCTTTCAACGCGCATCTTTCGTAAAAACCTCGACCAGAAGCAAAATCGTTGAAAGACGCACCGTTTCCGAGATATTCTCGATTTTGTATTTAGACGTACTTTCTGGGGCAGATTTCCGAGCCCCTATTGGGGCTAGAGGCAAGAATGTGGCGTCTGTGGTGTCCAGAAAGTCGTTGCGGCCCATACCCATAGTGTTGCAATTGCATGCAATGCTTGTCCGCAATTCACTTGTCCACTTATTGGGATTATCGAATAAGTGTCTGGAAATGAATTGCGATTTTAATCTCCTGCTTTAATTGCAGTTTGTGCCCCAAAAAGGGGCGGGCTACCGACGGGACGCGACGCGGACCGCTTCCGATAACGACTTCGTTTTACTCTGTGCGAGTGCGAGTATGATTTCCATTCGGTTTACGATTACGAATACGAATACGATTAGGACAACGATTTGTAGAGAGAACGCGGCTAGCCTAGCTTTCATCCAACTAGCTAACCTATCTATCCTAACTAGCCTAGCCAACCTAACTAACCTAACCAACCTAACCTAACCAACCTAACCTAACCAACCTAACCTAACCAACCTAACCTAACCAACCTAACCTTGCCAACCTAGCTTGCGATCTCTCTACAAACTAACCGATGGAATTAAGAGAACCGACGCGTCTTATAATTTGCAATTCGTGAGACGCGACGCGACGCGACGCTAGATGCATTCACATTGTCCGATTTACGATTCTCGATTCGCGGCTTCCTTGCATAATTGTGTCGCTTGTCCTTGTCCTACTTTTCTGCTCCTCTTGCATGAAGCTCAGCTCAGATACCGATCTAAGCGCGTGCAAGGAATGAAGTTAAAAAACGAAAACGATCTGAATCGAATCAGACTGAGCTGAGCTTCTGTTCCGGCGATGTTCCTGGCCTGGTATGTGTACCTGAAAAGAAAAGAAAAAAAACCTGAAAAGAGAAGAGCAGATGACTGCCAAGCCTTTCGGATGGAATCGTGACCTCCTCCGCTTGGTGCACCAAGTCTCCTGTTCCACCGAACTCCTCCTAAGCTCCACCTAAATCCTATATGGGAGGAAGAAATAAGGATGGGCCGTCTGTTGGCTTCGTTTTTGAAGGCCACCCCGAAGTCGAATGGCCATGGAATAAGTATGCCATGGGATTGGTACGAAAAGATGATCACGACGACGGCGAAGACATGAAGAAGACGATGACGTCGAGACCGAGATCGAGACCGAGAACGAGACGGAGACCGAGACCGAAAGACCGAGACAGAGATCGAGACCGAGACCGAGATCGAGACGCGAAAAGTCTTTTCACTGAACGAACAAAAAACCACAATCCATTCTAAAAAAAAAAAACCAACAGATGGACCACCCCTAAAAAAATTTAAAAAAAATAAAAAGAAGGACAAAATAACTCTTGTCCCTTGTCCACTCATGCTCCAGACCTGATTCACGTCCAAGAGGCAAAATCGGTGAATGCAGAGCATTCTAACAACCGACGTGCGCTTAATGGCTGAAAGCAAGCCCTGGGCAGAGCGGAGCTCCAATGCAAGAAACCCAGATCCCTTCGTCGTTAGCACCTACGAGTGCTTTCGAACTGCCGTCAAGTAGATCAGACGCGCTAAGGGATGTGTGAACCCTGATTAGAGACCTAAACGCTTAGGAAGACGGTCTCGTTTGAAGCGACGAGGACTTTCATTGAACTGCCATGGATTTCGAATTAATAGTTTAGAAAGATCGTGCTTGAAATCTGATCCGAGACTTCCATGGGCGGAAGGAGGAAAAAACAAGAAAGACGAAAAAAAGACTCACGTCCGTTGCCCACTCCCTGTGCTCAAGAGCTTGAATAGAAGAAACTAGCCGAGCCGAGAAAGGATAAAGCTGTGAGCAGAGGGAGTTTGAAGCGCGCCCGTTCCACGTTCCTGAAAAGAGAAGAGCAAACCTGAAAAGAGAAGAGCAGACCTGAAAAAAGATGAGCAGAAAGCCTGAAAAGAGAGGAGAAAGCCTGCCTAACCTCAGGATACCTGTTCGGATCCTGAGGGGTCCCCTACCTAGCCTCAGGACACCTGTTTGGGTCCTGAGGGGTCCCCTACCTAGCCTCAAGGACACCTGTTTGGGTCCAGAGGGGGTTATTGGACAAAAATATGATTACATAGAAAAAAGCTAAGTGTGCACTGAGATCTGAACCGCACCCGAAACCGTATTCATGCTAGCATGTGAGTTTGCGAACGAGAGTCATGACTCTTTAGTCGATCTTTAAACACAGATGTATGTTGTATTTGCTGTTTGATGGAATAAATAAAAAAAGAAAAACCATTTACTCTTGCTTCCGTACACAGCTTCCTTCCCTTGGCGGCTATTCTCCGGTGGACCTGGTTGTGGTCATCGGTGGGCCTGGTTGTGGCCATCGGTGGGCCTGGTTGCGGCCATTGATGAGACCTTCTTGTTGTGGCTGCACTGAAATCTGCGGCTAGAACTGAAACCGAACCGAACCGAACCGTAATCCAAGCGGGCTGCTGCGGCCCAAGTATTCATCGCTTGCGGACACAACCGAAACCGAACCGAACCGAACCGTAATCCATGCGGGCAGAGGAGGCCCAAGTATAAATCGCAATTAATTTTACGCAAAAACACAAGACGACGGACTGGTAGTGGGTGATAGTCGAAAGACGAAAAAAAAAATAAAAAACAATTCAAGTTGTCCTCGATGGTGGACAAGACCATGAACGACATGACACGACGACGATGTCAACCCACCACAAATTTAAATTGTCTTCAAAAAGGGATCCGACATTCAATTGCAGTCCCTTCACACCGAACTGAACCGAAGAGTTGGGCAGAGGTGACCCGAGAACAAGTCGCGAACCGAACCGAACCGTAATCCAAGCGGGCATATGGTGGCCCAAAATTCCAAGCGCTTCTTCGAAAGTGTGTCAGAGAGACTCCAACGAAAAGTCCGCGGAGGTATACATGTCCCGCACCGATCATGAACAAAGACGGACCATTCTAATGCATGCATACCCAAGTACATTCGAGGGCAGGTCGACTCGGTGGGTAATGGGAGACAGTCCTCAAAAAACGAACGAAAACATTTCAGACAATTCAAGTCTCCCATCAAAAAACAAAAAAAAAACCCCCCTCCCTCCACCACACGTCAGGCATCTAGCATGCATGCATCCAACATCCTATGGCCCCCATCATCCATCAAGTCATCCATCAACTAGTCATCATTTCAGAAAAAAATCCCAAAAAATGTACCCATACAGGCAGAGGGGGGAGGGGTGGGTGAGGGTAACCGAGGGGCGTAGGCATGGTGGGTGGTGCAAGTCAACCCAGAGACGAGCCACGAAAAAAAAAAATTCGAAAAAAAATATTCTCCCCGATGTGCACCCTTCGACGACCACCAGCAGACTGAGAAAATTTCCCCCCGGGTGCCCCCTTATATAACCACGGTTACCCCTTCGAGGGGTCGGTCAAATTTTTGGTTTTTCTTTTCATTTTTTGAATTTTTTTCATTTTTCGTGTGCGATTCGGGGGGCCTTTCAGCCGTTGAGTTGCCGGTTCATTGTAGACACATGGAGAAACTACCCTTTCCACCGAGGACTTGATATTTACTCAATTTTGAAGCCGACTTCGCCGCTCGGGCTGCCTTAAAATCTCACCCGTGACTTACTTTATCAAATTTCCATCTCTTTACAGAACGCGCACCGTCATATGACAACAACCACTGTCACGAGGAATGTCTCAGGTGCAACTCACGCGGTTTAAACTTAACCGGCCCAAATCAGAAGCGATCAAGAAGGTTCTCCCTCTCACCCCTCCTCTGCCTCCCACCAAGCCCCCCCACAGACGCACACAGCCATTTGAAGGGCGACGGCGGCGATGGCCGTCCGGAACGAAGACTCAACCATCAGCCATCTGCAACCTGCCCTGTCGTTCGTCGTGGTCCTAGTCATGGCCCCGGAGTGTGTTGTTTTATGAAAATCTGAAAAAAAAACACTGGGCAATCGCCCTTTGCCCAACCCACCAGTCTGTGTGCCGCCCAGCCCACAGGACACTGTGGTGTCCAGGAAGTCAATGCGGCCCATGCCGACACGAGTTTCTGGACACTGACTTGCGGTCCATTAAAGCAAGTCCAAGTTAGTCGCAAGATGTCGCGAAGAGCCCAAGTTCTTGCCACAGAGCATTCGATCACTCTTTGTTGGGTCCCAGGTCACAGGGACATTACTGGCAATGAGGTAGCAAATGAACTTGCCAGGAAAAGACCCATCCTAGACAATCCCAAGTACTGATCCTCCGCAGGCGAACGTCAGGAAGAAAGTGGACGACACAATCACGGAACTAGCTGACACAAAATGGGACTCTTTACCCACTCGTGAGACTACCGCACTATTAATTACTAAGTGGCAGCTAACTGGCCATAATCACATGAAATACCACGAACAGAGAGTAGAACTTACCCATGAGGTGGGGACGAAGAAGAAATTCAGGACACCACTCACTATCTTTGTCATTCCCTCAGTCTTGGCTTCTTGAGACAAAGAACACTGGGAGACTACTTCTTCCAGAATCCCACTAGCATCTATTTCCAGGTGTGTCAGAATCCCTGGATGGCTAAACAGGACCACATAACAGCGAGACTACTTCTTCCATAATCTCCATGATATTACAGGGATCCCACTAGCGTCTATAGGGTGGTTAAATGTTAAGGGCCGATGTTGAATGTGAACCACACCTAAACGTCAAGTTTTTTTCTGCATTTCATTTGACATTTCTCAATTTCAGACTTACTCAATTTGAACCATGGAAAGATACACAATCGAGCAACGCGTTAAAGCTATTCAGGCTTCTTATGAAAATGGGCGTTCAAATCAAAATGTGCACTTCGTGATTTTTTCGCGTACAATCGGAAAAATCGTGTAAAAATTTGAGCATTTGTCAATTGGCCGCCAAGATCATGTGATTTGACACCGTTGGATTTTTTTCTTTGGGGTTATTTGAAAGGAAAGGTGTACGTCGATAAGCCAGCAACAATTCACCCTTTATAAGGGTCTACTTTTTGCCATGCATTTGCTAGTAAACAAATTGCATTCCTTAAGTCGAACGCTTTTACTTTTGTTTCCCAATCAATGCCCTCACATGCCCTCACAGTGCGCCAATACACTTTGGAGCTTGTAATGTTAATAACATTTCGACCCATAGACTGAAGAATTGCTGTGCAATTGGCTGGAAACATCACAATAGTTATCAGTCCATCGTCGCATTGCAGTTCATTTGCCTTAGGATGACACGGGGCCTTGTCCAAAAGCAGCAGTGCCTTCTTCGCTAGTCCCTTTGATTCGAGTGACTTCCTTGCCTGTAAAGAAAAACTCACTAACACGAACACTGCTCCACTTGTATTCTTTTTCGTACATCGGGAACAAAGACGTTGTGGAACCGTTGTTCGAATAAAAGGAACGTCATCCATTCCATTTTTATTTGCTTTATAAGTAGCAGGCTTGTTCTGAAACTGTTTAAATGCTCTTGGATTGGCTGCTGTACCAATGACAAACAAAGGTGTCCCTTGTGCATCCCTGATGCATTTGTGCACTCAAGGGATGTTACTCTTTCCTTGCCCACTTTTCCACCTGGCGCTGACCATCCGTAGCAAGTAACAAGTGTTTTGTTTGCAGAACAATCCAGATTCGTCCGCATTGTAGATTTGATCGGTTAATTTGAAGTTCCTTTATTTTTTGTTGAAATTGCACCACGAACGGTTCAACAAGTCCACATTTATTGGCCAACTTTTCGCCACAAATTTCTAGCTTTCGAATACCATGTCGTTTTTTAAATTTCGCAATCCATCCGTTGCCAGCGTTAAATGATGGTTTTTCCCTTATTTCGTTGTGCAATTGAATTGCCTTTGATTTTATAACGTTTTGCTCCTTGCTTCTGAAACCATCCATATAACGCCTTTTCCATCTGTGGATATTCAGTTGCGCGAATCAAGGGTTGCGTTAACCGAGTTCGTACTGTAGTTGCGTATCACAGAGGGGGCTCTATCTGGAATTCACTCTAGGTCTACAGACTGTGGCCTGAACGTGAATCCCACCAAAACGGCACTGATGCTTTTTCCCACGAAGACCAAGACAGCTTAAAGGTGTCCTCGGCCCAACGACGTTACTCTCCCCCCTTCCTCCAGTGCTAAGCGGGCCCTATCTGGAATTCACTCTAGGTCTACAGACCGTGGCCTGAACGAGAATCCTACCAAAACGGCACTGATGCTTTTTCCCACGAAGACCAAGACAGCTTAAAGGTGTCCTCGGCTCAACAACGTTACTCTCTCGATGTCCTCCCGTTCTAAGTACCTAGGCCTCATACTGGTTCGCAAGCTCAACTAAAAGTGAAAAACCTGGTGAAGAAAGCAAGTGCATCTTGGGCAGAAGGTGGGGTCTTAAACCCAAAATCACCCTTTTGATGTTCACAGCTGTTGTCCGTCCCACTCTCACCCGGCCCGCCCTAAGCAAAACATAAAACTCAAACAACGTCCAGACATCGGCGGGAGTCGGAACATCCGCGGCGATGAGACCATGCCCCTCCAAAGCACTGAATGTGATGCTACACCTCCTCCCACTGGATCACTTACATCACGTGCAGCGCCATCAAACTCAGAGAAGCGGGCTGTTGGTCGGTAAGACCGTAGCAGAGCTCTGCAACTCCTGCTTGAGCACGCGACTCCTGCTAGGGGTTTGGGCTGTTAGTCATCACTCTCAGTTTGCGACAAGCGCCTCTCTGTCGCCCAGGAGCAAGGAATTAGCACCAGACTGTGGCTGAGCTCTTTGGTACCGCCCCATCCTGGCTTACATTCATTTTTAAAACGAAGGAAATGTTGAAACTTGATAAATTTTACTCGAAAATATGCGTCCTACTCCAAATCTACTACAGCGGCAGCTTACTTGTTTGAAAAAGAGACAGATTCGGTGAAGTTGTCAGACACGAAACCTCGAGCTGTTAGCGGACGAGACTCGAAATCGTTGACAGTGTTGACGTGGCACTGTTGCCCGGCTGGCTCCACATAATTTTTCGCAGAGATGCCCAAATTCTACCTCTCTTGCCCCTTAAAATTTTTGACAACCATTTCTTATGTCGTTTTCTGAAGACTGTCAAAAAGCCTCTCAAATTCGTCGATGGACTGAACCCTAGTCAGCTGTGAAGTTGGGCAGCTCTATAATACTTCATTTCCGGTTTTTCGTTTGAAGCTATCAAACACAAAACCTTGGTCTCAAGCTGTCGAACTGTTAGCCGACGGGTGTCGAATTAGTTAATTTTGTTGACATGCCACTGTCCCCCGGCTGGCTCCACATGTGTTTTCGTTTGAAGCTGTTAAACACGAAACCTCTGTTTCAAGCTGTCGAGCTGTTAGCCGACGAGGGTCGAATTCATTGAATGTGTTGGCATGACACTGTCCCCCGGCTGGCTCCACGTGTGTTTTCGTTTGAAGCTGTTAAACACGAAACCTCGGTTTCAAGCTGTCGAGCTGTTAGCCGACGAGACTCCAATTCGTTGATTGGAGTCATCGGCTGGCTCCACATAGTTTTCAAAACGTGCCTAGAAGAGCGTGTGTTGGCGACCACATGATGGATGTCACTTTCTTGTTAAAAACCATACATTCGCCGAAGTTTTCCTTTAACAGTTCTCAATAAACCACCTCGACCTGGAGCACAGAAAGCCGTCTCCCCCCTCGAAGACAACATCATTCACTGCATCCGCCACAGGAATCCATTTGGTTGCCTCTAGACCGGGCCAGTCCACCCAGCGACGCGTGGAATAAGACAAAGTGTCAGAACACGATTCCCAACCACAGATAACCTTGTTTTATGTTTCACGATTTCCTGCCGCAGCCGCAGTCCTCGAAGGCACTCCCCACCTTCCACAGACGTCGCACTTCGGGCAGAATACGAAAAACAACGCGTCTTTTGTTGTTGCCGCACACGGTTCGTGACGCTCTCCATGCTTGCACACAGCAGAATAATTTACTGCCGCCTGTTTCTTCTGCTTCGTATCATTGATAAGGGCATCACGTAATTTCGCAACAAAATATCATTTTTCTCCTCTGCATCCTCCGTCACGCCGCACACTCCCACTCCCACCCTCACTCTGTGGGCTGTTTTTTCTTGTCCTTCCTCTTCTTTTGCATCTGACAGCAAACAATACCGGCCTAATCTCACTTCCGTGGCATGCGAACAAAGCCCTGATTACACTGCACCCCAATCGAGTCGAAAGAAATCAGCCAGCGAACGAGGGGAGGAGGAGAGTAGCGTCCCAAAAAGGATAAGGAAATAAGAAAAACGCTTAAAAGCCCATTTCGATTGTCACGTGGAAGCAGAGGGTGGTGCGTGCGAACAGGACAGTGAACAGCAAGAGCAGAGGAGGGAGACGCACTGACGCAGGACACGCCAGCACCCATCAAGTTGAGCATAAAACATTTTATTATTGAGAAAGGATACACGAGAGCTATCGACTGGGGATTGTCGCCAAAGTCAGCGGACGACAACTGAATGCGAGCTGCCGAGGCGTGAGAGTCGTCTCGTATTTGTCATTGGCTGAACACAAAACAAGGATTCCCGAGCTCGGCACAATGGCAGGATATCTTTCTCACACCCCGCCGCTCGTTCTAATGAGATACGAGCTCACGAGAGAGGAAAGGAATTCAGGAATTCCCTCAGCGAAAAGGATTCATCTCGGCCCGAATCACCGGCACAATGGCAGCCCCGCGCACCCCGCCGCTCCGGATCCTTTTGATTGTGCGAAGAACTGTTACACACATTGGGTGTATCCTTTTGAATTTGGAAAACTCCTCGAAATATTCAGATATCCTTTTGATTTGAATTCAAGTCCTGTTCCCATGAATCGGTTTCTTTTTTGTGTGTTAAATCTCTCCAACGATCGAATTGGAAGATGTAAGTCTCACTCGCACCCCACCCACCCAAGAGTCCTTGCGAAATTGTAAAAAAAAAAATCCTTTCTTCGGGATTTGATTCGAATATAAAAGGCACGAAGATGACGACTTTGGGGAACGACGGGGACTGCTGGTGGGGGCCGGGAGAATTTATCAAACACACACACATGGGAGGAGGGGGTGGTGTCTCTTTTGGTTGTGTTATCCTCTGCCTTTGATGGCGCGAGGGAGCAGTACACATCCGGAATGGCGATAACGCGCGAAAGGCGAACAAGTGGTGGTGGTGTCCCTTTCTGGCCGCTGCGCGCTGACAGAGAGCGGGCGTTCGCTTTTGTTTGTTTGTTTGTTTGCAAATGAGGTGGAGCTAGGCAAATCGCCTTGGGGCAACAATGTGACTGGTGCGCTGGGCGGCTAGATGTTGCCGCTCGCTGGTGGTGAGTGGTGTTTGTTTTTCCAAAGGGGGATGTTGTTTTTGTGGGCAAGCAGTCGAGGTATTCACGAGAACATTGTGAGATGATTAGTGAGGATTTTTCGGAGAATAACTGATGGGGATGGCACTTGGAGCGACTGGAGTAGATCATGTCCTTGAACAGATCTGCCAGCATGAGTGGAACTTTGCTCTGTGAAAGTTCTTGATTTAGGACTTCAGAGCTACCTTGACAGATTTGATAATCCTTCGCGACTTATCTCGTTAGGTTGTTCGTTATTTCAAATCTGCTTGGTGTCGGACTTGGACGCTCGACGAGTAGCTGTGTTCCAGGATTGGCCGTGATTGTTCACAGTGTCTACAGTTTTCGGAGCTGTTGTGTTCCATTTTGTAAGTATGACTGGCCACAACCATGGTCCTTAGGTCAGGCTGGTTGGGACTAACGCACACCTTGGACTCATAGGGCCAGCCAGACCTATTCCATTGATGGGAAGGTTTTAAAACAGACAGAGGGGTTAACGTTAAAAGGGTTAAATTTGAAAGTTTTTTTAAGAATTAGTATTATTCAAAGTATTGCCCATCTGAAGCTATGACTTTTCCCCATCTTTCTGGCAATTTGTGGATCCCGTCCCAAAAGAACTGCGCCGGCTTGGCAGCCAAGAGTGAGTCAAGCCAATTTTTGATATTCTGCTCTGATGTGAACCGTATTTCAGTGAGGGCGTTCTGCATCGACCGGAACAAATGGTGGTCAGAAGGGGCAAGGACTGGGCAATAAGGTAAAAATGTCTTTCCACTGTTTTCCAAATAGTTCTTTAGTGCCGAGCGTTGTCATGATGGAAAATTATTGCCTCGTGTCTGATCGTATATTCCGGGCGTTTTTTCGACTACTGCGTTGTCCATTAATGGCTTCACAGCACACCCTTCTGATCCCACCAAATACAGAGCATTACCTCCTCGCGTTGGATATTCGGTTTTTCCATTGATTTGGCTTGTTGGCCGGGTTTCACATATGTTTTTTTGCGCTTGGCGTTGTCGTAATGGATCCATTTTTCATCACCAGTAACAATCCGATGCAAAAATGACTTCCTTTTGTGGCGTTCCGGCAGCATTTCGGACATGCAAGACCGCCTTTCGACGTCTCTCGGCTTGGGTTCATGTGGAACCCAATTTCCTTGCTTTGGAATATATCCAGCTGCTTTTAAACGTTTCGAAATAGCTGCTTGAGTGCCACCCAAAGATTCTGCGAGCTCTTCTTGTGTTCGGCAACAATCGTCATAAAGTAATGCCTCCAGTTCTTCATCTTCAAACTTTTTGGCTGCCCAGGACGTTCATCGTCTTCCAAGCCAAAATCACCACTTTTTCAAATCGTGCAAACCACTTTTGGCACGTTCGCTCAGCTAGCGCATGTTCACCATAAACTTCCACCGAAATACGATGACTTTCGGCAGCAGTTGTCAGAAGAACTCCCCGCAAACACACTTTTTCAGACACAAAGTTCCTATTTAGTTGAAATTGCGCAACAAATCTCCTTCCAAGTAGACTCCAGGACACACCACCTGTGGCCAGGAAGCTTGCTTAATTTAGACACAAAATTACTGACGCAGAGACTGCCTCATCCTCCGTCTGATTTCTCCTTTCATTTCGATTCGTAAATGCGAAGTGCATCATCACACCGCGTCGACGCAGGCTATTTCCGTCCAGCGAGTATTTTTGGAAACCATTTTGCTGCGTCGTCGATTCTCTTCTCTTCTTCTTCCTGTGATCCGTTCAGCATCGGCACAAGTCTACCTCTGTCGTCATCAAGTGGAGTATAAAAACCAGATGCACTGGCAAGGATCATCACACAACCTTCACACACCTCGACCACTCAAGTAATCCAGTCCTCCACTCCTTCTCAAGCAAAATGAAATTCCTCGTCGTAGCCGCCCTCATCTTCGGTAAGTTCCTCTCTCCCCTCACTGACGTCACATCGTTTTGATCAACAACTGATCCTTTCAGCCGTCATTGGTGCCATCGTCGCCGCCAGCGTGGGCCCCACCCCGCCCTCGCACTGCGACTTCAAGTGCACCAGACTGGATCTGCCGACGTGCGCCACCAACGGAAGGTGCTTCCTCCGCTTCACCGGCAAGTGTGCCCTCGACAAGTACAACTGCCTGAACCCCCAGAAAGGTGAGACTGTGCGCTGAGGACGGCTGACGTGTGAGCACGGCTAATGGTTTTTTTGTGCTTTCAGCATTCCGCCAAGTCGACGAGTTCAAGTGCGGACAGGACCCAGCTCCCAGATGCCAACAAGGAGACTACTAGAGACTGATGATGAATTGGAGCAAAATAAATGGTTTTGAAAATAAAAAAAAACTTGATTGTTTGCGGAAGTGGGGAGAGCGAGAATACTGCAGTTCAGTGCGTTGTGTCTGGTCGTCCGGTCTCAATGGCGGATGGCTGGACATTTTCCACCAATCTCTGCCTGATTGGTGGCTTATCGTCCAAACTGCAACGAATTTCGTTGGGCTGGCTTAACACCATCGCTTAGCTTCGAGTTGGTAAAACTCTGCCGCCTATTACACGTCGTCTCCACAGGGCATGAACCAAGCCCTGGTCATGAACATGATCTACATCGGGTCGGAGCACCTTAATTTTACGACATGGCTTGAGCTCTGTTCAATGTCCTGGGCATGAGACTTGACGTTTTCGGGAGTGGTAAATATTCAAAGTAAAAGTAGAAGAGAGAGTGAGTATCATTTTTTGGCATTATTTCTTAGTGAGATCTACGATTGGTTGACGCTCTCTCTGGCAACGTTGAAGTGAAGCGACATAACATGCCTTGCCCACGACAGATATTATCGTGGCTGTTCAGATTGTGGTTGTAATGATGGGCAGAAGTGTGTCCAGTGGAGAGGGTGTCTTAGAAGGGAGATAGCGGACAGACGCAACCTGGGTCCCTGGGCACAAGGGCAACGAACGGTTCATGTGCGTGCTCTTACACCTAAAATTATGTCTAGAATATAAGAGACAGAAGTGGAAGAGTAGAACACGACTCGATTTGGTTCATTGGCCCCTTTTTTGTCTGTAGTCACACCGGCTATGATCGGTGCACTGTCCCCCTGAGCAGTTTTTTTTAATTTTTTTTTAATTTTCTTTATTGAATCAATTGTTTGTAAATTGTTAGACAATGGAAATACTTTATAAATCTTAAACTATGGATTCTTCTCTCTTCTGGTGGGTCGTGTGAGTTGTCGAACTTAAATGTGTCGCTGCCCGTTCTTAAGTTGTGGTGGACAATGCTGTTACGGTTGTCCACAATTCTGTAAATGTGGCTTGTTGTGGGGAAGATGTCGCTAGGGTCAGGTCGTGTTGTAGCCAGTTCGGCTATTAGGCTGTTCGGGATGTTCTCGAGGTTCCGTTGCAGAAGTTGCTGGTGACTTAGAAGATCCGTCTGTCGATTCGATCTATCTCGGCACTGTTGTAGAGGATGGCTGACCCTACGTATTTGTAAGAATCTTGTTGGTGATGGTCCCGAAGCATCTACGCTCAAAGACTCCGAGTTTCTCCATCTGGGATGGGGTTAGGTGGAACCATACTGGACACGCGTGTGTCAGTGATCGTCTTATAATCTGCGTGTAAAGGGTGATTTTTTAAAAGCTATAGGAAAGTTTTTCATTTTTCTTTATTTGAATCGATAGTACGGTCCCTATAATTTAATGTTTAAAGATTATTTCATGCAAATGTTGACACTGACTGCGCCTCAAATGGTCCATCCGCTTAGTCCAATTTTGGCATATTCTTTCCAACATTTCGGCCGGTATCTCACGAATAAGTGCTTCAATGTTGTCTTCCAATGCGTCTTGTCTGTATAGACATGAGCTTTAACATAGCCCCACAAAAAGTAGTCTAAAGGCGTTAAATCGCACGATCTAGGCGGCCAATTGACCGGTCCCGAACGTGAAATAAAATGTTCACCGGACGCCATTGTTACGCGTGCTGTGTGGCATGTGGCACCGTCTTGTTGAAACCACAGTCACGCTCTTGCATTTTGGGCAAAAAAAAGTTGGATATCATCTCACGGTAGCGCTCACCATTCCCAGTTACGTTACGATTCGCATCATCTTTGAAGGAGCACGGTCCAATGATGCCACCAGGCCATAAACCGCACCAAACTATGACTTTTTCTGGATGCACTGGTAGCTCTTGCAATGCTTCTGGCTGATATTCACTCCAAGAGCGACAATTCTGCTTATTTACGTACCCATTGAGCCAAAAATGAGCTTCGTCGCTGAGCACATGTGATGTCGCGATGAACTTTCTTAACAGAGCACGCATAAAATTTACAAGCGTTGTTCGTTTGCAAGACGATTCATGGTTGAATTATAGACAAAACTGAAGATGTTTGACAGTGAAACGTGCGTCAGCTGTTTAAACCAATGTTGCCAAACAGATGATAGCTAAAAAGTCACCCTTTAGAAAATCTTCTTTATCTTGGTGGAAAGAGCGTTGGGTTTCCACGTTGACTTTTCTGCAGTAGCTGCGGTTAACTCCTAAGTACGTCATCTCCTTGCTGGTTGTACCGACTCGTTGTTGATGATTATGCGAGCTCTTGTGTGGTGCGTCAGGGTGTTCCTTGTGCAGTGGTAGTTAGGGCCTTTGAGTACCAGCACTTGGGTTCTCTTTCTCGTCGGGTCTTATTTTCCACTTGTTGTGGTAGGTGGTGAGTGCCGACAGGTATCTGTAAGTTCGTTTCTCGGTTTATATACCCGCGTGCATCTGATGCTACAGAAGTAATTAAAAATATGTTGAATTTCGTGCACCGAGTAGGAAGGAATTAAAGAAAAACGACGTCAAAAAATCACCCCAACAGAACAACGCGTGGTGCTGTGAGGAAATGGCCATAGTCGGGACTTGCCGAGCGACCAGTATCCGATTTGAGCGACAGTTCGGGTATTCGGTTCAGGAATTAAGTATGATAGAGATGCTTGACATTTTTGACAACCATTTTGACCAAATTGACCAATCAGAGAATGGCGAACCAGTCTCTGAACTCCGTCTATGGAGCAGGGGTCTGTCGGCTATGAAGTTGGGCCTCGGAGTCGGTGTTCGCCAAGTTGCGGTGTTGATTTGGTTGTGAGCAAATCTCGCGCTGTCTTAAAATCCGTGAGCCGGAAGCCGATGTCTTTTGTAGAGCAGGCAGTGCTTTTGAGTCACATACGCCTAGTACGACCATATGGACTGTCGAAGAGGTCATCGAAAGTGGCGTGAAATAAGGCCAGACTGCAAAATTTGGTCTTATGTCATTTTTGAAATTAACGAAACGTCAGATGACCATAGTCTACGATATGGCCACGTTGCCCCAAACCTATCGAGTGCGCGCTGGAGTTCCGTCTGGGAATGTGTGAGGAACACCAAGTCATCTGCAAAAAGAAGATGAATTACCCTCAACTCCCCTCGCCTCGGCTGCGCCGCAACATCCATTCTTAGAGTGAAATTCAATAAAAAGGAGAGGTGACAAGACGCACCCTTGGCGAAGTCCAACGCGATCACAGCTGCTACAGTTTGTGTAGCCCTCAGAAGTGGGCCATCAATCCCATACTCCAGAGTTTCGAATTCGGGCGTACGCCCTTTCCAAATTCACAAAACAACTGTAGATGGGGTTGGCATACCCCCAAGCCTGTCCAATGCACTCTACAGGTCAGTGGAGTCCCATGAAAGGAGGTGGAGAAGTCTATAGTATCTCGGAGTCTTTTGCACGTGTGATGGAAGGAGTAATGTAAGGAGTCATGCTAAGCTTTCCTGTAGGATTGGTCAAGCTGGGTCAATTTTGAAACAGCTTGATAGATCTGTAATCAGGAAGGCTGAGCTTGGTTTCAAAGCCAAGTTAACTGTCTTCAACTAATTTGGGTAATGACAGAAAAAAAAGAAAAGATCCTGGGACTCTCCAGCCTCTTCTCAGACTCGACACCAGAGTCATGAGCACTAATGTTGCAGAATCTGCCGTGGACACGGAACCAGGCGATCAGTTTTTGACATCAATTCGATGATCTCTTATGTGGAAGGGTTGTCCAACCTCTGCATGACCACCAGACTGGCCGAGGATAGAGTAGCGTCCACTCCGCACTCTGTGATCGCGACATACGCTCACGCGTTGTAGCGACCGGAATATGAGAGAATCGTCGACTCTGAACCTTTGGGGCAACGTAGCAGAGAACGCCCCACGTGCAAGGTGGCGCACACAAGTCGCACACACCTCAGTCGGCTTGAGCCATCTGGCGATAGATAGGGCCGTTGGGAGAGTCATGTTCAGTTGAGGCCCAGTTCAACCCCGGATTGTGGCGCCCTAAGAAGAATATGAGAGTAATCGCCGCTAACGCCCTTCAGGGTTGAAAGGACATCTGCGTCTGGTGAGCAAATTGAAAGATCATCACGTCATACAAATACATAACATTTTATTGCACCTCACATCGGAATCTTAACTTTTCGATTATCCCACAATCCAATCAAAAGAAAGCGTCCAAGGTTCTAGAAGTCTCAAGCTCTCCCCGAGCTGCCACTCATCTCAGTCTCACTTTAGTTGTCAGTTTTCAATTCAAATTGGTGAATTATACTCCCGCTCTCCCCCGGCAATCACACGTGATGCAACAGAATCATCACACAGACGTCCAACGTGGACAGCAAAGCATCGGCTTTGGATCGTTTTCTCCTGTTGGTCTCAGCCTTGGCCTCCCAAGTTTGAACGTGGTTCATGAATGCGGATTTCTGAGGGAATACAAATGCGTTAGCGTGAACGGCTCGTTCTAAGAAACTCGACTGCTTACCTCTCCGTGGACATTTGTCACATCGGTGGTGTCCTTTGACTCCTTGGCGTCGTCGGCTGTAGCCGAGGCCAGAGCTAGGGGACACACCCAGCAGTTGGCTTTTGTCTTCAAAACGACTTGGTTGAGTTGAGGTAACATCGCTGTGTGTCCGTGAGGATGTTTCAGGAAGGAATGGCAAGGAACTGCACGCGGTGTGAACTTTTATATTCCCGGACATACCGCGGTTCGGTTATTTTTAATCCAATTCCGCCCGTTTTTAGACTCTGTTTTGTTTTGCAAGAAAAATGGCAGTAACCGATGGTGACAAGTGACGCAACACGCGCGGTCTTCTTAACAAATTCATAATTCCTCTGCAGAACCTGTTTTCAGCGCAGAGACGCAGAAACGCAGAGAACGTTAGCCGGGTGATTTATGGCAACTTGGCTCCGCGGCGGCTTCGCCAAACCCGATTGACATCTGTGCCAAGCGCCGTGTGTTTGGGTGCGGGTCGTAGACCTGGTCTCGCCCACTCTCGTCACTTATAAACACCTCCGAACCGTTCAAATGTCATTTATTCGCATCAATTATTGTCACAAGTCAATAGTCGCCGCTTTTTGCAGTCAACGAGGGCTGTTTCTCCCCGCACTTGCGATCGGCGACCTTCTGCAGGCCTGTGGGCAGAAGAAAACCTCGCCAATCAAGGACGTCGGCTTAAGCCGGAGCAGAGTCTTACCTCTGTGCGGGTTCAGGCAATTGTGTTTGTCCAGTTCGCATATGCCCGGGAAGCGGCGGTAGCGCTGTCCGTTGGTGCCGCAGGCAGATCGCTGAGCAGGCGCGCACTGGAAGTCGCAGTATTCCGGCGGGATGGGGGCTACACTGGCAGCGACTAAAGCTGGAACAGGTTCGAGGGTGGGTCAGGGGTTGCGTTGAATCGAATGGCAATCAACTTACCGAGGATGAGGGAACTTACGAACAGGAATTTCATGTTTCTACGCGAACTGATTTGTCTGAGGGGAGTGAGGGAAGATGCGAAATCTGATTCTTTTTCAAATTTTCTAAGTCTGCCAGTGACTGAGGCGGGTGAGTCGAGGAGTGCCTTGTTCTATGCAGACATGAAGTACAAGTCACTTCGCAGCTGATTGTCCCTCGACGAAAGTGAGTGCCTGTTTGACAGTTATTCATGAATTTTTGGAGGTTATTCACGAAATAATGTGGATGCCGGTCTGTGATTGGTCGGTTTGGCTTGAGAAGGCGATAAAAAAACGTCTAGTTATGTGCACCGTTCAGTGACAGCGACAGGCAAGTGCGCCATCTTCCTCCTCTTCAGCACGACAGATCCTGCACACGTTGACAACACACGGTGAATTTCATGGTCTCCACACGATCACACTACAAGACCTCGAACTGCGCACGAATTCGGCACGGAAGGACCTTATTGCTTGCCGCGGAGTCGAGCTCAGTCCAAGAATGCGAGCTGTTTCGCAGGTGGTCAAAAGTTGGTCTTTTGTTTGCCAACGTCGCACAGTGGGGCAATTAATTCCTAAGGACCTATAACCATATGCGGTCAGAGACAGGAGGAATGCACCCCAGCTAATCCATCCTCCATAAACCTCATCGATATAAATGTCTCTAACTTAGAGACCACTGGACCGATTTTGTTCAAATTTCATGTCTCCAACCCATTGTCACAAACGCCTGCCACGACATTCTGTTGAAACTAACACTTCTTACGTCCATCGTCACCATCACCCTTTCGTAAGAAACGGAATTTCAATTGACTTATTGGGTCCTAATCCGAGCGAATTTTTTTTCTTCAAAATTTGAACGTTTATTTAAGAAAAAAAGTATTGCCCATCTGAAGCTATGACTTTTCCCCATCTTTCTGGCAATTTGTGGATCCCGTCCCAAAAGAACTGCGCCGGCTTGGCAGCCAAGAATGAGTCAAGCCAATTTTTGATATTCTGTTCTGATGTGAACCGTATTTCAGTGAGGGCGTTCTGCATCGACCGGAACAAATGGTGATCAGAAGGGGCAAGGACTGGGCTATAAGGTAAAAATGTCTTCCCACTGTTTTCCAAATAGTTATTTAGTGCCGAGCGTTGTCATGATGGAAAATCATTGCCTCGTGTCTGGTCGTATATTCCTGGCGTTTTTCGGCTACTGCGTTGGCCTCACCCGGTTTAAGCAGCTCTCAATACAGCACACCCTTCAGATCCCACCAAATACAGAGCCTTACCTTCGCGCCATGGATATTCGGCTTTGCCGTTGATTTGGCTGGTTGGCCGGGTTTCACATATGTTTTTTTGCGCTTGGCGTTGTCGTAATGGATCCATTTTTCGTCACCAGTAACAATCCGATGCAAAAATTACTTCCTTTTGTGGCGTTCCGGCAGCATTTCGGACATGCAAGACCGCCTTTCGACGTCTCTCGGCTTGAGTTCATGTGGAACCCAATTTCCTTGTCTTTGAATATATCCAACTGCTTCTAACGCCTCCAGCTGCCTTACGTTTTGAAATAGCTGCTTGAGTTCCACCCAAAGATTCTGCGAGCTCTTCTTGTGTTCGGCAACAACCGTCATAAAGTAATGCTTCCAGTTCTTCATCTTCAAACTTTTTGGCTGCCCAGGATGTTCATCGTCTTCCAAGCCAAAATCACCACTTTTTCAAATCGTGCAAACCACTTTTGGCACATTCGCTCAGCTAGCGCATGTTCACCATAAACTTCCACCAAAATACGATGACTTTCGGCGGCAGTTGTCAGAAGAACTCCCCGCAAACACACTTTTTCAGGCACAAAGTTCGACAGACTTGACTGAAAAAAGAATGATTGTTGTTTTCGCTTCAAATGAATGACATATACTGAAGTGACGTCAATGGCAGTAGCTTTCCAACGCATGTTCAAATGGAATAATACAAGTTACGCCATCTCTTAGCAAACCACACGAATTAAGCACGATTATCGACCCACTACGTTATTTTATTTATTTTCTAATTTAATCGATTTTTTTTTTTCATCTGAAATTAATCGCTCTCATGTCATCTTCTAATCTGCAACTTGATGGAAATTCTTCGGGAGCCTTTATCACCTCGATAAAAGATAGTCCTTAGTTTAGTTTAATGACTATTTATTTAATTCAGAAATACAAAGCGAATTTTACAATTTGGAGTCAAACTTTGATTGGTTTGGCTTAGGGCCGTCTACCGGATTGACATTAAGTAACACACTCATCCCTCGCTCTGCGCGGGGGTTAGGGGAGTGAAAAGTTTCGTGCAAAGCGAAACCGAGCAAAACGAAGTACGAACGCCATGCAAAATGGAGGGTTACGTTCCAGAAAATAGGGAATATGAAAAACTAAAAAGAATGAAAAACCTTATAGCTCATATTTAATAATAAAAGATCATATTTATTTCAACAAAAAAAAAAAAGGAAGACAGAAAACTCACGAAAACTAAAGCCTTGCATTTAAACGAAAAAATTCAAAACTTAACAGTAATTATAATTACATAAGTCAAACATTTTTCAATTTGAGTTTTATTTAAAAAAGTTGAGTTTTATTTAAAAAAGAATCTGTTAAAATCAATTGCTTTTTGTTTTTAGATTTTCCAAAAAGGAACTGCCCTGTAAGGTTCCAATAATGCCCTCATGCCGTTGTGAAACTTGTTCAACTGTCCTTCGTCAGGATCCTTTCTGGAAACCTCCTTGCCAGGTGGGTTGCAGTCATCTCATCTTGGGCTGGGGGTGTAGTCTCAGTTTTTGCAGAAGGTTCAAGTTGTTGGATAAACTATCAATCATCTCTGTCTGGCCCATCAGCGTCTAAAATTTCCGCGAAGCCTTCTCCAGCAATTTGCCAACCAAATTCAAGTAGTCTTTCCACACCATTTTCTATGTCACCTTGAGACTCTTTTTGATTTAGAAGTCTTTTCCAAACAGCTTGTAGAGTTGATGGTTTTAATTCTCCCCACGCTAGCTTTATATTGCGGACTGCATCTAAAACTTTGAACTTTTTCCAAAAACGTCTAATGGCATCAAAGCCATGGTCATCATGGTTCATCAGAAGCTTTGATTAGCTCCGAAAATGTGTGTCTTAGGTAAATTACCTTGAAAGTGAAAGGGATATCCCTTGGTCCATGAGTTATGTCAGATAGCCAGTATTTATGGCAAAAAAAAAACACCTTCATTGTTTTCTCGTTTTAATTTATTTATTTTCCTTCTTCCATGTAAACTCTTTTTTTTAACACAATTTATTGAAACTAGATATTCTGGATGTGATGATGATGCGTTGTCCAGAAGGAGTAACGCTTTGAAGGTTATGTTCGACTTTTTGCAATATTCTTCACCTTCAACGGCAACCATGTTCCGTCAACCATTCCTTGAATATGGAAGAGGTAATCAGGGCTTTTTTGCTCGACCTCCAGTGCACAGGCTTAGAGATGCCCTTGAAAGCCCTCGGATTTTCAGATGCATGCATACATGGAATAGAAACATTTCCATTAATGGTCCAGATTTCTGCTCTCGTAACTGAGGGCAAGACAGAAGTTGCCTCAGAGAAGACAAGAATGACGCCAGTCAAATCCCCCTGTCTTCTCCCTCTCCGCACTCCCATAAATCAAACAAGCAAGCAGTTTTTTTATTTTCAAAACCATTTATTTTGCTCCAATTCATCATCAGTCTCTAGTAGTCTCCTTGTTGGCATCTGGGAGCTGGGTCCTGTCCGCACTTGAACTCGTCGACTTGGCGGAATGCTGAAAGCACAAAACAAACCATTAGCCGTGCTCACACGTCAGCCGTCCTCAGCGCACAGTCTCACCTTTCTGGGGGTTCAGGCAGTTGTACTTGTCGAGGGCACACTTGCCGGTGAAGCGGAGGAAGCACCTTCCGTTGGTGGCGCAGGTCGGCAGATCCAGTCTGGTGCACTTGAAGTCGCAGTGCGAGGGCGGAGTGGGGCCCACGCTGGCGGCGACGATGGCACCAATGATTGCTGAAAGGATCAGTTGTTGATCAAAACGATGTGACGTCAGTGAGGAGGGAGAGGAACTTACCGAAGATGAGGGCGGCTGCGAAGAGGAATTTCATTTTGCTTGAGAAGGAGTGGAGGGCTGGATTACTTGAGTGGACGAGGTGTGTGAAGGTTGTGTGATTATCCTTGCCAGTGCATCTGGTTTTTATACTCCACTTGATGACGACAGAGGTAGACTTGTGCCGATGCTGGACGGATCACAGGAAGAGGAAGAGAAGAGAATCGACGATGCAGCAAGATGGTTTCCAAAAATAATCGCTGAACGGAAATAACCATCGATGGTGGTGTGATGACGCTGATGCTAAATCGAATCGAAAAGAACGGGCGAAATGGAAAGAAAAGATATATTCTACGTGGGATGTGGATGTGTCGGGTTTATGGTGAGCCGCTTTGTTTTTTTTTGATTATCTTAGACTGAATGGAGCAGACGCTATTTGCTTCGGGACTTCTGGTTGGAAGCGCCCAATAGTTCCATCTAATCGTGATAAGATGTCATGATGAATCATGATTTTATGAATTTGATTATTTGCCAAACTGAGGAGGCGTGGAAGATATTGTTCGTTCATCATTTTTAGTATTTCTTCAAATCTCTTTCACCTCCAGTCTCGCTAAGGTCCAGTTCTATAAAATGTCAACGTTGAAGCTTAAGATGATTTTTGTCACACTAGCCATAGAGAGACTGGTCAGTGAATAGATCCCCAGTGTAGGTGTTGGAGAGCACACACAATGCCCTGGGAGCAGTCCAGCGATACAGGGAAAGAGATGGATAACACTGGACATGCAAACCCCTTCAATTGTGCAAACTGGTCATGCATTGTGAGAGCCCTGACCAGAATGGGTTCGCCGCAATACCTGAAGAGGATAATCTCCAGCTGTTCAGGTACCAGACCGACGATGGCCCAAAGTACTACGAAGGGGGCGTCTCCCAAGGATCAGTCCTTGAACTTCCCTGTGGAACATAATGTTAGACTAAGTGCCGCGATTGACGCTACCACAAGGAGTCAAGGTCATTGGCGTTACCAAACACATCCACGAAGTGGAAGCCGACACAAACGAAGCGATCAAGGTTTGAATAAAATCCGCCGACCTAGAACTAGCTGACCACAAGACCGAGGTTGTCTTAACAACCAGCCGTAAGGCTGTGGAGTACACGCACTTCCGAGTTAGTTCCCAGATAATTTGATCGAAAGTGGCTCCTGAAACGACAACCGGCCAAACTTCAAGACTCACGTCGAATACTGCAGCAAAAATGCATCAAGGATGCAGGCAGCGCTTTCCGGAATGCTGCGAGAAGGATCCTGCTTCCCAGAGTGGAAAGCCCAATCCTTGTTTACGCTGCATCTGTATGGACGGGAGGTCTCGCGACCAAGGAGACAGCAAGGAAGCTTTCGGCAACATACATGCCCTGTGTGATAAATTCAATCACCGGCTTCCCAACAATTTCACACGAAAAGGCATTGCGGGGGTATTGTCCCTATCGACATTTTCGCTACGGAAGTGCAAAGGATCTACCTACGGGGAGGTAGCGCAAGATGTCTGAAGTATGACGAGAGGGCAACATCTAGGGCACTGTGTCAAGCCACCACAACCAAAGGCGGATGGACCCATAAATTGATAGAAGCCTGGGCAAAGACAGCTCACGGGAAATGCAACTACCACCTCACGCAGTTCTTGTCCGTCCATGGCGGTTACCGGAGCCTCCACAGATTCGGTCACGACAGCTCACCCACCCTTGTCAGAATGCGCGAGCGACGAGGAAGACTCACGCCATATTCCATTGCAGACGCTAGGCCGTGGCGAGATCAAGTCTACCAACTCCCGAGCTCCTAGTTATGGCGGAGTCAGCCGCAAATGGCTGAAGAGCAGCTCCAGAACGAGGTAAGAAGTCTCGCAAGAGAAAGAAAAGCCGAATTGGCGTGATAAGCTAGCCAGGCCCGCGAAGGAATACCTAACTAAAGTCCCGCGGGGAGAGTGGTAGAAGTGTGCACAGGTGTGGTTTAAGACGTAGGCGAGGGAAAAAGGAGAATAATGTCCTGATTTCAGATTCAGAATCGTTCATGCTGGATTACCAGTCTCATCGCAAACCATAAGAAAAAAGTCCAGAGATCAGGTAGGGTGCACTGATTTCTGGTGCGGTCCTTTGGAACCCTTTTAACGCATCCCGGTATCAGAAAAGGAAGATATCGACGACAAACGTACAAAATCCTTTCAGACAACATTAACGAGGCAAACTTGGCAACATCCTATACCTGCCCACCAACCATTTCACACGGTTTATTTGCGTCCGACGATTATTTTTGGAAACCATCTTGCTGCATCGTCGATTCTCTTCTCTTCCTCTTCCTGTGATCCGTCCAGCATCGGCACAAGTCTACCTCTGCCGTCATCAAGTGGAGTATAAAAACCAGATGCACTGGCAAGGATCATCACACAACCTTCACACACCTCGTCCACTCAAGTAATCCAGTCAGCCTCCACTCCTTCTCAAGCAAAATGAAATTCCTCTTCGCAGCCGCCCTCATCTTCGGTAAGTGCCCCACTCCCCTCAGTGACGTCACATCGTTTTGATCAACAACTGATCCTTTCAGCCGTCATTGGTGCCATCGTCGCCGCCAGCGTGGGCCCCACCCCGCCCTCGCACTGCGACTTCAAGTGCACCAGACTGGATCTGCCCACGTGCGCCACCAACGGAAGGTGCTTCCTCCGCTTCACCGGCAAGTGTGCCCTCGACAAGTACAACTGCCTGAACCCCCAGAAAGGTGAGACTGTGCGCTGAGGACGGCTGACGTGTGAGCACGGCTAATGGTTTGTTTTGTGCTTTCAGCATTCCGCCAAGTCGACGAGTTCAAGTGCGGACAGGACCCAGCTCCCAGATGCCAACAAGGAGACTACTAGAGACTGATGATAATTTCGAGAAAAATAAATGGTTTTGAAAATAAAAGACTTGCTTGTTTGATTTGCGGAAGTGGAAGAGGGAGTGTGCACGGGTTTTCTGAGGAATTTGACCGGCGTCGCTCAAATTTGTTATTCTTGACGATTTCGCCTGGATTCAAGGTTTTCCTAAGGAAGCTCCTCCGGCTGTCTTGCCATCAGCAGAGCAACTTCTTCGTCTCTTCCCCCTCGCCTTCGCATTGGCAGCGAGACAGGGGTCTGTGAGTACGTGTGAGCTAAGCGAAACTGACTACTGCCGACTAACGCCGCGGCGCTGCTCTGACGCCTTAAGAAATGTGCGTGGAGTCTAAGTAGGATGCGTGTCTTTAGAGCACAGGCGCGATGGGCGAGGGGTTTCCCACTGGAAAGATGACTGTCTCGGTGCACATGATTTCTGACCGTCAGCTCGAGGGGCTTCAATTTTACGTGTCTTCAGGCGGAGATGGCGGATGAACTCAAATGAGGGTTTCTTCCGTGGATCTGCGAAGAAATACGCGATCAGTGACGGATCATAGAAAAATCAGATCATCCTCGGGGAAGACTGTGAAAGAGTGGACAGGACAAAAGGGCGAAGGCAGGCCAGCGTCTGGAGCGTTGTTCCATCGCAGATGACCCCTTCCGTGTCAATGGGAACCCGTGCTGTTTTTTGGATAAAGCACAAGGAGAGTGGTCACCCCTGTCATGAGAAAATTGCACGCGTTTGTCAGGAATCGGCAACGCCGCATTTTGGTGGTTTACTGGCTCAGTCGCATCGCTGACGAATATGTTCACCGAAGAACGGGGGACGAACCAACAGACATCGCGGCAGTGGGTATAGAAGGTTCCCAGTTAACGACGAAAAGCATGCCAGAATAGGCAGGCAGGCTGGTTCGGTGATAAGAACGTGACTTGGTTCGAAACAGAAGACGACCAGTTTTTCCGTAACCAAGTGACCAGACAGTCTTCTGCGAACTCAGACCACCACATTAAAGGTGTCCTGCTGCAATAGTGACCCAGACCGTGCAGTTACAGGGAAGTACTCTGAATCGGCCTGCCTACAAGCAAATGGGAGGTCTTGTCAAGTAAACTGACACAGTGCTCATTCGTCCAGTAAGAGGCCAAGAGGAAGCAGCGGGCCCCTCGAAAAGGAACAGTCTTCTTACGTCACTCGATATTGATCAATCTAGGCGTTGTCCAAGGACAAAGGCTGCCTTCGCCAGGCCACATCGAGTGAAGGCAAGCTCCCGTGAAAACTACTTGGATTCCTTGCCAGTGCGCTTAAGCGACCGCTTACATGTGTCAGAGACATGAAGGCTCGACTCCCATGGCAGGGTCATCAGGAACAGACACATCACCCAAATGGCAGGTGCGCCAATTACACGAGATTAACTTCCACGCACAGTCAGCAGAGACCACAATTGCAGACCCCAAATTGATCGACTTCAGTTTTTGAAGCCAAGTGACAACAAAGAAGAATGTCAGGTCGCTGTTGGAGGCTGTCATGAGTCAAGAAAACCCTCGTCCCACTGCCAACTGCAAGACGAGAGCCAACTTCCCCTGGTTCTGCAAACAAGCCCCCCTTCTGTGAGCCCCAACCCAGCTGTGAACCCCAACCAAACAACTTGCTAAATTCGTTTTAAAATCCGTTTATTGATCTCAAATCAGTCATCGCGGCTGGATTGTCGGCTTTTCGGCGTCTGTGAGCTGAATCCTGGACGTACTCGCACCCGTCCGCACCCGACCGCAGGGCTGAACTAGGCGTTGGCCGGTTGCATGTTGACGGGAAGCCCCCTCCGGTGCTGGTGCAGGTGGACAGATTCAGTTCGACGCACGCGGAGTCACTGCCTCGGCGTTGGCCTCGGCGTTGCGTTGACGGTTCATAGCTGAAACGATCAGAGAGAGTGTGTTCTTGAGAATGCCCTCGGCTCGGCTTGGGGCGCGCTACTTACCGATGACGATAGCAGCTGCGACGGCGAATTTCATTTCGGCTGAGGGCGTTGAATTTAGCGGCGTGACTGAACTTGGCTGAGCGGAATGCGCGATGAGTTTGGGATGCCTGCCGAGAGTGCTTGGCGTTTTTATACTCTGCTGGCCGGCTCGGATGCGCAGCTTAAGCAAGCGAGAAGTGACGCAATGCAGCAAGTGTGTTCTTAAAATACTCGGCAGAGCTGCTGTGAGCGAAACTGGTTTGGGTTTATTTCAAGGAGCCACAATTGGTCACACTTACGAAAAAGGAAACGGAAGAGGGTAGAGTTTGAAAGATAATTTGTCTCCTTCCTTGATTGTCGCTGTGACGAGGGAGGGAGGTATTACAGCAGTCGCCAACTTATGACGCTTGGAGAGCAGACGCATTCAGTTTAGTCTGCTTAGACGACAGGCGACAGCATCGCTCAAAGCAGTGACTCTAAACTGAAACCAACAGCTTACTCCTGTTGAAGGAGGACAGGATGCTCGCAGGTCCACCGCCAAATTTATATGGATTCCTGCCTATTCACAAACACTGCAAGGGACTGCTCTGGTCTGATGATAGAACGTCGAGGGAAGAGCTACACATTACCGCTGAGAGACGAGTGACTTCAGTCTTTGAAGTCATTGCCTATGGAAGCACAACTTCGGCAAGAATGTGCTTCTTTCACTCGGCCTATTGACTTACACCTCACGCCATCGCCCCTCGAAGAGCTTGAGCGTGGGACAGTGGTGACTCCCGATGACAAGAAACGACGGAAATCACTTGTCCCATCTGCCCGGTCGTTAGCCACAAAGTGTGGCCGAAATTGGCCAGAGTAGCTGAGCTGGTGAACGAACACTTCGTCTACTCTGAGGACACTCATCGAGGTGGATACGACGTCTGCGGAAGATGCAGAGATGCAGACGAGGAGGAGACCACCCAACACCTCCTCTGCTCATGGAGTGCTCTGGCCCCGCGTAGGAAACTCCAGTTGGTGGCCTTCTTCGTCGACAATCCAAGCGAGCCAACTTCAGGAATTCAAATGCGTATCGCGTTGTCCACCGCAACCGATGTCCATCTTCGTCGCGAACAACGTTTATAGATCACGGCTCCACCTCTCACGAGTCACTGCTTCTCAAGCACCGCCGTTTGAAGTCGCCCCAAATCGTAGGTCCCCTTGCCTTAGAAGGCAGGGCTAAGTCCATCTCCAAGGTCTACTGGAGGATCAAATCCTCACACAGTCCAGCACAATTTCCCAATTGGGTACACGTTGCCTGAAAATTACACTCCTCCTGCTCATTAAATGCTCCCCAGGTCTGCAGGAGCCACCGCTGCCTAGCGACATTCGTCGGCACTGCATGACGTCATCGTCACTGTGTCACACAATTTGAGCTCGCGAGCAAAAGCGAGCAGAAATGGCAATCCACGAACCAACTGCTCTTGCGGAAACGGGTAACAACATTCGATGGCTGGACATTGACGCACTTAACCTTAATTTGGAACGATTTCTCCTTTTTTGGAAGACTTCGTGGCGTCGTTGATTTTAAATTCGATTCAATGTTAACCTCGAACACTGTGCACAAGACCCACATGCTTGCCCCATCTTGGCCAAGTCTGCATGTGGCCACGACTCACATATCACAGCCGCTGCTCTCCTCAGACATGTTTGAGGTTAGAATGAGGTTAGCTTAGGTATGTAGGCAAGAATTAAAAGAAACCATGAGACCATGATGCGTCCCGCTTTCCGCTGTGACCTTATTCTGCTTCCTGCTTGGGATTCATTGGTCATGAGTGATATCTCCCGACACAGCCACTCACAGGCACTTGGTGGCTTTGAGGTGGTGTGGAATGTCCTGAGGGTCTGTGCTGGTCAGATCTTCGAGGAAGCTGAAGCAGTAATTGCCCAGCAAGTTCCGACGCAATGTAGTATCCCCTTGGTTCACATCGTCCTCACCATGATCTGCATGCATCCTCTTCTGCCCTTGTGTCGTTTGTTAATCGCGTGCCTCCTCACTCAGTGCCATTGGGAGCCAGCATAAGATTGCACCTAGCCGCTAACTTCTTTACAAATAGACGGAAGAGTCTGGGGAAACAGTGGGTCAATAAAGGAACGCGGTGCAGTTGTGGGGTTGGCGCCGGATGAGTGTGAAAGACTGGAAGCAGATGGAGTGCAGGCCTTAGAAATTGGGACGATTGGGAGTTGGTAAATGCCTTGGAACAGGCGCAGGAGGGCCTTTGGGGTTAAGAGTGTGCGAGTGAACGAAATTTTGGCACTCAAGTGAAGGCTTAACAGGGGAAGGTGGATCGAGGTTGAATGTGAACGCCCGGTTTGAAGGACTCACAACTATGAGCAGGTTTCTTGGGACACGGACGAGTACCTGGGATTGGCTTGGAGTTGGGGTTAGAGGTTGTTGTCCGTGATAGAGTGCAAGCTAGACGGGGATTAGGTGGAGTTGGACATTTCTTTGTACTCGTGTTTCCAAAATGCACTCAGGCCAAAGTAGACCCGTTGTTTAGCAAACAGGCGACTGGGTTGGCGTGTCACTAGGCCGGCCAACCAGCTTGGCAGTGAATTGCAGCATTGATCCGACCGAGGTCACTTAGATTCTCGAATAAGTGGGAGCCCATTGACTGCAGACATCATTCATTTTTGCACGCAGACCTAATAGGCAGTCTCCGGTGATTATTCCCACTGCAGTGCTGATTTTGGAGATTTGCCATGTGATTCTTCTGTCTACTTAGAATATTGCGCTGTAACTTGAAGGTGGCCAAGGGAGGACCTATGCCACAGGAGGTTCCATCAGCTGGCAGGTTAGCGGCGATTTTTGCGAGCTGTCTCTACGGCCTGGCAGCCAGCACAGGAGAATGTGAAACTGTTCGGATATCTCTTCAACAGATGAGCGACAGTTTATGGCTAGCTTAGGGTTTATAGGGACCGATGGCAGGGATTTGATTTGCTGCCTAGCTATCCGCAAAAGATACCGATATCGCAGGCCTTGGGGGCATGCATTTAAGCGAACTGCATAATAAGGAGGGCTTAAGTGTATCCCACCGCAAAAGTGCTAAAATAGAACCGCCGAGATTTCCTCCATTTCACAAATCAAAGAAGCAAGTCTTTTATTTTCAAAACCATTTATTCTTTTCCAATTCATCACCAGTCTCTAATAGTCTCCTTGTTGGCATCTGGGAGCTGGGTCCTGTCCGCACTTGAACTCGTCGACTTGGCGGAATGCTGAAAGCACAAAACAAACCATTAGCCGTGCTCACACGTCAGCCGTCCTCAGCGCACAGTCTCACCTTTCTGGGGGTTCAGGCAGTTGTACTTGTCGAGGGCACACTTGCCGGTGAAGCGGAGGAAGCACCTTCCGTTGGTGGCGCAGGTCGGCAGATCCAGTCTGGTGCACTTGAAGTCGCAGTGCGAGGGCGGAGTGGGGCCCACGCTGGCGGCGACGATGGCACCAATGATTGCTGAAAGGATCAGTTGTTGATCAAAACGATGTGACGTCAGTGAGGAGGGAGAGGAACTTACCGAAGATGAGGGCGGCTGCGAAGAGGAATTTCATTTTGCTTGAGAAGGAGTGGAGGGCTGGATTACTTGAGTGGACGAGGTGTGTGAAGGTTGTGTGATTATCCTTGCCAGTGCATCTGGTTTTTATACTCCACTTGATGACGACAGAGGTAGACTTGTGCCGATGCTGGACGGATCACAGGAAGAGGAAGAGAAGAGAATCGACGACGCAGCAAAATGGTTTCCAAAAATACTCGCTGGACGGAAATAAACTCCGTCGACGCGGTGTGGTGATGCGAATCGACGTGAGAGGAGATCTGTTTTAGGGATGAGGCCGTCTCTGCTTCACATTATTACCGCGGAACTGCCGTTAGGTATTACTTCGCGGGGCTGGTTGGCAATTGTGCTCAGTCGCCAGAAATAGCCTCATGTGCCCATAGTCTTTCCGCCCTTCGGAGTGTTTCCTGCATACGCACTACGTATGAGCAGATCTCTATCCAGTGTTGCTCCGATTGGGTCATGTAACAGGCTATGTTTTCTGGACTTGTCAGGTCCGTCCCGATCACTATAAAACGGCTGCAGTGGAACATCACGTGCTCCGCGTCCTCTTCCGTGCTTGGACATTCCGGGCAGTAAGGCGAGTTGTCGGGTCCGCGTTTTAATAGGTACTTGCGGTAGCCGCCATGCCCTGACAGAAACTGCGTAAGGTATCGAATCTAGGCCACAACTGTGTCCATATGAAATTGAGCTCCACTTCCTATACCCATTCAGTCTGACCGCACTGTTCGTCGGTGCATTTTTAATGTGAAGGTCGATTGGTAGGAGATTGAGCATGACCGTCAGAGCGTTTGAAGGGGTTGTCAGGCAGCACTGTTTCGGTAGGCTTTTCGAAGTTGAAATATTGGAACGCGAAAGCTGGTCCAATGGTGTTCCAACACTAGACCCTAGAATACTGGTGTGGTACACCGGCGGATCAAAGATGGATTCTGGAGTAGCCAACACCAGGAAAGGACACCAGGAGCCGAAATCCACGCCATCGAGATCTGCGCCGGAATCGAAAACCTCCAGCCAGATATTTTGTGACAGTCAGGCAGCACAAAAAGCACTTTCGTCCAATCTGCTGGACTCCCTAACGCACGATGTTGCTACGAGGCTCTACACTCCCTTGCCAGGCACAACAAAGTGAAGGCTAGGTCCCTGCTCCGAGCTCCCGCAGAAGAGCTCGCAAGGGCTGGGCTGGAATCTGCTTTCATCGGTCCTGATCCGTACTCCAATATCAATTGGACAGCAGCTACAACTCTGATTGACGAATGGGAGAACAAACTTCGTCTAGACCAGTGGACACATGGTCACGGTCTTAGACAATCCAACTCGGGCCTTATTCACATGAGCAAATATTTCTTCTTAACGAAGAAAGCATACGGAGGATAGCAAGCTTTCTTACTGGCCACTGCGGACTGAGCTATCGCCTTGTCGGCCTTGCCTCGAAGAGGCTGAGACTCCTTCTAATCTGGTTAAGGGGACGCATCTTCCATAGGGAGACACCCACTTCAGTGGAATTAAAAAATTCCACTGCGAAGTACTTGCTACCTTTCATGAGCGAAGTAGTTTGCCTCTTGATTCAGCTCCAACCCTTCGATACAACAGATCTATCCTGGTCGCGGTGTCTTTGCCTTCACGGCATGTTGCTGAAGAGGAGAAAAAAGCTGCTTCTTCTAACTAACTGGCTGTGCTTCGGTGGTGGCACAAATGTTCCCATCATTGCGACTTCAGCGGCGGGCTTTGAATGCGATTCCATCAGGTAGGCGACCGCTTGACAGACCCAGGACGGGATGGTACGCACTTGAGCCTACGCAGCCCAGGTTCGATTCCTGGTACGAGCAAAATACTTCTCTCTGCCCCGCCTCTGTCTAATCAATAGTAATGCTCAAAGAGCATACCTGGCTGGGAAAAGGTGTCGGCACAATACTTTAGGTCCCTTCCACTCGACAATAGCACCCGCAACACGAGTGGTTGCTGAGAAGCTCAATATTGAGTTCCACAATAGAGTGGGTTACTAAACCAAACCACCGCCCTTCAGGGATCTCATCCTCTACAAAAGAATTACTGAAATAATTTTCAAGTTGAATTCTTACATTTGAACAAGTTTCTCTGAGCTAAGCAGAATCCAGAAGGCATCACGTGTGGCCAGAAATTTCGGCGAATTCGAACACAAAATTGGCGGCTGAGCACAATTGCCAACCAGCCCCGCGAAGTAATACCTAACGCAGTTCCGCGGTAATAATGTGAAGCAGAGACGGCCTCATCCCTAAAACAGATCTCCTCTCACGTCGATTCGCATCACCACACCGCGTCGACGGAGTTTATTTCCGTCCAGCGAGTATTTTTGGAAACCATTTTGCTGCGTCGTCGATTCTCTTCTCTTCCTCTTCCTGTGATCCGTCCAGCATCGGCACAAGTCTACCTCTGTCGTCATCAAGTGGAGTATAAAAACCAGATGCACTGGCAAGGATCATCACACAACCTTCACACACCTCGACCACTCAAGTAATCCAGTCCTCCACTCCTTCTCAAGCAAAATGAAATTCCTCGTCGTAGCCGCCCTCATCTTCGGTAAGTTCCTCTCTCCCCTCACTGACGTCACATCGTTTTGATCAACAACTGATCCTTTCAGCCGTCATTGGTGCCATCGTCGCCGCCAGCGTGGGCCCCACCCCGCCCTCGCACTGCGACTTCAAGTGCACCAGACTGGATCTGCCCACGTGCGCCACCAACGGAAGGTGCTTCCTCCGCTTCACCGGCAAGTGTGCCCTCGACAAGTACAACTGCCTGAACCCCCAGAAAGGTGAGACTGTGCGCTGAGGACGGCTGACGTGTGAGCACGGCTAATGGTTTGTTTTGTGCTTTCAGCATTCCGCCAAGTCGACGAGTTCAAGTGCGGACAGGACCCAGCTCCCAGATGCCAACAAGGAGACTATTAGAGACTGGTGATGAATTGGAAAAGAATAAATGGTTTTGAAAATAAAAGACTTGCTTCTTTGATTTGTGAAATGGAGGAAATCTCGGCGGTTCTATTTTAGCACTTTTGCGGTGGGATACACTTAAGCCCTCCTTATTATGCAGTTCGCTTAAATGCATGCCCCCAAGGCCTGCGATATCGGTATCTTTTGCGGATAGCTAGGCAGCAAATCAAATCCCTGCCATCGGTCCCTATAAACCCTAAGCTAGCCATAAACTGTCGCTCATCTGTTGAAGAGATATCCGAACAGTTTCACATTCTCCTGTGCTGGCTGCCAGGCCGTAGAGACAGCTCGCAAAAATCGCCGCTAACCTGCCAGCTGATGGAACCTCCTGTGGCATAGGTCCTCCCTTGGCCACCTTCAAGTTACAGCGCAATATTCTAAGTAGACAGAAGAATCACATGGCAAATCTCCAAAATCAGCACTGCAGTGGGAATAATCACCGGAGACTGCCTATTAGGTCTGCGTGCAAAAATGAATGATGTCTGCAGTCAATGGGCTCCCACTTATTCGAGAATCTAAGTGACCTCGGTCGGATCAATGCTGCAATTCACTGCCAAGCTGGTTGGCCGGCCTAGTGACACGCCAACCCAGTCGCCTGTTTGCTAAACAACGGGTCTACTTTGGCCTGAGTGCATTTTGGAAACACGAGTACAAAGAAATGTCCAACTCCACCTAATCCCCGTCTAGCTTGCACTCTATCACGGACAACAACCTCTAACCCCAACTCCAAGCCAATCCCAGGTACTCGTCCGTGTCCCAAGAAACCTGCTCATAGTTGTGAGTCCTTCAAACCGGGCGTTCACATTCAACCTCGATCCACCTTCCCCTGTTAAGCCTTCACTTGAGTGCCAAAATTTCGTTCACTCGCACACTCTTAACCCCAAAGGCCCTCCTGCGCCTGTTCCAAGGCATTTACCAACTCCCAATCGTCCCAATTTCTAAGGCCTGCACTCCATCTGCTTCCAGTCTTTCACACTCATCCGGCGCCAACCCCACAACTGCACCGCGTTCCTTTATTGACCCACTGTTTCCCCAGACTCTTCCGTCTATTTGTAAAGAAGTTAGCGGCTAGGTGCAATCTTATGCTGGCTCCCAATGGCACTGAGTGAGGAGGCACGCGATTAACAAACGACACAAGGGCAGAAGAGGATGCATGCAGATCATGGTGAGGACGATGTGAACCAAGGGGATACTACATTGCGTCGGAACATGCCATGTACTTGCAGAAACAGGAAGGAAATTGCTGGGCAATTACTGCTTCAGCTTCCTCGAAGATCTGACCAGCACAGACCCTCAGGACATTCCACACCACCTCAAAGCCACCAAGTGCCTGTGACTGGCTGTGTCGGGAGATATCACTCATGACCAATGAATGCCAAGCAGGAAGCAGAACAAGGTCACAGGGGAAAGCGGGACGCATCATGGTCTCATGGTTTCTTTTAATTCTTGCCTACATACCTAAGCTAACCTCATTCTAACCTCAAACATGTCTGAGGAGAGCAGCGGCTGTGATATGTGAGTCGTGGCCACATGCAGACTTGGCCAAGATGGTTCAAGCATGTGGGACTTGTGGACAGTGTTCGAGGTTAACATTGAATCGAATTTAAAATCAACGACGCCACGAAGTCTTCCAAAAAAGAAGAAATCGTTCCAAATTAAGGTTAAGTGCGTCAATGTCCAGCCATCGAAAGTTGTTACCCGTTTCCGCAAGAGCAGTTGGTTCGTGGATTGCCATTTCTGCTCGCTTTTGCTCGCGAGCTCAAATTGTGTGACACAGTGAAGATGACGTCATGCCGTGCCGACGAATGTCGGTAGGCAGCGGTGGCTCCTGCAGACCTGGGGAGCATTTAATGAGCAGGAGGAGTGTAATTTTCAGGCAACATGTACCCAATTGGGAAATTGTGCTCAACTGTGTGAGGATTTGATCCTCCAGTAGACCTTGGAGATGGAGTTAGCCCTGCCTTCGAAGGCAAGGGGACCTACGATTTGGGGCGACTTCAAACGGCGATGCTTGACAAGCAGTGACTCGTGAGAGGTGGAGCCGTGATCTATGAACGTTGTTCGCGACGAAGATGGACATCGGTTGCGGTGGTCGACGCGATACGCTCGTATTTGTATTCCATTCTGTAAAGCCTGAAGTTGGCTCGCTTGGATTGTCGACGAAGAAGTCCACCAACTGCAGTTTTCTACTCGGGGCCAGAGCACTCCATGAGCAGAGGAGGTGTTGGGTGGTCTCCTCCTCGTCTGCATCTCTGCATCTTCCGCAGACGTCGTATCCACCTCGATGAGTGTCCTCAGAGTAGACGAAGTGTTCGTTCACCAGCTCAGCTACTCTGGCCAATTTCGGCCACACTTTGTGGCTTACGACTGGGCAAATGGGACAAGTGATTTCCGTCGTTTCTTGTCATCGGGAGTCACCACTGTCCCACGCTCCAGCTCTTCGTGGGGCGGTGGCGTGAGGTGTAAGTCAATAGGTCGAGTGAAAGAAGCACATTCTTGCCGAAGTTGTGCTTCCATAGGCAATGACTTCAAAGACTGAAGTCACTCGTCTCTCAGCGGTAATGTGTAGCTCTTCCCTCGACGTTCTATCATCAGACCAGAGCAGTCCCTGGCAGTGTTTATGAATAGGCAGGAATCCATATAAATTTGGCGGTGGACCTGCGAGCATCCTGTCCTCCTTCAACAGGAGTAAGCTGTTGGTTGTCTTAAGCCAACGATGCTGCCGTCTGTCGTCTAAGCAGACTAAGCTGAATTTGTCCGCTCTCCAAGCGTCATAAGTTGGCGACTGCTGTAATACCTCCCTCCCTCGTCACAGCGACAATCAAGGAAGGAGACAAATTATCTTTCAAACTCTACCCTCTTCCGTTTCCTTTTTCGTAAGTGTCCCAAACCAGGGGACTTTTCTGCTTCGGCGCACAATTGGGGCTCTTTGAAATAAACCCAAACCAGTTCCGCTCACAGCAGCTCTGCCGAGTATTTTAAGAACACACTTGCTGCATTGCGTCACTTCTCGCTTGCTTAAGCTGCGCATCCGAGCCGGCCAGCAGAGTATAAAAACGCCAAGCACTCTCGGCAGGCATCCCAAACTCATCGCGCATTCCGCTCAGCCAAGTTCAGTCACGCCGCTAAATTCAACGCCCTCAGCCGAAATGAAATTCGCCGTCGCAGCTGCTATCGTCATCGGTAAGTAGCGCGCCCCAAGCCGAGCCGAGGCCATTCTCAAGAACACACTCTCTCTGATCGTTTCAGCTATGAACCGTCAACGCAACGCCGAGGCCAACGCCGAGGCAGTGACTCCGCGTGCGTCGAACTGAATCTGTCCACCTGCACCAGCACCGGAGGGGGCTTCCCGTCAACATGCAACCGGCCAACGCCTAGTTCAGCCCTGCGGTCGGGTGCGGACGGGTGCAAGTACGTCCAGGATTCAGCTCACAGACGCCGAAAAGCCGACAATCCAGCCGCGATGACTGATTTGAGATCAATAAACGGATTTTAAAACGAATTTAGCAAGTTGTTTGGTTGGGGTTCACAGCTGGGTTGGGGCTCACAGAAGGGGGGCTTGTTTGAAGAACCAGGGGAAGTTGGCTCTCGTCTTGCAGTTGGCAGTGGGACGAGGGTTTTCTTGACGAATGACAGCCTTCAACTGCGACCTGGCATACTTCTTTGTTGTCACTTGGCTTCAAAAACTGAAGTCGATCAATTTGGGGTCTGCAATTGTGGTCTCTGCTGACTGTGCATGGAAGTTAATCTCGTGTAATTGGCGCACCTTCCATTTGCGTGAAGTGTCTGTTCCTGATGACCCTGCCATGGGAGTCGAGCCTTCATGTCTTCGAAGCATTTAAGCGGCCGCTTAAGCGCACTGGCAAGGAATCAAAGTAGTTTTCACGGGAGCTTGCCTTCACTCGATGTGGCCTGGCGAAGGCAGCCTTTGTCCTTGGACAACGCCTAGATTGATCAATATCGAGTGACGTAAGAAGACTGTTCCTTTTCGAGGGGCCCGCTGCTTCCTCTTGGCCTCTTACTGGACGAATGAGCACTGTGTCAGTTTACTTGACAAGACCTCCCATTTGCTTGTAGGCAGGCCGATTCAGAGTACTTCCCTGTAACTGCACGGTCTGGGTCACTATTGCAGCAGGACACCTTTAATGTGGTGGTCTGAGTTCGCAGAAGACTGTCTGGTCACTTGGTTACGGAAAAACTGGTCGTCTTCTGTTTCGAACCAAGTCACGTTCTTATCACCGAACCAGCCTGCCTGCCTATTCTGGCATGCTTTTCGTCGTTAACTGGGAACCTTCTATACCCACTGCCGCGATGTCTGTTGGTTCGTCCCCCGTTCTTCGGTGAACATATTCGTCAGCGATTGACACGGAAGGGGTCATCTGCGATGGAACAACGCTCCAGACGCTGGCCTGCCTTCGCCCTTTTGTCCTGTCCACTCTTTCACAGCCTTCCCCGAGGATGATCTGATTTTTCTATGATCCGTCACTGATCGCGTATTTCTTCGCAGATCCACGAAAGAAACCCTCATTTGAGTTCATCCGCCATCCCCGCCTGAAGACACGTAAAATTGAAGCCCCTCGAGCTAACGGTCAGAAATCATGTGCACCGAGACAGTCATCTTTCCAGTGGAATACTCACGCATCCTACTTAGCCTCCACGCACACATCTTAAGGCGTTAGAGCAGCGCCGCGGCGTTAGTCGGCAGTAGTCAGTTTCGCTTAGCTCACACGTACTCACAGACCCCTGTCTCGCTGCCAATGCGAAGGCGAGGGGGAAGAGACGAAGAAGTTGCTCTGCTGATGGCAAGACAGCCGGAGGAGCTTCCGTAGGAAAACCTTGAATCCAGGCGAAATCGTCAAGAATAACGAACTTGAGCGACTCGAGTCAAATTCCTCAGAAAACCCGTGCACACTCCCTCTCCCACTTCCGCAAATCAAACAAGCAGTTTTTTTATTTTCAAAACCATTTATTTGCTCCAATTCATCATCAGTCTCTAGTAGTCTCCTGGTTGGCATCTGGGAGCTGGGTCCTGTCCGCACTTGAACTCGTCGACTTGGCGGAATGCTGAAAGCACAAAACAAACCATTAGCCGTGCTCACACGTCAGCCGTCCTCAGCGCACAGTCTCACCTTTCTGGGGGTTCAGGCAGTTGTACTTGTCGAGGGCACACTTGCCGGTGAAGCGGAGGAAGCACCTTCCGTTGGTGGCGCACGTGGGCAGATCCAGTCTGGTGCACTTGAAGTCGCAGTGCGAGGGCGGGGTGGGGCCCACGCTGGCGGCGACGATGGCACCAATGACGGCTGAAAGGATCAGTTGTTGATCAAAGCGATGCGACGTCAGTGAGGAGGGAGAGGAACTTACCGAAGATGAGAGCGGCTGCGAAGAGGAATTTCATTTTGCTTGAGAAGGAGTGGAGGACTGACTGGATTACTTGAGTGGACGAGGTGTGTGAAGGTTGTGTGATGATCCTTGCCAGTGCATCTGGTTTTTATACTCCACTTGAAGACGACAGAGGTAGACTTGTGCCGATGCTGGACGGATCACAGGAAGAGGAAGAGAAGAGAATCGACGACGCAGCAAAATGGTTTCCAAAAATACTCGCTGAACGGAAATAAACTCCGTCGTCGCAGTGTGATTACGCTTCTTAAGTCCAAATGACTGGAGAGGCAAACGAAGATGAATTCTATTTTTGGGATGAGAGGGTCTCTGTTCACATTCAATTCATGTAAATTAAGTTGCAAGAGGATAAATGAAGAACCAGGAAATTAAAGCCGCAGCAGCTTGGGCCCCAACCAACCTTCCTCTCCAACTAGAGCGACCTCTGGCTAGGTGCCTCCAGTGTCGCACGCCAAGTGGGTTGAGGTCCGGCTCCAATTGGGTGCGTCACCAGTAACTAGGGCGTCCTCTCTTGCGGTGGCCCACAGGCTCGGAGTCGCATTCAATCAGAGTGGTTGCGGTTACCGTGTCACACTCTAGGAACACACGGGAATGTGAATGAGTCCGTGACACAGTAATGAGTCGACAGAGTAGGCCCAAGGGCCAGGCAACATGGTGTGAGTCGAAAGAGTAGGCCCAAGGGCCAGCCAACATGGCATGAGTGGACAGAGTAGGACCAAGGGCCAGGCAACATAGCGTGAGTCAACAGAATAGGCCCAAGGGCCAGCCAACATGGCATGAGTGGACAGAGTAGGCCCAAGGGCCTGCCAACATGGCATGAGTCGACAGAGTAGGCCCAAGGGCCAGGCAACATGGTGTGAGTCGACAGAGTAGGCCCAAGGGCCGGCCAACTGGCGTGAGTCAACAGAGTAGGCCCAAGGGCCAGGCAACATGGTGTGAGTCGAAAGAGTAGGCCCAAGGGCCAGCCAACATGGCATGAGTGGACAGAGTAGGACCAAGGGCCAGGCAACATAGCGTGAGTCAACAGAATAGGCCCAAGGGCCAGCCAACATGGCATGAGTGGACAGAGTAGGCCCAAGGGCCTGCCAACATGGCATGAGTCGACAGAGTAGGCCCAAGGGCCAGGCAACATGGTGTGAGTCGACAGAGTAGGCCCAAGGGCCGGCCAACTGGCGTGAGTCAACAGAGTAGGCCCAAGGGCCAGGCAACATGGTGTGAGTCGACAGAGTAGGCCCAAGGGCCAGGCAACATAGCGTGAGTCAACAGAGTAGGCCCAAGGGCCAGGCAACATGGTGTGAGTCGATAGAGTAGGCCCAAGGGCCAGCCAACATGGCATGAGTGGACAGAGTAGGACCAAGGGCCAGGCAACATAGCGTGAGTCAACAGAATAGGCCCAAGGGCCAGCCAACATGGCATGAGTGGACAGAGTAGGCCCAAGGGCCTGCCAACATGGCATGAGTCGACAGAGTAGGCCCAAGGGCCAGGCAACATGGTGTGAGTCGACAGAGTAGGCCCAAGGGCCGGCCAACTGGCGTGAGTCAACAGAGTAGGCCCAAGGGCCAGGCAACATGGTGTGAGTCGACAGAGTAGGCCCAAGGGCCAGGCAACATAGCGTGAGTCAACAGAGTAGGCCCAAGGGCCAGGCAACATGGTGTGAGTCGATAGAGTAGGCCCAAGGGCCAGCCAACATGGCATGAGTGGACAGAGTAGGACCAAGGGCCAGGCAACATAGCGTGAGTCAACAGAATAGGCCCAAGGGCCAGCCAACATGGCATGAGTGGACAGAGTAGGCCCAAGGGCCTGCCAACATGGCATGAGTCGACAGAGTAGGCCCAAGGGCCAGGCAACATGGTGTGAGTCGACAGAGTAGGCCCAAGGGCCGGCCAACTGGCGTGAGTCAACAGAGTAGGCCCAAGGGCCAGGCAACATGGCATGAGTGGACAGAGTAGGACCAAGGGCCAGGCAACATAGCGTGAGTCAACAGAGTAGGCCCAAGGGCCAGCCAACATGGCATGAGTGGACAGAGTAGGCCCAAGGGCCTGCCAACATGGCATGAGTCGACAGAGTAGGCCCAAGGGCCAGGCAACATGGTGTGAGTCGACAGAGTAGGCCCAAGGGCCGGCCAACTGGCGTGAGTCAACAGAGTAGGCCCAAGGGCCAGGCAACATGGTGTGAGTCGAAAGAGTAGGCCCAAGGGCCGGCCAACTGGCGTGAGTCAACAGAGTAGGCCCAAGGGCCAGGCAACATGGTGTGAGTCGAAAGAGTAGGCCCAAGGGCCGGCCAACTGGCGTGAGTCAACAGAGTAGGCCCAAGGGCCAGCCAACATGGCATGAGTGGACAGAGTAGGCTCAAGGGCGAGCCAACATGGCATGAGTGGACAGAGTAGGCCCAAGGGCCTGCCAACATGGCATGAGTCGACAGAGTAGGCCCAAGGGCCAGGCAACATGGTGTGAGTCGACAGAGTAGGCCCAAGGGCCAGCCAACATGGCATGAGTGGACAGAGTAGGCTCAAAGGCCAGCCAACATGGCATGAGTCGACAGAGTAGGCCCAAGGGCCAGGCAACATGGCATGAGTCGACAGAGTAGGCCCAAGGGCCAGCCAACATGGCATGAGTGGACAGAGTAGGCTCAAGGGCGAGCCAACATGGCATGAGTCGACAGAGTAGGCCCAACGGCCGGCCAACATGGTGTGAGTCGACAGAGTAGGCCCAAGGGCCTGCCAACATGGCATGAGTGGACAGAGTAGGCTCAAAGGCCAGCCAACATGGCATGAGTCGACAGAGTAGGCCCAAGGGCCAGGCAACATGGCATGAGTCGACAGAGTAGGCCCAAGGGCCAGCCAACATGGCATGAGTGGACAGAGTAGGCTCAAGGGCGAGCCAACATGGCATGAGTCGACAGAGTAGGCCCAACGGCCGGCCAACATGGTGTGAGTCGACAGAGTAGGCCCAAGGTACAGCCAACATAAGTGAGTCGACAGAGTAGGCCCAAGGGCCAGACAACATAAGTGAGTCGACAGAGATCGGGTGGAGATCTCTCGTGTGTCTTACTCCCGTCACCCCTTTAGTGGATCACGAGGGTCAGAGGATGATGATGTTTAAGAGTAGATGTTGGATAGACGACTGTAGCGCCAATGTTCCTTCACAAAACGTGGGTTCAAGGGAATACGTCGCGACTTATGCTGTCTGTGGTCTTGTTGTAAGCAGAGAGGTCCTAGGCAGGCACATCCGACCAGACTCGAGGCGCATTGATCTTATCAATTGTTGCCAAATCAGAATCTTTGCCATTCACTTCGGATTATGTCACATTTCAAGGACCACTCGGGCCCTACTCTGCATCTCCTGCAACCACTCGTGTTGAGTGCGGTTCCTCATAAATGAAGCAGATCTAGTTTTGCACCCACTCCGAGATGCCTTTTCTCCCGAATTCCACTCTCTAGCCCCGGGCCGTGTCTCGACGTGTAGTGAACTCGAGCGTTGGCATGCCCAGGCTCAGACTACCGCTACCGCTGTGCTCCCACCACCCGTGTGTAGGCACCCTCATTTCATTCACTCAATCCTCTTACCCTTCGTCCAAGTTCCGTAACAAGCAGCAACCCTTTTCAGTCACAAACAACCCCCCATTTTTTTTTTACATTCGCCAACCCTTGACCGTTCATTGACTCCGATGTCCTGTGCTCAATTCTCGTCCTTCCTATTGAAAAACAGTTACTTGTGAAACAAATTGATCAAATCACAAGCACCCATTCAGGACAACAACAAAATCAGGCATCCATAAAAGAAATAAATCGTAATTCGTCCTTTCATCGTTTGGGGACTTCATTTCGCCGCCTGTCCACTGGACACTCATTCTTCTCAGGATACGAGCGCCAGTGGGGGAGTGGGTGTGTGTTGTGCTCGTGCTTTTCTTCGGCATCCTTGTGTCATCAAAAGAAATAAATAATTCTGAAAGGATCAGAACCTTTGCGCCGGATATAAGGAGATGCTAATCAACCACACCACCACGGGCGTCGCGTCGTGGCAAGAAATACTTCCCGGACACCCGTCCAGCGAGCGTTTCACTGCACCACCGGACCGGATATCATTTTGGGCGAGTGAATTATTGTGCTCTCCTTTTTTTTACCGTCCAACACGCACACAGTGACACATATTGGAAGGATATTGCAGCAGTGAATCATGTAAATGGTCAGATGGCTGGTGCCTCGGCTGGCAGTGGTAGGCAGGCCGCGACATAATAAGGGACTCAATGATTCAATTCGGGCTGCACCCCTCCTGAATAGAATCGTGATAATCTCATCACACCCACCAGCCACCCACTCGCCACTCGACGATGGAAAATTTAAGATGCATTGAGGATTTTTAATTTAATTTCCTTTTACTTTTCCACTTGTTATCCTGCACACACACACACCCGCACATTGTCTCTGTGCACAATGCACGGGCGTGCACAAGGCGGCAGAAGTCGTCGTGGAAGAAAAACCGGCACCCGCCCCTGCGAGTGGGTGTGCCAGGGTTTGTGTGTCATTATCGCAGAGCGTCACGTTGAAAAGTGGGGCGTGATCAACAGTGACGACGACTAAATTTCGCTATTGTATCCTTTTTACTGGCAACAATTGCAGCGGCAGCGATGCGATGAATGGAGCAGCCTGTCGCACCATTATTCGCTTGGCAACACATAGTCGCAAGCGTCGAACGTGACGCGATTCCGCAAGCGCCTCTTTTTTTTGCCTCTCTCCTCCTTCAGTCCGGTTCGATTTTTTGCTCGTGTTTGACTCCTTTCGGGAGCAGGGGCACAGATTTGAATTTAGTAACAGTGCGCGGGGGTGTTCGCATTCTGCCGGTGGTCAGTTGCGGTGGCGGCGACTGCATTACGTGCTCCGCCTGATTTATTGTGTGTGCGCGCGGGTATTGTGCGCGATAATAATGACATCCTTGTGATGCATTCTTGGCAGTCATTCACAATCGCTGCTTCTGAGCGGCGCATTGTTTGGACTGAAGGCTGGTGGATTGGTCCTTTGTTCTTTTCTCTCGATCAGTGATTGCTCCATGCGAAGGAGTTCGCGTTCAATAAGTGGCTGCAGGAATGGGGGACCATTGATTGGAGGGGATGATGGGAGTTTGCGACGAAATCTTTGCAAAGTGGTGGTCTGTTGCGATGGTACGTGGATTTTGGTTGGGCGCCATTTCGGGATGGATGGGAGGTGAAGTTGAGATGGCGATTGAGTACTCATTCCTGGTGCTTCTAATGCCACGAAAAAAATTAGTAAAATGTACTCCTCCGGGAACAAGGGGTCTGATTGAATTGCAGGTTACCACAAATCTGGTCGATTGTAGTCCCATTTGCCGGCATTTCTTGGAAGAGGACCGGAAGGCGCTTCTGTGATGAGGAGCCTCATCTCTCTCCTCATCAGCACTGAATAACTGATCAGAGCTTAGGTAGGTGAAGTGCTCTGCAGAGTCGTCATCTTCTCCGCTGAAGTCGTAGACAGCTCCATGGCTTAGGCCAAGCACATTTAGGTGTTTAACGAAGGCGTGATAAGTCTTGATGACTTGGCTTCTATGCCGTAGATTCGGTCTTCCTCTCCTTCCCGAACCGAAGGGATAGGCTGCGAAGGGCCTCATTGCTGGAGCGTTGTTGTCCATGCGCTTGTAAGCCAATACGACCGTCGGATGTTTGCCTTCCGGACTGCAGCGCGTTTCGTTTATGTCTTCTCCTCCACTCACAGACAGGACCATACATCCGACGTGGTAAGTCGTCTGCAGCCTTTTCTGTCAAGACATAGGAGGAATGCCGAGAATTTCTTAGAGGCCTTAGGAAGCATGCGTTTGGTCATTCTAGAGAGTCATGCCACCTCTGATCTCGAGAGGCTCCACCATCGATGGAAGCCCTATACAAGGACGCAGATCGTCCCTAAGTTTGCCCACTCCGATCTGTGCCTAGGATGTCCACCAATGATCTCATTTTCTGCGATCCCATGGTGGCCCCGGACACAGACACACAAACGAATTTAGACTGCTGATCAAATGCAGAGAAGACTTGTATTTCTGAACTGTCCTGGAAGTGGTTAAAGTGTTGAGCAAGGTCTTGAGCACGGATAGGCTGCCGCTAGAGACACATGTACCTAGCCCCTTCCGCATGTTCTTGAAATCTGTTCTGCTAACAAGATGGGCCAGGGCCAAATCCTTCGCTGGGCTTGGAGCCGTTCGTGAAGCATCAACTAGAGTATTTTCGTGGCTCAGATTCTATTCAAAGCCAGTCTTCTGTATGCACGTCTTAGCTGGGAGTACTGGTGTCCGTGCATCAGGCGGCATATTCTGGGTCAAACGAAAGTGGCCTGCGGGGTCATCCAAGCCCCACCTTGCCCCCTAAGGTGGGGCACTTGTCTCCCCGCCCATGGCTCTGAGATCCCATCAATATTTTGAAATAATTTTTAATTTTTTAGTATTAACGGAATTAAGTATAAACAGAGGGAACAAATTGGTCTACTACCCCCCCTGGAAAATTTTCTGCGGACGCCTATGTCAAGAGCAGAGCCAAGCGTACTAGGAGATGTTGAGTCTAGCCAGGCGTTCATGGATACAACGCCTAAGATGGAACACGCCCTGTAGAGCGTGTGGACAAGGGCCCGAAGAACCTTCGACTCTGATCCTTTGGGACAACGCAACAGAGGACGCCCACGTACAACGTGGCGCCCACACGTCGAGGGGGACCTCAGCCCGCTTGGTGTGCGAAACTGGAGTCTGCTGGCGGGAGGTCGGGCCGGCTGGAGAGGCATGTTGATTGAGGCCCAGGTCCACTTGGGACTGTAGCGCCCTAAGAAGAAGAAGGTCTGAAAGACCGTTCCTGGTGCACCGGTCTTTTGAAGTTATGAGTTAACGTTGGATGCTTGCCCACTCGCAGTTCATTGCAGACGACTGGCAAACGACACAACGTTCTGGACGATGAATGCTGACACTGCGTCTACGACTCACGTGGCATTGGGTAAAAATAAGTGCGTTCATAAGACATATTGGCTGTTTGTAGCTTCGTATTCAAGTGGAAAAGAGGCTTCAAGGAATTTTGAGTAACTAACTTCCTCTAGACCCGATCGGACAGACATCGCAGCTACATTAGCCGCATAGGCATGGGCGTAGATGTTAGGACCATTGAGAGCGTCGAGCAGAGGAGCAAAGACTCCACCCGCGCCACCCTGCAGCCCCTGTTTACCCGGCCACTGTCGCCATCCGAAATTATAGTTCGTTAGCATTGCTTTGATAGTGGCGGCCGTGGCGTTGTCAGTTGGTACGTCCACCCCTAGGCACTTGAGCCTACGCAGCCCAGGTTCGATGCCGGTGTCGGCGTTGTCAGGCGTCGACCCCTACGCACTTGAGCCTACGCAGCCAAAGTTCGATTCCCAGGTACAGGCAAAGTACTTTTCACGGCCCCACCAGAGAGCATTGCATGGGTTCTTCCCCATCCTCGTCTCTGCAGCTTCGTCTCTGCAGCAGAAGTCGTTGTAAGGGAGGCTTCGTCTAGAGGCCGTAGACAGTGCTCGAAGAACATAACTGTGGCCATTCAGAGGATCTAGCTTCCATCGCTGACGGCCTGTGAACGCTTTCGCGATGACGTCTTCGTCGGTTGTTGCCCATGCGCTCGATGTGGCCAACGATGTGGTCGTCGGATGTTTGCCTTCCGGACTGCAGCGCTTACATTTATGTCTTCTCCTCCACTCACAGACAGGACCATACATCCGACGAAGGCACCAAGAATCCACAGTTTCGCTTGAATTGCAGAATACCTCTGAAAACCTCGAATTTGATGGTTTCAAGAACTTCAACTTCGAATGAAAGACTTCGTCTCACCTCTGCTCCGACAGCTTCTCAGTTCCCCCCACTCCTCACCCACAGTCCATTTCATTCCTAATCGCTGTGGACAACCTGTAAGTACGAAAGTAAAAGTTCGTACAAGACCACCTGACACCGTCTTAACCAACAAGCCGGCTGAATCTTATCGCTTCGGTATGCGTCGTCTGTCGCCAACCTGCCAACCCCCCTCACACCATTATCCAACAGTTTAAGTAATCTGCATAAACAATTACCATATCGCTGCGCTGCGCTTCCTCGTCTCAGTGGAAGCCTTAGACAGGCGTCGCCGCCGCACCGCCCATCCTTCCGGACTAATCCAATAAGACTGGCTCTTAACAGAATAAGTCATTTGCTAAACAGTGTTATTGTTGAGCGCGCACACACACACTTCGTGTACAAAGGAGCAGAACACAAGCTTCACACATCCTTCTCCGCAAACTAATCCTCCTCTATTACGGTGTCCTGTTCTGTCTCTCGCCACCCATCGCACGGCGCGCCGGTCTCTGTCTTTGAGCATAAAGCAAGATTATTCTGAAGACCTGAAATGAGAAAAGAAAATGTCCTTGTTCCATTCACAGGCATTATACTAAAATTAAATGTTCCTTTTATGCCCCGGCATTGTGAGTGTGATGATGCTGCTGCCGTTTGTGTTCGTTGCTCTATTTTATCCTTGCTCCGTTCGCCGTCGTCGTCACCCAGTCTGAACGGGGAGACGGGAGCGCGTGTGTGTGTGTGTGCCTCTTCGAAAGCGAAACGAAAACACTAATGCGAAGATATGACGTGTGTTCCATGCCAGATAAGAGTGCCGCCGCCGCTTCCTTGTGGCATAAAGATTCCGTCGAAATGCGACGACAACAGGCGAACGAAGTGCCACTGCCAGCTAGTCCTACTCCAGCGTCAACCGCAAGTCTGTGCCACGGGGAGGAGGGCTGTGGGTGTGTGCGGCTCGTTGCGGAATGGGAGGAGGATCGAAGGGGGGTGTGTCATAATCGCAAACAATATCATCGCATAAAATCGCATCTCTCCGCCGAACAGATCCTCTTCCACATTGTCTTCCGTTTTTTGCTGGCATCACACGCTCGCCCACCACCCACACATATGACACTCAACGAGTGTGGAATCCTTGCATGCTCTGCCGCCGCCACGCCGTCTTCTGGCGAAGTCTCTGCTCGACACAGAGGACACCCTTTTTTTGGTACATTTGGTGAGGAAATGAAGAAAAGGACTGTTCTTCTGCTAATCACCGCCCTTGTGTGGAATAAGATTAGGCCGCCCCACAATCTTTGAAATGATTTGCAACAAGAGAAAGGATGCCGGGATTAGGACGCGGAGGACCATAATGAGTGAATGGCTGCGGCTGTTGGCTGGGGGTTGGCGGATGAGCCACCGCCGAAGAAGACTGATCTCTCGTGGAGAATGATGATTTTTCAAGTGAATTGCCTCGTAATTAGAAGATTCGACTGAGGAAAGCACTTTTTTTAGTGCTCGCGCGACCCAAAGGGGACACACTTTGCCCTTTTTTTCGCCTCAATTTGCCTTGACTTCATTAAGGGATTAAAAAACGCAGTTAGTGCCGAGGAGGAGTGAATTTTTCGGGGTAATTGTCACCAATTCAGCAAGGATGTAGGAATTAACATAAGCATAATGGAATGGCGGTTGTTGGGCAGGAGGGGCATTTGTAGCGACAACTCAGCGCGCGCATTGTGACGAAGTTTTTGTGAAGTGAAATTGAATTTTCCATTTGTTTGCGGTTCATTTGTGAACTGTGCTGCTGTGAAGTTTGATTCGAAAGAAAATTCTTAAGGTCGTTAGTACTAAATGATGGTGGGTGGGGCTGATGACTGCAGATGGGTTGTACTGAAGGTTCTTTGGGCTAAATCAAGTTTGACTCTACCTAATGGCGGGGGGTAGGATAAATCGGAGTATATTTAATTTAACTCCGAAAGCTTTCATTTCGGTCTATTTAGTTGGCGAAGTCAATACTACGAATCCTTTTTTAAGGAGCATGTGTATGAATATAAATTTGTGGACTCCGAAAATTCGGAGTAAACTCCGAAACTTGCATATCGTTTCTAAAAGTTCAAAACGATGAAATGCCTTCATAAAGCCTGCTTACTAAGGGACTAAACGGTTTATATATATTAAGTAAGAAGTTTTATTGTTTCCATTGCCTAGGGTATCACAGTGAACTATCTTGAACATGCGAAGTGTGTATCATTGTGCTTGCTACTATCTGGTTTCTCGAAATTCAATTCATATTTTCATATTTTCGCACTTTGAAAATTGTGAGTATTATTAATTCCGAATTTTCGGAGTATGTACTTCAAAATGCATCTCGTATTTGTCCGTGTCCTTGATCGTGCTTCTAGTAAGCGTCTGTTAAATATCGAGAGTAAGTTGCCCTAGCACTGTGAACTGTCTATTTGCTCATTCCGAAAATTCGGAGTGCTATATAAATTGTTGGCATAATTATTCTTTGTTTTATTCTTCTTCCGGAGAGTGCACGTTGAATAATAATTGCGGTTTGTTCGGTTTTCGGTACAAGTTTGGAAATTTCTAAAATTCGGAGTAGAGATTGCGAGTCTATTTGATGTGTACTTTTGCAAGGAATCCGCTTTGATAAACTTGTCTGCAATTGGAACATATTCACACAATCAGTGGGACCTATGTAGGTATTCGAAAATGAGTTGTAATCGGGACTGCGAAAATTCGGAGTTAATGTAAACCGGGTAGCCACACAAAATGGGGTGTCGCAGTTTGTAGTAGAATGCCTCTGATCGTATAACTGGCTTAATATCCTGTTTACGATGCGGAATAGGACTGCTCCTCTTCGTTGGAGCTCTCTGTTCATCCCGGACTGTAACGCCATGAGAAGAAGAAAAAGAACGAGGACGTTTCCCGGTATCCACCCTCCAAATAATAGAATCTCCACCTTCCTCGGAATTGTTTGCCACAAAAGTGAAAAGAACACAACAATGCGATCAAACTACTATCGCAGCCATCTGCTGCCAATGCCATAGTGTCCTTATCCAGATTTCCCCTCCCATCCGCCACCAGGACAAACTAACCCGCCTGTTAGTTTGTGACATTTTTATTTTCCTTTCTCTCCCTCTCGACCACGCACACAATCGGCGCACATTGTGAAAGAAAAACAAGAACGACTTCCTTCAACGGCCAAGAGACCACCTTCATCCACAGCACCCCACCCGCATCCAGCATCGACCACAAAGCCAAGACCACTTCCCATTGGTAGTGTTCTTTTCATTCTCTCAAACCATGGCTCGGCTTCCTTTGCAGATTCTGTTCATGTTCATTATTCCCGCTTGCTGACTGTGTGCTTGGGCGGGACTGGTGGGTGAGGGCAGTGGGGCTGGCGGGGGTGTGGACGTTATACCCGTCGTTTGTTGGACATTTGCTGTGTGTGGCCTTGTGCTCCGTTGTCTTTTGAGGAAATATACTAATAAAAGTAAATGTTCGGTTCTCTTTGTTCGAGGAGCTTGTGGAGCTTGTGGGGTACACCACACCGACTGGGGAGAGGGCAGTCTTCCGGTTGGAAAATGATTTTCTTTTGCTTTCATTGTTGGCCTTTGTTGGGTGTTGTTGGCACTTGGCAGACGATGGCTTTCAATTGGCCGTGTGTGTGTGTCTGCTTGGAAGGAGGTCGTAGAAAGGAGAGGTTCAAGAAGCAGATGGAACTCCAGACTCAGATTCAGGTGAAGTCTCAGACGAAGACGAAGACGAAGACGAAGACGAAGACGAAGACGAAGAAGAATACGAAGACGGAGACGAAGACGAAGACGAAGACGAAGACGAAGACGAAGACGAAGACGAAGACGAAGACGAAGACGAAGACGAAGACGAAGACGAAGACGAAGTGGGTGCATGTTGATCAAAATTTGGGCTCCTATTCAACAAAGCGTGCGCCATGTGCAAAAGGGCAGAAATTTTTTATCGGATCTTAAAATTTCGACCCTTCCTTTGCCCAAAAAACTTCCATCTGGGAAGTAGTAAGAAATTAACAAAAAGTGTGGAACACTCCTGGGAAGTGACGAAATTTGTAAGTGTTGGTCAGAATTCGGAATAATGTTCCGTCACCAAAGGACATGCTGATCGATTAAATGCGCATGGTCCCACGCAGTGTCCCGACGGACCCACGCAGTGTACCGACGGACCACCGCAGTGTCCAGAAATTCCAAAGTTTTGATCGAAATTTAGGCCCCCATCCACTTATCTGTAAGCATGTATTTTTGAACCCACTTTTTTGATCAAAATCTAGAATTTTGAAACCTTCCTTTGCCCTAAGAAAGATGCATCTACTAAGTAAATTTAACAAATGACAAGGAAGCGTCGAAATTACTAAGTTTGGTTCAAAATTTAGACCATCTCCTGACTAATCTCGGAAAGTTCAAACGTCTACAATCGAAAATTTGAATCAAACACAATCTCTCAAGGCCCACTGAAAAAAATGCAACGTTTTGATCGAAATTTAAGCCCCCAACGACTTATCAGAAGGCAGACATTTTTTTGATCAAAGTTGTACGTTCTTAACCATCTTTCCTTCAAAATATTCTATCGAAATTTGGACCCTCTACAGACCATTTACAAGAGGAGAGACGGCATCAACCCAAACTTCTCTCCTGCTGTACGAATTCCGAAAACCGCACCACTTATCGATCCTTCTCAAAAAAACAAAAAAACAGCCCCAAGTGCACTCTCATCCACTGCGACCGAAGAGGAATATCCCTAATTCGGGAAAAATCCCAAAATACCCATAATCGTTAGATAAACACCAATAAAGTGCCATATCCCATTATGAAGCCTCTATCGCTCCCCTCCCCTCGAGTGTCCTTTTTTTCTCTTTTTGATTACTCGCCCGAGCAAATAAACAAAGATTTCATTTTCATCCGATCTCCCCCCCTCTCAACCGCTTTATTTGTTTTCTCCCGTTTTTTATGGCCGCCCTCAGTCACTGTGTGTGTGCGTGACATCCCCGCAGTATCTGCATAATTCCACAATCAAAACAATTCACAGCTAATCCTTTTGGATATTTGACACGTGCGTGTTATTTCACTTTTGACAGGCTTCCACCACTGCAACAGAGATACACAGCCAAGCAGAGAGTGTGTGTGTGAGAGAGAGGCAATTAAAAGAATAACAGAGCTGCCTGCTGCCATCAGTGCATCAATTCCCAATCACTTACAATTTGTGCGAGACAATCAACGAAAAAAAAACGAGGAATGAAGGACGAGAGCTGCACTGCACCCTCGAGATGAGCTTATGAATAAATTAGCGACGAGGTGACACTCGACTCGACCCACTCGACAAAAGGATAATTTTCCTTTCGAAAAGAAATCAAATATCAATCGCCTCAATCCCCTGTGCGTGCGTGTGGTTGTTGGCAGGTCCTGTTTGTTTTTTTTTTTTATCGTCATGGGCCTCGTCTGCATTTCCAGGCTGCAATTGTCCATCGGCAGCCATTAGTATGCATCGCATACGCCACGGCGATTGTGTTAGATCGAAAAAAAGGATTCAAAAATCATAGCTAAATGGTTAGACATCGCCAGGAGAGAAAAATCACACACACGACACCAGTTCGGCTGTCAAATGAATCCTTTTCACGTTTCGGACGCGCAATCGAGTGTGAATTGCATACCAAATTGCATTGTTTTGACGCCGGATGATTTTGGCAGTTTTTTTTTCTGCTTTTCTCTTGCGCCTTTTTGCCGCACTCCGATGAGTGCAGGTCCGAGAGTGGACAGGACTGGGATGTCGTTAGCCATTTTGTGTCCGCACTTGGCATGTGTTTGTTGGCTTGACGTGGCCATTATTGCTGACTGGGTGTCAATTGTTGGTCAGAAATGAGAGAAAGAAAAAAAAAAAAAAAAACGAGCGAAATCTGCTGTAACATCCGTTTTCGATGCATTTTTCGAAGGATGTATGCATTCCGCTGAATTAATTGATGGTTTATTCAGCAATTATTCGGGACAATCTGTCAATTAATTGCGCCTTTTGTCCCATGTCCTGGCTGATAGATTGGAATGGATTTCGATCGGACTGCTGGGAAAAAAAACACAACGTTTTTTTTTGGAGTTGTTGGGGTTGACTATTGAATTAATTCATTTTGACGGAAGCTTTTAATGGTGACCTGAATCAGCCGAATAATAATTGTGTGGACACAGAAGAGACTTGGTGGAGGGGTGGCAAGTCGATCACTGACAAATGAAAACAATAGGCGAGGGACTGACGCACAGCTCCATGGGAGCTTTGCAAATAAATGTGTAACTTGAACCCGTGGACTGATCTTGAGAAACATAGTTCAAGTGCCTCGAGTTCAAGAAGTGCCCGGGTTCAAGAAACAGCGCGGGCCGAAGGTGTAGATGGAGAGGAGGTGCCTGTGCAGATTGGTTTTAAATATCTGCGGATTGTATTCTGGGGGAAATATTAGGCTGGGAGGAGCATACCACATTCGCGTCGTGCGGCTGATGAACGAGTCTCTAAATTTAACTGTGCGTCCGAAAGTAGACTTAAGAGTGAACTGATGATGATGCACCAGCCCGTTGGTAACTAACATTTTATTTAAAATTAAAGAAACTAACCAATTTAGTATAATGAGGCTTGCGCTTAATTTTTTGTATAAACTTCTGCTGGTCTTTTTTTCCAATTCAATTCATTTTTATTTTCAGAGAATATTTTACTTAAATGTTATATGTAAACCTTATAAAGGCTCTTCTGCAGAAGATCGAGTTTCAAAATTGTATAAATTATCTTTAGGTAGCAAGCTTAGTTTAAATGAATCTCATTATTTGAAAACAATTCATGGATAAGTTAATTGGTATTTAAAAATTAAGATTATTAGATTAAAATAAAAGCTACATATGTGACTTCGTTTTTGGAAAAAATTGCTTTTTTTTTTCCTAGCTCTTAAGTTTGTGATGTCCGAAAGTGATGTGATGTATTGAGGACTCCCGTAGTTGGTGCAGAATCGAGGTTCTTGAGGCAAACCTTGTGCCCGTCTTCTTGTGCTGATCCCATGTTGAATTGGTGTGATGAATCTAGTGTCGTCATACACAGCCTATGCAGTTGTTAATCAAGAAGGCTCGATCATTTTGCAAGGCATCCTACCGAACATCGCCTCCATATACACCGGGTTATTTGCTCCGACAGCCTGTCTGTTATAAAAGCCGTCGCAAATCCACAAAACGACTCTATAACCCCATCCAAAATTCGTGATATCCTCATCAAATCACAAACGAAGTTAAAGCTGCTATGGACACCAGGCCATGTTGGAATTGCGGGCAAAGAATATGCAGATGCTGCTGCAAATGCCGCTCTCAAGGCACCCATCCTCTCCTACAACACCTTCTCTCAATGCGATCTAAGGAGATACATAAATCAAAAGTGCCAACAACAAATATTACGCGGGTGGGAGAATTATAAACAGCACTATCAAATAATTAACCCTAATAAAACTCAGCCAAAATTCCCAACCGATATACCTAAATCGGATATTAGGATGTATATCCGGCTCCGATCATAAATAAATAAATAAATAAATAGTGTCGTCATAGTACTCCAGTATAAGGGTCATCTTAAAGATTTCATTTACTGGAAGAACTTTAACCCTTTCTTGGTGAACTACATTTCGTGCTGTGTTTTGCAGTTTCTTAAGCTTATCGACAGCAATTTTCTGTGGCATATCGATGAGTTACGCTTAAGCCTTAAAAAAACTCTATATGCCACACGGCAGATGCGTTACCCCATGCAAGTATTCCATACCTCCATAGTATACTTGTCTCAATACAGACTTTGTGGCGTGGAACTTTAGATGGGTAAGGGCATATAGAGCTTTTGTAAGGCTCAAGCATAACTCATCGATATGCGTGTTCCACAGAAAATTGCTGTCGATGGTGACGCCAAGATATTCGTATCTCTTCACTACCTCAATCGGGCAGCTTAATGAGCTACTGCAGGAATCATTTCTTCAAAATTAATTTGTTGATTAGTAGCTTTGAACTGCGGATTTCGTATGGGCATCATCTTTGTTTTTAACCGACGAGGCACACCAAAAGGCGCTGTAATGGATTTGACTCTTCCTTGCTTGGTGTATGGGCAAGCCTTCTATTTCAAATTGTAAGCTACGTGTAGCAAGTGCTTACATAAAACGGATGCGAGCGTGCAAGGGTGAATTTCCTTTTTTAGAGCTTCTTGATTTCAGGGTTTCCGGTTGTGTGACCAGATGAAACGTGCAACCGACGAGGTATACCAAAATGCGCTGCAACGCAAAACAAGAGCCGCTCGCAATATTAGTACAGGGCAAGAAGACGGAAGGAGAAGAAATTTCAACGCTCAAGGATACCGAAGAGTCTAGGGATAAGCAAAAAATAAAGTCCTTTTAGAAAACAAATTCAAAAGTCTGTCTGAAAGGCTCGAAATTCTGTTACAGAAAGTGCTAAAGAACGCCAAAGTCACTCGTTATGTTTTCTTACCATCGGAGCTCTTCAAGGCCGGTGGCGTTCTGTTTTCTTGCCGGTGGCGATGCTCGAGTAGGGAGCATGCACCAGGTTATCCATAGAATTTGGAAGGACGAAAGCATGCTCGATATGCCCCATCCACAAAAGAGACGACCATGCAGCTATACAGGAACTATATCCTTGCTTAACGTCACCTACAAGATTAAGCTAAACGCTGTGTGAGTTCCTCTTGTTCCTGTGCAGAACTTTGTGATCCTGTTGGAAGCTCCAAGTTCAATTCTATTCTGCGAGTCACGTTGATGAACACGCACATTTTGGTGGTAGTCAAACTTGGTGAGCTATTCCAAAAGGGAGTTTCTATTCCAATGGCCCTTCGTTGCCTCAAGCAATCCAAGCTGTCCAGCGTACTGAGTGAACGTCTAAAGCTGTTGTTCGCTAGATTCCGGCCCGGCAAATCGACTATAGACCAAATTTTAGCACCAATCCTGGAGAAGACCAGCGAGTTTCAAATCGATGGACACCACCTTTTTATCGATTACAAAGCCGCATACGACAACATTCATAGCGGAATGTGGAATCCCGGGAAAACTTGTCGCACCACGTTAATACACACAAGATCCTATGTGCAGGTCAGCACAAGTTAGGTCAGGAGATGAGCTGTTGTGTGATTTCTTCACTTTGGTGCTGGAAGAGAGTGTGCATTATCATTTACAAGTCATCCAACTGCTGAATTATGTAGATGATGTCGATTATATCACGCGGAATCATTTCGCTATGAATTGAAGGAGAAACGAAGCCTTAGGGTGGAACGAAGAAGAAACAAAACCCAAGAAACGTCCCACACACCACCTAGGACAAAACATCACGATCGACAAAACATCACGAGCTTGTCTCTCCCAATGAGGACACAAATGACATCATAGTGAGGGGCCGACCGCCCTTGGCAACCGATGTTACACTCGGATTGTCGAAACAACGGGGCTCTAGACTCCTGACTCGAAGGACCAACATCATGCTGCCATATGGAGCCGAGATCTGGTTTGACGGAATTTGAATTTTGTGGATTTCGTGTCCTCCATCACCTCGCCGGATAACTCGACGTGAGGTTATTGAGGGCAACCGTGAAATTCAGTTACTCCATGACTGCACAGGGGTGTACACCACAGTGAGCTTACGATGTTGCACCGCCTTGCTGAAATCACACGTCTTCCATATTCACATCCATGACGATGAGAATGGACGGTTACGTCTACGGTCCACAGGGGCCTAAGTAGTTGACCATCCCTAAAAATCTTTGGATGTCAGACACGTTCTTTGGACATGGCATTTCGCTTATGGCTCTTAAATTTTCTCTGTCTGGACTAACTTGTCTTTGGCTAAAATCATGCCATGGTTTTATGTCTTTCCAAAAGACAACATCTTGCGGCAGCAATGGATTCACTTTTGCAGAAGGAAGGACAATTTAAATCCAAAAACGTCTCGGATGTGCTCTGCACATTACAAGAATCTAGAAGTAACCATGGAGAAACCTTGAATCACATAGAATCACTTTAGGCTATCTTAAGGTTGTTGGAGCCGAAAGGCAAAAGGTTAAGACGGCAACAAAATTGGGCTCTAACAAGCGCGGCAACATCAGGGCACCGATGTGATCACTATTGGGAAGAATGCTCCAAATTATTTAAAACTGTATTTATTAAGAATATTTGCCTATAAAGTTGAAACACTAAACTTTTTACTACTTTTTCGACCAATGACTGGTTTAATGTTATCCACCATATCCAGGTTCCAGAAAGCGAATTCATGACAATTTGTGGTTCTATCCCAAAAGAACTGCGCCGGCTTGGCAGCCAAGAATGAATCAAGCCAATTCTTGAAATTCTGCTCTGATGTGAACCGTATTTCAGTGAGGGCGTTCTGCATCGACCGGAACAAATGGTGGTCAGAAGGGGCAAGGACTGGGCCATAAGGTAAAAATGTCTTTCCACTGTTTTCCAAATAGTTCTTTAGTGCCGAGCGTTGTCATGATGGAACATTATTGCCTCGTGTCTGGTCGCATATTCCGGGCGTTTTTGTCGGCTACTGCGTTGTCCATTAATGGCTTCACCCGGTTTAAGCATCTCTCAATACAGCACACCCTTCTGATCCCACCAAATACAGAGCATTACCTCCTCGACATGGATATTCGGCTTTGCCGTTGATTTGGCTGGTTGACCGGGTTTCACATATGTTTTTTTGCGCTTGGCGTTGTCGTAATGGATCCATTTTTCATCACCAGTAACAATCCGATACAAAAATGACTTCCTTTTGTGGCGTCCCAGCAGCATTTCGGACATGCAAGACCGCCTTTCGACATCTCTCGGCTTGAGTTCATGTGGAACCCAATTCCCTTGCCTTTGAATATATCCAGCTGCTTTTAAACGTTTCGAAATGGCTGCTTGAGTGACACCCAAAGATTCTGTGAACTCTTCTTGTGTTTGGCAACAATCGTCATAAAGTTATGCTTCCAGTTCTTCATCTTCAAACTGTTTTGGCTGCCCAGGACGTTCATCGTCTTCCAAGCCAACATCACCACTTTTTCAAATCGTGCAAGCCACTTTTGGCACATTCGCTCAGATAACGCAATTTCATCATAAACGTCCACCAAAATACGATGACTTGCGGCAGCAGTTTTCAGAAGAACTCCCCGCAAAAGCGCTTTTTCACGCACAAAGTTTGACATATTTGACTGAAAAAAGAATGATTGTTGTTTACGCTTCAAATGAATGACAAATACTGAAGTGACGTACGATGACAATAGCTTTCCAACGCATGTTCCAATGGAATAATACAAGTTACGCCATCTCTTAGCAAACCGCACAGCTCTTCCTTTCCGCAAATTGTATGTAAATAAATATAAAATCCAGTCAGCTGTCAAATCACGCAGTCCCGGCCTACGTCACATAAAAAAAAATGGAAAATAAATTCCCAATCGTGTTGGCTGTCATTCCTGAGATGTATACGCACTTCTATAAGTGTTATAATTCAGTATAACAGCGAGAGCTTACATGCTAATATTGTACAACAGTCTAAAGTGTGGAACTTTCAGTCGCCGTGGAAACGCAGGTCTTATCGACTCGTGGTGACTGGGTGGAGGTACAAAAAGGAATCCGGTGGCAGACGACACTGCAGCTGACCCAGGCGGCAGTGTAACTTCGCCATAAACATCGCGTCTTCTGCCAATTAACCGCGGCCCTCATTAAGAACCCCATTAGTCGTTGGTGGCACACTCCATCGAGGCGACTTCCGATCGTAGTCCTTGCTCCACGCCTTATCTCTCCAGCCCCAGCTTAGGACAACCTAACACCACACCTTAACCCAATATCTGCAACGAAAGTCCTTCCGCCGCACCTCTGAACATAAGTTCCCACAAAACCTACCACCATCACATCCCCTCCCCTCCACCGCCATCACATTGTTGTGTTGATGAGTGTTTATTACACTCGAGGTCTTCTTCATTCGTTATCTATAACCTAAAATTCATTTACCACCCCCACCCCCACCCCGGCCCAGCGCGCTCCTCAATCTGGTATAACTCATCCCGTCGGCGGTGGTGTCGGTGCGGTTGCTTCCTTTTGAATTTTTATTTCAGCGAGCGCGATTTATATCTCTTTTGTGCGAGCATTTGGGAAGGATAATAAACAAGACAACGAATCTGCGACTCGTCCTCATCCCATTCGATACACCGACATCCACATGCCCACCCACCCCCGTCCGCTCCGTTCGCTGATAACCACGAAATCAAGTCAAGCAACGGTTTTTCTCGCTTCTCGCATATTTATTCACCAGAAGTCAAAAGGTCGTGGGGGAGGCGGAGGCGCACGAAGGATGAGCACAAGACAACCTAGAACAGAGCATCTACTTAATGTACCCACAGACCCCCTTCCACGGCGTTTTCTTTCCTTCTTTTTTTTTCCTTCATTTTCATCAAGTTGAGTTTCTTATCACTTCTTTTCTGGTTTCCTTTCACAGCGCCACCGCCAAGCCACCGTCATCGCTGCCGAATCAATCCCCGAAGTATCAATTGGACTTTGAATACACTTAGGGTGAGTGGGCGGCGGCGGTGGGTGGTCTTTCTGGTGAAAGAATCTAAATTATGACATTGTTTTCGTTTCTTATTGGGGGATGTTGAATGAAAATGTCCTACACACAGACAGCCGATAAGAAGAGGTCCTTTTTTGGTCCGTTCACGCAATTGGCAATGGCCATGGACTGGAAACACGATATTTGTGTGTCGCTGCTTTACGAGTTCTGCTTCGTCTTTCTTTCGTCCTCGCGATGGCACCGGAATGGGAATGGACATCCTATTCACGCCGACTAGTCGGTTGGGTGTGCCTGCTGATTCGTTTTATTTTTCTCATTTTTATCTGCCGGATGCGAGGCGATATGCCATCACTGCGTTGCGACTACTATTCACTTGAAGGCGACACGAACGACGACACTTTGTGTGTGTGTGCCGGTGTTTGTGAGGGCAACTATGAGAAAAATGATTTTTAATGGGGTGGAAAATTGAATGGGAGCGATGATGAGCAAATAAAGGAGCTCATTGTTATAAATTTTTATCAAGATTCAGTTTTTCCTCGTCTACTCGTTGGGTTTTTTTTCGCCTTTTTTGGCTCATTTTCCCAACCCTCCCCTGGGCTGGGGTGGCGTGTAGTGTGTAAATGTTTGTGGTACTTGAATGAATACCAATAATCGGGTGGAGGGTGTCTGTTTTCTGCGTTCGCCTTGCGTTGACCTTCAGCCGAGGGTTGCGAAGCGAAATGAAATTGAAAGTGTGACCTGTGGGGTGGTTGGTTATCGTGATATGTCCTTCGACAGGCGAACACTTCTCGCTTGTGGGAGTCGGTGAATAAGATGTCCCCTTTGTTTTGCGGCGGTGGAAGGGAGATGGGATTTTGTGTGTCAATAGATCAAGCAGAACTAATTGAATTATTTCACGGCTTTGTTCGGAATTAAGGGGGCTTTACGGGCTGCAATTTGCTTCTGCTTCTCATTCAACGACGAGGACGGTGCCGGTGGTAAAGGAGGCGTGAAACATTGTGACTGGAATGGAAATGTTGACAAAGGAGGCATAAACACTTGTCAATTTGAAATCAAGAATTACACCCTTGACGCATTGGCACGCAAAAACTTTACCTTTCGCCATGTGTCCGCTCTTACATTGGTGCTCGCGGAGAAGCTTAACAGACGAACGACTTCTCAGGGGAAAGTCGGGTTTTCGCGACCGACTTTGTGGGCGAGACTGGAGACTTGGTTGAGGACAAGGAGGGACTCAAGAGTACTATAAATTAAAACTCTGTTTATTCGGATTCTTTAAAAAAAAAGAATTTTATTTTTTCTGACTCTATTTGGGCAGAGTCACCCTTACAAGACAGACCAAGACTATCTTGCATCGTAGAGGCGTGAAAAGTTTCCCTCGGGTGTCTTCGGATTACCGCGCTGGACGTGATGGAATGCACTGGTGTCGTATGGTCCAGACGTTGTGTCAGCGATTGTGTGTGCTGGGGTGTCATTTGAAGCCGTGGTTTGTTCATCTTTTGAATTCTGGAGAGGAAACATTCGCCGTGTTAACTTATATACTCATCGAAGGACGGTCTATCGACATGGTGTCCGGATCGCTGCTCTGAGGTCCGGTTGGACGCATTGTGATACCTGTGGGGGCGCAAAGACCTTCCTGACATCCTTCTCGTTTCTTGCTGTTGTCGTTGTTGCACAAGGTGTTGATTAGTCTCGCTGTTATGTGGTCCTGTTTAGGCATCCAGGGATTCTGACACACCTGGAAATAGATGCTAGTGGGATTCTGGAAGAAATAGTCTCCCAGTGTTCTTTGTCTCAAGAAGCAGAGACTGGGGCAATGACAAAGGCAGTGAGTGGTGTCCTCAATTTCTTCTTCGTCCCCACAGCCTCTCATGGGTAAGTCCCACTCTCTGTTCGTGGTATTTCAGGTGATTATGGCCAGTTAACGCTCCGACGACCAGCCGCAGCAGCGTCTTGTTGCATTGGAGAAGTATTTAATAGTGCGGTAGTCTCACGAGTGGGTAAAGAGTCCCATTTTGTGTCAGCTAGTTCCGTGATTGTGTCGTCTACTTTCTTCCTGACGTTCGCCTGCGGAGGATCAGTACTTGTCAGCTAGTTCCGTGATTGTGTCGTCTACTTTCTTCCTGACGTTCGCCTGCGGAGGATCAGTACTTGGGATTGTCTGGGATGGGTCCCTTCCTGGCAAGTTCATCTGCTACCTCATTGCCAGTAATGTCCCTGTGACCTGGGACCCAACAAAGAGTGATCGAATGCTCTGTGGCAAGAACTTGGGCTCTTCGCGACATCTTGCGACTAACTTGGACTTGCTTTAATGGACCGCAAGTCAGTGTCCAGAAACTCGTGTCAGCATGGGCCGCATTGACTTTCTGGACACCAAAGGTATGGCCCGTAATGACTTTCTGGACACCACAGTGTGCAGAAACTCCTGTCGGCATGGGCTGCAATGACTGGACACCACAGCGTCCAGAAACTCGTGTCGGCATGGGCCGCATTGACTTCCTGGACACCACAGTGTCCTGTGGGCTGGGCGGGACACAGACTGGTGGGTTGGGTAAAGGGCAATTGCCCAGTGTTTTCTTTTCAAATTTTCATAAAACAACACACTCCGGGGCCATGTCTAGGACCACGACGAACGACAGGGCAGGTTGCAGATGGCTGATTGTTGAGTCTTCGTTCCGGACGGCCATCGCCGCCGTCGCCCTTCAAATGGCTTTGTGCGTCTGTGGGGGGGCTTGGTGGGAGGCAGAGGAGGGGTGAGATAGGGAACCTTCTTGATCGCTTCTGATTTAGGATGGTTAAGTTTAGGCCGCGTGAGTTGCACCTGAGACATTCCTCGTGACAGTGCTTGTTGTCATATGACGGTGATCGTTCTGTAAAGAGATGGAAATTTGATAAAGCAAGTCACGGGTGAGATTTTAAGGCAGCCCGAGCGGCGAAGTCGGCTTCAAAATTGAGTAAATATCAAGTCCTCGGTGGAAAGGGTAGTTTCTCCATGTATCTACAATGAACCCGCAACTCAACGGCTGAAAGGCCCCCCGAATCGCACACGAAAAATGAAAAAAATTCAAAAAATGAAAAGAAAAACCAAAAATTTGACCGACCCCTCGAAGGGGTAACCGTGGTTATATAAGGGGGCACCCGGGGGGAAATTTTCTCAGTCTGCTGGTGGTCGTCGAAGGGTGCACATCGGGGAGAATATTTTTTTTCGTATTTTTTTTTTCGTGGCTCGTCTCTGGGTTGACTTGCACCACCCACCATGCCTACGCCCCTCGGTTGCCCTCACCCACCCCTCCCCCCTCTGCCTGTATGGGTACATTTTTTGGTATTTTTTTCTGAAATGATGACTAGTTGATGGATGACTTGATGGATGATGGCCCCCACCATAGGATGTTGGATGCATGCATGCTAGATGCCTGACGTGTGGTGGAGGGAGGGTTTTTTTTTTTGATGGGAGACTTGAATTGTCTGTCATGTCTGTGTGTCGTTCGTTTTTTTGGGGACTGTCTCCCATCACCCACCGAGTCGATCTGCCCTCGAATGTACTGGGGTATGCATGCATTAGAATGGTCCGTCTTTGTTCATGATCGGTGCGGGACATGTATACCTCCGCGGACTTTTCGTTGGAGTCTCTCTGACACACTTTCGAAGAAGCGCTTGGAATTTTGGGCCACCATATGCCCGCTTGGATTACGGTTCGGTTCGGTTCGGTTCGCGGCTTGTTCTCGGGTCACCTCTGCCCAACTCTTCGGTTCAGTGCGGTGTGAAGGGACTGCAATTGAATGTCGGATCCCTTTTTGAAGACAATTTAAATTTGTGGTGGGTTGACATCGTCGTCGTGTCATGTCGTTCATGGTCCTGTCCACCGTCGAGGACAACTTGAATTGTTCTTTTATTTTTTTTTTTCGTCTTTCGACTATCACCCACTACCAGTCCGTCGTCTTGTGTTTTTGCGTCGAATTAATTGCGATTTATACTTGGGCCTCCTCTGCCCGCATGGATTACGGTTCGGTTCGGTTCGGTTTCAGTTCTAGCCGCAGGTTTCAGTGCAGCCACAACAAGAAGGTCTCATCAATGGCCGCAACCAGGCCCACCGATTGCCACAACCAGGCCCACCGATGACCACAACCAGGCCCACCGATGACCACAACCAGGTCCACCAGAGAATAGCCGCCAAGGGAAGGAAGCTGTGTACGGAAGCAAGAGTAAATGGTTTTTCTTTTTTTATTTATTCCATCAAACAGCAAATACAACATACATCTGTGTTTAAAGATCGACTAAAGAGTCATGACTCTCGTTCGCAAACTCACATGCTAGCATGAATACGGTTTCGGGTGCGGTTCAGATCTCAGTGCACACTTAGCTTTTTTCTATGTAATCATATTTTTGTCCAATAACCCCCTCTGGACCCAAACAGGTGTCCTTGAGGCTAGGTAGGGGACCCCTCAGGACCCAAACAGGTGTCCTGAGGCTAGGTAGGGGACCCCTCAGGATCCGAACAGGTATCCTGAGGTTAGGCAGGCTTTCTCCTCTCTTTTCAGGCTTTCTGCTCATCTTTTTTCAGGTCTGCTTTCTCTTTTCAGGTTTGCTCTTCTCTTTTCAGGAACGTGGAACGGGCGCGCTTCAAACTCCCTCTGCTCACAGCTTTATCCTTTCTCGGCTCGGCTCGTTTTTTCTATTCAAGCTCTTGAGCGCAGGGAGTGGGCAACGGACGTGAGTCTTTTTTTCGTCTTTCTTGTTTTTTCCTCCTTCCGCCCATGGAAGTCTCGGATCAGATTTCAAGCACGATCTTTCTAAACTATTAATTCGAAATCCATGGCAGTTCAATGAAAGTCCTCGTCGCTTCAAACGAGACCGTCTTCCTAAGCGTTTAGGTCTCTAATCAGGGTTCACACATCCCTTAGCGCGTCTGATCTACTTGACGGCAGTTCGAAAGCACTCGTAGGTGCTAACGACGAAGGGATCTGGGTTTCTTGCATTGGAGCTCCGCTCTGCCCAGGGCTTGCTTTCAGCCATTAAGCGCACGTCGGTTGTTAGAATGCTCTGCATTCACCGATTTTGCCTCTTGGACGTGAATCAGGTCTGGAGCATGAGTGGACAAGGGACAAGAGTTATTTTGTTCTTCTTTTTTTTTTTTTAGGGTTGGTCCATCTGTTGGTTTTTTTTTTTAGAATGGATTGTGGTTTTTTGTTGGTTCATTGAAAAGACTTTTCCCGTCTCGGTCTCGGTCTCGGTCTCGATCTCTGTCTCGGTCTTTCGGTCTCGGTCTCCGTCTCGTTCTCGGTCTCGATCTCGGTCTCGACGTCATCGTCTTCTTCATGTCTTCATCGTCGTGATCATCTTTTCGTACCAATCCCATGGCATACTTATTCCATGGCACTTCGACTTCGGGGTGGCCTTCAAAAACGAAGCCAACAGACGGCCCATCCTTATTTCTTCCTCCCATATAGGATTTAGGTTGAGCTTAGGAGGAGTTCGGTGGAACAGCAGTCTTGGTGCACCAAGCGGAGGAGGTCACAATTCCATCCGAAAGGCTTGGCAGTCATCTGCTCTTCTCTTTTCAGGTTTTTTTTTTCTTTTCTTTTCAGATACACATACCAGGCCAGGAACATCGCCAGAGCAGAAGCTCAGCTCAGCCTGATTCGATTCAGATCGTTTTCGTTTTTTAACTTCATTCCTTGCACGCGCTTAGATCGGTATCTGAGCTGAGCTTCATGCAAGAGGAGCAGAAAACTAGGACAAGGACAAGCGACACAATTATGCAAGGAAGCCGCGAATCGAGAATCGTAAATCGGACAATGTGAATGCATCTAGCGTCGCGTCGCGTCTCTCGGACTGCAAATCATAAGACGTTGGTTCTCTTAATTCCATCGGTTAGTTTGTAGAGAGATCGCAAGCTAGGTTGGCAAGGTTAGGTTAGTTAGGTTGGCTAGGCTAGTTAGGATAGATAGGTTAGTTAGGATAGCTAGGATGGATAGGTTAGCTAGTTGGATGAAAGCTAAGCTAGCCGCGTTCTCTCTACAAATCGTTGTCCTAATCGTATTCGTATTCGTAATCGTAAACCGAATGGAAATCATACTCGCACTCGCACAGAGTAAAACGAAGTCGCTATCGGAAGCGGTCCGCGTCGCGTCCCGTCGGTAGCCCGCCCCTTTTTGGGGCACAAACTGCAATTAAAGCAGGAGATTAAAATCGCAATTCATTTCCAGACACTTATTCGATAATCCCAATAAGTGGGCAAGTGAATTGCGGACAAGTGTTGCATGCAATTGCTTGCAAAGCGTTCTGGAAGGTAACCATGGTTGTGGACACCACAGTGTCCAGGAACTCGTGTCGGTATGGGAAGCACTTTTCTTGCCTTCGATTGGTTCTATCGCCTTGGTTTTGGCGTCAAACAAAGCATCTTTTCAACGCGCATCTTTTTTAAAACATGAAACATTGACTTTCGATACCCTAAATTCTCGATACCATAAGTATTCGATAACGCTAGTATTTGAAAATATGAATATTAAAGAAGTAATATTCGCTAGAATAAATATCAAAAATAATATTCCATGACATGAACTTTGGATAAATGTTCGATAACATGAGTGATCGATAACATTACTTTTCCGACCACAAATGTGCGATAACTCTAGTGTTCGTTAAAGTTAAATGGTCGATAACATGCGTGTTCGATAACAGTATTTATGGACAACTTTGCTGTTACCACGTTAATCAATGAGCTTTTTTACGCCCAATGACTTTTCATAACCACAAAATTCGACAACATAGGTTTTTGAATTTTTTATGCATTTAAAATGTACTCCCTTCGATTCGTTCAAATCCTCCAGACTGAGGACATGTAATTACCCGATCAAATCGATAACAGATTGTGGACTGAGAAAATTCAGTATTCTAAGATCTGTGAGTAAGTAAATATCGTGATAACATCGATGACGTCGATAACATCGATAGCAACGATAACATCGATCGATAACGACGATAACATCGATATTGTATAGTATGTTTGAAACCGCAATACCAATTTTTCGATAGAATGATGACTCTCACATCAAACGCCGATAAGTCCTTGCAACATGTGACCTTAAAATCGATAACTGATCAATAAATATCGATAACTGAAACGATATGGTAAATAATATATAGAAGCGTGTCGAAATTTCACATTTTGTCAAGCATGGACAGACGTTTAACAATTTCGATTCGATAACACTGATGATTTCGATAACATCTCAAGCTTTAAGATGGCTCAAAATGCGTAGGAATGAGCTGTTATTTTTCCATTACAGCTGTCGGGCGATGGTTAACCAACAGTTTTGATGACTTCGATAACACAGGGTAATGGTTATCGATAACACTTTGACAAAAAACAACTTCACTGATTCATGCATAAATGTAGGCCATACGAGTTGTGACAAATTTAGTAAATTTTTCTGTTTTAAACTGGGATCAAGTTCTAATCGATCACATTAGCGATAAGTTCGAGAAATTGTTGTTTGCTGTATAGAATGGCTGCTTGGTCTCCTCAAAGGATTGCCCCACCAAAAGTTCAATTTATCACCCATCGACGGCTGCAGACAATTGATTTGGTTTTCATTAACCGCTGTTAATGAAGTTGGTGACTAGCAATGGTGAACTGGAGGCCTTCAGATAGTCAGTTTACAGCGACAATCACTCATTTATGAACTACCATTCCAGGACGTCCAGGGAGCACAACCATCAATGAATATACTTCGAACAGAAACGAGCCTCAGTCATGGCCACCTGCACGCGAATCCATCTGCACCAGATGCACACCGTAAACCAATCAACCAGTCAGCAGTTGCCGGATCTGTCCACCGAAAAAGTTTCACATTTCCATTAGGAATATCATCGATTACAAAATCGATAACTCCGATAACTCCGATAACATCGATAACAGCGATAACATCGATAACAACGATAACATAGATAAGAACTACCTTCCATGTGTCCTCACATCGATAACAACGATAGCAACTACCTTCCATGTGTCCTCACATCGATAACAACGGTAACAACGATAACAGGTTTTTACACTTTTTCCTACCTTCCGCGTGTCCTACCGGCTTGGTTTTTGCATCAAACGAAGTGTCCTTTCAACGCGCATCTTTCGTAAAAACCTTGACCAAAAGCAAAAACGTCGAAAAACGCACCGTTTCCGAGATATTTGAGATTTTTTACAAAAAGTTCTTTCGGGTCAGAGGTTTTTTACATTTTTCCTACCTCCTGCGTGTCCTACCGGCTTGGTTTTTGCATCAAACGAAGTGTCCTTTCAACGCGCATCTTTCGTAAAAACCTTGACCAAAAGCTAAAACGTCGAAAAACGCACCGTTTTCGAGATATTTGAGATTTTTTACAAAAAGTTCTTTCGGGCCAGAGGTTTTTTACATTTTTTCCTACCTCCTGCGTGTTCTACCGGCTTGGTTTTTACATCAAACGAAGCGTCCTTTCAACGCGCATCTTTCGTAAAAACCTTGACCAAAAGCAAAAACGTCGAAAAACGCACCGTTTCCGAGATATTTGAGATTTTTTACAAAAAGTTCTTTCGGGCCAGAGGTTTTTTACATTTTTTCCTACCTGCTGCGTGTCCTACCGGCTTGGTTTTTGCATCAAACGAAGTGTCCTTTCAACGCGCATCTTTCGTAAAAACCTTGACCAAAAGCAAAAACGTCGAAAAACGCACCGTTTTCGAGATATTTGAGATTTTTTACAAAAAGTTCTTTCGGGCCAGAGGTTTTTTACATTTTTTCCTACCTCCTGCGTGTCCTACCGGCTTGGTTTTTGCATCAAACGAAGTGTCCCTTCAACGCACATCTTTCGTAAAAACCTTGAACAAAAGCAAAATGGTCGAACAACGCTCCGTTTCCGAGATATTCGATTTTGTATTTAGACGTATTTTCTGGGGCAGATTTCGTCGTGGTCCTAGTTTTATAAGGGGGTGCCCCTTATATAACCACGGTTACCCCTTTGAGGGGTCGGTCATATTTTTGGTTTTTCTTCTCATTTTTTGATTTTTTTTTCATTTTTCGTGTGCGATTCGGGGGGCCTTTCAGCCGTTGAGTTGCGGGTTCATTGTAGACACATGGAGAAACTACCCTTTCCACCGAGGACTTGATATTTACTCACTTTTGAAGTCGACTTCGCCGCTCGGGCTGCCTCAAAATCTCACCCGTGACCTGCTTTATCAAATTTCCATCTCTTTACAAAACGATCACCGTCATATGACAACAACCACTGTCAAGAGGAATGTCTCAGGTGCAACTCACGCGGTCTAAACTTAACCGGCCTAAATCAGAAGCGATCAAGAAGGTTCCCTATCTCACCCCTCCTCTGCCTCCCACCAAGTCCCCCCACAGACGCACACAGCCATTTGAAGGGCGACGGCGGCGATGGCCGTCCGGAACGAAGACTCTACCATCAGCCATCTGCAACCTGCCCTGTCGTTCGTCGTGGTCCTAGTCATGGCCCCGGAGTGTGTTGTTTTATGAAAATCTGAAAAGAAAACACTGGGCAATTGCCCTTTACCCAACCCACCAGTCTGTGTCCCGCCCAGCCCACTGGACACCCACAGGACACTGTGGTGTCCAGAAAATCATTGCGGCCCCTGCCGACAGGAGTTCCTAGACACTGTGGTGTCCACACACTGTGGTGTCTACACACTGTGGAGTCCATAAAGTCATTGACCCCCAAACCGACAGTAGTTTCTGGACACAGTGGTGCCAGTGGTGGATTCCATCTCTGTTCCCTATCAAGGGCCTTAGTCCAAGAAAGCCGTGTACTCTGACTCTTGATTTCGTGCACCTGCCAAAGTTGATATTTCAAGCTTGAGCTTTAAGATCCCGACTCTCCCTCCTAATGGTATCCCCTCCAATACCCTGCCTGCCGAAATGGGACTGTCTGCACTACCGCCTGTGCAGACATTTCAGGTGCAACTCTCGACAGGAAGAGTTTCCACTCGTCCAAAGTGTCCGTTGTTCTAGAACCTCCCTGCTTCGTCGAAGAGATACACACGATATCCAAACGATACCTGGCAGCTTCCTTAACCGGCTCGAGATCCTTTCCTGCGAGCGATGAGACGTTGCATGTGCATACCGAAAGACGATGCCGTTGTCTTTTACCCCCCACCCCCATAGCAGCTCACGAGACCACTGACGGCGGGACAGACCGGCCACCAGACGCTCGCATACTGCCACCATTCAGGCCTGGCTCCAAATTCTGCCCAGACATACCAGGGGCATATGAGGGGCGTTGCGCTTCGTTAGCCAGGCTTGGCTGTATGACAATAAACTCGTCCACCCCAAACCAGTTGCCCACCCACCCCCACACCACCCCTATGGGTGGCTTAAGGAGAAAATTGGCTGGGTCGGATTAGGGTTAACAGCACCGTTTCCCCAGTACTTCCCCCTCAGATTACCGACATTTTACATGTTACTGCCCCAAGTGTGTACTGGCTCCAAGCTGCCCCTGTAACATCGACCGAGTCAGAGCTTGAAAAAAAAGAACAACCCTTTTGATGTCTTATTCTCCTTTTTATTTTTATACAACTTTTCATGTTCAATTGATTTTTTTACAAAATTTTTGAAGTTTTATGTACAAATGCAGTAATTTTTCAAAAAGAAAAGGCAAAAAAAACGATCAAAAATCTACTACATTCACTGTGGGATGGATTGTACTAGAACAATTTTTGTGTAAAAACTTAAACAAAACCGAAACTCTGCACTTCGCTCGCCTCACTTCTGGGGACTCTCGGAGGAGGCCGCCTTCAAAATGGGGACCGTTACAAGTTCGGGAACTTAGCTCTGTATCACATTTACATTTAATTCGTTTAATTTTTCTGCTGTCTATTTACAGGATGACCTCCCAGCGCTAGAACCCGACGAGGACTGCCTTCGCTCGTGGCTGGGCGACATCTCTAATCGTAACGGATTTCCTTTTTGCTAGATATGCGTCCTTTAAAGATAATTCATTAACTCTAGGGTTTGAATCTACAACAACTTATAAGCTAGGCCAGCCGTGAGGGCTGGCTGGATGCCTGGACAGCTGGCGGCCGCTGCTACTGCTGCTGCTGCTGCCACTGCTCCAGCGCTGGGTGGTGTATGGAATCCGTTCACACAGCATGTTCGGCGGCACCGTACCGCAGCGGAGTTGGTCATATGATATTCGGCGGCGGTTGTGCCGGCAGCGAGAGCGTTGGCGAGGCATTCGCCGACTTGATGCAGCCATAGCTGGAGATGCCGGTCCCGCTGCTGCTCGGCGGCGACGGTGGAGTCTCGGGACTGATCAATGGGGTGCAGCCTAGATACCGCCATTGATGGTATATGCTGCCGGCGTACATTGCCTGGAGGCGAGCCTGCAGATCGTAGGCTATTGTCGGATCGATGGGATAGTGCGGGCCGAGTGCGAAGTTCGGGACGCGTTGCGGCAGAGCCAGTTCGAGGGGATTGCCAAAATTGTACTTCTGCTGCAGCTGGGCGACGGTGTCCTTGGCCGATTGATTCTGCTGCGGGACTGGCGACTTGGTCAGTGTTTTTGGCTTCCTTCGCGGTCGGTATTTGTAGTCGGGATGCTCCTTCATGTGAAGTGCTCTGAAAAATGAGACAAAAATGAGATGAAAAAATTTGAGAAGATTTTGGAATTTTTATTTTATAGTGTGTGTCTTCTGTGTGTGATGGCACGTAGCTAGAGAGAGAGAGAGAGCTGCTGAGATCGGTTTGGTGGGGTACGCACATTCTTCTTCAAGCACCTCCCCCTGAGAAGGATTTGAGATGGATCAGGTTAGAGTGGCCTTAAGGGTAGCCCCGCTTAGGCCAAAAGTAGATCCGTTGTGGTACTTTGAGAGGCGTCAATTCAGGGAACACTGACGGCGAGATCGCCGAACATTGATCGCCGGACATTGATCGCTAGAGAGAGAGAGAGCTGCTGAGATCGGTTTGGTGGGGTACGCACATTCTTCTTGGATCAGGTTAGAATGGCCTTAAGGGTAGCCCCGCTTAGGCCAAAAGTAGATCCGTTGTGGTACGAACACGGGCCTACTTTGAGAGGCATCAATTCAGGGAACACTGACGGCGAGAGGGTGCCCTAACTTAATTCAAAATTATCTCAAATTTTTCTTGTGACACCCCATTTTCTGATGGTCTAATCGTAAATTTTCGGACAAAGCTAAAGTTTTCCAAAATTTCCCTAATAGCCTCTACCGTCCTCAAGGAAATACGGTCCAATATCGCCGAAAGTGGCGCCCGGTGCATTTACTATCCGGTCCAAGTCGTGCTGGTCCTTGATGCCGCAATTGAGGACTACCAAAACTTAGTTATTGGTGTCCGAATAATGGGCTTCTTTTGGTGTCCCCATGGGTTTCTGAACCGCAGGCGCAGTCGAAATTTGCTTTCGCACGTTCTGTGCGTATTGACAATCGAATAATTACTAAATTAGAGGCAGTTGGACTGTTAGGGCATCTTTAAAAAAACACTTATCAGTCAAGTCGCATGACTGTCAAATGCCAATTGTCAAAAGTCACTCACACCAAAATGGCGCCCAAGCAAATCGACCTCGACCTTAAAACCCTGCCAACTGGGAGAAGTCCGCGACGACACAATTTGGTGGCAAATGGACTGTTCCACACGCATGCTGGAGCCATAAAAAAGTTCCGAGAATTCGTCGACACCTCGCTACTGATACTGATCGCGACAGTTTTGGTCACCAAATAAACAACAAAAACGAAAAAAACGTTGTGCCCTTGCGCGGCACCGGATCGATCACATCGATCAACGGCGATTGTAGTCAACGCGAGCTCTTCCGCGCGACAAGCCAAATAAGAGCCCAAAGCAAACACACGGAAGAAAAGAGCAAAGGCAAAAGAATATCGATAAGCACTCCTTTTTTCATCGGCAAACAATGGCCGGCACTGTTTACTGTTTACCGAGCCACGAATAAAATGGAAAAAAAAATGTGTTTTCAAATCGACCCCTGCGGTCGCGTCTCGTTGTCCGTGTCCATTCTTCGGCATTGTTCCGATTTCGATTTTCACGTGTTTACCGGTTCCAATGCGCGAGCAAACAACACGAAATCCATCAATAAGTCCTCTGAATGGGAGTATCTATGGAAGAACAACACCCCGGAACGATAAGACGGGCCCTGTCTTCGACAGGGATAAGGAATTCTGTTATCTGCGCAAATATTGACTGTGTACAGTTGGCCTAGGTGCTGTGGCTGTTACCTGGTGCGTTGCGGTCACAATGACACCTCAATGGAGCAGGAGAAGCGCTGCCCCGAGGCCCTTGAATTCCGAGGCACAATCCCGAGGATGTGTCTCGGTGCTGTTATCTTTTGTTTGTGACATGCCTTGTGTGTGCCGAGGAACAAAAATTCATGGGAATTCAAGAACTTTTGAATGCGAATCGACAATTGGGCATGGGGCTGGGCTCTTTATTCGGGGAGGGTTGGAGCCCCGATCGGGAGATTAGATTCTCTGGAAGTATCGTGTGGGATCGGGTGAGTAATCGCTTTTAATTTATCGATTGTTTATGGTCGTGCCAAGTCACTGGGTAAACGTTAGAGGACTGAAGGCGTCGGCAGGGAATGGTGGCATTGTGTGCGCCGTTTGATAAAGGCCAGATCATGTTGCGATCGTTGTCGATTGGGAATTTGAAGGAGTTCTATGTTATCGCAGAGGCGCGCAGTAGGGGCTCGAGACAGTGGAATTGTCTCAGAAAACACTGGAGGGGCCAGCGCATGTGAACTTGAATCTACGCGCTGCTTTCATGGAAATAATTGAAGCGTAATTTGGTTTTGACTCATGTGGATGTAGGCTAGATAAGTACTTGCGAAGAACCAAATCTGCGGTGCACTAGGTTACCTCGACTACTGCGATTGAACTTTAGAAACACGCTCAAGTCTGATGACAGTCGAATCAGCCTCAAACATGCTTAGAAACACTGCAACATGTATGCAGTGTGCGTTGGCTGGGCGTTGTGCAAGATGGCGAACAATTCGTGGACGGCGCTGCAGTCCGAAGAGAGCTAGGGCCTAGCTTCGCGACAGCCAGTGTTGTACAAGATGACGTACAATTCCACGCGGCGTACAGACAGCATATAGAGTGTGTAGGGCGCTACATGCCGTAGAGAGGCAGGGCCTAGCTAGGGCCTCTCAGCAGCCACTTGTGTTGTGCGTGCTATTGTTCTCTGACGAGTGGTCTTATGCCGATTCCGACCCGCCAAGCTTGAGCTAATTTTTCTACACAGGAATACTCTTTGTCGGTGACCCGAAGGGGGTGGGACTGTGCAAGTTTGCTCGTCCCGGGAATCGAACCTAGGCAACGTAGACTCAAGTACGTAAAGGGGGACGCACCAAGCCACGACGCCACGGCGGCCACTGACACTCAGAACATGTGTACTTAATAGCTGATCACGATTTGAAAAGTTGTGAGATTTCCTTGAGATCTCGGGACTATTTATATCAAATTATAAGCCACGGCAGCACGATCAGGAAGTGATCTTGCACGTGAACGGAGGACGTGGGTGTCCTTCCTGTTTTGGGATTTGAAAAAATGACTACTCCTACAAGACAAATCTCAACCAACCCTAGCATTTTAGAGATTCATTGTGTAGGTTTCGTTTTCCTAGGTTTGTCATTGATCTTACGTAAAATAGTCGTATCAACCCTAATCTTCGATCGACTTTGACAGTGTTCGTGTCGTGACAGGTTACATGACAGATGGTCTGCACTCAGGCACCACGATCTTGTACCACTTGCTTACCACTGTATTCTCGCCTGGGTACACTGAAACCCCTGCGGAATCCGATCTCTCTCCAGTCTGCTCCCTAAGGTCTAGAACTCTCTCTCCCTCCCCACCACTCCATTCGCATTTTGACATTTTGTTGGGTGGTTATTCTCGAAATTCCACCTCGACTTAGATCAACGGGTGCTCTAGTTTTGTCCGATGCTGTACGACTGCATGCGATGTATTGGAGCATTACCCGAGTAATTATGCCACATTTTCGACGTTCATCTCACTCAACGTGAACGTTGATGACTGGGATGAGCGTGCCCAGAACCGTAAAACAGTGACGGCAGCTACTGCTCATAACACGGCTTCCAGTGTCCACGGGAGTCACGGCTGTAAGTCGCATGGCTTGCAGTGTCCACGTGAGTCACGGCTGTAAGTCGCATGGCTTCCAGTGTCCACGGGAGCCACGACTGTAAGTCGCATGGCTTCCAGTGTCCACGGAAGTCACGGCTGTAAGTCGCATGGCTTCCAGTGTCCACGGGAGCCACGGCTGTAAGTCGCATGGCTGCCAGTGTCCACGGGAGTCACGGCTGTAAGTCGCATGGCTTCCAGTGTCCACGGAAGTCACGGCTGTAAGTCGCATGGCTTCCAGTGTCCACGGGAGTCCCGTTGGACTTCACCAAGGGTGCGTCTTGTCACCTCTCCGTTTCATGGTATTTCCAGACGGAACCCCAGCGCGCACTCGATAGCCTCGTGGCCGTATGTGCTGATGCTGGAATGAAGGTCAACGTGGACAAATCGGAGGTTATGGTCATCTCCAGAACGCCTGTTCAATGCAAATGGGGGAGAAGCTTAAGTATCTCGGGGTCTTTTTTCATGAGTGATGGAAGGATTGCAGCATTTCCGGCAGGATTGGTCAAGGTGTGTCAGGCCAAGAGGTGGTTAGACCAAGTCCAAAAACTCACCAGGTTGCACTTGGACATGACTCCTGATGAGAGAGAGTCGATGGCGGAGGATCGAGTTGCCTGGAAGGATCTCCCGTGCTTGGTAGATCTGTAGTCAGGAAGGCCGGGGTTGTTGTCAAAGCGGTTTTCAACCTATGGTCATGAAATTTGGTTAATGCCCGAAAGACTAAGATCGCGAGTACAAGCTGCTGAGATGAGATTTATTCGTGTTGTCGCCTGGATGATGTGAGAAATAAGGCGGTGAGTGAGGAACTCAACATTGAGGAGCTGCTTCTTCGAATGGAGAGGGCTATGCTTCGTTGGTTTGGTCACATGGCACGAACGTCCCCTTCATCACGACTTCCGTCGCGTTGAATGCGATTCCATCAGGTACACGACCGCTTGGCAGACCCAGGACGAGGTGGTTAGACCAAGTCCAAAAACTCACCAGGTTGCACTTGGACATGACTCCTGATGAGAGAGAGTCGATGGCGGAGGATCGAGTTGCCTAGAAGGATCTCTCGTGCGTGGTTTATCCCTTTAGTGGAGCATGCGGGTCAGAAGGTGATGATGATGATCGTGTTACTAGAAGAAGACCAGTCGTAAATTCCAATGGGATCCTGCAATCGCCTACATTTGTATTCACTTCGTTGATATAGGCTCATTGTCTGTCGTTGCAATGCACTGACGTCTCAATTGATCAGCGAAGACTAGGGACGTGGATAGCTTGAATTTCATTATTCGAAGTAAAATCGCTGGAGAACTGCATTCGTACAAATGCGTCAAAAGGGTGACCGATGAAGATGAAGCGATCAACTATCCGACGGAATTTCTGAATTCGATTGATGTGCTAGGACCTTCGCCGCATATTTTACAGCTGAAGGTGGGATCGATTACAGTCTGAATCTGAATCATCCCTAAATTGTGTGGTTGTCCGCCAAGAAACTGATGAACAACGACTATCGTCAAAGGCATGGGAGAGGTAGTCCTTATTCCACGAGATCCGATTATTCCAATTCAAGCGGATTCACTTCCCTGTTCAGGTCAATCGAATTGCGATGACAATCAATTAATCGCAAGGCCTCTGAAGACGTTAAATTGGAGCGAGATGAAGTTCGCCGGGTCCGCTAGTTATTTATAGCAAATCAGTAAATAAGAGACCAACAAAAAACCGCTGACCACTGCTCTCCCTAAAGACAAGCATCTAATTATAAATTCCAACCGCAAGCAAGGACCTCCTACACGGCACGCTCGCTTGCATATCGTTGACGCTGACGATGGGTATTCTAAATTTAGACCTCTTCCCTGCTGTCGCTCGCTGAATCTTATTGCGTCACCTAAAGAGTGGACGTCACATCTGTCGACTGAAACTCTTATAAAACCCACAAAACCCGCTCGACGCTCACAACACATTCAATCCGCGCCACTCGCTCCAGTCGAACACAAACCCGTTCCAAGCAAATCTTTCAGCATGAAACTGATCGCCCAAGTCATCCTCTTGTTCGGTAAGACGACGTCCGATCGCTCAGATGTGCTTCACTAAACAAATTTGACTTACTTTCAGCCTTTGCTGCTGCTGCACTCGGTCTAGTCCCAACACCGCCCAGCCACTGTGACTACAAATGCGAGCCCGCCGACGTGGCAGTTTACGCCACCAATGGACGGTGCTACCTGAAGTTCCCGAACAGGTGCAGCGTGGAGAAGTTCAACTGCTTGAATCCACAGAAGGGTGAGTTTTAATTCGACATCTCTGTCGGGTCACGAATTAAGGCGTTCTCTTTTCTTCTCAAGCCTTCCGTTTGGTCACGAAGTTGGAGTACTCAGCGGACACGGCGCCAAGGTGTCACACTAAGGATTACTAGGCTCCCATGGGCTAGGCTCCTTTGGGCGGTTTTGAATAAATTTTTGAAAAAAAAAAAAATAAAGGCTTTTGTTTCTATTTTCGGATGTGGACTTTTAGACACGAGTGCGCGCTTGTGGTAGAAAGACGAGTTTGCCTGGAGTGACTGCAGCGAAATACCACTCCACCACTTCCCTCAGTAGTGCTGCAGTCCGGGTTGGACCTGGGCCTCAGTCCACAAGTCTCTCCAACAACCTGCCTCCAGTTCCACAAGTCACTTGTGTGCGCCACCTTAAACATTGGCCTCCTCCAACAGGAGCTGTCCCACAGGCCCCGAGTCGAAGACTCTTCTGAGCGGAGTCAGGTCGTTCAAGCGCTCTCCATGGCCTTAGGAATGGGATCCTGGCAATAGACACGTCAGACGTGAGTCAAGAGATTGTTGGATCGGCGTCAAGTAGGGTGTTCCCTGATTCAAGCAAGGCAATCGACAAACAAGCGGGAAATCGTGACGACTTCCCAGGAAACAATGTTCGATTTCAAGCAAAAACCCCGCAAATCAGAGCTCATCCAGCCCATCTCCCAACACCGTGAAGCCCAGCGCACCCATCACCCCATCTACTACATCGTGACAAAAGCACGGTAAGTCGCGCATTGTTCGACGTCAAATCCCCCCCATCGACCTGTGTACCGCCACACTAATCCCCCACCGCAGCATATCAGCGCGACAATCAATAACCTCGCCGCACTTGGATTGATTAGCGCTAATCAATTAGAAGCTGACGCGAAACAATCAACGCCTCTGCGCCGCGATATCGGTTAGCCAGCGGCCAATAATTGACACTTGTCACCGCTGCGGTGTATTTGCGAACACGGGTAATTAATAAAACCGGGGATTATGTCTTCAAGAGCGAGGCGGCGCTCCGCGACGATCCGCCGAGGCAGCATGTCACGTCAATCGGAGGAGCGTTGCAGTCGAACGAGCAGAGATTGATCGGCATGTCAACGATGACTAATTGGACCGCACACATAAATCATGCGACGTCTTGCAACGTCAGCCACCACCGTGCCCCCTCTCTAAACGTGCCACACTTCAAGCGAAACCGTGACACAATGGAGACCATTGTCTACTCACCTCAACCTCTTGGCCTCGTCGATGAAGGGTCGCTTCTGTCCCTCGGTGAGGAGTTTCCATTCGGCTCCGAGCCGCTTGGAGATCTCGGAATTGTGCATTTTCGGATTATCCTGGGCCATTTTGCGCCGCTGTCCCCTCGACCAGACCATGAATGCGTTCATGGGCCGCTTAATGTGATCCGACTGATGATGGTGCGAGTTGGACGACGACGACGACGACGAGGAGGACTGCTTGCCGGGCGCCATTTGATTCGACACCGACATCTGACTGCTGTGACTGAGAATCGATGAAATCGTTGCCATCACGATGCTGCTGATGTGGCCGTCGATTGCTGGTTTAGTGCTTCTGCTCTGAATTGGATTGATTCACTTGAGAGGGTGCCCTGATTCAAATCAAATCATATTTTCCGGCGGTGCACCTGAAACGAAAGGAAATTGATTAGTTTTGTGGTGTGGATGTCGGGTGGTTGTGCGAATTGACAAGAAAATTACTCGGGTTTTGTTCACGCGAAGACTTCCATTTTGGTCAAGCGGGAGGGTGGAGTGCGGGGAACTGGCGAAAACAGGTTTAGTGAGAAGAGTCAGGACTTTGGTGGTCCTAGCAGTCAAGATAGACGATATCGTCCGCAGCAAGGGGAATGGACAAGGGAGGTTGAGAAAGACAAGAGATCCAAAGTCGGAGCTGTGACGCTTGAGCTGGAAGCAAAGACCGACGGAGGATGGCTTTGGTTGACAAAATGTAGCAATGAGAAGTAGTTTAAGCCAAATGGCAGAGGACATTGGTTCGCAGGACAGTTCCCAGGTCCTAAAGCGGGTCCTCACAGTGTCAGCTTCGATGGAACTTCGTCCCCACAAGGCGATAGCACACTAAACACTGGTTAGCACACACTTCAACGACCAGAAGTCATCGGATGGCCTCAAAGAACAGGGAGAGACAAGAAAGACAAAGAGAGTGAGATACGGTGAAAAGGACTGTAGGCCGGTTCCGATTAATGCCGTTGTCTGTTGTACATGTGATGGGGGATTCATTGCTGCTTGGTTTTTAAATATTCCCTCTCGTGAGGTCGAGCATTCCCATTTCATCATGCACGGACTTAACAAAGCGATTCAAATTTCAAATATCATCTACTTGCAGGGTCGCACCCATCATATGTGCAGGCTGAGCAAATGAACAGGGCGCCAAGCTGTGAAGGGCGCCTTGTGAAGCCTAAACAAATCAACGTTTCCATCATTTCATCTGTTCACCCACAAGCAACTAGTTCTGAAAGAGCCGCGGTGAAAAATCCCTCAAAGGAGTTGAGGGAAACGTAAATTCTGCGCGTTTCGCTGACATGAACCCACACGAACAGGGAGCCGGGTTTATGATTTCCAGATGATGGAAATTTGCGAATTTGGCACAATTGCGACACACATTAAAAGTATACCTCGTGTGCAATCTGGAAACGACTTGGGCTGCAAAAAAATTAAGAAGGGGGCGCCAAGTGTAGAGCTTGCACTGGGCGCTCATTTGGCTAGGGCCGGCCGTGTACACTTATCATCTCTGGTCAATCGCACACAAGTAGAGCCGGACCTCAGCCGATTTGGCGTGTGACATCAGAGGCAGCTGGCTAAAGGCCACGTCAGCTGGAGAGGCTTGCTGGCTGAGGCTCAGATGAAACGCGAGTAGGAGAAGAAGAAAAGGAACGAGTAAAATCGTATCTCATTTTATGAATTTCCTGTGCTTGTAAAAGGACATAATATTCTTAATGTGGAGCGTTGAATATGAATAAATGAAATGAAAAAACCGAGACGAAAAAGGTTCACTCGAAGATAAGGCCAAAGACGTAGGTATCTCTCAGAGAACTGCAGCTCCATTGTTTGCGTAATTTCACGTGAGACGGATAGGTTATCAGTTGATCTACGGCGCGGTTCAAAATCCGTTTGGCGAACTGTGAGACACGATCAAATGTACACAAACTGTAGACATACCTGGCACTGTTGTGCCGTATTGTAGTCCACGCTGATAACGTTTTCGCGTTCTCGTATAGCGAATCAATGCGGTGGCGAGGAATAGAGGTGCTGTGAAAATGGAGAGCAAGGACATAGGCAAGAGGTTTAGAGCACCAATGTTGGCATTATTGAATTCCATCTGGGTGCTCGGTGAAAAATGCTTTCAACCACGAAATAAAGTATTTAGTCCGATGGGCAAGCGCAAGTATTACCAGAGTTGCCATCAGAGACGTTTATGAAAAAACGCAAAAAAAACTCGTCAAAAAGGTAAAGAAGACGTGAATGAAGTGAAGTACTGAGAAAAAAGAGAGACATGGCAATTGTAATGAAAGGCATTGTAATATCCAGAAATGAAGTACTATAGAGATGCCCAACTTCACAGCTGATTGACCCCTAGTCCATCGACGAATTTCAGTGCCTTTTTGACAGTCATTCATACATTTTTGACGGTTATTCACGAAATATTGTGGATGCCGTTCTCTGATTTGTCAATTTGGCTTTAGAAACCGATATAAAAAATGGTTGTCAAATATTTTAAGGGGCAAGAGGGGGCATCTCTATCATACTTCATTTCTGGTAATATCTGTCAAAGTGGAAATAAATAAAGAACATACGATACAGCGAAGACTCACATGTATGAACACTCAATTATGGGGCCCATACACGACACGGACACCACGCTGCAGGGACTTCAGTGTGTCTTATGCTTCTGATTCAGGAACGGCTGCAAAATGTTCTTTATTTATTTAGACTATTCGAATTTTATTAGAAGGGAAGGCCGTCGGTACAGATTTGAACAAAATTGGTCCAGTGGTCGTTTAGTTGGAGACATTTGTATGCATGAGGTGAATGGTGCGCCCCTATCAGTGACTACACATGGTTATACGTTTCAAATCTTGATGGAGTTACTTTTACTCTGTCAAGGAATAGGAAAATCCACAATTTAGCTATGCCAAGTGCGACGGGAATAAAGTTTCGTTGGATGTGCAAAATGACACATATGCGTCGGGAACATTTGAGTTTCAAGACTGCCCGTGAATAGTGAGAAGTCTTTGACACGAGTCTGATAGAGAAGTGAGGATGGAATATGCAGTCAAACATCTGCAAGTCGAACACCTTTAAGACGAATTTTTCAGTCGAACAAAATTTGTTAAATTTTTCAGAGCCTAGTCTTACATTTCTTTATATCCTACATTCCATAACTCGAACAGATATTTTGATTTACGGAGGTTCGACTGTACTTGTTCCAGTGACTACTCGACTTCTGGAGGTTCGACTGTATTTGTTCCCGTGACTACTCAACTTCCGGAGGTTCGACTGTATTTGTTCCCGCGACTATTCGACTTCTGGAGGTTCGACTGCATTTGTTCCCGTGACTATTCGACTTCTGGAGGTTCGACTGCATTTGTTCCCGCGACTATTCGACTTCTGGAGGTTCGACTGCATTTGTTCCCGTGACTATTCGACTTCTGGAGGTTCGACTGCATTTGTTCCCGCGACTATTCGACTTCTGGAGGTTGGACTGTACTTGTTCCCGTGACTATTCGACTTCTGGAGGTTGGACTATACTTGTTCCCGTGACTATTCGACTTCTGGAGGTTCGACTGTATTTGTTACCGTGCTTATTCGATTTCTGGAGGTTCGACTGTATTTGTTCCCGTGACTACTCGACTTCTGGAGGTTCGACTTTATTTGTTCCCGTGACTATTCGACTTATGGAGGCTGGAAATAACTTTTAAGCCACAACCGCCATGACGTCCTTTTAATGAATGTGACTCAAATTTATTAAGAAAATCCATCTTCAACCCGCTAAATGCGTAGAAAACAGAAAGACGAACTATTTGCCTCGCTGTTGATCGAGTAAAAAAATTCGCTACTGAACTGGACCCGCTCTCGGTACCAAGTTATCGAGTTCATGTCGATCATTGGTTATTGTCTTCGGAACACAACCACTTGACTGGTGGATTTTTTAGCAAACAGTCCACATTTGTTGGATTTTTCGGATCTACCACGTTACATGAGGCTATCAGTGCAAAAGTGGCGTAACCCGAAAATCACCAAAATAACAATTTTCGAAGCCCTCAAGGTTCTCCACCTTTGCACCGATAGCCTCATATGCGAAACAAGATTCAAGTTAAAGACCAAATCACAAAGTCGCGTTCGAGCGGTCGGGCGTTGATAGGCTTCGGTGAGCGTTTCATCGACTTTGCGGGAATGTTATGTCAAAGAGCAACTCACTCACTTTTCCAAATCGCAATGAAAGGCGTTCGTTTCACAAGTAAAGCGTTAATTTTACCACAAAAAATGAAAAATGCAATTATTTCACACCAAATCTCTACAAAAAATTAATTGCGTACGCAAATAGTTGCCTCAGTCTGTCGAAACTGGAAAATCACGAGTAAATAAAAGAACGTTGTTTCACAACTGTCAAGAGCCCGACTTTGTACAAGTAGCTCTGCCTAGACTTTTTGTGCTCGCGCTTACGAGTTTACGGTCTGTGAACTATCAAAGCGCGACCCCTGCATTGTGACTTGTTCAATGGATTATCGTGTATCATACGCACGATGTCAGAGCACGACCCCGATTGTGATTTAGGCAGAAATTGGGAAACTCGTCCAGGCACCAAAAGCAGACACATTTTGCCCTAAAGAGGTAACCGTTCGAAACGGAAACTTATCCGATTTCACATTCCAAACAGCTGATCGGAACAGATTTTCCGACAAAATTTATCTCAACTGCTTGCTGCGCGTTCTTGTTCGCTTTTTTGACAAACACTCGCGTCTGCCAAACGTCAAATTTGTCCGACGCTCTGCGCTAAGAATTTATTGCGGAGAATTGTACGACGGAGCGCAGTTGGTTAAGTGCCTGGCCTTCATTGGAGCGATCCCCGGTTCGAGTCCCAGTAAAAGGAAAGTCGAAATGCATTTATCGGGTTTTCAAACCTGGTCCAGTCACCTTTTGCCGTTGGGATCAAATTAGCGGCACTGTCACTGGAGTGGTCGATCCGTGGTAGTAGACTGACCGGGGGTGGCTGTATAGTGTTTCATAACCTCTGACAAAAAAGCAAAAATAAAATGCGTTGTGGAAAAGTTTTCGTTCCGAGCGGTTTCCTCGCTAGGGCAGATTGACTAAAGAAAACGCGTCATTGTGTGTCGAACTAGAATGGAATTAATATTCAGCTACAACTTGTGCTAGCACCACCGACCCAAAACAGATGAAAGACGGATTTGTTCGTTTTCTTGAAGAGGTTTTCAGTCAACTTTGTGAGAAGTTGTTTCTCATATTTATAAACCAGCTCATTGTCACGGTCGTCAATATTCCCGCTAAACCAGTTTAAGCGCAGAACTTGTCTATGGCTGCAGGGCTTCACCTCCTCTGTGTCACAAGAAATTGTCATGTCTGTTCAAATTAAGAAAAGAACAGAGACACAGGTTCCACAGACAAGACGTTGAAAACACGTGTCAACAGCCTGCTAAAGGCACCTTCTGATCGCTTTGACCTTCTTCTTTCGCAGCCCTCCACCAAGATCTCCCTTCTTCACCGAAAATACCTCAACACTTCAAGGTCTCCCTGTGATGGCTTCTTCTTTCTTCTTTGACAGATCACCAACCAGCACTGAATACCATCTCAATTTAATTCCAATCGAGCCCACTTCCCGACCAAGCAAAATAAATCAAAATCCCACTGATCGCCTGCCCATACTTACGTAATTCAAAGTCCCTCCTTCTCCTTGTCCTCTCTGACAGATGTCAAAAGTCGAGGAAAAAAACCAGGAAATCTTAACAAAATTCACTACCACCTTCACTCAGAGTAAACAATTCTTAAAATCTCACATCCACTTTAATTGCATCCCATCGGTGGACGAGCTCACGGACTATTGTTAAGCAATCACTCGACCGTTAGACGTAAGCGACTATTCAATTGTCTACACTCGCCTGCGTCAGCAGAGCACCACACACAAAATTCGCTTCTCGAAAGAAAGGATTCACATAAAAATTTCCGCAACGAATATCCGATGTTTATCGTACGCCGTTCCACAACACAATGTCACATGACGTGATGACATAAAAGTCGAAAAGTTTGATCGCACTATCGCGCACCCTTAAGGACCGTCGCGTCGCGTCAGCGATGCCAGCGAGAAGCAGAGAGTCATTCGAATTTGTCGTGTGCCACCACCGTCGTCGACTGCCTTGACTGGCTACCAGCTACCAGATATGACACACAACAACCCCGTCTGGTCCCGTCTCATAGTTCACATTCCCGCATTCATGCCGTGTAATCGCAACCGCCGTCAAGCAACCCTCGTGTGACACGTCGGCCGTGTGTGCGAGAGCGAGGTGCATTTGTCGAACCATTCGGTTGGCCGCCAGCGTGCATGTGCCCGCCGCGGGTGTGTGGGTGTGCGTGAGACAGAGAGAGAGCGAGCACCGAATCGCTTGCCGATAAGACGGGTAACTGCTTTCCAATTCGAATCGAAAGGATTTCGCGCCAAAACTCAACGGTCGTGCGCAGAGCGCGACTGGAGAGTTTCTCCTTGTGAGCACACGACAATTGGAGACTGTGTGCAACGTGCGGAGGCTGCCCACAGTCGCACCAGCGAACACACACCACCCTGGCGCCAGCCGCCAAGGGTTGGAGGTCAAGGCATGCGCATTCCGTTGGAGCGATGGCCAATAGCTACGCATTTGGCAGGAGTGGTTTTTCCACGCTTCAATAGACACAATGGCTGGTGTTTTTGTTTAGAGGGAATATCCTTGGATAATTGCGTATTATGCCAGCACCTCCTGCTCGGTGTGTGTGTGTGTGTGTGCGTCCTGTGGGGGGTTGGTTCATCCCTTCGCAATGGCGTGCATCAATACTTGGGATTGTTTTCACTTTCACCGCTGGGCGCTCGTGCAACAGGTGACGCTGTGATGGACGTGGGGCTGTCGATACCCCCGGGCGCCTGGTGGACACCGGCCTCACTTTCACTGGGGCGAGCATGTGATCAGCGGGTGCAATGGATTGATGGAGGGGTGACGTTATCTTGTGCAAACACGGACTGCTGGCAGATTTGGTCTAATCTACATGGCCCCGCATTGATCGAAATCGCCGCGATAGCATTTTGCAGATATGCGCGGAAGCAATTTGATTCGTCGAAAAAATTCACGCTGACATCGACATAATAGCGAGGGTTTCTTTTTTGGGAAGCCTGAGCGAGGTCGAACGCATGGCTGGCCGCTTACAACGCAAAAATCTCGTGACGGCTGATGGGAATTGTAGGCGCCCAGCCGAACTGACGTTTCGGCAAGAACCTGCTTCACAGGCCGTCAAGCTGCAGCTCCTTTGCGAAAGAAGAACGTTGGGCGCCACGAAGTCGTCAATCGACAATTGCTGACGGCTTCTTTTGGAACCGTCCTGAGTGTCCTCCTCGATTTTATTTTGGGACTACAAGACGAAAATGGTTAAACTAGTTGGATGAACCGACTCTCGACTATTTTTAGGCTACTTACCCTCGGCGGGCACTCAAAGCTAAGCCCAGCTGTGGTTGTCTTCTGAGGTTCACGGCCTCCGAAGTGACGGCATGGCTCACGTGTCATTTAAGACACCATTGAGACCATCCAATGATCAAGGCCAACATGGTTACCACTTGAGTCTACGACTCAAGTCGCCAAAGGTATGTCCTACATCCAAAGCCGATCACTGTGAAGTACCTCGCTGTTGCACGCTGTTGATGATGACGGATTATAATCTGCATGCTACCCAAGCAATTATGCCTCATTCTGTGCGTCCATCAACTCCAATGACGTCGGCGTTTGATAGATAATCTCTAGATTCCGTAAGCCTTCCATCGTTGGGCGCCACTTTTAATTCATTGATTTTTTTACCGAAAATGTTGACCAGCGTTAGGTCATAGATCTACGTGGTAGCACAATGGGCCTCTGCTGGCCTAAGTGTGGCCCCTGTCCTTGCGTATAGCAGTCAACCTGGTTGGCTCACAACATGCCATAGACACACACCAAGCTCTCTGTCTAGTCGAATCCGCAAGTCAGTGGGTTCTTTGGGCAAGGCGACGGTGGCTGAGTTTGTTGCTTGGTTCGAAGTGAGTCCCTAGGTTAGGGTGCTGAGTCTTCCCTCCCTCTCTGCAGCTGCTGCAGAAGTCATTCAGGCAGATAATCTGAGTTTCAATAACCATGTTAAGACCCCATTAAGAATCGAGGCCGGCTCAGTCTGCAGGATTGTCTCAGATTGAGTGACGGCCGCATAATTGCTTCGTAGTGCCATCGGAGCACCGTCGATTGGTGTGATCAGGCCTTTCCATCTTCAGAAGATGTCTTGCAGTAGAGGCAGGCATGGATGGCAGATCTCCAACCGGAAGGAGAGCTGCGCTGGTGCCCTAGCGAGTGCCAATGTCCCGGCACATCCACATGTTGGACGCTAAAATGATCGGCCATCGCGTTAAGAGATGACAGACATCAAGAAATGAAAGTCTTCCAATTGAATGTGAGTGCATGCAGAGACTTAGTGGCCGACTGTCTGTCAGAATATCTCAGGTCGATAGCTTTGTCTTGGCTAGAGAACAAAGGCCAAGGCAGAGCTACAGTTCCTGTTGAAGGCGCTGCAATGGTTCGGCCGTCCCAACAATGTTCCTCAGTTCCTCGTCAACGCATTCGAAGGGGTGTCAAATTCATATCTGCTGTCACTTCATGGGCTTTTCCCGACACTTCGTTGACCTACTATGCTTGTTGGCACTGTCCCTCTGTTGGTGTGTGTTGACCATAACCAGCTGGTGGTTGGAAATTTGAGGATGTCCTTTATGTTGACGTCATCAAGAGTGCTGAGGAAATATGTGCCAGTATGGTTTCTTCTTACCTCTTCGAGAGCCGGCCAGGTTCAGAGGTAATGTAACCCAGGGTCCTCTTCCTCCTCATCCCTGCAGCTACTGCAGAAGTCATTGTAGGGTGCCCCCACCCCTCTGACCTGGTTGACAATTAGGCAATGGCCAGTAATGACGCCTACGACTTCACTAATGTTCCTCCTGTCCAATTCGAGGCGAGCATTGGCTCTTAATGGATCCAATGTAGGCCACAACGTTTTCGATGAGCTACAGGGGACCAAATCCGACCGTCTACGTTTGGTTTTGTATTGATCTGAATGCTTTCAATGGGGGCTGAGGGGTCTCCTGATTTTGTGCCAGGGGTAACAACCCCTTATCCCTTGCTGATACTTTGGCTCTTGCGTTGCCCAGACTATCCTTGTGTCCAGAGACTTGGTAAGGTTGCATCTTTCCGCTGTCTCCCTTGGAGATAGTCGGCAGAGCTTTACCATCTTGGAATTAATCGATGGTGTTTCCAGAGCCTTTATTGCCGCCCGACTTCTTCTTCTTCTTCTTCTAATGGCGCTACAGTCTGGAGAGGACTTGGGCCTTCCCAGCTAGCACGATCGTTAACCAGCTGCCTCCAAATTCTCACACGCCAAGTGTGTCTTGAGGTCCTTCTCCACTTGTGTGCACTTTGGGCGCCGTCCCACTGGTTCGCAGTCGAAGGCTCTTTAGACGGGAGCCGTGTTGCCCATGCACTCTACATGGCCTAGCCATCATAGGCGTTGAATCCGGTGACGCCTGGCTGGCTCGTGTCATAGTTGAATCTTCGCCTCCAAAGACCCTCAACGCAAACAGGGCCACAGATTGAACGCAGGGCTTTTCTCTCGAAAATACGAAGAGCTTCTTCATCTGCTTTCGAGGCTGCCCAGGCTTCCGACAATAGATCTTTCGTCTATCGGGGGCGTTTAAAGGCAGAGGGCTGCTCCTACACAACAGTGGTTGGAGAACCGCACGCCGGCGAACTGGCGTATACACCGGAGTCTATACCTAGTGGAGTACCCAGTGGAGTTGCACACCCTTCCTTCATTCCACTCTACTCTCGAGGGGATGATCTTTTGTGCTTAATTTCGAAGTCCTCAAAGGGTGTTGCTGTGCACTGGTGCTGGCCGAACCCAAAAGGTGTTCATATTGTTTGGTCTGGCCAGCATAGTTCGGTTTTTGGGCACCTTCGAGTTGTGGAGTTGGTGTGGTTTTGATGTGTGCTACTCCCCATTGCTTGCACCCTCTCAGACTTGCATGCGTGGCAATAGGCTTCCCGTTAATGTCCATTGGAAGGAGATTGAGTAAGATTTCGAGGGCCGCCATGGGTGTTGGTCTAAGTGCTCCTGTGATGCGGACGCATGCCGATCTTTGTACTCTGCTTCTACTCTTTGTAGTGTGCCTTCCACCACACTAATGCCCCCTAAGTCAGTACTGCTCTTACCGTGTGTTCTTCTCCCCTTTTGGGTCCGACTATTTTCCGGCAGGTGTAAAGTGCAATCGACGCTTTCCTGATGCGCCTAGCTCCAGCTATCTACAATAACACCGAAGTACTTCGCTCGATCAGTGAAAGTTGATTATTTCCCTTTGAATCGTTGCTCCTTGTGTGTAGCCTTGGTTGGGTTCACGTCAAGCTCGACACTGTCAGTCCATTTAGCTAAAGTCTTCATGGCTGCTTCAATCATGTCAGTGATGGTCTCTCCAAAGTTACCTGTGATGGAAGCTATTGCAATATCGTCTGATTGCATCCCGTCGCACTAAGTCTCTTAAGGATGTCGTCAACCGCAATGATCCAGAACGAGGGAGGTAGGACTCCCCCTTGAGGTGTGCCTCTGAAAACCCTCCTTTCTGTACTGTTGATGAGAAACCTCTGTTATCACGGTTAATTCTTCGTCTTTGTGACTCAATTATCCAACCGTCACTAATATTGCCAATTACGGTCGTCCGGAAGCAAGGCGAGGCCACCATCGCAAGTCCCCACATCTTCAAGGAATCCATCACTGCCTGGCCCCATTCGACAGACCATCGTGTGAAGACTCCGCATTCATCGCAACTCCACTTCCGTGCAAGAAATTCCACCCGCCTCCGCATTGGCTCCCATCGCCCACCATTCTCCGTCTCTATTCACACCAACTCAGGCATTAGTCCGATTAATTCCATCACCGCCAGCCGAGCCCCACCCCCCGAGCGAATTTTGAATATTTTCCACATAACTTTCCAGATTGCACCAATCTTCCCACTCCTTCGCCGCAGCGCCGCGTCGCCCCGGTCGTTCGCCTTGAACTTCATATCTATTCACATGCAAACCAAAGGCAGTGAGTAGACATTGTGTCGCCCGGCCCACACCCCGCGTCGGTCGGCATTGTCCTTTCACTAGCCACCCCCCCGGCCGGGGTTGAGGGAGACTTCTCTTCGGTTTAGGTGTCATCGTTTGGCATTCTGCTGTGTTATCAGAATAACACACGATAGTCGTTTGTTTTCGAATAAAGGACATTATGTGCCATTATTTCGGTCTCATCCTTTTTTTACGACACCGGGGTTGCAGGCCCGCAATTATAGCGGCATTTAGAGAAACAAAATCCTCGCTCTACGGCCGCCCTTCGCATCGGACCAGAGGAAGAGAGCTGGATTCGCACACAAGAGTGCACTGCAGACGGGCTGGCTGGGTGGCAGGCTGGCAGGCTGGCGGGAATTAAGTTGATTTGTGTGTTGCCCTCGGAAATGGGTTCGGTGCGCCCGCTGAAGGACACGCTGAAGCGGTGGGTGGCTCGACTCGGGTGGAACTTGTTCTAACGCAGATGATGGTTTTTTTTTTTATTTTTCTCGAACTTTCATTTGGCACGCCTTATCAGACGTAATAAAAGAAATTTCGGGAATAATAGGACGAAAAAATCCTTTTTTATGATGACAACGCGAAAGGAGTTTATTGTTGACTGACTGCAAGCAAGGCGATGGGTGGAGTGCGCTGGGCGCTGCTGTATGTGGTGGATGGACTTTGTCATGAACGTGGACACAAAGTTGAAAACAAATAAGCACCTCTTGTCGCCTGGAAACTGAGTTCTTGGAGTCAACTGTGGCTGGTGACTTTGGGGTGTTTCACATCTCGGCTCGGAACCCATCTCGACCTAACTGTGGACTTTCTAACCGACAAGCCTTAGGACCTTAGGACAGTTTCAGCTTTCCTCCTTGGTCACTGGATCTGGCAAGAGTCACATTTCGTAACGATGTCTACTCGACGAGTGCCAACAACTAGTGACTTCAGCTCAGGGGTGACATCAGGGATTTTTGTCTGTCTCTTGATGAGACCCAGAAATTTCGCACTGGCGCTTGAGGGATTTTGTACCTCCTGGTGAATAGTGCGAGATCCGTTTTCTGGGGGTTAACACTGAGGCCGCATGTTTGTATCCATGCTTCTAGCTCATCGAGGGCGTTTGGCGACGTGCTATGCACATGCACAACCGGTCACGCGTCAATGTGACATTTGAAACTGGAACTCTTCAGGCTGACATCGACACACCTCCACGGTCGGTTATTCTTCTCCTCCGAAAAGCCCACCAACTCCGTGCCTACTCCGTGGTGTCGCCGTCAAAGTCCCCTTCACTCGGCAAATCTGCCAAGTGAATGCGCCTCACACAACGACCGTCCCTAAGCACAAGACAATATATCCTCGTAAGTCATTCCCGCGTTCCGTATTCGCGTAAATCCCCGAATTTATTCCCCATAAAGGATCCACGAAAACAACAACGCACACAATCACGATTTGTCAAGCTTTGCTTAGAGCGACGCGCCGCCCCTCCTCCTCAGCACCCGTCCGACACGAGCTCACGCGAAACGTGTCTCGGTGTCAGTCTCCTTTCGACCTCTGCGCGCACATTAAAGGATCACGGGAATTAATGCCTTCACATCCACTCCACCATCGCCGCCGTCGTCATCGTCGTCATCGCCATCATCGCCATCACCGTCACCGCACATCCTTTGTGCCGGCAATTGGCTAACGAAAACAAAAGGACGTCAAATCGCATCTTCTTTGTTCTCTCCCGCCGCTGCCGTCACACGGAGATGGACAATAGTTTGCCAGGACAACACAGTCAAGGGCCACTTCAGGATATTGATTCCACATCCAGCCACTCTCTCACGCTCGCACCGCCACTCTGGCTCCCTCGCCCTGCCACCACCAGCTTTTCGAGTCCTCAAGTGCGTGTCCGAAGATAATATTGGAAATTAAAATCGAAGGACACACACGACAGCCGCACCGCCGCCGGCCACGGTCGTGGGTGCGCGTGAGTGTGAGTGTGTGCGAGAGTGACAATTGACTTAAGGGTACACTCGTCGTGGACCCCGGCACCGCTCTGTGGACGCTCTGGCTATCTGTTATCAATTCCAAACGCCAATCCATCGACTGGCTGTGCAAACAAAAACAACTCGAACGCACCCTGTTCTCGTGGTGCTCTACGGCGTGTGGGCGCGGACCGGGTTGGGGGCAGAGTTCAATGGTTCTGCCCGAGGGTACGGCGGCGCGGGCGGGCCATGACCCCTTTGCGCTAGAGATGCTACTCGCAGCAGCATAGTCCACATACGTGAGTCCTCCTTGGCTGCGAAGGACGTCCGCTGGAGTGGTTGGAAAATAGAAATTAATCGGTTTGGCCAGGACTCCGGCGCGGCGGTGGCGGCGACTGGGTTGGCCATTGTCGCCGGACCGGTGTTTTCGCATGGCATTGGGCCCATTGTCTCTGGATGATAATATCCAATTTCCTTTGTCCTGTTTGTGGGAGCGCTCGGTGGGAGTGCGAGGCGGTGGTGGCTGTGCGTGGGCTTAGTCGTCGTCGTCGTCGTCGCCGTGGACGTCCTGTGATTAGTTGGCATTTCGGAAGTTTGTTGTTTCGATACGTGTTGCTCGTGGGTATACGCTGCGAGTAAGAGGACGACGATAATAGCTGGTGAATGAACCGGGTTCTCTGCGTCCAGTGAATGGCTGACTTTTGCATGACGGATCTTTGTTGCTGTTTTGCTTGGCCGCCGGATGTGATTGTAGAGGCTGCCGCGATTGGAATTTAATTGCCTTCAGTTCGGGGACGGAGTGCCACACCGAGTGCCACCTCGATGATACGAAACTCAAGGGAGTTTACGAAAAATTCGGAGTTAATTTCGAACGAGAGTTCGAATTAACGAAAAGTTGACCAGTTGAAGCCAAGGACGAAAACGAAGTGAACAATGACTTGACACACTTTATTAGAAATGAAAGGCACGCTCAAATGCATGCATACAGTTTATAACTTATTCGTGCGGTTTGCTAAGAGATGGCGTAACTTGTACTATTCCATTGGAACATGCGTTGGAAAGCTACTGTCATTGTACGTCATTTCAGTACATGTCATTCATTTGAAGCGTAAACAGCAATCATTCTTTTTTCAGTCAAATATGTCAAACTTTGTGCGTGAAAAAGCGCTTTTGCGGGGAGTTCTTCTGAAAACTGCTGCCGAAAGTCATCGTATTATGGTGAACATGCGCTAGCTGAGCGAACGTGCCAAAAGTGGCTTGCACGATTTGAAAAAGTGGTGATTTTGGCTTGGAAGACGATGAACGTCCTGGGCAGCCAAAACAGTTTGAAGATGAAGAACTGGAAGCATTACTTTATGACGATTGTTGCCAAACACAAGAAGAGTTCACAGAATCTTTGGGTGTCACTCATTTTTTGTTTTTTTCCAATTCAATTCGATTCGTTTTTATTTTCAGAGAATATTTTACAATAGTTATATGTTTCCGCGAAGCCTTATAAAGGCTTTTCTGCAGAAGATCGATTTTCAAATTTGTATAATTAACTTCAGAAAGCAAGCTTAGTTTAAATGAATCTCAAACATTTCATGATTTGGAAACAATTCATGGATAAGTTAATTGGTTCTTAAAAATTAAAATTAAAGATTTAAATAGAAAAAATTGCTTTATGTTTTTTTTTTTTCTAGTTGTTAAGTTTGTGATGTTTTTTAGCTCTTGTGGAAGTGTATTGAGGACTTCTGGTACTCTACAATTCAGCTGTCTTCTCCCGTTGTTGTTGCAGAATCGAGGTTCTTGAAGCATACCTTGTGCCCGTCTTCTTGTGTTGATCCCATGTTGAATTGGTGTGATGAATCTATTGTCCAGTATTAGGGTCATCTTAAAGATTTCATCTACTGGAAGAACTTTAACCCTTTCCTGTTGAAATACATTTCGCCGATTATCTACACTTATCTTTTTTAATGCAGTGTTTTGCAGTTTCTTCAGCTTATTCCTCAATTTCGATTCCACTAGGGCATAGTATACTTGTCTCAATACAGACTTTGTGGCATAGAACTTTAGATGGGTAAGGGCATATAGAGCTTTTTTAAGGCTCAAGCGTAACTCACCGATATGCGTGTCCCACAGAAAATTGCTGTCGATGGTGACTCCCAGATATTTGTATGTCTTCACTATCTCAATCTGGCAGCTCAATGAGCTACTACAGGAATCATTTCTAAAATTAATTTGTTGATTAGTAGCTTTAAACTGCGGATTTCGTATGTGCATCATCTTTGTTTTTAATGCGTTTATCGTTAGACCGTGATCATGACTCCATTTAACCGCATTAAAATAAATAAAATAAATAGGATAATAGGAAATAGGAAATAATAGGAAAAAATAAATAAAATAAATAGGATCGGGCCCAATTCTGATCCTTGAGGGGCTCCATATTGTACGCGTTCCTTTTGGCTATACGTCTGGTTGATTTTGACACAGAATTGTCTATTACTTAGGTATTCTTTTAGCCAATCTGCCATCAGACCTCTTATGCCAATTCTTTCCAATGTTTCTATTAGCTTATCATGGCTCAGTGTGTCAAAAGCCTTGCTGAAATCCACGAACAGCACTAGTACATGGTAGCTTTTGTTTAGGCCTTCGTTGATACAGTTGGTAAATTCACCTAAGAGCTTACCTGTACTTTTATTTTTCTGAAAGCCGTACTGGTTTTTGTGTATGATCGAGTTTTTAGCTATAAAGTCTTGAAGCCTATTTGTTACAACCTCTTCAATACACATTTTAATTATCGGTATTGGTATTGAAATCGGCCTGTAGTTGTTGAGCTCACTTTTGGTACCTCCTTTATATATGGGTCGGACTACTGCTGTTTTCAGAGTTGAAGGAATTTTTGCTTGATTTATGCTAAGGTTAACAAATTTGCATAATATTGGGGTGAATATGTCCGAGTGTCTGCTGCTGGAACGCCACAAAAGGAAGTCATTTTTGCATCGGATTGTTACTGGTGATGAAAAATGGATCCATTACGACAACGCCAAGCGCAAAAAACATATGTGAAACCCGGCCAACCAGCCAAATCAACGGCAAAGCCGAATATCCATGGCGCGAAGGTAATGCTCTGTATTTGGTGGGATCAGAAGGGTGTGCTGTATTGAGAGCTGCTTAAAACGGGTGAGGCCATTAATGGACAACGCAGTAGCCGAAAAAAACGCCCGGAATATGCGACCAGACACGAGGCAATAATTTTCCACAATGACAAAGCTCGGCCCCACGTTGCTATTCCGGTTGAGAACTATTTGGAAAACAGTGGATGGGAAGTTCTACCCCACCCGCCTTATAGTCCAGACCTTGCCCCTTCTGACCACCATTTGTTCCGGCCGATGCAGAACGCCCTCACTGAAATACGGTTCACATCGAAGTAGAATGTCAAAAATTGGCTTGATTCATTCTTGGCTGCCAAGCCGGCACAGTTCTTTTGGGACGGGATCCACAAATTGCCAGAAAGATGGGAAAAAGTCATAGCTTCAGATGGGCAATACTTTGGCCCATCTAAAGCTATGACTTTTCCCCATCTTTCAGGCAATTTGTGGATCTCATACCATTGCACAGGATCCATACCATTGTAAAAATGTTCCGCAACAAATATTTGACGCAATGCGAAGTTAAAGAATTGATGAACGAGAGCAGCAACGCTAATTCCAAATGCAGATAATTTAGATTTGTTCTTGACGCCGCCTCCGAGTGTCGATGGTGTGAGTGATGTTCAAGACATCGACGAAGATTTGGCAGGTGAAGTCGAAGTACAATGCGAATTCAAGGAGGACAAGCCTGCCAACAAGCCTGCCCGCGCCAACGATGACTAGATTCCGTATCGTCCAAAATTCGGCAATTCGATTTGTTGAAGTCCAATCCGAAATGGGTCTCATCTTATGGTGTTCAACGCCATGCTCCGGAATGCGGAAGTCAGTGATCCCACATCTGCTTTGCCTCCAGAATCGGCGCCAGCCTTCGCTGGCCAAAAATTCTTCACAGAGACTGCGGATTTAGCGAATGCCGATATATCAGATCTTATAAGAGCACCGGGCGGTTCAACCCGACCATCACGCGACACAGGATAGGCTTAATCAGAATGTGTTCTCCACCCCGAGTGGAAGTGATGTTCAATCATCACTCTCCCCTTCCTCAACCTAACCAACAAAACACCCATTTCGATAATACAAAGCGGCACAATGTCCTACCGTGTCGATTTTGGCAAAACAGACTGAGTAAATGACAGCCAATTGGACAGATGCAGCTTCAACAATATGGCCGACATCAACTGTCACAGTTCGTAAGTCCCTATTCGAAGAGCATGTACATGCCTCAAACTTATCCCTGTTTGCGCAGGTTTTGCCGAGTTCTGCCGTTGCCACTTCAAAACCACTCGTCCCAATCCAGGCCAAAAATGTTCGGCCCAAAACTAGTTGAGACACCGTTGCTGTCACTGAAAGACGGTTTAATTTGTGCTCTGCATTGGCTTTAGGTAATTTAAATATCCAACACTGTGACTTACTCACAACAAAGCGAAGAATTTTGTTCCATTGACACAACTTAAAACTTCCTCACTTCTGTATTTTCTTGTGTGCTTGACCAGAACTGGATAAGAACTCATACTTGGCTCCACCTTGAATAAAAAAAACGAACAAAACGGGAAAACGACAAGTGCAATTGAGTCAGCGCAATCCGCATATAAATACGCGTTGATTCGTGGTCTGGTCAAGATCTGAACGGCCTTCGCAAGAGAAAGATTTTACATCGCACACCACATTGTCAAAAACCGTTCGCCATTGTGTTGCTTTGAAGAACTTCCGGCCTATGATCTCGTTGAAGAAGCGAACTGAAGTCGTTCGCATTGTGGACTGATTTCGACTTCTTCTCGTGCGAATCCTTGGCTTCCAATAGTGAATTTTCTAAGCTTAATGATGTCTTCTAACGTTTCCCGTTCTAGTGCTCTCTCAAGAGTGGGCTGGTGGCTTCGAAGCCGGGTTTGAGAAGCTTTTCTGTTCAGTGATGATTAAAGTTCGTTCACCTGGATCTGATCTGCAACGGAAGAAAGGACGATCTGTTGTTGTCCTTACGACGACCAGTGAAAACATTATTGTCGTATCACGTCCGGTCTTGTAATGGAATAACTGTATGAATGCAATTTTAAATTCCTGTCATTTCGGCGTGTTCTGGATCTGTAACACAGTTAGGCCGCCTTTACACGGTCGTGATGAAGAAGGACCTGGTCCGAGCAAAAACAAAAAATCGTGTAAAATTTCATATAAATGTGATTATTAATTCGCGTTTATCTCGAGTTAAACGGAATCATAGTGGCAACTGAGAAGATGATGGTGGAAATTGAGCATCGCGCTGTAACTAAAATTTCTCACTAAGCAAGGAAAAAGTCAAAAAACTATTCACGAAGAGATGGTGGCTGTTTACCAGGGTTCCGCACCTTCAGTGGTCAAGTGAGTTCAAGAGAGGCAGAGAGAGAGCATTGACGACGACCACCGCTCCGACGCCCCGGCTACTGCTTGTACGGGAGAAAGCATCAAAGAAGTCGAAGAACTTGTTCTTGAGGATGCCCCAATAAAGGTGAAAATGATGGCAGAGATCGCCAAGCTTTCAATTGGTACCATTCACACCATTCTTCATGACCAGCTTAACCTTTCAAAGGTCAGTGCAAGGTGGGTGCCACGAATGCTCACAGCGCCTCAGAAAAAAGTGAGAATCGCGTGCTGTAGAGAGCTTTTGGAGATGTGTGAGAACCCGGGCGGTGTTATGGATCGGATTGTTACTGGCGACGGAACATGGGTCCACCACTATGACCCTGAAAGCAAACAAGAGTCCATGCAGTGGCATAAAAAAGGAACAGGCCCCCCGAAGAAGTTCGTAGTCACTCCGTTTGCCACTCCGTCTGGAATCTTGCTCATTGAGTACAAAAAAAAAAGGTGAAACCATCAACGCCACATCCGCATAATTTGCGGGAGGAAATTAAAAACAAAAGACGGAGTAAACTCGCAGCGGGTGTGTTGCTTCCTCATGACAACGCTCCTGTTCACACGGCGCGAGTTCCCAAGGCTGCTGCGCGAGATTGGGGTTTCGAAGAAATCCAACACCCACCCTATAGTCCAGACCTTGCCCCTAGTGATTATTTCCTGTTTCCGGATCTGAAAAAATGTCTTCGTGGAAAAAGACTTTCGGATGATGAAGAACTCAAGTCGGCAGTAAATGGGTAAAGAGTAAATTTATTTTTTGAGGGTTTAAAAAAGCTTATCTCAAGATGTGACAAATGCATTGATGTTAGGGGAGATTATACTGAAAAATAATTGAATTCGCATTTTCCTTCATATCGATACCGAGAATATATTGAACGCCCCTCGTAGATTGGATCGTGGCGTGTACCATCAAATACGCGAATATCGGAGATTCGTCTATTTCTCGGAACTCTGATCGCCACCGGACACAATATACGCGCGAAAGTCTACAACTATTGGTCGTCGGACGTAACTTTGCAATATCCATTGGTTCGTGCAACGCGATGCCTCGCGATAGCTTCCTCCGCCTCAAACTAATGACACGCACGTCTGCGAAAATCTTAAATTGGACAAATTTCGAAAAGGAACTCCCCTCAACAACTTGCTGAATCAGAAATGAATGCAGTTTGGTGTGCTATCCACTGATGAGCGAAATGTTCATCAAGGGAAAGCCGATTCTCATTGGGTTGAACATTTTGGAACTTGTGCTCGTCGTTTGTACGCATTCATGCCGTAGTCTTTAGGGAGAAACCGTCCGAATCCATTCCATTTTTCACATCGCATAAATCGATGTGTCGTCTGTGCTCGTTTCGTTATTTCGACACCGGTACTATTCTGGAAATTCGAACCAACAACTTATGGAAGTTCGAACAATGAAGAAGAAAAACCGCGGTTCATTAGACGACCCCTTCGATAAGAACAATGATATTCTGATGGCTCGATGAAACGACAACTCTGTCGTCACAGTTGCGCTCGAGCCAATGCACAGAGTAAGGTGTTGGGACCTGCGTTGTATGCTGCGCAGACATGACGACCTCATAAATCAAGACAGACATCATGAACCAACTAGACCTCCGTGTTTACGTAACCGAATGCTTGCTGCGCCAGCGAGAAGTGGATCCCCGAAGACCCCGAAAATAAACGAAAAAGTGGCGTTGAACGATATGCCTTCGATACGGTCTGGATTGAGGGACTCATCTACAACCAGATGGGATTCCCTTCCGACCTCATCATGGTGGTGGTGATGTGGTAGAATCCAAGCAGCTCGTTGTTCGACGTCGTTGGCAAGTTCTGCTCGTTTAGCAGATTAAACGCGTTGAGGTAGCGTTGCCCGGGGATTGAGTTTCTCAGGTTACTGATTTCCTGGTTAGGATGGTTGTTGATGTTAAGTAGCTGCTTCTGAACAGTGTCACCATATACTCTGGCAGAGGGATGATGTGTGTTTGGTCGTAAAGCTTATTGTTGCTGTGGTGCCTTGACGGACATATTCGCAGTATTTTCCTTTCGAAAATTGCGAGCTTCGTCAGGCTGGTCCTAGAGATGGTGTGCCAGATTGGGAAGCCGCTTGCATAGCAGCAGCTTTGTCCCCTGGCTTAGTCCATTTTTGCCTAGGTTGGCCTTCTTGAGGGTTAGTTTCGAATGACTGTTGAACCAGTGCAGGCCAGTTGCCGAGTAAATGTGCGGGACTCTCTTCTTCTTCCTCATCCATGCATCTGCTGCCGACATTATAGATTCGGCGACTGAGACAAAAGCCGAGAGTACGACTTACTTTTTTCCCAAAGATTGTTGCTAGTCATCCCGCTGTTGCTAGAGTCCCCATTTTTGTTATAAAAAGAACATTGTTGCAAAGTGTTATACTGTCATTTTCAGAGCTGCACAAACTTCGTATCACAGTTTGCATGCGTGTAGCGTGAACACGAACCAGAAAGTCAAAAACACAGCTTATGACACAACCTACGTGTCGTTGTTGTCACACAGATGGCTAGAGCTACTTCCTAAGGCAAATTTCAAACAACAACGAAGAAAGTCGTTTGATGTGTGGTCTGCTTTCTCATTTGATGGTTCACGTGTACCACTTCAGAGCAGAGCTGTCAAAGCAGGGGTGGAGTGCGACCAAGAGATGTGTGAAGTGAACTAAACTGGGCCTTGGCCAACAGTCTGTGTATGCATCTTTAACCAACTGCGAGAAATTTCGCCAAGGTGGTTGAAGTGATTCGGCTTCGTGGGCATCCCCTATTGCCTTGTCCCCCTGGTGCGGAGTCGAAGGCTCTTTGGGCCACGTTGGATCCGTAAGCACTTGATTAGGCGCATGTCACTGTAAAGCTCTTGAGTAAATCTTCTTCGACGAGTGAATTCAAAAGCACACTTAGACCCATTGTGATACCCACAGTCAGACTACTACCACTGATCGACCACTCCAACGAAAGTGCCATTAATTTGATCCCAAAGTCAATAGGTGACTGGACAAGACTTGAAAACAACGTATTCACTTTGCCTCCGCTGAGATTCCTCCTCTAACCAAGGGCACGCACTTAACCAACTGCGCCATCCGGTCGTCTTTCTTCTTCAATGCGGACTGGACCAGACTGGAACTTTCCTCTCGAAGAGACCAAGGACATCTTCATCCGCCTCTGCACCCTACAGCAGGACTGGGATGATCAGTGACAAGTTTGTTCCTTCAAGGGACGGTACTTTACTCAACCATCTCTTGAGCTCAAAGAAACACATGATTTCCAAGATTTACTCTGCAGACGAAGTCGAAGTTATGCCAGCTGACACTTCGGCAGTCTTAACAATAGTCCTTCGAATTTTTTTTCGTCCTTCTATTAATTGTATGGAACTATGATTTATCGTGGTCCTGGGTCTCGCTCCAGTTTCGCACACGAAGTCAGTTGAGATGCGCACTGACACCACTCATTTCACGCGTCTCCTGAGAGAGGGCAGACTTTTGACGGGGATCGGATCTAATTTTGGTCAGTCTAGAGACCTTTGCCCATCTGTTGATTGTGTCTGATTTGCAAACTTCTCGAAATAGCCGTTCACACACAGCGAAGGACATTCAGTCGCTGCCCAGGGTACTGGGTAAGTGCGTCTACTTCTACGCTGAGTGTCGAGCTTCTATTGGCAACACGAGCAACTCACGCGGACATCACTCTGAACAGGGTACCTCCGACCTTCAAAAAAAAGCTGTAGCTCCCCTCCACTCATGAGGTTTGAATAGGATCACCTCTTCTTCATGGACTGGCGCTACAGTTCGGGATAGACTTGGCCCCTAGCCAACAATGTGTGTATGCTTCTGTAGCCAGCTGCCATCTATTTCGCCAAGTTGGTTGAAGTCCTTCTCTATCCATCGACCAGCGCCGCTCTTGGAAAAACGTCTTTCTGTTCATTCTGCAGAAACGGTGGGTTGGCAAACCTCGTATGCCGCCACGGTTTGACTGGAAACCCAGGCGGATGCTAAACTGCTCCCTTTCCTTGCCGTCCCGAGCTGAGGGGCGGCTTAGAATTCATAGAGACAGACGAACTTCCACAGATCTCCTTCCCTAACCTAGCTTGGCTTGGAATTCAAAGAGATGGACAACTTCCAGGGATATCCCTCCCTAACCTCGCTTGGCTTGGAATTCAAAGAGATGGACAACTTCCAGGGATATCCCTCCCTAACCTCGCTTGGCTTGGAATTCAAAGAGATGGACAACTTACAGGGATCTTATGCCAGCGCTTGACCATCGCCTATCTCCTGTTTATCCCCTCTCTGCTGATCTCTCTCTGGCTGCTGGCAACTCGAACGTCAAGTTCCACTGGAGAGAGGACGCTGCTGGACCGAATTGCTACTCAACATGGACCACGCCGTGATCAAGGAGGAGCAGGAAGATGTCATTGTTGCGATGTCAGACGCGATTACGAGCCTTCCTTGTCTCAGCAGGAGCTTGAATCTGCTCAACCACTCGTCGGCTTAACTGCCTCGGCTACAATTCTAGACTCAATCGCTCGCCAAAAGAGAAAAGTTGGTGCTGACGAAATTCCGAAGAATGTACAACAACCCGACCGCCAAGACCATGAAACTCGCGCAAAGTGCTAATCAATCCCGTTAATGGAAGCGTTAGGCGAAGTCCACGTAAAGCAACGTCTAGTCATCGGCTGAGACTCACAATTAGCGTACAGTCCCACAAGACAATCTATCACAGCGATTCTGAAATCAACGAGTTCACCGACTCATTGCCTTCAAAGGAGTATCCGACTTCTGCTTGATCTCCGATTAACTCGTGAGCACAAGTCCTCTCCAGTTCGGGACAGTCCTTCAAAGCGGAGCTGTGACCTGCCCATGGCCACACTTCCCGCAAACGACTGAACGGGCACACATCCATTTAGTGCCGAACGTGCCGAGTCAGGAGGTGACGCAAGGAAACACATCTGCTCCGACTATGACTCACTGAGTCCACTCATCACCGAGTCCCGGTGGGATGACTCAACTGCCTGCAACCAGGTGCCCCCTGGCGGAGGTTAACGCCTTCCCCTTGCTGGCCGCGGCACGACTCCAGAATTAGGTAACTGCTTCGTCTTATCGTCGCCGATCGCCGACATGCCATCACGAGCAGCCGAAGAGTGGTGAGAGCTCCATCTGCGCTCGCTGCAGTCCCCCCTCGGTTGGCTTGTCAACATTCACACGAAATGCCACAACTGCAGCGGAATGTGTCCGACTTCAGCAGTTTTTTTTTATCGCCAGCCACCCCACCACGACGGCAAAGCTCCCGCGGAAGCTTTCGTTCCACCCAACCACTGAGCGGCGAAGCACCGCGCTCGAACCGCCGAACCATCGCCGCTGCTAGTCGTGTTCGTGTTGCCGTGCCGATCGCGTTGTGCAATCCCAGAGTCGCGTGCGCTCTCTCGTGTGAGACGACAATCCCACGTCATGTGTTCACCTGTCATCTCGAAACGTCGCGTGTAGTACCGAACCAAGGAAAAAAAAAACAAAACAAAAAAAAATCCCCACAGCGTCCTCCCGAGTCCCGTGATCGAAGTTCCCCGACGGAAAGTACCCAGGAAGCGAGTCGGCCGAAAATTGAGCGCAATTCACTGTATGCCAGCGTTGGACACAATTAATCGTTTGGTACGTAGCACGTAGCTCGTGGGGAGAGCGGGCGTCGCTCCGTCAGCGGGCGGGCAGCGGAACAAAAAGCTCCAATTCCCTCTCATGGAAAACAAGTTCGATACGTCGCACACGGTTGTGGGGGAGGGGCGGGGACCTGAAAGAAACAAAAATCGAGAATTCCTAGAGCCATGGCGCAAGTGTTCGTCTCTCCGGCCATCCGTCCGTCTGTTCGTTGGTCCGCCGCTGGCCAGTGCGAGTGAGTGAGTGAGTGAGTGTGATGCAAGCCGCGTCCGAGATGAAAACGAAACAAAAACAGAAAACACTTCCCTCCCGCGTGTCACTCTGCCCCCCGCACGAGCTCACGATCGTTCACTCTCGTATTTACTTCTCAACTCTGGGTGACTCCGTGCGGCGGCTGGGCAATTATTGAGTTGATTCGGCGCTCAGCTGAGTTGGCGGTGATGTCTTTGATCGTGCGACGACTGTCACTGCGTGACACCACTGAACGGGATTGTGTTGTTTAATTGATTTCTTTCCTCTCTGTTCCCTACGGTGGGGCCGTTGTTTTCTTTGCACGGGGGGAAGTGTGGCACACACTGCCGGAGTGAATGGGGAAATGGGTCCGTGGCCATGGGGAACAATATGGTGGTGGGGAGGGGGGGACGTCTTTGTATGGGCTGAACGGTGAAGCTCGTAAATCATGATTTAGGTCAGCTGAGCTCAATTCCTGTGACGTTGGTTTGGTTAGGTTAGGTTAAGAGAGAAGCCAGAAGATCGAGCAGATCGGTGGACAGTTGGCTCGGCGTCTAGAGTCGGACGGGGGAGTGGTCAATCAGAGATGCGTAAAATAAATATCTCGTCGCGTCTTCCAATGAATGAAAACGAATTGTGTTTCTCAGCGGTTTTCGAGTCGTCTCGAGACGGACAATTGTCGCCAGTTAAAGTCGACGTCCACTTAAGAGTTCCCCTCCGCCTTTGGTGGCGCTGCAGTCTGAAGTGGCTCGTGGCTTAGCTGCCACGGGGCTTTTTTTTTGCATTCGCTGTTGCGGCGGTTCAAAGAAATCGGCGAGATGGCTAACCATAATGGACGCCGGTGAACTGACGAAAAGTAGCAAGAAGCTTTGTCAATTTCCAAAGTGTCCACACTTGATGCTGGGGGCTGGATCAAATTTTCAATGCCAAGTGTCATTTACGCGCGTAGAGAATGATGTACTGAAGTCCCACTTGAAGAGGCAAAAGTGAACGAAACTTAACGAAACTAGGGGAAACTGTAATGGACGTTGCTGCCCAATGAGAAGTACCTTGGGGACTGGCGTATGTACGCCGATAGTGATTCATTGCACTTCCACATAACCAAACAAAACTTAACGAAACTGAAGGTGACCTTAATGAAATAAATTGGGAAAGTGCGTATGTACGCAGACAGCGAAAATGAACGAAACTAGCAGCAACTCTAATTTAAGTCGCTACCAAATGAAAAATATCTTGGGGCTTGCGTATGAACGCCGATAGGGATTCATTGCACTTCCACATAACTAAAAAAAAAACTGAACGAAACTTAACGAAACTAAGGGTGACTTTCTTAATGGAATAAGTAGCTTGGGAAATTGTGTATGTACGCTGATAGGGAATCATTGCACTTCCACATAACTAAAAAAAAAAACTGAACGAAACTTAACGGAACTAAGGGTGACCTTAATGGAATATGTAGCTTGAGAAATTGTGTATGTACGCCGAGAGGGAATCATTGCATTTCCACATAACTAAAAAAAACTGAACGAAACTTAACGGAACTAAGGGTGACCTTAATGGAAAAAGTAACTTGAGAAATTGCGTATGTACGCCGATAGGGAATCATTGCACTTCCACATAACTAAAAAAAAATGAACGAAACTTTGCGTAGTGTGTACATACTATGTTCACAGAACATATTCTCTGGGAATTCGCTCGACAACTTAAATTTAGTCTACGTACGTCCATTATAGTTGAGCCTTGACAAAAAGTGACACAATGATCGAGAGAAGCTAGGAAAACCATCACAATGGGTCCATCGAGACAGGTCTACCCGCATTCGCCCCTTTGTCCCATGTGCACAGCAATTGGCCTAGACTGGCCTACATTCTCTGCCTTCGATTAAAGAGTGTGAGTTTGTGAGCTGTGACACCACAAGCTAACGCCCACTGACACCCATGCGATCTAGAGTCATCTGCACAGGCTCTGCGGCGGCTCGATGACACTTCAGTTATTTTTAGATTATGGCTGGATCCCCAGGGAAACGATTTCCTGTTCATTGAATGGCTTTTGTGACCAGATGTGCGTTCTATTGATAGCTCCTTCTACTAGGTCACCAACTGCAGATGAGGATGGGACTTCCACGGTCTCATCCACGGACACGGACAAAGTGCAGACAAAACAGTGCGACGGCAATGTCGCCATTTTTTCAATTAGTGGACACTAAATTGAACACATTAGATGCTGCCTCAAATACCCATTTTGGGACAGGTTTAAATTTAGAGACTCGTTCTTTAGACGCACCATACGAATGTGGAACACTACAAAAATGTGCACAGGAACCTCCTCTCCCTTCCTTCCTCGTTACATTCGGTCCGTTTTGTGTCTTGACCCCGGACACGTCAGAAAAAAAAGTACCGTCGACGCAATCAATTTCTTTGAACAAGCAAACTCGTCCACTCTCTAAGACCTCGTCTCCACTGGACATGAACCATGCCCTGTCCATGAACAGGGGCACAAAAATCCAGGTCCAAAGCTACATCGTGTCGGAGGATCTTGGAGGAGCTCTGTTCAAAAGTTGGACATGAGATTTGACGTTCCCCCATAAGTGCACAATTTTGTGTGAATGGAGTGGTAAATATTGAGAGGAAAGGCAGAAGTGTAAGTGAACATAATTTTTTGGTTGAACATCACTTCATTGGTCCATTTCTTGATGTTGACGCTCTCGCAGGCATCGCTGAAGTGAAGCGACATGGCATATCTTGCCCACGAAAGAATACATCGCTGATGGCTGTTCAGATTGTGCTTCTAATGCTGGGCAGACTTATGCCCCGTGGAGTTGGTGTCTTCTTCTCGAACCAATGGCATTTCCTAGACAGTGAGGCTCTTAGAAATCTTCACCTCCTATCGTCCAATCATTCCCCTTGACTTCAGATGTGCAGAAAATGCCATCAAGGATGTGAGTTGAATGCCAGCAAAAAAAAACAGTTAATTTCCGTCACAAGCCACCAAACACCTTCCTTCACGGCCTTGAACCAACCAGAACAGACGATTTGTTTCACTCCCTCTCATTCGCGAACAGCTCCACCGAACGAAACTGCGTCATGCCGCTCTCAAAATAAACATCGAATTGAGGTTATGTGAGCGCGAACTTTCATTTCCAGTCGATTTCAGTGCGCCGCGCAGCCCGAGCGACTGGGCATTGATTTGCATGCAAATCAGACACTTAACCGTCAAGAACTGTTAACCAGATGACATCATCTGTTAACCAGATGACATCATCGACATGTTCGCGGCGACTTTCAATTTCGTCGATGAGTCAGCGGAGCCCACAGTCCTGGCGGGAAGAAACCGTCAGTCCATGCATAGTCCAGCTGGGGACGCACAGCTCCCGCTCTGACCTCCTCCGCCTTGTCGTCGTGTTGTTGACCTCGTGCCTCTTTCTGCCCTCGAATTCTAAATCGATTTACATTGTTTATTTATTTGGTGTCGAAGCAGTCATCGAAACAGGCATGTTTCGTAACAAGACACTGACTGAAGTCATCTCTCGCGGAGAACCGGTTCGGTGGGGTATGTCACACAGACACGACAGCCAGCCGCTTGCTCTGGCAACGAAGTCAATTAACGCGCGCTCCCACAGACTCATAAGTGACGGCTTTGATTGATTTTCACATGGGATCGGCGACTGTGAGGCACAGGTGTCGGCAGCGAGAGAGTGTTTTAATTGCCCGATTATTGCTGAACACACTCGTGATGCCTAATCGGTCTTGGAATTTCCCAGCTCAGTTCAGGTGACTCCGCCGGGACACGTCTGAGCGATGGAATGTCTTGCGACTGCTTTCGGTTGATCCGCAAAATGACTGCGATGCATCAACAACGACTGAGTGTCTTCGGAGTGAGAGAGAGAGTGAGAGGCAGTCGTGGATTCAGTCTTGAATGGCTCCATGGCTCCAAAATCAGAGATGAATCGTCGGGAACGTCGGGACTCACATTTTGAGTGGAAGGTTGTGGATCCTGGACGAATCACTCATTTCCGATTGGGATTCAACGAGTCAAACGAGCTTCTGCAAGACATTCATGTTCCTCTGGCGCTTCTATGACATCAGTGAAGCCATGGAAGGAACATTAAGCGAGCTTATGTCTTTAATTGGATCGTTGAGCACTAGGTTAGGTAAGGTTTAGAAAGGGGAGTGCCGTGGTTGCACATCACTTCCACTCGGAGGCATTAGGGCGCGTTGTGGATGCCTTCATTTGTGGAGTACACATTCTATTAAACCTCAGAGGATCGGATATGTCTGCATTCGCTAAGTCCGCAGTCTCTGTGAAGAGTCTTTGTCCCAGCGAAGGTAGGCGCCGATTCTGCAGAGGTGAGCAGTGGCAGGGCAGATGTTGGATCGTCTCGGTTTTCCTCCGGCTGAGATCGCTGGATTCCGCAGTGTCCTGTGATCACTCCGATCACTGTCCTCGATCACAGTGATTCATTGCAAGCCCAGACAATCGTTGAGCACTAAGAACAGCTGCAGGGGAATGGGAAATAACTGAAATATTCTGCCACAGAAGTAATCCTGTGGCAGATCCATTCCACACTGGCTGCAGTGTCACAGGTCAAGATTTTACGTTTCCTTCAAGTCTTCTCCACCATATGCGCGCCAAGCCAAGTATGCCGTGCTCTCTGTTCGTGCACTCGTGGGATCCAATTCGGCGAAGAATGACGCAAGTTTTTTTCAACTCAAACCAATCCGCGTGTGTGCCAGTGAACAAGGTACAAGGTGGTGCACACAACTTGAGGGGGGCCGAAGCCGTCTTGGTGCGCGAAACTGGAGACAGCTGACGAGAGACCACATAGGGAGTTCACACAATCTGCCCTGGCGTGTTAACCGTTCGGAATGGAAACTTTTCCGCGACGCATACTCTCTCGAACAATGCTCCGCGATAAGCACTGGGGGAGAGTATGGGACAAGTTTGGCGTTTGGCTGTGACACGAATAAACGCGTAGCAACGCAGCATTCTGTGGGAAAAATGTTCCGATCAGCTGTTCGCAGCAAAAATCCTCCAAATCATTTGAAATCGGAAACGATTCCCTTCCGAACGGTATGTGGATCCACGGCTACAGCCCGTAGACGCCCAGGGCCTAGCTTCCCAGCAACCACTCGTGTGGTGCGCGCTATTGCTCTCTTACGAGTGGAAGATGTGGATCGTATGCATTCCCCAACAAGCCAGCACAACTCCCATCGGACTTTGACATCAAGTCCACTCGTCACCTTTCACAAGTTGCCCCCCATTCAGCTCCCTCCACACAGTGGTCAGTGCGACCACGTCGAAGACCTGAGTTATTCGACTCCATTACCGGCAAGGTCATCGCAAATTCCTCAGCATTGCGCCATCCTATCAGCAAAACGCCCAAAAGCCACCAGACGCTTATCAATTCAGTTCGCCTAATCAGCAGAAACGTGATTTCCAGCGGCACAACTAATTCGCTCGATGTTTCTTTTCAGAGGAAAACACCACGCACACGCAGCCAGAGCGGAGATGGAAACCGATAACGTGGTCATACGTCTCGTTCCGGAGAAGAAGGGTCTCATTCTCAAGCATTCCGAGTACGAGGTCAGTGGTGCACAGGCCGTCACAGCGTTTCAATCTTGCCAATTCGTTTTGGTCTTCCTTTCTTTCAGATAAGCACGCGCAAATACAAGACAACCGTTGTTCGGCGTTACAATGACTTCGTCACACTGCACAGCCTGCTCGTGGCGAGGTTTCCCTATCGGTAGGGCTATTTCTACGGCGGGCGTCTCACCAGATCAGACCAGACTAACAAACGCGTTTCTTACAGAATGTTGCCGCGCTTGCCACCCAAGCAACTGATGCTCGATTCGTTTCTCGAAGAGCGCCGCCGCGGCCTTCAGCGGTATCTGCAGATAGTCTGTCAACATCCCTTGCTAAGTGCCGGCCCGATGCTCGAGTCGTTCCTCACCGACAAGTCGAACGAGCACATCGACCATCTGAGGGCGGTCTTCTCCAAGGAACTGGACGAGTACTCAGCGCTGAGTGAGAACGAGGTTAGTGGGCCGATCGAGCTGTGCACATCAAGGTTGCATCTCGCCTGTCTTTCAGGAGCTGCCATTGGAGGATCAAGGACGACTGGCTGCCAGCAGGGAGACCATGCGGACGATGTTGAATTCTGTGATACGACTGAAGCGGCTCCTGGAGCAACACTCGCAGCGGTTGCACAACCAAGCCGTGGACTTCACCGAAATGTCGAATATCCTCAAGACCATTGGTAACAGCAGCCACTCCTGCGTTCCTTTTCGCGATCTGATGGCCATTTTCATTCGCAGATAGCTCGAATTGCTTCGGCAACAGGCAATCGTTCAACTCCCTCGAATCGAGTCTCAATTCCACGGCCACGACGACGGCCAAAAGCTCAGCCACACTCAGCTACGCGATCACCGAGAAGATCAACCTCCTGCTGGACATCCTCACCGCGCACAGGTACGAACTGAATTCCCCCGTCTCCCAAATAGCGCATGATTCCATCGTCTTTCTAGCGACCTCTGCGATCGCGTGGAGAAGGGCATCGTCTCCGATCACCAGCGGGCGCTCTCCAAGATGATCAACATCAACAAACAGAAGATCAAGGGCGTGATACGTGGCAGTGCGGTAAGTACCCAAGCCGCCGTCTCCATCCGTCATGCCCACTCATTTGCGATTTGTTCTTCCAGGCGGAGGACGTTGAAGCACTGCACAAGCAAGAGGTCGCCCAGACCGGTGTCGTCGGCACTCTGGGACGAAAGAGCGCGTTCAGCTTGCGCTGTGTCCTCCAGGAGACGTCGCTCGCCAACAAGTACCTGCAGATATTACCCTCAATACTTTTGTCGTTTTCATACGAGCAGCAAGTGCTGAACGCCGAGACGGCCAAGGCCTGGGAAACTGTGATGACGAACGAGTGCAATCAGTTGAATCAGTGACGGTGTTTTCTTTTCCCTTTCCTCAAATTTACATAAAGAGTATATCTTTAGACAATGTTTTGTGAAGAATGATACAAATTTTAAATATTTATAATAAATAAATTGTACATAACCTCTGACGCCTTTACCGCTAGCTGAATTGTCAAGGACTCAAGAACTCCACCGATGTTGGAGTGAGAGTGTGCCGAAAATCAGACGAGTGCCTGTTTATCTAAATGCATTGAGGATCCTCGGAGATATGGACATCAATGGGTCCCTCCACTGTTTGGGTAGCCTTCTGAAAATGCTGGTGGCTTGGTAAGATTTCGCATTTCAGGGACTCTGCTAAATCGACATCTTTCGACGTGCGCATTGGCCATCCCCAAGAGTGTGTCTTGTCACCTATCCTTTTAATTAAATATCTGTGCTGGATGTTGGAGCGCAGCCGACGCGAGAGAGTTGACGCGAGAGAGTTGACGGTAAGTCATCGTCGTTTATGACTTGGTTATCCTCACATCACACCCGGAACTCCGGCGCGCACTTGGTGGGATTCTGGCAGTATTTGCAGGTGCTGGGATGAAGGTTAACGTGAGACAAGGTAATGGTTATTTTCAGAACTCTACATGTGGGCTCCCATTGAAGCAGGTGGAGGAGTTTAAGTGTCTCGGGGTCTTTTTCACGAGTGATAGGAGGAGTAATGCTGAGCCTTCCTGTATAGGATTGGCCAAGCTGGGTCCATTTTGAAACAGATCTGTAATCAGAAGGCAGAGCTTGGTGTGAAGGCCAAGTTAGCGGTTTTCAACTCAGCCTATGGTCATGAAACTAGGGTAATGAACGGAAGAATAGGATCGCTGCTAAGATGAGATTTCTTCGTGCTGTTGTGGGAATTACTTGCCGGGATGGGATGAGAAACACGGCAGTGAGCGAGGAGCTCCTGCTTCTTCGAACGGAATGGGCCTGCTTCGTTGCTTTGGTCACGTGTCACGAATGTGCCCATCATCGAGACTTCCGAAGAGGGCTTTGAACTGATAGATTCCATCAGGTAGACGACTGCTTGACGGACCCAGTGTGGACCAAGTCCAGAAACTCGCCCGGTTAAGCTAGGGTGAGTGAGAGTCTATGGCGGAGGATCGAGTTGCTCGGAGATCTCTCGTGCGTGGTTTACTCCCGCGACTCCTTTAATGGATCACACGGGTCAGAAGACGATGATGATGAAGGAAGAACCTTGCTAACCCAGAAGATATGTCTCGAAACACGAAGACCGTGTTTTTTGTGCAAAAACGTAGGGGAACTGGGTCAAGTTTCAAGTCGCCAAATTGAGATCTTTCGATTTAGCTGAATGCCATGGCTACATCCGTGGTGTAGGACCGTGGTAAGGACATTCACGGTGCACGTCGTGGTGCTTCATTGTGCAGTTGTACATCTCCGCGATCATAGCCGCTACAAGAAAATGCCCACTCGACAGGCCGTGTAGAACCGTCTTACTGCGGGTGTAAACCCATGTATTCTCGAAATTTAGATGAGGAGGTGGCTCGGCACGACCATCTGGCAATTACAGCAGCCATTGCTGAAAGGTGTCAAGTTGTCTCACCTGTCAATCGCTCCACGGTTGACATTGTTCTTGGATGAGATCGCATTTTGATTGAACGCGCAATGTGTAGTGGAATAACCGGCCAAAGGTGACTACTGTTCTGGTTAAACATCCCCACGACAGTGGTGAGCACTGTTCTCGTCAAACATCTCCACGACAGTGGTGACCACTGTTCTCGTCAAACATCTCCACGGCAGTGGTGACCACTGTTCTCGTCAAACATCTCCACGGCAGTGGTGACCACTGTTCTCGTCAAACATCTCCACGGCAGTGGTGACCACTGTTCTCGTCAAACATCCCCACGGCAGTGGTGACCACTGATCTCTGCTCTGATGAAGTAGTTCTCCGACCTAGCCGCCCTCAAAAAGCCGAAGTACAACAAATGATTTTGCCATCAGAGCACTAGATCGGTGCTGTGACTTCAGGCCATATTCGAGCTATGACCTTATGTCACTTTCAACTTTTCTGCATGGGCCTGCTGGAAGTCTGCTGTAAGACGCTTTAGCGAATATGGCATTATGCCTCGTTGTGAAAGTGACGTAAAGATAAGTATGGCCCTCTGTCCCGGCACCTCTGGCTGAGCGGTGCAGTTCAACATTTTCAACCAGCTGAGTAAAGCTAAGCAATCGAAGTGTTCACTCCTTTTGTGGAAACCGCTGGGACGAATTATTCGCCTGAAAAAAGTGAATAGTTCCCTTGTCCCGGTTTTTTTTTATAATTTGCGCGCGCACGAGGGATTGCTAGTACCCTTAAGTGTCCGGGTTCAAGACACATCACGGGCCGAAGGTGTAGAGGGAGAGGAGGTACCTGTGCACATTGGTTTTAAATATCTGCGGATTGTATTCCGGGGGAAATATTAGGCTGGGAAGAGCATACCATATTCGCGTCGTGCGGCTGATGAACGAGTCTCTAAATTTAACTGTGCGTCCGAAAGTAGAAGGGACGGGTATTGCGGGTGAATTCATGACGAGCAGGAATGCAGTTGGCAAGCGCAATATTGTTGTCTCCTATTAGTTTTATCGCTCGCTTTTGTATTCTATCTAATAGCTGCAGGGTGGTTAAGTTAGTGAATGAGTTCCGAGAAGAAAATGCCATTTGTCATCCGCATCATAAGGAGTCCATTCCGGCGAATTCCAGTAGATGGCAGTAGAAAGTGAAAGGGAATGAACAATTAGGTGGAGTGGAACAATTTCAATTCCGTTGGATTCCACGATGTGGGTGTTTGTCAAGCCATTCTGCCTTGTGTCGCGCAAAACGAGGAATAAAACTGATCCCTTTCCTCAATCGACGCAACCAGCAACATGAACTACTCTCTTGAGTGGAAGAGAGACTGGCCTACCAACATGCATTCTCAATCGTCTTTGGATCGAGAAAAGGTACGGTCGTTGGTATGCTTTTGGGTAGGCAGAAACAAGCGGTACAAAATTGTCTGTACTCGGTCTTGGACCGTACCTGTGAAGGTAGGTGGTTCCAGAGGTGAACAGCATGAATGAAGAAGTGCCTGCGTGACATTAAACAGGTATGAATTGAGGGTCTTAAGGTAATATTACGACTCGATGGACAGAAGGTGATCTTTTCGTATAAATACTTTGAAGAGTAATATGCACGATCTGTAACCTAGGAATGCTTCCAATTCGCATCCTAGGAGATTCCGACGTTGTTCCGAGACATGGTCAAATCTTCTTCTTCTTCTTTGTTTGGCGCTACAGTCCGGGGTGGACCTGGGCCTCAACCAACAAGCCTCTCCAGCCAGCACGATCTTTCGCCAGCTGCCTCCAGTTGTGCACACCAAGTTGGTTGAGGTCCTTCTCCACTTGTGTGCGCCATCTTGTTCTAGGACGCCCTCTTATGCGTTGTCCCAAAGGCTCGGAATCAAAGACTCTTCGGGCCGGAGCTGTGGTGTCAATCCGCTCTACGTGACCTAGCCGTCTTAAGCGTTGGATCCGAAGACGCTTAACTAGGTGCATGCCGCTGTACAGCCCGTACAGTTCGTGGTTGAATCTCCTTCTCCAGACGCCATCAATACAAACAGGACCAAAGATCGCACGCAGAACTTTTCTCTCAAAACGACCAAGAGCTTCTTCGTCCGCTTTCAATAGCGTCCATGTCTCTGCGCCATAGAGCAGGACGGGGATGATTAGGGTGTTATATAAAGTCGACTTGGTGTTTCGAGAGATGGCTCTGTTACTCAATTGCCTCCTGAGCCCAAAGAAACTGCGATTGGCAAGAGTAATTCTGCGCTTGATCTCGGTACTGGTGTTATTGTCCCTGTTTACTGCAGAGCCAAGGTAGACGAAGCCCTTGACTACCTCAAAGTTTCTGCTGCCCATTATGACGCTCTGTCCGAGGCGTCGATGTTGTGCGTCCTTTCGTGATGACAGCATGTACTTTGTTTTGCCCTGGTTAACTGCCAAACCCATTTTAGCCGCTTCCGCTTCAATGCTAGCAAAAGCCTCATTGACAGCTCGCTGTGTTCGTCCAATCACGTCAATGTCGTCCGCGTAGGCAAGCAGTTTAACGGACTTTTGGAAGATCGTGCCTCTGGTGTTGACATTTGAGTTTCGCACGATCTTCTCAAGTATGATGTTGAAGAAATCACATGACAGCGTGTCGCCTGGTCTAAAACCTTTTTTGACATTGAAGGTCTCGGTGAGTTCGTTACCGACCTTGATGGAGCAGCGAGAGTTCTCCATCGTCATCCTGCACAATCTGACGAGTTTGGCTGGAATGTCAAAACTAGACATGGCATTGTATAGCTCGTCTCTATGCACGCTGTCATATGCGGCCTTGAAATCGACGAATAGGTGGTGGGTGTCGATCTGCATCTCGTGGGTTTTTTCCAGGATCTGCCGCAGTGTGAACATTTGGTCGATGGGGGACTTTGCCGGCCTGAAACCGCACTGATAAGGACCTATCAGGTTATTGACGAATGGTTTCAGGCGTTCACATAAGACGGCAGAGAGGATCTTGTACGCTATGTTAAGGAGACTGATCCCTCGATAGTTGGCGCAGTCAAAAGGGTCTCCTTTCTTGTGGACCGGACAAACGGCGCTGAGATTCCACTCATCGGGCATGCTTTCCTCCGACCATATCTTACAGCTGAGCTGGTGCATGCGCCCGTGATTTTTCCAAATTCTCAGCATCGACTGCGATTCTACTGCTAGTTGTCCATTTTCATCCCTGCAGGCTTCTGTCCGAGGTCTATACCCTCCGGATAACTGTTTTACCTTTTGGTAAAACTTTCGGACCTCCTTCCTGCCGTAACATCTCTCCATCTCTTCGACCGCGCGCTTCTCGTGCTCTTTCTTTTTCCTTCTGAGAAGCCGGTTCTCTTCCCTTCTCTTCTGCTCGTAGAGCTCACGAACAGCTCTCGTTGTTCGATGCAGAGTTGCCTTGTAGGCCTCCTGTTTGGCTGCATGTGCCTGCCTGCACTCGTCGTCAAACCATGGGTTCTTCTTTGGTGGTGTCGTAAAACCCAGCACATCAGTGGCAGCTTCTTTGATGGTTTCTTGACAACGTTTCCATTCCTGGTCTATTGTGGTTGTAGGCAGGGTCGAACTTTCGGAGAGTTTCAGGGAGACTCGGTCGGCAAAGTTCCTAACGATCGATTGCGATTGTAGCTTTCCAACGTCAAAACGAGGTGTCTTGTCTCGACTCCGTATTTCTCTCGATATCCTCATTCTTACCTTGGCTACAACAAGGAAATGATCCGAGTCAATATTGGCTCCTCGGAAAGTTCGGACATCGAGAATATTGGATTAGTGTCTGACGTCCATCGCAATGTGATCAATCTGGTTGACGGTTGATTGATCGGGTGACCGCCAGGTCCCTTTATGGATGTTGAGGTGTGGGAACCGTGTGCTCATTACAGAGAGGTTACGCCCCGAGGCGAAATCCACCAGCCTGAGTCCGTTTCCGGATGTGTCGTCGTGCAGGCTGTGTTTTCCGATAACTTTAGCAAAGATTTCTTCCTTGCCCAGCTGTGCGTTGAGATCTCCTAGAACGATCTTGGTATCATAGCTGGGGCATTGATCGTATGTTCTTTCTAGGAGATCATAGAAATCGTCCTTGCTATTGTCATCCTTCTCCTCTGTCGGGGCGTGGGCGCAAATCAGGCTGATGTTCCCGAGCTTAGCCTTGATGCGGATTGTTATGAGGCGCTCGCTTACATACTTAAAGCTTAAGACTTTTTGCCTAAGTCTGCCTCGAACAACAAATCCACATCCAAATAAGCGCTGCCCTCCTTCCCTGTAGCAGTCGCCGTAGTAGAGGTCGCAGTTTCTCATCCTCTTTTATCCCGGCCTGTTCCACCGCACTTCCTGGATAGCGGTTATGTCTGCTTTATAGCAGTCTAGGGCCTCCGCTAGTTCATCGGCTGCACGTGGTCTGTTAAGGGACCTCACATTCCACGTGCAGAACCGAAAGTCATTGTCCTTTTTCCGTTTGCAAGGGTCGTCAACAGTACATCCGTTCTGAACTCGTATTTTTTTTACGTGGTCAGGAAGTTAACCTCACGCACAACCTCCAAACTGGGAGGACAGGCCCATTAATTTAACCCTCGGACAGATCTGGTCAAATCTGCGAAGATTAAAAACGTACCGTGCAGCCGCGCTGATTGCTTTTCTCAACTTTTGCGAAGAAGAATAATCACAGTCAGCGAACAACTCTGATCCAAATGTCAAGAATGGCGTTATAAGTGCTTTGGCAGGTTTTAATTTAACGTTGATAGGAAGAATATGTTTGCTGATTGTTAAGCCTCTTAGAGATGTATACATCTTGATCAGTCCATGTCAGTTCACTATTGCACATTATTCCAAGGTTTTTTGCACATGTAACATATTCAATTGCGGTCGAGTAAAGTTCAATTGGCGGGAAATTGGATAGGATGGATTTGGTTTTGTCTGGATTGAGCGTTAGGCCATTTTTTGTAGCCCAATTGGCGATGGAGCCTAAATCCTTGTTTATTTAAGCAACTTAGTCTTCAACCATACCAAAAGGGAAACTTAAGTAGATTTGAACATCGTCTGCACAGATATGGAACTCACAGGAGGACAAAACCATTGGAAGGTCATTTATAAACATTGAAAATAATAACGGACCGAGAATTGAACCTTGAGGAACACCACAGCTTACGTCGCATTAGGATGACAGTTTTGAATTATGGACAACAGCTTGGACTCGGTTAGTAAGATAAGAAAGAATTAATTTATTAGTGGGATTACAGAGGTTGAATTGGGTGGACAGCTTGGGTCAACGCTGTCGAATGCTTTCGAAAAGTCAAGTAAGCTTAATATGGTCGTTTTATCTTCGTCAATAGCTCTTCTTATGTCGTCCGTTGCCTTTAACAGGGCTGTGGCACAGCCTGTTGTAATTATGTATTTTGCTTTGAAGAGTCAAGCTCCTTAACCCAATGGGATTCCCCTTTTGATTCCCTTCAGCCATTGCAATATCAGATGATGTGATCGTCCTTAGCCTTATATGCTGCTAGAGTATTCTTGCAGATCCTGGAATATTCTCAACGCTTTGGACGCTGTCTGAGTTAATTTCCAACCAAGCTGTGACCCCAGTCTTTGTTCGTGTAGTTCCCCTGTATTGTTGAGCTCATGAGTGAGTTGCGGAAGGTGCTCATTGTGCCCGGCATTGAGATCCTATAGAGACAGCCAAAAAATGTTTGACAACCATTGGCTCTCTCAAGCAAATCAGAGAACGACATTCACATTACTTCATGAATAAACGTCAAAAATTCATGAATAACTGTCAAAAAGCTTGGACCAGAGGACAATCAGTTGTGGCCATCTCAATAGGCCTGCATTTCTGGTTGTGTCTGCACCGTAAACGTGTCGAGATTAGCACCTTCTATGTCCAGTGCTGCTGCCTCAATCTGTGATTGAAGTCTTAATCGCCATGCTTACGTATGTTTAGCAGAATTGTCAATGGCTTGGCGTGCAGATGAGTGTCCATTTACAATCCAGTCAGGATCCCCGTGATATAAAGGGTGATTTTTTAGCTATTATCTTTTTGGCAACACTGACGCACGTTTCGTGTTCTGTTTCACTGTCAAACTTCTTCAGTTTGGTCTATAATTCAACCATGAATCGTCTGTGTTCATCATCACATGTGTTCAGCGACGAAGCTCATTTTTGGCTCAATGGGTACGTAAAAAAGCAGAATTGTCGCTCTTGGAGTGAATATAAGTCAGGAGCATTGCAAGAGCTACCAGTGCATCCTGGGCTGGTGGCATCATTGGACCGTGCTCCTTCAAAGATGATGCGAATCGTAACGTAACTGGGAATGGTGAGCGCTACCGTGAGACGATATCCAACTTTTTCCAAGAGCTTGACTTGCATGACATGTGGTTTCAACAAGACGGTGCCACATGCCACACAGCACGCGCCACAATGGACTTATTGGGAGGCGAGTTCGGTGAACATTTTATTTCACGTGTGGCCGCCTAGATCGTGCGATTTAACGCCTTTAGACTATTTTTTGTGGGGGGCTATGTCAAAGCTCGTGTCTTTGCAGACAAGCCCGCTTCAAGTGACGCATTGGAAGACAACATTGAAGCATTCATTCGTGAGATACCGGCCGAAGAGTTGGAAAGAGTATGCCAGAACGGACAAACCATTTGAGGCGCAGTCAAGGTCAACATTTGCATGAAATAATCTTCAAACATTAAATTTGATGGACCGTACTGCAGATTTCATGCATTTTCCTGAATTTTATGTGTTTTTTTTTTTTTTTTTGTGCCACAAAGTCTTCGCTCCTCTGCTGTAGGTTACCTACTGAAGGCCTGTGGTGGCCCGGTGGCTGGTATCGCGATGCCTCGTGTCTTGAATTTCACACCTCTTCTCCTCTTCCGACGCGACATCGCGCCTCTTCCTCGCGGGACCCTCAAATCAAACAGCCGCGGTTTTATTTTTATTTTTATTTTTGAAAATTTATTTACCTCTATATTTATATATTTATATATAAACGTTATTAATCATATTCACTTATTGGCCATAGTAACTAATAAACTAAACATAACCAAAAAAAAAAAAAAAATAATATTTGATATAATCACATGGAAACAAAGAGACTGAGATGAGACAGAGTTAGACACTGAGAATGGGCGGGGCTGGGAAACAGAGACGAAATCATACGATTAGCAGTTAATTGAAGCAACTACACTATTTGTTGCGCGTCCTTCCGCTTCCTTTCCTTGAACTGCGTTGAAGAACGAAACAAACATGCTGCGCACTCTAATCAAATAATCGCTTGTTTATCAGCATTCTTAGTCTACATACGATGAGGGACTGCACTCAAATAGGTGCGGAAATATTGTGGGTTGTGTGGAGGGGAATAAATGAAACGGAAACGGAAACGGAAACATAACACGAACGAACAGAGGACACAAATTACATTTCTCATTCATAAACAATTTCTATAATATTGTTTATTCACTTATTTAGTGTTGTGTTACTCTTCGGATGATTATTGTGTGTGTGTTTATACGAAGGAGTACAGTATCAAGTAATTTAATTAGGTAATGTGAATAAAAATTGTATTTATCATGATTTTTGTTTTTCATCTTCTGTGAAGGACACGATTCCTTCCCTCCATTGATGCATGGTTTTGTTTTATTTTATCGTTATTGTGCAGAGATTATTTTGTTTGCTTTCGAAATCAAACCGAAGATTGGAAAGAATAAACCGCGAATAATTTGTCTGCGATTGCTGAGCCGCCGCGGCGGTCGTCGGCACGACACGCCGGACGCGTGTGCACGTTTGTGTTTTTGTGTAAGTTTCTAATTTCATTTTGTTCATCATTATTATCAATTTGTAAAAAATTTCTTAAGATTGCTTCTTACTACCACCGACGTCTAGTTAACTTACTTTTGGGGTTCCTTTTTTTTTGAGAGGGACCTGAACAATTCAAGTTGGGACTGGGGGGGGGACTGGGACTACGCATTAACGGTCTCTCATCAACCACACAAATCGAAGGGTTTTGTGTGAAGGGCGGCCCTACAGGGATGGGTTCCTACAGCTAGAAAAGAAAACGTATTTTCTTCTTTTTCTCGTCGTGTACTTCTTCTCGCGTTCGTGTCTATATCTAAAAACTGTATTAGCTTCCTCCTCTTCTTCGTGTTCTCTGCTTTTGTTCATAGTACATTGCTACACATTATTCTGTCCTGTTTAGTATATAATTGTATATAAAGAGTTGAGGCGTTTATTTTGTAAAATTATTTGCAACTTTCTGCTCGAATGAATGTTGGTTAGTTCTTGTGTTTTATTTAGTGGGATGCGCTCTCTTGCGGATGCATCCCTGCTATCATTTCTTCTTTGTTTGTTTGTATTTAAAAAATATACATATGTCCGTATGTATGTCATGTAAATTATGCAAAACCATTGGAAACACGTGCTGGGAGCGCCATGCTTTGTTGTCCTCGGCCGGTGTTTTATTTACATGTTGTATGCCACATAGATCGGATCCAGTTGATCGGCCAGGAACCCATCACGTAAGTGCATGCGTTGTTTTTCGCCACGACTGTTGATGGGTACAACACCTGAAAAACGGGAAGCAATTAAAAATATGGTGTCATGTCAATGTCTTTGGGATTTATTTAGAGCAGACTTTCACACGCCACGCAGACCCGAGGAGTGCGGATCGAGAGGAAACGCCCATTCGAGACCAGCTATTCTAGCTCGGACAATCTTGGAGCTCCATCAAAGTTGTCAACGAAGCCACTATATATACCGCCATGTGTGGAGAGGAGTGATACACGGCCAGTTCCGAATCGCAGACCAGCGCTAGGCAGACAGAGGCACGATCGTCGATAATGTCGTTCGGCTGCATTCAACATCGTTCTTGACAAGATCGTGCAAGATTCGCAGACCAGCCGCTAGGCAGACAGAGGCACGATCGTCGAGAAAGTCGTTCGGCTGCATTCAACGTCGTTCTTGACAAGGTCCTGCAAGATTCGCAGACCAGCCGCTAGAGAGACACAGAGACTCTAGGCGCTAGAGGCACGATCGTCGAGAAAGTCGTTCGGCTGCATTCAACATCGTTCTTGACAAGATCGTGCAAGATTCGCAGACCAGCCGCTAGGCAGACAGAGGCACGATCGTCGAGAAAGTCGTTCGGCTGCATTCAACGTCGTTCTTGACAAGGTCCTGCAAGATTCGCAGACCAGCCGCTAGAGAGACACAGAGACTCTAGGCGCTAGAGGCACGATCGTCGAGAAAGTCGTTCGGCTGCATACCGGGATGCAGTAAGCTGTCAAACCAGCTGGCAGTCGACACAACGTCGACATCTGTGACAAAGCGTCAAATAGGCAGCCATTAATTTGAGGTAATCAGGGACAGTGTCTATTGAAGAAGCAACATCAGTACCGACATGAAGCGTAACCGTGTCATTGGGCTTTAGAGGCAATTGAGTAAAGGAGCCCCGAAGGACTCTCTAAGGATCAGTCTGACTTTTGACGTTGATCAACCCAGTCCAGCAAGGGCAATTTCAAAAGCAGACGAAGAAGATCTTGCTTGTTTTTGAGAGAAACGTCCTGTGTGCAATCTTTGCTTCTGGTTGCAGCTGGTGGAGAAGATGAAACCACGATTGTACTGCGACATGAGTCTGTCTATGCATAGGAACAGGAGGACAATATGCACACATTTCAGTGGCTCACGCAAGTTGGTAAAAAATAACCTCGAACGCAATGGAACTGCAACAACTAACCAGCGGCAGCCCTTGTTGAAGAGGCTTATCGTTTGAAGTGTGCGCAAATGGAACTGAAACAACTAACCAGCGGCAGCCATTGCTGAAGAGGCTTGTCGGTTGAGGTGTACGCAAGTGGAACTGGAACAACTCACCAGCGGCAGCCCTTGCTGAAGAAGCTTGTCGTTTGAAGTGTGCGCAAATGGAACTGGAACAACTCACCAGCGGCAGCCCTTGCTGAAGAGGCTTGTCGGTTGAAGTGTGCGCAAATGGAACTGGAACAACTCACCAGCAGCAGCCCTTGCTGAAGAGGCTTGTCGGTCGAGGTGTGCGCAAATGGAACTGAAACAACTAACCAGCGGCAGTCCTTGCTGAAGAGGCTCGTCGGTTGAAGTGTGCGCAGATGGAACTGGAACAACTCACCAGCAGCAGCCCTTGCTGACGAGGCTTGTCGGTTGAGGTGTACGCAAGTGGAACTGGAACAACTAACCAGCGGCAGCCATTGCTGAAGAGGCTTGTCGGTCGAGGTGTGCGCAAATGGAACTGAAACAACTAACCAGCGGCAGTCCTTGCTGAAGAGGCTCGTCGGTTGAAGTGTGCGCAGATGGAACTGGAACAACTCACCAGCAGCAGCCCTTGCTGACGAGGCTTGTCGGTTGAGGTGTACGCAAATGGAACTGCAAATGTCGGTTGAGGTCCAAGTTGTCCACGGAAGAAGTTTAGAATTCGGTCTATAAGTTAGCTTGGACGCAGTCTCACTTTAACCGGAGGCCTGTCTTATATCCAGAAGGGTAATGTCTTCGGGCGCTATAGCCTCAGATGTCAGCAATACCGAAACAGTTCGCTTGTAGCACCAACGGGATGCTGAATCGACCACCTTCTGTGTAAAGTTCCAAATGGTTTGATCTTCATCTTCTTCGACTGACACTACAGCTCACAGGGGGGCACAAGGCAGTGTCGATACATGCCTCTAGACCGTCAAAGTGAGTTGCAAGGATCTAATCAATTTTTTATAAGAACATAACCTAATCACAAGGCAGCACGATTCTTCTTCTTCTTCGTCACAGTCCGGGGTGGACTAGAGTCTGAACTGCACAGCAAATTGCCAAATTGCTTTCCGTTCTTCCATATTCTCGCAAATCACCCCGATTGTCTGACAGGCTTGGACAGGCTGTTCATGGGACCGGAGCCACGTTTTATTTGCAACCTACTTGGCCAGGATAACCGTCGCCTGACTGGAATCCTGTGACTACAGAGGCCAATGCTTTGATCGAGGAAATGAATTCTGAGTAAAGACGATCAGCAGCAAACCACATCATGTGAATAGGACACATCTAGACGGTGGAACCTTGCTGAACAAGTGCGGGACTCAACTGCAAATATCTTCATTCCTGTGCGGTGTCCTACCAGGAATTCGATGCCGTCTAGAAATTGGAAACAGAGGTCCGCACATAGCTCTGTTCCCGAGCGGCCAATCCAAGTCCTCTCAGTTTTGCATATTTTTACAGCCTGGTGGCGTCGAATTCATGCCCAAGACACAAGAGATCCTACGTTTCAATTGAAAGCTATGTTCACTCACCTGGATCAACAACAACAACGACGCCAACAATCAATTGATGTTCCTCCAATACCGTGTTCGTGACCAGTGGTACCAAATCCAAAGCTTCGGACTCGTTGCCATCCAATTCCACAACGACGACTAGTAGATTTGTCCATGTGAAGACAGCACTGCAACGTAAACAAATCGCAGTTTAGCCCCGTGCCCATGCCAATTTCAATTCACTTACCATTCAGCAATTTTCTTGTGACACCGCAGTACGGAGTTTTCAATGTCAATCGGATGGTAGTTCATGCCGCGGAGTGTGATGACCTCGTCTAGGGCGCCCACAACGTAGACGGCGTCATGCAGCTCTTGATCTTGATTGTTCGTTCCACTGCCCGATTGATTGCCAATGGAAATCGATGACAGGTTGTGTTGCAGTTGGCTCATTGAGTGCAGCGATTCCGTATCGCTGTCGCGGCTGGCAATGCTGGGTGTGGTCTCATCCAAAATCGATACGGCCTGTGAGCATTCGGTGCGACGCAAGAATCCTAAATAACCGGTGCGGGCGTATACTTCAGTCGTTGCACCAGTAACTAATTTGGCATTGAAATGGTCATTGTAGTCAGTTTCGTCACCGTATATTGTGAAATATCCATTTGCGCTGTGCGGCGATTGGACCTAGAGTAAGAAAATGGTTGAAATACGAGACCGGCATCTCTCCCAGATTCAACACTCACCCAGATTTCTCCCAGATGCGAGTCCCCGCAGTGTCCTTTCGTTTCGGGATTGGCGATTATAACCTTCACGCCCGGCAGTAGTTTGCCGGATTCGATCAGGCAGAGCGAGTTCGGGGCACCGCGTTCCACGAGCGCCACACGATTGTTTCGTAACGCTCTCAGGTCAACATACACTTGCGCACTCTCAGCGGAGCTAGCGCCCTGCACGCAAATCGCCGGATTCACCCGACAACCGAACGACGTGGACACACAGCGAGTGTTGAGTCCGAGTGCCTGGAAGAGCTTGCAGAATTGCTGCGTCAGCTGAACGCGAGGGCGCTCTTCGGCCACTACCACGCATGTCCTCACGCATCGCAGATCAATGTTTCGCTGCTTGAGCGCTGGAATTGAATTGCTCAAGGCCTTCGTGCACAGCTCGATGACGCCGTACGAGCAGAATGTGTCGCGCACTCTGTACTGCGAGAGGGTGGATAACCAGAGACTAGGATTAGCTTCGACCTCGTAGGGGGCGATCAGAATCGAATGATGGCCACTGTAAACGCTAATGAGAGTCCACATCGCAAAGCCAAGGCCGCAGTAGGGATCCAGACAGAGGGCGACATGGCGTGATGGATATAATTCACAGGCGAGCTTCAGACTGGCGCACAGACTCGAGAGGGATCTGAAACGACACAAGCACTGGGTCAATCAGAGGGTTCTCCGCAGTTCGATTCCGGGGGCTTACCTGTTTGTAATGATGACACCACTTAGTCGACCACAAGTCGATACGCTGAAGTCCAGGTAAGCCGTTGAGTCAAGGGTGGAATTGGCCACAGCAGCCAGCTTGCGCTTGGGGTTGTCATCAATGTCCAGGATGGGTGGCCAACTCTTGGGGTCTATCGAGGCGGCAGCTTCACGAGATTTCAACAGCTTGATGATCGATTGGATCGACAGCACAATGCCGCTCTTCGACACGTCGACAATCATTCTCACAGTCGGCAACGTTGTAATGAGATTTTGTGGGTGTGGCGGGCGAATGGTGATCGGCACAGCACCCAGATATAAACAGCCATAGAATGCGCAGATTAAGTCCAGACCAGGCGGGAAGATAAGTGCTTTGAGGGAGAGAGAAAGAGAAATGGTTGTGAGGGATGTTGAGGCGGACTTGTGACGCGTTTAGACTTACCGACATGATCCCCTGGTTCGATCTTTCCTCTCTCCTGCAGGAGAGCTGCGATCTTCTCAGCACGCTTATGCAGTTCCAAGCATGTCAGAGTCTTTGCGACAGCACCTTGAAGAGAGTAAGGGGAGAAGGTGATTAGTCTGTGATTTGCCGGGAGTGTGAGGGACAGTAAGAGAATGATTGAAATAGGTCTGCACCGATTTCTGAAACATCATCAGACTATGTCAACGCCTTGGAAAAGCAAGGTTTCGACACCAGACTCCATTCTGATTGTAAAAGGTTTTATCATTGCTCATGGGGGAGGCCTTCTGTAAACATTTTTGACAGAGCTACACTTTATCAATCCAATGGACGTCATGCGACTTCGTTTAGTTTATCCGATCAGATGCCCCCGACAGACAAGCACAGACACTTCGACACAGCACCAGCTACGTCAACAATGCTTTGATTACTGAAACACTGCTGGGAATTCTGACAAGGAGCACGTCGAATGAGAGACTTCTTGTACGTTGCTTCTACAGCCATGACTTGGGACGTTTAGAGGCACTCTAGTTCGAAGAATTCTGACAAGGGGCACGTCGAATGAGAAACTTATTGTACGTTGCTTCTACAGCCACGACTTGGGACGTTTAGAGTCACTCTAGTTCGAAGAATTCTGACAAGGAGCACGTCGAAAGAGAGACTTCTTGTACGTTGCTTCTACAGCCATGACTTGGGACGTTTAGAGGCACTCTAGTTCGAAGAATTCTGACAAGGAGCACGTCGAAAGAGAGACTTCTTGTACGTTGCTTCTACAGCCATGACTTGGGACGTTTAGAGGCACTCTAGTTCGAAGAATTCTGAGAAGGAGCACGTCGAATGAGAGACTTCTTGTACGTTGCTTCTACAGCCATGGCTTGGGACGTTTAGAGGCACTCTAGTTCGAAGAATTCTGACAAGGAGCACGTCGAAAGAGAGACTTCTTGTACGTTGCTTCTACAGCCATGACTTGGGACGTTTAGAGGCACTCTAGTTCGAAGAATTCTGACAAGGAGCACGTCGAAAGAGAGACTTCTTGTACGTTGCTTCTACAGCCATGACTTGGGACGTTTAGAGGCACTCTAGTTCGAAGAATTCTGACAAGGAGCACGTCGAAAGAGAGACTTCTTGTACGTTGCTTCTACAGCCATGACTTGGGACGTTTAGAGGCACTCTAGTTCGAAGAATTCTGAGAAGGAGCACGTCGAATGAGAGACTTCTTGTACGTTGCTTCTACAGCCATGGCTTGGGACGTTTAGAGGCACTCTAGTTCGAAGAATTCTGACAAGGGGCACGTCGAATGAGAAACTTATTGTACGTTGCTTCTACAGCCACGACTTGGGACGTTTAGAGTCACTCTAGTTCGAAGAATTCTGACAAGGAGCACGTCGAAAGAGAGACTTCTTGTACGTTGCTTCTACAGCCATGACTTGGGACGTTTAGAGGCACTCTAGTTCGAAGAATTCTGACAAGGAGCACGTCGAATGAGAGACTTCTTGTACGTTGCTTCTACAGCCATGACTTGGGACGTTTAGAGGCACTCTAGTTCGAAGAATTCTGACAAGGAGCACGTCGAATGAGAGACTTCTTGTACGTTGCTTCTACAGCCATGACTTGGGACGTTTAGAGGCACTCTAGTTCGAAGAATTCTGACAAGGAGCACGTCGAATGAGAGACTTCTTGTACGTTGCTTCTACAGCCATGACTTGGGACGTTTAGAGGCACTCTAGTTCGAAGAATTCTGACAAGGAGCACGTCGAATGAGAAACTTATTGTACGTTGCTTCTACAGCCACGACTTGGGACGTTTAGAGTCACATGCGGACTTTGCAGGGATTGATGGCATCATTTCCACACAAAGCAGTCGTCTTTCGTTGCTCCATTAATCCTCATAGTCTCATCCATGGTTCTGACGATCTAGTACAGTCCATCTACGAAGAGGTCTTCTAGACTAGGGAACCTATTGTGGACGCTTTGTTTGGGTTAAGTTCAGGGACGTGTGGCTGTTCTAAGAATTCAAGCTCCAACAGATAGATCTTTGATACCACACCTCTGGATCAGCTACAGCTGCAAGGTGGACGTTAGGAGATGCCTGGTGTCTTGTCAGCTTGTGATATTCAGCGCTGACATTCGTGTGATGCGTATACAGACTCCTTTTAGAAGATCTTGAGACAGTAAGACCAATAGCTGCCTCCATACATCACGACCGAGCTATAGAATGGACAGCTATTCTATGCGCTCCATGTTTGTGGCAAGTTGCATCCAAGCTGTGTTACGTCCTTCAGGTGCTTGAACCAGTGCAGTCGATGGATTTGTGTCAGATTTTATACCCACTTACGGCTTCTCCTCCAGTCAGCTTCCTCGTAAAAGCGACTCGGAATCTTCTTTCGAAGGCACCAAGAATCAGCTCAGCAGCTTTGTGCAAGTGAAGGCAGACCCACAGGGCCAAGGCGTTCAAAGTTCCGTCGATGGCTATAAGACGAGTCGGCTAACTCACTTGACCATGGTTTGTTAGCATAGCAACACAACAGAGTCTTGGGTTCATCAAACTGGATATGAGCGTGAGACAGAACAGAGCACTAGGGAGCACCAGCGTGGATATCAGACTCTAACCCATCCACGTCCATCAGGAGACTTATTCATGCTTGCTGCGTTTGTGTCCATGCACAAAGTAATCTGAACTGAACTACGTGATGCAGAGTTGGAAGCCGTCCTGTTCCAATTGGTCAGGTTCTGCTATGCCCTTGGACGGTTAATGAGTCATTCGTTGATTAGCTTTGGAGACAGGTGAATTGGGTGCCCTGACGGCCTTTTGCCCGCGGCTCATTTAGATCAATCTGTTGGGAGTGTTAAACTACGACCGTTCTAAAGCCAACCAGATTCATGTGTGAACCCAAGGAGGCTTTTCCAACCAACATCGCTTACAAGAAGTGCCTTCCGTGGAAACGCCATCTATTCATTGCTAGGACTGGGCACTCGGAGAGCAGATGTTGGATGGATCCTGTTTCTTCTTCGTCTCTGCAACTTCTGCAAGAATCGTTGCTTCAATGGGACAGTGTCCAGTGAGGACTTGTTTTAGCGTTCTTTTCGACTAAAGCCGATCAATGATTTTGACCGCCTCTTGGTCAGCTTCAGCCATAAGGCCCTGGCTGTAGCCCCAATACTCAGCGAGCTCTGGCTCAGTCTAGGGCTTCGTCTTCTAGCTTTTTCTTTATAGAGCTGTACGCGTATAAAATTGCCGGGTATTCTCTAGGCTCCCATCTTTTCTTTGCAAGACTGTCCGCTTTTGGATTTGAGTGTGGCCCGGTAACCAGCAAAGCCCAGCCAGCGATGTCCAAATGTCTGATGCTACGGCGTGTATTGCCGCTTGGCTATCAGAAAAGATGGTGATTGATTTCCCGTCAAAATTTTGCACTATTAGAGCGAGTGCTGTCTCTTGTATGACTGACGCGTCGGTCTGTAGAATGCTCCGGCTGTCTCTTAGTGCCAGTGACTTTTCGAAGAGGTCACAGAAGATCCATGTCCTTGTTGCAGCGCTCCTATTTGTGCTGTCCGTGCGCAGGGCGATCTTTTCCTCTGTTATTGCCAATCGGTCCTCTCGTGTCTCCCGGACCGATTCCCATCCGAAAACCGCTGACGGAAGTAAGTAGTCTGTCTGTCGTGTGTTCTGATTGGAGCAAGTGCTGTCTCATGTATGACTGACGCGTCGGTCTGAAAAATACTCCAGCTGTCCCTGAGTGCTAGGGATTTTTCGAAGAGCTCACAGAAGATCCATGTCTCCGGCTCAGCTTCGGCCATAAGACCCTCGCTGTATCCGGAATACTCAGGCTAAGCTAACGAGCTCTTGTGCCGTCGATCTTTCCCTCTGTGATTGCCAATCGGTCGTCCCGATTCCCCCGTCGTGTGTCGACATCTTTAGCAGTCCAAAATCCTGCCTCTCTGGGCACCGGTCTGGCACAGAACCGCTTTGGAACTTCAGTGTTCGAGGGAATGGAACAATGCATGTTCCTTGTTTTCCTTTTGCTGTAGAAATGCCTACAGCCGAGTGTGAACAAACAATTTACAAGCAGTGTCGAAAGGGGCTCAGTCTGTTTGCAGATGAACAGCGGCCTGCCAGAGAGAAGCGGCAACCCACTTACCTTTAGAATTCAGAAGTGTGTACAGTACATGATCGGGTGAAGTATTTGCGCGCCATCTCAACACTCCAGTTATCAATTGATGCTGAAACGAACAAAACAGAAATAGAATCCACCTCTCTGTGGGGAACATCAGTCAAACTCATACCTTCCTCTCACTGTCTTCGGAGAGGCCAATATCACGTCCTTGTGCCATTGCCAATCGATTACCCTGCACCAGATTGCCAACCATAACCGACGCCGGTCCCACTGATGTGTCTGTAATACCACATCCAGATGAGCTACTACTAGTTGTTGTTGGTTGCACTGCTATTTTTTTTTTTTTTTTTTGATTTTTTTTTCAGTTTATGATTTACGATTCGAATTGAAAATATTTACAAGAAACGCGTTGTTTTACAAGGGAGTACAATTTGTTTTTTTTTTGGCAATGCAACCGAGGGTTTGAGGGGGAATTGTATTTTGATTGGATTCATTTTTGAGTTCAAATTTTCGATCGAATATGTGGATTTTAAATTGGGTTTAATTTCATTTTCAGTTTCAATGCAAAACAAAAGAAAGAATTATATAATTCGAACAGTAACAGATACAAATATGTGATATTTAAATATGTATAGATATAGAGAAACAAAGAGTGGGCAGGAGGTGTCGGGAGGTGTACAGCGCGTGACCAGAGTACCCAAGAAGTATCGCGTTTTGTTAGTAAATAGCAGAAGGACAACGATTTAACCAAATTAAATTACAACAACAGAGACCGTGGTTAGGGGTTGATTTGTTATCGATTATGCGAGATTATGCGGTGATTCCAGTGCCAATGCCAATTAGGTAGTAGTTGTTGTTGATGTGAGTTTGGTTTTTTTTTTTTTTTTTTTTTGTTAATTTGTAGCCGCGATGAGGAAGGAAAGTAGTAAAAAACAAAAAATTCAAACAAACGAACAAAATGTCGATCACGAGGGTTATTGTTTGGCGAAATGCGAAATGAAAGTGGGATCATTGTGTACGTGTGTGTGTGTGTGTTTGGTTTTATGAAAGTTATTAAATTTGTTGTTTTTATTTAAAAATGATGATTAGTTGGTTGGTTTTTTATATTTCGTATTTTTTTTTTGTCAGTTTAAGAACAACAAGAGCAGCATTCGAATGGAAAAAAGAAAAAAAGAAAAAAACATCGAAATAAAATAGTGTGTGGTACGTATTGTTTTTTTTTTTTTTTTTACTAAAATTTGTTTTGTTAAATGAATAAATAATTATTTTTTTTTCTTGAATACATATTCTCTATCGTTTCTATGTCAAACTGAATAAGAGACGAGGTTCCAGGTATTGGCTTAGTAAGAGTATGAATTTTGAATGAATGTCCACCGCTTTGGAGTGCACACGGGTGAGCGGCGGCTCGCAATGGCCTGCGTGTTAGGTTGAGCAGATCTTACTAAAGCAATAGTGGAATTGGAAGGAGGTAGCAAGAGATAGATTTTTGTTTACTTTTCCATGCTTAACTGAAACACACACACAAAGCAAATTCTATTGAGAGACTAGCTGTGGCGAGCATTCGTCTGGAAAGCGGAGCGACTACTGGCAGAGTGGTGAATTTCTATTTGAGAGAAACAGACGGACGAAGATGGGGAGGGTGAACAGGTTGCCACTGATTAGAAGCACCGAGAGTGCGCCTTAGAGCGGCCCATAAATGAGGCTAGGTTCTGGGAAACGGAAGACACGGGCGAATGTACACTCTTCGGGCATCTCGACCTGAGACAGGTTGCCACTGATTAGAAGCACCGAGAGTGCGCCTTAGAGCGGCCCATAAATGAGGCTAGGTTCTAGGAAACGGAAGACACGGGCGAATGTACACTCTTCGGCCATCTCGACCTGAGACTAGCGACAGGTTGCCACTGATTAGAAGCACCGAGAGTGCGCCTTAGAGCGGCCCATAAATGAGGCTAGGTTCTACGAAACGAAAGACACAGGCGAATGTACACTCTTCGGCCATCCCGTCCTGAGACAGGTTGCCACTGATTAGGAGCACCGAGAGTGCGCCCTAAAGCGGCCCATAAATGAGGCTAGGTTCTAGGAAACGGAAGACACGGGCGAATGTACACTCTTCGGGCATCTCGTCCTGAGACAGGTTGCCACTGATTAGGAGCACCAAGAGTGCGCCCTAAAGCGGCCCATAAATGAGGCTAGGTTCTAGGAAACGGAAGACACGGGCGAATGTACACTCTTCGGGCATCCGGTCCTGAGACAGGTTGCCACTGATTTGAAGCACCGAGAGTGCGCCTTAGAGCGGCCCATAAATGAAGCTAGGTTCTAGGAAACGGAAGACACGGGCGAATGTACACTCTTCGGGCATCTCGACCTGAGACGAGCGACAGGCTGCCACTGATTTGAAGCACCAAGAGTGCGCGGCCCATAAATGAGGCTAGGTTCTAGGAAACCGAAGACACAGGCGAATGTACACTCTTCGGCCATCCCGTCCTGAGACAGGTTGCCACTGATTAGAAGCACCGAGAGTGCGCCTTAGAGCGGCCCATAAATGAGGCTAGGTTCTAGGAAACGGAAGACACGGGGGAATGTACACTCTTCGGGCATCTCGACCTGAGACAGGTTGCCACTGATTAGAAGCACCGAGAGTGCGCCTTAAAGCGGCCCATAAATGAGGCTAGGTTCTAGGAAACCGAAGACACAGGCGAATGTACACTCTTCGGGCATCTCGACCTGATACGAGCGACAGGCTGCCACTGATTTGAAGCACCAAGAGTGCGCGGCCCATAAATGAGGCTAGGTTCTAGGAAACCGAAGACACAGGCGAATGTACACTCTTCGGCCATCCCGTCCTGAGACAGGTTGCCACTGATTAGAAGCACCGAGAGTGCGCCTTAGAGCGGCCCATAAATGAGGCTAGGTTCTAGGAAACGGAAGACACAGGCGAATGTACACTGTTCGGCCATCCCGTCCTGAGACAGGTTGCCACTGATTAGAAGCACCGAGAGTGCGCCTTAGAGCGGCCCATAAATGAGGCTAGGTTCTAGGAAACGGAAGACACGGGCGAATGTACACTCTTCGGGCATCCGGTCCTGAGACAGGTTGCCACTGATTTGAAGCACCGAGAGTGCGCCTTAGAGCGGCCCATAAATGAAGCTAGGTTCTAGGAAACGGAAGACACGGGCGAATGTACACTCTTCGGGCATCTCGACCTGAGACGAGCGACAGGCTGCCACTGATTTGAAGCACCGATAAATAAGGCTAGGTTCTAGTGCGGAATAGGAAACCGAAGACACAGGCGAATGTACACTCTTCGGCCATCCCGTCCTGAGACAGGTTGCCACTGATTAGAAGCACCGAGAGTGCGCCTTAGAGCGGCCCATAAATGAGGCTAGGTTCTAGGAAACGGAAGACACGGGGGAATGTACACTCTTCGGGCATCTCGACCTGATACGAGCGACAGGCTGCCACTGATTTGAAGCACCGATAAATAAGGCTAGGTTCTAGTGCGGAATAGGAAACAGAAGACACAGGCGAATGTACACTCTTCGGCCATCCCGTCCTGAGACAGGTTGCCACTGATTAGAAGCACCGAGAGTGCGCCTTAGAGCGGCCCATAAATGAGGCTAGGTTCTAGGAAACGGAAGACACAGGCGAATGTACACTCTTCGGGCATCTCGACCTGAGACAGGTTGCCACTGATTAGAAGCACCGAGAGTGCGCCTTAGAGCGGCCCATAAATGAGGCTAGGTTCTGGGAAACGGAAGACACGGGCGAATGTACACTGTTCGGCCATCGCGTCCTGAGACAGGTTGCCACTGATTAGAAGCACCGAGAGTGCGCCTTAGAGCGGCCCATAAATGAGGCTACGACACGAACTAGGAACTAGGAGCTCATCACAATGGGTGCAAACGTTCCTAAGTGAGCCGTGGCCTTCCCACGTCTACCCACATACCTAACCTAACCGACAGAAGGCTTCTCAGAGCGTGGCAATGAAAGCAAACGAGTCGCCAAAACACAGCCTTCGATCGAGATGTTAGCTCCAACACGGCAAACCAACTCAATCGACTTAAAGACTAAGCTCTCATTGAACACAATATTTGTCTACATTCGGTGAGCTTCTCTCTCGCATAACACTGCAGTCCGGAATGGATTTGGGGCTCAATCGTCAGGCCATTGCAGCTAACACGAGCCTTTGCTTTTCGCGTGCCTCTGAAAGGAGCGCCAGGCAACATTGATGTCTGCAAAGGACACTTGGACAGATGTCTGAAGAGTCTTAAATTCAATCGTAATCCTATTTAGTGCCCCTTGTTCCCTTGGTCGTTACACAAAGTGACTAAGACTGTAAAAATGTGCCACAGTGACGTGCGACACGACTAAGAGACTGTACCACAGGACAGCAGACAACGTGTAGGGCAGGAGATGTCACACATTGCCAAAAAGGTATCACTTCTGCAGATGATCACGATAAGTAAAATGAAACTAACCTCTGCCACCAGCGACAGAGTTGGCCATGAAACACTGAAGATTCGTGCCGTAATTTCCAACACGAAAGGAAGGACATGCAAGTGTTCCTACGATTTTCCTTTGATCCTCCATAGTCGTGATCCCTTTGGTTCAGTGGCGAGACGACATCGACTTCGCAAGGAGCCTAAATAGACACACATAACCTCCAAAGGTAGCCGGCCAGTTTATCTTGGAGAATGTCCCTCTCAAAGACGCCAACATCTGCTTCGAACAACGGACGGACTGTACTCCAAACCCTAACATTTTCATCATCTCCTATCTCGCATTCCAATCGGTGCCTAGCTCTGAATCGAAACCACGTACGCCAACAGAAATTCACACAAATCACTCAACGCATTCACCACTCCAGCTCAGATTACTAAGCCCATAAATCTCAGCGCACTAAACTATTATAAGATACAGCATAAAGCAGTCCTGGCATACACACAGGCTCTAAGTCAAAGTCAAAGCGCAACTACCACCATTATTTCTAAGCGTTAACCAATTGAAGCAAATCTTAAAGAAATCAAAATGCACAAACTGAACGCACAGAGAGACGCTTGGACGTACCTTGATGGATTTCGCGCGGCTTGGGGAGATTTGTTACGCACGTGTGCGGGCACATGAGCACATTGGCCGGGTGCAGGGAGCCCTCCAGGAAGCGACGTCTGGCCTCGCAGAGGTGGATGCCACCAAGCGGGGTCTTGGGCAAATGATTCGGTGGAACCAGAGCCAGGCAATAGATGCCCACTTGATGAATTGAGTCGACGGCCTGCAGGACGCGCGACATCCATTGGAAGCTCTCCTCTTCGGAGCAGTCGGGGCGTTGTTCGGCGATGACGCAGACTCGTTCGTCACGCAACACTTTGATGCTGAAGACGGCGATGCGGCCGCGGTAGATGAAGCGCATTGGTTCCACAGCCAGAACCGTGGCGATGATGTCGTCTGCGTTGTGCTTGCGTCCGGTGACTGTCATCAGGCCGTCGCGTGATCCGCACACAAACACTAGACCTCCGGGACCTAGGAAGCCGAGAAGTCCAGAGCGCACGAAGAACTCATCGCTGATGGGTTTGCCGGTGTTGGGGTCCTTCGGATCTGGCTCGTCTACCAATGGCTGAACCTTGAATGTGGTGTTGGTCAGGCCCTCGAGGCCGTAGTAAGCAGTGCCAGTGGCTCCACTGGTCACGCAGATCTCTCCCACTTGATCGGTCTTGCAGAGGACTGGAGTGCCCTCCGAGCGAACGACGACCATCTGGGCGGCTGGCATCACCTGACCGCAGTCCTGCAGAGTGAGCGAGGTTAGGGAGTCTTCGCTGTCGACGCGCACAACTCCGTGCGAGAGGGCAGCCATCGAGAGGACACCACGTCCGGTTGCCGACTGGGTGAATCCGCTGGAGGAGCGTCCTGGGCGTCGCAGGGACACGGTGAAGACTTCGGAGCTGCTTGCGCATGGGCAGATCGCGTCGGACCGCAAGCCCTTCGATTGGAAAACACTCAGGAATTGATCGCACGACGACAGTGACCAAGGGTTGGCTCCATCGGCGACCAACAGCATGCGGAGTGATGAAAGCGAGATATCCTTGTGGTCCTTAGTTGCCAGCAGGCCCCAGTGCAAGTCGCGACTCTTCACCAAGCAGCACGATGCACGGTGTTTGGTTATCAACTGCATCCAAGAGGATGGCCGCTGTTTCATAAGAGCGTACGGAATGAAAAGCACGTGCATGCCGTTCAGCACTGATGTCAGAACGGCGTGCCACAATCCGACTTCGCGCTTGAAGTCGAGAACACACACACTCGTCTCCCCTTCGGTGTAGTGGCAGGCCATGGTTAAGGCGCGACAATGGTTCATCATCGCCTGACGAGTCACAGTGACACCTGGAATGAGAGAATGTTGATTAGGAGCATCCCTCGAGTGTGGCGGACTGCGGTGAACTTACCCATAACACTGCCCTCCTTGTCACTGGTGTATTCCACATAAGCGATTGCGTTCTCCTCTATTCTCACGTTGCCCACGTTGAAGTCCTTCGGTGGCTTTGGCAGATGTTCGGTCACAAACCAGTGCAGTCTTGGCCAACCCTTGAGTTTGGCGATCTCACCGGTCGATGACTTGGGCAGGCCCTTCAAGCACGCCTCGGATGTCAGAGCCACACTGATGCCGCAAGAGCTCAACAGAAATCCGACCTGTTGCGGTGGAGTGTCCGAACTCGACAGCGGCAGCTCTATCGGCAGAGGTACCAAGCCACGGAACATGCAACCGTACCAAGCTGTGATGAAGCTGCGAGCAAAGGGACAAGACTCATTAAAACCAAACGGCCAAGAAAACGATGTCTGAACTCACCTCAGAGGATCACTGTTGGGGTAGACCAGTGCAACCCGATCGCCGGGCTTCAGAGTGATCTGTTCGGGGCCCTTGCTGAAGACCTTCGTGGTAAGGGCGTATGCGATCTTCTGCGCACGCGACAGCAGCTTCCCGTACGTCAAGGTGGTGGTCATCTTTCCATTCGGATCCAAAACCGTGGCCATGGGCGACTTAAACGAATTGGTTCCGAAACGCTGCAGAGCTGCCTCCAGCGAACGCGGCAACCCGGCCGCAACAGCCAACTGCTCACCCTGCACCGATGTCATGGTGCTGCCCTCCGGTTTCGGGGCGTTTGGATCTTTTGGATTAGCTGCGATCTCTAACTCGATGTCATTGTCCTCGTAGAACTCGGGCAATGGTCGGCGTTTTGGTCGTTTGAGAGTATTCAAAAGTTGTTGAATCTTAGCAGAGACTTTCCAGCGGCCAGCTGTACCAGTGTCGCCGGCTTCGGTTTGCGAAATGTTCACGTAGCGTGTCACACGGTCGGCCCCACGACGAGTGTTATTGAATTGGGTTATATCTGGAGCGACATCTGAAACGAGAGCAATGTAAATGTAATTGTTTGTGACTGATGGGGATTTTTGTTGGTGTACTGATAACCGTGACGCCAAGCTCGTGTGCTAAGTCCTGCTCAACTGACGCGGAGGCGAGAATATCAGAACCCAGATTGGTCTGGATACGCGAACATTCCTGAACAAAGGAAATCCCGGAGATAAAGGAAACGACACGAGGAGGGACAGAAAATGAGAGAAAGCACTAATAAGTGATTCACTGCTCCAGAGGTTGTGTGAATCATTGGCGGCCGCGACATATGATTCAAGTTTTGCTCAGCAACGGCGGGTGCGTCGATGCGAACTGAAGGCAGCTGCAGCGTTTGTGACAAATTTTAATTGAATCATGTCCACGACCGCGCTGGCGATCGTAATTAAGCAGAATGTGGACTGCTGGAAGGCACTCTGTTGGTGGGTGCGTTGTTTTTGTGGCTTGGAGATAAAGAATTTTCCAAGAACGAAGATAAATGCATCATCAAGTGATAGATCAGGACGGGCACTGTCTTGTGGCAAATTGAGATTGCGTGTGTGTGACTTAAAGGGGGCGTCTTCATCAGATGTTGTGTCAGGGAGTTGGCAGCGTGAGCGAACTGTTAGAAGGCTGGACGTACTCGTCAAGAGGCAATCGTCTATTCTGCATGAAATCAAGTCTTGTCGTGGGTGGGAAATCATCAAATAATGAGCAACAACAATTTGAACAGCGACAACTTCTTCAATCGCTTACTGTTGTCTTCCTCTCACACTGCCTGTGAAGGACAGTTTACAGACACACACTAATTCCTTGGGACTTTCGGGGCGTTGACGAGGTTTGATGCCCTTCTCTTTCTGAATACTAGATCAGCTGGCAAGCGGTGCTGTACATTGTGCAATTCTACACTGCGTTCTGGAAGAATGATTCCGCTGAAGCTGACTGCATACTAAAGATTGTACAGTCTGGCCCTGCTTCAGTGCTCAAAGTCATGAGCAATCTTTCGGTTTTGGGCTCAAGGGAGATGATTTAACCACGGACTGCACAGCATCATGCGGCTAGCCTACTAGATGATTTAACCACGAACTGTACAGCATCATGCGTCTAGCCTACGCTGTGTGTGTCTGAAGACGTTGGCGGTGTCTGAAGGGAGATGATTTAACCACGAACTGTACAACGTCATGCGTCTAGCCTACGTTGCGTGTGTCTGAAGACGTTGGCGGTGTCTGAAGGAAGATGATTTAACCACGAACTGTACAGCATCATGCGTCTAGCCTACGTTGCGTGTGTCTGAAGACGTTGGCGGTGTCTGAAGGGAGATGATTTAACCACGAACTGTACAGCATCATGCGTCTAGCCTACTCCGCGTGTGTCTGAAGACGTTGGCGGTGCCTGAAGGGAGATGATTTAACCACGAACTGTACAGCATCATGCGTCTAGCCTACGCTGCGTGTGTCTGAAGACGTTGGCGGTGTCTGAAGGGAGATGATTTAACCACGAACTGTACAACATCATGCGTCTAGCCTACGGATGCAACGCTTAAGGTAACTGGGTCCATTTAGAGCCCATGGACAACCGGATTTCGGCTGGAAGAGTCTCTGACTTCTAGCCTGATGGCTAACAGAGGACATACGCGTCTAAGGAGATGCACGCAAGTGGAAAAAGACCTCAACCTGTAGCTGAAGAGGTTTGTTGGTTTATACCCTCCGCGGTCTGTACACACAGAGAATCGTGAAGCTCACATTTCTAACGAATATTTGGGAGGCCATGATACCATGTCACGATTGTGACAACTCGAACCCTCGGGGCTTTGGTGCATGAAATGACCACCACCTTGAGGTACGGGAAGCTGCTGTCGCGTGCGCAGAAGATCGCGTACGCCCTTACCACGAAGGTCTTCAGCAAGGGACCCGAACAGATCGCTCTGAATAATGGTATTTATTGGGACAGGTTCTTCTTTGTCATTTCAATGCTGCAACAAGCCCAACAAGCTAGCAATCTTGGACTTACTCAGGACACCATATGCAGAGGCTGTGGGGACGAGGAAGAAATGGAGGACACTCCTTTGTCATTGCCCGGGTCTCTCTGCACAAAGACGCCGAACACTGGGAGAATATTTCTTCCAGGATCTGCATGAACTTGCAGATATCCCATTACCGTCTATTTGCAGGTTCATCAATATCATTGGATGGTTGGAGCAACCTCACAATGCAACGGAAGGACGACACGAGTAGGAATAGAAGGAACGGCAGGAAACAATGTCTGTTTCCCCCCAACTGGGTATCACAACGGGTCTATCCGGACCTAAGTGTGGCGTGGTTTCTACTACTTTCTAACCTATCCTGGCTATCTTTAGTTCGCACAAGTTGATGTCTTTCCTCACTTGGGTGCGCCACATTAAGCGCGGCGTCATCAAAAAGCGTGCAGGCTTAAACTTAAAGCCGTTGGAAGTCTAAAAAAGCCGTGAGTTCTTAACGTACACGAGCTCAAAAGATGTGGAAGACATGGATCAAGGAAGGCTGCTCTCTTGGCTGTTTCAACGTCGAGAGACGAGTCTCTGAGGGGTCCGTCACATAGAATAGTTTGCCTGCGTAGCGTCCGTGAAGTGCCTGGCCCAAGGGAGGACACAATGAAATGATTTCAACGCACAGCTGAGTTCAGTTGTTGATGTGGACTTTAGAGATTTTAAACAGTCACAATGTGAATTGAATTGAGGAACTTTGGGTGACTCAGAGGGCCAGGGCCGAGCTTCTCAGCAATCACTGCGTGCTATTGTTCTCTCGCGACTCCGAACGGCCAACTTGAGAAGCGCTTGATAGACAGTTTTACTCTTTGAGCATTGTCAGTGACTCGAGGGGCGGCGAATAGTATTTTGCTGGTACCGGGAATCGAAGCTAGTCGTCACGCCAATCCACAACGCCACGGCCGCCACAGGCACTAGTTCTGCGACCTATTGTACCCTCTTCTAGGATTTTAGTGCTGCCTTCAGAAATTTGACTTTCTCGAGGGGATTCGTGGGTGAATTTCGTTCTCGGGCAAAGCTTGTAAATGTTCCATGACTGGACAATGGACCTTAAAGGTTTAAGTGAGGCAGAAATCCCCCGAGGAGTTTTTGCCAGTCACGTCTACTTACCAACCTAGCTGTCAAATTGTCGCTGACGGAAGTATGCGCCGGAGCATGTGGAACCATTCGACTCCGATCTGATAGAGGCTCAATAGATGTGAATTGTCTGTCTCGTGGTACCAACTACACGGCTGCGAATGTGAGGTAGATCCAACGACATTGACAAGTGACACCACAGCAGAGACTAATCGTGAATCTCTGTCGTCGCTTTTTCAAGCTCAACCTTCAATTTAGAAGCAAAACCCTGAGACATGGGACATGTCTTCACTCACTGGTCTTGAACTGAGGAGCTGATGTGTGTGCCTTTTCGAAACCGAATGAAAAAGGTGCCGAAAATGGTACCGACTGGAAAAGGTCCCTGTGATCCACACAAGCTGTGATATTCGCTGGTAGTCGTCAGTTCGACGGTTACGACATTGACCACGTTGTGAAGTGTACTGGTGATGGCTGCTTGCTCTTGATAGGGACAGCTTCATGCCATTTATTCATTTCGACAGCACAACAGCAGTTCCATGGAAGAAGTTTGCATAAATTTGAGACGAGTCATGTCCGTTGACCATCAAGAGAGGAAAAGAAACGTCACGGTCGTGTCCTTGCGCTCGATGGCCGCAGCAAGACCGTCCGCCTGTCTGTCATGGACTGAAGAGTTACCAAAGCAAAGATATCTAATGTTATGCAACGGCGAAGGAAGGCGCTTACTGCGACGTGAAGTCTTCTCCGGAGAGCGACGCGCACAGGAAAGCGAACGAAGTCCTATTTCTGGAATTGTACAGCAAATCACTGTCCCATCGACAGTCCGCAGAGCCTCCCCGACATGACATGTGTTCCGTGATAGGTTACAGCGAACAGCAACGAACGTGCGCGCGATACCAAATTGAACGGAAATCGGTTAGCCCCCACCCCGCCCATAAACTCGTACTTACATGGTCTTTGGAAGTCTGAAATATCAGTGAAGTCATAATTATTCTTTCTATGAACAGCTGGCGGTGATCCTGCACTCGATGTATCGGAATGTGGCTGCAAAGAGGTAAATGAGTAAATTTAGAGAGCGACCTCGAAACGAAGCCAACTGGCATGCAAACTCACCGGTGGAGGCAAATTCTGTGGTGGACGACGATCCGAGAAGTTCTTGTGACCACCACCACCACCACCACCCACTGATGAATCACGTATTGGCGGTTTTATAATCTGCTCTCTGGAATTGTTGATGTGATCACGGGGGTAGTTGTACTCCCTGTCGGGCGTCGAAATCCTCTCCTCCGGTATCGACTCATCATCGGTTGTTGTATCTTCATGGGCAAAAGACAAAACAAATCCCATACAGATACATACATTCGTGTTCGTTTGTCGGTTCGGTTTTGTGATTGTGTGTTTTTGTTCAAGTCACGTTTGAGTTTATTTTGTTTGTTTTTTTGTGTAAATTATATGAAAAGAGAGACAGACAGAGAGAGAGAGAGAATAAAACTTGCAAGACAAGAAATTATAAAGGACAAACACAAAAGAAAAAATATATAAATACGTCACAAGGACATAACAGCCATTTGTATTTTTTTTTTTTTTTTGTTTTCTTACATATTCTAAATAAAATTAAGAAAGTAAAAAATAAATATGCATGTATCAATAGTTGCACACTCTCTGCTTGCTGTTGCTGATGCTTTTTGGCTTTGTGCGTGTTTTCGCTTGCACGCGCACTTGCGTGAGCGAAAGTGAATTAATTGTTCTTCTCATTTTTCAATCACTGCATTCTCAGCTTGGGGTTAGAAAAAAAAAAAACAAAAACAAAAGAAAAAACGACAACAATTTAAGGAAACACAAGAAACAACAAGTCGACTATGGAGTACACGAGTACGCATGTGTGTTTGTTTTTGGTTGGTTAATTTTGTTCGGTTATCAAATCTCAAAAATAAAGGCACAATCGAGGGAACAAAACGAGAATGGAAAAAAAAGTGTGAAATTAGACGTTTGAATGAAGAATGACTTGGCTGAGATGAATGTGTGCGATTTTCGGGGGTGGCCCTGTTTGGCGTGGAAAGGTTTCTTCTTTTGAGGGGGAATAGGACGAAGATGGCGAGCGAAAGGATGATACGAGAGTCATTTGCCTGGGAGTGCTGTTGAACTGAAGACTGAGGGTGCAGGGGAGAGTAAGAGATCCTGTGGAGAGTGTAGACAGAGGACATTGGTGTTGAATGCAAGACGAGGAGGTAGTAATGGGTGATCTTTTTTGCAGTTTTGAGGCTGAAAGTCAAATGTGCTCAGCTAGCTGTGTCATTTCATCGATTTAATGCATCTTTCCTTTCGAAGTTCGTGTGTTTTGTGTTTAACACTGCTTCGATCTATTGAGCACAGCCAGTCGTAGTACAGCCAGTCGAACAAAGCAACAGAGGACCCCAGCGTCGAAGGTGGCGCTGGAGGAAATCAATCACCTCAGTGCTGTGTTTTGTGCTTAACACTGCCTCGATCTATTGAGCAAGGAACTCAAGTCATGGTCGTAGTGCAGCCAGTCGAATAAAGCGACAGGGTCCTTGGAGACAATCAATCAACTTAGTGGCGACAGTTGAACGTAGGTAGCCAGATGTGGAGCTGTGGGATGAGGCCCTAGTCAAGGAGTGGACTGTAGACCAAGCCACCAACTCGTATGCCTACAGAGGAGAGTATTGATGTATGCACAAGTCATACCAATGCATCTAAGACCTTATGACGACTTAGCCTAGTGCGACCCTGAGACGTGAATGATTCCCACTCGTGTAGAGTTGAACCCCACTTGCAGCTCAAAGAACAGCAAGAGGTTCTGCCGGCGGAGCAAGGGTGGATAAGCATGTGCTCGAGTGCCCACTCATGGCGCTGGTTTAGCGAATGCACCTCGTGGTATAAGACCGTCAGTTGGCAATTCGTCGCCATGTTCAACAATTTCGAACATTTTTGTGTCCAAAATGTGCTGAACCTGGTTAAGATAGGGTTGCCATGCGTCCTCTTTATAAAACCGCAGCTGAATGTCTTTCAAAGTTTTTAGAAATTGTCCTCTTTTTTGTGCCCTTACAAGTAATTGCAATTTTGAAAATAAAAAAATTATCGAACCCTGAATTTAGAAGATAAACAAATCGGAAAAAACAGGTCTAATTTTGACTCCCTCTGAATCTCAAACTGTTTGCTTGAGTTCATGGACCTTGTTTTTGTTCTCATTTTGTCCTCTTTTTAAGGGAGATGATGTCCTCTAAAGTCCGGGATTAGTCCTGTTCTAGCTTAGACATGTCAACCCTAGGTTTAGATGTGAGCCCAGGTTTAGATGTGGTTCCATCGAGCCTAGGTTGAGATGTGGTTCCATCGAGCCTAGGTTTAGATGTGGTTCCATAGAGCCTAGGTTTACATGTGGTTCCATCGAGCCTAGGTTGAGATGTGGTTCCACCGAGCCTAGGTTGAGATGTGGTTCCATCGAGCCTAGGTTGAGATGTGGTTCCATCGAGCCTAGGTTGAGATGTGGTTCCATAGAGCCTAGGTTTAAATGTGTTTCCATCGAGCCTAGGTTGAGATGTGGTTCCATCGAGCCTAGGTTTAGATGTGGTTCCATAGAGCCTAGGTTTACATGTGGTTCCATCGAGCCTAGGTTGAGATGTGGTTCCACCGAGCCTAGGTTGAGATGTGGTTCCATCGAGCCTAGGTTGAGATGTGGTTCCATCGAGCCTAGGTTGAGATGTGGTTCCATAGAGCCTAGGTTTAAATGTGTTTCCATCGAGCCTAGGTTGAGATGTGGTTCCATCGAGCCTAGGTTGAGATGTGGTTCCATAGAGCCTCGGTTTAAATGTGGTTCCATCGAGACAACACTACATACCACAGATCACGCGAAGAAATGTGCCAATGGAGATGTGAGTTCGGCGAGAGATAGACTACTGGCATCTAGATCGTGGGGGTATCTAGAAACTGGGCCGCCTGGAGAGGCTTGTGGGCAGAGGCCCAGGTCCAGGTCCCAAGTCCACTTCGCCTGGAGAGGCGTGTGTTGGCTGAGGCCCAGGTCCACTCCGGACTGTTGCAACATAAGAAAAAGAAGAAGTCTTGCAAAGATCGTGCGATCGTCGATGTCGATAAGCTATCAGCGCAACAAATTGCAACATTTGAAGACGACATTACAAGTGTTGCTAGACTCAAATTAGAATCTACGTTTGGGCCAATTAAAACGTAAATCTGATCCAATTATGACTAAAACCAAAATGGCAAGCATTGACTCATCAACTCCGATAAAAATGTATACAATCTTGCAAAATTTGTTTAGATTTTTCTGAAAATTAAAAACCAAACGCTTAGAAAATCACCCTTTCTAAGGCTGACAGGCAAAATGTGGCGCCTAAGATGTTTTACTTCGTCGGATGAGGTTGCAGTTCGGGTGGAATAAAGCCCAGATTCTCATCTGGGATGGAGCTTAGCTCCGGCCACTCCACCATTATTGACAAATCGGATCCTTACCAGAAAGGGTCAGGGTACCTGAGCTGAGAATTTCTCAATCAGCATAGCCTCCAGGTCTTGCTGGACGGTCCTCTGCGAATCTTCACAGATGGGCGAAGGAGTGAGTGTGGGAGTCTACTCTAAGGACCTGGCGTTCCAACTGTCATTCCGACTACCAAATCAATGTGGCCTCTCAAAGGCAGTAACCATTGCGATAAAGGAAGCTCTGTCCTGGCTAAAGAACAATGTAGGCGCAGATATTGTCATCTGTTCGGGCAGCTCTATTCGGTGAGATCCCAGAGAACTCGCTAGAAATGGCACTACATCAACACTCTTACCGGATGGAGACCATGTCGCCCATACCTGTCATCTGCTACTAAAGCTTGAAGGGCTTACTCATAGCAAACGTAGACAGAGTGCTGAGTGCATACTGGCACTGGGTGCCAAACGATCCAAAACGTTCCCGCCATGAGTAGGCCGAATCTCAAGACCCTCTTAAATAACCGAGTTATAACCGAGCTCCAGACTAGGTATCCCCTACAGCTAATTCTGAAGAAGCTGGGGAGACGTAGAGGAGGAAGGACCCATTGGAGAGCTTATTTGCAATTGCAGTGCCGGCTCCTCTCATAGATATACTTCTCGTAGACAGTTACTTAGAGCCCCTATACTTTATCGGCTTGACAGGACTAAACAGCATCTGTATTAGTCATATTCATTGCTTCAGGATCAACTGGATCCTTGTATTAAAACAACGGGCCTACTTTGGTCTAGGTGTGCCACCCGAACCTAACCTAATCTAGGTTCTAGTGGTTGACTACAGAGAACATGTGGCAAAAGACTGAGCCGTACAACTTCAGGGAGATGACAGCGACACGCTTGTGTTATACGGCTCATACCGTCAGTGGTCGTCACCGTATGTGGCCGCAATGGCTTAATGAGTAAGTCCGTCGTCCCCTCAGCTGGCGGTTCTCCGTTCAATCCAGTGATGGCCGCATTCGAATGACTTTTCGAGGGATAATCGATTAGCATCTACAACATCTCGTTTCGCAATATGACTCGAAGGACTCGATAGTCAGTCATTCGCACAGCACAAGAGAACTCGATAAATGCCGGAGTGGAGTTATATTTGAGTTCTCTTCGCTTGAGCTTCCTTTTCATTCTCCGTATGTCCTTGGCTAGTAGTTCTCGACGAGAACTTCTGTTACTTGTGGTCGCGCTGGAATGAGACATTTATCGAGTTCTCGTGTGCTGTACGAGTGAGTGACTACTGAGTTATTCGTATAATTTTGAAACTGCTTTATGTTATTGACTCCAGAAAGGTGAGGCCGTGAAATATTAAGTGCAGGAGTCAACGCACATACTCCTAACACCACAGCGGCCACTGTACACTACCCGTTCTTCAGACGACTTTTCACTAAAAGGAATATTGAAGCCTTAAAATTGAAAAAAAAACTAGCCGAAGTCTGCATCATGAATCACTAGGCTAGGCAAGATCCTCATGGCATGGCAAATTGTCTTCCAGGTCTGTGAGAAATTGGCGAGTGAAGACTGATAAGGGGGTGCCAGGACATGAAAACCACGAGGGCATGTGGATCTCCTTTTTAGGGCCTTTCCCTCTTCATGAATTCCTAAACATTGACTTACAACAACGCTTAAATAACTGGTCAAATGAATGGAGCAAGTAATTCTGGGGGGACTTAGGCTGCCCATGCACAGCATACTTGTGCGCGCACTTTGGTGTGTATATCGGTGTCGTCTTTATCCACCAGAAACATCAAATTACGCGGAACAGTGGACCCAAAAGAAATGAAAACATGTTCAGATTACTATCAAAGTAGACGTGTTTTTTTGGCCAATTTATACTCAGCTCACTTTAATTTTAAAGGATGTTCCCACTTGACGAAATTGAGTGCTTTGAAATTACCCAATTTCCCATACAGAGAACCAATTCCGAAATTGCCTCAATTTCAATGAAAATGTGTGCGAAATTGTGTCTTATAACGAATTATGACAGTTTCCAGGTAGTCGTGTCAACAAAGCAAGCAGACTTTGAAACCACTGATTGACCACTCCAGTGATAGTGGAGTTCATCAATGTAATGTTGACTGGACCAGATTTGAAAAGCAGATAAAAGCTTCGAACAGGGGACCCCATTAACCAAGGGCAGGCACTTAACCAACTGCGCCATCTAGTCGCGTCGCAATGAAATCACCGACTCCGTGGCAAGGAAAAGGGGATCGCTTCACAGTGTAGGAGACGACTTGTCTTTAGAGCAGAATTCAGGGAACTAGTAAGAAGAAGCCCGGAACAACGCTCATGGCATGAAGCTAGCCAAGAAATGAATATAACCGCAAGATGAACAAGAACAAGCTCCGGGCTCTGTAGACTCCAGTGGCACCCACGAAAAGTTGAGAGCTTATCAGAAGCAGGTCTCTGCAGATTCTGCGAAGAATCTAATGAAATTCCAGAATATGTGTTGGGATTTTGTAAGGCACTATCCAACAGAAGGGAAAGATATCTGGGCAAGCGACTGATATCAGAAGTCACTAGAACGGACTCTCATTCTCAGACTCCTAAAAGAAACCGGCTTAGAGAGATTTCTGTAGAATAAATCTCTTCAACCTTTGCGCAACAGGAGTCCGTAACCCTAGATACAACTTTGAAAAGATTAGCATGTGAGGGTAGCTCCTAAGAAAGCAAAGTCGCTGTGAATTGAGGGGGGCTCCTAAGAAAGCAAAGTCGCTGTGAATTGAGGGGGGCTCCTAAGAAAGCAATGTCGCGGTGCATTGAGGGCAGCTCCTAAGAAAGCAAACTCGCGGTGCATTGAGGGGAACTCTTAAGAAAACAAAGTCGCGGTGCGTTACACCCTCAACAAGAGTGTTTTATTGCGATCCAGAAGAAAGCTAGCTAGAGTTCTCAAAAAAAAAAAAAAGAAAAGGACTTGCCCACAGACAGGACAAATTTCAGCTTCAGAAAAAAAATGGACACGCAAGTGTGCTGTGTATGGGCATGTGTACACACTCCAAAAAATTCAAGAGTGTCAATCCGAGGAGAACCAGGACATGTCAAAAAGCCTGATGTAATTAAAAAAAAAAAAAACTGATGTAATTGCAGCACTTACGCCCCCACATCTTCGGATCTAACCGTCAGGCGACTCTTGTATCATCCTTTAACTCAAGTCAGTAATAAACTACCTTAAATCATACAAATTCTAATGTGTGTGTGTGTAGAAATTTTGATTTTTATTTTAGTCCTCAACACAATAAAAAAAAATGTTTGAATTTAATTTCATGGCTTTGTTTTGTTTTGTAAATTTATCTCACCTGTATCATCATGATCCCGATCAGGACTACGATTTAAAACCGAACTACGTTTCGATGGCATCGGTAAACTTGGCTTTGGCCGATTCTTAAGAGCGGCCAGAGCTTGTTGCACCGCTTCCTGTCTAACTTCTGTCGGTTTCACCAAAAATTGTTTGTGTGTGTTTGACATTTTTGTTTTATTCAATTTATTTATTTATTTTTATTTTTTTGTTTACGGTTTTGGGATGATGAGGGAGAGAGTGATGGCATTTTGCGAGCGAGATGCACGAATTTTATGATTTATTTTTTTTTGTTGTTGTTGTGCGAAAGGAAAGTAGTTTATTTTTTTTTTTGATTTGTTTATATTTTTGGGTTAAAAAAAGAAAATAAAATAGAATTTATTTATTACTATCAATTGTGGAAAGATTATTTTTTTTGTTTATAAAGAAAATAAAATGAAATTAATTTTTAAAATAAAACGAATTTTAATTGCAATTTGAAAAAGAATTGAGAGATGTTTGAAGAGAGAGAGAGAGAAAATAGAGAGATAGATAAAATGACAAAAGTGTGATTGCAATGAACAAATGCATGACGTGATAAATGAAATGAATTGATTTCTTTTTTTTTGTGAACTTTTCTCTTTCGATTAATTTAGGAAAACAAAATGGCGGTTAAAATGGAATTCATGCGAAAGAAGAAAAAAAAAACAACTAAATCGAAATTCGACGTAGGAACTTTTCTTTTCTTGTGAGGATTAGCAACAACTACGTGAAAATGTGCAGACTAATTTCAATCCACGTACAAAAAGAAGCTTAAGCGCTACGAATGAAAAATGCAAGCGGCGTTACGAGTACTTGCTGCGAGTCTACTGAAGGACAAAAGGCTGGATGCGTCTAGTTTAAAAGGAGGGAGATGACTACAGTCAAACGTTTACAGAATGAAAATTAAAACATTAAACAAGTATGTGAATTCTACTAAACATAAGACAATTAGTTTAAACCTGGCTTTCGTTGAGCAAAGCGTTTCATGTCGTTTTTCTGAGAAAACTCGGGATCTTTTTTTTACGTTTACACGGTCGCAGGAGACTTTTACAATGAACTAGGTTTATTAGGTGGACTAGGTTGATGACTGACTGTTATAAATGAAAACTGATACACTGTGCCCATAAAACAACTTTACTCTGTTTCGTCAAGTTTCGTTAAATTTTTGCTTGATTAAGTGAGTGCGAAATCAATCGCATCACTTTCCTGAAGTAATTCTGAAGCCTTTGAAAGTAACGAACCAATTTACTCAGTTTCGTCAAGTTTCGTTAAAATTTAGCTTGATTAAGTGGGTGCGAAATCAACCGCTCCTCTTTCCTGAAGTAATTATGACACCTTTGAATGTGACGAACCACTTTATTCAGTTTCGTCAAGTTTCGTTAAATGTTTGTTTAGCTAAGTGAGTGCGAAATCAGTCGCTTTACTTTACTGAAGTAATTCTGAAGCCTTTGAAAGTAACGAGCCACTTTACTCAGTTTCGTCAAGTTTCGTTCAATTTTTGTTTAGCTAAGTGATTGCGAAATCAATTGTTGTTTTTTCCTGAAGAAATTATAAGAGCTTTGACCTGATCTTTCAGGTCCCATAGTCAATGGTGGTTGTGCTTTTACAATGCAGTCAGTTTGTAGGCGTACTGCGTCATCTCGTACTGAAGACAGATCCACTGCGTAAACACGACGAAGAGTACTGGTTTTTGTTGCCGAATACTCATAATTTTGAACGTACCAACAGAAAAACAATCGCCGAAATCAGAACAGTCAAAACTGTTTGTCTTGAGTTGAGTCAAAAAACTGTTCGTTAAAATATGTCGTCCAGGAAAGTCAGAAGTACCATGAAGTGTCAAAAGTAAAAGTAGTTTCTCCAGAAGCCAAGAATTTGAGGTCGCCGAGTCCATTGGGTTCCGATCAGCATGGATTCCAAGTTCAAGTCTAAGGCAGTTCACAGTCTGTTTGTTGTTGTTCACTTGGCCAAAATGTTTCTACGTTATTGTCGCATTTAAAGGCTGTGTTTGAAGGCAACGCATCGACTACGAGTGGCTCACAAAGTTTAAGGCGTCAATTCATCTTCTTTGCTGTCAAGGGTCTAAACCTCACTTCAGGGATTGAAGGTTATCCAGACTACGCCCTCGACTTCTTCCAAAATTTCGGCAATACCCACTCGATTAAAATTCTAAAAAAAAGAACGTCGTTTCTTGTTCAACACCTCGCTGTTAGTCTGGAATTAGTGCCTAGGATGATTATGTGTTAACAAACGTTCAATGCAAGCGGTTAATCATATTTTAGTCCGCAGACGGGCAATATTCCCACGAGTGCAATGAGAGCTGAAAATCAAAGACAGATACTGAAGGTGACGATGCAGAAAATGGAGGAGTGTCTGAGAGATTTGTCTGCGCTGAGTAGGTGCTGAAGGCATTTGTCACCAGCCCCATACCATACGTGTTAATTCGCGCTGAAAGAATCCGCACCGCGTGCCACGCCAGTTGTTCTAATGGCATTTCCATGGCAAGTCATACTTACGGCACTGTAGACCTCAGAGACCCGCCCACGAGATGAAATGTATCTAATTACCAACCCAACCCCGGCTATGATTACATGACAAATGATCGACAAACCCAGTGTGTTATGCTAGACATCTGCAGCCGAACCGAAGTGCGCTACAGATACACCACAGGAGATAGATACACCATACCAAGCGATACACGCAAGTTAGAGATTTTTGGAATTCGAGATTGAGGGAAGAGAGAGAGAGAGAGAGAAAAAGTGGGGTTAATTGTGAGATAGAGAGAGATAGAGAGGAACAGTGGCTTAGACAGCGGGAGCCAAAACTATTCGATAGCGTATGAGGTTCGACTTTGAATAGCTGCATCGGGGGAGCGGGTGTAGGAGGGGCTGAAGGATGGCTGGGAGGGGGTAGTGACAAAATATCAAATTGCGTTTACCACTTGTGTAGCGACTTTCGTGCCTTCCCAAGCGTCGACTGGGTCGATTATTTTGTGCGGATTGTGCATTGGCCGTCTGACCATTCTTACTCTGATCAGACTTGACAGTTCGTTCAGCGCTATTACCTACTAGACATCCGGACGTTGGCCCACCATTGCCGCCACCAACACCGCCGATGCGTCCACCAGTGCCACTTGGTGATTCTGATTTGCTGCGACTGTTGCTGTTACTGTTGCTGTTGCCATTGCCCGATGATGACTTGCTGTTCTGCATCGATTTGACAGCCTTCAAGATGGCACTGGGTGCCAGAAGATTGGCCGACGACTGCAGTATGGATGGCGGCAATTGATGATGCTGTTGCTGCAGCTGCTGATGCTGATGTTGTTGGGACGTTCGCGAACTCAATGGCACTTGTTGCTTACTGCTGGCTGTTTGCTTCTCCATGCTGGACGAAGCGCTGCTATTATTGCCACCGCTGCCAGAGTATTTACGCGACTGCAGCACCGGTGATTGGGGGATCAGACCCTGATCGGCCTTGTATGGCCGGCATCCTTTGAAATTTGACTTGGCAGCAATTTCGGCTGACAACGCCGCCAATTGACTGTTCAGAGTTTCCACATTGGAACGCTTTACGTTTGTCGTTGGTGGACCGGCTTTTTGTTGTGTGTGTGTGTGAAAATGAAAACAAAATAAAATAAAATAAATAAATCAAAAATAAAAAAAAAAATATAAAAAATTTTGAAAAAAAAACACCTAAATTTGAGGAAACTTTTGGTTAGTAGATGTGACATGCAGTGGATGATGGTGGGAAATTTGTCAAAAGATGCTGAAAATATTAAGGATATCAAATAACTTGCTAACGCCATCTATTGTGCAGATCCATCAAAGACACGATCCAGATGGTGCGGGGATGTGATAATTATCGGTTTCCTTTGAAATTTACAGTGTTTTTAAGAGATTTTGTAATTAGATGCCAGCGATGGAGGTTTGAATTAACAGACAATTGCAATGCCATCTCCAATTCAATTTTTGAATCTTTATGGACGTTGGAAGCCTTCCCATTACTCTGCCGAAATAATCAAACGTCGTCAACGTGTGTCAATCGAAATCGATGTGGAGAGCGATCAGCGTTGATTAAGCTTAACATTAAGTTAAGGCTTCCTTTAGTGACTGCTTACGAAAGACCATGATTCGATGAAAATCATTTGAGGTGACCATCTCGAGTTTCCATCTCGTTCGTTCATAATCAGCGATGACTTTGCAGACGATGAACGCTCGCCGAAGCCGAGAACCTCGACAAATGATGAAACCATTGAGAGAGTCAGCCAAATTGTTCGCTGCACGCGAGACGCATTGAGGCTTTGACTGGCGATCCTAAGAGTCAGCATTCGTATCGAGATTTTGCGCCACTTTCTCTCACTGAGAAGCAACGAGAATTGACTGCAGTCATGTCACATATGCTGCTGTCTGGTCAATGGAGGAGAAGACACAACCGCTAACTCTAGGAACTTCAGCAATGACGCATGGTCTGCAATGCATTATCGAGCTAATGGACACCAATGCTCCAGCTGAGAGGTTCCTCCCATCCGAGCCTCTTGGTTCGAAGAGAAGAGGAAGAATTTTCCGTATAAAGACCAAGACAAAGCGGACGCAAGACAATTTGGTCCTGATGGAGTCCGTCAACCGTCAACGATGGAGGAGAGTCACTGGCTCGGGCTGACACCCCTCATGTGTCACGGTCCTGACGAGTAGGTATGTAGGTAGGAAGGGCCCCTAGAGGTACTCCTGGTGATACTCACACTCCACAGACTACTTACACTCATTGACGTAGTAGTGCCGTTCCCAACAGTAACTGGCGACTGGACCACATTTGAAATCCAGGCAAGAGCGTATTAACTTTGCTTCTACTGGGACTCGAACCGGGGACGCCACTAACCATGGGCAGGCGCTTAACCATCCGAATGGCGATCCAGTCGTTTAAGTAAGTAAGCAACCATGTCACCACCCGGATATGGTTATGATGAAATGACGAGCCCCTGGCCGAAAGGCATAGACGTCACCAGATGAGCCAATCAGTCCAATCGCAAGAGTCGGCATGGTTTATTTTGGGCTGCATTTGGGCCTACATAGGTTTAAGATTGTGCCGATGCAAGAATTGAAACCGGATGAACATAAACAAGGCCGTGAGTTCGTAGTGATTTTTGGTCAAAAAATCATCTTGGACGAGCCTTTGTCAACAAGCAAAGTTGACGCAATTTGAACGAATACAATCCACAAATGTTCGTTCAAGCGTCATGCATCTACAAAGTTTGACTTTTTGATGCGGTTTATGGCATCGTTGGACCTTACTTCTTTCGTGAGGAAGGAGGCACCGTTACCCTCCATGGTCAGACAGAATATCTGTGGCCAGCGCTAGATATATTCGAGCTGTTGTTCCAACAAGACGACGCTACATACCAAGCGACACAACGATCGAAGGTTAGGGAGAAACCGCGTTATCTCACGGCTCGGCGTGCGTTCATCAATTGGCCAGCGGGATCCAAGACCCCAATGTTTTTCTTCCATAGGACTAAGTCAAGTCTTTAGTCTGCGCCAACCATCCAGCCGATGCCAACATTCAAGACGCAGTTGCCGGCATAACGCCGCACAGAGTCATCCAAAATTTCATCGGACGAGGCGCCCATTTAAACGATCTGCTCTTCCATACATAATGGCATTGAATGTAGCTTCGAAATAAATCAAAACTCAATTTTATAGATCATGCCGTTGTTGATTTGTTTAAATTTGTTTTCCTATCGTTCTTATCTGGTCACCCTACAAGCTCAGCCATTGACTGTTCAATATTACTTGGATCTTCTGGAAACATTGTGGCTTCAGCAGCTCCAACTGAACGCGAGTTTTTGGGCAAAGCGCGACCACCAGTCTGCTCTAGCGCCGTGTGACTTCTGTCTGTTCTCTAAACTCAAAGTAGGATGTCAGAGGACAGCAGATAGCTTCGACAGACATCCTCAAGGCTATGCCAGCGGTCGAGTGTCGGGCATGCTTCGCTGATTATTTTACGAATAAATACGGAATGCATCGCTGATGAAGATCCGAATGCAATCGTTCGAGTTTCGTAGACACTCTCACTAGATTTCGATTCTTTTCTTCAATCAAAGGTCTGTCGCCCTTTCGAAGAACGAATGAAAACGTTGATGAATCAGCGTCCCTTAATGAGGTCACCGTGACTTCGTGGCTCCACTCAAAGCACCCAAACATTCATTGAATCCACAAAAAAAAAAGAAGGAGACTGAGTGGATTATCAACAAGCACACAGCTTAAGTCTTTGTCGTCGTCGGCAAAAAGAGAGAAACCCCAAAACAATAGCTACGCAGCCCCAGAGACACCGCCCCATCAAAGTAACAAAAAGCAGATTAACCAGTGCACTGACACCCAGAGCGATGGCAGCAACGATGATGATGAATCCTTGCGCATCGCATTCGTTTGCTGGAAAATTTAATACAAAACAGAAGGCCCCACCCCCGCTCGCAGGCGATTGAAACCCTTGAAGGATTAAGGGCGTTGAACGGGCGACTGTACTGGCATGATCCTTAATAGGGCTTTGTGTCAAATCTGCGACAGGTGGAGATGCAATGAACTTTGTCGCACAAGCGCCCGATTCCAAGGTCATTCCGCGTCTGGAGCGAGAATCGAAGGACTCGTCATCGTGATTGGAAATCCCAGTTTATTGGCCGTACGATGTCTGGGAATGTTGAACTTTTTATTGCGGTTCTCTCTGAGGAGTCTGAAGAGTCGGGGTGCTCTCAAGCGATATCGAATTTCGGGTGCGATGCTGAGGGAGAGAGAGAGAGAGGGTCGAAGTGGGAAATTAAGGCAGTCTGAAGGACGGACGTGGGCGACTAAAGCGATCAAAAGTTTACACAAGTTTGAGTTGTTTTATTAGCCAGACGTGTGGTGGTCGTTGCAGGACGTGCCAATTTTTGATGGATTTTCGTCGGCAGTTGGGCGGTTGGTTTAGAAGACGAATAAACAAAGACTGAGTTCATTGAAGTCTGTCAAAGTAATTGTACACTAGGCTACCGTCCACTTTGGGTGGTTTAGAGTGGCTGATTGCCAACATGCGGCAGTCAAAGATAGGTCGGCGTAGGCTCGTTGTGCAGTTGCAGAGAAGGTGCACAAGGGTGTCCTTCTCAGCCTCGTCTCTGCATCTTCTGCAGAACTCGTTGCAGGGCAGACACAATCTGAAAGTGAGAGGGGTCTCATTGTCGACAACCAGCCAAGCTGGAGAGGGTTAAGGAAGGCTTCTTCTGCCCTTTTCAGCTGTAAGAGAGCCACAGGACGCAAATGGGGACCACAGCCACTCACCGCTTACTGGATTCTTACCTCAGTCAGCCTAACGATTCTGCACAGGATGTCAGTTTGGTGGACAGCACTAAACTAGCTCTTAACTGCATGCTGACACACTTCTCCGCCTTCCACCACTGGAAATGTTCCGCAAACAATTACCAGCCAGCACAGCGCTGAGACTCAAAACCCTCCGACTGTGGTCCGAACTCACCCTTGGCTGCTCCCACATTCTAAAGGAATTTAACTTCCTTTACAAGGACGCCCATCTCGGGAACGCAAGGTACCTTGGTCTTGACGACTGGAGGCAGCGTGCCTCGGAACTCGGACCCTCCGTGAATCTCTCGTGAAACTCGGACCCTCCACGGGTCGAGGGCCCGACAAGTAAGTATATTCGGGAATCAAGCGATAAATGAAAGTAAAGCCGGTTCATCTCATTTCAAGTTTCAACTGAATCCTGGCTCGATCCGCCTTCGTTTGAATTCCCAACGATGTCTGGAAGCTGTTTAAAGACGTTCAGTTGTATGAACCCACACCACAGACCTGCCTGTCCACTCGGCACTCTTGACGCGCATTCAACGCATCTCTTAATACAACACAGAAGCCTTTGGAGAGAACCTCCGAGCGCTGAACATCATTTCAACACATCCATTCCAGAAAATATCATTCCTCTGCAACGCACGGCATTTTAACCACATTCGTGGACGGACAAGTCTCAATTTGAAGTCCCTCAGCCGCACCTGACAGAAAAAGACTCATTTATCGCAACCCCCGCCCAGTTCCACTGCCGCTGGACTTGATCCGCAGTTTTGACATCAAATACGAGTGTCCTGTGTGTTGCATAAGAGCCCCATTTAGCGCAAGCATCTCCTTTTCTTTTAGTTTTTCGTTCGTTTTTTGTTCTTCTGTTTCGGTTTTTGTTGAAGTAACGACCTAGAAACATTTTGTTTCACATGGTAACTGCACAAAGGACTCTCATCGTGCTCACACACAACAGGACGAAGATGCATGCAGCAGCAGCAGCAGCACAAACGTTTTGTCAGTTCGCAACGAGGGCGCCGCCAAGCACACACCAGTTCATTCACACTGCTGACGAGTGTGGAACCGGAGAAGGAACACAGGATAGGACCAAAGCGTTAGCCAGTGTGTCCTGGGCAGGGGAGGGGCCCAGAAAGAAAAACCAAACTGTGTGCGCTGCTCTGTGTCCAAATGCACTCGTATTTCACTTGTAAATGAGGCTTTCGGAGCATCCAGGTTTAATCACTGTCCTCCTTCCCCCTTTCGGCAGGTCCTTGTCACGAGATTAGTCCTCCAAAAAATAGACAAAAGTGCGAGAAGCAACTAATGAGCGCTGAAACCCTCCGCCTGCTGCTGCTGGCATGTGCGTCCCTGGCGGGGCGTCCGTTGAGACGGGACGCGTCTGTGTTTGCAAAAGATGGGAACTCAACATTTGGACACGTCATGTGGAAGGATTACGACATTACGTACTCCAGCTGATTTACACAAAAAAAAGGAGGAGCATGCCGCGGGAAGACGAAGTAAACAGACGTGGCGAGGAATGAAAGTAATGGTCCGGGACGCAGGAGGTTGTGCTCAAATTAATGGAATTTCACTGCGAGAGCAGATGGCGCGAGATGGACGACGAGGAGGAGTTAACAAATTCAAGTTCTTCTTGTGATGGAGGGAGTCACGTGACAAGATTAGCATCTGGAGAGGCTGCGCATGGGAGCGGCAATGGATTTGCTGTTGCATTGAAGCACTCTCGAGTGGGGTGAGACTTTGGGGGAAAAAACCGTGCAAGTTTGCCTGTGTTGGGATTTCGTCCACGTCCACGTCATGTGCAGAGATTCGAACCCGTGAAAAAATTCACGCCAAGTGACTCGAACCCTGTGACAAGATTCAGTCAAATGTTGGGGAACCTCAAGAGGTTATCTTGGCGCCTTGTTGAAAGAAGCGGATTTTTTTTTTCTGGGAAAGAAAACGAGGGTTCGACAACAGCCTGGTTCGAACCTGACTTCAGTTCAAACCAGGAATGGAATGAGGTCAGGTTGTTCCATTCCCGGAGTTTAAATGAGCGTCGAATTGAACTTGTAGTGCGGTTCGAACCCGTGGCATATTTAACGACAGCCACACGCGGGAGTGTTGAATGATTTGGAAAAAAGCGAATACACTGAGACTTCAAAATACTCAGTGTCATCGAAGGAGAACCCCTGTGGGAGTCGAACCTTAAGTTGTTTTCTGTTTTTTTTTTTCGATTCTGAAACTGGAGCTGAGAGAAGCCAAATAGCCATCTTGGGCACTTTTTTGTGGGGAACTCAAACTCGGACTCAGTAAGACCCCAAAAATGCTCTGCCTAATTCAAGGCGCGGACGGAACCTGGACTACCTCAGCACGGAGAATCTGGGGCTGCTTATCGACACTCACTTTCCAGGGAGCTCAATTCAAACGAGTCCTGTCACATGGGCCATTCATTCTTTCAAGCTCTATAAAATGGCAGGACCAAATGGCATTTTCTCTGCAGAGCTACTAAGGGGTCTCATCTCTTACTGGCTGGTCATCTCTCTTTCGAAGGTGCTTAGACGCCTCGAGCGGCCGTGGCGTTGTGGATCTGTGCGTTGACTCCTACGAACTTGGACCTATGTGCCTAGGTTTAAATACGTAGGTGGCAAGTGGAAAATGACCATAACTAACTTGGCCATGACTGGAGGCAGCTAGCTAAAGATCGAGCTGGCTGGAGACTCAGCAAGTAACGCACAAATATGACAATGACTTGAGCTGGCAGAGACTTTGAAGTACAGTGACACAGAGTTCTCGTGACCTCCTCAAATCGCTCGACAGCCGAGAGGCCCACAGTTAACGCACGTCACGTCCACTCCACATTCTAAGCCATTGCGCCATCGGTCCGGAAATGCCTGGCGTTCTTTGCAACTTTGGCCAAATCTTACGCAATCTCTCGAGATATTCATCTTCATTCCGACATTCGCGTCCAAATCCGAAGGCGAACGTGAAATGGAGAAACGCCACAAACGAAATGAAGAAGCCACTCAGTTAAATCCGCGGCGCCCAGAAGACCTTACTGCGGCCTTTTACGTTTGAATAATGCATGCGCTTGTGTTACATCACCGCCACCGTGTCGCCGCCGTTGGCTTGCCCAGATTGGAGTTGCTAATGCTTCCAAATCTGCAAATCTTTCAGACGCTGTGACTTCACATTTTCTGTTGTGGCTTTGCGTGAACGCAGGCAGCTGAGTGCTGATGACGAGGAGGTGGTGGTTGTCATTTGGACGACACAGCTTCATTGCCGGCCTAGAAATGGGCTAGTGTTTAAGAATCGCTGGCACCGGCAATGTCAACAAACGTGTCACCCATTGTGGGAGCAGATTTGGCGCTTGGACAGCGTCAACCAGTCCCCAGCAATGGGGAACGAGGTCTGTCAGTCTTACTCCCTACCCATGAACGGGTCTGAGCCTGAACAACAGCCTCATTCCACTTGTCCTGTCAAATGTATGAAAGTGGCGATTATTGCTCGTAGAGGACATGGTTGGGATGGTTTGGCGCTTGGACGAGGTCCACTGGCCTCGTGAATGTCGTGTCATCGATAGTTCCTCAATCCCAGCACTCGAAAACGTGACGTCAATGACCAAGGACATGTAAGCACAATTCGACGGAAACGAAGACATTTGCTCGGTGAGTCAAATATGACCTCTCTTTTAGCTGAGCGCAGCCACAGTTTACATTTGACACCATTTCTCCGCCCGATTGATGCCAAATTCAAGCAGAATTCGCCGCGATATTTCAAAGAAACAGCATCCAAAGTCCAACTCAAAGAAAGTCCTTAGGACATCCTTTTGAATGTCTCGCATATGATGTCCCTCCAGTGCCACCCCCTAAGTAGGCACGAGATCTACAAGCGTAGCGCGCGAGAGAGAGAGAGAGAGGGAGAGGGGAGGGGAGAGGGGCCAAACATCTTCCAAAACAAAGAAATCGCCGTAAGAGCTATAACCTCAATTCCATTCATCCACGGACACTCCTCAGAATTTGAACTCTCTCCTTCTTCCAAAGTGAAAACTTAACCTTCAGGCTTGGATGTGGAACCACCCCGTTGGATACACATGGGCAGTTCATGGGGACAGTGCACACACGCCCCCGAACCCCTCCCACCGCCGTTGACCCATTTATGAAGTACAGTGTACTTAGCATAAATCTCAAGACTGCCGATGGTGGTCGGCTGATGGGCTTATTTCTCTGTTATCCCCCCGACCATGGGGAGACGATGAGTGCGGGCACTGGTGTGTCCCCGTGGACAATTGAGAAGAAATGTAAATGTTGACTGGTCTCGAAAACCCCCTGTCTCATGAATTATTGCATAAAATTCATCACTTGCATGAGTGTGTGCGAACGGAGCACTCACCCACAAATCCTTTCGCCCCTCGACGTCTTCGTGATGATGACAGAAGACGGATCCGATTCAATTAGGACCGATGGCACACGGAGGCACTTGAGATAACCGAAGGAAGACCGACGATTTCGGAACTCTTCCGCAATGAGATGTGCTTTTTCTTGAGCTTGAAGGCAGTCGTGTTAACCTCGATTCAAGAAACGAGGGAAACATGAAGGCTCCTCGTGGGATCTGTCCGGTAATACCGCACAATGAGAAATTCCCCAGGTGTAGTAGAGAGTGGTAGGTGCTCATGAGGAATACACATGACATGCATCTCAGCTCTTATCTTTGTTGCCTTGCGTGCCTGACCACCGACAAGTGCGGATGTACTGGTGAGTCGACACGGCAGGAATGAGGAGGAGGTCGTCGTAAGAGCAACTCTTGTTCAAGAGGTTACGCTTTACAACAGCCAGTGGTTCAAGCTCAGCGTTGCCTCACAGATGGTAGCCCTGAGAAGACTCCCCAACCTCTATCAGTGTGGCGGAAGTGGCTGTGTTCGTTGATGTCCCCAAATTCAAAATTTCACAAAACACCTTCGATTCATCTGGGCGTAACCATTTGTCAATGCTGCGTAATTTGCAAGTGAATAGAGGCCACGTTATTTGCAGGCCCTATTGCGAAGCCTGGCTCAGAGCAGGAAGGTAGCAAGCGGCTCGAAAGGGCACAGGAACGATACAGACCCAGTGCTAGAGCCTTGACTGTCTGCTGCGAATCCTTTATCATTTCCCAGTGGATTTCATCGCAATTCAAAAGACACCTGCAGCAAAGGAGTCTTGGAAGGGGCCAAGTACTTGTGTCTGCTGTGCTTAAGGCCTTGCTCAACCCGTCACCCACTCCCAGGGTAGTTCAGGAATACATGTCGTCTCGTAATTTGATCGGCAGTCAAAATTCACAAAGACCCAGACACGTCCCGAACCACACTAGACAAGAATGATAGAATGCTGGTACAGTTAAACCTCTCTATAGCGGACAGTAGTGGGATCTTCATGATTGTCCGTTATGGAGGGGTTGAAGCACACGAATGTCTTCATGCCGGGACTAAGACGAATTGTCCGCAAAAAGAGAGATGTCCTTTATAGAGGGGTGTCCGTAAGAAGAAGTTTCACTTGCGCCTTGGTTAAGGCCTTCACAAAGACTTGTCTGGAAGACCACGAGATCACGGCAGACTAAATCACCGAAGAACTTGCTAGACAACAATGATAGAATGTTGGTACAATGAAACTTCTCTATAGCGGACAGCTGCAAGACCATCATGATTGTCCGTTATGTAGGGTGTCTGTTCTGAAGGAGTTGAAGTGTACGAATGTCTTTATGCCGGGACTAAGACGAATTGTCCGCAAAAAGAGAGATGTCCTTTATAGAGGGGTGTCCGTGAGAAGAAGTTTCACTGTACTACCTGCGTCCTTGGTTAAGACTTCACTCGGTGCTTGCACTTCTCGGGAGATCCCAGACTCTCCAGACCAAGTGCATTCACTTACCACTTAAATTTCAAACCCGATTTATTCCCATCTTTCTAAACAACTTCTTCTTTTGACAAATTTCCGTTACAAATGCTCTCAAAATCATCTAAAATCATGCCATGCCCAAGTACACACACACACCGAACATACCCGCCCGACAACACCTTCTATCATTCATTCATCACAAAGCACAGACTCCAAGATTCAACCAAAAAAAAAAAAATGAAGAAAAAACGTATCTATTGTCTACAGAGAAGGCGAAAAAAGGGTGCAGTGTATTTAAAAGATACAAACTGAACTGAAAAAAAGGAACTGAAAATATCTACGAATAGAATAAACATCAAGACCCCGACCTGAATGGTATCGCTTCTCGTTGTGGGTGACTCTTCGTTGTGTCCTTCGTGTTCGATTCTGATGATGTCCGCCGCTGCCTCCGCCGCCACTGCCACCACCGCCACCTCCACCACCGCCACCGCCGCCGCCGCCACCACCACCACCACTTCCCGAATGATGATGGGACGACGACGATTTGTGGTGTGAACTGGAGTGACGATGGTGCGACGATGGCAGCGATGGCACTTCAGTCACATAGCTATACCCTTCGCTGGATATTTGCACTCCGCCAACGCCAATAACGCCTCCAACACCGCCATTACCGCCACCATTTCCTGTCTGTTGTTGCAGATGTTGATCCTTCAGATTGTAGTATGGAGGCATGCCGCCTCCACCGCTACCGCCGCCGACGTTGTTACTGCTTCCATTGCCGGCGTTATTGCTACCAACACCACCACCACCACCACCACCTTGGGAGGGTTATTTAGTTCCGTTTGTTTAGAATGTTAGTTAATGAATTAGGACAACAGATACAAATTCATACAACACACACCCACACACACATACACACAAGGGAACATTCTGCGAAGGGAACACCGAGACATTCTCGACAAACAAACAAAGCGAGTGGGTCGGTGGACGGGGCTAGAGCTACCCAAATGGAACTCATCTCAAATAGTGTCACCCCACGGCTTCTAGTGCTTATTGAGGTTCATGGAAACGAGGGGAGAGGCCAACGGTACCGTGGTCGAAAGTAATTCCAATCGAACAACTCCACGGCGCACACGTCCCGCTTGAGTTGATGTGTCACAAGTGGGCCAGCCATGGCTTCGGTGGGAGGACTGAACGCGCGTTAATGGGCACGAACAATTCGATATTCTTGAGCGTCAACAAGCACATACAGTGTCGCATTTTTAGCCAGACCGGCTGAAGTGGCCCAGCGAAGTGTCGGTTTAATGGCACTCTTTCGTGTCAAGGAGGACGGCAGATGGGGAGGGAGGGGGAGGGGACCAATGAATGAGGTGTGGACGCATAACAGAGATAAAGTGTCAGAATGGGAGATAGAGAGAGAGAGAGAGAGAGAGAGAGAGAGAGGGAGAGGGAAAGAGAGAGAGAGGGAGAGAGAGAGAGAGAGATAGACAGAGAGAGAGAGATAGAGAGAGAGGGAGAGAGAGAGAGAAAGAGAAGAGAGAGGGGGAGAGTGAGAGAGAGGAGGAAAGACAGAGAGAAAGGGAGAAAGAGAGAGAGAGAGAGGGGAAGAGATAGATAGAGAGAGAGGGAGAGAGAGAGAGAGAGAGAGAGAGAGAGAGAGAGAGAGAGAGAGAGGGAGGTGAGGGAGGGAGAGAGAGAGAGAGAGAGAGAGGGGGGGAGAGGGGGGGAGAGAGACATAGAGAGAGGGAGAGAGAGAGAGAGAGAGAGAGAGAGAGAGAGGGGGGGGGAATACAGAGAGAAAGAGAGATAGAGAGAGAGGGAGAGAGAGAGAAAGAGAGGAGAAAGAGGGAGAGTGAGAGAGAGGAGGAAAGACAGAGAGAAAGGGAGAAAGAGAGAGAGAGAGTAAAGAAGCCATGGCGTCTGACTCATTTAAGAGATCTACACTTTCTGCTTCTTCGAGCCGGATACAAGATCGTTAAATTGTGTAAGGGAGAGTACAAGTTTATTTGTCACGTAAGATCACACTCGATCACTCAAACCCGTTTTCTGGTCCTCTCATACTCCAGTCAATGGATTCTGCCAAGTCAAGGTCTGTGCCAAGACAAACTATCTTTCTGATCCTTCGACCTGGGAACGATTTCGTGAAAAAGAGATCACACGGTTTCGCAGTTGAGCATCTTCCCAGACCGACGTTTTGGTCCTTCGAGTCGGATACGAGTCCGTTGAGGTGGTTGAATAGTACTCGGTAAAGCAAAGACCTGTGCATTGCCGACCTCATTTTCTCGTCGTTCAAGCTGTGACAACACTCGATTCATGATTTTCTCCACGTCATAGGCCTGCGCCACGATAAGCTCTCTTTCCGGTCCTTTAAGCCGGATAAGTGGTCCGCAAATGATGGAAGGCAGAGTACGCCATCAAGGCTAAGTGGCAATGCAAACTCACTTTCTTGTCCTTCAGGCTGGTTACGGGACGACATCCGATCAAAGCTTTCTTCCACTTGTGCCACGAGTTCGTCAGATGGTCGAAGGAAGAGTACCTTGCGAAGACTTGCTTCCAATTCGAAGCCATGTACGATGCCGAACTCACTTTCTGGCCCAACGAACCGGACACAAGGTGGTTGGGATGATAAAATGGCGTTGGAAAGGACTGGAAAGGTGTCCGCCTTTTGGTCGCAGCTAAATGAGATCCACCACAAGACGCCATGAAGGAAACTGTCCCATGTTATAGAACGACAAAAGACATGACCGTTCCCAATTCCTGCCCTTTCTTGTCGGATTTCAGGAGATCTTGTTCATTTGACGGTGTCACCTGTTGGCAATTTCAGGTGGCTCCTCGTGAAAGATCAACTAGGTTTAAAATCAAAGTCCACCACGGACGCAATCGCCATCTGAAGCGGGAATGAAATCCAATCCAAGCCAACCAGTTCAAGGACCTCAAGGAAAAACATCCAATTCAAGGCATTCAACTTCATCACGAATTCCACCTGCAATCCATCACAAGCATCAGGCAGAGATCTCATTACTCACGACATGATACTTCGTTCGACAGGCGCAAAAACCCTGCGAACAAGAAACCAGCGCGTCCCACTCAAAACGTCTCCTTTCCCTCGTCTATTTTCAACAACGCCACGACAACGATCCCCAAACGAACAGTTACACCACGACGACGACGATGGCGTCGACTAAAAATAGGCACAAACTCATCGAGCAATTCCTTAACGTCAACAACTTGTCAGCTAAATCGATGATAACTCATCCTCCGTACCGGCGAATGGCCATAATTGCAGATATAACATTTCTCACAACGACATTGCCCATCTCACTTGACACAGAGCGGGACGCACCGCGCCGCCGGTGGAATTCACTTCACTTGTCGTTCTCGAGTCAAGCACAGCCGTCAACCGCTGGGCTGACGGCTCTTGCCACTGCAATTCTCATCATCATTGAGTAAATTCGTTTTTAATTGAAAATTCCAGAACGAACGCGAATGGATGCCATCATCGTCATCATCTTCAGCAAACGGCTCCTCCATTTGTTAACCTTGAAGCAGGAGCAGCATCCTCGACTGACGAGAGGTGCGTGAGTGTGGAAAGGATTGGAGTACGTGGTGCACAATCGGGTGATTATCCTCGAGGAAAGGGGTTTCTGTGTGAGTGTGCAAGACGTCCTGGGAGGGTTGTGTGCAAGAAAAAACGCGCACCGACGCGCAAACGGAGTCAAATGTAACGAGGTACGTTGTGTGGCGGATGCTGCATTGTTGGGGACGGTGAGGAATGCTACCTGTGACCCAGTGGATCATATCGACCGTCCGTTGCGAGGGAAACTCTCGTTTGACACACAAAGGGATTCGAGGGAGATTCTGATTCTGAGGGCTGTCATGACCAGATTGGCATCAGTTCAAGATTGTAGACAGTCCCCCCGTCCTGGTTGTCAAATGTCCCGAGAACGACATCAGCTTAATTGACTCTGACCGCATTCAGCTCTCAAAAATCCGCCGACAACACAAGGGGCACTCTGCCTGAGTGCAGCCGCAACCGCAGAACCTCCCTCGCGGACCCAATCCAATCGAATGTTCATGTCCACCAACAAAAAAAGATGTATCCCCGTCCAAGCCACGTCCACCGAAGGAAATTGCAAATGTGGTCACGTCCCAACCACCATCGTGTGGAGGAACGCAAAAAGTGCATACCTCGTCCGAGTGCACTGCCAGAAAATAATTACTCGCCCAACTTTGGGCCAAGTTAATCGGTTGCATAAAAATAGATCCGCTCTAAAAATAGGCAAACATGCATCCGTCGTCGTCCGTACGGAGTCCATTAGATTGCTCCTGCCAGTCTGTGTGCTATTTCTGGACGCGTCTCCTGGGTGTGGGACAGGAAACCTCAGTTCGAGCTGTGTACTCTCGGAGAGTTGCAATTAATCACGCGGCCCCAGATCATGTGCGCCTGCATCCATTGCGAGGCAATATCTCACCTAGCACGCCACGAAGAGGCGCACGACAACGTTGGTGCATCGAGAAGTGGTCGTGTCACCGCCTCGATGTACCTCCGCCGCCGATCCGAAAACCAGTTGCGTCTCGACAATTAATGCATGTTGGTGGTCAACGCGACACCGTCGTGATGGATTGCGCTGATATGCCCACGCATGCGCGCCTCGTTTGCCGCTGAGAATGTGTGTAGCCCCTTTTCAGATCGCGTGGTTAGTAAGACAAGGCATTCATACACTCATGCACTCACACACTGGCATGTGGCCAGGAGGACTCACCTTGGTTGCCTTTTGTCAAGTATGGTTGCAGCAGTCTTGTCCGTTTCTTTTCGTATCCTTTTTGTGTTATGTCACCTGGAATGAGAAGAGAGGGAAATTTATTAGATTTTTCTTTGTAAAAATTGGTCCTTCGAGCCGCATTTAAATCAGATGGCAGATCTTCTAGAGCTGCCTTCTGTGACTGACTGAATGCTTGCTTGCTCGTGCATGCCCTCTACTCTTTTGGTCTGAATTTGGATCAATTTAGTTCGCATCAGCGGACCAAGAGACCGTTCGATTCGGGGAATGTTCTCAGACCAATGTCGAAGGTGCACTGGAGGGAGGTCAGAATGTCGTGGATCCATTTAAGCCGCATTTTTTTGACAAATGTTTGAAGTCCCCGTCGAAGGATATCGTGGATTCCGCCCTTGAGAGAGGACGAGTGAATCGCCGTCAAAATTCCTGACGAATGGAAGTCGTCATGGATGACATTTGCCATGGCAAAGATGACTTCATCAAAGCATCGCACGATTAAATTTTGTTTGAGTACTCTCCCACTTCCATACATCACGTGTGGGCGGTCATTAGTTGTGTCTCCCCAGTCCTATTCAGACGGGCCGGCCTAATGAAAGGCGGTTCGCACTCATTTGCATGAACATTCGTGAGCAGCTGACACAGCCCCGGTGCGCCTACTAAGTGACACATTTTTCGTCGCATAGTCGTCCTTCAACAAAAGCACACCCACCCACCGTCGCGCACGTCACACTGCACTGCGACAAGCCGCCCGCAGTCCATCATTTCTGCGTGCCGCCTCTGGCAGAACCCAAAACGCGTCTAGCGACACCTGAAAGGGTGTGCGTCCGCGATCCGAACAACTCACATAGCCGGCACGTGGGCGGACGAGAGACGGGCGCAGCGCTGCGCTGCGACACGCCAGCACGGATCCAGTTCCAAGACACAAATGCACTGCCAGACCTTGTGCATGTGGCACAAGAAACTAGTTCCTAGCACACACCTGAGGTTTGGCTGCTGGGTGGTGTCACTCGACAGCCCTACTGTCGTTCGGTTTTTTTCTGTTTTGCTTAGTTTTTGCGCAATGTTGGTGACACCTGGCGCCAATCCTTAATTCTTCAAGCGTCACCACACCTCTCCTCCTCCGCACGGGGTTGGTCCCTGGCCACGGGCTCGTTCTATTGTTTGAATTCAATTTGCGGTCTCCATCGGGAGATTTATTGGATAGGCTTCGACTGGGACTGAGTGCAGTGCTGCTATGGAGCTGTCAAACCGGACACGTCATGCATGCCTGTGTGTGCGTTTGTGTGCTAGCGGCGGTTGGTGGATAGAGTGGAGCTCGGTGGACGAAGACGGAGTCCGGGAACGCTGTGAAGGACATGCGTCGTTGTGTGGACGTGTCCCAGATGTCCATGTCCACGTCCACTGGACTGGTTCGTAGTTTCGACCGATTGGCCACTAGATTGCAATCGGTTTTGACACAATTTTGGGTTCAACATTGAGAGACGGCGACTGTCTGGCGATGACGTTGGAATTTTGACTGAATTGAAGGCGAGTGTTGCCAGGGTTTTTGAAGAGAGGTTGAGTTGGCGAATCACTGTTGGGTTTCGTAAACATTTACTTTGTCAATGAGATTGTAGACAGATCACAGACCTCTGCTTCTGCCAATGGGTCTGACGTCAAATATGACATTCGACTGAACGAAGACGACATGAATCTCTAGACGATTAAGGCGGGGCTTGTTTCAGAACTCAGCGAGCACTTCAAATTCAACGAATCTGACACGGCTTCATTGAATTGTGACGTTCAATTTGATCTGATTCGACACAAACTCAACGAAACCTGGAAACATGCGCATAACGAAAAGACTTTAATGACAAATCAATGGAATATCCAACATTTTAAGCTCATTAAACGAGCATTGAAAGTTGGTTTTAAGGTCGATGAAAATCAACGAAAGCGGGATAAAATTCAACGAATCCTAACGAAATCAATGGAATTCAAAGATCTCAGCGACATCTGGAAGAATTCAATGATACTCGACGACGAAATCAACGAGAACGTCTTGGAAGAATTAAACGGAAGTCAAAGAAAACTTGACGAGAGGATAACGGAGTTCGAGGATCCTTACGAGATCAGGAATTTTTCATGGTTCACACGAGAGTTTAACATGTAATCTCTCTTTGGCATTTGAAATTTGAAAAAAAAAAAAAAAAACTTGACGAAGGTCACTGAAACTTATCGAATCACAAAGATTTGTGTAAAAATGTTGATGGGAAGCTTTCAGAAAATGCAAAGAAACATTGAATTGATGGAAAACTTAAAGAAAACTGAATGAAATTTCGAGCGGATTCAAAATTTGAAGAAAAAAAACTTGACGAAGGTCACTGAAGATGATCGAATTACAAAGATTTTTGATAAAATGTGGATGGGAAACTTTCAGAAAATACAAAGAAGCATTAAATTTTTGGAGAACTTAACGAAAACTGAATGAAACTTCGAGTGGACACAAAACTTAACGAAGATCCAATAAAATCTGATTGGAACCACAATTCCCAGACAGAATGTCCTAACAATTCTAGAATTTCTTATAAATTTAATGCCACAAAAATTCATGTCAAAATAAGGGTGTCCCCTAAGATCTCGACTGTAGCTTAACAAGACCATAATCGAGCCACCATCGGGATGTCAAATCCATCATGATCTGAGATTCACCAAGATGTAGCCCAAGTCAAGAGAACATGGTCAACGAAAAGGTCACTCAGCCAATGAATCAATTGCCGTCACGCAACACTTCCTCAACTCAAGCCTCAACCCGTTCACCAGATTAGATGATCGGCCACAAACCAAAACTAGAATTTCTCGTAGAAAAGCCTTGAGCTTCAGCCCGGTTAGAAAGTAAGTTTGGGAGCAAGGACCGGCCGCCCCTCATCGACCGGTTTCCAATCTGAAAGCTGAAGCTTTACGATCGTTTAAGGTTAATTTGCGGCGAAACTTTATGCCCGCCGCACGGATTCATTTCCTGGATCTGATTGTGTCTTCTTCAGCGGCGCGTGTTTGTTGTGCGGCAAGTGGAGGGAGGGAGGAGCTACTCACTCTCAATTCAATGTTGCATGCAAATTGGTTCGCCGCCGCCCACTCAATTTCCCCTCGCCACGCCACCGCAATCAAATTTGCAGATTTTCCAGAATCTAGGTTATCATGCTGAATGCTTGCTGCTTATGCACTCGTCGGTGTACGAGTGTGTACGCTGTGCGATACGTGGTTGTGAGCAAACAGGTTAAGCGGGCGGTGAGCGACTGTGTGTTCACATGTACGATACATGGCTACCGCCGAACTGAATCCATTCGCATGTCTTGCCATGCTCTGACCGATAAAAGCGTTCGACTATAAATTAGATTCCCGGCCAAAAGTCTGTTGTAATTTGTGGGAGATATCCTTTGGATCCTTTCATCCATGCACGTGCACTGCTGTGTGCCTGTGCGGAGGGCTCTCGGGTTGTTGGGTGAAATAAATTGCGATTGTTTGCAGATTTCGGTTGCAGTTGGCGGAATGCGCTGGGGTGGGCAAGGTGCCTGCACCTAAATGGGGTCGGTGACCGTTATCGTTTGCCGAGGTGAGAGGAGGAGGACCCAACATGGTCCCTTCTGAGTTCCTGCCAATGGGAGAGTCATTATGTGCACAGTGCATGCACCGTGGACTAGGGGGGAATTTCACATTCCGGGTGTTGTTGCGGCGCAAACGCAGGGAGTGGAATGGAGTGAGGTTTATTCTTCTTTTTTTTTTCTATTGAAGCTGGCTTAAAACTAGGCAACATTAAGTCACGCAAAATATGAAAAATGTCGCATTGTGTTTGGTTGACACATCCGTCTTAGTTCCTTGGCTCCCAAAGACTCGATTGGACGAAGTCGAACATTATAGATTCTCCATCAGCGCTTAGAAATGCTGTGCGTTGCTAAGGAGGGCGTGTTGTGTTTCAAGCCACAGTTGCTTAGCTTGATCCTCACACTCGGACGCCATGCATTGATGGATGGGAAGCAGCACTTAAGCCGAGCTTTTACCATTGAATCTGTGACCAGAACGCTAAAAAAAAGAACCTGAGTCTATGCCTGTTATTTTTTGATGGCTGAGTTTAAGCCTGGCTTTGACGAGATCCTCAGACTGATGCATTTGATGATGCTGATGCTTAATCCCCTGGAATCAGTGGCCGACGGCGAGAGTGAGATTCCCTCAATTAGAGACACTGTATCCGATTTGTTTTTGCGGACACAGGTTTTGTTGTCATTATAAGCCTGTCTCAAAGCGACTGGAGGAAGCTTATCATTAAAAAGGACTGGAGCATGGATGCCATAGTCCACAGACAGAGCATCAGTTCGCTAAATTGGTATACAAACGGATCAAGAACTAATGGAGGAACAAGACCCCGGACAAAGTACTTCGAAATCATGGGGGTATGCACCAGCATCTTTCAAGCTGAAGTCTACACATCCAAACTCTACTCAAATCCTTCTTCACAGAAAGCATACCAAATGCGACATAGCAAGACTGTCGGACAGTCGTGCCGCTATCTTGGCACTAGACTCGTGCATCAACACATCCAAGCCTGTGTGGCAATGCCTACAGAAGCTTAAAGAGCTCGAGAAACAGAACAAAGCTCTGCTGGAAACCTGGGTATATAGGGCGGATTGTGAATTCAGTATCCCGCTTAGATTATGCTCACTCACTCTGTCCCATTGTGGTACCAACGTCGGACTACTGATATAGTAACAATATGGGTGGCGCTAGCCGTTGCCCGTAGAGGGCCGGGGCCTAGATTCTCAGCAACCATTCGTGTTGTGCGTGCTATTCTCCGTTCACAAGTGAAAGGGGACCTACCAATTTATGCCGACTACGAACGGCCAATTTGAGAAGCTTTTTCTAGTATTTTGATCGTACGCTGCGTGTGTAAGAGTCGACACACCAACCCACAAGACCACGGCCAGTCCAGTGATAGTGGAGTTAATTCGATCCCAATGGCAAATGGTGACTGGGCCAGAATTGAAAACCAGATAAAAGTGTATTAACTTTGCTTCCACTGGGATTCGAACTGGGGACCCGAGTAACCAAGGGCAGGCACTTAATTTGATCCCAATGGCAAACGGAGACTGGGCCGGATTTGATAACGACATAAAGGCGTTTTAAGTTTGCTTCCACTGGGATTCGAACCGGGGACCACGCGAACCAAGGGCAGACACTCAACCAACTCCGCCATTCAGCAGTTCTCAAAACATTATTTAATCAGCTCGCAAGCCTACACCTCAACTCTAAGCCTGATTTGGACGAAATTCTAAGCCTGGCTTGCAGCGCTCATGGAATCTCTTATTTTTCCATTGTACTTTGAAAGATCTGTGCTCAAAAGTGAGCAGGAATTGGTATGAATTGAAGCAAAATCCTGATCGAATCCTAAAGAATATTCGACTCTGAGCCTGTGGGACAATGCAGAAGAGGTCGTAAACGTACAAGGTCCAGCACAAAAATCGAGGCGTATCTCAGCCGCCGCGGTCCCTCCCCAGTGTACCCATCGCTTTGGAAAAACGTACTGAAATGCATCCATTTATAATGAATCTAATGCGGCGGGTGTTTAACAACTACCAACAAAATACACATACAGTCAGTGGCAAAAGTCTGACGACAGCATACACAATACAGCATATTCATAAAATTGTACTAGTTGCAACGGCTTAAATATTGCGGGTTCTAATTTTCTAGGTCTAAACTTGGCGTATCAAATTTTGAAATACATTTTGCCGTTCCGATTTTGGTATCATACTGAGCGGCATTCTAGGTGAAAAGCAAAGTCTTTATTTAAAGAAAAAAAATATCGAGAACAACATCGTTTTGCTGTCTTAAAAAGGTCCTTAATCATTGGACCGTTGGATCTATGGCATGGCATGGATCGGTATGGCAAAACTGATGGCAAAACGCAGCGCCAAAAGCAACGCGAGAGGACTCTTAAAAGTATCCTTGGTAGAACTGGAAATAATGCCATTGATGAAAAACAGCAAAACTTGCTCGCCACAGTCCTTAATTCCATGTCACTAGCTTTTCTAAGATATCTCTGTTTTTTTTTAAGTATTGCTTGAGAAAACTGCATTTAAGATTTTTTGCTTGGAGTCCCGCTTCAAATACATTTTTATTGAGAACCCAGGTACTGTATACTCACTTTTGTGACTGACTGTAAAGACTGTATTTTAAAATAACTCTATCAACAAACACAAGCCAGAGTCGGATTTAATGAAGGCGCAGTTGGATTTTTTTTTTAAATTTTAAACTTAATTTAATTCATTTAAATTTAAATCCAAGCGACTACGCGCGGCTTTGTCGTGCTACCGTACTCAGCCCGCAAAAATCTACTAAAAAAGTACAGTTGTAGTACGGGAGGGAACGCTACAGTCAGCCGGCTTGGTGTGCGAAACTGGAGGAGGCTGGCGAGAGATCGCGTCGGCTGGTGAGGCACGTTTAATGACGCCCAAGAAGAGGAACCTTGTTGTACTAAGATCTAGTGAATAAACGATGACCCTGAAATGTCAGATCCCATGCGAAGCCTTAGAAACACGTCAATGAGTCCAGCTTACTTTCAAGTCTGACACTGAGTCTCCACAGATTTTTCTAAACGTCTTCGGGCAACTGATTTCAGGTGATTCTGAAGGCAGTCGTTAAGGCTGGTTTATAATATTTATCACCAAGCTTTAGGAAGACTCAGTCGCATTTCACTGAACACGGATTTGAAGCATCCCTTCAAGCACAGCTTGCAAAAATTGAGAACTTTGACAGTCCAAACCTTCGGAAGGGGGTAGAAAGGCTTAGGAAGTTGTACTCACTTCGGCCAACGACATGGTTTAAGGATGCAACCTACATCCTGGCTAAGAGGGGGCTTGGAATATGGACCAACAGAATCATTCTCTAAAGTTCGAACATTTCAGTACAAAATTGTTATCGTAGATGGCTCCCTGAGTCGGCTTCCCAATCGTGGCTTAAAAGGAAGCAAAAACAAAAGCAGACATTCTCACGTTCCCCGTTTGCATCTCCTCGGAGGAGCTAAAGTTTATTTGTCAAGAGGCAGGAGCCGGAAGACATACCACTTCACCCCTCGAGGCACTTGTCACCCTCGACTGGCATGGCATTGTCAAGCAATTTCAGTTCAAATTAAAACGCAGCAACACTGATGAACTGAGAACCCTCCAGTGGCATCGTTCCTTCTGACACAGGCGTCCCCGGCTGGACTTCACTTGAAGCGGCAACTTCGTCGTCAAGTGTCTGTTTCTCTCTCTCTGTCGAACACCGCCCGAGGACAAACTTCCCCGTCTGCTGGGCCCGGCCAAATGTAATTTGCTACAGTCAGCAGGGTGGGTGCAAAACTTTCAACTCGCCCCGGCCGGGTGGCGGGGGGCGGCTTCCAATTAGCGTCGTCGCCAACCGGTCATTCATAATGCAAAAGTCACCCGAATAACTTTCGATACGTATCTATGGCTGCAATCTGCGGAACAAAGCGGACGAACTTCCCGAATAAGGACACACTCTCCGGGTTGGGATGCACGAGGACGCGACAAAATCAAATTGCTTGCCACCGTCTCTATCGAGATGCAAAACTTTGGCTATCGCCGTGCCGCACTCGAAGGGCTGTGCGCCGCGCGGGGCAAGGCACCGCGTTCAACTACAAGGATAAAGAGTCGTGTAATTAAATTCAAGCAAACTTACTTCCAGCGTAGCGCCGACGCAGGGTGGAGTGGTTCTTGCCGACCTTTCGCTTCGACTTTTTCCGGCGGATTTTCTTGCGGGCGCAGGCATCCTCCGCGGCAGCCGCTGCGGCGGCCGCATGCCGGCACGAGCAGTAGTCCGAGGGGCAGACGCAGTCGGCCAGCTGGTTATCACAGTTCCAGCAGAGGTCGCAGTTGGAGAGGAACTCCTGTTCGCTGAACTCGTCGCTGGCGATGGACGAACCGCGGCGGGCGGCGTTTCGCAGCCGCTTGCAGCAGTAGGAGCAGGTTCCATCCGAGTTGATGGCGGGTCGTGCGGGCTTCTGCGAGCGGCGACGGCCGGCGCTGCGGCAGCTGAAGCGGTGTCTGGTGTCGTCGGACTCGTAAACGGAGGGGAACACGCTGGACAGGGAGATCTCCTTGCGGGACTTGTAGACGTCGGACTTCTTGTAGCGGCGGCCCGTGTTGCGGCCGCGACTGATGGTGCGTCGCCGTGGCGATGTCATCCGCCAGTGCTTGGGGTAGTTGAAGAGCTCCTGCGTGTCTCGGTGGTAGCCGATGCTGCCGTAGAGGTCGTTGTCCTCGGTCGCGTGCTCCTCGTCGTTGAAGGTGCGCACTTCCTGGAAGAGGCACTTCGACTTCTTCTTGTTGTTGGACACCCGCTTGTCCGGGTGCGGGAACTCGAAGGTTCTGCTCTCCTCGACGGACATGTCGGCGTAGACCTCGCTAAGGGTGGCCTCGTTGATCTTCTTCCGCTGCAGGTAGTAGTCCTTGAGGCGCTTGAGGTGCTCCTCGAAGAATGCCTCCAAGTCGTTGATCTCTTGGTTGAAGGGGTCGTCGACGTAGTCTTTGCGCGCCTTGAGCCGCCTCCGTCGGGCGCCGCAGAACTCCTCGAACTCCTTCACGAAGTGATCCTGGTCGGGGTTCATTTCGAGGTGGGCGCTAATGGGAGCCAGGGCAGCGGCGGTCGTTCGGCGTGGCTTCCGCTTGCGCGAGGAGTTCCGTTGGAAGCGAAAGTCCTTGCCGCCGGCGTCTCCGTAGCGCCGACGGAACATGTTCTTCGGCTTGGTCAGCGTTAGACTGAAACCGGAGTCCCTGGAGGACATGGACTTGAAGGACTCGTTCTTCTTCTTGAAGTTCCCGCTCATGTCGAGGTCATCGCTTTGGCCCAGGTTCAGCTGCTTCCAAATGCGGCCCAGGTTCACGGCGTAGAGCTCCTTCTGCCGCGTGAACGGGTTGATCTTGACGCGCAGAGGGTACGGGATCGAGCTGTCGGGCGAGATCATGTCCGCGTCGTCGTACATATCGACCTCAGGGTCGAACGCGAACGACTGGTACCGGTTGTGGCTCGGCGACAGCTGGTCCGGGTCCTCGCAGATAGTGCTGATGCCGTAGTGCACCTCGGAGAACGAGGAGCTCCGCGAAATGGTCTTCTTCGGCGGGTTCAGCCGCTCGGTCTTGGACAACTGCAGCTCCTTGAAGATCTCGTACGTGCACTTGGCGTTCTCCTCCGGTTCCTTCTGGTAGTCGTACAGCGAGTCCATCGGGTCCTCCTTCTCGGGGATTTGGGTTGCGGCCGTTGGCGGGTCGTCGGTGCCCGAGATGTGGATGACTATGCTCTCGCCCGAGTAGTTGTGCACCGGCCTGCGGTGGAGGTGGTCGATAGGGTCCTCGTAGATCAGCGTCGTCTTGGACACGTTCGCTTTCGTGGTGGCGGATGCGTCCGACCTCCTCGACGAGCTTGTCGCGCCGAAGTCGTCCAACTCACTCACACTAGCTAGCGGGGCGTCGAAGTTCGTCTCCAGGTAGTTCCGCGCCGGGGTGAACGTCTTGAAGGTGATCAGCTTGGACGGCTCCAGCCGAATTGAGTCCGCCTTCTCGTAGATATTCTCCCCCGATATCACAGACCGATCGTCGTCCTGCACACTGCCCACCGACACGTTGGACACGTTCGCCCCGCCGCATCCCAGCGAGTAGCCCTCCTCCAGGACGTCGTTGTAAATGGTCTCGCTGCTGTTCGAGTTCTGGAAATCCACGGACACCACTTGGATCTCGGTCTCCTTCGGGCCGCCTCCGTCCCAGTTGTTGTACTCCCTGCGATCGACGTACTGACGATCATCCTCAGCCTCCTCCTCGTCGTCCTCGTCCACGTCCAGGTCGTCGCCGGCGGCTATTGAGTTCCTCCTCAGCGATCCGATGAAAATTCCGTTCTTCACCTCTGGCACCGTCATCATGGCCGCCGGCAGGTTGTTCGCTTTGGCCTGGGCGACCGCCGCCATCGATGTGGTCGCCGGCCGATGATAGTACTCATCGCCACCGCAACCGCCGCGTCCCTGCCGGACGCCGCAGGCTCGGTCCAATTTGTAGATCGCATTCGCTTCGATCTCCTCGCCAATTATACCGCTGCTCGTGGCCGAGCAATGATTGCCGGCCGAACTGCTGGTCGTGCTGGTGCTGCTATTAGCGCCGATCGCCTTGGCGCGCAACGCCGCTCGCTTGCGTCCCCGGTCCAGGTAGCTCTTTCGAATGCTGATGCGCTTGAACGAGTCGCTGCGCTTGAAGCTGGCGTCCATGATGCCGATGCCATCCTTGTCCTTGCCTTTCTTCTTCGTCCGAAGAAAGTTCCGGATCGACTCGAACGTCAACGGCTTCATTTTTCTCTTTTGTATTTTCTTGTTCTGTTGATGCGGATCCTCCGCGTCGTTTGCACTTCACGTCTTGGTTTGAATTAGTTTTCAACTTTCGATGATGGACATTATCGTTTTGTTTAGTCTCTAAAGGGGGAGGGAAGGCGTGGGTAAGCATCTGCGTACTGTGAAGGGATTGTGCGTGCGTCGGCAGACAGTGAAGAGATTTTGAACGGAGACCTGTCGTCGAGTGGAGTGGAGCGCTGACGACCGACAAAGAAGAGGCCTTAAGTGAGAAGGGTTGGGGATCAATGCCATCGGGCAGTTCGCCAAGGACAAGTGGCTGGCATATTCCTAAAATAGCGCCTAAGCCACTCAGGGCAGCGGCTGAAAACTGTGACAAGACCTGACCTGGCCTTAGCTCAACTTGCGGATGGCCCGGAGGAATACGAGTTGCGGTGTGGGTTGGCACCAACCTGTGCCGCCACTTGGTGGCCAGCTTAATGCGCCAGCAATCGATCGCGGATAACATATGCAGCCCCTGGGGGCCACTTCAAATGTCAACACTATGACGAGCGCGAAACGGAACTGTTTCACTATTCATCTCTGCGCCGAGGACAAGAAGCCACAGATGCACTGCTGATGGCGACGACTCTGCACACATGACCTTTCGAGAGGGATTTTCCCCGTGAAGTGCAGACACCGTGGTGGTGACGACATTGCATGAGGCAGTGAGGCTGTGGTGCGGCGCAATGGAATACAATGTGAAGTAGCGGTAGGAGCTGGCTTGGGGAAAGAGGCAGAAGGTCAACAGTGAGTGAGTTCCTCCTCGATGAAATTCAAACTTAATCTGCACAGAGGTTGGAAGGCAGGTAGATTCTAGGCAAGATCATCCAGGGGGGACTTGACGGCAGAACTGTCAGTGACGGAATGTCCTCAAATACGATGCTCTTGGAGTCGGGAATCTAACGATCGGTAAACTGTCACAAATCCACGCCGACGAAGACATTTTTTCTTCCACTATGTCCTTCGTCGGGCTTGGGTTTCAAAACAGTGTCTCTCTCAGCTTCTGGAGAGAAGACAATCGCGTCAGAATTTCCGACACTGGCTGAAATCTGCAAGAAAACGACTTCTCGGGACTAGGTCCTTTGGCGTTCTTAGATTTCTTGCTAATCGGACCATCGAGTCGGAATTTCTGACACACAGCACCAAATTAGACCGCAAGGTCTTCGACTCCTGCCCCGTGGCACAACGCGGTTAAAGAAGACCAAGTCTCCGGTGGCGTAGACAGCCGGAAAGGAACTTCAAACAGCTGAACGAACATAGCCGGAGGAAACTAGTGCTGGATGAAGGGACTAAGGTCCAGGGACACTGCGAACTGTAGCGCCAGCCTATGCAGAAGAAGAAGTGCCAAATTTTGGCAGGCAGTAGAGAGGAAAATGGCAATAGAACGCAATCGAATAGGCATTTCGACGAAGTCCTAAGCTAGCAAGGCGCTTTGTGATTTGAAAGACCGTCATTGGGAGGGATTTTTAATCAAACATATTAAATACAGTCGAACCTCTTTAAGTCGGACGCAATTAAGTCGAATGTTCTATAAGTCCAAAAAAATGTGTCCGGTCTTAAAGCGGCCCACGACTTAAATTTGTCCAAGACCGTCTTTAATCTGAAATACAGTCAGACCTCTGCAAGTCGAACAAATATTTCAGGACTTAGAGGGGCCCACGACTAAAATTTCCTCAAGGCCGCCATTAATTTGAAATACAGTCAGACCTCTGCAAGTCGAACAAATATTTCAGGACTTAGAGGGGCCCACGGCTTAAATTTCCTCAAGTCCGTCATTAATTTGAAATCCAGTCAGACCTCTGCAAGTCGAACAAATATTTCAGGACTTAGAGGGGCCCACGGCTTAAATTTCCTCAAGTCCGTCATTAATTTGAAATACAGTCAGACCTCTGCAAGTCGAACACCATTAAGTCGAACAAATGTTTTAGGACTTAGAGGGGCCCACGACTTAAATTTCCCCAAGACCGTCAATGATCCTTAACCCGAACATAATATTTGTTCCCATGAGTAGTCGACTTCAGAAGTTTCGGCTTTAAATTCGAGTCCTAAGTCTTCGAGTCTGAGTTCCTCAATGGGTCTTGAGGTTATTTCATTTCATGAAGGAGTCTCACAGCCTCGAGAGTCTAATGATCGCCTAGTGACAGCAGGGCGTCTCGTTGTAATGCTCAGTAGGCTTTTCAAAAACAAAGGAATAATACGCACTATTGATGGTTAGAAAGTGTCTGATTCTCGACCCATCCTACAGTGGATTGAATCATAAACCACCAAAAACCGAGTCTTCAAACCGATTTTTGTGAAATTTAGAGTCATTTGATTAAAACGCCCAACTTCTGGTCTTTTGTTGTCGACTTTTATGTCGCTGCGGTCGTTTAGTTTGTCGTAGAAGTAGGAGCCTGGGGCTTTCCTAGTTCAGACAGGAGCGGGACAGTTGCAGAAGAAGTGTTGGATGCTGTCTTCATCCTCTGCGCCTAGGCCAAGGAGAATAGATCTAGTCTCCTTGCGTAGACGGGCAAGTAATGTCTTACGCCGTCTAAAGACCTAGATCTGAAACAAGGTGCGTGTGAGCGTGGTGAGATGATCGCCAGACAAGACGAAAGACAAACAAGAAGTGTGTTTGAAGCGCTCTGTAGCCATGCCAAATTGGTGGCAACTGCTATAAACATCAGTCTTCCCCGAGTTTTCACTCGACGGGTATCTCCGAGTGAGCCTTCATTGACCCGGCCTTTGTGTCAAATTCACCCTAAGCACCGCCCCGGCCTTCTGCACGTCCCATGTCTGCCCCAAAGTCACGTTCCTTCACTAACTGCAGCCTCTTCGCTTGCTTCGCCCAAACGTGCTTGAATGTACAATAGAACGCCCCCTTACTCCACACATCGCCGACATAATGGATTCGATGGCAAAGGTGCCATTCTTTATGTCCACCAGCAGCCACCAAAGCACCATTCATCGCAATTCTTTAGCGTTGACCCAAAACCACAGAAAACAGTGTCGTCATGCATGCGGCAACCGATTAGAGACCCAAAAAAAAAAAGTACGATCCCCGCACTCGAGGGTTATGTAAAGATAATCTCCGTCGCCCACCAGCTCTCCAATGGGTACCGTACCGCCGCTCCTTGAATCCCCCGTGTGGGGACCAGACTCAAGCCAAGAGATTTCCCCGAGATAATAAGCGTTCGCTCATGAATTGAAATCCAATCGAAAGTGAATCTAATGGACGCTCAGGTGGGCACCACAATTGAGGTTGGATTGCAAGCGAAAGAAAAGCAGTGCGTTGCGTGTGTGTGTGTGCGTTCGTTCGTTTGACGAAACACGTCGATGACAAGTTTCATTTTGAATGTGTTAACTACCGTTGAACGACGCAACGTCGATGGCGACGGCGTCCGTTGAGATTAGAGACAGAATCGCTTCAATGCCGAGCCAGCTGTCAGATGTGAACAAACTTTCGGATCATAATTGAATTTGCGTGTCCCCGGGGTGTGAAATGCAAACACTGAGAGTGGGGGGGAGGGGCAATGGCCGACCAGAGGTAGGGTGGTTTAATTGAACAAAATGCGACTGGTTTTTCGATTGACGTCGATTCGATGAAATGTCAACGAAGCAGGCTCTTTGAAGTGTGCCACTATCCGATACTTTTCATCCCCACTGTACCCGGCACACTCAGCAAAGTCCACCGGAGCGTTGCACAACCGAAATTCCCACGTACCCCATTTCGAAATAGACCTCCAAACAATGGCTCGAGATCTGCATCACCATCTCCCATGCCGACGGAGAGGATTCCTTGCACTCCACGCTCGACTGACCAACGAAGCTGCCGCCGCAACCAGGCCGCAAGGCGACAACAACCCAACACACAACACAACAGACTCGAGCAAGAACCAGAACCAGATAAACCAGCCAAGCCAGCGGCCACGGCTAAGTTATTCCAAAATGGACGTCGGAGTGTGGGCACGTCTAAGATGGTTCTATCGCTCATAGAGTACGATGCCGCACACGTGCTCCGTTAGACGAGCGATTTCCCAACCGCCACCATGACGGTGGCTCTTTTCGCTCGGAGAACATCAAGTGAGGTGCTCGCTTGCAACGCTTCACCGACGACGCCTCTATCTGCGGCTGCATCTTGCTGGTCAATTATATAATTCTGCTGTTGTTGCTGCTTGCGCCTATTGTTCGGCACATCATCTGCGATATCAATTTGAATTGAGAGATGCTCGGGCACCCAGGAACACTGGCGCAGTCGCGCACATTCGTTTGGCATTGGTAATGACATGGCTTATCGTGGTATGATGCGATTCTCGATGAAATTGCAAATTACGGTGCCAAATTGACCGTGTGCAGGCGTATGACTGTATGCCGGAGAGAGAGTCGAGCTTCGACGATTCTCGGGAATTGGAGCAGATTAGGCAGCTCCCCACCCACCGACCAGCCGATGAGTTTCCGCAAACAATGAAGGCTGCCGCCTTCGAATTTAATCAGTTCATGTCAATTTGATTCGACGACGACACGCGGGGAACGGGAGGAGGTCTTGTGTCGCTGACGGTCAAGAGAAAGGGAGTGTGATCGAATTGATTTTGAGATATTCAATTTGTCTCCCTGGACAGTGGTCGTCCGGGGATCTGCCATCAGATGCGCCTTCTTGGAGCTCCATTCCAACGCACAGCTCGATACAGCTCTTCGCTCTTGCCCTCACCGTGCACCCCATCGGGTGGTGATAAACTTGCCCCACCCACTGTGGCATAACCCGGAATCGCTGGAGCGCACAAATGAACACACCCAGCCTCTGGCAACAAACCGACTGAGATTCAAATTGAATTGCCATCGATGCGCGATTGAGGAATGCTGGCCAAAACCACGATCGAAGCGTTAATTACACGCACCAAGATACACTCTCGGGCGATGATTGATTGTGCTCCAACCGTGAAGAGTTGGACCGCATCGACATCGACTGCCTGCTGTCCAGTGAGGGGTGGTGGGGGACGGCGAGGGGATGTGTTCAATTAGACACTCGGTCGATGTAATTACTTGGACAGAAACAGAAAAAAAAAAATCGGACTTGTGTGTTGTTAATGTGAACGCAGTAGGGAGCCGTGCAGAGCGGCATGACGCCGTGACACATTCACTTGGCGTGATCGTGAGTGAGCTCTTGAGTGGGCTATTTTTTTGTATACGAAATCTTAGAGAGAGAGTGAGAGGGAGAGAGAGAGAGAGAGAGAGAGAGAGAGAGAGAGAGAGAGAGAGAGAGAGAGAGAGAGAGTGAATAAGATAGAGATAGAAAAGGGGACAGAAAGTGAGAGAGAGAGAGAGACAGAAAGTGAGAGAGAGAGAGAGAGAGAGAGAGAAAGAGAGAGAGAGAGACAGAGAGAGAGAGGGAGGGAGAGGGAGAGGGAGAGGGAGAGGGAGAGGGAGAGGGAGAGGGAGAGGGAGACGGATTGGGACATAGGGCACGGGGAGGTCATTTCCCCCAGGACCTCCAGGATCCCACACAAAACAACAAGCCACTTCGTGGTAAACTTTCAAAAAATACCTCGACAAGGCGACACTTAGTGGTGAAGGCGAATCACTCCGTAAAGAGCCCCATACACAACAGACTTGAGTACACACTTCAGTGTGCACAAAAGTGTCGCTTTCCCCCACAGACGGCGCACGAATTCACACACATACGCTCTTCATTGAACTTTGACGACGACGGAAGGGACCGTGGGGCCGATAGTGATGCGCATCATGTCTCCTGCTTGCATGCATGTTTCATCAAGGTTTCGTCGAATGTTCTTAACGCTGCACCGGAGCACTCAGACTCAGAAACGTGCCTATTGTACTGTCAGGCAGCGACCTACTTTCGCTGTAATTTCTTGGTCTTCCGAGCGACCAAGAATCGTTTGACAAGTCAGCGAGGTTTTGGAACCGAAATTGGTGGTGTAGTAGTTCGTACAAAAAGTTTTGCCAAGTCTGCTACTTACGGACGCATCTGTATTGCCGGGGCACTCAAATCAACGCCTGCAGCGAGCTGGCCTAGAAATTCGACAGCTTCTTCCGCCCCAGCTACGCATGTAGCCAGAAGACAGAAGAGGTGTCCATATGGAACGACTACAAAACCCGAAGATCCCAAAACAATCGACGCCTTTTGAGGGCCAGAAAAGAATAGGACGGAGAAAACATCGGTAACTGGTCTGCAATGAAAAACTACACAGAGGGACTCAAATCGAACGATACGAGATTTGTTTCCTCTTGTACAACCCGTGAAGGCGACGACACCGCGACCAGAATAGATCTGTGCTATCGAAAGGTTCGACTTAAATCAAAAAACAAACTACTTCCCACATGAGTGATAGCCCCGTCCTTTGTAGTTGAATTTGCCAATTCCACCGAGGTAAGCATCTCCCTGTGAAAGATGCGTTTCCTTAACCAGAGAAGTGCCGGACATTCCACAAGATCTGATCTGAAGTCTCGTCCTCTTCGAGGCAAAGCCGACAAACCGTGTCTTGACACAGGTTCAGGTGTATATGCTTGGTCACCAGGGATGTATGTATCTGGCCCTCCGTCTGTCGAACCACTGCAGCCCACCCAAAAGATGTCAAAGTCCGTTCCATGCAGACCCATGATGACAGAGGGAGAGAATGTACGGAAAGTCGGGCGGCCAGTTTTTCGGGAATTCGATCTATTTCGGGGCGACCTAAGCGTTTGACGACACTTGAGCCGGTCTGACTGCAAAGGAGCTCTCTAAACCGACCATTGGTCTGGTGATGGTTTTCAACTTAAGAAATGATGCCAATCAGCAGGGACCACGGACCCACCTTTCTGGGTTAAGTGAGCCACGGCCGCAAGGCCGTAAGGGCACACTCATACCTACGCGAATTTCTTTGTTACAATTCACGAGGTTATCTGTCAATGCACAGCCTTCTCGCAGATCCTGTAGTCGTTCCACCAGTTTGTCTTGATCATTCGGTAAATTCTTTAATTTCTTCTCCTTCAGCGAGAGCCTGTGGCAAGCCTGTGTCTTGTCCAATTAGCCCTTGAACACCACACTCCTCCAAGACCTTTGCCGCGCTACAGGCCGCGGCTGGGTCTAGCTTGTGTCGGTCGTGTTAATGTTCACACACGAGTGAAGGGGGCCTCCAGTTGTACTCCAACCCCGGTTTGAGAAAAATCTACACTCCCTCTGAGCATTGTTAGTGAGTCAACAACGGTGGAGCAGTGAATTATGAAAGTTGCTCATGTCGGTGGTAGAACCTCGAACTGCCAGCATAGGCACCACGCACCTGCTTACCAGGCTGCGGCAGCTAGTGTCACCTGCCAATCCACAAACTGAACTGTCAAGCCTGCGACAACGTTCGCTCCTATGAACGCCAAATTCTGACATCTTTCTGTCGCCCTTCCGCGATGCCATCCCCCTCCGACATGAGTTCACCTTCACATCTCAAACACACGCGATGCCATTCCATTTCGTGGAACTGGTTCATTTCACATTCACCTGCGATTTCTGCGAATCACCACGAATCTCGCCCCCATCCACACGCCACCCTCCGTCACTTCTTGCAAACTGGTTTGCATAAGAATTTCGCTTGCGGTTGTCTTCGCCCCGACCCCGAGACCGCCGACGACGAACGAGAATTCGAATGTCGTCGCCCCCCCCACTTGACAGTGACAGATGTCGACCTGTTCGCGCAGATGCGGATTCCAATTTGCGCGTGCGAACAACCGCAAGACCGGCGGCAGCCACCGCCGCGCACACCGGAGAGATCCTTTGATTTACGAACTCTCCTTGCAGGCGGTCCGTCTCTTGGTCTTCTCGTCGATTTAAACTGTATCGACGCCGCTTGGAAAGTCGCCAAGCCTGCTGATGCATCTCCCCAGATGATGCTGCTTCCCTACATTAATTGATTAAGTTCGATGTCATCGTTACCACGGTTATGTCATGCAATTAACCGGCGGAGACGCGATGGCGCATCATCTCGTCGTCGCGTCGTGGATTCCTTGAAGAGATTTCATTTCGATTCACCGTTAAACGGAAGAGCTGAACCGCTAATCTTAAAGCGACAACCAGTGCCAGAGTGTTTGCTTCATCGTCAGCAGCCTGCGACGGTCGCTGGCTGTTGTGATGATGGTTGCCCGCTGCTGCTGCCATCCTTAGACGAGATTTGAAGAGACCATCAGCAACGTTCGCGACATGTAATTACGTCTGGTATGACCTGGGGCACGGCAAGGCAACAACAGCCAGCATCCAATCCAATCTACAACTTAATTACTTTCACATACAGCCGCGAGCCAGCCAGCCGGGTAGCCACCAGCACCCAGCCAGTCGACTCCCCGTTCGATCGGGCGTCCCACCGCAGCCGCTTGGCTTGCAAGACACACTAAACCTATGTACCCCGTACGGTGCGCTGTGTGACAGATGCATTTCGGTTTTTTGCCGCAGTGGGCCGGGATCAGAGCACCGGCGGTGTTGGTGGTAATTAAAAAGGCATTACCCACAGTGAGCCACGAAAAATCATAAATTCATCGTTGAATGTCGAGGCGTCGGATAGGTTCGGCGCAGCAGAGACATGGGTTAGGTAAATTTGAAATGCCAACAAAGTGATTGCTCAAGGCTTGATTGAGACAGATGCACCGGCGGTGGTCCAGCGGGCACCGAAGTGTGCGTCTCATTAGAGTAAATCTGGGAAAGCCAGCGGGAGCTGGTCGATCAGTCATCGTCAAGCTGGCCATTTGGGTTTGGGCTTGAGCAATGCCGTTCGAGGGGCGGATGGTGATCTAATGAGGGAGCATGGTGCGACGGTAAGGCGCCATCTACAAGTAGATAAGGAAGCATTTCTCTCCTTGGTGGGGGCCTTTGCTAAGTTCCGTCTCCCATCTCATAAGGAAATCCATTCGTCAGATTAGCCAGGAAATTAGAACTCAAGCTCATTCCCACCGGAAGGCAACCTCTGAACGCCCAATCGACTGGCTCAGCCGACGTGTCCGTCTCTTCCGGATACACACGTCCATCCATCAGTCGCACTCTCAACCGCGGCGCAATGAGATTTGCACAAACTATAAGCCACAGCGAGTGCATCGCGCGCCAGCGGTCATTTCATGGCCAATTTTCTTCAGACCGACGACGACGGCTTCTACTTCCTCGGATGGACGTCGCAACTAATTGCCTTCGTCGAATAAACCATTTCACACAAAAAGCTGAAAAAAAAAACAACAGACGTTCGTCTTTCGCCCCGCTGCACCGTTGTTACATCGTCTCCAGTGATGGCACAACATTTTTGCATTTTTTTCCGGCCAGCTCGCCGCCATGCACTTTGGTTACGTTTCAATTGGATTAGTGGATAATGGCGGAGAAGATGCTCTTTGGACGGCCGCACAACCGGTCGCTGGCGCTGAATGGGCTCGTTTTCTTTCTCCCTCGTGCCTTTCGAGCGACTGCATGGCATTTAGCCGCATGCGAGGGGTATGGCGGGACGCCGGTTGGTGGTGTACAAATTTGGCGAATGGTTTATTGTGCATTTAGCGGCAGTCAATGGGACTGTGTCGCTGGATGGGCTTGTTAAGTTTCGGTTGTTGGCGTGTAAGACGTGGTAGTCGTCGGCTCCTGTGGTGGAGTGGGAACACATGGGGAGCCTCAAGCGAGATGAATGGGACGATTAATTCGACATTTTAAGGCATCTCTTGGCGATGGTGTGGTAGAAGAAAGTGTTCGTTGTTGACGACAGATGATGACGAATGAGGCGGTGAGCGCCAGAAGCATCCGGGTTTGAAGTGAATGTCCTCCTCTGGGGGTAGACAAGATCTGGAAAGTGACGACCCTTCAAGAACGTTGACTACAAATTGTCTGCAAGTCCATGCAGTGCAGAGGATGCGGGAGAATTGCCGTGACGTGACGTGACGCCAATTGATAGAAGAGTGTGCACTTTAAAATTTCAGTATCTTGTTGAGTAACGAAACTGTGTGACGTTTTGTAACGTCCTTGCAATTAGCCCAAAGATGTGTCGTAAAACTTTGAAGAATTTAATGGTTTTTGTCTTTGCGAGGTTGTACGGCGTGACGTTTTGTAACGCGAACTTTTTTAAGAACTCCTGACAGATAATCTAGGGACTTGTAGGGACTTCAAATTGGCAAAGAATTTCGATTCAATCACGTGATGTTGTAAAGTTTTTTTTTTTCAGCCCCTCATCACGATTACTAGGCACTGGCGACGAGGCACGAGGTGTGTCGCATTATAAGGCCAAGCATTTTTCTAATTAAATGGCAAAGATTCTAGTCACAGTCCGAAAACCGAATATTCCGGCTTTAAGTATTGCGTGACGATTAAACGTTTTTTGGCGTGACATTCTTCAAAGACGAGTCTTAGTGACCGTCAATCAGTTTTTTTTTAAAAGACGCTGGCGTGACGTTGTTTAACCTCACGAGTACCTCTTCGACTGAAAATTTATTTTTTTTTACAATGAGCGTCACGTGACGCAGTAGCGTGCCGTACCACTAATGTGACCTGTCGTTATGACGCTGCATAAATTGAGAGACGCGAATTTATTTACTACGCAACCTCTTCGACTCCTCAACTGAATTGAGTTTCCTTACTATGAGCGTCACGTGACGCAGTAGCCGTCCGTACCACTAATGTGACCTGTCGATATGACGCTGCATAAATTGAGAGACGCGAATTTATTTACTACGCAACCTCTTCGACTCCTCAACTGAATTGAGTTTCCTTACTGTGAGCGTCACGTGACGCAGTAGCCGTCCGTACCACTAATGTGACCTGTCGATATGACGCTGCATAAATTGAGAGACTCGAATTTATTTACTTCACAACCTCTTGGACTCCTCCATTGAATTGGGTTTCCTTACTATGAGCGTCACGTGACGCAGTAGTGTCCCGTACCATTAATGTGACCTGTCGATATGACACTGCATAAATTGAGAGACTCGAATTTATTTACTTCCCGACCTCTTGGGCTCCTCAACTGAAAATTGAGTTTCCTCACTATGAGCGTCACGTGACGAAGTAGCGTCTCGTACCATTAATGTGTCCTGTCGATATGACACTGCATAAATTGAGAGACGCGAATTTATCCTCTTGGACTCCTCAAATGAAGATTGAGTTTTCTTTCCAAGACCGTCACGTGACGCAGTAACGCCCCGTACCATTAATGTAAGCATTCTCTATGACGATTGCATTGTGCCGGTTTGCTGTTGACATCGTGTAATCTCCTCTCGTGCCTGCTAAAACGTCACCGATGAATTATAGAGCTAGCAATATCACGGAAACAAACCAAAGCTCCGAATAAAATGTACTGTGGTCATGTTTCTAAAACGTGACGCTGCATTGGATATGTTAAGCGTTGAATTGCATGCTAAGCAGATCCCTTCATTCGATCCAGGAGAGCTACTTCAACATCTCAAAATGTATACTTTGTGACGCTTGCGATTTGTGTATAAACAAGTCTATCACATGTGACGTGATGAGACGTGTCCCGAGAAAATGTTGTCACCATGACGAACGTTTTGTCACACGTCACGCTGTGACGCGCCGTAGAAGTTCCCAAGCCACTCCTCAGAACTTTAATGCGCTCCATGCGAAATCTTCTTCATTGGGCACTTCATTCCGGGGCTGAACCTGAGTCTCAGTCAACATGCCTCTCCAACTAGAACAGCCTAGGGCTAGACACCTCCAGTTTCATACACCCAACTGATTGAGGTCCCTTTCCAGCTGAGCACGCCATCGGAGGAGAGGCCTTCATTTACACAAAAGAAATTTGTGACTGATGAAGTGACATTCACATGTCACTGTGACAAATTTGTATGCAAATACTCACTTAAATGTCACATGAAGTGAATAGGACAGTGCGAACTTGTCACAGTGACGACTTAGAGAATATGGGATACATTTTTCAGCGGTGTGATACTGGGATGTACCACATTTCATTGGAATGTGTCTCTCTTCTAGATGTCTTTACGCATTCCACAGCCAACAACACATCGCGGTAAGCATCAAAGTGCTATTTTGCGACGCTCATTGATTGACGGACACCTCTAGCTTTGTGGTCATTGCCGCCACACCAAAGTGCAGATGAGGTCAAGCAAAGACGATTTGTTTCCCACCAGAGGCACAGATGACACAAAGATAGACCATCCGATGAGATCATCGCCTATCCGCCGATGAAATACGAAAATGATTTCAAAACCTCTCACTCGACCGTTCGATTTTGTTTACAACAACCGCTCGAACCGCTCCGAGATACGTTTCTCGGCTCAATCGAAAACAAATTATCTCAAGTAGATACAATTATAGCTTCGTCTCGAGCGCTTTGCAGCTTCCACAGCGAGCACCGCAGCAGCTGTCACTTTGAACCGTGAAGTATACGACAAAAGGGCAATCTAACGAGTATCCAAACCATCGACACGCTCTAGACTCCCGACTCGCTTAAGTAGATTCAGATATGGTAATTGAAGTGTATCTCAATCCTCACCGACGACGTCGTCCATAAATATTGATGAAGGTCAAGCCAGCCGGACAAAGGCAAAAAGAAAAACGAACGATTTACATCCAAATGACGCGCTCTCAATTCGCTTTTTTTTTCTCCTTCTTTCGCTTGTTATCACACTTCGAGATACATTTGCTTTGTCTCTTTATCTGTGCGAGTCCAAAGTGCTGACCGCATTTGTCGGAATTGTTGTTGATTTGGAGCGGGTCTGTTCAATTTTTGAAGGTTAACTCGCACCCAGACGGGGGACATGATCTGTGTATCTTGTCTGAGAGGTTCTCGGTGTGGAGGGGGCGGGAGGGGGCACAGCTTAAATATATTATGACGGATTGCTGTGCAAATTATTTCGTTATCCCTCCCCTTCGTCGCGCCGGCAGACGCCAAATGGAAAAGTCTCCGTCGTCTGTCAGGACCGGGGGGCCACATATGCCACCAGCACATCCCAACCATGATGGACGGGGGGTGGGGGTGAGACGAGTTCACTCTCTCACATCCTGGCGCCGGGAATGGTGTAAAAGACGTGCTCACCTCGGGTGTGCTCTGATGTCGCCATCCATTGGACCGTGTGACGTGAGGGGAGTGGGCGAATAAATCACATTAAGGAGGTGTCTATGCTCCTTTGGCATTCCTTAGGGTTGTGGGCTAAGCTCCCAGGAAGGAGTGTCTTTGAAAATTTGGGTTGACGTGTGATGCTGGGGCAGGAGGGGCGGACGTCGCGCTTCAAGGAAGTGATTCTCGCTCCATCAACACGCCTCTGATTGAGACATTGACAACCCTCGGAAGGATGAATCCTGCTGCTGAAACTAATTAAGGCATCCTCATTCAGGTCGGTGACAGGCACAGACAGCCTTTGTCTTGTGCAATCATGTGCTGCCACGTGTTCATTTGGCGCACAGGAGGTGTTCCTGTTTCTTTGCCTCTAATCAACCTCGACAAATGTGACACCAGACAGGCGGGTTTGGCGCCGATAATGAAAGCCTCGACATGGATGCTGATCTGGAAAATTCTTTCGTGTGACGGGACATGATTGAATATTGTATCGTCGAGAGATGTGACGTGACGCGGTGTTAGAGAGTGAATGTCTCTAACAACAAGCAACTTTCTCAAGAATCGTCACAAAAATCAATGCGACGTTACTTCGTGACGCTACACAAATTGAATATGACCCATCTGAGGATTGAGATACACTTGAATTATGATATCTGAATCTACTTAAGCCAGAGTCGAGAGTCTAGAGCGTGTCGATGGTGTCTGGGTTGCGCCAACAATGTCATGGCGTATGGATAAATTCGACCTCGTCACTATTGTTTCAAGAACAAAGGATGTCAGCGTGACATCACTCTGTGACGTTACGATAAACAAATTCAGCCGCAATTTTTCATTACCTAGCACAAGAACCTATCGAACGTGACGACCTGTGACGTGACGCGGCATGCAAAGTGCTACATTCGATGGTATTCTCGTCATGACGTGACGGCGTGACGCGTGACGCGAGTCGGAACTTGACAAGTTCCCAGGAATCGATGATGGTTGTCGGGCAGGAAGCCTGAATTGTTAGAGTCTATAAAACAAAATCTTAGATTCCCTACTTCGATTGTGAGTATGACGCCGTGACAAGATTTGGGACTCAAAAAGTTGTCATGTAATAACGACTGGTGACCGAATTCCTGAGGAAATACAGAAACAGAGCTGTTACCACAAAATCAATCAAGGGTGAAATGTGACACCATGACGTAATTGTCTCTGTTGAAAGGTAAACTTTAGCACGCAAATCGCCATTGCGGAGTGGAGCCGATGCAACAGCTCTTACGTCGGGATTGCCAAGTTCGATCCCCGAATTTAACAATTTTATAATTCTCGAATGCACTTCTTTCGAGTCACTGGCGATGCTCAATGAGTACTCCTCCTGTCTAGAAAAAACGTCTTGAACTTTGCCTTTGGGAGTGGGCACAAAATTGTAGATACCATCCACTCATCATACAGTAACACGAGTGGGGGCGGTAGGAGCTAGGCACAAGTCCAACCCGGACTGTCGCGTCCTGATCTTCAGGAGTAGCTTCGGATACACAGACTTAATCCTGTTCTTGGGATCGGACGGCCCAGACAATGGAGCGGCGATCTCCAATGGTAAGAGAATATTCAACAGCTAATAAACGACGCCATGCTTTTTTGAGTATCCACCTAACGTTGATTGAGGTCATTTGATGGGGTCCCCCAAGGTTTCGTGCTTACACCGATACCTTTCTCCATGACGGAACTGCTTCCTGTTGTAGGCACGGCAACTGAATTTTTTTCTGTCTACTCATTCGCTGTGCCTTTTAATGCAGACAGTGTTTCCATTTGAGTCTCAAAACTCCACAACAGTTCCTTTCAAAAGGACATTCGAGGCAGCAGAAATCTATTCAACCCATGGCCTCACGATGTCCCTGGTGCAAGATTCTCTTCGATTCGGTACATAAACACCACAAACCGGTGTTTAACCTTCAGTGAAATTAATTTCACCATTCTCCTTTCCCCGACATCGAGGCTGCACACAGCACTTACTCGCCATTTACCAGCATTTATCCAATTTAGTTCGCATTAAATGCAACCTTCTCGGCGCAACTAACCCGTCTAAGGTCGCACGCAACGCTGCCATCCTACAAGCCACCAATTTGTTACGACTTTTACCATAAGTATGCCGCATTGCTGCAGCCATTCCACGAGCAGACCAGCCGCTCGCTCAGCACCTAGCAGTCTAATTGAATCGACACGACTCACGGCTGAGCTACCAAATTGCCTCCAGACAGGCACACATTTCGACACACTTTGTCTGCGGATAGCCCGTCATTAGTGGACACAGACACGAACCTCAGCCCTGAGAGTTACACCAAATCGGACTGCGCAATGCAACGCTGCTGCCCCGCCCGACTCATCACGTGGCCCACAGAGCCCCGGAGAGAATCATGGCGCAACCCAGCCTCACCAACACAAATGTCATTAGATTCAGTTTGGGACAAACGAATTCGGAACAACCGCAGCCGCACCACCGCACCGCCTCACCGCCAACTGGATGTCAAGACCGCGGGCCAAGAGATCATCACAAGACGAGTGAGTGCCGGTGAAATCGGGATGGAGCGTCTGGAAGCAACGTGGTCAGTCATTAATCATCCATGCAAAAGATGCGCACTGGCCGTGGTTCATCAACCGGACCAACAAACGAACGCGGACCTGCCACGGCCATCGTTCGTCTTTTGACGCGGAGAATGCGGTACTCGACTGCCGACCACGAGAGATTCTTATGCTAAACGGGCGCAAATCTCCATCATCTCTCCACCTCCGGATCGATTCTAGGCAAACTGGTTTTTGGAACTGTTACCACTAGCCATCGGTCAGACCGCCCCGCCCGCCCCCTCTCCCGCGTGGCAGTGGTAGTTAAGTTGAACGGGCACTGGCCATCGAGTATTTATTGGGTGATAAGACTAGAGGTTCTGGAGAAACCGCTTATGGAAATGGTTCATTCCGAGGCCACCGAACACGGGTCGCAGAGGGATGCGTGAACCAGGAGACGACGATACGAGACGAAGTGGGATGCTGACGGATGTGTCACAGTGAATTACTCGAAGCGAGCCGATTGAAGAAGAGCGCGTAGATTCAGAATGAATTCTGATTGGGAAGCGATGCGGAGTTGAGATATGGGGGAATTCTAGTTTGTCTAGGGACCTGTTTGATGGCACAAAGCTGACTCGAGAATTGGGGTTTATATCAGATGCTCGTCGGTGATGAGGGCATTTTCACTTTAAGACCTGATTGATGAATGAATGAGTGTTCTTGTTGGTTTACAGTTTAGTTAGAAAGAAACCTGGTGCTGCTGGATTTGTTCGGGAGAGGCTTCAAGTGGCAGCAGAATATTTTTCCGTGCAGAAAATGTGGATTTTTCAAGGTGTTTGCAGAGAGTTTCGGAATTTGAGTGGAATGCCACAAGGGTGTCGACTGTAGCCTATGCTTTTTCCTCTGTTCTTTAGAGACATCCATTCCACCTGAACTGGAGCAAATGCCAAGGGACACTGAAAATCTCGATTCATCAAGTGGGATGCCACAAGGGTGTCTACTAAAGCCATTGCATTTCCCAACTTCTTTGTTCAAAAATTAGACGAATACCTTCCGGACCTTACCTATTTTTTAAGGTCAACGCTGATATTTTCATTGATGTGGAATGCCCAGTTCAGCTTCTGCTTCATCCTCAATTTTTAGGCCATTTTTGAGACTGTCGGGCCAAGAGACACCAAAAATGTCGATTTCATGAGCTTAACGCATTGAAGTTGGAACGTCATAAGGTTGATGCCTTTTCCTACACTTTTGAGCGAAAAAGTTAGTTAGCTTCTCTCGATCGAAAGTCGAATCCAGCATGGACTGTCGGATCAAGGGACACCAAAACAATTCGCATTAAAGTGGGATGCCACAGGAGTGTGGTCTTCAGCTTGTGCTTTCTTTCACTTTTTTGTTCCTTCATTCTGGACTGATGAGTCAAGAGACATCAAAAATTACAAGGTTTCACAGGAAGTGGGATACCACAAGGGTGTCTATTTCAACCTTTGCTTGTTTTTATTCTATCGAGTTCTCTCTCTCTATCCTCAATCGTTAGCCAGTTGTGCCTGGAATATTGCGTCAAGGGACATCACATATTTTCAAAGTCAAGTGGCTCGCCACAAGGGTTACCCTTAACGACTCTGCTTTTTTCCCCGTTCTTAAGAAACGTTCATCAAAAGTTGGACGCATCCCACCCTAACTGGGCCAAAGGCCGAAAAACACGGAAAATTTGGATTATCAAGTGGGACGCCACAAGGGTGTCTACATCAGCTTCTACCGATTCCTCGCCTTCGTTTCCTGGTATTGAGAGAATACCCTCATCTTGGGATAATCTTATTCCACCTGGTCTGGTAAAGCGACGTCCAAAATTTCGATTTTTTTAAATGTTTGCCTCAAAGTGAAACGCCACAAGGGTGCCCACTGCTACATCTGCTTTTAGTCCCTTTTTAGAGGCTTTTTTCAATTCCGCGTGAAGTTGTGAGCCAAGGCATAGAATTGAATACCACAAGAGTATGCTCTCAAACTTATACCTTTTCCCCCAATTTGTGTTCTTCCCTCCTTGAAGGTTCGACTGCCTGCCACGATTTAGCTTGCGCACTATGACCACAGGACAAAACAAAAGTGAAACTGCCCTTCGAAAGTGTTCCAGACAATGGTCCACACAGCGATTAGTTCCACTCGATGGCCGTGATTGATTTCTGTATCACCTCTCCCATCCCGATGCCCAATCAGTTCCGCTTTCCATTTCAATGCCAATTCGGCGGCAGACGAGGCCATGCTGCTCGGCTGTCATCGATATCGAAATCGAAACCCAATGACACACTCTCCCCTCGGATGAGCGCGTCCAATTGACAACTAGAGCGGAATCCGTACTTGCGCTGGCCTTTCTTTTGTCCCCACACACAGAACGTGTCAAAGAGTCGAGCCAGACCACTTGAGTTCCCCACTCGCCTGGGCATTGAACCACCATCACCATCGACACAATCAGTTGGAGACCAGTTTCGGACAGCAGCTGCTTCATAGGCGTGTGCATTCCGGTTCTGTGGGCCGAGGAGCCAGTGCCGACCGCTCAGTCCACGCGCAAGTGCAATCGCTTTATCGCTCCCCACAGCGTGAGTGTGTGTAGTGATGTGAGTTTGCCCAGGCCCGTGCGAACGAGTGGAATTCGTGTCCACGCTCCTGCGTGGGCGATGCTGTGTTTGGAAAGATGTCCGATATGACGAACGCCCACAGGTGAGCTGTGTAGTCGCCGGAGAGCAGCGGCCTGAAGGACGTTGCGATGCGATGTGAAGGAGGAAGTGACCAGCGGCCAACTGATCGCGCTGTTTGACATATCCGGCGTTAAATGGCGGATTAAGCGCTCGAAATGGTGTTCGCAGTGACAGGGGGTCCGATTTGTCTTGTTGACTGGCGGTCTGCTGCCGGAAAACGCGACATGGGTGGTGCAACTAGGCCGATTGACAAATTGATGATGCCGAGGCTGGACAAGGTCGATGGAGATTGGTGAAATGGATCGCGTTGCAGACAAGATCGATTGTGACGGAACTGGTTCCGGGACCGAGCTACGGACTGTTTGTTTGTTTGAGAGAGTAGAGCTCTTTCCCAAGCCATGCTGAGGTGCCTGGAGACAGAGGCGGTTTAGAGCAGATTCGGAGAAGTGCCCTGACGGCAATGTGCAGCAATGGAGTGGAAAAAGAGGCAGCTTGCCGCACACTCTTGTGGATACGGCATGCAAGGTATCGGAAATCAGACAAAGAAGTGGGGAAGAGGTGGGGACGTGAACATTATTTTGCTCGTCGCAACAACCCACAACGCCACGGCCGCCGAAATGGGATTTTCCGGTTACCCGGGTACTCGGGTAATTGCAGAAACGGGTATTACCCGTGTACTAAGGTAATTGCAGCAATGGGTTTTACCCGGTTACCCGGCTACACGAGTTATTGAAAAAGCGGGTACTACCCGCGTCAAATACTCGTCTGTTTGCAGAAGTGTGTATTACCCGGTTACACGGATAATTGCAGAAACGGATATTATCCGTGCAATCGGTTAATTGCAGAAACGGGTACTTGCCGGGTTAAATCAAGACCACTACTGGAAATCTGCGCAAAAACGGAATAAAGAGAGGTCTTCGCCCACACAATAGCTCTAGCCTGAGACACGTGATTCTGGCCGTGACTGCCTGCTGCTGATTGATTTCCAAACCGTATGAAAATCTAAGAACACTCCCGCCTCCTCAGCATTACATCGCATCCTCCCAAATCACCGAGTCCCACAAGAGAACTCACAAGAGTCCCACAAGAGACTCGTCTCCACCTACCTCCCCAAGCCCTCACGCATCCTTCCATCGCAAGTCCCCCCAATTCCCACAGAAAAAGAAAAGAAACCTAATCTCATCTCATTACAAATAGATGTCAAGTTCATGCCGCGGATACGAACGATGTTAAATCATTCATCACCACTTTTGCTGGCAAGCCGTAATTAATCTGCGAGTAGGTTTATTGGCCAAAAAGACAAAAGAAGCCCGCTTTCGAAAGCGCCTCTTAACGGTCCAATTTAACGCCTCATAAAATGAGCCATAACCTAACCGCTGCCGTCGCCGCTGCCACGACGCCCTCCATCCAGGGTTAGCGCGTGCAAATTCGTTCAGTAATTTCTTTCGGAATTCATCGCGTATTCACGTACCACGGCGGCAAGACGCGTCTCAGTAGCGACGACCTTGTCTTGACGATACGGTTTTCCACTTGCGTCACAGAGTTTTCGCCAAGCGGGCGTGAGCCAACGAGGGGTGTGGGCGGGGGCTTATCGAAGAGACAAAAAGCCGTTGATGATGGTCTGCGATTTGCATCTTTTTCCAAGACAATCGTGTTTGCACACCAAATGATGGCATCGACGATGAAAGTGTCGATCGGCGGATGGGTCGGTGGGCGGTGTTTTTATTTGCTTTATGAAACGCGTCTTTAAGTGGATTTTGGTAAATATTTGTGCAGTCTGTGGGCAAATGTGTTTTTGTTTTCTTTTTCGGTGAGTTGCAGCGCTTAATTGTTTGACATTGGATAACGTCTTGGGTAAGGCCGTGGTCATTTGAAGCCAAATGAGACAAAAGAAAAACAAAAGAGGTTTATCAAAATGCGATTGAGAGATGGGTCGATAGGGAGACCATTGCGAGGCGGACAGATGTTTTCACGACGTCATCCAGAGCGTAGCTTTCGAAGCCTCAGTGGAGGGGGATGTTTACAAGGGTTTGCGATTTAAGGAGGCATCTTAAGACAATCTGTGAATGGGTGAGTTGCTGTCTACTGCTTGCTTGAAATGGTGACCAGAAGTGGTGCCAGAAATTAAAATAAGCCTCCCCTTTTTGCCGTCAGACACTCTTGACATTTGGAGGTGGTAAAGAATGCTTGCCGTGCCGTAGTGGGTTGAGGCGTCGAGTTGAGTCCCACCGAATTTATCAACCTTCTGGTTAACGGCTCAACGCCCAATGATTATTCCTTCGTGTCTAGAAAAAGGTCCTCAAACTTCGACGCTCGCAGTGGGTCCCTTTCACTCGTGAGAATACAAAAGGACACACAAGACGAGTGGTTGTGAAGAAGCTAGGTCCCGACAATTCCACTCCCCAACGGCGAGCTCAGAGATTCTACTGGATCTTCTTCCACATGACCTCCAAATGTAGACAACAACTGCAAAGAATACCATCCAAGGGCTGGCGCTCAAGCTAATGGATAGACTACGAATTAAACGAGTCGAAAGCCACGTTCTCCCATTCCTTGAATTCGAAATACCCTTCCGCTGTTTTTCTCTCAACAAGGGAGGAGTGGGACCACCAATGAACCCATCACCAACGTCTCATTCAGCGAAGATTGAAAAAGACACAGGCGCGGGCAATAGCTCCGCAGAATCCCCTGATGGTGGCAGTATTTTTCAAGCGAAAGTCCTCGCAGTGAAGGAAGTGGCCAGAATGATATCAATGTTCCCAGTCTAGTTGGCAGTCAAGCGGCCTTTAAAGCAGTTCTGGCGGTAGAAGCCAAGTCCAAGCTGGTAGCATGATGCCACGATAAGCTTAAGGTTCTCAGTACGCCGCCTGGTCATAAAGACAATGAGGCAGCGGCTGAACTTGCCAGGAGAGGGGCCAAAATTGATCCATCCCAGGCATCATATGGATCCAAACCAAATCTTGCGGATGTCGAGAAGAAAATTCACGACAGCAACTTCTTGTCGCCTTGAAGGAGTTTATCGGTTTTTACTGAGACCGAGCGGTCTCACTGGTTCCACATATTCCCCCCTTAATCTCTTATTCATGTCACATGTGACTGCGAAAAATTTGTATTCAATAAGTCACTTGCGTGAAAATCACAAAAAGTGACTAAAACAGTACAAATTTCTCACAGTGACATGTGAAATGACTAAGAGATTAAGGGGCGAATAGGTGGAACCCGTGAGACCACTCGGATGAACTCTGTAAAAACCGACAAACTCCTTCAAAGCGACAAGAAGTTACTGTCGATCGCAGTTGGAGTTCTAACAGGCGAGGACAGTAAGGATAGACGGTGATGTTTGGACTATGTTGAGGAAGACAAATAAGAGCATACTCCTCACTACCTTCGGCACAGCCTCAGCTTCTGGCAGTTGAGATACCGAACTCTGGGAGACCACTTCTTCCAGAACCTCCAAGAAATGACAAACATCGCCCTGAGCTCTATTTTCAGGTTTGTGAGGATTTCAGGATGGCTGTGAAACGAGGAAGGTGTGAGGGGCAGCAATTAATCTCCTCCAACCTAACCTAACCTAGTCACTTGACAGTCTAGTCCCGTGACGGGTACGATGAAGGTGTGAAGAGCAGCAATGGGCATTACAGCATGACCTAACAGCGGCTTACGCGCTTCTACCCTCCAACTTAGGTTAGATTGGAGTCACTTGGCAGTCTTGACACATTTCAAAAAGCTTTAAAAGTTTCTGGCTTTTTTTGAAGTCCCAAAATGTGCAGCAATTTGACATCAATTCTTGACAGGACTCCAAAAAATCAGATAAATTTACGATTTCCCACTGCCCGCGCATGGCTTCCGCGAAGCGGTACCACTCTTTCAAGAATACCCCCGTCAGCACCCACCGCAGCCATAAAAACCCTTTCACACCTAGCAGTCATTTATCGAACACAAGCTGCCGCTGCCGTTCGTGTAGGATGTAGCTAATCACAAAAGCATTTTGACACTCACTCCCGTGCGCACCGAATAAGGAACAAATTCACTGCCACATGACAATCGACATGCGTGGAATGTCAATTGTCTGTCGGCGGTAGTCGCAGTCGTAAACATACGGAACGTGGGCCCAGAGCCAAGAGCATCCAGCCCCGCGAGCGATCATAAAAAGCAAAGCAATCTGATAAAGTGCGTGTTTGTCGAAAATCGAATCGACAAGCCGTCTGGCCGCTTGGATTGATTGCGGATTGATTCGACTGCCAAAGCGAAATGATTTATGATTTGCCATGACTATAAATACTTCGATGGGGGAGTTGAGTGAGCGCTGTGGGTTGTGGGTGAGAGGAGACACTTTGGGAAACTCTTGGGAGGGATATTTGGACAAATTCTGGAAAAAAAATGCTGGCAAATTTGTTAAAAATCGAGCAGGAAACTGGAATATTTTTAAAGCGTCGTCAGAGCATACATGTGCAGCCGCAAGTCAAGAGATTGCCTTAAATTCTGTCTTGACCTGAATTTGAAAGGCGACGGAACACCATTCACCCAGAGACAAGACAAGATGCCGCCCTAACTGCTAATTCGACCAGAATTCCCCAGGCAAGTCCCTAAACACAGACCACTTGATTTAATCCAAACCGTTGAACCAGCAACGTCCCCAGAGGAAGACCAATTAATTTGAACGAAGCCCCACCGAAAGGCAAGATGATGTCTACCTCGACCAGCGACACCCTCACCATTTCCAGTTCAAATGCACACCTTATCAGGTCCACATCCCACACACGAGTCCCCGAGAAGTCCTTGAGATTGAGAGAGAGAGAGAGAGAGAGAGAGAGAGGAATTCTCTACCGATTCTCGCAAAGTCGTCATTCTTCCAAACCCATCTCCCGTAACAACAAGGTGAAATTCTTGAAATCCATTGACCCTCGCACCGACGCGAATCATTTGGCTGCCCGCGTCTCTATGCCATGTCCTCCCCTTCGTCGATGCGAAATAGAATCTCGTTGCTCTGCGATTTGTTGTTTTTCTTTGCATCATCCATCGCACAGCACAACGCCGACTGCATGCATAATCGAACAGTACTGTGTCCCCAAAGTTGGACAGTACAGGAAGTGATCTCAGTACTCAACGCCAAAATCGTATTCTAATTACACCCCCCACAGGTCCCCCGCCGTCAGAGGACTTAGACAAATCAAATCTCAATCTATATAGGGAACAGCAACACACACACACACAAACGACAGATGCACAGCCAGACAGACAGACAGACAGAGAGAGACGAACTCCGTCAAAGAGAGCCGTCGATGGACAAATTTGGCGAAGCGAATATGTGGACCTATCCAATCTCTTCACAGTACGCGCGCAGATGGATGGAGCAAAAATTTACCCAAAAAAGATATTTAGTTACTCGATGCGTTTGTTTTTCGTTTTTTTTTTTTTTTGGTTAATCCAACAGATACGCTCCTCCGTCAGTCGACGGTGTGGAAAAACTTTGTAATCCGGATTCCGATACCGTGGCTGGGATAAGACACTGTTTTCTTCCTAATTTCCATCTTGGACACACGGCCACTTCTTGTTTTCAGAACACAGACACTCGCGCGCGCACTGGCACTCACTCACACAGGGGCGCTGTCACATGCGAACGACGCGCATGCGCAACAGGCAAAGTGGTCCAACCACTTTGCCAGTCAAATCTTGAGCCAAGAACTGAGCCAGCGGCGGCAACTATTTGAATCGAGGCATTCGAGTTCGCGTTCGCGTTCGCTTTGTTTTGCTTCTCGTTCTCGTTCGCGTTGGCGATTGAATTTCAGACGGACTCTCAAAGGCTGTGCCGCCTCGCATTCAATTAGACACTTTCCGCGGTGTGCCCTTCTTTTAACGCGACGACCGACAATCAAGCCCTGCATCCACCACACGAGAGATGCTCCGCACGAACGACGGCCTTGTGAACTGTACGCAGTCTCGGCGAACCGGGAATTATCTCATCAACGCTGAGTATCTAGCAGTTTTGTTTTTATCTTCTTCTGCAAAAATGTACACGCACCCGCGCCACTCACGCATGCACACACACACACACACCACTGACTGGGGTCCTAGTGGCGACTGAGATACTCCAGCATCGTTGGAACGAGTTACGCGACGAATTTGAAGCGATCCGACTGCGGTAACACGTGTGCGCACGGTTTGAGAGAGTCGCTTGAACTGAATTGTCTTGGGGCCTGTGTGCGCTTGGCGTGCGGATTGGCTTCTTGCAGCGATAACTCGCATGAGAGACGGCCGTACGTTAGGCACATAGACACACACACAAGTGCACGGTGGATGGCGTTGCTTTGCGTTTGGATTTGTGAAGCTTAGAGTGGTGAATATGCGCAGTTTTGATCCGAGGGGCGGCCGGGGGCCGGGAATGAATGGTCGGAATGCCAATGTTAGTGATGGTGGATTTAACTGCAGTTTTTTTGTTTGTTTTTGTTTTAGTGTGTGGCTATCGGGTTGCGCGAGTTTGTTTTGATTTGCTGCGGCTGGAGTGGGAATTTTCAGCGGAAAATGCTGGCTTGTCGACGGACCGTTCAGTCGGGGGTTCGATCGCTTGCGGGGGACTCTGTGTGGAATTGTCAGAATAAACAGAATGATGGGCGGAGGGCGAGGGATTTTTTTGACGGGGAAGATTTTTTTGCCGGAACGAAGATATGGTGGACATGTTTTGGACTGATTCTTGAGGGCTTTGTGGTCATTTCGATTGAATTGGGACAATTCTGTTAAGAGACGACCACAGACGGGCTTCCAACGGGGACGGACGGAATGGCGGCCGTAAGGCGATGGATTTTGATTGTTCTCCGGGTAGAATGGAGAACTTCTGCTAAAACACGACCAGATTCCGCGGTTTTTGAACTCGGACTTGAAGCAATCCGGCTTAGAGGAACTCGTTTCCGACTAGCTCTTGAGGGTTCTGGGTCACAGGAGACGAATGGAAGCATGACTGCTTTTCCAATCCCAGCAGCATCCTCCATCGATCTGGAAGACAAGTTGAACTGCACCTTTATCAGTGGCTGGACGGTATAAGGAGGCGATTCGGAAACAGTCTGAAACAGACGGGCCCCCGTGCAACAGTCGACAGAGTCAAGAGGATCGGTGGTGATCCTTCCAAGTGATCGATCAACAACAGGATCAGGATCAGGACGCAAGCTGGACCACAACGAGTTAGGTGGATCCACTTAAAGAGATCAGAGAAGACGAAGAACTAGGGAATCGTTGTCAACATCGACATCATTTGCTTTTGGCAGTCGAAGACCGAATGGCGCTGTGATCTATTTGAAAGCTAGAAAAAAATGCTGCGGACTGAGTGCTCCTCTCTTGTACAACCTGACAAAGCCAAAGAAAACTGCACTTTCTGTCGAAAATCGAACGCTACAAATGGGAAGACAATGAGCAGAACTCCGGCGCAAGATCAGAAACAGGCCACCTTGGTTCATTGGGTAGCTGCATCGACTCTTGCAGCTGGCTGCTACCACCAGTCAGAAAAAGCTTCTCAAACTTCACCGTGCGGGTCCGCATACGACAGCAAGTGGTTGCAGCTGCGGAACCTGTGCCCATCTTCACTCTGACCGATCGAAGAGTCAATGTGTGAAGGCTAGGGTGACGATCATTTTCTAGATTATCACCTCCCTGACTTAGGCAAGGCCACAGCAGGTTGCGGACATGGACAGCTTCACATGGAAACTCTCACGTTTCTCCAGCTTGACCTCATTCCAAGCCACAGTCAGTTCAAAAATCCAGCCGCATCAAAGCACATTGACTTCAAGAAATAAATTGGTTTTCTCAAAGAACAAGGCTCCACCACGGTGACCCAAAAAATCTAGTGTAACTCCTCGGTTAGCCGTTGTCGCTCGTCAAAAAGCCGCTCTCACCAAAAAATCACGTTCCAGCCAAAGTCACAGCAGCCAAACAAGGAAGACATTGTTGACTTTGAACCAAACCAGAACCAGAACCGAAGAAGAATCTCCACAAAAACAGTAGCAATCCACTCAGCGCAGATACCTCTCTCAGTCCCAGCCATCCGTTGTCTATTCAAATGAACCATCTAGGCCTCCCCCTGGTCCCCACCACCACCCCGTCATCCTACGACCAGTTAGAACTAGAAAACGATACAAGTACCCTCCTCCGTTACCGAAAAAATACCAGTTTCCAGCGGTGGGCACACAAGGAGCCGCATCTTCAACCACAGCCACACACACACCGTGTCGGCGTCCACCACATCCGACGTCAGCTCAGAAGAGGTTCATTGGTTCACCAAGATGCTGAGACACTGTCTCGGGATGCATGTGTAGGGGCGCGACGCGATGCGTCGCTTACCTCCACCGATCGCCCGTGTGTGGGGAGTTTCTCGAAAAAAGACACTTTGCCTCGGTGCGCGTGTGTGCTTGTGTTTGTGTATGCAGCACTGTTGGACGAAGGAACAGGTTCTGCGGTGGATATCAGGTTGGAGTTGACTTCCCTCGACCCTCCGGCCGCCCCGGGCACGGGCGAATGATCTCTCGCTCGCGCTCGCCAAGAATGGGTGCAGAAAATTTCGAAGGAGGCGAACTGTACGGCCGTGTGCGGGGATGCGACGGGGGGCGAAAATATCAAATGGCTATGTGTCCACCACGGCGGAGAGGATTTGCCTTTGCATGGAATGCTTCTATTCGCAGGAACTGCTGCGCGAAGCCGTTTCTGGAAAGCATTTTTCGCATGAGCCCATCTCTCGCCGGGCGCACCAATATTATGTGACAAAGGCGTGAGAGTACCGGCGGGCGATGGAAAAGTGAAAACCGAGCAGAAAGACACAGACGATGTCGTGTCAAGCCGCCCGAACAATGCTGCGATGGGAATATCCACCGAATAATGGGCGATGGGTGGTGCAGTGCGGCTAGATCGATGCCGAAATGCTGTCATGTCGCAGAGTGATTATCAATTATGGAGAAAGCACTTGAAGCGAGACGCCGATCAATTGAACGAGCGAGCGAGCGAACAACTGACTGCCAAACGACCGATCGAATTACGCAGAGATCTCGTTTTGACGTGAATCACGCGCAGCGCGAGCACTAAGTGCTTACGACTTAGAAAGGAAATTGGCCGCAAGTGATTCATGGTTCAGTGGACGCGCCAATAGATGTACGTACCCACGAAGAGAGGAGACCGGGCGTCAAGCAATCGTTGCGACTGGAGATCGAGATTGATGCATCCGGGAAGTAGTTCGGCTGAACGGTGGATCAAGGGGGAGGGAGTGTGACAAGATCATCACTTCAATTGACGATCGATCTGATCCATCATCTAGTTCAGGGTGATCATGCTCCTATCAGAGATCAACTGATCGTTTCGAAGGCATCAGAGAAACACCCACAGCCACTTGCCGGATGTAAGATTAACGCATAATGGCAACATTCTAACATTGTGGAGATCAGTCATGATCACCGGGCTTCACAGGGCCTTCAGTAAGACGCAAAATGGACGCTCTGAAGAGATGTTGAGGAGAGCGGCAGAGTTTTTGAGCCAGAAGTCACTTATCTGGGGACCTGACTCTTGACGAAGTGATCGTGTCGGTGCCGATCTTCACAAAAGACGAGGTTCAAAATTAAGTGTGAGTTTAGAAACTCCTAGATTTTGGCACTATTTCGGAAGACAAATCGGTGGAGATCATTGTTACTAAGTTGAGAGGATCACTAACGATCACCCAGACAACATCAACAAGCCAGGGTGACCATGAATAGTCAGAAATGCCTCTGTTCTGCTCTAACCATTAAGTGATCAGCACTTAAGGAGTTTCTGACGATTCATTATCATCCTGGCAAGTTGACTCTGGGTTATCGTTAGTGATCCTCTGCGCTGGGATGATCCTCGCGCTTGAGATGAAAGGCATCAACCGTCATAGTTATTATGCTGACGAGTTATTAACTAAGTTACAGCGAGGATCATACAAATCATACCTCTTTCATGAGCCCTGACCTCTGGTGGATCAACATAGAGGATCATTGATCGTGTGATCAATTTTCAGTCCCTGTAAGGCAAAAAATGTGCACAACGACGTGAAGAAGGACCGCAACAAATTTCGCGTGTGACACTGGCCGCAGCTGGGCACAGATCGTGACTAGAGGGGGAGGCTTGTCGATTGAGAACCAGCTCCTCCCCCGACAAATAAAGAAGTCAGTCCAGTCAGACCATCCACGGGAGTTCCAGATAATGGGTGCCAACTCCTGGAGGCTTTTTCACGAAATCCAGTGACGGATAATCATTCGATTCTGGAAGTGTTCCTCTATGTGGGATGACGACAAGCTGTAGACAAGCTATTCAACTATTGGCAACATGAAAACGAACAGTCTTCGCATGAAGACCGAGCCCATGGAAATGATTTTCCCAGAAGAAGTGGAGAATTTGACAGGGGAGATCAGAGAAATCTTATTTCGAAGCATGATCAGAGATGACTTGGCACCGCAAATCCCAGAAATGAGGATCTGCTCATGCAAGATTGGTGATCACCAAGAGCCAACAAGACTGTAAGCTGACTCGCTCAGAGCTGGATAAGTGAACATTCTATCTGAAGTACAGGCACCCCCCTACACTTCACTCTCACGACTCATTTAAAGGCACTTACGTCCATCCGCACTCGCGGCAGCACGGCAAAAGAACCCCCCAATAATGTCCCTCCCATCCGTGTCCCGATATGGAAATCAATTCACTCACCCCTCCTGCTCCTCCTCCTCTGGCAGTAAGAGCGTGAGTTATGCATTTGGAGCCCATTAAGTTGCTTCAAGCTGGCGTGACTTGTAAGCATTCACACGCAACCCTTCAAAAAAAAAGACACACGCACGCACACATACACTCGCGTATAATTAGTAGGGGACTGCGAGGCGACCATAGCTGAGCTCATCACCTATTCTGGGATAATTAGTTCCGATAGAAGTCGGATAAACTGGATGCCTCGGGCGACATGGCTAATGAATGGTTGGAAAGGAGGAGGCTCTCCGATGGAGTCACGGCCAGCACGAGATCCTGTGGCGTAATGTCAGCCGGAGGTCAGAACATGGTGTGGTGAGAGATTCAGATGAAGACTATGACTTGACGGCAGGTGGTGGCCATCATTGAATGTGAATTGTGGAGAGGTGAAGTGCGGGGGAATTCATGTTTTATGCATAAGAAGAATCCGTTGGTCTTTTCGGGAGAAAAGTTCTGAGCTCAATCGTTGCTCCTGTTTACGTCGATGGTTTTTGAAGAAGAGGATTCTGTACAGTCACATGAGACTAGGCAGTCGGTTACGGATTCAACGCGTAAGACGGCTAGGTCATGTAAAGCGCGTGGACGACACTGCTCCAGCCCGAAGAGTGCTCACCTCCGAACCAGTGTGACAACGCAATAAAGGACGCCCACGGAACCGATGACGCACACAAATGGAGATGGACGGACCTCAGCCAACTTGGCGTGAGTGATTGGATGCAGGTGGCTTCAGCTGGGGATGGTTTTCCGGGTCTATGCGGGATCTAAGCGCCAACAGCAAAAGAAGAAAAATCGAACGACTAACTTACCTGCCTGCCAATTACTTCTTAGAGTAGTGACACTGTCAGGTGAGCCGGAACGCGAAATTGGAATAAGGCAAGCGGGTAAGGTCCGCGGAAACGAACAGATTTCTGTGCTCAATAGATAGCTCTCCTTTCCGCATTTTGGACTTACTTCGTTTTGGCAACAGCTTTGTTCTAAATGTCGGCGGAGGCCTATACTTGCATGCGATGTGGATTGGAAGATTTGCCTTTCCTGTGTTTAGAGGGTGAGACAACCCTTATCAACCTCGAATGTGAACATCATCAGTCTCTCCATTGTCTTGAATTTAAATGATGTTAGACTTATGGGTCTACAGGATTTAGGCAGCTCACCATATCCGTTGCCAGGTTTGAGAAGGCGAGACAAGTGTGACGCCACCTTAACCGTTCCACGTCTAATTTGCCAAATGATACGATTTGTCTTCAATCACAGACATTGATCATGGCGAACGTGTGAATTTGAACCGATTCAATAACTTACCCAAAACATTCGTTGGGGTCCCACAAGTGTGAGTGCATGGACCCCGTAAGTAAAAGCTTCCGATGGTGGTGCACATTCACATGCACTCTTTCTGAAGATCAGTCGTGATCGCCATCATTAACTTACAAGGCAAACTTTGAAGGCCTTCCCAACCTTCCACCTTCCAAGCTTGATCGAAACTGAATGCATATGGCAAAGCTTACCTGAAAAGAAAAAAGGGAAAAGAATAATTTAGACGTTTGGACTTAAGTGTGAACGAACAGAATAAGCAGACATGTTGGGGGTTACGATGGCGAATAGAGGCTTCCCTTTAAAAAGTGATCACCCCTAAAGTCGGTTTGCCCAGGAACGGTCACACAAAACGACATAAACAAGGAATTTTTTGTCTTTACATGTAATTTCTGTTCAAACACACATTTTCCACCAAAAAGTGCGGTAAACTGTCATCTCTCTTGACTCGCATTTTTTTTCATCACATCATCACTTTCCGCGGCTCCTCGTACATGTTTCAGATCTCACCGCTTCTCCCCTCCCCCTCCCCCATCTTTATCTACCATCTTCTTTGTTGATTGCGAAAAATCCAATCACACATTCCTTCTCATGGCCTTTTTTCACCCTTCTGACCGATCACTCACTATCGGCCGGAGGCTCGAAGGATCTCTGGCCGCCCTCGCTCTTCCTCCGCCTTGTTCTTCTTTTCCCAGCAACCACCTCAAGCATGACCTCGAAGGACTGACCGACGAAGCGACGATCTGCACCGAGAGTGCAGCCTCCTCTCAAGGCTGAGCTGAGAGTTATAGACAAATTCGCGCACTCGTTCATTCCCCCGCACGATGAAAGATACAAATTTGCGCACACCCAAGCCCACTCTTGTGTCTCTTCCCAAGAAGTGCACAGCCCACTGTGTGCCCACATATCGGCGGAAGATTAAACAAAACGAAAGACCTCCACGACCTATTTCTAGAATCGTGTTCCCTCTGAACCGCGGCTGCGAACATACGCCGCACTCAGCGAAACCAGAAATGGGATCCGATCATTCATTCTGTCCACCACGGCGATGGCGGCTGCGGCAGCGACGGACTTAGCCGAGATTCTTTCGCCTGGATTGTGGTTTTCGCAGATTTTGCCTAGTCTGTCGGTCTGCTCTGCGCGCGGTGACCTTAGGGCGCGAGAATAGCCATCACATGGTTGGTAACTATTCTGCACACACTCACACACACACGAGAATGCGGTCATAAATCAGATTCTCAATCGACAGCTGTGTGCAATTGCACAAGACAGCACACCACCAGTTCGATGGTGGCACGTTGCCTGGGTTGGCTGGACTGGAATTCTCTTGCACTCGGCACACTCAGGTACGTCTCCTAATGAGACCTGACGTGGACAGCAGCTTACCGTTTTATTACTTCTCGCTGATTAAAGACAGAATCCTTGGAGGCTATCGGGTTACTGAGACTGGGAATTCCACTTGGACGCGATGCGAAGCGACAGCGTGCCGAAGAATGCTTGCGTTGGGTGGGTGATTAGAAAGTTGTTTGTCTCTCCCGCTGGACGATGGTGGTGGGAGTGGGGTGGCAGAAGGGGATGCACTTGGCACCGGCGGGTGGTCAGAGGAGATCGTCAGGCGCAATTCATCATTGATGCCATTAGTCTTTCATTAGTGGACATGTGAAAGTGGGCGGATGACATCCGCTGCGGGTCGTGGAAGGATGAACAAAGTGTGTTCAGGTGGACGCTAGGGTCAGGTACAACGATGAGGTGGACAGCTGATGTTTGTGCAACTGGGTCAGGTAAACATGGCAAGTGCACAGGTATCTTAGATGACATCATGCGGAGCAAATCTTTAACTGCAGGTGGCAGTAGAAACAAGTTGTGAAATAGTGGTTCTAGAGAAGTTTCGAACGGGGATTGTACTTGTAGTGATCCAGATGACTGGAAGGTGTTCAAGATTAGTGTTAAGTCTTATTCAATGATTTAGTACAAAATTTAGTACATTTTAGTACAAACAATAATTGTGCTAAAAAGTTTTGTGAATCGTTTTTGTATGTGATGTGAATGTCCACAGAAAAATTAAGTCAAACTAGTCCACATTTTGACTGGTCTAAATTCTTAGAACTTTCAAACTGCCGGATGTCCTTTCAAATTTGCATCATTTCCAACAATTCTAGGTAAACATGCGTCACAATTTTGACTGGTCAAAATTTTTAGAACTGTCAAACCATCGGACGTCCTTTCAAATTTGCATCATTTCCAACAGTTTTAGGCCCACATGCGTCACAATTTTGACTGGTATAAATTTTTAGAACTGTCAAATTTGACCATTTTACAGATATTCAAATACACTGGCAGAGTGTAGATAGTCTAAAGTCTGTGATGAGTAGTCAGGTCTATCTTGCATCGAGTAGAGAAGATTTTAGTTCAAAATTTGAGCAGAATTTTCATGGAAAATTATTCAAAGAAATTGTAAACATGAATGTTTCGTGTTGATGTTTCTAGGCCGTTAGTCAGTTGGGGGAATAAGCCGTCTGTTTGACTGTCAACCAAGTAGGGGCTGCCAAATTGTATAGGTCCCCAATTTTTGAGGATAGTCCGATGAAAAGTGTAAAACAGTCTTTCAGAAGAATGTTGAGCGGGAGTATTTGGAAGGGAAGCAGCAGCTTCCGACAGCACAGGCAGCTTAGGCCTTCTATTCCAAGACTTGTCACCCGAATTGTTTTACCAAAACTTGTAGAAAGAGAAATGGACAAGGCTTGACAGGATTGGAAAAAAAAAAAGAAAAACACGCGATGTCCCTCGACCGTTAGCTCTCAAGATGTGACATTTGCGATGAGCCTAGCAAGGAGTTGTAGAAAATTGCATGGGGCCCAAATAACAAATTGAACAAGCTCCGTGAGGCTCCGAAATACAAGGAACACTTTCACTTTCTGTAATCAATTGCAGTGCCAAACACTAAGTCAATTCCTCAACAACCTTAAGAAGACAAGTTCCTCATTTCTTCTGGTACCCGAAAAGAAAAAACACTCGTAATCCCATCCGCAGTGCACCCACACCCACACTCCACCGCTGTGACTACAACCAGATAATCAAACACACAGTACACCAGTTCAATCGTCTTTACACTCGTCGCGAAGTCCTCCCTTCCACGCTGCCATTCACCCGGCAAAGGCGAGGCAAGTCGAAATTAATAGGCAGTCAGCGCCCAGCGCCCACCTCCCTCCGGCGTTGAAGTGCCATCACGACATTCGAAAGCAGACTATACAATTTTCGACAAAGTGCCGGCGAGTTATGCCCCATAAAGTATCTAAGCCAAGAGCAAATACGAATGCAATCCGATGCCGGCAGTAAATTGATCGACCATCGTGAGGCTGCAGCGAAGACCTTTAATGACGCTGCAGAGGTGCGTGTGCTTGTGCATGAAAGCGCAGGTCAATTGAAAGGTTAATGCAGGAGTCGAGCAGTGCACTGAGCTGAGAATGTGTATCTGACCGAATCCTCTTGTGACGTTGGTACAAGTGGCAAACTAGTTTGCAGCCTCCTCCTCCTCTCGCTGGATGGTGTGTAAATGCGTTGCCGGTATTTATAGAATGGCATTTGTGTAATGCTCCGTCGTGGGCTTGATGGTTTTTGGAGCAGCAGCAGCAGCAGCAGCAGCAGTCGCGACTGCAGCAGATGCTCAGCAAATGTGGACCACTGCGAACTAAAACAGGTTGCAGGAATGAGAACAGATGCCGAATACCTTCTCTTTCAGTGGCTGATGGCGTTGCATTCGATGGGGGAACAGAGTGAACTGGATACTTGCCTAGTCACGTCGAAAACTGTCTAAAATGTGTGTTGTCCAGGGGCGATGGCCTTTGACGAACAATTTCGATCTAAATTTGGTCAAAAACTGATCATGTGACGTCCAGGACTCAGTGGACGACTTTAAGACAACCTGTCCCAGTGTCGACCATCTCGGGAGCCAAAAACTGCCAAACTTGTGCATTTCTGACCAAGAGACCTTCTTATTCATTAAAGAAGGAAGGGAGGTAACCCTCCCTTCCCTTCCTCTCTCTCCCCCCCAAGGATAGATTTCAAGTCAAACAAAAAGTTCAAAAATTCCACGCCATCTCGTCGCTTAGCACACCGTTTATGCAATCTCCAATGGAATGACGTTTCAAACGTGCTAAATCACGGATTCAATAATAATCGAACTGCGGATACAAGTGATGTGCCTCTCAACGGCATCACAATGGAATCGAAATCGATACAAAACAAGGCAACGCCGGGCGAATGTAAGCCACCACATCAGACAGCACTGAGCACAGCACAAGCACAAGCACAAGCACAAGCACAAGCAATGTAACCGGCAGTTGAATGTATCTTCCGTCGATAATTTCATTTTATTTTCCTTTTTTTTTTTTTTGAAATTGTCATTCGTCCCCCTCCCCAGTTCACCTCACCGTCATCAGTTTACGTCGTCGCGTCCGCAATAACGACCTGCCCGCGGTGGAAGTGTGCACCAGCATCATCCACGGAGTTTCCCGTGAGTGCAGAGGAAATAAAAAATAACAACAAAATTCAGCAGAGTCGATTCCATGCGATTAAAGTTTGCTACGTTAAATCGAAACGAACCCCCTTCAGATGTGCGCCCGCTGGCGATACTGGTATCTAGTTGTGAGCCGGCGCTGCTTGCGTCGACTGCACTCCGATAATGTCATTATGGACGACGGCAGGGCTCTGATACGATATCATGTGAGATATTTGGAATGTGTATCGGGACGTGTGGATCGGAGGATGCACTGTGGCAATGGTTTGGTTTTTTGGATTTGCCGAGGGTTTATTGACCTGATTTTGGGCTGATGTCTAGGTGCGGGCCTAAAGTGACTCGAAATCTGGTGAAAAACAACGCATGAACTGACATTTTCGAGTTGAGGGGCGTGGAATTTTGACAAGGTGAGGCCTATTATTTGAACCAATTCGATTGATTTCTACGGCTTCCGCGCACGATGCGCAGGGGACCATCCAGCGTCTGTCCCAGAAAGACCTGCGGGCATGCTGAATGAGAAATTTTTCTCGAAGAGCAGTTTTGGTATTTACTTAACTTTTCCTGCAGAGGATCGTTGAATGTCCAGTCTTCAAAATTATGCTCGCCGTACGAGCTGCTGTCCGTCTACCATCGTAGCTCCATCGGTGGCAGGTCAAGGAGAATGTGGTCAAGGAGAATGTTTATTGCTTCAAAGGCTGTAGCTAATGCCTACGCACGCCATCCTCTGCACTGTAGCGAGGTTGATATTCTTTTCGACTACGGTCCACCAAATTGCGACGCCATACAAAAGTTTGGGGCTACCTACTGAAACACATAGCCAGTGAACAGGGTTGTCGTGCCTGTTATTTGCACCCAATGTCTCTTAGAGTGCCGTGGAGGCCTTCTTGACACGATCCTCGATATTTAGCTGCCAGCTTAACTTCGCGTCTGATATAAGACCTAGGAATTATTTAGCTTTAAGCGGGTCCCGTATAGTGAGGGAGGGTCGAAGCTAGGGATTTTGAACTTCCCAGTAAAGAGGACTGCGTCCGTTTCTTGTGGATTGACGTCGAGGCCACATCTCATCCATTTCACTAGCTTGGAGAGATCAGACTGCATAATATCCCTGGTCCCTGATATCATCTGCATAGGCAATGTCCTTGGACCCAGTCCCAACAAGCAGTTCGTTGAATACTACGTTCCACAGTAGAGGGGAGAGTACACCACCACCTTGTGATGTACCTCTGTTCACAGATCTGCAGATCGTTGTATCACCTAGCTTCGAGCTTTCCACTTAGTCCTTGAGAAGCTGGTGCAGTAGGGGCTTTTCGATCACGAGCCGGTTATTGCATGGGGTTTAATGTTGCCCGTAGAGACGATCCTACACTTAGCCACACCAGCAAATAAGCTTGCACTGTGAAGTCGGGCATTAGTCTTGTCGGGCTCCTTGTCTTCAATAGGCCACTTGGGCTTCTTAACAAAATCGCCCCGCCAACATGGTGCCCGAACTCCGTGATACTGAGATTTAGGACGTCATGCTCAGTCATCCTCCTCTACACTGAAGTCGATCTGCTTACACTTTGCAACGACGAGAGGAGGAAGCACTGCCTACTATTGGCGGCAGACCATAGTCCTTCGCTGAATTCAATTACATGAAGTGGAGCTGGGGAAACACTGAGCTCATTTTTAAACACGGTGAGTTCTCCTGAAATCAGGGCAGTTACCGCGACGCATTGTTGTCATGGTCATCTCTGGGACCTAGTATTCGGCCCGACGCAAGCAAGAAGTAACGCCCGAATGACTCTACTGACGGCCCTTGAGCAAAACGAACTCTGACAAAATTAGAGCTTACTCAAGGGGGGGAAAAAACTGGGTTGCAGCATGATCAAAAGTCTCTCAACTAGACCGCACTTCAACTGTACCGGGGACGTCGTCCTGGTCCCCTCCTCCGTCACAGACATGCTTCATCAACGTCGAAAATGGTTCTTGAACTAAGTCGAAATGTGAAACAAAGATCCTCTCCAAGACCTTTTCCAGGATATTGGCTGGATGACATTTTTCCCAGTTCTTCTGCAGCGACTATCTCGGGAATGATTGAAGGTTTCGTTTGACGCTTGTCGCACTGATACTCTTTAGATTGGCATACCAATGATGACAAAAATGGACCCTTCAAGGACTCTTCGTGTATGGAAGATACCTCACATTTTTGCAAACACAGTCGAACATCCGTAAGTCGTGACGGGAACACATCTATCATCGGGACCATCTACATCACGGGAACTCACACGCGTCAGAGCAAACTTGGCGCAACCCACAAAAATTATGAAAGTACGCTGATCGCCACTAGAGAGCTCTGAGGGTGTCAAAAATTGTTATTTTCGTAATTTTCGGATCGTGGGGGTTGCGTCACATTTTTCGAATATTTTTGGATTTTTGGAGTTTCCAAGAACATTAAGTCTTGAACTATTTGTTCGGCTTTTAGAAAATTCCCGCATGGCATGACTTCCCCCCCTACTCCCATAGCGGCTCACGAGGCCACTGAAGGGTTGTTCGTAGTTCCTTCGGGCTACCGGGCTAAGCCCGACCGACTGCCGAGCGGGACAGGCCGGCCACCGACGCTCTCATACTGCCACCATTCAGGCCGTGCTCTAAATGGGGTCCTGGCACACCAAGGTAGGCAATTTCCGAGGCCAATCGACTTCTTGCCATTTATGGGGGGTTGCCCTTTGTTCGCTGTTCAATGCACTCTACATGTTCGTGGAGTCCGACTGAAGCAGGTGGAGAAGTTTAACTATCTCGGGGTCGTTGTCACGCGCAATGCTGAGCTTTCCCGTAGGATAGGGTCAATTTTGAAAAAGCTTGGAAGGTCTGTGATCAAAGTAAAGTAACCGGTCTTCCACTCAGTATTTATTCCAACTGACCATAGGCGACCATTAATTTAGGCAAACGACCGAAGGAATGCGATCGCAAGTACAAGCTGCTGAGATGAGATTTCTTCGTGCGGTTACTCGCCGGGATAGGCGCGAAGGACTCAATGTCGAACAGCTGCTTCTCCGAATGGAAAGGGCTATGCTGCGGTGGCTTGGTCGCTTGGTACGAATCTCCCCATCATCAGGACTTTCGAGGTGGGTTTCCAGGGACCAGGGGAGTTTCTGGACTTGGTTCAACCACCTCGCCCTGGGTCTGCCAAGCGATTGAATCGCTTTGGTGGTTGAACCAAGTCCAGAAACCCAACTGGTCCCTGGAAACTTCCCGATGAGTCGAATCGCCTGGAGATCTCTCGCGCGTGGCTTAACCCTGCGTCCCCTTTAGCGGATCCTGCGGGTCGGAAAATGATGATGATGGAAAATTCGACTGTATTTCAAGAAGTACCACATAGACAGTTGCATCTTCTCTCCATTAGACCCCACAGGCTGCTCCACTGGATAATGCCTATTGAACTTTTCAAGGACAGGACGTATGACAGAGAAAGACTTTCTGTTTCCAATGAGTCCACACGATAGAGCCCTGTCGCTTGTCTACAAAATTGGCCCCTTATCAATTTGTTTGTTGCGTCCACCGTTCTCGAGACATTTCAAATTAAAGGTGACAAGTTCCAAAATAAAACCAGGCACGCGACGCCTAAATGCGAACTCCTGGTTCGTCTGTCACTTCCACCGCGATGGCACTTATGTTCAGCGACATTGCGACGTCAATTAAGGCATTGCTTCCCTTTTCGGGAGCACGTCCGAAGTGCTGAACAGAGACATCTGACAGGACACCATTTTGGGCTTAGTACTGACTCCGATGTTGGCCATCTCCGCAGTGCTGAGTGCGACCTCAATTGTGTCCGAATCTTAAGTGAGTGACAACGAGCGAGGTAGTCCTCCACAAACCACTTCAGCCTCTGGCACACGCCCACAATCCTCCTCCTCCACTTCATCACCAGCATGGGCAAGAGTGTAGACCCCCCCGTCTCTTCACCCCCTCTTGCAAATAGAGAACAAATCACTTCAACATAGAACGAAACACTTTTCGCCGAAGGTAAGCATTGCCGGACGACGACGACGATCGTTGCTGGCCCAAAGGTCACGCCAGCAATTGCCTGCTCGCCGGCCGGTCTCTGTGTGAGTGTGTGTATGGCACATTCCACGAGTGAATAGTTCACTCGTATCTTTCAGGAAACACATCGCCTTTGCCGTGTACGAACTTTGGCCTGCTCGTGCCTTCTCTGTGCTGCTGCCTCGCCAACGACGACGAGTACGACGACGACTGTCGTGTCGCTGTTGCATCGGAGGAGTTTGAAATGCCAAATGGATTTGGCACAATACACACGCCGGAATGGACAACGAGATGCATTACCTGAGATGGGGGAATGCGAAATCGATGTGCTCCTCGGGTCCTGCTGCAGTCACTGGCGCAGTTCGCAGGTAAGCCGATTTACAGACGACGGGGGAGGATTTAAATGATTTCAGTCAAAAGTTCTCGGGCGGTGGCTTGCGTAGAGCGGACACAAACTACGGATGACGGAGCTTATTTGGGAAGTTAACTGGGCTGCAGTCAGATGTCGTGGAACTTTCAATGAAATTCCGAAAAGTTTCCACTTCGTGCTTGATTGCGTTTGATTTCAACTGGCAGAGAGCTGGGGATGCGCACGTCCTCTCAGCTCGGTGTGGGTCCGTGATTGATGGCAGCAACGCGACTGGACGTTTGCCTGCATTTAGTGACTTTGAGTGCCTTAAAGATTCAGTCTCAGTCGAGAACTTAGCTAGTTCCTAGTCCACTCCCAGTGAACTAGGTCACCCTCAAGGAATTCCAATCCTTGTCGCATCATGCCGGCCAGTCTCCCCGAAAGCGGACCAGTTCAAACGCGGCACACACCTGACAAGCCTGTCAATACGATGCCCACGGTCTTATGCAAATCGTCGTGCGCCGTGCCGCCGCATCATAAACACGCGTCTCCCAGCTTGTCACGTATCTCAATCAGAAACCGGACCGCGATCGGTACGTCCCCGCAACGCTGACAGATACAGATTGCGTAAAACTCGACTGACTGGCGAGCAGGAGATGGTCAAGTTCAAGCTTACACTTGGCGGTCGCTCTTCGCTTGAATTGGGCGCAGGGACTCCACTGACTGACCTGACATTCTCGAGCGTTTCGCGGCCGTTCAAAAATAAATGAATCACACTCGAATCCCCGACCGAGCAACACTTCCCTCGTGACCGTCTGCCAGTTGGTCTGGGGGAGCGTAATCTGCGAGACGGAACAAATCGCACTCAGTCGGTTTAACGATCGAATTAATTAGTCGCAGAGTTTCCTGACTTTCGCCGTCTCTCGCTGGGGCTTCCGTCGGCGATAAATCTTACGACGCACGAGACCCGGTGCCGGAGAAGGGACAAGGTGAAGGACATGACATCGGCTTGGGAGTGGAGATTTATTCCTCACATGATGTGTGGACATGCGATGGGCAATCTGGCCGTTGACACTTTCGTGACTTCTTGGACAGACATAAGAGGGACAACAACGCTGGCAACTCTCTCACGATCCTCAACCTCGGCATGTGTCACTCGGAACTAAACTGGGTACAGTCTCAGGTGGCATCTGGTCCTGTACTCGATCACCACGATCATCCAAACACACATCCGTCGCCACCACCCAGTGGGGAGAGGATTATTCCAGATACCAGATTGGAGATGCCCTAGCTCACGATCACTTTTCCGCCCTAGACAGTGATTGTGAGCCGGAACAACTTCTTCCGATCACATGGAGTGTAACCACTTCTTCTCATCGATTCAACACTCTCTAAGGTCCATGGCAGCGATCGAGTCTTGTCACCATCGCAAGATCAGTTGTATGCCCTGGAAAGTGATCGTGGATGAGTGCACCATTCGTTGACAATCCGCATCTCTTCCGATGGATTCAAGACTCCTTAAAGACAACGACATCGATCGGGTCTTATTATCCCAAACTCACCAGCGCACGATCGGCTCCTAGAGAGGCAAACCTGATCGTAGGCTGGTGCGTCTGGCCACAATTATGATCGGTCCGCGTAACCACCTTCCTCTGTAAGTGTTCTTTCGATTGCTTGACACGATCATTAAGGCAGTGATCGCAAAGCGTCCGATCTAAGGTCTACAACATCAAACTGATCTTGGCCAACCTAAAATTGACTTCGCCGCTACACCCGCCAGCACACTTAGACCGTGTTGGTCCACTGTGATACCGAAAGCCAGGCTACTACCAACGATTGACCACTCCAGTGATAGCGACGTTAATTTGATCCCAATGACAAATGGTGACTGGGCCAGATTTGAAAACCAGATAAAGGCGTATAACTTAGCTTTCACTGAGATTTGAACCGGGGGACCCACTAACCAACGGCAGGCTCCTAACCAACTGCGCCATCCAGTCGTCACCCTACTTGTAGGTCATTCTTCCTTTTTGTGTGGCGCTTCAGTCATGGGCTTTAACCAACAAGCCCCAACAGCTAGGAAGACCAGTCACGTGTTTTAGGTTCCTGCTCCTACTTAGACGGGGGCCTCCTCCGAAATTTAAGACTCTCCCGTTCGAACCCAATGACCTGCACATGGCCGATGATCGCACGCAGGATTTGTCGGGTATGGTTTCCTCCGATCTTGTCGGCCAACCAGATCATCTCCAGCCCGCTGCAGCAGCTTTGTTAGACTTTAGTCCCGATGTTCCTATCTTCACCTCGTCTAAGTCCACATTCAGATCATACATTGGGGCAAACTTCCTTCTCAAGCCCTCTAATGACTAGCGATGAGTTGCAACGATTGCCCGTGATTCTGAAATGTCCTTCTTCCAATGAACTTGGATTGATCAAGATCGTGCTTCCACTGGTCTCTATCTTGACATCGTGAACTTTGAAATTGCCTTGTGCTGACGAGGATCGGTTCTCTGGGCCAGTTGAGATCTTGAACTTTGTCCATTACTTTCCTGTAGTAGCCTGGACCATGATCGGGCTGAGGTCCTCGCAGCAATCGTGTTTTTGATTCACCCAACCTTGAGATCGTGATCAGCTTACACCGTGAACATGGTTTCATTCGCATCATCTAGAAGCGATCTTGTGTCTTTTGAGTGTTCTTTCAAGAGTGATCTCCAATTGATCGCGACTGTAACCCTTCTTCAAGACAATAAGACATGCTGCTCCGTTATTATTAAGCACAGCGTTGTCTGTGGCCAACAAGCCTGCCACCGATCACCGATTGAACAGGAATTAGCAGATTCGGAAGTCGACGGATTTTGAGTGTATCGCTGAAATTATTGGCTTAAAGATCTTCCGGAAAACTCCAAACCTTGGCTCCAGTAAATAGACACTTGCAGTCAAAAGTTGGTCACACAATCCGAGCGGCTCATGAGTGGCATTCAAGTTTGTGCATGTCTACATGACCCCAATGTCTTCTCTTTCCTGTCTTTGGATCTCAGTCCCACTCCTTATCCATCTTGTCACTCTGACTGCTTTTCCCTCTGACTCTAGCTTCCTCATGCATCACTTTCTCCTCAAATCACGAGCAACCATTTCTACGTCCATCACCCATCCTACAGATGCATCCTCACTTTGTAGCCTCTGCTTGCAATTAACGACTCCTGACCACTGCCATTCTAGACAAGTCACCCCCTCCATCCCCACCCAATGCCACCCTAATTGGACATTTTATCAAGAGATTATCCGTGTAATTTGTTGATCTTCCCAGCATTGAGGCCATAAAAGGCAATTAGCCGCCGACTATCCGCTCGGGAGTCCTCTAATCCTCCTCGCACACACTCACACACACACACGCCGGCACCAGAGACAAGGTGCGCAGGGGAAGCAGGAAACGCGGAGAAGCAACCCCCCGGATGAAATCCGATAATTACACGAAATGATTGATGTAACTTCAGACCGACGACTTAACCGTTTAAGTCGTGCTTTTGTGCGCGCTCAAAGGGAGGGACGGGCGGGATTGGCTCGATTGGTGCTTTGCCACCTCGAGCCAATCCCCGGGTGATTAGTCGGCCGGTTGGTCATTTGATTTCAACTCATTTTTTTTCACTTGATGAGTTGGGTGCTGGAGGACGTATTCGTGTTTGTTTAAGACGGGGAGAGACTGGGTGTCAGTCCAGATGGGACAGGAGACAAATTGCTGGGCAACGAGGAATTTTCAAAGGAAAGTAGATGGTTGGCCCATGTCAAAAAACTCGCCTGGTTCCGCTTGGTCAGAACAACCGACGGCGCGGGTCCGAAAGGCCTGAAGATCCAGCGGGCGTGCTATGTGTACCCCAACACTGCCAACTTGGGTATTGGGTACCCGGGCAATAAATACTGTAATTCACGGGCGGGTTCTCGGAGGTTCTCGGGTACACTGGGGGGTTATCGGGTACACGGTGAGGTTCCCGGGTACACGGTGAGGTTCCGGGGTACACGGGAAGTTCTCGAGTACAAGGGGAAGTTCTCGGGTACACGGGGAGGTTCTCGAGTACACGGGGAAGCTCCCGGGGACACGGGGAGGTTCTCGAGTACACGGGGAAGCTCTCGGTTACACGGGGAGGTTCTCGATTACACGGGGAAGCTCTCGGGTACACGAGGAGGTTCTCGGGTACACGGGGAAGTTCTCGGGGGCACTGGGGGCTTCTCAGGTACACTGGGAGATTCTCGGGTACACAGATTCCCGGGGACACGGGGAAGTTCTCGGGTACACGGGGAGGCTCTCGGGTATGCGGGTATCAAGAGCTCTACGCGATACTTGGTCAAAGGTGTGTTATCTCGAGGAGGACGCGGGACCCAGGAACACCGGGTTTGTCATTGCAAGTCACTAGTACAGCGACCCTTCTTTTGGCCTAGGGATCCTCTGTTTATAATCTGTAATCTTTCTCGGGCAAGTCTTGCGCGGTCGATTACGGAAACTCTATAGCGGACATCAGCGGGACCATCGTCAATGTCCGCTCTTCAGAGGTGTCCGTCGAGAAGGGGTGGAAATACACGATGGCTTCATTCCGGAACCATGACGCACTGTCCGTAAAGAGAGGTGTCCCTTATAGAGGGGTGTAGACTGTGCTTCGTTTGGCTGCAGTGCCTACAGATTTCTGTACCAAGGAGGCTATATATTACATGTTCCGTGTCCTTTTAGTGCTCCGCATTGCACTCTAAGGGTCAGCTCTGTTAAGCTCTAGAGCTTCTTTGGCTCGTTTGGGATTTGAGTTTTGTCTCATGAACATCCTCGGGTGCTTAGTACCCTCTTGACTGGTCCGAACCTGGTTCATTTGTTTAGATGAAGATCAGCACAATGAAGGGTATCTGAGCACAGGTCTTCGTATCACATTCATGGCTTTCATGTGGCACAAAAATCAGTTTTGGTATGTTTAACACGTCATCAAGTAAACAAGTCCCAGCCCATTTGGATCAGTGTCTATAAATATGTCTCATGCTCTCTCTGCCCGACTTAGGATGAAACGGCAAATGCCTACTCGAACATTCTGGAGGCCAGGCACAAGACAAATGTAGGTTTCGACTTGGAGCCGTACTGCATACCCTCCATCCTCAGATTTAAAAAATTATTTAGGCCCCAAAACACGATTTCTTTGACAATGAGTGGCGAAAATGGGCGACTCAATTGGTGGCTGCAACTTGGTCAAGAGACTTATGACATTAATTGTCGCTTTAGACTATAAATCGTACATCGTTTGAAAAGGTGACAAAATGACCTCAGTTGAGGTTGCCTTGCAAGATGGAATTGTTTTGCATCGTTTTAATCTCTTGACAAAATCTCAGAAAGAGTGTGGACGTTGCTCCAAACCCACTAGACTTCGGACCAACTTTGGGTCTTTGTATGGGTTCAAAAAAATGTCTACAAAAACTGAGTTTTTTCTTCGCTCCCTGTCCAAGTGTTTTTTTCCAACAACGTCTGTCGAATTGAAGCTAAAAATAGTTTGAATTACCGAGACGTGATATGGCTAAACGGCTGCAACATCGCTGACTCAGATCTGACATCACACAACCGCCAGGCACTTGTGATTTCATTCGTTTTCATTTGGTGCTTACTGCGCGTAATGGGCACTGTTTTGCCGTGTCTCTACTCACAATATGCCCTCTTGCGACATCCTCTCTTTTGACAACTGTCACCACTACCAGCTTGACAGGTGTCAAAATTTGACTCGATCACTGACACTTGAAGTCACTCACAATTCATAGAAGATCACTGATCGAGAGCGATCGAGCAGAGGCCTGACTAAGAGTTGGACAAGCAGACGGAGCGCTGGTACCGGAACACACAGGAAGAGCTTAGACATAGTCCAGTCAGAAAATCAGAAGACCATGAGAACGTGAGAGCTTACCCAACTGCTGTCGAAGCTGACGCCCTTGCATCTTGACACTCCCTCCTAAGAATGGGAGGAGTGGAGAGTCGGAGATCATGTTCTCAGAGGAGAATTCAGGAAGCTAGAAAGAAGAGACCAGACAGCGACCTGGGACACGGCTCATGGGATGTAGGTCAGCATAACCGAAAGAGGTTTAAGGCATGTATCAAAATGAGCAGGAACAAAATCCCTTTATGAACAGGCTTCCTAACAGGCCACAGGAGACTCAGGGAGCACCTAAGGAAACTAGGGGTTCGTCAGGAGACGCGGAATATCACTCGCGCTGGGATTCTGTGAGGCATTCATCTGGAGAGGAGTTCAGACAGGACCGTTCGGACTTTCTGGGGTCGGTCTGTTTTCTGACTGACCTCCAGTCTAGCTTTGAGGAAAAAATAACCTCATGTCAAGACAGATATTTACCAAACATCAGTTCCCGACCATTGACTGGGAACATTGAGTCTCAATTGATGTGGAACCTCTCCTACGACACGATCGTTGATGTTCAGCCACGATCTGCAGCTCTCGCCATGCGATTTGAAGATCCATGAAGCCTTGGATGACTTCCCGGACTCCAAATCCATTCAAAACAGCTCATTCTCCCATGAAGACCACAGGCTCTGCAGATTCAAGAGACGATCGATCTTCACGATCATCGCGAATTTCCCCCATAAGTGTAGTGTTCCACCAAAGTCACCACATCGCAAGTCCGCAGCGACAACCACGATCACCGAGCAAATGTGCGTGTCTAGGCTAAATTGGGCGCCATGTGCCGACGGCGGCGGCTAGCTGCATCATTCCACACCCAACCATGTATCCAAACCCAAATGATCATACTCACCACACTTCGAGTGCAACTCACGTGAATCCACTCAACTCATGAATCACTTGCCATGGCCATCCTCACTTCGTGCGGCGACAACAGCTGCCTGACATCAGCCCCCAGACAGCTTCACTCCACCGCTGGTCTCGTCGAGAAGGCAACAGCCAGGCAGCCGACTGCAAAACTCGTGCAGATAATCGCTACGACCAGCCTCTTAAGGAATTTATTATAATTAAGCACCGCAACCCTAATTGCAAAGCGAGCGGGGCACTGCCGCTGCGATGGGCGCTCTGGGTGCTTGAGTTGAGGAAGTACGAGTATCTTCTAGCGGGAATGCGAATGGGTTTCGTCTCAGATACGGCTCTGCGCAGCGCGCTGGGGCGAAGTGATTCACGGGAGGGCACCTTCGGACCCCATCCGCTGTGAAATGAGGCGCGGATGGGGCGATGCGCCGAAAGGGGGGTTCATTATCTGTGAGAATTTAACGAGGACCCAGCGCTGGCTGTGGACTGAGTCATCGCAGGAGCACGACGCGCGACTGCACCGCAGCAAGTGAGTCATTTGCTGAATCTAACATTTTATGCGCCATGATGGGAGACAGTTTTATGCTTGTAGGCTCGGGTTTATGGTGACACTGGCTATCTCGCGATCGGCGGACGGTGAGTGGTGACGCCTCCTTAATGGTCATGCGCGAGAAGGTGTCCTCGATGTTGTGAGCCGTCGAGAGCAGTGGCTGAAGATGTTGTGACGGGAGACTGGAGCGACTTCAAGAGTGGCGACTTAATTCCATCGATCGTCTCTCAGAGCCAAGACGATCGTGTGATCTTTCAGAAGCTCGAACATTGCCATGTCAAATGATGATCCTCAGTACTGCCGCATGCATTTGGACACAGCCTGTTGAACCACTCCCATCGTCAGCACTCCCTCGAAACAAGTGGAGCACCGATCATTCCCTTGTCCGATCTCAAACGCATCGACTGATTGCAATTCCAATTCCATCGCGTTGTCAATCACCGTTTAACTGGCTGCCTACGTGAATTCAATTTCACCCAATTGAAGCCTCAATGGGCACTTTGCAACGCGCACACCTCATCGGTATGCACCAGCCGCAAATAACCGCGCATCTGCAGAGCACACTGCCCGTCCCCATCTTCGTGACATCATGCTCACGTACTGCTGCGTGTAACAATAACATTACTCCGCGTGACCTTCGTCTTCGAAGAGAACCCTCCCCACTGGGACACACGCAGAGGGCCACTGAAGGCCAGGCCAAGTCGCTTAATATTCATGAGTCGCGTCAAATGCGTCGTCGTCGCTAGCGTGGCATGGTTGTGGTGCCTTCCAGGAACAAACAAGCGAACAAGACGCCGGCACAGACGCACCAGGCATTTGCATGCGCCACGGACTGCTTATCGACAACCGCGAGGCGTTATTCCCGAGAAACTAGCGCGACAACAGAACCACTTGTGGTGTCTGTGGCAGAAGGAGAGGAAATGGGGAAGCGACGCGGAGTCATCAAGAGGTCACCGATGGCAATTCAAGGGAAAAGGAACAGTGCGCACGTGTTCGTGGTCCCCAGGCAGAGATCTTCACGAAGGGCCACGAGGGGTTACACCAGAACGAGTCGATGGTGGTGTTCGGCGGCACTGGCACTAATTATCGGGAGAGACAAGCCATGATCTTGAACTCTTGATGGCATCGAAGTGCATTCTTTTTTTGAATTAATTTTACTCAGGCGAAGCCGGCACAGAGGTCGGGTGGACTACGGACAAGCCTGCGGACGTTGCTCGCGCAGTGCTCAGAGACGCCAGACACAGCTCGCAGAGAGCACAGGATGAGTTCGGACAGAGTTCCCTCAGAGGCTAGACAGAGCTCGTTCTGAGGCAGGCTGTGGTCGCTTGGAGCTCAGAATAGACTTCGACCGAGCTCGCAAAACTAGCAAAATGCTTAGACAGATCTCAAGTAGAGATCGCTCTGAGCTCATACAGAGCTCGCTGACTTGTCAAATGGAGCTCAGTATTCAGACAGAGCCCGCACAGAGCTCTAACAGCGTTCGCACACAAGCCAGGCAGAGTTCCACGGAGCTCAGATGGGTCTGTTGCGTACTCAGGCAGAAGGAGCTATCACAGACTTCAGATAAGGCATTCTCAAAGAGTTTAGACACAGTTCAGGCAGTGCATGGGCAGAGCTCGTACAGATCTTCGACATAGCACGAAAAGAGCTCGATCAAAACTCGGACAACACACATCGGAGACCGAGCTTGGACAGAGTACAGGTAGAGCTAATACCGAGCAAAGCTTAGGCAGGTCTTCGATAGACCTTGGCCAGTCAGCGAACAGACTGAAGAGACTGAACCCCCAAATTGCTCAGAGCGATCTCGAGTAGAGGCCAAGCAGAGCTCGTACAGAAATCAGACAGAGCACTGCTGGAGCCCGGCCAGAAATTCGTCGGACACCGCACCGAGCTCAGTTGACAGAGCTCACAGAGACGTCAGAATGAGTTCGAATAGAGTTCCCGCAGAGACTAGACCGGTGTTCGGTCGGAGCTCAAGCAGGACTTAGGCAGAGTCCGCTCCAATTACGAACAGATCTCGGTCAGAATTCGGAACTGACACAGAGCTCGGGTAGAGCTCGGACAGAGAAATCGTACTCGGACAGACGGAGCTCACACTGGCATCAGACTGCCATCAACAGAGGCACAGATCCCAGACATAGGTCGATCGAAGATCGGACAGAGCTCGGTCAGAACTTGGATAGAGCTAGCAAGGACTTCAGACAGAGCCCGCACAGAGTTCGTTGTGAGCTCAGACAAGTCGACTGGCAACAGAGAGTCAACAGAGGCACAGAAGGTCGGACAGAGCCCGGTCGGAACTTGGAGAGGAGAGTTCAGACAGAGCCCGCACAGAGTTCGTTGTGAGCCCAAACAAGACGACTAGCGTCATACTGACATCAGCAGAGGCACAGATCTCAGGCAGAGGTCGATCAAAGGTCGGACAGAGCTCGGCCCGAAATTGGAGTGAGCTAGCAAGGAGTTCGGACAGAGCCCGCACAGAGTTCGTTGTGAGCTCAGACAAGTCGACTGGCAACAGAGAGTCAACAGAGGCACAGAAGGTCGGACAGAGCCCGGTCGGAACTTGGAGAGGAGAGTTCAGACAGAGCCCGCACAGAGTTCGTTGTGAGCCCAAACAAGACGACTAGCGTCATACTGACATCAGCAGAGGCACAGATCTCAGGCAGAGGTCGATCAAAGGTCGGACAGAGCTCGGCCCGAAATTGGAGTGAGCTAGCAAGGAGTTCGGACAGAGCCCGCACAGAGTTCGTTGTGAGCTCAGACAAGTCGACTGGCAACAGAGAGTCAACAGAGGCACAGAAGGTCGGACAGAGCCCGGTCGGAACTTGGAGAGGAGAGTTCAGACAGAGCCCGCACAGAGTTCGTTGTGAGCCCAAACAAGACGACTAGCGTCATACTGACATCAGCAGAGGCACAGATCTCAGGCAGAGGTCGATCAAAGGTCGGACAGAGCTCGGCCCGAAATTGGAGTGAGCTAGCAAGGAGTTCGGACAGAGCCCGCACAGAGTTCGTTGTGAGCTCAGACAAGTCGACAAACAGAGACCAGACACTGAGCTCAAAGGGGCCTCTTACTCAACCAGGCGGAGATCGCTCGTCACGCACACGGGCCATCGACAGAACTCGCAAAGATCTCAGATAGGGTACGATCAAATGTCGGACAGAGCACGGTAGGAACTTGGACACAATTAGCAGAAAGCTTAGACTGTGATCGCTCTGAGTCATCGGTGAGCTCGTACCAATGTTCAGATCGCGCTTAAACGATTATCTGTCGCACTCTCCCCAGCGCAGTGCATTAAAAGCTGACGCAACGCCTTCCAACAGTCGCTGTGCATCAAGCGCACGTCAATCCTCCCAACGCACCTCAGTGTCGTCTCTATGCTCTGCACAGCCGCTCCGTTTGATTAATGCTTCTCCCCACACACTGGAGGTGTGTATCTTGCCACGAGTCGCTAGTGCCTCATTAGAAACTCATCGCAGTTCTCCGCCGACTCCGTCATCGACTAAATTAAACTGCCGCGTAGCCGCTTGAGAGACCCTCTTCGACACAGGGCCATAAACTCTTCACCGAATGCCTTCAGTTCACCAAATCGACTGGTGGCTCGCCCAAAAGGTGTCGTCCTCCTCCAGAATTCTGACGTCATCGCCTGATCTAACTCCACATCCATCTCGACAAAGGTGTGGTCTCTGTGATGAGTAATGCCTTGATCTTGGATTTCGCTTCTGGTAATCGACGCGCACACGGTGACCTCGCGGAAATGACTGAAGCAGCAACCGGCATGAGAACGAGACGTCGGCGTAGGTAATTATCCGTCGACCGGTGTTCACCTGTCTTTTTGGAGCACCGCCGAGGTCGGGCCAATTAAGCGTGCGTATGGCCTGAAGAGGCGGACGATTTGCCGCTGGTAAAAGGCGGCACGCGCCTTGAGATGTTACAACGAGTTTTACGACGTGACAGAGGGTTACATGGGGAAGACCAGTTTGGGGCACGCGGTCAGTGAAAAATGAATGTTGTGAGTGCATTCTTGAGTCGAGAGGGAGAGTGTTTGCACGAAACTCTGCATTTGCACTGAGCCTTGCTCGGGCTCATTTCTCTAGAATTTGATATAACTTGCATTTCAGCGGCTATTGCTGCAGATTACGAGTTCGAAAAAATATGGGTCCAAGAATGGAGCCCTGAGGGACTCCATAAATCACAGATTTCCGGCGGCTCTTTTTTTTTATTTTTCGATGTCGCGGAGACCAATGGAGCATTTGTTCATCAAGACACAGCCCCTGCCAGTTTCCCACAAGCCTACGAACTCCATCGACGATACATAATTACCCACAATAGCTCCAGACACGCCACCCAATCCTCTCAGCAGCCATCATCCACCCACCCACCAACTCGCACATGCAAGCAGGCACATCCATCAACTTCCTGTGACATGCCAAAGCACACACACACTCACACACTTGAACACATCCCCCAGAGGGAACCCCACATTCCACGGGATTCCCATCGCCATCTCCCAGGTCAAGTGAGCAGAGTGCATGCAACGATAGACCATTGATGTGTACACTGCACGTATCCCCACACCGGGCATCATGTTCCACATGAAACCCAACGCTGCTGGTCCATTAAAACGTCAAAACAACGACCAGCACACCGAACGTGACCCAGAAACCGATGAGATACAGTAGTGGATTGTTCCAATCCGCCGCAGCCTCAGCCGAACACGACGACGCTGATGAGGTCAGTCAATGCACTGCACCTCGAGGCGCCCTGACAGTCAGGCACAGGCCGTGCGCCGCGGACTAAGTCTAAAAATGAATTTTGAAATGAAAGTAAAATCTGGGACGCAATGATTTCCTCATCTCTGCGATCTTGACGGCCCGACGAGGTGGCGAGGGACTATGTATAGACATGACCAGTGTGCCGGCAGGCACTTATTCATTTCTGGCCGTGATAAGCGGCTAATGCGCGTCCGATTGTGAGCAATGCAGTCGCTGTCGACGTGCGCACTCGGGTGTTCCACTTTCGGAGGCGACAGCCACCGGGGGGTCAAGTCGAGGGCTTAGAGGGAGGCAGACAGAGACAGAGAGAGAAAGTGGGGTCAGGCGCGACACCAACTTGTTTGTCGTGATCACGATTTAATCTGAGAAACAGATCGCTGGTTACAGAGGCGATAAGGCAGAGACGAGGCGTATGGGTGGCAACATTGGCTTCCAAGAGGGGGAAGGTGTAAATGAAAGGGAGCGGGGACAGGACTTGGAGATAGCAACTTCGACGTGCAAGAGCAGCTTCTGGGAGCAAGAGTTGAGGGCGAACATTGGCCGCAAATGTTTCGGAAGGGCAGCATTTTGAGGACGTTCTCAGGGAACAGCGACTGAGATAGCGCTGAGTTCGAGGCTCTGGACTGGTCTTCCACTCTCAGAAGTGTCTTCCAAGCTCTCAAGCTCATTTCTTGGCTTTCCCTCGTGATCTCAAGCCCCTAAGGACTGTTTCAGATCAGTCGGTTTATGCCACCGGTTTGTTGAAGACACAACAACAAACACAACTGCGGCCCACTGCGGGAACCTTCTGGCATGTCCAAGATGTTGTCACTCCCCCGCCGACAAGCTTTCAAAACAGAAACCCATTTAATGAACGCCGTGTTCATGCATTTTCATCGGAGATTCGGAGGCGTGGAGTGCATCTCGCCTCCTCTCCGCTGCCGCAGCAGAACACGCCAACGACGCCATCACCAGAACAGCACGCCGCATGACTCTTCCCAAAAAGTGGGTCATTTGGGAATTTGTTGTGTTTCTCTTTTTTCTGTTCGATTTTAATTGCTTCGTTTCCTTGCTGGTTGCAACTACTCCTTGTTTGCCTTCTCTTCTCCCTATCCCCCACCCACCCTCTCGTCCCTCACCACCACCTGCCTTCAGTGTTTCATTTATTTTAAGCGCACGAAAAGCACACAAAAAAAGAAGAAAACATTTCTTTCGTCCCTCCAGCGCATGCATCTCAGAGTTTTTCTGCAGTTAAGCACACAAATTCGGTATCCACACCCCCTCCTGCTGGTCATTACCATAATTTCCCACCATTAACCTAGAGTGGCAGCGGCAGTCGGTGGCGGCGGCGGCGGCGTCGGCAGCGGTGCACGCGAACATCCATTAAATCAGTGTTCGACTGAGTTTGTATCATTTTAACTGGAAACACTGCCAGCAGATACCCTCCGCCGCGCCGCTGTGTCCGAGTCGGACTGCAGGTGAATCGCCGGGTGGCCCGGATGGGCGTGGGCCGTACGGGAGCGGGGGCGAAGCGGTTGTGAACTAGAGTAATTCGAAAAATAGCTGAAGCTGTTCACGGCGGCAAAGCACCATTTAGCCAAACGCTCTCAATTGGTCTGGAAAGTTTTGTACTCGTCGTGAAGGGTTCTTGGAAGAGGGGGTGGACTGGTCAGGCAGGAGGCCAGCCACTCTCGGCGTTGAGTGATTTAGCACCTTTTGTCGGACAGTGGAAGTTTTGCCGTGGCACACGCCCCGATGGAGATTGAAGGTAAGTGTATGCATGTTTTTGGGCTTATTCAAAGTTATTCAAGACCGTTGTGACTGGTGGGACTGGTGGGGGTGGGGAGGGAGCGGGTCGTGGATTAGTTGCATGAACCGAAGAATGTAAATGTCAAGGGGAGTGCCCTGGAGGCGGACAGACGTCTGAGGAGATGTCGTAAAAGGGTTTTTTTCTCGAGTAGGGTGTATGAACCCTCTAGCGGTGGAGCAGACCATGGGAGGGAGGGGCCAGAAGGCATCAGGAGAATTTTGAGAGACAGTGCAATCATAGCCATTTGGATGAATTGCATCACATTTGCTGTAAGCCCTTTCCGACTAAAGCTAGTATGCCACATGGTTCCACTCTGACCAACATACTTTTTCTCAGCAGAAACACAGAAAGATGGGAGCTCCTGAAGCGTGCCTTAAGACGGAGCAAACTTGGACTGCTTGGGAGCCCCTTCCCCGCTGGTATGCCCAAGGCTGCATTCAGTCCACCACACTTTTTCGCATGAGAAACAAAAAACGGGCGCTTACACGGAAGGCGTCAACCTCGTCGATGGGTATTGGTTGGAGTCTTGGATCAGTTCAGAAAACAAAAGAGATGGATCACCCTCACATTCATCGGCACACCCACTCTCCCTTCCCCCCATTGCCTCTTCGACCCCATCACAAGACCACACGTTTTCACACCTTCCAAAGCCTAACCGAAGTCCTAGTCAAACTGGGTCAACGTCCGTCGTCCCCAGAGAATGAACACACCGCCAGGTCATTGTTCTCTTCCAAGTTTCATTCGAAGCCAATTACGTTCATCCTCCCCCTCCCCCCACCCGTTTCCCTGGGAAGTTATAATTAATCCCCACAATCAAACTTGTTGCGATAAATTCCACCAAAACCGGTCCGCCAAGCTGCCGTATCTCTCCCTCCGTTGGCAACGATGCGACGGCAGCCAGGTCCGCACAAACACGCGCGCACCACAAGTCCCCTCCATCCACGATCGAAGGACGAGGACAATGAGAAACGAGATGACAATGTGTACCAAACAAACGCACTTGATGGCCTCCCCGCCTCATCGCGCAATCCGCAGCAGCTCCAGATACCAGATACTGTCTGGAATTCCATTCAATCACTCCCAGTCGGGGACGACGACGATGACGACAGCGACGACGAGAGATGCGCGCAGGTACCTCGCAGTGGGGTCGGAGAGGAGGAGGGGGATACGACCCTCGCTTTGAGCATTTGTTTACCCACATCCACACGCCGATCGATGTGGAATGGGATTGCGTTCGAATAAACAAATACAAACTTCGGCGGCATTGGTATGCTGCCACTGCCTGAGGGGGCGATGCTGGGCTGGCGGATGCACAGAAGCGAGCAAGAGCAACTTCTCCAGATGTTCCTCGAGGAGGTGGGGTTCTCTTTTCGCTGAACAAAGCGAAAATGGGAGCAAAGTGGCTGCGGAGAACGTGGGTGGGGACTGAGCGAGAGGGGCGACGTCAAGTGGCTCAACGGTGGGATCGATCCACCCTTGAGGGTGGGGCGAGGAGACGCCGCGCTTGTGGTTTGGGATAGAAATTCCCAAGACTCAGTCAAACGAAACGTGCCGGGGGGAGTGTCAAGGTTGATCGGATAAGATGCTCATCCCTCCTCGGAACCTTGGTCAGACTCAAGGTTCGGAGGGACTTTGGAGGATGGGGGTGCCGGGGATCTTGAATGGAGGGCTGACAAACGCGTGCAGCTGCTGACCGCAGGCAATCATCGAAACGTTAGATCCTCCAATCTCGGCCCTATCTCACTAACAGCCGCATTTTGCCACCGTCAGCATTTGTCTCTCAAATAACCCTCAACTCACACACAAGCCTTTGCTGACGGGGCAAATGGCTCCAATGTCGTTTCATAAGTTCCGTCATCGGGTTACATGTGAGCAACCGTGTGTGTGCCGAATGAGAGAGTGCCTTGCCCAACCCAGTCAATGGCTCCGGCTTCAGTTCTTGTCGTCATTGAAAGTGAAACCAACCGATGCGATGCAAGGCAATGAACCGTTTCGCCACCGCACAACGGCCGCCGCAAAAAAAGAAACAAGGGGAAACAGACCACCACAGGGACACGTGTAAATCTGTCATTATTCGGCTCGCCCCCGTCACTCACTCTCTCAGTCGCCCTTTGTCTCCCTCTCTTGGCAGCTTATTACGGATTAATAAGCCCGAAAAAAATGTGCTGGCTTCTCTTCTGCACACACGCATGCCAGAACGCCGGCAACCAGACCAAGGGTACTTTGAGTTTGAAAACGAGCCAATATCCTGTGTGTCGTGCCGGTGGCGAGGTCCTTGCCGTACACCAGCCAGTTGCCGCCAACACAGGCAGTGTGTCCTCGAAATCACCCACGTTGATGGCGACTGCCGGCGGCGGCGGTTAGTGCGACAGGCTTTTGTTGCTGGGATTCGGGGAAACAAATACGCACACACTCACCACGTGAAGCATGAAAGCGAGTTTGTGTATGCGGCTGTAATTAAAGCCGGAAACGGAAGACAGCAAGATGGCGGGGGGAGGGGAAGGGCAGGTGGCTTACCCTTAAATTCCTGACTCGATTTGTGAAATGGTTGCCAACTTCGGACTCTGCCACAGAGAGAGAGGGGGAGTGAGAGGGAGAGGGAGAGGGAGAGGGAGAGGGAGAGAGAGAGGGAGAGGGAGAGGGAGAGGGAGAGGGAGAGGGGGAGGGGGAGGGAGAAAGAAGGGGAGTGAGAGAGGGAGATAGAGAGGGAGAGAGAGAGAGAGAGAAAGAGAGGAGAGAGAGATAGAGAGAAAGAGAGGAGAGAAAGGGAGAAAGGGAGGAAAAGACAGAGAGAAAGGGAGAAAGAGAGAGAGAGAGAGAGACAGAGAGAGTGACAGAGAGTGTGACAGAGAGTGTGACAGAGAGTGAGACAGAGAGTGTGTGTGAGAGAGAGAGAAAGGGAGAGAGTGAGAGAGGGAGATAGAGGAAGAGATAGAGAAGTCTGGGGAATCCCTGATTATAGGGAATTTGCTAATTTTCTAAAGGCAAGCTAAGCATTTGCACAGTTTGACTGCAAAATAGATTGTGAAGGTTTAGAAACGTGCACCTCCCGTGGAGAGAATGTGCTCTTTCGGGACTCTTAACCTGACTTGTTTCCAAGGACGTCGAGTGTAGCGACAAGCACGATGAGCATCAACAAGCGCCTGGTTGTGATTGAGGCTGATATACGGAATAACTCAAACCACAGCAACAGTGTTCTGTTTAATGTCTGTGATCAGAGTTTGACCATTGGAGACCACGAGTCCCTTTGCACTCAAGTCCGCCTAAGTGATCAATAAATGGCATACACCTCAGCTTGGTGTCAGAAAATGGACGCCTGGCTCCTGTCAGCCTGGTTTCAGAAAACAGACGCCTGGCTCCTGTCGGGCGCGATGGTGGATGTCACCAGGGACACATCAAGTTTGTGGCTTTCACAAGCCAAAGGTCGGCTGGCATATTCAAAACAGCCATCAGTTGACTGGGAGAGGTGTGGAAGTGTGCGCGGCTCGAGGTCGTAACGAGGAGACCTAGGACCCGCGAACAATTCATAAGGTTTTGTAATCCTTTCCTTGCTCACAATTGAAGGGTCGCTAAACTCCAAGAACTGAAAGGAGAAACCAGGGTTGCGGTGAGAGTGGTCGATAAAGAATCACTGGGCCCCCATGGGTTAATCAGAGGCCACTAGGGCTAGTCATTCATTATGGATGTCGGATCATTAAAAGATGTGAGGAGAGGAGGAGACTATGAAAGCGGACCAGACCCCCTCCACTTCAACTGCTGCCAACTGACAGTGATATGAGGAGGGTCTGCTCTGAGCCGGCACCCTCTACTTCATCTGCCATCGCCTGCAACCTATATGGTACCGATGGAGGTGGAGGAGGAGGTTGCAAGCCAACAAGTAGAAAACCCCGTCCAAGGCTGATTGAATCGACCTTCCTGACTTTGAGCTTATCAGCACCCTTGCCCAATAGCCAGGAAGATTTATTCTTTGAATGAGATCTCGACGACGAGGCCAACACAACAGCGGTTGAGAGAGAGTGCCTGGAAAGGTTGCCATCACTCAGCCTCAAACGGTCGCTCAATCTGCGTAGACTTAGCAGATCTTCACTCAGGGCTATCACCCGCGGCATAACCGGACACTGCACAATTGGCATTCGTGCCCGAAGGTTGGGTGTCCCCTGTAATCACTTTTTTTTAGAAGCTGCATGGATGAAGAGGAGGTTGAAACCATAGATCGCCTACTCTCTACTCTACGTGGGGCCTACTACGACGTGCTTCGTCATAAGCACCAATTGGTGGTATCACAACGGATCTACTTGGCCAAAGTGTGACTGCCTTCTGCAGTCGGCCACCTAACCTAAGTAACTTCACTTTTTGACAACCTTCAGCAGTGTCTTCGAGAGTATTTCATCACAAATGGCACATACTTCGATTACTCGGAGCCGCTCCACCGCACTTAGGACAAATTGCCGGCACACAAGCTTGGCACTATTAGGGAACTTGATGCCGACACTCTAGCCTTGTCTCATCGGTCTACGGAAAGTGTCTGAAGGCACTAGCAGCAAAGCTAGCAAAAGACAGCTGGTCGTGAGACGGAAGGAAGCGGAAAGAAACAGTGTCCCGGCTTCTGAGGAACGGAAAGGAAGGCAGGAGCATGAACAGTCTCCGATCGACGGTGAGGGAGAGATGCTGTGGGAGGAAGGGCATTCAGAAGGTGGAGCACTTATCCAATCAGACATAGACTTGCCGGAGAACAATACGCAACTGAAAGGACACTCAGAATGTCGCCATCATCATCATCTTTTGGCGCAGGAACCACTCATGGTGTTGTGAGGGCAAAGCACGCTCGACATATTTCCAGCCCACTCCATCCTCCGCCATCGGCTCTAACTCTTCAGGATTACGCCGAACTGAAACCAGGACAACCTAGTCGCAGTCAGTTCCAAAGGCTTGCCTAACTTTTGTCCAACGATGATAATGCGATAGATCTTTGTATGAATACTCAAAAAAAAAAAAAAAAAAAAACTCTTGGCCGACTGCTTGAAGCCATTGCCTAAGGATCAGCTAAAGATCAACGGATGCGACAGAGCAGATGATGAATGTGGTGTCGTGTGACCCCTAAAATGATTGCATTTCGTTTCAAATTCCGGTCCTATCTTACCGCACGTGAAATGATTCATCGTCAATGGCGCTTACCTAAAAAGAAAAAGAAAAACGAAGCATTGGGTTAGTTTGTCAAACAATTACATTTAAAGGGAGATTTTGTAAGTGTTTGGTTTTTAATTGGCAAGAAGAACACAGGAGCCTGGACAAAGTGGAAGTTAACATCATCCATCAGCACCACACGAAGGGACACAAGTGCCACCCCACTCATGGACACAAGTGCATTCCAATGAAAGTTTAATTCCTGAGAAATGATCACGTCGCTGAATGTGAACATTAAGACCTACGTTGGGGTCGTTTTCGAAACATTTCTTGGTTTCTAACTTGGAGCGCTACTGTTTCAGCGTTAACGCCACCCTGCGACAATGACTGGCGTGCAGGTGACAGTCGATAATCAGATCGAGGCGCGAACATAAAAGAGTACAAATAAGGGGGAGGTCCCCTCGATCTCAAATTTTGACGATTTTCAATGGGCTGCTAAATGAGCATAAATTAATTTTTAGGCTTGTAACTTTGTATACATTCATTTGAAGACCTAAAAAAGAAGAAAAAATTGTACTTAATTTTTTTTTTGTGATCAAACAAAAGCCCTTCTTTTCGGCGGCGTATTCCGCTCACTGGAACATTTGAAACCAAAAATTCCCACCGGGATTAGAAAGAGAACATGTTTGGCTCTGGTATGAACTAGGATTATTCATTTCGTACACAAATTAACAAAATGGCGGACCTTTGAATTTGATTTTTTTGAAAATCGCCTTTAAAAAGCAAAAATCTTCACCGATTTGTATAGAATAACGTATTCCAATTTGGAACCGATTAAAATAGTAGTTTTTGAGTAACCTCATCGTAAACACAGGGTTTCGAAAAAAACACGTTTAAAGTTTTGAGAAGCAAATTCTTGGTTATGAAACCTACCTACGTTCAATCAGCTACGTTACCCAATTAAAATTCCTTTTGTTTCTTCATAGGCTTGATTTTCTTCGGCTCGTTGGTCCCTCCGCACAATTCTGGCCCGTCTGGAAGCCTCAGTGAGGTCCTCCCCAGCCTGCGTGATGCGCTGCTCTTGGAGTTTGGCTGCTGCCCGTCCAATTCCGACTCCCATTGTCTCCATTATTTTTAAAATTGGGACAAAACCTTCGTTAAATATACATGCCGCTGTTTGGGCAGCAATTTCAACAATGTTTCTAAAATTACAGATGTGTTTGGGGGCGCAAAACACACAAACACAATTGTTGAACGACTCGCTGTTGTACTGCGCATTATTCCCCAGACATCGGTGAAGAAGTTCATCTGCTGACAAATTTATAGAGATGGGCTTGATGGCTTCCTGCACGTCATCGTGCAATTCCGGTGGATGTTTATAATCTTGCAATGTCCCAGCGGCTTCGGACTTGCGCCACTTGCACCAAGAGTCAGCTCCAAGAGGGCAATTCATGTGCTTGAAATGTTATGATAAAATGAAGCCCAAATTTCATTTCAATGGAATCGGAATTACGTCGAATCGCTTATCCATAAAAAGTAGCCATTTCATTCATACATTTTTCCGTTAGGTTAGGAGGTTTAGGAGAGTTTAGGAGGGAGTCGGATCAATAAAAGAAATAAGACTGCACTTCGCCCGGAGATACATACACCATAGTGCTAAGGACTGGGCAAAGGATATGGTGGGACGAAACAAAAATTAGCTCGTCAATGGACGTGCATAAAGCCTGGTCAGCCAATCAGGGATGGCTACAGCAAGCCAACACTGAAGTTTCGAGATGGAAATCTTACGATTTTTCCATGTGCATGGATGGGGTTGGTCAATGTGATAACTGAACGTCTTCCAATGCATCACCATTTTAGAAGGCGGACTCTTAACAAGTCTCGACAGCTGGCACAAAAATGTGTCGGGCATTATGTGTCAGCCAGATAATGATCCTGAAACCAAAGCGTGACTGCAAAGTAAACTTGAGTAGCCACCACAATCTCCAGACCTCAAGCCGATCGAGCGTCTTCGGGTTGAAGCCAAACGTTTACAAATTTGCCAAGAGATTGTCCAAATCAAGAAACTTTATGACATCGCGCTCAAAGTGCCTGCCAAGACATCAATTCAAATCTCTGCAGAACATCAATGTCAAAGCAAAGGCAAGCCACGCGAAGTACTGACAGGATCAGTTGACTAATGTCAACTAATTGATCAAGTATTCTGTACAGTGACTACATCCTTAACGCCCCAGAGCCCCAGCTAACTTGGTTAGTCGTGATAAGCTCCAAGGTACGTTGGTATAACTAGCGGACACATCGCATTCTAGGCGGTGGCATAGTGTCCATCGTCCTTGTGTTACGGTGAACCTGGGTCTCGACCTCAACAAGCCCCTTCAGCTAGCGTCGTCTCTTACCTGCCTCCAGCTGGTTGAGGTCCTTCTCCACTCTTGTGAGCCATCTTAGGGCGGGCGACCTCTGTTGCGTGAAATTAGCGTGGCCCCTATGACTTGAATTGCTCCATGACTAAGAAAACATTTTTTGCACAGCCCTGTTGCGAGTCTAAAGCTTGCTGACTATCTGTCACGAATCAGGCGTAAACTGCCGAAAATATGGGCGGAAAATCACCCATTCTCAAGCAATCCCCTATAACTCAACCACACACACGCGCTCCCCTCCACACTCCGACATCACACAATTCAACGTATCTGCCACATTTATTGATGTTCGACTGGTGCAATCCGACACATGAGTGTTTATTTACTGAATAACGGCCGCTTCCACTCCATTTCGGTTTGGTTTCAACGCAGCAGAACAACAACATAATATTCATCATTAAATCGGCCATAATTCTGGATTGCCCGAATGTCGTTGGACTGTCGCGCACTAATCGTGTGCCGACAACTTCCAAAATCGACGCATACAACCGATGGCAGTTCGCTTTTATGGGTGCAAGTGGCAATTTAGGCCCGACGACAGTGGGCGGGAATTAATTCGACAAATGCCTCGTATTTTCCGCGTGTTTTCCTTTGAATTCATTTTCATTTTTATGGTTTTCGGTTCGGTTCTTCTTCATTAGCATTTGACATTCGCTGGCAACAGAGTTTAAGTGCGATACGCTCTTGCGAAACGGTCGACAGACGGATGCCGCCTCTGCGTGCAGGAGAGGTCGATGGACGCTGAAAGCGGTTGCATTTGAGTGGAATATCGTGGGAAAATATGCAGCTGCAGTGCAAATGGTGCCTCTGCTTGTCACGTGGTCGGTGATCTTGTGTCAGGGAGGCTTGGATGGAAATCGAGCTTTTTCGACTGTGCCGCAGGAGAGAGCGGTAATCTATCACCGACTCCGCCAATAGGACTGACCTTATTCGGGCATTCGCTTCGCCCACCCGCCGGTTAATGCACCCACCACACGCTCCTCAACTCAGTCAATTGACGAAAATTGACCTCGCCACTCGATGAACAGATGATGGACCATGCATCACAGCTGATTTGACTTCGATTAGACGTCTCGTCACAACAGTGTCTTCGTGGCGTGCTGCATTCCATATTTCGCGCGCTCAATTAATCAAATCCAACGAAGATACGCATTCCTCGAGCAATGCACCAACTTCCTGTGCGCAGCGCCGCGCCGCGCCGTCGCGGAATGGTCGTCATGTCGCACACGACTTCGGTTCGCTGAACCAACTGCGGTTGCATGCCACCACCAGACGACGGCGACGACGACTACAGCGACTTCGTGAACGACTTACGAGAATTGCCGGCGATTATGGGGAAATTAAATTATGCATTCGGACGGACGGGGAAGAGCTGAATGTGACATGTGTGACGTGTGACGGCATCACACGGATGAAGCGGGCGCTTCAAAGACGGCTGGTTGCGCATTTGCCTAGGCAATGTGCCGTGGTAGTGGTTTGGATTCAGTGCACGTGATGTGCTGGTAGCTGGTTCGCCAAATTGGAGGCCTCACACCGGCAGCTGAAGTACATGCACTTTCCTGATTGTGGAGCTCTCTCCGGAAGGTCTTCAACAAGAGCAGGTGGCGATGGTGCTTGCTTCCCGCATGTCACAAGAGGGTGCACTTCACTGACTACCTTGTAGAGGGGCGAACTGCCTGGCGTCGCAAGAAGGTAAGGGCTTGGCTTGGCAGCACACGATCTCTGGGATTGTTGGGGTTGCGGTCTCACGGCGGTTGGTCAAGATTCACAGCCCTTACATCCCTCTTACATCCTCTCAAACTTCACGTGAATTTCCTGAAATGACGTTAAAGTCCCTCAAACGCAAGCATCATGAATGAATCACAAGTCCTCTCCGAACCTCCGAACACCACACCCTCTCTCGCCAAAGAACATATGTCTGCCACCACTCCATGGCCTCCAACAGCATGGCATTTTATCCCCATCCATTCGACTGGCGTCTCCCTTGTCCCCTGTCACCAGTCCAGTCATTTGAGTGTTTGCCCGAAATGTGGACATGGCTTAATTAGGCCTGCAGCGTCAATTAAGAAATTAAACTCGAAGCAGCGAAAGTCAAGTTGGACCCTGCAGTCGTCCCATAAATCAGAATTAAGCTCCAAGACCCCCCCCCCCCGTCACACAGTCCAACGCTGAACGAGGAGGCACATTCTCCGAACAGAACCGACATCCACTGTGTCACTGTCGAGGAATGGTGTCATCGCACCGCTGTGGGATTCTCACTCGCAATTCGCCATCAAATGGGACACACACTCTAACGAATTGATTTCAGTTCACTGGGCACACGGAGCCCGAGCGCTAGCGATGAAGATGACCGATGATGCTTGATGGCTGCTGACTGCAATTGGCTACTGCTTCTGCTGTCGTTGCTACTGCTGATGACGATGATGCTTCTGCGGATGCTGCCTCTGCTGCTGCTGCTGCTGATGGTGATGATGATGATGATGAGGACCGGGATAAGGCTGATGACGATGATCTGCATACTCGAGCAAAAAGTTGATGTTCCGACATCAAAGGCACACACAAACAAAAATCCAAATAAAAAACGAAGCGTCCTTCCTCGGACGAATCATCGATTCGAACGCTGTCAAGCTTGACAAATGCGAAGGAAAAACTTTTTAAATGAAATTCCAGATTGACAGAGTTGCCGGAGAGAGGAGGCGCTGTGATGAACACGGGCAGAAGGAAAACGAGTCGAGTTCCACATCCAATTACGACAGCCATTCAACCGTGACTCAAAGCTTATCACGAGCAGTCTAGAGAAAAACCACAAGTGTGCGTCTATTCTTGGGAACTCCTTATCGCTGGAGACTAAATTTAAAGTGCGGCTAGTCACGTCTTCGGTGGCATTTGGTGTGACTCAAGAGGTGTGGTTTTGGGAGTCACTTTTGGCTTGGCTTTGAACACATCCAATGGACTGCAGAGGACAGGGGTCTGTTCGCTGAGTTTGTCGATCGCACGCAAGTTGTTGACTAGATCGCGTCCCTCGTCTGAGCATGATCGGGATCCTCAAGGCACGGTCTTTTTTGACAAGGAGTTCAGGTCGCGATGCCCAAAAGGCTGACGTTTCAATCGCGGGTCAGTTGATCTCCTTTCCGTCACTTTCTAAAACCCAGCACCCATTTCCTGTGGCCATTTAGAGAGCCACCTCATGCGACGCACGTTCTGAATCATTTACTCCCGTCCCGCGCAAAATGGACACGAACATCCATCAAACCACCACCGTTTCCCGCTTTAAATGCGTCCGCCCAAAGATAAGCATCGCAATAAATTGCAGATAATTCGTGTGGAACGTATCCAAAACGGTGATATTCCTCCCACTGTTCAATTTCTCTTCGTTCTGCCTCGTCCACGCCGCACTCGTCGCACTCTCGAAACCGTCCAATGACCCAGAATAACGATCGTTCGTTCCCCGAAATGGCTAGGCGATCGCCGATGGACTTGGCCTAAACTGTTCACACGATAAAATGGTTTTAATTTCAGCTTACGCCATGATTGACGTCATTTAATTCCGAGTGCGTAGCTGGAGCTGGAGAAGGAGGAGATGAAGTAGATGCATTGTGACGTGATTTATCGACTAGATGACAGATGCAGATGTCATTTGTTAAATGTCAATGCGGGAAGTGAATAATGACTGCGATGGCTTGGACTTTGAGAATTGGGTCACGAAATGGACTTGGAGTCGGGATGAAAAAGCACGGGGGACCGCGCGGAATGTTGTGGGAGTCCACTGGAAAGGAGTTTGATTGATGATTTCGTGAGGATTCTTGTGAGTGGAGGTGAATGGGTTGTTTTTTTTCAAGCTGACGATGTTGCTTCAATTCAGTGGCGTTTGAGGTAAAGTGTGACCAGACAGCAATGTCATGTTTCAGCAGCTGTCAAAGTATTCAGTTAGATTGGCCATTTCATCATGCATTGTTTCAGAATTGGCGATCGTATGGAAATATTGAAAAATTCCGTAGCGTTGTGGGTTGCTGCGTCGCTGCCTTCGATTCCCGGTACGAGCCAAAAAAAAAAATTATCTTCAATGAGCCATCTCTTTCGAGACACTGGCAATGCTCAAAGACTAGGTTTGGGTCGGTTGAAGGACAGCAGCGACACCTAGGCCGTCATAGGCCTATTGTGTTACCACGCGGATCTATGGCAGCTACGTAGCAAGAGTTCAATGGTTTCTTCATCGGTGATACGTGCACAACAAGGCGATAGAAATAGCTTGTCCACTGAGATCGTCCGACAAGACTCCCAAGCCACGATGGTGGAACGCAGATTTAGATAAACTTCAACAATCATCTAGAAGAGAATTAAAAGAAGGCAACAAACACAAGAGAGACAAGAGAAAGGGTTCCTATCAAGAATCCCTGAATTTATACAAAACAGAGCACAGGAAAATGAAAAGGTCAAGAAGAAATTCTGCGAAAAGATCAAAGATTCGTCGGAAACGTCTAGGCTCCGACAGACCCTATCAACCAGTCCAGATGTATCGAGCTCCTTCAAAAATGCCAATGATACGTGGACATCAGCTACCGAGAAAACCATCAAACTAAAGACAAAAAATTCAACAATTTCTTATTCGATCTATTGCATCGAAACGTTCTATCGATGGATCGATGAAAAACATCGAATAAAAACATCGATGTTTTTGATACATCGAATATAAACATCGATGTTTTTGATACATAGAATAAAAACATCGATGTTTTTGATACATCGAATAAAAACATCGATGTTTTTGATACATAGAATAAAAACATCGATGTTTTTGATACATCGGATAAAAACATCGATGTTTTTGATACATAGAATAAAAACAACGATATTTTTGATACATCGAATAAAAACACCGAACAAGTTGAAAAGAACAAACGAGGCCGCTTTTGAACACACTCAACTCGTCGTCGATTTTCCAATGTTGCAGACCAGGGAAGTGAGACATGCCTTTTCTCAATGTTGGGTATTGCAAGCATGCATGCTAACATCCGTGGGAAATAAAAACAAATGAGAACTGAGATCTTATTCGGGGAGATTGTTCAATAAAGTAAAAGTGGTCGAAGTCAGATATATATCTTGACACATCTTGACCGACCAATACATGCATTTTCTTCCCCCTTCTAGGAAACGCATTACCACCATAATCACAAAGAATAATAGACAAGACCACCGGTAAGCAGCCTAGCCGTTAGAATATTTTTCAGAGTGCCACCACTGTTACCGAAAAGTGCCAAACGAGAATATTGAAAATTACGAAAATATTTTGTGTATTGTAATGAACTTATCAAAATGCCAGAAAAGGATTTTCACAAGGCGACGCACGATTTTTCGCAACCATTTTCGAGACGCTCGTCCTTAACTTAGATGTCAACACCCGATGGCCGAACTCCCGCAAGTCTCTTCAAGTACTCTTATATCTCAGGACATTGACAGGCTAAGGCTTATTTCTTAACCCTTAAGGAGCAGAGACAGCGAAACAAAGACTTAAGTTCTACTTCAGGTATAAATTAAGTTCATTCATTTTTGGACAATTCCGGTCACTCGGTAAAGTACGAAGCCGCGACGCTCTCAAATCGGGACCATCGTTTTATCAGACTGTACTTTTAGGGGTCTTTAACCTACCATGGCGCCAGAATACAGCATCTGTGGACGCTTTGTATGCAAAATGCCTTTCTACAGAAATCATGTGAGCACCAAATAGACCATAATCCATTTGAAGACTAAGCTTTAGTCCGTGAATATGATTTCTTCTACGAGCTTTTTGCAATTTAAATCGCGATGCCGGGAAGTATCTTAACCACCGGCTGAAGCTGGAGAGAACGAAGTTGGAAGGACAGGACGGAGGGTGTTTTTAAAATTTTCACCAATGTCATATTCAAGCTAAAAGTGCTGCTTACCCGCATGCTTCACTAAAGTAGTCACGGGCTAAACCACGCACGAGAGATCTCCAAGCAACTCGATCCTCCGCCATCGACTCTAACTCGACTAACTCGAGGTATGCCCAAGCTTAACCAGGTGAATTTTTCGACTTGGTCCAACCACTGTCCAGCAGTCGCCTACCTGATGGAATCGCATTCACGGTCCGCCTCGGAAGTCGTGTGGGAGGGGACATTCGTGCCACGTGACCAAACCACCGAAGCTTAGCCAGCTCAGTGTTGAGTTCCTCGCGCACTACCGTGTTTCTCAGCTTATTCCGGCGAGTAATTCCCACAACAGCTCGAAGAAATTATGTGGCAGCCGTGCCGTTGTGGGTATGTGCCTCGACCCCCTACGCAACTGCAACTCACTGCCGATTCCCGGTCAGTACGACCAAATATAATTTTCACGGCTCCACCTCTTTGTAGTCACTCACAATGCCCAAAGGGTAATAACTCTCCAGAAAGATTCTCAAACTTGGCCGTTCGGACTGTAGGCATAAGACTGTAGGTCCCTTCCACTCCCAAGCACGCTCAGGACGAGGGGTTAGGGTAGGGTAGGGAAGGGGACTGCTAGTGATTCACCAGCACACTGAGACCATGTTGGTCCATACTACCAATGTGCCAGTGCCGTCAATTTGATCCCAACGGCAAATGGTGACTGGGCCAAGTTTGAAGACCAGATCAAAGTGCATTAACTTCGCTTTCACTGGGATTCAAACCGGGGACCCCACTAACCCAGAGCAGGCACTTAACCAACTGCGCCGTGCAGTCGTTTACGAGTGGTTGCTGAGGAGCTAGACCCTGGTCCTCTAAGGGCTGTAGCGCAACCCAGAGTGTTATATAGACTTCCCGGGTACCCGGGTATACTTCCCGGGTACCCGTTACCCGATCATGAAGGGTACCCCGTAGCCGAACAATGCTGGGTACCCGCCTATTTGAGTATTACCCGCATTACTCGGGTAATTGTCGAAACGGGTATTACACGGCTAAGATCAAGAGTACTACTCTCGACACGAAGTGCCACCCCGTGTATCGCTGCCACTTCGGCTTGAAAAACCTTGCAGTCGCCCGTTAGCGTCAAGATGAAGGACACTTAATATTCGCGACGAAATACAGAACCACCTTAAACCAGTTCAGGGTGCCAACATTTCATACTGTGCAACTGTCGCTTATGGACTTGGTCACAAATCGAGTCACTCCCCCACCTCTGCCTTCCCCAAAGCGATGCCTCCCCTAAAGATCTCCCCATTTTCGCCTTCAAGCAATCTTCAGTCAGTTGAGACATCTAATCAAATAACAGAACGAATGCCTCGGCTTATTACAAAATTACAGAATAACGAACTATGTCAAGGTTCTTCATCAAAACAACGACACTCCCTCACACACACACACGCAGACAACTTGCCACGACGTATGGGCAATTATACCGACATTATCGAATCCAATTCTGTCCACTTCTGTATGCCTCGCCATGTCATCTGGGATCCATCATTTGCAGTCAGAAAAAGAACCGTGTCACCGAGCGAAGGCACCGACAGTCTCCGTCGCACACGCACAGAACGACAGCGGCGGCAAGACGAACCCGGAGGAACCGCAATTTGCATACAAGATGCGATTTATAGTCGCATTGCGAGCAGAATTTCAAATTCCATCCCATCCCATCCCATCCGCCCGCTGTGTCGGGGCGAAGTCATCCATTTCAATTCGCAACCAACACCACATGAGCCGTGCAATCTCCGCACTTGGGAACAATAATAACGCACGCCACACAACAGTAAACACACGAATGGCGGCCATTTTTATTTGCATGTTGCATGTGCCCTACTCGTCCCGGGGAGTGGGAGATTCGTCTCAATTATTTGAAATTGAAGCTGGAACAGAGCGGGGGAGCGCAACTCCTCCAGCTTTTCGTGTCCTCAGTGTCGGACGTCGGACCCCCACGCGTCAGTCAATTCAATTGCAGAGTCCTTCTCGCGTTGATGCGAGTGCAAGGGCCTGCGCTGCTACTGCTGCTCTTTTGCCCGCGCGACATTTGTTGCATAAACACTTGTCCAGCGGCGGCTGAAGTGTGGTGGCAATTCCGAAGCTTTTCACGCTCCCGCCATCGCCTATGGGACGAGGCAAATTGACAATTAGTCCCATTAACCTCGTTTGAACTTGGCGCGTTTCTCCTTCTCCTTTTCCTTCATTGTCATCTTGACACGCTCTTCGATGTGGCCACCCGCCTCTGATCGACAACTGGTGCGGGCGAGAGTGTTGCGAAGTCAGCAGGCGAGCGGCGTTGTCTATCTGTTACATCATTGGAAAGTGGACGGAATGTGCTTCACGGAAGCGAGAGACTCAATTAAGACCACTCGCTCTGTCATCCATCTCAATGAGGACGTGGATTGGTTTCTTGTGTACAGGGAACTGCACCCACTCGCATTCATTCCCACCACGCCCACACCCGAATTCAGTTGCCAGTCGACGCTCACATGGCATTCACAAGGACACATGTCTCCGGCGAGACCACTGCTGCAATCGATATCGGAACGAGTCCCCGGTCTGCAGTCGTGCGGAATGGATGTAGATCAAGAGGCTTTGGTTCTAGTTCGAGTTCGAGCTCGGTTTCGCTCCACAACCGGATGGAGCCAGTCAGTCAACTGGGTGTGGTTTCTCTTTCTTTTTCCTTCGTGGCGTATTTACTTTCAATGAATATTCGCACCTCATGTCAGTCAAGCAGCAGCGTCTCGTCGGCGGAGGAGATTCATTTTATCGCGAGCAGCTATTATATTTCACACCGTTTTTTTTTTTTTTTTTGGGTTTCCACCACGTGTCAATGACCCACTCTCTCTCTCTCTCTTTGGCCGCAAAAAAAAACAAGTTCTCCATCCATCACCATCCACCTCCACCACATCCGAACTCCTGAGAGGCCGCTTTGGAGGCTTCGCGATGTCATCCGGTATTTTTGGATCTAGATACAGAATCGCACGCATTTCAATGACCGTCCCACCGCCGCCGCAGCAGCGCGTGTATTTACGGTGTGCGCTCCCCGCGCTGAACTTGGGCTCCCCCTCCCCCGAGAGATTATTATGTCATCGTCAAACGGTTGATGAGTATCTGAGACCGAAATAAAATTAATTATCAGCCGCCATGTGACGGTGCTGATGGAGGCTGGCCAGGCTGAACGTCTGCAGGATGGGTGGAGGACACAAGTGACATCTGAATCTGTGAATTTTCTGCTCCAGAAGCGCGTGCATCTGGGTCAGCAGACGCTGTCGCGGTTAGGCGCGCCTAGACGACTGCTGACTCAGACACATACATGCACTTGAGTGAGTGTTTGTGATTAATTGGTGCGCGAATTTGAAGCAGGTTCTTGGGAGCAACTTCCCCTGTGGCCGTCTGATTGATGCTTTCGTGGCCCTTTCTTTTTTTTTTTTGTGGTTTTGCCAGCTCGGATGTAATTGATGGGCAAAGCAGAAGACGACAGCGATGGCCGATGAATTGTCAGCAGATTCACGGGAAGGAGGCATTGTCCTGAAGTCGGTAAGTTGTTTTCCACCTCAAACATGGTCTTCTGTGAACTTTGAGGAGGAGAAGCGCTGGATGGGAGTGGGAGTCTGGTCGGAGGTGCTAGCAGAGATCTTTGGGACTTCTGTGTTTATCCACAGCAGGAGCCTGTCAACAAACCATCATCATCCTCCAAGAGACAAATGTTGATGCAACACAGCATCAGCACCCGGGGCAACCACGAGATTGACAGTAGAAGAAGAAGAAGCAAACAACGACAGGAGCAGGATCAGGATCAGCTGTAGCAACGACGTCAAAAGAAGCATCCGCAGGAGCCCCATCAAGCAGCAACGGTCATCTTCATCGCTAGCGCTCGGGCTCCGTGTGCCCAGTGAACTGAAATCAATTCGTTAGAGTGTGTGTCCCATTTGATGGCGAATAGCGAGTGAGAATCCCACAGCGGTGCGATGACACCATTCCTCGACAGTGACACAGTGGACGTCGGTTCTGTTCGGAGAGTCGTTTAGCTTTGGACTGTGTGACGAAGGTCTTGGTCTTGGATTCTGATTTACAGAACAAACTACGATCGATATTTGTAGACATTGGTCATTGGACACCCTTGGTCTTTGTAGCGGGAAGCCCTAACTAGCCCAGCATAGGTTCATCGTGTGATTTTTCAAATCTGGTCCATCTTAGTCTGACCATAAACCAATTGATGTTTGTTTCTAGAAATCGATGACTGACGCAAATGTGGCTTTGTTCAGACTGGTTAGGTAAGTCCCTAGAGGTGACTGCTTCGTGAGGAGGGCTCTGCAAGAGCAAAGGAGGTGTACGATGGATTCTTTCTCCTCCTCATCTCTGCAGCTCCTGGGGGGAGTAGTCGTATGGCAGATCCTTTCTAAGGAGGATCAGCCGACGATCATTTCTCCTCCTCCTTGTCTCTGCAGCTCCTGGGGGAGTCATCGAATGGCAGACCTTTTTATAAGAGGATCAGCTGTCGATCCTTTCTCCTCCTCCTCATCTCTGCAGCTCCTGGGGGAGTCATATTATGGTAGACCCTTTCTTAAGAGGATCAGCTGTCGATCCTTTAATCTCCTCCTCGTCCTTGCAGCTCCTGGGGGAGTCATCGTATGTCAGACTCTTTCGTAAGACTTTCTATCCGAGGAGAATCCTTAGAGGAGGACTGTTCAGTCTCATCAGACTTTTGAGACTTATGGCCCAACTTTCCCTTTTCCATCCAAGTCAAGTGCATGCTTGGCTTGAACGTGAGCTGTAAGCTGTTCGGCGATCTGAACGGGATCGTGACGTGGACAAGTGAGGGCTGATAGAAAGTTGACACGATCGCGTCTCCAGTCCCTAGGCACGATGGCCATAACAGCAGCCACGGTGAACAGCTGTTTGTTGATGAAGACGTTGCGATTATGAGACCCAGGATCTGGTTAACTGTCGCGCATCTTACATTTTCTCCAACGAGTCAACCACGATTGAACTACCGAACACTTTGATCTTGTCTGTTGATGATGACAATGAATGCGACCCCTTGGCAGTGGTTGGACCAAGTCGAAAAATGGACCTAGTTACGCTTGGGCATACCTCATGACGAGGTAGAGTCGATGGCGGAGGATCGAGTTGCCTGCTCTCGTGCGTGGTTTACCGCCCCGGCCCCTTTAGTGCAGCATACGGGTCAGAAGATGAGGATGACGACAATGAGAATCTTTGCCAAGGATGGGAAATGGAATGCTTTGGCCACTTAAACAAACCTCAGAAGTTACCTTTGTCAAACAGTGTTTGCAGGCAAAGCTTAAGGGGCCATGGTGCTGGTGTTGTAAATTTCGTTAGATTTTCGGTTTATGACCCGATGTGCCGAGTTTTTTGGATATCCTCAGTTTTTTTAGTACATTTCTAATTACTGCAGGAAACTGCATTTAAGATTGTTTTCTTGAGTGTTGAAATTACAGGCAACTTTTATGAGTGACTGTATTTCCACTCACTGTCTGCAAAAACTTCCCAAACTTCTCCTCGTTCGGAGTTGGCATCGAAATGTGGGCCCCTCCACTCGTGAGGACCAATAACACGCAAAGAACGACTGGTTGCTGTTGAAGTTGGACCCATATCGGGCTTAGACTGTACAGTATCGGACAAAACTAAAGCTCCGCCGACTTTCGGTGGCAATTTTTTTTTTTTTTTGCATAACTTGGCTTCCGGATTTTTAAAAATTGAATTTTGAAAAATGTTTTGTATTTATCTCTATCATACTTCATTTCTGGTTTAGACCCTACGACTTAGACAGAGGACCATCCGGTGCCTGGCAGCTTCTGTACGATGTGTCTCGTGGTCTGAATCTCAGTCTGTCAAGTATAATACCGTGCCCGGAACATCACTCCTTTCACATGTGGAGTGACTCCAGCCTGACCGTCTACCAAATATATCTATCGGAGGAAGCTCAAGCAATGGAAGGTGTTGACCTTAACACTCCGCATCTCCCACAGCATCCACACAGCCAACAGTCAAGCGAGGGGCATCCGCAATTACATCCTTCGTGGACGAAGCGTCACAATTTCAAAATTCACAGCCGCGACTCTTCTCGCAAGTCACAGTTCACTGCAGGCGAATGCTCTACTTTGTCGAAGAATCAATTCCATTCATCGCCTTATCGCTGATATCCACCAAGTCTGATAAGCTCTTGAAAATATCAACGTCCCCCACTGGGTCGACGCCTCCCCATAGAAGGTTGCTCAACGAAATTACTTTTTCAAGTTTGGTTTTCTTTTTTTCCTGAAGTTTGCCATCAATAAATGGAAACACTGCCAGCACCACCTCAGACAAAAGGGCGAAGACAACATATTTTTGCTGATGTCTACACATTATTTAAAGGAGCAAGGACGATATCCAAATAAAGGATACGAGCACCGACGACTACACACACCGCTGCCAGGAGTTTAGTGAACCGTGCACGACGTGTTTTTATGTCCTTCCTCTTGTGCAGTCGTTTTCAAAAAAAAAAAAAAAAAAAACAGTGAAAACAGAGAGCAACAACGAGTCATTCAAGAAAGGACGACGATGGGGAGATGAGAGGAGACACGAAGAGAACTCACACAAGTGTCCAAAATTATATGCAAAACAGAGAAAAGCCAGCCGAAAGGGACTTCTTTTTCACTTCACCGAGTCTATTACAACAACATTCAATGCTACATCGTCTCGTGCACAGTCATGAAGGAGTACTTCTGTTCGTCAGGATATTGCCTACCCACACAGCGACACACCAATCCACAGCCTCCATCCCACTCTTAAGTTCCTTGCACTATTGCACGGGTTTGTGAATTCATCACTCGGCGAGGTGGCGCAGAGAGCGGGGTGTCGACGAGGTATTTGGGTGGAAAGTGTAGACAAAAGCATCTTTTCTGGCAGTTCTTTGGGAACTCCCGTATTTTGATTGTGTAGTTATTTGTTTTTTCTTCCTCTTCTTCTTCGCCGGGAATAAGCAATTGGAGCCGTCTGGGTTATTCACCGAGATTTGTCTGACGACTATGCACCGGCCAGCAAATAACCCCAGCCAACAAATAGGAGCAGGACGCGACGAAAAAGAACAAGAAAAGTCGCTCTGATTTAGTGCTGAACAAGACGGCTTTCGCGCATGCAGCTCGGGATGACGTTTGTGGTTTGATTGGAGGACACCTGCCAAGTGGAGGATTTTGTGGGGAAGCCTAGAGTTTTGGGCAACAACTTTAGGCACGATTTTTCACATTTGGATAGACTTCACGAAATTTTTAAGTTGGTTTCCAATACTCATTGGTCTTGGGACACATGCAGATGTCACCTTGCAGCGCAGTCACCGAACATATCCCTAGTTTCAGACATTGTTGATGGCATTTGAGTGAACACATCCCTCGCTTCAGAAATTGACGGCGATATTTAATCATTCTTTGACCACACTCCGTCTCGCATCGTTGGTGACATTTGGACACCTGATCAATCCTCGAACACATCCCTTGTTTCAGAAACCGACGGTGATATTTAATAATTCTTTGAACACACCCCGGCTCGCATCGCTGATGACATTTGGACACCAGATCAATCCTCGAACACATCCCTTGTTCTAGAAATCGATTGCGACATTTAAACACAAGATCATTCTTTGAACATATCCCGGCTCGCATCGTTAGTGACATTTGGACACCAGATCAATCACTGAACACATCCCTTCTTTCAGAAACCGACGGTGATATTTAATAATTCTTTGAACACACTCCGTCTCGCATCGTTGATGACATTTGGACACCAGATCAATCACTGAACACATCCCTCCGTTATCACGTCGTTGGTGACATTTGCACACCAGATCATCGCTCAAACTCTCACTGACCTATTTCCCAACGAAAAGTTCGTCTCGACTTGACATTCGTTACGCATCAGCTGCCACTGCCACTCGCCACTGTCACCGTCGGATAATATTTTGATCCATCTCTTGTCAAAGTCTACACAGTGCCTTAAAGTTAAACTCGCACAATAGCCAGCCCATTGTCTGCTCCGTCAACCGATCGCCTTTGTCTGCGCACCCAGCCGCTGCCCACTTCCTCTCCCTCATTCCATTCTTTTCGCACACAGCAAGTACATCATCATTTCACCGCTTATCGGTGCGTTGTCGTGTGTGCCGCGCCATAAATTAGTCATTCAAGACCAATTTGAACGTTTTACTTGCCATTCAAGGTCGACTTGAGGATTTAATGGCTCAAATGGGCCTCTGTCTTCGCTGCTAGCTCGTTGGATTTGCGTTCTGATCTGCTTTTCGGCAACACAATGGGTTTGGCTAACGGGGAAAGTAGGTGAGACGTTTCTATTCCATCGGTGATAGGCAAAAAATAAATGTAAACAGACGTGTGATACGCGAGACTCACACACTCATCTGTCATTCGAAAGTGATTGCAAATTTTTATCTTTTGTCGAAAGCAGATTGCAGCGCGCAAAAGAAATCGGCTTATCGCAGCGGAATGCGGTTTATTCGTTCTTCTTTTGTTTCATTTTTGCTTGGAAATGAGAACTTTTGACTGAGCAGCGGGACAGGTGACAGTGAATTTTGACAGAAGCGGACTGACAAGGTTAAGGTTGTGTTTAGATGTTTCAGGATTTTGGGCGACACCAGACTCATAGAGGGAATCGCTTTGACTTGAGAGGAAAAAGGACAATTCTACACGCAATGTGGAGGGAGGAAATATTTGACCGGGATTTGTGGCTTACTCTTTGGCAAACATAGACGTCCAGTTAATCATTGCCTATTTGGACTGCTGTCGTCAGAACATGACTCGACTCGAAACAAATGAAGAAGCAACAGTTTAGCTGTCACTAATTGAAGACATGTCAGAATTAATCAGAGATAGACAGTTTCAATTCTCCTTCTTTTGAATTTTCTGACACTTGTGTCATCCAATTGCTCAACGTCATCCCAAAAACAAAAAACACCTACTGACAGTGACAGCTAAACACCTGTCAAAAATGTTTTTCAATATATTTATAGCCCGCTCCCGCAATTTACCTTAAGCCAAGACTCTGCGGTTAAGAAGGGAAATCAACTTTTCGAATTCAAGCAACAAGTGTCAGCTGTCAAAAATCGGTCACCTATCAAAAATGACCACAAGCCCACGATTTCGGAATCAATCTCCATCGAAATCTCAACCTTATCCTTCTGAACTTTCTGAAGAATGTGTCCCTCCCTCATTCTATGTGATGCCATAAAAGCACTCAGTGACAGTTGCAGTCAACTGTCAAAAAATTTCTTTCAACATAGTTTTCCCGCAGTTTTCCTTTAGCCAAGTCTCGACGGCTAAAAAGGGGATTCGACTTTTGTAATCCAATAGCGCCAAGTCAAGAATTGCCATAAACCCCAAAAAATTTCAGGTTAAATCTATTTGAATTCCTCATCTTCCTGAGCTCTCTGAAGAATGTGGCCCTCCCTCACTCAATGTGATGCCAAAAAACCACTCACTGACAGTTGCAGTCAACTGTCAAAATATGTCTTTCAATGTAAAGTTATTACAGCTATTTACTGATTTCCTCAAACCAAGGTTCGAAGGTCCAAAACATGACTCCCCCCCTTAAACCAAGGCATGAGACGCGTGAATTCAGTTACCTGTCAAAAGTCTGTCAACTGTCAAAAATAGCCGAAAATCCGCACAATTTCCCGACCAATCTCCCCTGAAATCCTCAATCTGAAGGCAGAAAGTGACCCAACCTCGCCAAGTGTCATTGACAGTGACAAACAATTTTTTTTCCTGCCAGATGTCCATCACTCCCCTCGAATGAAAACTTGCTTCCCTCTCACAAGCCCCAGCAACAGCAAACACAGCTGTCATCCCATAAGTCCCACCGAGCGCACAGAACGACACAACTGTCAACAGAGACCCCATCATCGCGCGCCGTTTCAATGTTTACGCAACAAGCCCCGCTGCTATCAGTCCTTGCAGCAAATTTCAAGGCGAATATCGGCAAAGCCCATCGCAATACCCCGCCGAGGCGCATTTCAAGCGTCAACATTTTCGATAACAGCCAAACAAAAGTTATCGTTTATCGCCGCGAACAACTCCAGAGGGGGAGCGCGCTCGCGCTCTCTTTGTTTAGGTTTCCTATTAATAAACAAGGAAGAATTGGGGTCACCTATCGAATTTGCCTGTCCACTGGCTGCCACAGAACGACGACGCCGCTGGAATCGAGAATGAGCCCGGGGAGCAACGAGCGCTCACGCGCCCGTCTAACAGCACACGAACGGCCGTGGCTCTCGGTGCGTTGATCGCATAATCAATGCTCTCCTCCTCTCCCTCGCACTCAATGCTTGACATCAGAATTATGTGTCAAATAAATGATCCCTTCCCGGTGACCACCACCGCCTGCTCATGGGTACATAAGTCGTAAAGCACCCGCGCCCGAGCGGCGAAAGTGTGCGGAGGCATCTCCGTCATGCTTTTGATTGTTTTGACAACAGCGCGGAGGGCGGTGGAACACGGTGGGTCTCTTGACCGATTTTTCCTTTATTTTTATTGACTCTAATGGCCGTGCAGAGGGGCGGCCACTGTCGCCATCTCGAATCGTGATCAACGACAAACTTTGGAGCCTGAAATTGCGGGTGAAATGCATCCGATGGAGGATTAGTCACGGCTGTGGACCGGAAAACCTAATACATCTCAGCAATTGAAGGCTGTCACTGGCTGGCAGACTCAGTCGGTGTGTGTGGCGCGGTTGCATAAGCAAACTATCGAATGGTTGGCAGTTAACACCCCGTGTGTTCCTTCGCCGCACAAGTGCTTCGGTGTCTAATGTAATTGACACTAGAATGGAGTCACGTTTATTTTGCTGTTAACATGCACCGGCTGACTGTGTGGCTCACGGCGGGGGCTGGCGGTGTGTGCGTGGCGATTGATAGGGAAGCGGAATGCAGTTGGGAACTTGTCAGCTTGCAGCTGGTGATCACAGACAATGGATAGCAGCCGATTAAGTTGTTGGATGGGAAACATGTTGTGAAGGATAGGCGGAGGTTTGAATTTCAAGGCCTCCAAGTGACTGTGGAGGACGCTGACAAGGCTACGACGGGAAATCTGGACTTTGTGAGGTATCCCCGATCATTATTGTGATTTTCTTAAAAATCGACTCTTCTTCTGAATCTTCCGTGCCCCCATTTCGGACAGATGTCCGTCAATGCGTCTCGTCGGATCGTCGCCCGACATTGCCACCAGATGTTGTTCTCGAGTTCAACGAGTGCTCGTTGTTCCACTGCGACGACAGTGACTCGCAAGCTCGTTGACAGATGCCGGAGTTCAGCACCATTCCAAGACCATGACACGATCCTCTCTCTCACTGACTCACTCGAGCAATTTCACGAATTTGTTTTGTTTAGTCAAGCTTCTCGATGGATGACTCTGTCGAAAGTCCAAACAAACAAACCAAATCTTCGAGGAATGCCGAAAGAAAAAAAATCCCCGCCCGGATACAGAAATACATTTTGTTTCATAAACAAACACCACCTCCGCCTCCACGCAGATACCGCCTCTGCTGCCCACCGCCCCCGTGACTGCCCAGTCATAGGCGTCCAAACAGGTAACATGCAAATAAAATCCAGAACTGGGCGCATTCCAGGTAGACCTTCGAAATATCTAGATGTTCCACGCTTGAATCGCTTTCGTCGGGAGGAGCGACGCCAGTCTGATTGATAACGTGCGCCATGTGGACCGCGTTGAGTATCTATCTGGGCGCGTATTCATTAGAATCAACTACACGAGAGACGATAATCATCATCGACTGTGTGTTCAATTTGGGTCTCGCATGCACGCCCGAAGAGCGAATGCATTCGAGGCCGATGATGAGGAACGCTCTACGGACACGGTTCGTTAGATTCTTCTTGACGGGCGGAGTTATGTTGATTGCATTCATTGGTGGCTGAGTGTGTGTGTGGGGCCGCTTGAAATGGCAGAAAATTGAATGAATTTCAAGTGCAACGATATGGGAAAGTATCGTGTACGTAAAGTGGCCCTTATTTCGAGGAGAAGTCACGCAACAGATTGACGCGTTCGGCAGTGCCTGTGCCTTCAGATGTCTTCCTGGTCGCGACGACAACGACGACGACGACGACGAGTGCGTGTCGGATTCGATTAGATTTGATACGTTATCGGCGACGGCGACTTATGACACCACGTCGTGTGCACGGAGAGCTTGACTTACGAGTGGACTGGCAGTTTTGACGTGAACCAAAAATTAATTGACCTGTTTAGATCGGATTCGGAGATCAAAAGGGACCGAGGTTGCAGGCGTTTGTGCTGGCGCGGGTTTCATAATTTCTTATTTAATTTTCGAAATTTAGGCTATCTGAGATCAAGTTTGGAAAAAGTTCAAAAGTGTCTGACCTCATTAGGGGGGAATTGTCGTGGGCGGGATGTCAAAGGAAGGTCTTGTGGAAGAACCTCACATTATCTGAGAAACTTCAGTCCCTATTTTCAGTTCGCAGTCATGCGCTCAAATTTTGATCACTTTTTTCTCTTAATGATGAATCTGTGTACCGAAATCGGAGAAGAAGGATGATTAAGTGTCATGTTCGAGTTAAACGATGCAGAAAAAGTTGTGGCCACAAAGTCCAACCTTGTGGCACTTCGAGGGTTTCGTACAACTGGAGGTTCTCTGTGCTGAACAAAAATTGAATTCAGCTTTCTCTTTTAGTTTAACGCCATGGAAAAAGGAGTGGTCCCACAGCCCCACCTTCCGGCACTGTGTCAATTTGGAACAATAAATGGTTCCCACAATTTGGAAGATAAATCATTCTCAGAGCCCGGACATTTCTGAATACCAAAAATGGGCAAGAACTTAAAAAACAAACTACATTCGGAAAAGTTGGTTTTATCGAATTTCAGAAGGTAGAAAGAATAGTGGCCCCAAAGCTCAACCTTGTGGCACTGCGTCAATCTTGGAGATACAACTGATTGATGCTCAGTAATCAACTGGGTATTTGCGACGTACACGGACTGGCCAGAGAAGAAGGTGCACTGGGCCGTTTTGAGACCACAGGGAGGTCAGGGAAATTGCTAGTTACTCGCTGGTCCCTTGGGAACTTTGTCAACCGAGTCGAGGAGGATACTGCAAGTGATGGACAGAGGCACGAAAAATGTCTTTCTTTCTGCGGGAGGATTCGTACCCGATCGACCCCACAGCAACCCCAACCTGGCCTGAAAAAGAGAACACCCGTGTAGGAGCCTCCTTGTCACAGGACAACGATGCTTCGAGAAAGGAAAAGATCAAATGGGGCGTTTATTTATATAACTTCCACATTTTCACATATCGCTGTACAAGGCATCCGTCTTAACGCCCAAAAGAACAAAGCGACCAAGCGAAGATCGGTCAGCAACCGCAAGGAAAATGTGGATCGATTCAGATTTTTACAATTTGCACACACTCTGCTCTAAGCGTGCGGCGCAGTCGGTACGGGTGTGATCTCAAAACTCCTAAACGTAGATTGTTGGCTGTCTGTACGGGACACTGGCCGGTAGGAGATCATGCCGGTCAATCTCGTTGTCCCACGCAGCACACGTTGTCATAATTGCAACAATACAGCTGAGAAGGAGGCCTTAACAAGATTCATTTGTGCTCGCCCTGCACTCGATAGAGCCAGACCACAAGCGCCTTGTTGACACTGTTTCTTTAACTCACTTGGTTTTGTAGTGTATTGGCAACACTACGGTAGAGCGTTGGAGGTGCTCTTCGATATGTCGTAATACTCATGACATGCATCTTGGCTTGTGTCTGTGTTGCGTGTTCTTTTCTGTCTTAGTGCAGGGTTGTGATCAGACCAGCGGCAAGTGCGGTCGTAGTCGTGAGGCGACACTACTGTAATTAATGAATGTCCTTCTTAAATGCTTCAGGCTGGTCTTGGAGTATTCCCAAAAGTACACTTTATAAACGAGGTAACAGGGCTGTATTCAGCTTCTGAGCGAACCATCTTCTTTTCTGCTGCATCGTTGCAGTGACGGCAGTACGAGTGAGGGTTGCCTATTCTGATTGTGTGACCTCCTAGCGGCCTGTATGATTTCCTCCTGAAATAGTTCCGTCTTCCTAGTCGATTAACCAATTATGGTGCATTTATAAAGGTTTATCCCTTTACAAAAAAAACAAAAACACTGGACTATAAGCGCAGCCCTGTGGCACTCCACTAAAACTCTGTCTTTTCTCTGCCTTTCAAACAGCATGAGGGTTTAACCCTTTACAAAATAAAACACTGGACTATAGCCTCAGCCCTGTGGCACTCCATTAAAACTCAACGAATGTTGCGTACAAAAATGCATTAACAACGCAGGATTCAACCAACGACTGCCTACAGTCAAAACGAGGTCAAATCGATTGACAATCAAAGTCTAAGCAACGCCAAGTCAGTTCTGGTTGAGAGTACAGTTTCCCAAGCCACCACTCAATATCTGACCAACAGTTAATCTGAAACGGATCACTTCCCTCGTTCAAAGGACAAAGATTCACGAGTCGCAAAACCCACAATTCACCGCCTGGTCACGTTCATCGGCCTAGGTCTAGCTCACCGCCACTGATTAAGTCAACTCCAAGACTGCGGCTCCGGTTCACGTCTCTCCTCACACCGGATGCACTAATTGTTTGACCAGTTCTCCGATTCGTACTCTTTTCGCAATCGCATGCGAATCCGATCGACGATGGCGGTGGCGGTTGCTGCGGCGGCGGCGGCGCGCTCTCTATCCAGTCCCAACTGGGAGATGAATGCACATTCGTGCCGATAAATCGACTTTCAGCACCGAGCTGGCACCCATTCCGTTGGTATATCAAGTGCAAGTTCAGCTGTATTCGCGTTGTGCACAGTCGGCTTGGTCACTCCATCTGTTGCCGTCATTCAGTCGGTCGAGTGAGCGGTTAAAATGTGCCAACAACAAGTTTGGTATCTGCTTCGTTTGTACTTCTTCTTATGCGCCCCCTTTCCCTCGGTCTCTGTCCTTCCCATTAGAACGCACTCAATGTCTATCCATGGAAATTGTGCAATCTGACGATGACAAACGGCTGCGACTGCAGAATCATCCAAAGACCCCACTAGTGAGCGTGCGCTATAATTAGACAACCCGATGACAACGTGGAGTGTTGCGAAGCGGAGAGATTGCGATCGGGATTTCCATGCGTGCGAATACCACACGAGAGATAGGGCCGCGATGTTTTGTTTTCTGAGCGCAAAATCAGGGGTAGTTGCCCTTGATAAACATTTCGAACTGAGATTGACAGGAATTCGAAGTGATGCAAGAATGGCTGTCAATTGGCGAGTGTCGACATTTTGTGGGCGATTTCGGGTTGGAAGGGGCAAGGATTACGTCCGAAATTACGCAGAAATAAGGGCGTGGTTAAAGGCTGTTGTTCACTGGGGTATCTGGAGTGGGACAGATATTTGTCTTTCGAAATGTACAGAGTACAAAGGACTGGTAACAGCATGGAACCCTGTGGCGCTCCTTTTTTTTTTACACAGAATTGGACTGCAAGAGCTTTCATGTTTGAATCTAGACGGAATATTATTCTTTGCACATTAGCGGCTGAGACGGAGCTTCATCACTCGCCAACATGCGCGACTTCTGGTTCACTGACTGCTGTTGCGCTGAGGAGCTTCTCGCTGACGATTCATCAGCGTGTCGGGGGTACTATTTGTCGGTACAAGGAGGGCGGCGATGACTGAGAAGGGTCGAGCTGAACAAATGTTGCTTGATCCGAAGAGCATATAACAGCCAATGCTAGCACATGCCTCATTGAAGGTCTTTGGAACATCGCGCGTAGGAGACGCGTTACTGGAAGTAGAAGAAGCGCTCTGGAGTCTTGTGACAAAGCAGTTTCGCTGCCTTCTACTGACGCCATTTAGTTTGCTGAGATTATATAGTAGGCCCCTAGGTGTGACTACCGTCTCTGCTGGAGACATCAAGAAACACAGCCTACACAACAACACATCCGATAATAAATGTACAAAGTCAGCTTGAGCTTGTCACGTTGCTGGCGTTTGGTTTTGATCGACAAGGAGGTGGTGGGTGAGTTAGATCTTTCTTAGGATCTACCGTAGTCTGCAAGTCTCTCCTAGGGACCTGAATCCGCACCGATCCCTATCCTTTCAGTTTGTCAGGGTTTCAGGCGTTTAGCAGCTGGGAAGGATTTCCCTGGCGATTTTCTATGCAGGCGGCGTCAGCCAAAGGTCCTGACAGTCCCTGGCGATTGCAGGTCTCCAACGAAAAGTCTTAACTCAACATCAGTGGTCTACAAGAAGCAAAATGTGACTATGGTTGCTCCTAGGATTATTCGGACATCACCAACACTGGGAGAGTGCCTGGAGCCGGTTGAACCAATCAAATCAGGAGTCCGCCAAGACTCTTCATCGATGTTGAGGTCTGGTGGAACTTTGAACTAGGTGCACAAAGGCCAGCAACGTGGCAAGGGGATATGCGTGTCGTGTAGGCTGTGCTTCCTGATGGCTCTAGCAAAGATGGGACTCATCTGGACATTCTGTTTCAATTATCTCAGCCAAACGAAATGGCGTCAGTATAAGCCAGCTAGAGCGGTTCTCGGTCACTAAATAAACTTGGTTCGTCTGTCACTCGAACCATGTTTATGAGTAGTCAATCCGTGTAGTATCACAATGGCCCAAGTGTGACTGATCTCTGCAGAAGATCTAGAAATAGAAGATCTAGAAGTCTTTGCATAAAAGGGAGGGCATTGCTTGAGATTATGAAAATCATTCCTGTCCTCGGTAAGGGCATATGTTCAAATGGAACCCTGCGGGACCTCGTCGCAACAGAGTTCTACACACTTGAACATTTCACTCACTGACAAGCAAGAGAAGTCTTGTCGTAACTCTAAATGTCACATCCAAGCTAGCCGGATGTCACCTTGGAATGAGGAAGCAACGGCATTGCATTGTGAGAACTCCCCTCAAAGGCTTTCCTATGTTCAACATTCAGGTAACTGTCTACGATCAGACCCCCCACCTTCCCAACCAAAGCGAGTTGGGGGTTCTCCATTGAACAGAATACCACGAAAAAGCTTCACTCACCATTTATGGGAATAAGCCACCCATCTCCAGAGAACAAGCAAAATGCGTACACACATTTAAATAATATAATTAATCGCCACACGATTCAGAACTTCCTCAAAAGTATTACCGACGTAATCACTTAGCAGGTCCAAGCCGTAAATGTCACGTCATCCAGCCGTAACTCTGGTTATCATCTCATGCAACATTCGCCTCCCCCTTTTTTGTTTATTGTGGGTGACTGGACATAAAGCACTCTCCCATCATGGTATTCACCGCACGCAGTAATTCCTCATCAGTTTAACCACCAAAAATGGATGGCAGTCAGCTAAAAGTAACAAATCCGTTAATCTTTTTATTTTCTCTCCCTCTCTCTCTAGCGCGCTCTCACTCGTTCCTTCAGTCACAATCAAATACAGCCCATTATTGAAATTAAAAAGAAAATTAATATTCCACACTGGACGCACTCATTTTGGCGTGAGTGCACGTGTCAAGTATGACACTACACCAGTCCGTAGGGGGAGGGCGGCAGCACCTCAGCACTTGGGGTCTTTTAATTTCAAAGCTTGTTGACAAATTTTTGATTTTTCAAAAAATCATGTGACACCATTTCGATCAGCCGAAAACCAAAAATACCGCTAACGTTGACACACAAAATACGTTCAACCGATGGTTGGATCCGTAGCATGAGTTGACTCATCCTTGGGGTGACTTCATGCAGCGCTATTTGTTTGTGAGGTTAAGGTGTGAACCCATGTATTATTCACTGATGGTAATAATAACGGTGATTACAGTTAAATAACCGCAAGTGCAAATCACACGGCATGTTGTACAGAAAGACGACGTTGTTGTGCTTTTGATTTTAATCAGTTCAATTATTCCCGCCAAGTGGCGCTGCAAGCGTCTTGTGTCACTGGAGAGATGACTGATTGTCAGATTGTCGCCAAATTGCGGAAGCACTTGCAATAATTAGTCTCGGTTGCTGGCGGAGGAATGAGGTCGAAGTTTAAATAAAAAATGAGAGAGTTACGAAACTTTCGAGTTATTTACTTCTCAGAGCAGGGTCTGTGAGCTATGGAGGCCTTCATTGTGGACAGTACTTTGCTTGCAATGGCTTTGAGTCTCTGACCTCTTTATCGTTAACTGGCTTTCAGTCTTCCTGCAAGGAGGGTGGCACTCGAAGTGCATTAGTGCTCGTTCGAAGTGGCGAGAGTCAGAGGAGCTCTGTCTTATGGATAGGCCCAGCAACGTATGCCTTGAATCAATGACAGAAGGAGATCCCTGTCCTCCGTGAAGTCAGAGGAGTACTTCAAACCCTCGGAGCAACCGTCTGGTCGTGTGCCTTGAATCACTGACAGAAGGAGATCCCTGTCCTCCGTGAAATCAGAGGAGTACTTCAAGCCCTCGGAGCAGCTGTCTAGGCATCTGCATTGAATCACTGAAAGAAGGAGATCCCTGTCCTCCGCGAAGTCAGAGGAGTACTTCAAGCCCTCGGAGCAGCCGTCTAGGCATCTGCATTGAATCACTGAAAGAAGAAGATCCCTTTGATCCGTGAAGTCAGAGGAATACTTCTCTCTCTCTAGGCATGTGCCTTGAATCACTGACAGAACCTCTGACTTCTGTGCTCTGTAAAATCAACCCATTTTGATGCCTATTCTCTGCCTCGACTGCTTCCGAAACAGATTCCAATCACAGCCCCGACAGACAGAGAGACATTCCAGAGTTTCACTTTCTCACTCTCCCTTGTCTATCGGCGAGATCCATCTGGCAAACTTCTGCCAAACAAAAATCTCACCGCGCAGCGCACAAAAACAGGGTCAATCGCAGACAATAAACCATCGGAACAACTGTCTGCCTCCTCAGCCGGTCACTGCTCACTTCACTCTCGCACGCACACATGTGCACACTTTGTCTGCAATCTCGAGGCGAACAGAGCAATTCTCGCTTTGCACAGATAAGTGCCCCTCTGCCAAGTTGAATGCCTCCCCGAGTGATGTCCACTGCGGGACTGCGAGTAGTTTTCCATTGACCTCTGCGCAAAATGAAGTAATGAACAGCGCGACATGTGTGCGAGGACCCAGGCGCGCTCCCGAAAGAAATTACATCGAAAACCGAGTCGTCTCCAATCGCATGAAATACGCTTCCAAGCCAATTGGTGGTCTTCGCGTTTCAAGGCGTTAATTGAACCACGCGACGCGACGATGAAACGACAACCACGGCGACGGGCGATAAGTGAAAAGTGCTGCGGCTCGCGAATCTCGTTTCGCTCCTTTGTGTCGTTTCGTTTGGCGTCTATTTGTTTACACTCACACACAAGCGTGCGCGTTCTCTCCGCCGCGTCGCACCGGAAAGTGGGTCATGTGATTAGCGGCAGCGAATAGATGGGCAGATAGCTTTGACGGGCGATATCTGGAATCAATCGATTCGTCCATTATTGGACGTATCAAGTGCTTGGTCATCGAACCTGGTCTGGTTTTGTTTTCCTCTTGTTCTCTGCGCGAACACACCTCAGGTGTGAGACGCGCATGATGGATGGAGTGGCGAACTGGTTTTTGAAGGTTGTTCGCACCCATCAGGTGCGCAATGTGTGGTCGTACGCAAAATAGAAAAACGGCACAGAACAGCTACGCCACAAGCGGCCTAGATCTATTGACTCGCATTTCGCAACGATCGCATGGAATTGTGCAGCCGCCGCCGCCGACGGAGGCACTGGCGAATGGGAGCACGGTGCAGTTTTAGCTTTCGCAGCTGCTGCTGGACTGGAAACTAAAATGGAATGAGATGTGTTGGCAGTTTCGTGAGAGTCAGTGGATATTCATCCCAGACCACTACGTCACTTCAACTGAATCATGACATAATCCATGACAAACGTGTTCCCAGCCACATCTTTGTTCCTGTTAGCCAATCCCTCGAAATAACGCATTCCTCTCGTGTCCATTATCGCCGCCAATTCACCTCGTCCGTCGACCAGGTCATCAATTAAACATCCATTTGACTCTCCATCCGTGGAGCAGCACGCATCAACCACCTCGAATGACCGCGCGCTCTTTGGGACACATACCAAAACGTTTGGATCGTAAAACAAACGAAAACCAAACCCTTATCTCTGGTGCTCTTATCGTCGCTTGCAGTCCATCCATCCTACGGACAGCACACGTTAAGTGAACGCACTGTACACTGTAAACCGTTTAAGTGCTCCACTGCTACGTTTCACGCCCGAAAATTAAACAGAAAAAAAAAGAAGTACTTTATTGCACTGACGTCATTGACCTCTGGAACATGTCCGCGTATCGGTGGAACGAATCTTTCTCTCTCTCTCTCGCATGACACTCGACTTTCAGGAGGAGCAACTAGTCAATCATACGTGTCATCCCGTGGAGCTGTTATAGTGGATTCCAGAGAATCATGACCGAATCTAGGGCAAGACAGCATGATCCAGTGGTCAGTCGTAAAAGTGATGAAAAGGGGGTATTAGGCAACAGTACACGACAACTTGAAATCTGAAAATCGTCTCTCTTGAGCAAGACCATCTGACAGCGACCTGCCTTATCGACATTTTCGAAAAAAGACGAGAAATGAAACAATTTAGTGGGACATGACACATTTCCCGTGAGACCCCTCCAAACTGAAGAAGTAGACACTTTGTTGAGCTTTTCGGAATAAGCCCCTTTTGAGGTAATGCAGCCTAGTCATGGCCGCATAGACTCTCGTCGAAGCATTTCTTGCACTGCGGCTTGGAAGATGTTGGTCCTTTTCGACCATCTGCATTTTAGGAATCGAACTGTGGACGGTCGTTGATCAGCGCTTAGTTGCTCAGTGGTTTCAGCATGAAACCACCGAAAAAGAAAAATTTTTTTGAGACCATTGAAATAAGAAAAATTAATGATTCGAAAGTAGGCACAAGTGGCAAGAGGGCCACCTGTGGTGACGCACGTTGTTTCTACAAGAAACCCGCGTACAATTAAGGCATTGTGTGACAATGCATCTCGTCTGACAGCTTTCTTGTACGCCAGCCGATGAATTCCGTTCCACAATCCCCCCAAAATGCGTTGTCTGACATTGTGAAACGAGTTATGGAGTGGATAACGCCCTAGGACACGACTTTTCTAAATCCGCCCCGGCTTATGTCGCTCTCTGTCCTCTGGTGGGTGGCTAAAATTAAAGGGACCCCATTTCGTCGGCAGTTACGACAGATGGCATGACTTCAGGGTACTTTATTTTTTACGGAACCTCGTCTTGTCATGAGAAAGTGGATGAGACGATCTTCCATTGCATCGTCACCTCAGCAGCACTTACAAACCGTTATGTCTGAGGCCAAATTTTATGTCTGAGGCAAACATCCGGGACTTGGTACGATTCCCACGAACCGCCAAGGACATGGAACACGATTCAATGGCGGCAATCGAGTGATCTAAGAACCTATTAAAGCTGGCCCACGACAGAGTCTAAGTCTAACGAAGATGCTTCCAGATCATTGAAGCGCTTTTCAGGCGGCGATCGTGGTGATTATTGAGGCTACAATGAAACTTCTCTATAGCGGACACCTGCGGTACCATTATAATTGTCCGTTGTGTAGGGGTGTCTCTTCTAGGGAGCAACGTAAGTTATTTCTGAAATGACAAATAAAATCCATTTCAACTCTTTTTTTTGCTAGTCATTGGGAAAAAGCGTGAACTCTCAATTTCATGAATAAGCGCAACAACGTGACATCCAAATGGTGTCGAATCGGTTCGAAGACCCATACAAGACGTCTACAACGCAGGGTTTCTTCAAACGCTAGGTGTTCTTACATGCGTACATATTAGTCAATGTACACACGCGCACAATATTGTTTTGTCTCGTCCGTGTTCGTTTTTGCTTTGTGTGTCCGTAATTTTGGGTGAAATTGGTCAAAGGGACGATGGGCGAATGTGAATGGATTTTCAAACCGAAATAGGGTAAAATTTGACTTTTTTTACGCCACCTCTTCTTCTGTACTTTTTGTTACGTAAATAAAAATCACAAGATTGTGATTTCCGTGGAAACGCGTTTTTGTGAGACTCTCCACATTTGAAAATTTATGCTACCGGGGCATGCTACCGCCCTGCAAATCCCCGGCCTGGGAGGCTGCAGGATTTGTAGTAGGCGCGAGGGTCTGTATATTCAAAGCTTGGCATTATCCACACTTCATCTAAAGGGTGATTTTTTAGCTATTATCTTTTTGGCGAGACTGGTTTAAACAGCTGACGCACGTTTCACTGTCAAACATCTTCAGTTTGGTCTATAATTTAACCATGAATCGTCTTACAAACGAACAACGCTTGCAAATTACTGAATTTTTCTACCACAAGCACGCATTGAAAGTGTTAAGAAAGTTCATCGCGACATCACATGTGTTCAGCGACGAAGCTCATTTTTGGCTCAATGGGTACGTAAATAAGCAGAATTGTCGATTTTGGAGTGAGTGAATATCAGCCAGAAGCATTGAACTACCAATGCATCCAGAAAAAGTCACAATTTGGTGCGGTTTATGGGCTGGTGGCGTCACTGGACCGTACTTCTTCGAAGATGATACGAATCGTAACGTAACTGTGAATGGTGAGCGCTACCGTGAGATGATATCCAATTTTGTTTTACCCAAAATGCAAGAGCTTGACTTGCATGATATGTGGTTTCAACAAGACGGTGCCACATGCCACATAGACTTATTGAGAGGCGAGTTCGGTGAACATTTTATTTCACGTCCGGGACCGGTGAATTGGCCGCCTAGATCGGACGATGTAACGCCTTTAGACTATTTTTTGTGGGGCTATGCTAAAGCTCATGTCTATACAGACAAGCCCGCTCCAATTGACGCATTGGAACACAACATTGAAGCATTTATTCGTGAGATACCGGCCGAAATGTTGGAAAGAGTATGCCAAAATTGGACTAAGCGGTTGGGCCATTTGAGGCGCAGTCAAGGTCAGCATTTGCATGAAATAATCTTCAAGCATTAAATTATATGGACCGTACTATCGATTCAAATAAAGATTTCATGCATTTTTCTGAATTTTGTGTTTTTTTTTTTTTGAAAAACTGTCTTTTAAAAAATCACCCCTTATTTGAGGTGCAATTTGTCCCCAATTTTAAGAGGGTATTTCATCGTTTTTTTGGGGTGTTATTTCCGTCAGTCTTGACATACACGCATAGCCCCCCTTCATTCCGGGACCATGACGAATTATCCGCTCAGAGATGTCCCTTATAGAGGGGTTTCCGTAAATAAAACTTTGACTGTCGTGAAATCTGGATTTTCATAGACACCCGGGCAGACATCAAGACTCTCGATATGATGTATCTAAGCTCTAAACAGTCGATAATGCCTCCACGAGATTGCCATTCAGACTAGGATACACACTTGTGGGTACGTAGCCGTAGTCATCCCCAAACTGTTAAGTGAAGTGATTCCCATCTACACAATCCACCTGACAAATGAGCAGGCCTGCGACCCTTCGAGCCTCTAAGCTCATTTAATAGCAGCCTTCTGTCGTTGACGGCCCTAAGCACGCTCATTTAAGCTCGCCTTGCGCCATGACTTCCTCGAAGCGTCGGTTATACTCCTCTTTCTCAAGTGACAGCTGTCATACAGCGGCAGACAGTAACCCAGATGAAGAACAACACAATCATGGAGACTGTCCCTAAAGAGCTCCAATAAAAACATCAAGGAGTGTGCTAATACTAAGCACTGTCAAGCACAACTTCTATCGGGAACTTGTCAAAAAAAGAAGAAAAAAAAAACAAAACAAATGCTGCCCTACCAAGCCTTTGACACGTCAAATAATCGATCATTTCATCCCCCTATCAAATGTACGGTACAACTACCCAGACCGTCCTCGAAATTCCTCAAATTCAACTCGATTCGAGTCGTTTCCAGACATCTGAGACAAACTTTCACGCTATCAACTCGTTTCCCGAGGACCTCCAATGACATTTAAATGTCAAATGTCCACCGAAATGTCAATCTCCCAGAAGGCATTTCCCCCTAATCACCTGTTACCCCGGTAGCACACAGCAGTGAATAATTTCAAGGATCAATTACAGCAACTCCCCTATCGGAGACATCCCTCGCCCACTTTTTTCGAATGTCAAACTCCTCACCTAAGCACCATCATTTCCGACCATCAGCCAGATGCGGACTTAAAAATAATCTCTGACACATCCAATTAGAAGTCACTTTCCCCACCTCCGGCGAAATACCTTCTGTCAACAGGAACTGTCAATTCTGCGTTCATCACAAGAAACCAAAAACGAAAAAACACACAAAACTGAAACTACATACGCTCCATGTGGCCTGCACACGGCGAAGTTTTGTAATCCGAAGACCGCCGACGTGTGTTTACCCATTTTCCAGGTCTCTCTCTCTCGTGTTGATTCTTTTTTGTTCTCGTCGTCTTGCCGGAGACAAGGAGAGTTTTAAGACAAAACAGGTGGCAAGCACATTTCATTTAAGTTGCCCGCCATCACTGCCGCAACCACCACCGCCAGGGACGAGATGTGTTTGTCATCCGACGGAACAGATTTATTTACTCAAAAACCGATAAGTGCGACCTGCCAGGCGGCGCGGGCGATGAAGGGGCGAATCTGAATGCGGCCGGATGACGGGTGGCGATAGAAGGTGGCGATGCTGTACAATGTGCAGAGAAACATCATTACGGCAAAGTGGCGCGATGACAGCCAGTGACATTTAGTGCATGTCAGTGTCATTTTTGATGTCAAACACAGGAACTTCCTCGTGTCGGCCGTCGCGTCTAGTCTGAGGTCTGCATTGTACTCATGAATATGCACGAAGTGAAGGAGCTTTTGCCGCACCTGAACCGTGATGAGTCACTTTGACGGTGGAGCAAGTAAGCCTCTCTCGCACTAAGCCGTTAAGTGTATTAGTCACTCTCGAAGGCCCTCTGCGGGTCTTCGGTGGCAATTGAGCGAGAACGCAACTAAGAAGATTACAAGTGGAAAATAGTCACCTCTGCAGTCTGTCGGTTCGTTTTGTTCTCCGTGACTGTGAATGAATGTGTGCTTGGTTGTGTGCACGACTGACGGCGGACGGATGGGAGGAGAAGCCACTTGACGCGCCGGTCAAGAGGGTGTGCACTTAGAAATCATCATTTGATCTAAGTGAACGCTCTTGCCGCAGTTGTGGCATTAAGACACCATCCATCACTTTCTCTTGAGAGATTTTCAACCCAAGGAGCCACAATCGTCTGCATATCTGTGTGTCGTCTTTGGTTTGACCATGTAGCCTGAGGTTGCAGCGATGCGATGAGACTGGTGGTCGGTCAGAGATGGGATGTATGGTCGATGGAATTCAATTACTCACAAAAGAAAGCCGGCACTTGTGGTTATCGGTAGCGGTGGCTGGACTGAGGAGAGAGAGAGCTTGCGGCATTGTAAGGAAGCACTTTTGCTCAAAGGAAATGGCAGATTCTTGGCGATTATGCGGCGAATGCAACAAGATGTCTTTGAAATTGTGTCCTCTGCGGTGATTGTGCGATCAGCTGGAAGTATTGCAATCACTTGTCGGGAACTGACTTCGAAGTGGTGCAAGCCACCGGCTGTCTGGGAAGAGGAGGACAATGCCCCAGACTCTAGGAAGTAATTAGTCTCTGAAACTTTAGTGAACCCAGAGAACGGCAGAATGGACTACTTTCATCGGCAAGTGACAACGAGCAGCTGTAAGAAAAGAATGTAAGTTACTTTGACGATTCATCTCCACTTGTACCAATTACCAAAGTCGCCCAGTCGATCTAGCAGAGATCTTGTAGTCTCCCTCATTACCAAGTCCAACGTCCATCCATCTTTGGACCGGAGTCTGTAAGACGGAACGTCATCGACTACAATTCCAACAAGAATCTGGGACTCTTCATCGAGGTGCAGAGCACGTAGCCTTCGTCGGAGACTTCTTGTTGAGTTGGGTATCCATGGATGTTCGGCTTTTCTTGGAAAGTAGAACATTGAACAACCACGTCGCAGACGGCTCTTATCGTCTGACCAAGACCATGCAGGCGTGCGTGGTTTGAACCAGTTCACAATTCTTCACAAAATTTTTTGTTTTTTCAGAGCAAATGTCTCTCCAATCACAATCCCTTTCGAAAACAGTGCTTCCACAGCTGACACAAGCACAAATTCCCAAAATACTTCCTTCCGACCTCCTTTCGAACGTCACATCTTTCGTCCGTCTCCTGGTACCCCCCTAAACCTGATTCATTTCATCTTGGACTACTTCTGATCCCAGTTTCCACACTTCGACCAGACTCACATCTGACATCCAATTCCTCGAAGTGCGATCGCCGAGGAAAAAACGGGAAAAAAAGCAAGAACTAAAAACAACCAGAAGCCACTAAATTCATCCGTGTTCCAATGGCGATGACAACAACAACACCAACACCATCACATCACAACACGCACACACACCCCACACAAGTATTTTTCACCACTTGAGTAATCTCTGCAAAATGGACACACACCATTCCACGGGCACTCTCCAGCACTCCAGTCATTCATCCACCACCAGAGGCCACCACAGAAACACAACAACAAAACAACTGACATTTCGAATAGACTGCAACAGCAATACGCCGCTGCGTCCGCACCTGGGCCACACGAGCAAAAGAGACGGCACAAGAATCAGTGCCTCATCGCAGAGCTGACAACGAAATCGAATAAAATTTTATCGACCCATCGCCACTCCACGGGATCTCAAAGTACAAAATGAAAATGAATCCTTGCATGCAGGACTCTGATGACTTAGATGCTTATTTCTACTTACCTTCAGATAATTCCAAATCCAATTCGGCCAGCTTCTCACGAACGTCGTCGGGCAGGGCCGACACATCCAGACCCATGTCGGTGGAGGACATCTTCTTGATGGTTGGTCTCGTCTCCTCCTCTCAGCCGATGATGACGATGATGATGATCAGTTCTACCTTCTCACGCAACGGCGAGGCGATGAGAGACGAAGCGCCTATGCAGGCACAACACCCCCGGCTGGAGAGATGATCGAACGCCACCAGCAGCACCAACAACACAATTTAACACAAAAAAAAAAATAGAAAAACCGCCGCGATGGGGCTGTAAACGAAGGTCGGGGAAAAAGGGAAATTCCACACGAAGTTTGAGATTGATTTTCACTCACACCTCGCACACCACAGCAGAGGCAGTAGCAGCTCGACGCAAACACACAGGAGGGTGCTTCACTGAAAAATTTCGCACATTTTCAGCGTTTTCCGGTCGCGAATGTGGAACTCTTGCCGGACGAGCTCCTGGTTCTGTGAAAAATTTCAAAGAAACTCTGAATTGTACACCCTTAGGTGAATGCCTCAGCGGCTCAGGGACAGACACTTGCACTTTTTTCTCTCGGCTCGCTTCCTTGTTGGACGAACCACTCAAAACTTTTTTTTTTTCTTTCTTTCGCTTCGCCTCACTGGGGACTGGTCGACGAGAGATTTGTGATTCCTTTCGCGTTCAGGCGCTGGTCCTGGACATATCCACTTGAAAAGATTTCAATCAATCCGCACGCCGAACTCGACAAGCCAGAGCGAAGGGAGGGGGGTCAACTTATTTTTTGTGATTTTTTATGCTTTATTTTTTGTTTTTACTTGGTCGGCTGACGCGGCGCTGCACTCATCCGGACACAGAAACAACGAATTTATCTCACGATTTCAACTCAACTGAAGTCGGTGACGGCGAAATGTCTTGGTTTGTCGCTGTCGCCGTCGCGGTCGGTGGTGTGTCGAAGTCGGTGTTGTTCGCTTGTGCGCGATGGATAGAGCGAGACGGTCGGAGTGTTCTTGCTTTGAGCGAATTCGAAGATGACCATGGTGAGTGGTGTGGTGAGTTGTGTGGAAGAACACAAGACGTGTTCGAAAGCACGATGTTTTGACTGGCTGATTGGGATGTTCTTATTCGATGTTTTGACGTTTCTCTTGCGGTGGGCACGGTGCGACACCTGTTGGTCGATAGACGGTCGACCGGTTGCTTGTTGATGCCCACAGAAGGGGGTTGTGTTTGTCAGCGATTGCTTTGTTTTCATGCCAGCGAGTGGTAAAATTGAGAATGTTTTAAAAAACGGCTGAGCTGTCGCAGTCTTTTGTCAGAAATTCGTTCAAATCGTGCAGTCAAAGGGGACTTCGATCATGAGGTACCAGAATTTGCTTCTGCTCCGCTTAAAGCACTGCCTGGGTCTTACGACAGCAAGTGAACAATTCGGTAGGGAAGCTGGCCACAATTCTACATCAGTCTATTTTGTGTAGGAATCATTGCGATGTTTCAATTGCTACTCAATGCTTCCATTAGAGCTTACTCCCTTTTTATTTTTTCAAAAATTGCGAACTCAGCGTCGGCTGTCTGGATCATTTAGTCCAATGGCAGGACAGTGCGTAGGGATGCCTTCTTCAGTTAAGTAACGGCTCATTCGCAAAAGAATAAATATCAACTCTTGTATCTTTATGCTTCGACATTTGGCTGCTGGTCTGCATCCACCTCTGGATGGTCTCCTTAAGCACATAGGTACCGATTTCCCAGCCTTGATACGAATACCCCGTTAGGTGTGGTAGGCAAATTTGTTCGCTGTTTGGACTTCGACCCTCTGCGCGGCTGTCTGTGGTGACGTCGAGCTGGAATAAGTCAGCGAGTCATCTGCAAATAGACAACAGTTAACTGTGTCAGTTGGATGTGGCTGATGTGCCGTGTAGATGTTGGAAAGCCACGGTTCCAGCTTTGATCCCTGTGCAACTCACGCCTTGGTGCGGGACTCTTGACTTGCTGCCTTCACTTGAGACGTAGACGAAGAAGCTATAAATTTCTAACTCTGATGAGGTTGTGGAGGGGAATCCCATCTGGTTGCAGATGAGTCCCTCAATCCAGACCGCATCGAGGGCCTTTTCTGCGTCCAGGAAGCAGGCGACGGTGACCTCGTTATTGTTCAGCGCAGCCGCAACATCGTGGTGGAACGTAATAGAGGCAGAACTGAGAGAGAACGTCATAGAGGATGTAGCGTTGAATGTTTTTCCCGAAATCCGTACTGAATATCCGGAATGACGTTTAGGTCGGTAGACCGTCGCTTTAGTTTCCGCACTTCCAAGGTCTCCAGGATCTTGCTTATATTGCTCAAGGGCGATATGGGCGTATGTCCTGAAACTCTGGCAACGTTCCCCTTTTTTGGTATTGCGGCAATTTTTACTAGGAAAGTAGCAATTGTTGATGCAATTGTTCATGATGATCAATCATCACCATTTGTGGCATTCGCTCCGAAATATTGTCAGCCCCGGTTGCTTCCCTCGTTGGGTTGCGTTGAATAATTCCCGCAATTTCTGCGGCCGCTGTGAGGTCATCGTTTCATGTCGGGTCGTCCGCTGGGTTGGTTTCGCTGAAGATTATGTCTGGTACGGATGATGTCTCAAGTGCATTGACGTAGCTGTTGACTTCTGCGACAAATTCCGGGCCATCGGGCGATGATGGTTGAAAGTTGCCTTCGAAAAAGGATGAAAAGGCTTCTGCTTTCTCCGCCGGTGTGTTTGTCGTCAGTGTTGGTGGCAGCTTCTTCCTCTTACCGATGATTTGGTGGATTTGTGGGAATGTGTCGGGTCCTGGCTGTATCTTGCGGAGCCTGTTCTCCAGCAGTATGTTGCTGGGCGTTTGTACCGAGTTCCGTGCAGTTCAACTCACTGACAACAGCTTGGTAGTCTCTGCCTCGTGTGTTCAGCTCCCGGTGGTGTATTCGCTGGAGTCATTTCCTCAGCCTTTGCCTGTGGTGATAAAGGTTTTGGACATGTACGGGTAAGTGACTGTACCTGTCTCTGCTTGTCCTGGGCCTGTTTTGCTGGTCTAAGGCTTTGCCGATTGAGTTCCCGAGTCCTTCAGCAGCTGTGTCAATCTCCGCATCCTTATTACTGGCGGTATGTGGATGTTCTCCAGTAAATCTTCTTGCAGCTTAGCTACATCCAGCTGCTGTAGGTTGACTAGGTCCCCTTCTGGTCGGCTGTTGGTAAATATCGGATTTTCCAAGTTGATTACCAGTTTGACTGCCTCGTCATCGGAATCACTCGTTAGCGTGTCGCAGGAATAGTTCCGGATCTCTGGTAGGATGCTTGCCACATCCAGTATCGATGGTGTCCTTGGGTAGGTGGGCATGGGCTGGGAAATCACGATCAGGGAGTGGCTGGCCGTATTTTCCTCTAGCCATTTGACGATGGCTTCCCCCTGTCGATCTGACTCTGTGTCCTCCCACATAGGGTGTCTTGCATTGAAGTCACAGCGCATTAAGCACATCAAGATCATGGCATATGTTGGCACCATTCCTTTTATGACGGTCCTGAGCATCTAGGACCATTAGCGTCTCCGTGGGTGTTGCATGGATTACGACTCCGGTGGCCTCAAATACCATTAGGTTCGGAACCAGTATCTTGGTGCAGTTGATGGTCTTCCTGACGAGAGCGGCTTTACCCTGTTTCCCATTTTTACCGTCGGATCTGAAAATAGAGAAATCCTTAAAAGAGTTTCGCTAACTAAGACGATGTCAGGTTGATTAGCTTTTACAAAATTGAGTAATTTCGTCAATTTCCATCGAAATTTGGAGCGAAAGTGCCCATTTTTTCCACAATTTCCCATTCAATGAGCCAATTTCAAAATTGCCTCAAGTACGCCAATTTCAATCAAATTGTGTATTATAACAAATTATGACAATTTCCGCGTAGTCGTGCCAGCAAAACCAGCAGATATCTAAACCATTATATCAGTTAGCTAGCAGACTTGTCACCATTATGCCAGTTAACTAGCAGGCTTCTCACCATTATGCCAGTTAATTAGCAGACTTCTCACCATTATGCCAGTTAACTAGCAGACTTCTCACCATTATGCAAGTTAACTAGCAGACTTCTCACCATTATACCAGTTAACTAGCAGACTTCCCACCATTATGCCAGTTAACTAGCAGACTTCTCACCATTATGCCAGTTAATTTGCACTTTTCTGACGCATTTTGTTTTCATTCATTGATTTCTTTTTGGAAAAAATAAGTTATGTGTTCTATTTCCCTGCAATGTCGACGAAATGACATTTGACCACCACTTTGGGCAATTTTGAAATTGTGCAACTTCGCGTCTAGTGGGCACATACTCTTAGACAGATGCTAGTTTGTCCCACAAATTAAGAATATTTATGGTTTGGGTATCAACCCTAGTGGCCACTCAAGAGGTAACATATTTTTAGACTGTCGAGCTCTGTTTGTTGGATTTTGTTGCTCTTCTTCTTCGGCTTTTCCTATCCTCTCTGCAAGTCTTGACGGATCTCCGACGGATCGACTTATAGCAAGTGGCTAATCTTGCGTCATGCTAGGCGGCTTTCCTGACATTCAGACTGGTTGTGTCTGTGTTTAACTAGACTTTGACCATCAAATTGGCTGGCTGCACGGTCGGTCATATTCAGAATACCCTTGAATATACATAACTTGCTGCAAGGAGATTCTGAGCAACGTCAATGACTTCTTGATGCGGTCGTGCTTTGACCATTCACTCGACACACTTCTTGATGCGGTCTTGCTTTCACCGTTCACTCGACAGATCTTTTCTTTGGTTGCGTACCACCAATTGATTAGATTACCAGTCGTTGTCCACTGGCAGCTATTTTTAATTGGGTCTACCTCCAGGTCTCAAAATTGATCGACTCGTTGGCTACGAACGTTTTCTTGATAGCTCCAGGGCTTCTCTGCCGCTTAGCACATATTGCAAAACGGTCGATTTCCCTGTTGATGTATCAGAAGAGAACTAATTACATCCTTCGACGTCACATCAGCTGTCAAGGCCGTTAAACGATTCCCAGTTCCCTAGCGATGAAGACCCAATTACCGACTGGCAAGTGCCCGTCAAACCGCAACCCGAATCTGTCGATGCCTCCTCCCCACCCAGCCGACGAGCATAACTCGTTCTCGTTCCCATCAGACTGGTTCGCTTCCCAATACCCTCCATCATCGTAACAGCCCCCACAACAAATCGCTCCCAAATTTATTACATGATTAACTGGTTAAGTATATTTTTCTGATGCACACTTACAGGCTACACATGGTTAAATACAGAGAATGCCTTAAAATACAATGACCGTGGTCCAGCGTCCGGCTCACCACACGGAGCACTTCTGGTCGATGTTCAGCTGGGTGTGGGTGGGACAGTTGAACGCCCGGCCGACGTCCTCCAGATTCAGCATTATCCTGAAGGGGATGTTCTTGCCGCTGTTCACCTGGGAGCACTCCCTCTGGGCCAGGTTGAGGAAGAACGCCTGGTCGTGGGTGAGGTGGAACTCCTTGAAGGTGGCGTCCAGCTTGTGAGTGGGATCGTAGTCGTGATCCCAGAAGCGCTGGAAGTCAACGTAGGTCTGCTTCATTGCGGCGAACTGCTCGACGTACTCGAAGTAGTCCAGGTCGGTGAGCTCGAACAGATGATACTTGTCCTCCTGCTCCTCCAGGCAGGAGCGCAGGGTGTCGTAGGAGTACTTTGGTCGGTTCTCGCGGAAGAACAACTGCCAGAGGTAGAGGCCTTGGGAGGCGAAGTGATAGAAGACTGGTTTCATGCGGTTGACTGGGTTGAGCAGGTTCATCAGGTACTGCTCGGCGCTCTCCTCCTTGGAGCTGACGTTCGAGAGGTATTTGTGGATTTTGAACTTTGCCACGTTCAGGTAGTTCTGGTAGAAGTTGTCCTCGTCAATTTCGACGTCCTTGTACTCAGCGTCGATGCGACGCGGGTCGAAGAGATGGTCCATGGTCTCGATGATCCGCTTCTTCTCTCTCACCCGGCCGAGTACGCCCGAGCTCAGGCTTTCCACCTTCGACTTGATGGCGCCCTGCGACTTTTCGAATTCTTTCAGGACGTCGAGGTTGAAGGCCTTGTCGGTGTCCTTGAAGTACAGGCGGTAGAACTCGGCGAATATTGGCATTCGGAAGTAGTCAACGACCACGTCGCAGCCGGTTTCGATCACCTCGGCCATGAACTTCAGCGCAGTCACGAGACGCAGGGTGGGCATATCGGTCTCGTGGGCCAGGTCGACGATCTTCTGAATGTTGACAATGTCCTCGAGGACGAACTCCAGCTTGGCGTTGCCGAGCTTTGGCATCTTTTTCAGCTCGTCGAGGAACTCGTCCCAATCGAAGTTCTCAATGGCCTCCAGGTCTGTTCCCACAATGGCCTTCTCCTTCGAGCTGGTCAGAATCGACTTGCCTTTGCGGACGAAGTCGTTCACCTTCTTCTCGGCGCTGGATCGCTGCGAGGCTGGCACACCCAGGAGGTCCAGATTTTTCCCGTTGTTGTTGTCACTGAACGCCGTCGACAGGAAGAGATCCTGGTCCACGGAGATGATGAGACGCACCTTTTTCTCGTCGAGGACGTTGATGTGCGTCTTGAGGATCGCGTCGATGCCGGACGTCTTGAGGATGCCCAGCGACGGAGCCAGCTTGAATTTGGTGGGGTCCTTGAATAGCTCCACCTTCAGGATGTTCTTCGGGGACTGCTGCCTCTGGCACGACAGCAGGAAGTCCTTCGCCTTCTGCGTGGCTTCGAGCTTGGTATCCGTCAGTCTGCTCAGGTCATCGGCGATCTCCGACAAGTACACGCGGTCGTTTGGATAGCTCTCCCCGTCGGACACATTGTGATAGCGTCCGCAGGCGTACTTCGGGAAATTGCTGCACGGACTGTGCGCCTCGTCCACGATTCCCCGGATTTCGCCTAGATGCTTGCGCAGAACCTGCTCGTCCTTGTCCAACGACCGGACGGCTGAATCGACGGCGCAAATCACCGCGACCACAATGGCCAAGTGAATATGTCTCAGCAGCGTCATTGTGACTGAGCGGAGTCTCTCTTATTTACTGCTGGGTTCAGCGGAATTTCGAAGCAGTATTTATATTGATTAGAGACGCGCAGATGCCGAGCCAAAATCCCACACAGAGCAGCGCCATCGCTGTGTCTGTGTGAGCCCGGGTGGCGTCGTGAAGAGGGCGCCTGCTTCTAACCAGATTGACAAGTCCGCGCTCATTTGTTCGGCTCGTCTTACACTTTGCCCGATCTGACGAAAACTGCGACGGTGAAGGCGCCTTGAACTTGACTCATAACCAGACCAGAGTTCACGGGTGAATGGGCAATAATCAGACTCGTCCGCACAATGGTGTGATGCACGATGCACACTAAGGAGTTTGCTGCTCTCCCCAAATTGGCTGGAGTTCCTCTCACCCCGCGGGCGGGGACGACAACGTTAGGTTGCAACGAGTTCAGGCGACGCGAAACCAGGTAGTGAGTGGGCTTAGAGGAGACACTCCGCATGCCAGTTGATGTAATGCCCGAACGCCAGCCTGGGAATCCACGGGGGAGCCTTTTAATTGCCATTCAATTTGGTATTATCGCTTGGGGCGGTTCGCTGCGCGTGCTTAATGAGGCTTGAGGCGTTTTATGAGTCAACACAGCCAGCCACCACTCGGGCGTTTATAATGCGAGCATCGTGAATGGGGTCACGTCGTGTAGGGGTTAACGAGAGGTGGCCAGTTGACGAGATTTACAGATCTTGTGCCCGACCTGTGGGCTGGGCGTGGAGAAGACGTCCAGCGGGGAGTTTCTGATCGTAAATTTTGCTGCGAGTGATGGCAGAGGTTAATGCGGCTACTTGCGGGAGGGACGTGTACATGATTTCTTGGCCAGTTAATGTTGCTGTAAAGCTAGCAAGTGTCGGTGCCTGCGACTTCCTGGACGCATGTGTATGGCTGTCAGATGGGTCAGATGGAAACCACAAACTCGCTGGGATTGAGGTTCCAGTTCATCCGTTTTGTGGGTAGCCTGCGGCAGAATAAGATAGATCCAAGACGGATCCTTGGGGGACACTCATAAGGACGTTTCTCGACTGAGATAAGGTCTATCCAGACCCGACCATTTGGTTGCTCTTACTCAAATGACTCCCCGCCAGGCGCACCGATGAATCCCCAAAACTAGAAGACAGCAGCTTGTACGGCGATCAGGCTAAGATCGTTGCAGAACTGGAAAGAACTCCGGGCTGGACGTTCAACGATCACCAGCAGGTAAAGTTCTATACCCGTCGTCATCATGTTGCGTGCTTTGAGAAATGCGAAGTTCACTAGACCTGAGACGGAAGCGGGTCTACCAGTGAACATGAAGTACACACACGCTGTCCCAAGAAATAACGCACAGAATCGACGTTTTGGACGAGGCATCAGAATATGAAGTCCTTCGACGTAGTCACGGCTTACAGAATTGTGGGTATTCAAAGAAACCCATTGGCGAAGTCGACGTTCGTGAGTTTAGGCGATGCCAATTTATGATGCCTCAAAGGCAGCGCACTGAACGCCTCTCACGGCGGTCACAGATCCTCCTCGGGACTCCTACGTTGTGCCGCGTCATCCCATGAAATAATAAGAAGAGCGAGAGAATACGGTCGAGAACTTAAGACAGAACCAAGGCAGGTCTTCGTAAGATCACGGCTCTAGCAGCCACGCAGATCCCAGATGAAGCATCCGTTCAACCCAAAGAAATTTGAATAGTGGCAATATTTGATCGTCATAATTGCCTTTGGATCAAGCAGAATGTAAATCAATGAATCCCTCAGACTGAAGTGACTCACCATCAATTCCATAAGTCAGCGCGAACACCGAAACACCGGATCCATCAGACGAAAGAATTAAACAAAAAAAAAACCACACAATCATCTGAAATCCAAGTCACAACAGAAAATGTGCACATCTAGCGAATTTGAAGAATTTCACAAATGCAGTCCGCTTGTTGTGGCCACGATTGTGAATAGTTCAAAGTGAGTAAGCATCACGCCTGTTTGGTGGCTTCGGCGACTCGATTAAGCACCGACATAAAGTTTAATTGACAATCGAATGCAAAGCATTTCCCATGAAACACGTTATCGGCCATAACCAGTCCACGGAGCGACTGCAAAACTTTGAAATTACTGTTTTTGAATAAAACTCAAACCGTGGAAGGTGGTGGTGTTCTGTTTTACTCGCGCATACGAAGAAGAAGAAATTAAATGCTGAAGCAATTAAATCGTCTTCGATCATTTCGAATGCAGACGTCAAAGATCTCTGCTCTGGTCTCAGATTACAATGGTTTTAGTGGTTTCTCCGATTATCGAACGAGCCATTTAGGGGGCAATTCATTCCATAGGCTTGTCGGTCGTGTTGCCTGGCCCAAACGCGGCTGGATTATCAATCAACAGACACGAGCACTCTGGCAAACAGCCAAACAGTCAAAGTCGGAGTGATCACGATGGAGAGCGTTTATGAACTTGTTCCCAATGTTGTCCAGTGAAGATGTGTGCGAAGAACGGTGGGTAACATCTATGCTGTCCAATCTGCAAACGTCTTTCTAGGCCACTGTGTCGAAATCGACGACGTCACTTTTCCCCATCAATCGCTGTGCAAGCAGGTACTCTTTGCCTGGAGTTGGAAGTGTTCAGAGAATGCAATTAAATCTGGCAGGGCAGACATTATCTCGGCTAGCGTCTACAGATTCCAACAAACTCGATCCGGCGATGAGAGTGAACTCCTCTTGAACGAGGCCTTGTCATGGCGGATGACCCCTCTGAAATTTTCTCGTCGGCATCATTCCGGAACCTTAGATCGAAAGTTACAGCCTATACCAGCGCTCCTTTGCAACCCTCTTTCCTTATTTCTTTCAGCCTCTTATTGAATATCCCACGCGTCCAGATAAAAACGTAGTCGTGGCTTAAGAAAGAGCTTAAACCAGACAAGGTCCACAGATTTATTTGGGAGTCAATCCACTTAATTCCGATAAGCCTGTTATCAACGCAGCGGGGAAGAGACTCTGTTCACACACTCTTCATACAGGAGCTCTGAGCTGTCGTAGTCTTCGGTTTGTAAGAGTTGTCACGGCGAAAGTGCCTTGGGACTTCTAGAACTTCGCCAATCAAGCAGTTCATTAGTTCATGCTCTGGCAACAGACAGAGGTTCCTAGAAGAGTTGCACTTGGTGCCTGCTGTCTATCTTCTTCTTCTTCTTTGCTTGGCGCTACAGTCCGGGGTGGACCTGGGCCTCAACCAACAAGCTTCTCCAGCCAGCAAGTTTGTTGAGGTCCTTCTCCACTTGTGTGCGCCATCTTGTTCTAGGACGCCCTCTTATGCGTTGTCCCAAAGGCTCGGAATCAAAGACTCTTCGGGCCGGAGCTGTGGTGTCAATCCGCTCTACGTGACCTAGCCGTCTTAAGCGTTGGATCCGAAGACGCTTAACTAGGTGCATGCCGCTGTACAGCCCGTACAGTTCGTGGTTGAATCTCCTTCTCCAGACGCCATCAATACAAACAGGACCAAAGATCGCACGCAGAACTTTTCTCTCAAAACGACCAAGAGCTTCTTCATCCGCTTTCAATAGCGTCCGTGTCTCTGCGCCATAGAGCAGGACGGGGATGATTAGGGTGTTATATAAAGTCAGCTTGGTGTTTCGAGAGATGGCTCTGCTACTCAATTGCCTCTTGAGCCCAAAGAAACTGCGATTGGCAAGAGTAATTCTGCGCTTGATCTCGGTACTGGTGTTATTGTCCCTGTTTACTGCAGAGCCAAGGTAGACGAAGTCCTTGACTACCTCAAAGATTCTGCTGCCCATTATGACGCTCTGTCCGAGGCGTCGATGTTGTGCGTCCTTTCGTGATGACAGCATGTACTTTGTTTTGCCCTGGTTAACTGCCAAACCCATTTTAGCCGCTTCCGCTTCAATGCTAGCAAAAGCCTCATTGACAGCTCGCTGTGTTCGTCCAATCACGTCAATGTCGTCCGCGTAGGCAAGCAGTTGAACGGACTTTTGGAAGATCGTGTCTCTGGTGTTGACATTCGAGTTTCGCACGATCTTCTCAAGTATGATGTTGAAGAAATCACATGACAGCGTGTCGCCTTGTCTAAAACCTTTTTTGACATTGAAGGTCTCGGTGAGTTCGTTACCGACCTTGATGGAGCAGCGAGAGTTCTCCATCGTCATCCTGCACAATCTGACGAGTTTGGCTGGAATGTCAAAACTAGACATGGCATTGTATAGCTCGTCTCTATGCACGCTGTCATATGCGGCCTTGAAATCAACGAATAGGTGGTGGGTGTCGATCTGCATCTCGTGGGTTTTTTCCAGGATCTTGTTCAGTCGATGGTGGACTTTCCCGGCCTGAAACCGCACTGATAAGGACCTATCAGGTTATTGACGAATGGTTTCAGGCGTTCACACAAGACGGCAGAGAGGATCTTGTAAGCAATGTTAAGGAGACTGATCCCTCGATAGTTGGTGCAGTCAAAAGGGTCTCCTTTCTTGTGGACCGGACAAACGACGCTGAGATTCCACTCATCGGGCATGCTTTCCTCCGACCATATCTTACAGCTGAGCTGGTGCATGCGCCCAACCAGATCATCTCCAGCTGCTTTAAACAGTTCCGCGGACAGTCCGTCCGCTCCAGCAGCTTTGTTCGACTTTAGTCTAGATATCGCTATCTTGACCTCGCCTAAGTCGGGGGGACGGAATTCTTGGTCATCCTCGTCCAAATTAAGCGGAACATTCTGCCTGACAGCGGAATTTGTGTCGTCATCGCCGTTTAACAGTCTGCAGAAGTGATTTTTCCAAGTTCTCAGCATCGACTGTGACTCTACTGTCTATCTAGGGTTGCTTTTATTTCGAGATCCACAAGTAAACACATATTTGAGTGTTCAGGTGCAAGTACTGGCCTGGAAGAGGAGAAAGAAGAGGGTAATTAGAGCTGTACTAGCTAGATATAAGTCTATGCTCCATCTATCCCATATATGAAGAATAAACAAGCTATACGCCCTTAGCGGGGTGAAGCATGTCCAGACAACAACACTGTCATTATTCTTGTTCAGTTTCTGTGTAAGCCAAGAAGAGATGTAGCTTGTCCATAGCAGTCACATTTACCCAACCTAACCCAACATTCTGCTAATCCACGATACTGCGATGAATTTTACATAATTGCACGAACCGAGCAAGTAGTAGAGGTGATGTGTATTCTGTCATAAGAAATGACGCATACACAACGTTACCACAACAAGAAACCAACATCAGCTAGAAATTACTTTCGCCAATCGCTGATTCATTGGAGCAGTGGAACAAACTTGGATGAGGTCCAATTCACCCTCTAAACAGAAGATTGAACAGGAGTGGATGGAGAGGGTCGTGGTTTGTTAGAAACGAAGTCTCATTTGCTTCGAGTGCTGAGCTTGGATAAGCATACAGACACGCATTGCCCGGATTCGACTAGCCCATGTTGATGAACACCACGTGTGTCGCATTGGGGCACACAACACGGCAGAGAATGGTGATGCGGCAGTACGCCTCTTGCTGAGGCCACAAGTCTTGAGACCATATACGAGTTCTACCAGCACGATATTCTTGAGCAGTGGTACACAGTCACTCTCCAGATCGCGCTTGCTGGAGATGCCTTTTAGTTGAGGCCCAGGTCCACACAAGTCTGCAGGACCGCCGTACGGAAAAGGAAGATGTTTTCACATACGACAATAGACCATAGAAGCTTCGGTTAATTTCGAAAATAGAAGACATACTCCAGCAGACTTCGTTGACAAGGCGTATATATATGTACTCCGCTTCTTCACTGGTGTTGTCAGCCACGGTTATGGAGTCCAGGCGCCGAAACGGCTTCTTTAGTTGCAATTTATTCCACAAACAGACATCTTCACGCGCTGTCCGCCCTTGCTAAGGCCACAAATCTTGAGACCAAATACGAGTTCTACCAGCACGATATTCTTGAGCACTGGTACACAGTCACTCTCCGTCGAAACGGCTTCTTTAGTTGCAATTCATTCCACAAACAGACATCTTCAATGATCCTTGAATGTCCTTCTCGAACTCTAGCGACGATTGGTTGGTACATGGATGGGGCCATGTGCTCTGCATTTTAAAGAATGAACAGCAGCCAGTTCCTTTAACATGAATCGTTCGATAAAGTCTCCGGCAGTTAGAACATCGACTTGACTCTGGCAGTTCCTTAAGTGTCCCGAACAGAGAATCTTGCACAAACAGCCACTAAATCTGCAGCCATTCAAAAATTGAATCATGTTGTAATTTGCTTAATTTATTTGTTTCTAAGTAATCTTAAATAAATATAAAAGGACATGGATTTCTTATCAAATACTCGGTGCGGTCACAGGCCGATATGCTGTCATGCAGTAACATCGCGTCAAGTTGGCCCATCTCTCTGTCGGAAGCTTATACAGTGTTGCATATATGTAAGAAAAACTATGGTATCATGTACATTTAATATTGAAAAACTACTTATTTGTTCATAGAGTCAAATTTGCTTTGTTTCTTCGCCTCACTGCGGCGTCCTTTCACGCACGCCTAAGTAACCACCTCGAAGCGGGCTCAAATATATTGTTGGTTGGTTGTAATGAACACAATTTCTCCGGAGTACTAACACTATAAATATTTTTGCACACAAAACACACTCAAGCAGTGTTTCCTGATCAATTCCCAGCGGGTCGCATGTCTTCTATGGTTTGCTCAATTATGTCACAAGAACTAAAGCCACACGGAAACCGAATTGGAAGCATGATCATTCGAGTCCAGCAGGGAAAAGTATCGGAAACGTATGTAAGGGGATTTGCTATACGAAAGACAACATGATGTGGAAATGAAAGAATATAATACAACTAAACTAAATCACTAATTTCAGGATGCTTTGCCGTTCTTTTTTGAACCGTTTGTCCGGGACGGTTGAATCTTTTTCCGGCGTTTCTCCGACGACCAGTCGGCATCGTCTTCGTCGTCGCTAACGTTCGATGAGAAGTAGCTGGAGTTGCCCTCCTTGGCATTGGCCAATCTGCGGCTAGCTGTACGAGACGTTTTTCTACCCATTCCTGTAAAAGAGAGGTGAATGCTTGTTAGGTAAGAAGTATATGAGCAGTGGCAAGTGGCTTATTGCTTTGTGCCAGGTGATACAGGCAGAGTGGAGTGGTTGAAGCCTTCGATGAGGTAGCAGAACGTGAGACATGCCAACTGGAACCCGGGTCAGTAGGGCAATGAATCAAAGCCTAAATAGGTTCTACGCATGAACTATTCGGACCCATAATGGATTTCCTTCCTAATCGGAGCAACATCACAGTTTCGAAACATCACTGGAGCTGGGAAACGACACGTGAACTGAAGTCCTCTTCCACTTTGGGTCCGCTGTCATTATCCGCGGTCCCTAAGTTCCTGTTCCGACCGACGGACGTACAAAAAAGCACTGGTTAGAGAGGAAAAACTGTCAATTATCTGAGAAGGGAAGGCTGTTTCGTAATGGATGCGGTCCTAGAGTTAATCCATTTAATGTACCGACAAGAGTACATTGAGCTGAAGATTGACAGCAGTACAAACCGATGAAGCACTCAAATAAGCTGAGAGAATTAAGCACAACGAAAATATGACACAACTGTGGAAATTCACGATTATAAGGTTATCTTTGGAATCACTTAAACTCTTCGTTTGTTAACATCTTGTACGGCGGAGTCTTCTTACGAAACCTAACCCAACATTTTTGCCAGCCGTATACAGACAGGAAGTCATTTGGAAACACATTACAACTCCGGATCGATCACTCGAACTGAACAAAAATAAAAAATCGATGCCTGTCAACAACATGATAGAAAGGCGATGTAGTCGTCATCAGACCAATGTCCTTCGCCTCTTTGCCTTCCACTGAACCTGAACACTGACAGCAACTCTGTAAACAGCATAAGCCACATGCTGGAAGAAATATTAGAAATCCTTTAGCATCCGCCATCTACATAACATCTTACCCATGCACTTCTCCAGATGTGGAGCGAATCTGGCAGCGGCAACTGGCCGGTCACAATTCGGACAAGTACAATCCATTGCCTTGCGAGTCGTGCTCATTCCGAAAACATCAAAATTCTGAGTTTCCACAATCTTGAATGCAGTATCATCTTCAGCTTCGCCTTCGATTGCTTCGAGCGCCCCAGTCTTTATTGACTGATGAACTTCAAGGTAGACCCCCATCACTGCATCCTCCAGCAGGGATTCGTAGAGGTAATCGGCGGCCTTGTCCAGACATTCGGGATCTTTCATGAAATCGGCGAACGCCTTTCGAATCTCATTTTCTGAAATTTCAAGAAGCCTAGCCGAACGAGTCGTTGCTCCCGATGATGGCTGTAGTTTCGGCGGCGGTGGTGGTGGCGGGGGCAACGGTGGTGGTGGTTTACCAGGAGTCTTTGTTGTGCTAGTGCTGCTGCTGACATTTCCACTGGTGCTGCTTACGATGTTGTTGGCGTTGCTACTTGCGGCGTTCGCATTGCTGGTGCTGGTGTTACTCCCCGGACTGGTCGCAGTCGATGAGGAGCTTGTTACGCTCGTGCTGCTTGTTGTTGATGTAGTGCTACTACTCACCTTGGATGTGGTAGTGACTGCTGGTGGCGCTGGTGGGGGTGCTAATGTCGCTGTTGATGTACTCGTTGACTCTTTATTTGGTTTCGATTTTTCAGCCTCACTCATTGCAAATGGGTCTATGAATTAATGCTCGAAGGGCGTGGGTAATGCGCCTGGACCGACTCGTGACGTGGAAGAGGGAAATGCGTGTGAAAATTCGACAAGAAAATGAGTGGAAAAATTGGTGCCGTCGATCGCCGTGAAACCACTACGAAGCAAATTTGACAGCTAAACCGGTACAGAAAAACTATATTTTTTTCTTTTCATGCGAGGCAAAAGGTAAACAAATGGAGTGCTGTCAACTTTGACAGCAGACAGCTGTCCGATTTCGAATGAGTGCATTCAGTTCGAAACGAAAATCGGATTCAAATAGAAATCCTTATGAATTTGAATTTTTCGGGAACGCAAGACTTTTTTTAATTAAAATTTAATTTATTTCAGCTTAAAGTGTATAACAATGCTGCCTTTGCTTCCTACTTAGAGATCTACTATCACAGACAATGCGCTCATTGGCAATCACGTGGGAAATCCTCATCTTCTCATTACCCTCTCCATCCAACCGATGTACTTGCTGACTCTCGTGTAAATGCCAGGCAGTCCCGGTCTGGCACAGCCAATTCCCGTGGACACAACGCCAATCAGGAGATTGTCTTTTGACACCAACGGGCCACCCGAATCAGCCTGGAAGGTAGATGGTGTTGAAAAATGAATTCATTCAAGAGGCAACCGTGTCAACAGACTTACCCAACAAGAGTCAATGCCGCCATTTGCAAAGCCAGCACACATCTGTGTCTCTGTTATGAAGTTGCTTTTCTTTCCATTCGCCTGATAGGATCTCTCGCACACCTCGTTGTTCCAGATCTTCACGGTAGCCTTGCGAAGAACGTCCGATCGCTCACCGACTCCCTGATTCTCATTAGTCCAACCCCAGCCGGACACGGTGGCGTAGGAATCCTCATGCCTCCGGCCCTCAGTGTCCACTGACAGGCAGGTTGGTTTGATGTGATTTGTGAATGTGATCGGTCTGGCCATCTCAAGGAGGGCTGTGAATGGGGAATTAAGGAATTAGTGACTCCTCTCGGCCTGTGTCTGCAGTGTGTACCTATGTCATTTTTAACGTGACTGCACTCATAGCCCGGGTGAGTGACGATGCTGTTGAACTCCACCTGGGACGGATTCAGATTCCTGCTCTGCGGCACGTTTTGATACTCGGATATACTATGCAGGCCAATGACGCCACGTATGTGTGAGGGTTTAATGATTTTGTTCAATCCGTTGCATACACAGTGTCCGGCTGTGAGAAGCCACCGCTCATTGAGGATTGATGCTCCGCAGAAGTGGCCGCCTCGTCGTGTTAGGCTCACAATGAAGGGCATCTCATGCTTGTCCGCTTCCAATCCACCGACAATTCTTGCCTGACGTAGTCCCTGGCAGGATAGCGAGGAAACTGAAAGAGACGATGGAAAATGATTCAGATGATTATTAACGTTAGCTTCGGACCAGTATGGATGTGAATGAATTGTCTCATCGATAGACTGTGTGAAGAGCAAATTCGAGAAGGACCGCGATCGGTTCTTGTGTCAAATTAGGATCTGTTGAAGACTCTTCCTGTGCAGGAACACACTCAGAATTGGACAAAGAAGATGGGGAGATCTGGTATGTGCGTCAGCTGGTCAAGCCTTGAACAAGTTTGAGTGTCTCCAGCAAATCTTCTTCATTGACCTCAAACTTCGAGAACAGAATCACCCTCTGCTAGCTAAAGCTGAACTCGCGGACTTGGAAGATCGTGTCTTAGGTTTTCGTCAGACCATGGTTTTCTGTTGGAACAAACGCTAGACCTCCAAGGGATCACAATTGATAGTCAAAGTGTATCCAGTGACACGCGGATATCCGATGCAGGAACTAGAGTTGTCACTGTCCCATTAACCTGGTGGACGTATGTATTCACCGACTGCTGAGCAGTCCAAATCTAGATCCTTGTTCGAGAATGGAATTGGCGCCAACATTCCTTCAGTGAAGGCAGAATCCTAATGACAGCGTCTTCCTGAAGTTGAGGCGTTGTGGGGTAGATTGTTTTTCACGGGTACTGCTTGTAATACCCAAGTTGGCGGGTACCCGACATTGTTTGGCTACCGGCGACCCGTCCCCATCGGCTACAACAAATGCTCTAATTCAATACAAAAATTGATAAAGTACACCTTTACTTGTGAATGACAAATGTGGAAAGCACCGATGATAACATAAATGGGCGTGTAATGAGCGAAAATGCGGATACCCGGGTACCCGTGTGGGTTCAAGAGCTTCAGGAGCGGATATCAAGAGCTTTAATTGTTAATGTGAAAGAAAATGTCATAAGTATCAACGAATGTGCTTTTGCCGAATGGATAGAGCTTTATGTGCGTCATTGAAACGAAAGCTCATGCAATGGGTCAACGTTCAGCAATGGCAATGGCAACGATTGTAAGTTACTCAGCAAAAGACTTTTGCAACATTGCGTGGTAGTAAGTATAATTCCATAAAAACCGCCACAGCTTCGAGAGGCACTGCGCCAAGACGAGCACCTACTGTGGAGTCTAGCTAGCCATCGACGAAGTCGAGAAGGAGGTAATTGAAGCCACTATGAACCTCTTAGTAAGAGGGCAACGAAAAAAATGCTGCCTTGAAGAAGAAACTGAGTTGGGTCCCCAAAACTGCACAGCTCAGGGTACATGGTAGATTGTGAAAAGAAAATGTAACCAATCGCCAGGACAATCTTGTAGACGTATGCAGTGACTGTCAAACTCAGTCTAAAGTTTGACATAGACAGAGGCTAGAGTAGCCATGGGCGCAATTAGTACCGAAATAGCTGGCTTAGAGGCTGTACTGCCGTTGCTATGAATATACCTCTTTATGCAGTTGTCTGCCGATAAGAATGCCTCTGACAAGTCGAAAGTGATTACGTCTTTCAGTCGTTGGCGTCGTCAATTCCACTGGTCTCCGTTCCTTGATACCCTTCCGTTCTATTTCCCAACAAGAGTAGAGTTGACCACAAACGAGCAACAGTTCGACCATCCATGTACACGCGGATGGATCGAAGATGCAACAAATGTGTAGGCGAGGACATTTTTGCCAAATTGTGGTCTATTAGAATTCCGGATGGCGGATGAAATCTTTATTGGAAATACCACCGGCTGTCTAATTGCCAGTCTAATTGACAGCCAAGTGGACACTGAAGCAACGGGAATCAAGCAGAAGCTGGTCGCACGCTGCCTCAATGTTCTCAGCACGGAGCACTGAAGCACTTGCCAGGAAAGTGGCGGACACCGTCAAATCTGTGTATTAAACCACTTCTTGTGGATGCCAAGAGAAGAGTGCATGGCACGATCATAGAGGAAGGTCATAAAAGGCAGAACTCTCTGTGAGACCACTCGGATATTCTGGCCTAAATTGAACAGTGCATACTCCGGCGAACTGGTGATGTAGTTGGAGCACTAACTGGTGGTAACCATCGGAAGTACAATGAAATAAAAATGGGTGCTAGCCAACTAGCAGAGGCGGCTGCGACGAAGACAAAATAGATGACACTCCTCACTACCTCTGTCACTGCCGAGTCTCTGCCATTTGAGACATGAAACGGCGCCCACAGGATCAACAAAAAACATCCTACTTAAGGCTCTTTTCAGATTCATAAGGATATCAGAACATGACGATGAAGAAGTAGGAGCTAAGAGGTTACATTCCTCCAACGGACTCCACAATCGGTCCAACATGGCGTAAGTGAGGCGTGACTTACCCCGTCTACCCACATACTTCTTTACCTTGACTTTGAAAAGCCCTTTAGGTGCTAGTGCTTCTTCCCATCTGGGAATGAGTGAGCAAACTAACCATCGAACAAAGTGGATGGTCAACTGACAACAAAGTGTTAACAGACAAAGGGGAGGGAGTTTTCTCCGAAATACTAAACACACACTGCCTAATCAGCCAACACACTTCTGACAGTCAAAGAAGTGGCCGGAGGATGATATCAAAGTTGAAAATGCCACTAACTTGCTCACGGTGGGTTCTTCACACTCGTCGCCCTCGCAGCATTACTCGCATCCCGGTCACAGAGATTTAGCCGGCACTGAGGTACCTGAGGAACTTGTCAGAAATGGGATCGATATTGGCGCATCCCAGGATCAGATCAAGCCTCCACTGCTAGATGCAAGGACGGGATATGATGGACTTGTCGCTCCTGGAATAGAAGGAGGAAAAAGAAGATGCGCTTGTGTGGCTGGAGGCCTTACCAGTCAGAATGGTCTAGGGCTGGAGGCCTTACCAGTCACCAGTCAAGTATAAGTCTGGGAAAATGTGACTTGCCAATGTCTGTTCTCCTGGCCTGAGTAGGAGAGAGATGCCGAATCTCCGGTAAGACAACTTGCCCCTGACGACTGGAAGGAAGATACCCAGAACCATCAGCGATGGAAGGCAGCATGCGGGGTCTTCGAATCCGAGCCTCCTGGCCCGAGTAGGAGAGAGATACCGAATCTCCGGTAGAAATACCAAGCCATTGCGAAAGCAAGACCACTTGGACCAGGATACCCAGAACCGCTAGCGATGGAAGGCAGTTATTGCTCGGGCTCAGACCCTCAGAAAGTGTTGCCAAAACAGAAAAGTATTCGCTCTGTATCTGCCTGGAATTAGTTTTGCCCCGATTCCACAACGAAAGTCAGTGTTTAGTGGGAGTCTTTCGCTCTGTTCCTTAATCACGGAGAAAAACTCACGCTTGCGTATTCCGAATTGGTTCGAACGTGTGACGATTGAGTACATAGAAATGGAATTCTATGTTTGTGACATGTTCTTCTTCGGAAAACGCACAACAGCTCGGTTCCTGTTCAAGCTAACAATCAAAATATTTCATTTCCGTCTCGAAAAAAATAGGCATTATGCCCCTAGTAACCCCTTGGAATTGACACACATCGTAACACTTGCCGAAACATGACATCAGGCTGGGTTTCCTTCAAATTTACTGCCGCACGTTCCCACCTCTCCCAATCACAGGCCTCTTCCCCTTTTTTCTGTTTCGGTTCACTCGCACAACGATTCACAATATTTTTCACAAAAAACAAAAATTCAAATAACCTTCGATACAACACAAAAAAAAAAACACTACTCACAACTTATCTGCGCGTCGCTGCCCAGCAACCAGCACAGCAGGGCAATACCCAAAAGTGCATTTTTTCCCATTTTCCAGGAGCAGAACATTGCCCTCTCACGTAGCCGATAAATCGCAATAAAAACCAAGAAAAAAAGCAAACAATTCTCGACAATCCACGAGACGGTCCTCCCTCAATGAGCTCGCAACGGATTCGAACTGTGTACCAAGACCTGTCGAGCAAATCATTTATATCGCTCGACGCTCGAGTCAAGAATTCGCATCAGATTCACATCACTGTCAGAGCTTTCGGGGCCCACCACCAGTCGACTGATAAGAACTGCCAGTCGAACTGCCCGCGTGTGTAACAAACACAATGCACGGCCTCTGGGTCATACACGGACGAAAGCTTGCGCAGCACATTCGACAGTTCCGCTTAGGAGCTTTCGCATACAAATCAAAAATCGATCGCGTGCCGTTCCGTCGTCGATCGGCGCATACGAGAGTCCGCGCGAGTTAACGAGTGTGTTCGCATATTCAGTCCCACGCTGACATTGACAGGTGTCGGTGACATTTGTTTCGATCAAATATCGATAAACGCAAACATTTGCTTTTTGCGACGTTTCGACGACCTTCACATTGAAGCAGCGACTCGCGGTATTTGACGAAAAGAGAGGCAGTGTGAGACACACCAAGTGTCAATGCACTGAGGGGGCTTTCAAATAGTTTGTTCGCCTCTGAATCATCTCACCAGGGATGGGTTTCAGGTGACAGATGGCGCCCTGCTGACAAGTCCAGTCTGGGCTTGTCTAGGTGGTTGTTGGGGACTCAAGGGCTGCTGCAGATGATCCTTCCCCTTCGAGAGTTTGCTTAATTTGTAGCCCGTCTCCGGGCCTGGACGGTCACTCTCACTCGTCCAATCGGTCTCTGTCCGGCCCTGTGTGACAGTTAGGAGTCTCAATCGCCTTGGCCGTTGCGAGTGGGAGTTGAGGAAGATTTCTTCCGCTCGATAGGGAAGTAAATCCTCCAAAGCGCTCTCGCTGCGAATGAACTGCTCAATTCGAAGGCCAGTGTGCAACGCTAGAACTATTGACTCGGTTATCTCACGCGGAAGGCTTCCCCTCCCCCAGGGGCCTGGTCGCTGTTTGCGCACCGATTAGAGCCCGAAGCAGTCTCAGACGGTGGACGGCACATGTGCGGGTTGTGCGGCGCATTCATTGACACCAGCACGTGGGAAATTTGCATAATTCATCGAAACGCGATCGGGTGTGTGCGTGCGTAGGAGGAGGGCGAGTTCAAGTTACGCGTTCATTGTCAGTGTCGATCGGCAGCCGATGACGAGTGGCAAGTAGTTTCGATTGAATTTTTTGTTTCGTTCGGCAGCAGTTTGAACTGCAATTTGGACAACGAGCGGCGCTATCTGGAGGCCGATGCAAATGGAGCTGTCACACTGACAGACTGACTGCGCAACTGATTGACATTGTGCATTGGAATTGCACGAGTTAGTGGCAATTAAACTCATTTAAGGTTGTACTCGGACCGAGGCATGCATGTAAACGGTTTCATTTTGCCTCAAGGGACCCACACGTATGTTAATTTAATTACCGGGTAAACGTGTATACACGTCGCTTTGCTTTTCCGGATTCGAGAGCGAATGCGAATGCGACTGCGACGGTGGTGGTGTGGTGCTTGGTGTCTCCCTCTCAAGGGAAGCATCAAGGCGATGGATGAGTTTCTAAAGGGCGCACGGGGTCTTGCGTAACTTTGCTTGCGTGACGATGAGTCGATCGATCAACAAAGCTGGCAGCCACAACTTTCCTTTTCGTTGTGTGTTATTTGGCGTGGCCACTCGGACAAGGGGTCCTAATTGACGGTCGGGTCGAACTGGTTTTTGCCAGATGACGTCTGCGGTGCATGCGAATTTTCGGTGATGAGTGATCGAGTGCAATCAAGGGGCTGGAACTGAAGGAATGTGGAAGTTTTGCGAGGGGAAACTGGCAGTTTATGGGAAAGTCACGAGCTTTTTGAGCACGAATGTGGTTGGATCGCATTAAGTTTGAGTTGAGGATGGCCGGTGAGTGGAATGGCAGCAAGACCCTTGACGTCTGACGGTGTTCAGTCGACAGAGCTTCCTTGAAGGCAATGGACAACAATCTTGGTGAACACACCCTCAGTCATTATCTTCTTGGTGAGCAGACGCTTTCTTAACATCCACTTAGTGAACACGCCCTTTGTCACTATGCTCCTGGTGACCAGACTCCTAGCCTTAGTCTTGATGAACGCACATATCGCCACCGCCAGCCTCTTCGTGAACACACCCCCTAGCCACCACTTCAATTTGAATACGAAACCTCTAAGGCACTCTGTCGGAAATAAGTTGAATTAAAGTTGCCTCATAGCTGACATTCTGTAGGCAGTGAGTTGTGATTTTCCATAGACTCGCTCGAGGAACAAATTGCAGCTCTGCCACGAGCTAAAGTGTCTTACCCTGGAGTTAAATCTTGAGGTTATCAGTAAGAGATGTCTTGGCAATGCCTTGATGGAACATAGCCATTAAATGCACACACTTCAGAACACTCAATCTCCAATGATGAGCAGTAAAACGCGCAAGCTTTCCCATCGGTTCGATCTGATCTGACATCCCCTCAAATTTGTTCAAATATTCATTGTCAATCGCTTCAAACAACGGCCAATACTCTCCTCACCTTCAACTTGCGGATGATGTAAGAACGTCAGTCGATGACGGCAGCAACCTTGGTCGCTCGCTTGTGAACGAATTTTCTTGTTTCGTCACAACCGTTATTATTGCTGGACACACAGTTTGTTGTGACTCAAGCTTGAGACTCACGCTCGAACTTTTACGATCATTTCTTGTGGATGCCATTTGTGGACGCGGCGAATCAAATGAATTGGATTGAATGCATAATTTGTGAACATTAACCGCTGGAGATTTTTTGTCGTAAACTTGGAACTCAATCGAGAGGTTACTCCGGCCATTCATATGAGCTCACTACGAATTGTGAACTTCTCCTCAAAGTCTGACAATTCGTGTATATGGAGAGCAAACAGACACTTCATCGCGAATTTGTGGATCGCATGTGAATTGCGAACTCAGACTGATCGCAAATTGTGGAGAAAAGAAATTTGAAATCGTTAATAAAGTTACTTACTCGATAATTCAGTCCACAGCTTTTTGCCCACCCATAATTCAGCAGCGAAGCCTAGTCCGCATAAAGTGCGTCCAATCAATCAGTTCAAGCGATCGATCTTCACCACAGTCACCGAAGTGCCAAAGGACTTGGCGGGTGGAAACCTCACTCCGACTGACTGCTCACCGCAACAGAATCTTAAAATCCGACAAAGCAATCGCTGAGAAAGTCGCTCGCATAGAAGAACTTTCTGAGCAGACCAAGGCAAGTGCAAAAGTTTGGTACGACCGTCACGCGTCGATCAAAGTAAAACCAATCGACTTACCCCGAAAAGAAAAGGCTGTTCTTGGCCGATGATGCTCTATGGCTCCCAAATATGGGCTGGGGCAGTGAACACTGAGTCATACAGCTGAAAGGTCGAAGCAGAATATAGAGTCAATGCTTTGAGAGTATGCAGCGCTTTTCGAACAACCTCATGCGACGCGGAATGCGTACTGTCTGGAATGGTGCTCCTCACCAAAGAAGTCGCATGGAAATTTCGTGCCAATAGAACAATAAGGCCTACAGTGACGATGGACTACCACGTAGAGCAAACCTCGAAGAAGAAGAGCAAGAGAGACCGAACTCTTTTGACAAACGTAGATGGACGCAGAGATTGGTTTCAATTCTGGGATCAACAGAAAACATGGAGAACTGAATTCCTACATAACTCAGATGCTTACTGGCCGTGGATGTTTCGGCGCATATCTCCTCAGATATGGACATGAAGACACTCATTGTTGTCCAATGTTTAGAAAAGCAGTGGCATATAATGTTTCACTGTCCACGATATCGTGAAGACCGAAACCTGTTGGCGAACAGACTGGGCGTGAGCCCAACCACAGGGAATATAATCACACTGATGCTAAGCACACAAGGCTTGGGAAGTAGGTAAGTGAAACCCTGGCCACCACCATGAATGAGCAACGGCGGCAGAAACGACAACGAAACGCATTGCAGGTAACTGTCAACACAAACGAGCCGAATGTAGAAGGCCGAAGACCCGCCCCTGCGATGAAATGCTTGACGGCAATGCCGCGAGGACCGGGGTTAGAAGGGGAGATGGGTTTAGTGGGTGGAAATCCCCCACTGGTACTTTGCACGGTCTGAGATTCATCATAGAAATATTCGCACCTCCCGCGTTAAAGAAAAGGTTCAGGAAACAAGAGCAGTAGGACTTTCGAAGCCAAAGCTTCTCCCTGGTGTTGACCAGACGACTTCAGCGGCTAAGAATGAAAAAGGCAGACACACACATTCCACATTCTACCTCCCTTTCCCTTTGATTTCATCTGACAACGTTTTTATGTGGAGTTGCGATGCGTGGTGGAGCCGGGAACTGTGTAAGAGTATGTGTGAAATGGAAAGCGAATTCCATTACACTCAATGCCGACATGGACATGGGGAAAAATGGCCGAAGTTGGATATCTCTATCCTCCGCTCGTGCATTTTGGGCAAAAAAGAGGATTTTTCCATCAACATTGGCTGGTCTTTTATCGCTTGTGGTTGCTCATCGGGCCAATTAATAAAAATACTATAGATGGCGCTACAGTCCGAAGAGGCGCAGGGCCTAGCTTCTCAGCAAGGACTCGTGTTGTGCGTGCTATTGTCCTCTCACGAGTGGAACGGACCTACAGTTCCTCCATTATCTCTGGAGAAAGAACTGGACGATCGAGGATCTGCCTGACGTTGGCTGCGATCCGCGACCGTCCAGTTCAGTTGACTGAGTGAGCCGCAGACGGCGCTCATGGCAAAAGGTCGTGTTCAGGCAATTAGAGATTATACAATAATATAAATAGCTTACAGTGACTTTACAATGTATATATGACCTTTTGTGTTGTAAGACAATTAACTTCTTGTTCATATTTGCTGGTAATTGGTTGCCTCGCGCTCGCGGCTCATGTGACAGGCACTTTAAGAGGTTACTTCCGACTTGAAGGTTGCATCCTTAGTTTTGAGGTTCTTTTGATGGAGCAAAGGTACTTAGCGCAGGGGGTACTAACTGTTGAGCTATGCGGTTATGCGATGCCTGCTTCAACCTCCTTTGCTTTCACTGGGATTCGAACCGGGGACGCTACTAACTAAGGGCAGGCACTTAACCAACTGCGCCATCCAGACGCTCGTATACTTTGCTGGCGCCTATAACCATCGTGTACCCCCTTCTGGTGTCATAAAATGTGTAATAAATCAGAGGGGATTAGCTGCTTTTACTTGGGTCTGAATTGAAATCCTAAACTCTTTGGAGAGTATGAGCACAGATGTGATATGTGGCGCAGAAGGTAACTCTCTTCAACTTAGCAGCAGCCAATCTAACTCTTAGTCTCTCAGAAGCCCTTCCTCTGCTGGGCTAGGTTTCCTTACGGATGGTTCTAACTAGAGATTCTGTTAAGTTTCATGCTCTTAAAAATGCTCATGGCAGCTTGCCCTTGTGTCGTCCGCTTTTGGTTCTACCATCCTGTCATTATTGCCCTCGTAATGATAGGACATCCCATGGGCGTCTGCAAGTCTCTTAACATGATTTGTGGATGGTGCCTTTAGGGCTTACAGGCCAATGCGGGACAATGCTGGATTGCTTCAAGCAATCACTCGTTTCAGACTGCAACCTTCCCACTCCTCGCAACCAGATTACGTATTCTCAGATGTCGTTATCTGGCGAAAAGATCTTGGTGCTTAGATCTTGTAAATTAGGGAGTTTGTGTGTTTAGAAGTTTGTGGAGCTCTAGCTCCCAAGAGGCTGAGCAGATTTCGATGAATCTTGTCGGAGAGGCTGCTTATTGTCTGGAGTCCATCGACTCGACTAATCTGACTTGTGGAGTTTGGCAAATATCTGATCTCATTTTATTTCTACGAATCCCTTGCTTCCATCTCAGGCTTTTCTCTTGGAAAAATCTTCGCACAGACAGTAAGGATCCTTGTCAGCAAAGAGTGTGAATAGCAATAGCCTACAAGTGGCGCTACAGTCCCCAACCAACAAGCATCTCCAGCCAGCTCGATCTTTAGCGAGCGGCCTCCAGTTTCGCACCCACTGTTAAAGTGGTCTTTCGAAGACTAGCTGCTTCCAGATTGTTGAAGTCACTTTCCACTAGTGGCGAGGCAGTCCCTTGCTGCGCCGTCCCTCGGGGGTGGACATTCGGAGGCTAGCTGCTTCCAGTTTCTCACCCATAGTTGATTGAAGTCACTCTCCAATAGTGGCGCGGCCTTCTTCTGCTGCGCCGTCGGTGGAACCAGGATTAAGCCATTTTCTTGCCCGGTCAACAGAAAGAAATCCAAATTCTCCGCGAAAACAAAATGAAAGAAAGCTCACACAAATATCCAATTGATGTCTGTTTCATTGCTTTTTTTTTATTTAATACTGATCGCGGTGTCTGTCTACAAATCGCCAAGAGTGCAGTGTGGCAGAGACTTCTCCTTGCACATCCAGTCGTCCACCTTGGCGAACGACTTCTGAGGGAACAAGCAGTTGTACTTCGTCAGCTGGCAGTGACTGGGGAAGCTGTTCAAGCAGATCCCATTGCTGGCGCACGCAGTTCCATCCAAGTCTGTGCACCTGAAGTCGCACTTTCGCGGTGGCGTCGGATGAGCCCCAAAGGCAGCGGCAAACAAAACTGAAATGGGACAACTCTTTAGTCGTGGATTCTTGATCAGCCGCTGTGCGAACTACTTACCAGCAAAGACGAGGACAACCGTAGTGAACTTCATGTTTCCAAGTGTCGTCGAGGTCTGCTTGGCTGAAGGAGAGAGCTTGTGATACTTGTCCCGGTGAGAGGGCAGCTTCTGCTTTTATACGAAGCACGCGTCAACGTGATCGTTGTGTGGGTTATTTTTGGCACGCCTTCGAAAGCAGAATTATTCTCCTCGTCCTTATTACCGACGGACGGGAGAATTTAATGGGGTGACGTTGGCTTGGTCCGCGGGTGATTCTGGAATGAATTACGATAACAACCGAAATGAAACGATTCCGCTTGAGGTGCTGTGTCGTGAAAGCTTATCGAAGGTGGCGGTTTCCGAAATATGTCCGGAAGGATGTTAAGGGGGCCATTGACGTCGGATCCAATCGCAAGAAGGAACGGTCTCGACTTCTGTCGAGTGCGATAGGATTGATGTCTTCGAGGAATTCAAGTTTAGGCCCTGTCACATTTTTTGACACGACATGTGGCAGGCGGGAGTTCCTTGGAATGTCACTCATTTTGACAGTCAATCAAAGTGTGAGCACGGGAACCTGCTTGTTCGATGGGTGGCTGAGTTGGACGTAGGACAAGTAAATCAATCACGGCATAACCATTCGCCTGCTTTGGAACCGATCGCTTTTTAGGAGAAGCCACCGCCAATTGCCTCTGGACTACATGTACTTTCTACTTCCTGTCCTCCTTCAATTTATGTGTTTCCTCTTAATTGCTTCTCGAACCGTGAAGTATGACCACTCACCTCATCGCGACTTGATAACGAAGAGTTATTACCCGAAAAGCATGTCCATTCATGCCCGTCACTCATTGAATTCGTATAAAAATGCGCTCCCTTGGGACATCACATCATTCTCGTCCCGTCTGCCCTGTCGTCCTCCACTGACTCAGCAATCGATCGCAACCCAAGACAACATGAAGCGCTTCGCTGTTCTCGTTTTTGTTGGTAAGGCAACGACTATCCTAGTTTCATTCAACTTTCGTATCCTTTTAGGTATCGTCGCAGCCGCTCTAGGAAATCCCCATCAGATATGTCAATTCAAGTGCACCCAATGGAACGAAACTGCTTGTGGCCACAACGGTGTTTGCTACAACAACTTCCGAAGCTTGTACAAGTTGGAGGAGTACAACTGCAGGTTCCCTCAGAAGCCCTTCACGTGCACCGATGACTGGAAGTGTGCTGAGGTCTCGTTGCCACATTGCACTACTGGGGACATGTACCACACCGAATAAGGACAGATCTGGATTTGAATGGAAGTCTGACTTTCAGTTTGTGGAGTTGCTTGAAGTTTCCGCTTTGAGGATCAGGTTGAGGTCTCTGTCATTTTGTCCTGGACTCCATGAACACAGGCGTGACACTCCTTTGTAGAGAGCAGAAATTCTGAAAGTCTGGAGTTTAGAGTGCGAAGTCCGACTGAGTTTCGACTACAACAGTCGGGGGTGGCACGATCTTTAGTCAGCACGTTAAATTGACTCAGGTCCTTCCACTTGTGTGCACCATCGGTTTCGCGGGCGTCCTCTCTTGCGTGTGTCCACAAGTCGAAGACTGGAACAGTGCTGTCTCTTCATGGCCTAACCACCTTAGGCACTGAATCCGTAGACGGATGGGCTAAGCTAGGCTCAGCAACCCGTTCAGTTTGTGATTCAATCTTCTCGAAATACCATATTTCTCTCGAAATTAAAATAATCCGCTCTTGAGATTGTCCACAATTCCCTGACATAGGTCAAGTTGAGGAACCACCGTCTTCCTGGAACCACATGTCGAACAGGTTCCACTCGTGGATTTTGGGCAAAAAAGAGGTTTTTTTTAGCAAACATTGGCTGATCTTTAGTTGCTTGTGGTTGCTCATCGTCATTAATAAAAATACTATAGATGGCGCTACAGTCCGAGGAGGCGCAGGGCCTAGCTTCTCAGCAAAGACTCGTGTTGTGCGTGCTATTGTCCTCTCACAAGTGGAACGGACCTACAGTTCTATGTCGTCTCCGAACGGCCAAGTTTGAGCATTGTCAGTGACTCGAAAGAGGTGGAGCCGTATTTTTGATCGTCCCGGTCGGGAATCGAGCCCAGGCAGCGAGTTTCAGTTGCGTTGGACCTACAGTTCTATGTCGTCTCCGAACGGCCAAGTTTGAGCATTGTCAGTGACTCGAAAGAGGTGGAGCCGTATTTTTGATCGTCCCGGTCGGGAATCGAGCCCAGGCAGCGAGTTTCAGTTGCGTTGGGGTCGACGCAAGTACCCACAACGCCACTCTATCTGCCTTACGCTTGATTTAAGAATCTATGGTGTGTCTGGCTGACAATGACTCCAGCCAATTCCTGCCCCAAGAAAAACAATGACGTCCTTCCTGCTCGTCCGAAAGACCGCGATTTATAAATCAAACCCCATTAAATTCAGACTTATTCACTCGTTTATTTTCATTTCACATCCCACGCACAATTCAGTCTAGTTGAAGTCACCCCTGGTGCAGAGCGGTTGGAAGCTCTCGTTGCACTTGAATCCCTTCACCTGCTGGAACTGCTTCTGTGGGTTCAGGCAGTTGTAGATCTGCATGTCGCACAAGCTGGAGAAGTGGTTGAGGCAGACTCCATTGGTGGCGCACACATCGGCGTCGGTCTTCTGGCAAATGTAGTTGCATCGTCCGTGGTCACTTGGGATGGGGGCCACTCCGCCAAGAGCAGCAGCAAGGAGTCCTACAAAAAAAAAAAAAGAAACCAAAAATGGATTACATCTCTAGTCTCCACGGGGCCGTGTGTCAGCCTAGGACTGTCAACTCACCAGCAAAAGCGAAGATAACAGCGAAGAACTTCATGGTGATTGAGGGGATTTGTTGTGCTGGAACTGGTGTGTCGCAAGGGAGAACTGAAAGCGATTTGTGAAGATTTGGCCACGCGAACTGGTTTTTATACACACATTTAGCAGCGCTTGCAGTCGACTTTTTGCATTATTTTTGGAACATATTGGTAATTCTTTCATTTCACATTCTCGGTGTTATTTTGGGAACGGAAACTCCTGTCAAATGATGTAACTGTTAGTGGAATTCTTATGCTAATGAGAATGACTCCTAAGGGCGAGCGACATTGGGCAATGATTCGGCAGTGGATGCGGAAATTGAACTCATGACCATGAGTAACTTAGGACATCTCGAGTGGCGGACCAGTGAAACTTTGTTTATAGAAGCTACACAGCTGCCAGATGTAGCTACACTCTCACAGGTTTTGTTTCTCCATGACTTTGTTTCAACAAGAACATTTATTTATCTCTTCTTTATCAAGTCCTTTGGGAATGCCAAGAGAAGCTTAAGCAGTTGAGCAGGAGAAACACAGTAAGACCCTGCTGGGTCCGTAAGCATGATGGTGTTCCACGAATTGAAAGAGTCTACGTGTTTGATAGATGAGGGGTGCGGCTTTCACTGGCAAGTAATCAGGAAACCCTGTATCCCGCACTCCAAGGTGCACTGTTATCATCATATGGTTGCTTATGGAATCCAAGAAGCAACACCTAAAATAAAGAGAATGCTTTCTGTTGTATTGGCATTATTACCGGTCAGTTGTCGGTCTGTTGGGCGCACACGCAAGGAGCGTGGGAGCCCCTAACAATGACTTTTTTAGAAGCTGTAGGGATGTGGAAGAAAAAGAAAGAACGCAAGTAGAATGGGATCCTCTTACAATGACTGCTGTAGAAGCAGTTAGATGTGGAAGAAAATGGAACAACGCTTCTCTAGTTTGCCACTTGCCCAGCCCTTGCAAGAGCAAGGAAAAGTACACTAGGCAGTTACTCATTCAACAACCTAGCCGAATTGTCAGATATCAAGATTGTGGAAGTACTGGACATGGCAAGATTCATTAAGAAACCAAATTGGACGTAATCTATCAATGGATAAAACCAGCACGTACTCCCTGGGTGTGCGTTAGTCTCTTTGGCTAAGGAGGAATCGGCGCATCAACTACCGGAAAGTGACAGCGCAATGGATCCAAACAGGATCTTAGTTTGTGACCCACTAAGATCCTGTCCTGCTAATTCAGCTGTGTCTGACATAACTTAACCTAAGACGTCTGTAAGTAACCGGAGCCAAGAAACTCTTAGGTCAGCATAGGCAGGTAGGTAAGGGGACTGCCAGTGAATTCATCAGCATACTTAGACCATGTTGGTCCCTTGTGATACCAACACCTTACACTGACCGATCACTCCAGAGTTAATTGGACCCAGGCGGCAAATGGTGAATCCAGAGAACAGCGTATTTACTTTGTTCTCAGAGGGGATTTGAACCGGGGACCCTTACCCACTTAACCAACTGTGGCACCCACCTCGTTGCACCCAGCTTCCAGTTTCAACATGCGCGGTGTTTTTGGAACACTTCACACGCGAATGTGGGGAGTTCAGCGTACACTCAAAGCCAAAAATAAGCTTGGGAACTAAGTCAAGCCAAGGCAGTCCATAAATCAAACAAAAGAGTATCCACTCATAATCTCGTTTATTTGCATTTCACATTCAGTCTAGTTGAAGTCACCCCTGGTGCAGAGCGGTTGGAAGCTCTCGTTGCACTTGAATCCCTTCACCTGCTGGAACTGCTTCTGTGGGTTCAGGCAGTTGTAGATCTGCATGTCGCACAAGCTGGAGAAGTGGTTGAGGCAGATCCCATTGGTGGCGCACACATCGGCGTCGGTCTTCTGGCAAATGTAGTTGCATCGTCCGTGGTCACTTGGGATGGGGGCCACTCCGGCAAGAGCAGCGGCCAGAAGTCCTGTGAGAGCAAGGAAAATGCAAACGTTCATATCTAGTAAATGACATCTCTTGCAATTCTAACGGACTCACCGGCAAAAATAACTGCGAAAGTGGAATACTTCATGATGATTGCAAATAAGTTGCTTCGAGTGCTGTGCCACAAAGGAGGACTGAAAAATATTTGTGAAGATTCTGCCCGTCCATCCGCTTCTTATACTCAAAGAACGAGAGTCGAAAAGAAAATCGCGGAGCACAGCCAGCCTGGTTGGGGAACTATTTTCGGAACCGATGTGTGTTCTTCGTTTTGCCCGCTCTTCCTTGTCGCCTGTAGAGGCTCTTGGGAAAGGGTTCACAGTTTACAGAGTCGCTAAATCCGGCGATTTAATTTTACACTCGAGAACCACGAGTGGATGTCAGTAAATTAGGTGTGATGAGTGGCTGTTGCGTCAGCGGTGAGATCCCTAATTCGAAATGATTGAGAAACACTAAAATCCATCAACAAGGACATTCAGAGAACGCCGGGAGCGCACTGACTGCTCGAAGACTGTGGATAGGCGGTAGGGAAGCATGAGCAACATGCGATGCCGTGATTAAGGGGAAATGCGTACTTGCCTTGTCTGCTTTTGCTGTGCCATAGCGCTGGAGATGTCACAATTTGTCTGATTGTCACTCATGCAGGCTGCCACTCATGCAGAACCTCAGTCTAGCTTAGCAGAAGCATATGAAGTTGTTGCCAAGAATTAAAATGATCATTTGTTTGACGTATTGCAATGCAGTGCAGTCTTAAATGTGTTGAAGAGATCCCATCGAGAAGGGGCGTTGAGAAAGGATTTCCAGTGAAGCTGATTCCAGGAACAATCCACAAGCGAATATAACCAAGACTTGACTCGCAATTGACCTTTTCCCCCTTTAGACAGTTCTTGAAGTCAACTCATGCGCATCAACTCAATCGAAGACTACTTAGGCGTCTCTTACAAGGGCAAATTTGGCCAGGTTCCGCACATCGAATGCGAGGTTTGAGGAAACGCAAATTGCGGAAGGCGCCAGCTTCGCATATATCAGCTTTCGAAAGGAACACTGTTTTCATTGCAGCCTTGGTTATAGGAAACTTACAAGAGAGAGAGAGAGCGAGAGAGAGATAGAGAGAGGGGGGTTAGAGAAATAGAGAGAGAGACAGAGAGAGAGAGAGATGGAGATGGAGAGAGGGAGATTGATAGATAGAGAGAGAGAGAATACAACCAAATCATATGTCAACCAAATTTACAAAGCTGACCGCTCGGAAGCATGCAACGGTCACTTCCGATAAATGGAGGTATTTAATGCGACGAAATTTGGCCGCGTAAAAGGCCTTACAAACCAGAACTCAACGATTGACAGTTAATCACAAAGTCTTGTGATATACATACCTACTCTGACTGGCCCTTTGAAGAATAACACGTCTGAGAGACGTCAGAAAACAAAAGGTTGGAGGTTCTGACAAGCTGTCAAGCACACCTTATACTTCCACCATGCTTTTGATCCAAAAAAAAGGTTCAAAAGACACTGCATGTATGTATGCAAAAACGCTGAAAATATGCGACACAAGAGGTAGAAGTTGGCTATCATTATAATCTGCCCCAGAAATGAAGTATGATAGAGACGCTCAACTTCACAGCTGATTGACCCCTACTCCATCGACGAATTTGAGTGGCTTTTTGACAGCTATTCACGAAATAACGTAAACACCGTTCTCTGATTGATCACTGTGGCTTTAGAAAACGGTGTACAAATTGGTTGTCAAATATGTTAAGGGGCAAGAGAGGTAAAAGTTGGGCATCTCTATCATACTTCATTTCTGATCTATCCTAGCGTGGTGACCATTCGGAACGGAAACTTTACCGCAATGTATACTCCGTCGTACCATCGTTAAGTTCTTTGCGGAGACTTTGACGTTTGGCTGGCACGAATCAGGAGTGATTTATCCACTTCTACCTCTCTTGTCCCTAAACATGTTTGACAACCACTTTGTATGCTGAGAACAGCATCCACATTATTTCGTGAATAACCGTCAAAAAGTGATGAACAACTGTCAAAAAGTCACTCAAATTCGTCGATGAGCAAGGGAACAATCAGCTGGGAAGCTGGCCATCTCTATGGTAAAGGCCGATGTTGATTTTGAATAAAACACAAATTATTTAGGAAATGATTGTCATTTCATTTTATTATGATAAAATTGGTATGGTTCAATGATGTATGGAACAAAATATCGGCCAAATGGCCGCAGCGACCTCGGCGGCACACCTCCATCCGATGGTCCAAATTTTCGATGACGCTGAAGCATAATTGAGGTTCTATGCCGTTAATGTGCCGAATTAGCTCATCCTTTAGCTCTTGAATTGTTGCTGGCTTATCGACGCACACCTTTTTTTTCAAATAACCCCAAAGAAAAAAATCCAACGGTGTCAAATCACATGATCTTGGCGGCCAATTGACATCACCACCACGTGAGATAACACGGCCATTGAATTTGTCGCGCAAAAGAGCCATTGTTTCGTTAGCTGTGGGGCATGTGGCACCGTCCTGTTGAAACCACATATCGTCCACATTCATAGCTTCCACTTCGGGCCATAAAAAGTTCGTTATCATTTCACGATAGCGAACACCATTCACAGTAACTGCCTGACCGGCCTCATTTTGGAAAAAATACGGCCCGATGATGCCGCCAGCCCAATAAACCGCACCAAACAGTCACTCTTTGTGGGTACATTGGTTTTTCGACAATCACTCTTGGATTATCATTCGCCCAAATGCGGCAATCCTGCTTATTGATGAATCCACTGAAGATGATTTTCTTCGAAAATTGATCATCCACTGTTGCCATACTTTGGCACCATTCTGACCATTGACGACGCTTGAAATGGTCACGAGGCTTTAGTTCTTGAGTCAATTGCACCTTGTAAGCGTGTAAATGCAAGTCTTTATGCATAGTGTTCATCAACGACGAGCGTGAGAGGTGTAATTGTTGGGCACGACGACGAGTTAAGGTACACCGCTCTTCAGCCACACTATCGCGAACAGCAGCAATACTTTCTGCAGTGCGAGCTGTACGAGCATGCTCTGGTGTTTTCACATCTCCTACAGACCCGGTTTGCTCAAATTTGTGCACGATTTTTCCGATTGTACGCACATTTGGACGATTAAATTGACCGAAAAATTCACGAAGTGCACGATATGCATTTCGATTTGAACGCCCATTTTCACAATAAGCCTGAATAGCTTTAACGCGTTGCTCGATTGTGTATTTTCCCATGGACGTTTAGGTGTGGTTCACATTTAACATCGGCCCTTCAAATTTAACCACCCTTTAGACGCTAGTGGGATCCCTTTTATGTCATGGAGATTATGGAAGAAGTAGTCTCCCAGTGTTCCTCGTCTCAAGAAGCAACGACTGGAGCAGTCACAAGTGGTGTCCTCAATTTCTTCTCCGTCCCCACAGCCTCTCATATGTAAGTCCCACTCTCTGTTCGTGGTATTTCAGGTGATTATGGCCAGTTAGCGCTCCGACGACCATCCGCAGCAGCGTCTTGTTGCATTGGAGAAGTATTTAATAGTCCGGTAGTCTCACGAGTGGGTAAAGAGTCCCATTTTCTGTCAGCTAGTTCCATGATTGTGTCGTTCGCCTGCGGAGGATCAGTACATGGGATTGTCTGGGATGGGCCCCTTCCTGGCAAGTTCATCTGCTACCTCATTGCCAGCAATGTCCCTGTGACCTGGGACCCAACAAAGAGTGATCGAATGCTCTGTGGGAAGATCCTTGAGCTCTTCGCGACATCTTGCGACTAGCTTGGACTTGCTCTAATGGCCGCTTGCCTGTCAATTAGAATGATATCAGCCGGTGGTGTTTCCAACAATGACATCATTTTGGCCGCTTCATTGACCGCAAGTCAGTGTCCAGAAACTCGTGTCGGCATGGGCCGCATTGACTTTCTGGGCACCATAGGTATGGTCCGCAGTGATTTTCTGGACACCACAGTGTCCTGTGGGTGTCCTGTGGGCTTGGCGGGACACAGACTGGTGGATTGGGTAAAGGTCAATTGCCCAGTGTTTTCTTTTCAGTTTTTTATAAAACAATACACTCCGGGGCCATGACTAGGACCACGACGAACGACAGGGCATGTTGCAGATGGCTGATGGTTGAGTCTTTGTTCCGGACCGCCATCGCCGCCGTCGCCCTTCAAATGGCTGTGTGCGACTATGAGGGGGCTTGGGATAGAATTTAATTTTATGAGAGTTGTTTTTGAGTTGGTTGAGGGCAGGCAGAGGAGGGGTGAGAGGGAGAACCTTCTTGATCGCTTCTGATTTGGGCCGGTTAAGCTAAGACCGCATGAGTTGCACCTGAGACATTCCTCGTGACAGTGATTGTTGTCATATGACGGTGATCATTCTGTAAAGGGATGGAAATTTGATAAAGTAGGTCACGGGTGAGATTTTAAGGCAGTCCGAGCGGCGAAGTCGGCTTCAAAATTGAGTAAATATCAAGTCCTCGGTGGAAAAGGTAGTTTCTCCTTGTGTCTACAATGAACCCGCAACTCAACGGCCGAAAGGCCCCCCGAATCGCACACGAAAAATGAAAAAAATTCAAAAAATGAGAAGAAAAACCAAAAATTTGACCGACCCCTCGAAGGGGTAACCGTGGTTATATAAGGGGGCACCCGGGGGGAAATTTTCTCAGTCTGCTGGTGGTCGTCGAAGGGTGCACATCGGATAGAAAATTTTTTTCGATTTTTTTTTTTTCGGCTCGTCTCTGGGTTGACTTGCACCACCAACCAAGCCTACGCCCCTCGGTTACCCTCACCCACCCCTCCCCCCTCTGCCTGTATGGGTACATTTTTTGGGATTTTTTTCTGAAATGATGGCTAGTTGATGGATGACTTGATGAATGATGGGGGCCATAGGATGTTGGATGCCTGCATGCTAGATGCCTGACGTGTGGTGGAGGGAGGGGGATTTTTTTTTTTTTTTTTTGATGGGAGACTTGAATTGTCTGGAATGTTTTCGTTCGTTTTTTGAGGACTGTCTCCCATCACCCACCGAGTCGACCTGCCCTCGAATGTACTTGGGTATGCATGCATTAGAATGGTCCGTCTTTGTTCATGATCGGTTCGGGACATGCATACCTCCGCGGCCTTATCGTTGGAGTCTCTCTGACACACTTTCGAAGAAGCGCTTGGAATTTTGGGCCACCATGCCCGCTTGGATTACGGTTCGGTTCGGTTCGCGGCTTGTTCTCGGGTCACCTCTGCCCAACTCTTCGGATCGGTTCGGTTCAGTGTGAAGGGACTGCAATTGAATGTCGGATCCCTTTTTGAAGACAATTTAAATTTGTGGTGGGTTGACATCGTCGTCGTGTCATGTCGTTCATGGTCTTGTCCACCGTCGAGGACAACTTGAATTGTTTTATTTTTTTTTTGTTCGTCTTTCGACTGTCACCCACTACCAGTGTCCGTCGTCTTGTGTTTTTGCGTAGAATTAATTGCGATTTATACTTGGGCCTCCTCTGCCCGCATGGATTACGGTTCGGTTCGGTTCGGTTTCAGTTCTAGCCGCAGGTTTCAGTGCAGCCACAACAAGAAGGTCTCATCAATGGCCACAACCAGGCCCACCAATGGCCACAACCAGGCCCACCGATGACCACAACCAGGTCCACCAGAGAATAGCCGCCAAGGGAAGGAAGCTGTGTATGGAAGCAAGAGTAAATGGTTTTTCTTTTTTTATTTATTCCATCAAACAGCAAATACAACATACATCTGTGTTTAAAGATCGACTAAAGAGTCATGACTCCCGTTCGCAAACTCACATGCTAGCATGAATACGGTTTCGGGTGCGGTTCAGATCTCAGTGCACACTTAGCTTTTTTCTATGTAATCATATTTTTGTCCAATAACCCCCTCTGGACCCAAACAGGTGTCCTTGAGGCTAGGTAGGGGACCCCTCAGGACCCAAACAGGTGTCCTGAGGCTAGGTAGGGGACCCCTCAGGATCCGAACAGGTATCCTGAGGTTAGGCAGGCTTTCTCCTCTCTTTTCAGGCTTTCTGCTCATCTTTTTTTCAGGTCTGCTCTTCCCTTTTCAGGTTTGCTCTTCTCTTTTCAGGAACGTGGAACGGGCGCGATTCAAACTCCCTCTGCTCACAGCTTCATCTTTTCTCGGCTCGGCTCGGCTCGTTTTTTCTATTCAAGCTCTTGAGCGCAGGGAGTGGGCAACGGACGTGAGTCTTTTTTTCGTCTTTCTTGTTTTTTCCTCCTTCCGCCCATGGAAGTCTCGGATCAGATTTCAAGCACGATCTTTCTAAACTATTAATTCGAAATCCATGGCAGTTCAATGAAAGTCCTCGTCGCTTCAAACGAGACCGTCTTCCTAAGCGTTTAGGTCTCTAATCAGGGTTCACACATCCCTTAGCGCGTCTGATCTACTTGACGGCAGGTCGAAAGCACTCGTAGATGCTAACGACGAAGGGATCTGGGTTTCTTGCACTGGAGCTCCGCTCTGCCCAGGGCTTGCGTTCAGCCATTAAGCGCACGTCGGTTGTTAGAATGCTCTGCATTCACCGATTTTGCCTCTTGGACGTGAATCAGGTCTGGAGCATGAGTGGACAAGGGACAAGAGTTATTTTGTCCTTCTTTTTATTTTTTTTAATTTTTTTAGGGGTGGTCCATCTGTTGGTTTTTTTTGGAATGGATTGTGATTTTTTGTTGATTCATTGAAAAGACTTTTCCCGTCTCGGTCTCGGTCTCGGTCTCGGTCTCGGTCTCGGTCTCGATCTCTGTCTCGGTCTTTCGGTCTTTCGGTCTCTTGGTCTCTGTCTCTGTCTCTGTCTCTGTCTCTGTCTCTGTCTCTGTCTCGGTCTCGGTCTCGGTCTCGGTCTCGGTCTCGGTCTCGGTCTCGGTCTCGATCTCTGTCTCGGTCTTTCGGTCTCTTGGTCTCGGTCTCTGTCTCGGTCTCGGTCTCGGTCTCGGTCTCGGTCTCGGTCTCGGTCTCGGTCTCGGTCTCGGTCTCGGTCTCGGTCTCGGTCTCGGTCTCGGTCTCGGTCTCGGTCTCGGTCTCGGTCTCGGTCTCGGTCTCGGTCTCGGTCTCGGTCTCGGTCTCGGTCTCGGTCTCGGTCTCGGTCTCGGTCTCGGTCTCGGTCTCGGTCTCGATCTCTGTCTCGGTCTTTCGGTCTTTCGGTCTTTCGGTCTCTTGGTCTCTGTCTCGGTCTCGGTCTCGGTCTCGACGTCATCGTCTTCTTCATGCCTTCGCCGTCGTCTTCATCGCCGTGATCATATTTTCGTACCAATCCCATGGCATACTTATTCAATGGCACTTCGACTTCGGGCTGGCCTTCAAAAACGAAGCCAGCAGATGGCCCATCCTTATTTCTTCCTCCCATATAGGATTTAGGTGGAGCTTAGGAGGAGTTCGGTGGAACAGCAGACTTGGTGCACCAAGCGGAGGAGGTCACAATTCCATCCGAAAGGCTTGGCAGTCATTTGCTCTTCTCTTTTCAGGTTTTTCTTTTCTTTTCTTTTCAGGTACACATACCAGGCCAGGAACATCGCCAGAGCAGAAGCTCAGCTCAGCCTGATTCGATTCAGATCGTTTTTGTTTTTTAACTTCATTCCTTGCACGCGCTCAGATTGGTATCTGAGCTGAGCTTCATGCAAGAGGAGCAGAGAACTTGGACAAGGACAAGCGACACAATTATGCAAGGAAGCCGCGAATCGAGAATCGTGAATCGGACAATGTGAATGCATCTAGCGTCGTGTCTATAAAACGCGTCGGTTCTCTTAATTCCATCGGTTAGTTTGTAGAGAGATCGCAAGCTAGGTTGGCAAGGTTAGGTTTGTTAGGTTGGCTAGGTTAGTTAGGTTGGCTAGGTTAGTTAGGAGAGAAAGGTTAGTTAGGACAGCTAGGCTAGCCGCGTTCTCTCTACAAATCGTTGTCCTAATCGTAATCGTAAACCGAATGGAAATCATACCCGCACTCGCACTCGCACAGAGTAAAACGAAGTCGTTGTCGGAAGCGGTCCGCGTCGCGTCGCGTCGGTAGCCCGCCCCTGTTTGGGGCACAAACTGCAATTAAAGCAGGAGATTAAAATCGCAATTCATTTCCAGACACTTATTCGATAATCCCAATAAGTGGACAAGTGAATTGCGGACAAGTGTTGCATGAGTTAATGAATGCTTGGCAAGAATTTGTAAAAAAAATCGAACTTTATTTCACGACTTCCTCGAAAGCTACCTTGCTGTGTGTATATCGCTGAATTGCATTTCTGCCGATGGTTCGGCGTTCGATGAAGCACGAGTCAGCAGCGGCGGCGAGACACAAGTCAGCAGCGGATGTCGACGGCCGGTGGTGGCCCGATTCTGGGTTGCGCAGGGTGTTCGTTTGGAGGTGCATTGCGAGGGTTTGTGCTGACTTAGGGTATTTAGCACTGCAGCAATCATGTGCGCGTTTTTAACTCATGCATTGCAACACTATGGGTATGGGCTGCAACGACTTTCTGGACACCACAGACACCACATTCTTGCCGCTAGCCCCAATAGGAGCGCGGAAAAGTGCCCCAGAAAGTACGTCTAAATACAAAATCGCGAATATCTCGGAGACGGTGCGTTTTTCGGCGCGTTGAAAGGGCGCTTCATTTGATGCAAAAACCAAGCCGGTAGGACACGCGGAAGGTAGGAAGAAATGTAAAAAACCCCTGGCCCGAAAGAACTTTTTGTAAAAAATCTCAAATATCTCGGAAACGGTGCGTTTTTCTACGATTGCGCGTTGAAAGGACGCTTCGTTTGATGAAAAAACTTGGGGATTTGATCCCTGGGGAGCGTCACCACCAACAGCAAGAGCTACAGCACAATCTAATTAATAAGATCCCACTGAAGTCGTGATCAGAGCCAATGAATTGTGCCATGACGGAGCCGACAGTGCCATGACAGAGCCGACAGTGCCATGATATGTGCGAGTCGGAGAGGAAACAAAAATAATTCGAAAGGAATCCCGAAAGACGTCGATCCAAAAATACTCCTCGACAGAGACTGCAGGCGATCGCGGCTACGTCATGTCCTTTTCGCCTCTCGTTGGTTGAGTATAAAAGCGAGTTCGCTGGGGCCGACCTGCACACATCGCTTTCTGTTCTATCTCAGCAATATCGACTACCTCCTCTCAATCACCATGAAGTCCTTCGCCATTGTCTTCGCTTTTGCTGGTGAGTTGACAGTCCTAGACTGACTCACGGCGCCGTGGAGACTAGAGATGTAATCCATTTTTGGTTTCTTTTTTTTAGGACTCCTTGCTGCTGCTCTTGCAGGAGTGGCCCCCATCCCAAGTGACCACGGACGATGCAACTACATTTGCCAGAAGACCGACGCCGATGTGTGCGCCACCAATGGGATCTGCCTCAACCACTTCTCCAGCTTGTGCGACATGCAGATCTACAACTGCCTGAACCCACAGAAGCAGTTCCAGCAAGTGAAGGGATTCAAGTGCAACGAGAGCTTCCAACCGCTCTGCATCAGGGGTGACTTCAACTAGACTGAATGTGAAATGCAAATAAACGAGATTATGAGTGGATACTCTTTTGTTTGATTTATGGACTGCCTTGGCTTGACTTAGTTCCCAAGCTTATTTTTGGCTTTGAGTGTACGCTGAACTCCCCACATTCGCGTTTCATTCAACACCGCGCGTTTTGAAACTGGCAGCTGGGTGTCACGAGGTAGGTGCCACAGTTGGTTAAGTGCCTGCCCTTGGTTATTGGCATCACCGGCTCAAATCCCCTGTGAGAACAAAGTAAATACGCTGTTCTCTGGATTCACCATTTGCCGCCTGGGTCCAATTAACTCTGGAGTGATCGGTCAGTGTAAGGTGTTGGTATCACAAGGGACCAACATGGTCTAAGTGTGCTGATGAATTCACTAGCAGTCCCCTTACCTACCTGCCTATGCTGACCTAAGAGTTACTTGGCTCCGGTTACTTACAGACGTCTTAGGTTAAGTTATGTCAGACACAGCTGAATTAGCAGGACAGGATCTTAGTGGGTCACAAACTAAGATCCTGTTTGGATCCATTGCGCTGTCACTTTCCGGTAGTTGATGCGCCGATTCCTCGTTAGCCAAAGAGACTAACGCACACCCAGGGAGAACGTGCTGGTTTTATCGATCCATTGATAGATTACGTCCAATTTGGTTTCTTAATGAATCTTGCCATGTCCAGTACTTCCACAATCTTGATATCTGACAATTCTGCTAGGTTGTTGAATGAGTAACTGCCTAGTGTACTTTTCCTTGTTCTTGCAAGGGCTGGGCAAGTACCGAAGTAGAGAAGCGTTGTTTCATTTTCTTCCACATCTAACAGCTTCTACAGAAGTCATTGTAAGGGGCTCCCATTCTACTTGCGTTCTTTCTTTTTCTTCCACATCCCTACAGCTTCTAAAAAAGTCATTGTTAGGGGCTCCCACTCTCCTTGCGTGTGCGCCCAACAGACCGACAAGTGACCGGTAATAATGCCAATACAACAGAAAGCATTCTCTTTATTTTAGGTGTTGCTTCTTGGATTCCATAAGCAACCATATGATGATAACAGTGCACCTTGGAGTGCGTGATAGAGGGTTTCCTGATTACTTGCCAGTGAAAGCCACACCCCTCATCTAGCTAACACGTCGACTCTGTCATTTCGTGGAACACCATCATGCTTACGGACCCAGCAGGGGTCTTACTGTGTTTCTCCTGCTCAACTGCTTAAGTTTCTCTTGGCATTCCCAAAGGACTTGATAAAGAAGAGATAAATAAATGTTCTTGTTGAAACAAAGTCATCAGGAAACAAAACCTGTGAGGTTGTACCTACATCTGACAGCTGTGTAGCTTCTATAAACAAAGTTTCACTCGTCCACCACTCGAGATGTCCTAAGTTACTCATGGTCATGAGTTCAATTTCCGCATCCACTGCCGAATCATTCCCCAATGTCGCTCGTCCTTAGGAGTCATTCTCATTAGCATAAGAATTCCACTAACAGTTACATCAACGGACAGGAGTTTCCGTTCCCAAAATAACACCGAGAATGTGAAATGAAAGAATTACCAATATGTTCCAAAAATAGTGCAAAAAGTCGACTGCAAGCGCTGCTAAATGTGTGTATAAAAACCAGTTCGCGTGGCCAAATCTTCACAAATCGCTTTCAGTTCTCCCTTGCGACACACCAGTTCCAGCACAACAAATCCCCTCAATCACCATGAAGTTATTCGCTGTTATCTTCGCTTTTGCTGGTGAGTTGACAGTCCTAGGCTGACACACGGCCCCGTGGAGACTAGAGATGTAATCCATTTTTGGTTTCTTTTTTTTTTTGTAGGGCTCCTTGCTGCTGCTCTTGCCGGGGTGGCCCCCATCCCAAGTGACCACGGACGATGCAACTACATTTGCCAGAAGACCGACGCCGATGTGTGCGCCACCAATGGAGTCTGCCTCAACCACTTCTCCAGCTTGTGCGACATGCAGATCTACAACTGCCTGAACCCACAGAAGCAGTTCCAGCAGGTGAAGGGATTCAAGTGCAACGAGAGCTTCCAACCGCTCTGCACCAGGGGTGACTTCCAATGAGTCTAATAAATTCAGCGAACAGCATTTGATAAAACTTAAAGTATTTTATTTCGGGTCGCGGTAAGCATGGCACTGATGATGTGCTTTAGAGTTTCCTTTCGATTTGTGACATTTTCTTCGGTGACTCCTTCTTTTCCCGGCTGTTAATGCTGATGGGAGGTTTAAGAACGGTCAATTCACCGCAACTTTCGTCCGACTGCCTTATGGAACTCTGACAATATTCGATCGCAGCCTGTCCCTTCTCAGTTCAGAAGGCCCTGACTGAACAGTAGATACACTGTCCACCACGTCGCATGAGATTTGTCCTACCCCTGCCTTATGGAACAGGTCCAGTTTGACACCGCCACCTCGGATTGATGGTTGATTCTTAGATCTGTCCGACCGACGGCAAAGTTACGATGTTTGAATTGATTCACAGAACTTCTCGGCACGTTCGAACAAGTCCCACATACAGAGGCACCTCAGGCTTGTGCCTCGATGCAAGACATACACGCAAAGAAACACTGAGACATCATTTTACTAAATTAAGTGTGAATTTATTTATGAGAAACTCGAGTGCTTATGTCTACCGAAAGGCCTGCTACGCCTAACTCTGCTTGAATTATCTATGCGCACGCTAGAGTCTATTACTTATTGATTTCCGAGTTTGGTGCGTTGTCCGTTATCAATGTCGGAATGATCAAGCCACACACGGTACTGAGGTGACGTTTTAGACGACTTTGTGTGGGAAATTGCTTATTGCAAGCCTTACACTGCAACTCCTTGATTTTGATGTGCGACTTCTGGTGCAGGAACATCCCGTTGTACGAGAAGAATTCCTTGCTACAAAACTTGCACTTGTACTCTTTGGTAGTGTTGTGTGTCTGAATGTGAACTCTCAAAGCAGGGCGCTGCTTGAACTTTTGCGGGCACAGGGAACACTGGAATGGTCGTTCGCCGGTGTGAGTGCGAATGTGATTCTTTAAGTCGCGCAAGACCCAGTAATGCCGAGGACAGTATGGGCACTTGTATGCGCATTTGATGTGTTGCTTCAAATGGAGGCGAAGTTCAGCCTTCACAGCGAACTTCAGCTGACAGACTGTGCACTCAAACGGTGGGTAAGTGCAATGGTGTATCGTGTAGTGATTGATTACATCGCGATAGTACTTGAATTCCTGCAAGAAAGCGAGAAATAACTTGGGACATCCCTTTGGAAGTGTGTGATGATGGGGCTTACCTTTGTACAAGGCGGGTCTGGGCAGCCAAAAGTGCCGTAAAAAGCAGCGTCTTCCTGAGTGTCGTTGCTCGTGCAATCACCATCTTCTCTCGGTCTGGTGGGTTCTTCATTGGTCATACTGGCCATCTGAACATTGGATGCATCGGTGTGTTGCCCCGCGTCGGCAGTAGTCACTGTGTGCGTGAGTTTTCCGCTCTCCTCATCCACAGCGGCGAAAGTGTCCAACCTTTCATTGATGTCCTCTGGTTCGGCTTTGAATTCAGTGTTTTTCAACAATTGCTCCTGATCATCTTCACCAAGGGCTTCATTCACGACGACAAACTGCGAGTGATCGTAGCCTTCACGTTCTTCTTTCACAGTGACCGCCCTCTCGTCCACTCTTTCCTCTTTCACAGCCACCACGACAGCTGGCTCGTCCCGCTGTTCGAAGCTATCTTCCGCTGCTTCGCTGGAATTATTGGACTCTGTGTCGACGTTTTTGGGCAGAACAATCTCATCGGGGACTATCTCTCCATTAAACACATGGTCGTTGTAATGCTTTAGAAATTCTCTTAAAGAGCAGAACATTATTCCACACTTCTTACAAGTTTGAGCTTGCCGCTTTTTGTACGATTTTAGATGGCAGCGCAAGGATTTCGCTGCCGTGAACGCCTTCGAGCAGAGTGGACACACATATGGCCGCACTTTGCTATGCGATCGAACGTGATTTTCCAAGTGCGCAGTCCGCGTGACCTTTTTCTTGCAGTACTTGCAGGTCTTCTCATTCGCGTGCTGGGTGTGCACGTGGATCATGAAGTCTCTCTCGAGTTCGATGACCTGAAATGCGCCAAGTGTATACCAGACGTTATGACACAACGCAAGACTCTTACCTCCTCACAGATTGAACACTGAAAGTGTTTGATTTCGATCACGTCATCCTTGATGGTGACCTCTGCCTGCCACGGCTCCTTCACCACCAGCGGCACCTTCACTTGTCCGCAGTTTCTCTTCTGGTGCAGCATCAATCTAGTTGCTGTCCTGAACATCCGCCCGCAAGTCTGACAATGTTTTTCTATGTTCTGCACATGTGCTAATCGAATGTGGTCATGGAGCCCATTGCGAAAGGTGTACTCTCGGAAACAGATTCCACAGCGATAGAGCTTCTTCTTTCCAGTGGGTGTGCACTGTTCGGGTTCAGCGTTGTCAACTTCGGCCTCGACACCATCGCCCTGGGGGGAGGTACAACAGACAAAATATTGAACTCATGCCTATGGGGGGGAGAAGGGAGAAAGCCCTACCGTGTTGGAAGTTTCGTTCACGTATGTTACTTGATATCGATCGAATTTTATGGAATCCGCTTGATTATCGACTTTGCCCACGACCACTGCAGATGTCTGCACTTCCGGCACATCAATCTCGATGTTCACCAGGAATCCTTTGAGTACCTCATCGACTTGTTGGCTCTGCATTCGGAACCTGTACATCATTTTAACCGACTGCAAACACTCGTCACAAATGTGATTGGGCAAGCAGTCATGAGTTTCAATCTGTAATAGACGAGAATTCTGGTCAGTCAAGTATGTATGCACACGAACTTCAGACTGGCACCTTCACTCCCGTGGATGCTTCTAAGATTTCCCTAATTGTTATTAAGGACATTGTGGTATCGTTGCCCGGGAGCAAGTAGTTCTCCAAGTCGTTGCCTGTTGTTTCCCGGAGACAGGTACGGCATACTTTCTTGAACTCCTCCGTAGCAAGTGTGATTCGCTCGAAGATTGTTCCATCGCATTCCAGCAGAGATTCCAGACGCTTAACATTGGCCAGCACGTTGTCCATTTTTCAATTTTAATCTAAAATTCATTTATAGATGTTACTCCAATTGATCTGTTTCTCCACTTGAATATCTTTTCCGTGAATCCACATCAAAACAATTCGTTTTCTTCAGTCGATTGAAAAAATATTGACAGCTTTTGTATGTCAAGATGGAGGGAGACGTGACAGAGAGAAAGAGAAGCAACAATGGAAAATGGGAGTGACAGAAGTGCGTTCAGGTGTGTAGAAGTAGAAGCTGTACACAGAGGCAAACCGCTGGGTCTGGTGTGGTAAGAGTTGAGAATTGGTGAGTTGGAGTTCGAGAAGGTGTCAGTGAACTTGTGGTGGGATTCTTGCTGTACTTTTGGGATTGTGTGCAGGTGTAAATACGCGGAGACATTTCGGGCACACAATTGGTTTGAATTTATTGCTACACTTTGCCGGCGGTTGGTGAAAATGGATAATTCAAAAAGAATCAGAACTCTTGATGCTGACTACATTTAAATCTGTCAAATCGAAGCCGGCCTGTGAATGTGGGACATGTGGAGAGACCACAGCTATCAGGATATTATGGAATTAACGAGATACCTTCGATCAAACGAGTAATTACTGACAGACCCAGATAAGAGAGGCCAATTAGGGTAAGAAATGAGAGAAAGTTTTACGTTCATGGGGATGTATTCTTTGACGTGGCTCGAAGGCTCAGTAACAGGCAACGACCAGCGAGAAGGTATTTCTCGTGAGGAGAACTTGATGTAACTTGATACGTGCTCAGGACGACCCTGACTATGGGTCTAATTGAAAAACACAGCTGAGTTGACGACGGAGTGTTCAAACGAGTTATCCTTAGCTTGGTCAGGGATTTTAGAAGACCTTATAGCCATTCCTCCGGCAACGTTTTCGGGACAAGAGAAGCGTTCGGTAGCAGCCTTCAGCGGGAACCTGTGTCGAGACTCCTCTGAGTTCAAACTGACAGGTGGGTTCTCTGTCATAGGAACATTTTAGTGAAATGAATAACACCAGCGTAGGCAAGGTAAGCATGAGCAAGAAACATCCAATATTCTTGTGGAGACTGACCGGAGCGAATGAAAGAGCGTTTCTTTTTATGTGGCTTCACGTTTTATTCCTTAACTAAAAAAGGACACGACTGACTGCGTCGAATGTTATCCAAACTGTGGCTACTGCTGCAGCGGTTACAAATAGTCAAAAAAGTAATAGAATGCAAGTCTTGAGCAATCATTTCATGACACCTAGATAATGCAGGTCCTTAGATAAATATTTTAAGTCTCCACCTTCTTGGCTTCTTTGTCATCATCTTCCCGAACCTGTTTCTCCTTCAAGCAATCAATTCCCCCGGGAGATGCTGTTCATACATGGTTTTTGGAACTTCAGAAGAGATGCGCTAGTGAGGTTAGAAGGAGGATTTGTAGACACAGTCCAAGTCATTCACCCTGATGCCCTTTGTCGCAAACGACAATCCGTTCAATGCACTCCTCAAGCCTGCGACCCTCCGAGGGATTGAGCCTGAGCAATATCGCTGAGGATACTTGGCCCGCGATAACTTGGTCTTTACACCGGAGGCTTGGTATTCCTCTCCTTCTCGAATCAGGGGCTTCTGACCCTCTTATCTGGAGCATTGTTGCCCATGCGTTCGATGTGGCCAAGATAGTGCAGTCGAAGGATTTTTGATTTTCGTCACGTTCGAGTTTGTGCCTCCATACAACTTACCGTCCTGACGGGACACATATATGGTATCCTTATTACATTTGTAGACTTCACGTCGATTCGTTAACGGAGTGATTCTTGAAAGTCAGTTCGTCTTCTGTTTCTTTGCAAGACAATACCGTTCAAGTTGTTAACCAACAAGTCCCTAAAGCTGGCTCGATCACTGGTTAGCTGCTTCCATTTGCGTACACCAAGTTGGTTGAGGTCCTTCTCCAGGTGCACGCGCCACGCAGGCTGTTGTCCATATGCTCTACATGGTCTTCGTCAGACGCGTTGAATGCACATACAACTTTTCTCGCAACGAGACGATTAATTTCGCAAACGTGACCAAAGAGCGCACGTACAACTTTTCGTACAACTTTCCCCAACGAGACGACATTGCTCTGGTTATAAAAGACGGAATACTGACAGGCCTTGCATCTGAATTTAGCTGTTCACCTGATGTCCGGACTGTCTGAGTGAAACAACTCCATGCACATGCACACTCCAAGCAAACACAACGTTCAATCTTTTGTAAAATTTTATTAAATATCTTTTCATCGTGCCCTACTCGCTATCAACTAATATTAGCTTTTGCAGCTTATCAACTGCAAACAAAACAACACTTCTCACTTGGCCAGAACGAATAAAAGACAAACTACGGGTACAAATAGTTTTTGTATTAAAATAAACACTTGCCTTTACATTCGTAATAATCCACATAATATATTGCTCTTTCGTTTGATTTATTAATTAATGCGTGTAAATACAAGGTAAAATATATTCAATTAAGACTGGATTTGTTAATCGATTCATTTCGCTGTTCTTTGCTTGCTGCGGGACGACGATGGGGGGCTTGGGTGGATTTTATGATTGTTGGCACGAATTATTGCTGGATTTGCTTCTGATTTTGATGCGGGGTGGGGATGGGGTGAGAATGAAACGAAGGTGGGTGGCACTTTTCAACTTGATCGTGGTTTAGGCTTAAGTTGTGGGGAATCGCTGTAGATGGACATTGGTGGGCATGTCGGAGGGAGGCTTCTGAGGTACAAGTCAGCGGAGGCGTCTCAAGTGTCACACACACAAATGAAGAAGGACCTCAATCAACTGGAAGCTGGCACTCAAAGTTCGCTTAGTAAAGGAGCCTTGTTGGTGCAGGATCTTGGAGGAAGGCTTCTGAGGCACAAGTCAGCGGAGGACGCTTGCGTCTCAAGTGTCACACACACAAATGAAGAAGGACCTCAATCAACTGGAAGCTGGTAGTCAAAGTTCGCTTAGTTAAGGAGCCTTGTTGGTGCAGGATCTTGGAGGAAGGCTTCTGAGGCACAAGTCAGCGGAGAACGCTTGCGTCTCAAATGAAGAAGGACCACAATCAACTGGAAGCCTTGTTGGTCCAGGCCATTGTCCACTCCGAACTGTAACGCCACACAAGGTAGCAGAACAACAAGAGAAGCGTGTCGATAGGGCAACTGCACAAGATTCCACTGAGCATGTTGTTTTTTCTTGCCAGTGAAGGGAAGGCTCAGGAATTAGATATCATCCGTGAAACGAAGAGCCTTCACTTGTCTTTTCCATTTGAATGGACACTCTGTGAGAGACTTGATGACTGACATCAAGTGACAGTTCTCGTGGTGGAGGTGACTTCAATTTTACGGCGAAGTTGAGTGTCTAATCTGGACGAGTGCATTGTGAGTGACTCAAGAGGTGGAGCTGTGAATTATAAGAGTTGACCAGAGACCCAGCGCAGTATTCGACGCAAATAACCAATACGCTACAACAGGCATCCGTGCATGCAGCTAGCCCCAATAGGAGCGCGTAAAAGTGCCCCAGAGGGTACGTATATGTACAAAATCGCGAATATCTCGGAAACGGTGCGTTTTTCGACGATTTTGATCTTGCTCAAGGTTTACAAAAGATGCTTCGTTTGACACCAACACCAAGGCGCTAGGACCAATGGAAGGTAGCCCGGAAGCACTTACGTCGGACATTTGCTCAGACAAAAGAAAATTGAACATTTGACACCATCTGCTTCTCATAAACAATGCTTAGAGGCATTCACTACAAGACCAGAAAGGAGAGAGCAAGGAGATGTACAAAGCGAGTACAACTGAGCGAGTAATGGAATTTCCTTGAACTCCCCACATGCTTTTACAAAATCCGCGGACCCGCCTTCGCCAGCTGGAGAAGGTTGTCAGCCGTTCACAACAGCTCACACGAGTCACGGACACATCGTGTTAAAAACGTTGTTAGATTAAATCAATGGGCAATGAATATCTCCTTACTCTCTTATTTCAGGGACTGTCTTCCCCACAGCACACATGCCCGCACACTGTTTCGAATGACAGCAAAAAAGTGCTCAGATTGAGTGAGTTGAATTCACAGACTTGAACAAACAAAGACCGAGCAATCAGGTTAACAATTACCAAACAAATATATCTCATCTTAACTTAACTCTCATAAATATACTATACAAATGGGTTATTGTTGCTGTTTGATTGCTTCTTATGTTAGACATTTAAACGAAGTAACGATTGCGCGCGCTACGAAACAATATAATCATCGTTTCATATGCATCCTCTCTTCCTTTCCTGAAACTCTCACAGTTTCACGCTTAACCTAGGCACTCTAAGTCTTAGCTTAACTCAAAATACATTAGTTTTCTACAAATCTACGGTAAAAAAGGAGACGAACAATAAAACTGAAAAACAAATGAACTTTATAAAATATTTATCATTAATAAGGCAATTCTTTTGAATTTGTTTTTGATTTTGATTCCGATTCTGATTCTGATTCCTACGAGCTACGAGCGTATAAACAAAAAAACAAACGAAAAAAAATGAAGCAACATTTGCGATGAGTCACAGAAGCCTTCTGCCTGCATCCGAGTGCTGTGTATAACAATGTACAAGTGGCGGGGGCGGATTGATCTGATCGTTCTCGTTTTTTATTCTTATAAAATATTTAGTAACAAACAGGTTTTATGTTTTGCCTTTTTTTTCGATTTTGATTGTTTTTCTTTGCATTTGATGTGATTTTATCTTTCTTAAGTCAATGGTTCTTGCGGATTTTACATTACATTTTGATGAAAAGTAAACTGACATGCAAGAGGCGGATGCGTTTCCTTGAATGTTTGCATTTTGTGTTACTTTTTTTTTCTTTTGATTAAATCTAGTTACTTAGGGTTTAGTTGGTGTTTGTTAGTGTAGTTGTTTGTTTTCTGGTTTTGCTTGTTTTAATTTTGCGCACTCCGTTCGATGGGTTTCACTTCGAGCAGCTGTGGGTAGTTCTCGACGATGTTCAGGAGGATGGTGTCGATGTAGCGCTTGAGACGAGTGTTCTCGTCCTCTTTCTCTTGGAAGGCCTGTTGGAGCTGAAAGTAGAGAAGAATATTAGTTGTTAGTCATTGTTCGACCGACGTGGTCGATGTTGTGGTTAATGGTTAATGGTTGAGAAAAAGCAGGGTTTGAAGGGTTTAACTTATAAATGGCAATTGCAGCGAATTAGTTGAAGAAAAGAGAGACCCTGATGGGGGGAAGTCTAGAGACGTCTAACTCAGCACGACGAATTCCACGGCAGTCGCTGCTAGATGCGAGAAGTCTGTAGTTATGACTTGGCGCAATTCTACGTGGCGTTGTGGGTTGGTGTGTCGAGGTTAGATCCCCGGTACGGGCATTGTACTTTTCACGGCAGAGACACTGACAATGCTCAGAGAGTTCCAGAACTCCGTTCCGAGTTGGCATAAAACTGTAGGTCCCTTCCACTCGTGAGAGAACAATAGCACGCACAACACGAGTACGAAGAAATTCGTCCACTTTGACGAAAGAGGATCAAAAGAGGATACCTGTCGCTGTTTATTCAGCTTCTCTTGAACTTGAACATTGGGAATCCACTGTGGAACAGAAACTGTGAATCAATTCCGACCAGAATGGAATGGAGGAGGTTCATGTTTGCTTACTCAATCGAGCGAATACATGATATTGTACATTGTACCAGTTTGGGAAAGAAATTAATAAAATAAAACTGTTTTAAACGCATCCCTTTCGTAGTGTGACCAAACTAATCACTTCGTTCAGTTTCGTCAAGCTTCGTTAAGTTTCGTTAAATTGCAAAAACTTAAGCTTATCCTTTACCAGGTGGAAGGCAACAACAATGAATTAAATTAATAGATTTTTCGAAAGTTCCCAGAAACAATTAGAGAAGCTTTCAAAACCATCTCTCTGCTTTTCGTTCAGTTGACACTGTGAAATGTCAACAATGACTTGGATCAAACCTGCTCATGGCCTAAACAGCTTTGCTTGCCGATAAAAAATAATCCCTGGCGGTGCTTCGACCTCTAAGTGGTTGTTGAGCGAACAATCTGAAGGTAAGCTAGAGTCTTGACTGGGCTACGAGTGTGGGCACTATCCCACGTGAATGCAAAGCAGAATTTTCTAGTACTTGCTGAGAAGCTAGAGCCACTACGGGCTGTAGCAGCACCCATACTGTAGTTATCGTGTATGACCAGCTTTATTGTTCTCTGTACAGCCATGCAGTTAAGAAGTCGATAACATGTTCTTAAGGTCAGCAGCCTGGTCGCCAGTGTTGGTTCGAATGAACGAGGCAGGTGTGTGAAACCTTCGAGAAATTGCTTGACCTCTCCTCTGAGAATGGGCCATTGTCTTGCTTAAGACTGCTTGTGTCCAGCAAAAGCAAACCAGATCTCTGACAGCAGCATCCGACTATGGGAACATTGTCCCAAATAACTCTTGACTTCCTGGCTGGAATTTCCTCCAGCTTGCTTCTGTCATTGAATCTACTTCCTCTAGACTTCACATTCCTTGGAGCGTCGTTCCAGTTCAAAGGAATCAATGATTCCTCGATTTCCCCACTTCAACAATCCCAAGCAAGACGTTCATAAACGTGCCCCCTCATGCGTGACTAGAGATTATTGTAAAATTATGATCAAATAAAAGCGGGTACTGCAGTGCAATTAAATGTGAAACATAAACCCAAAAGATAAACCAACACCAATGTTAATGGAAACAAAAAAACAAGAACAATGAACAAAAAAATACAATATTCTGAATCAAATGCAATAAGCCTTGTTTTCAAGCAAATTGTGTGAGGTTAGGAGAAAGAGAGAGAGAAAAGCATGTTAGATAGAAACGATGAAACACCTCCCAAGTCCCAATCATTACCTGGCTCAGTGATGCCAATGTGGCTGAGTCCACAGAGTCCTGGAAAATAAACAATATATATGTATGTAGAACGTGTGAAAGCCTTGATTTTGTTTTTGATTGTGTGTTTATGGAGGTGTATGTGATGTGTGAATGTGGGGGGCATTGAAGGAGAATTTTTTTGATTTGCAGTTCAACAGACCAAATGACTACCGCCCGCTGCCACAAATTTTCAAATTCAAGTTTAATTTACTCGACAAAGATACATAAAGTACGTGAAGGACAATGTGAGGCATGCTTTCGATACTTTGTTGGTTTGGTTATCAGCGGGATTGAATGCCCCTGGAGTATGCAAATTTTGGGACGTACCTGCGCTTGGGACATTTCCTCGAGTTCCTGTGCCAAACTGTTGAGGGTTCCGTTGAGCAGGTGTCTGCCCTCTTCCACACCACGTGTCAACACGGCCGCTTGGAGTTCTTCATTCTGTTCTTCAAGTGCTGCAAGGACAAGGGAAATCAATGAATGATGATGTATGAACCGAAATTACGAAACTCACTTTTGTTTTTCTGCCTCAGATGGTCCAACTCCTGGTGGAGCTCTTCCAGTCTTAATGCCTCGGGTGATGTACTTGGCATTGCAGGTCCACTCTCCGATCGCAGCCGCTCCAATTCACGACTCAATTCGAGCATAAGATCTTCGGCGGCCTTCTTCTCCTGCTCGAACTTGCGCTCCTGCAGTTTGGCATCGTTCAGATCCTGTTGCAGTGCCGCTATACTGTCACGAGCAAGTTCTAGCTTCTCTTCGGTGTTGTGAAGATCGCCGGCCTGTTTGTCACATAATACTCGTAGTCTTTGTGCTTCCTCTCGCAAGGCGTTCACCTCGATCTCGATAGTCCTTATTTTAATTTGGCAATTTTCATTTTGTAATGCGGCCTCCCGCTCGACCCGAGCCAGAAGCTCACGATGACGTTTCTGTTCCTCGGCCAGCCGCTCGTCAGCACGGAGTTCCGACTGAAAATAGAAAAGAGAATAGTTTTATCGAATCTCTGGCTCCAGTGGGAATTTGGACACAACTGTTGCATAGATGTCATTCGGAATGTAGAAGTCGTTCAGGGAGAAGACGGAATGTAGGGTCCATAGGAAGCGTTTCAGAGAAGCGAACATGGCGATGACAAGAAGAGGCGGTCGGTGCTTTCAGGTGGTGGGTGTTAATTCATTGAGGGGCAATTGAACTCTTGCGCAAGGGGGTGTGCCGAAATTGACTGGAATTTTTCAAAATGTGAACGAAATACGAAACGCCTAGAGATTAGTTTTTCTGTGAGTGCTTGGTTTTCAAATTAAATTTCGACTCCCATTTTCAGCTCAGTTGCTTTCAAAGACATTCCTGCTTCGAGTACTAAGTGCTGTCTGGGACATGCCCGTGATCTACACAAGCGAGTGGCACAGTCCTTAGTTAACAAGCCGTGACTTAAACTCCGTTACATATAAAAAAAGTGACAAATGATCCTGTGATGGGGAGGGGATGAAAGCCCAACTCAATCTCGAAATGGAAGCAACTAAATGCCCGAGGGTAATGGACGGAAGATGACCTGCTATTTTCCCTGAAGCAATTGGGGGACTCCGCGGAAGATGGGGACGCAATAAAAAAATGGTCAAGGAAGAAATGACTAATCGTTTCTTGGTAATAATAATTCAGGAAATTATCTTCCATACGATAAGGTCAGACGATTGTCGTCATTCGTGATTATAACCCAGTTTCGTTAAGTTTCGTTAAAACTCTTACAATTTAATCGTATCGAACAATGGAATAGATGAATGAGTGGACTACAAAAAGACCAATTGGATGCATCGCTCTCACGTGTGCATCAGTATTGTATCAGCGAACATAGTATGCAGAAGGATTGTTCAGTTTAGAGGCTCAGATTTTGAGCATTCACGTGAACCTTTTTTTGCATAGCGGCATGTCTACTGACTGACTGAAATGACTGCTAAGTAGAAATTCGTCCACTTTGACGAAAGAGGATCAATGCGGTTTATTCAGCTTCTTCTCTTGAACTTGAACATTGGAAATCCACTATGAAAGAGGAAATGTGAACCAATTAAATGTCCGACCATAATGGACGGAAAGATGTTTGCTTACGTACATTGTACCAGTTTGGGAATGAAATTAATAAAATAAAGCTATTTTGAACGCGTCCCTTTCGTACTGTGACCAAACTAATCACTTCGTTCAGTTTCGTCAAGCTTCGTTAAGTTTCGTTAAGTTTCGTTAAATTGCGTAAACTTAAGCTTACCCTTTACCAGGTGGAAGGCAACAACAATGAATCAAATTAATAGATTTTACGAAAGATCCCAGAACCATCTCTCTGTTTTTCGTTTAGTTTACACATACACCTAAGTTAACTAACTCTATTATAGTTGGGACTGTCAAATGTCAACAATGACATGCATTTATTGGGATATATTCTCACGAAAACAGAAGCACGCTCATGCCCTAAACAGCATTGCTTGTCGATAAACAATAATCCCTGACGGTGTTTCGACTTCTAAGTGGTTGTTGAGCGAAAAATCTGAAGGTAAGCTAGAGTCTTGACTGGACTACCTACAAGTGTGGGCACTATCCCACGTCAATGCAAAGCAGAACTGTTCAAATGCGCCAATGGCGCACTGTTCGCCTTTTTTGTTTGCATCAAATTACTTCGTTCCGACGCCCAGAGAGTGCCGATGACGATGGATGATGTGTGTGTTATTTCATTGGCGCATGTCTTTAAATAGCCGTCGCCGCCGATAATCACGTCGCAGCAGCAAGCTTCAGAGCTGATATTTTAAAAATAAAAACCAAAGCCAAACAACAGAGAGCGGCTTTTAACGCGTCGCTCCCGTGACAGCACAAAAAAAAAATATGTTTTCACCGAAAAATGAACGCCGAAGTCAATGAACTACATATTCCGTCTTTTTTTCTGTTTCGAAAAAACAGACAGAACACACACCGTGCGAATCAAAACAAAAACAAAAAAAAATCGGGTGTACTCACATCTCTGTACTGCTCCTCGAGCATATGGTACCGAGCCTGTAATACCGCATACTCCGTCTTGGTACGCGTTGTTCTGTCCTCGGCGATGTTCTGTGTATCGGCCAAGTCTGTAACTTGCCGCTGCAGCAATTCCAACTGAAAAGATACAAGCAGAGAGGCAAAATCGTAAACAAATCAATCAAAGGCAATTTGCTGGGAAATTTGTGACAATGAGAGAGAGGGGCAAACAGACTAACACAAGAACACTTCAATTGACGAATATCGTCCAGAAGATCCTCAACATCCATCGAACGTTTCAGATACATTTGCGAAGTCGACACAGCCACTAGTACGCGAACCGAGAGATCATCAGATGCACACGAGAAACGAGGAGATCGCACCGCCACCGAAGGCAAATTCACATTCCACTGCTATGTACGGTCGGAAGATCATAGCAGAGACACAGTCTGAGCCCGGAGCTTCGCATGTATAGATGCGCCGATACCGCCTCCCGCACGTCAACTAATCGCCGCCACACTGGCACTCACATTCGCGGACTACAACAGCACAAGCAGTTCACACAATTCACATTCTAATCAGCGAGTGATTCATAACTCTTCTTCGCTATCCGAACTTGGACGGACGACTGGTTGGACGGACGGACGGGCGGATGGATGTATGGATGGTTGGGTGGGTTGAAGGGCTTTCCGCCTGCCGCGGTGGTGGTGGTGCACGAGTGATAATTTGAGGTCAGATGAACTTTTTCGGCGGCAGATACACTCGTACCCGATGTGTAATTGTGCGCCTGCCTTTCGACTGATTGCTTCGTAGCGCAGCGGCCTTTCGTTGTTGTTCTCTCAATTTAACGGTCGAATCAATCGTTCGAACGAATGACGTAAGACGCTCTTCTTTGTCTGTTGCTCGCCGATGGCCTACTGGCGGTTCCGAGCACGTAGTAACTTGTGCCGCCGACGACGGCCAGCTGAATATGTTCTATTTCCGCACCAGACTCGACCGACCGACTCGAACGAATGACACACGGGCGGAGGGGCGGACGACGAGCGGGTTAATGTTGTGGGGCCCACATCATAAGTATGCGCGTGGTTTTCCGATGAAATTTTCCAGGGAACCCATGTGGACGACACATTAAGTGCCATCCCATGCCGTTGTCTCTGCCGTCCCTCCTCGCTGTGCCCAGGAGCCGGTCGCCCTTCTGAGAGACGTCCGTCCGCCGCACTGTGGCTGCAGCTGCGGCGGTTGGTGTGTGTATGTGCGGGGCAATATTAAATTTAGACCAGGAAAATGATTTTCTTTAGCGCACGGCGCGCGTTCACGCCGTTTTGGCAACCATCGGGCGCAGTCGAGTCTTAATGTGGACAGTGCCAAGCAGAGAGAGAGAGATATACGCAACTGACGGAACAGCAAAGGCCAAGTGAACCGAAAGAAAACAGAAACGATTTCGGTTTTGGGAACGCTCTCAAGCGCTCTGGGAGCGAACACATGTTCAGGTTGTGCCCCATCAAGTTCCCGCTGTGGACGGTGTGGGATTTTCTCGTTTCTTTTTGGGAGTCCTAGGGTTCTGAAGAATTTTTTTTCTTTTCGGAGACAGGTTCGCTTTAATGGATCGAGGCAAGCATACATTCACCTTGTGGTGATGGGGAAAGTTCATGTCAACACGGCATTGCACTAAATTCTCTTCAAACTTAAACTTGTCGTCGCCGTGAGTGTTGGTGGGCATGGAGCCCAACACTAATGGGATGTCGGCGATGACAGAGACGCTAGGAATTAATTGACGATTGGTTTTTAAGTGCGGGAGAATGGGTGTGCTCTGAGGGCGGGGTCACGCGTGGGAGCTGTCTGCCCAAACAGGTTACGGGAAGTGGAACTAATTGACACATCTTCTTGGACAGCGTCTTTAGAAAAAGACATTATCTCCCCATAAAGCCCATCATTTCCTAGTCAGTCGTATTGGGGAGCAAATGATTTAGGAGCTTGTTGATGGAGAGGGTGAATGCGTTGAAGCTTGCTACTTTTGTGCGGCCAACGAAATTCGAGCACTTGATGAAAAGGCGAGGATTCCAGAAAAGGGGGACTGAAACCCATGGATTCTCACTGTGAGCAATGCTTGGACAGGTAGGGTGACTGCCTGGTTAAACGAAACCACATGCTGCCACTTTCCGGCTTATCGTCCCGGTTTCTCCTTTGACCTTAATATGTTTCACGCTTGGCATGGATTGGTCTTAAGAGACTTCTATTGAGCCTTGCAAAGCCATTTGATGGCTTTGAGACAATGTAGAAGATCCTTTAGGCCGCTGAAGTAGAACTAAGCCAGCAGCTTTCTTCTCGTTTCTGCAAGTGCAGGGCATGTAGTGTTGTTTCCCTTGGATCCTCATCACCGCAGCTTCTAGAGATGTCGTTATACAGCGTGTAGTGTATTGGCAACGTTACGGTAGAGCGTGGGAGTGTGGGAGGTGCTCTTCCATGTGTCATAATACATCGTTGTGATCTGACGGAGGTCAAGTGCGGACGTACTGACGGGTCAACACTACACGTGTTGGCAGTCGTTGACTATGAGGCAGTGACCAGTATTTTTCTAATATCCTTCCTATCTAGCTCCAGGAGAGATTCATGCCATTCTTGGTTTAATGCAGCCCACGTCGCAATGCTTACAGTGAACTTCTTGTGAACCAGAAGCAAAGCTGGTGTTGTGGAGAAAGAGATGAGATGTCCTCCAAAAACATCCGTCAATTTGAGAAGCCAATCATATTCAGGAGCCCATTAGACAAGACCAGCCATCTGGAAGCCATTTCTGATAATCTCCTGGCGTGAATAAGCCATCTGTCACATCTTTAGGCATCCCTAGCCACCTCCAGCCGTCTTCAATCAACTGAAGTCACCTCTAACCCATCTGAATCCTTAAGAGACTGGGAGTCAGTTTCAGGCATCCCTTGCCATCTCCAGCCGCATTCAACCATATCCAAGAGTCCGTAAGTCATCTCAAACCCATCTGTAGGTCACCTTAAGAGACTGGGAGTCAGTTTCAGGCATCCCTTGCCATCTCCAGTTGCCTTCAACCATATCCAAGAGTCCGTAAGTCATCTCCAATCAACTGAAATCATCTCAAACCCATCTGTAGGTCATCTTATGTGATCTGGGAGTCAGTTGCAGGCATCTCTCGCCATCTCAAGCCGCCTACAAGTCATCTCCATCCATAGTCGTCAGTAAGCCATCTTCACTCACATTTAAATGGACCATCTCCAGCAATTTCAAAAGATCAGTAAGCAAACGTCTAAAAATAAGCCATCTTCACCCATCTCTAGCCACCTTCAGCCATCTCTACACCAACTTTAGCCGTTTGGAGGCCATCCAAAATCGCCCTCATTTATTTGGACCACCTCGTGCTGTTTCAGGACATCATTAAGCCACATCCAGCCATCTTCTGCACCCATCCTCGATGCTTTAAAACATCTGTAAGCCACCTCCCGCCGTCTTCAGACAATCATTACTTCATCTTTACCAGCATGTAAGCCAGCTTCAGTCATCTGCTTCTGTCTAATTTTAAGTCAGCTCTATCAGCTGAGTGCAGAACACCCTTCGACATTGTGCACCAATAGTAAACCCGATTAAGTCACCCGTGGCCTGTCCTAGATGGATCCCATGTTTATGCCTGCATCAAAATAGTGCGGCGTTGTTGCAACCAACTTTTGTGTCACGGAGGTTGAAACGATGACTCAATTTTTCAGCTGTTTCCTTGAGAAATGGAAAATGTCAATGGGCGCTCCATTTCAAGACTCTCAAATTGTACGAGGAGGCATTTGATTGACTTCTCTTATTTTTTTTGTAACCAAACACAGGCCGACGCTGTATTTTGTGCCTGGTCATTGAACTGCGCGCAGACGAAGGCCATCACACTATTCTGTTCCAGGCACTATCCGTATCTACTTCCAGTTGCCAGTTTCTTGACCTGCCAGTCATCTAAAAAAAAATAATCCCTAGCTGGGGCACCAACCACTAACCAACTGGCATACTGAGCCATGACATATTCCCCCTTATTCTCCGAGAGGACGTGACAACTTGTCGGCTCACATCTTCCGTCACCTCACATCAAAATCTGTATTCAAGTGAGGTGAGGAAATACCACTTCAATTCTTACTCCAAATAAATTCAAAAAAGTTGCCAGCACATGCTGCAGGTTGCGGCTTCAGATAGGATTTCTTTTCCATTCGGTGCTTGCATTTGATAATTTTTGTGATTTTCGAAAGGCTTTGGTTTAGAACTCGGATATATTAGGGCGCGCTTGCGGGGGATTACAGCGATTTAAAAATTTTACTGAACAGAAAAACAATTTTTACAATTGGAATTACAACTAGTCTTAGTAACTAAAGGATAGGGCCTTGGATCAAGAACAGAGGCCCAACTGATGTGGATTGCTTAATTTAACATTTGGCATTTACTGTCGGTTTATGGTCTAAATTGTATGTCCTACAATGTCTAGTCCGGGTTGTTCACATCCGTGTCCATGGAGTGGTGCTGTGGTAGCTGACTTAGCCTCGATGGTGGTTGCTATCGCTGCTCTGGTAGAATCCATGCGCTCGTGGTTCGACGTCGTTGGAAAGTTCTGCTCGTTTAGCAGATTTAACGCGTTGATGTAGCTTTGGTCGGGGAGTGTGTTTCTCAGGTTCCTGATTTCTGTTAGTATGGTTGTTGATGCGTAGTAGCTGTTGCAGGGGGTTGATGCGTGCTTGGTCGTAAAGCTTCTTGTTGCTGTAGTGCCTTTCGAAGGCCCCTATCGAAGGTGAGTCCCGTATACATTTGCAGTGTTTTCCTATTACGAGCTTCGTCACGCTGGTCTTAGAGATGGGGTGTCATATTGGGAATGCGTGCGTTAAGATCGGCTGTATAAGCTGCTTGTAGAGCAACAGTTTTGCCCTCTGGCTTAATCTATTTGTCAAGGGATAGATGCGATGGAAGCCTAGGTTGAGTGACTGTTGACTCAACCCTTCCGTGAAGCTACGCCAAGGTACTTGAGCTTTCTGTTTTTTTTATATCTGAGTACCGTACGGCGATGAATTACACGGCAATGAGAGCCCAAGGCAAAGGGCAATGCCAATGTTTCCAAATGCAAAATGGATTTCTGGGTGTTTTTGGATGTCCATTAAAGACAACAGACACTCAAAATGCTGATCTGTTCTTATTTCAACATTAACCTTACTTTTATTCCTTCCTACGTCGTTCGGCGTCACCCACAAAAATGCAAGTGACAAAATATCACCCATTCTATCCCACTTGTTCATTAAACGTGACTAAGGGAATACAGCCGATCGTCGTGAGGGTGACAAATGTCTCATAAAGAGAAGAGAATACAAACTTGTCAAGTGACACATATTTCTGGCTGACACGACTAAGAAAATAAGGGGGATTCTGTATTCAAACTCGTCGACCTATGACTACACTCAAAATTCACTTCGTGCTCCATTTTTGGAGGCGTGCTTCTTATAAAATATGGGTCTCATAGAGGGACCCATGTCAAGACATGTCACAACGAACTGCAACTCATGCACAAGTCCTCTACATTTTGATGTCCTTTTAACCTGAAAATGGAACATGCAAACACACACATCCACCCACACACACACATCCACACAAAAGTTAAGCCAAGTCAAGATTATTCGACCAAGTTTGATCGATACCCCGTCCAAGACACGAAAATCACAACCCAAGGTCCCTTTCAAATGTCAGCAGGGAAAACTCCTTGCCTCGTTGCAATGAGCTACCAACGGCGAAGGGTTTCAAATCGATTTTGCAATTGCACCCCCCGGCCCTGAAGTGGAAAGCGGAAAGGTCATCGCGGAGCTGGTGCGGTGGTGGTGCTTGTGAAGTCCGACTAAATAACAACCTCGAATCTATTTCGTCTGATTTGGCAGATGTGAGTTGATGGCAGTGGCCTTCCGAATGTCGCAACAAGTCGTTCTCAAACCGCTCATTTTCATTGTCGTTTCATGCACAAGTCTTATCGAGCTACATGCCATTTCCGTCACAATTCCACAAGGGGTTTATCTCATGGGCCACCCCAACCGGATGTTTGTGACTTCAAAGTGATTAGAGACTCAAGTCAGAGGAAATGCGTTGTTCTTTTAGGAGACGCGCATGCAATTATGCAGAAGCGTGTGATCCATCATCACTGACAAATCGAAGTGACGCATCAATTAAAGAGGCAATTACATGCGCCAGTGGACGGGCGGATGGGTTAGAGATCAGATGGGGCAGTTGGTCGGGATGATGGTGACTCAAATCGACTTCTTGGTTCAATTAAATACACTTCCAAGACGCCTTAGTCATTTCCCTGCAGTCTCTTAAAGAACGAAACGAACGGATGCGTGCACGTCTTGTATCGCGTGGCCTACCTGCCGAGATGGACGTGTAAGAGGTGTCAAAACGGAGGATGAACTCTCCTGGCCGAGGCCCCAACCTATTCGGGACTCAAACGAATCCCTATTCGACAATCACTCTCACCTTAATTAGAAAACACCAAAAAGCGAAAATTCACACCCCCCTCTACTCACCTGTTCATTTAAATTCTCGCACAGTTCAGCATTGATGCCGTTCATCTTGCCGCCACCGACGCCACCAACTCCAGCCGTCGCTGCGGCTAGTCCAACGCTTCCGGCGACGTTGTTGTTATTCTTCTCGGGAAACTCGCACAACAGCTTGTTCTTGAAGTTCTTCAAGTTCTCCAACTTGAATCCGTTCGTATTGTTGTTGTTCGGCTTGCAGTTCAGCTTGTTGGTCAGTGCCTCCAAATTGATCAGTTTACTGCCGCCGACGTCTGTGGCGCCCGCCGTCTGCGCCTCGTTGAACTTGTTCTCGATAAACACCAACGAGTTCGGTCCCGACGACACAATGTCATCGAAATCATTTGGATTCAAGCTGAGGAAGGTCTCCTGATCGATCAGGATCGGCTGCTTGCTGAAATCCTCGCCCGTGCTCCACGCCGTCGTTGGGCCGGTGGTCAGGTTCAGATTCAGGTTCAAATCCTCCAGGCTCTCGGTGCTTCTGGAGTGCTGACTAGAGAGTTTATCACAAAATTTATACTGTGAGCTGTTGCTGTTGTTGTTGTTCAATGATCCGTTATTGTTGTTGTTGTTCTGAGGTGTACCAACAAACTCGAACTGGCCAGCCCACATATCATAGGACAAGTCGAGACTATCGGGCTGGCTGGCCGGCTGGCTGTTGATGTCCATGGAAGGGTCGGTGTGTGTCCGTCTGGTGGGGTGCTGCTTAAACGCACTCGTTATCACTGCTGTTCCCCGCTCAAAGGGACGCTGTGGGGTGGGGTGGGGGGTTTCTATGGCAAGTTTCAATTGTTGTTCGAAAGAATGTTTGTCACGATCCAGAGATCTGTGTCACACCGTGCGCTGTTCGCGATGATTTTTCGTGTCACATTCCATGGTTTGTGGGTCGTCCGCGATGTGTTCCGCTGCGTTTGAGTGCATTAAGGACTGTCACTTGTCGCGCGCTCTGTCACTGTGTCTTGTGTTCCACTCTGCCGATGGAGATGGGGAAGTTGCATGCTTCGGTTAGTTTTCAGAATTCACCGTCACTTGGGCTTCCTCGTTGCCACCAACCGCGGCGCGCCGCTGCTGGGCGCTTCTGGGTTGGTAATTAAGGAAGCCAAAGTGACTGCGTGGTGGAATGTGGAACACACACAGCACTCAGCAGCGCAACATATTTCTTTTATGCGTTTTTCATCGTGAGATACGGAATACGGCTTTGTTTTCCATGAGATACCGAGCCGGGAATTGCGAATTGTGCGGCGTTACCTTGCGCTCAGGGTTCACTATGCGGTTCGAGAGATACACGTCTTCGCCATCGCGATCGCAGACGTCGCAGTCCATACGAGTGAAAGTTGTGTACACATACTGGCCGCGGGTGTCTTTCCCCGGCGAGGTATATCGCGGATAGTGTAAACATTTTGTGGTTCAGTGTGATTATTTTTAGACGAATTTATGAGGCTCCCCCGTCCGTGCGGCTGCTTGTAATTACACGCGTGCACTTCGAGATTGCTAATTGTACAAGTCGCTTGCAGTGGGACTATGGGAGTCGGACGAGGGGTTTGTAATTAAGCCATGATTGCTCGGGGACTGGCTGTGGGAGGGTGAGAGAGAGAGAGAGAGAGAGAGAGTTAACGAGAGGTATCGCTGGCTCGTTGACAAATGTTTAGGTGCGCAATTTATGATAGTTGAGCCGGAGTTGAAACTCTAATCGATTTCAAGGCGACTCTAAGTGGACAGTGGATGCGTTTGAGTGTGCTTCAAGGTCGCTGGACTTGGCGGTTGACAAATTGACAATTTCAGAAGAATAAACAAGACGTGAAGTGATGACTTTGTTGGCGTCGTTTTGAGGCAAATTTGCTGAGTTTTCTCCTCTGCCCTGAGACATTCGGCGCGAGGGAGATTCGACGAGTCGGGCAATGGGAGAGTTTTCGAAAGCAGAGAGAGATTCGACGAGTCGGGCAAATGAGAGAGTTTTTGAAAGCAGAAGGTAGTCTATTCTTGACTTTGCTGAGGCTACGGACTTTGTCCATGACAAAGGAGATCTGATTCATCTACAATAACGTTGCCATGACATGCTCATTTTCAGCGGAAGGCAACACTTTTGAGAATTTGTTAGCGAGTCGTCCTGCGTTGGGCGCCATTTCTTTAACGCATGAAAGGTTCTTCTCATTTATTGGTAAGTTCATCGAATGCCATGACGACCGCTTCTTGAAATAGTTTCAAAAGAACCCGACAAAATGTCGAGCGACAAGGTTGACTGCAAGTTTATCGTTCTGCTAGTCACCATGAAACGTCGGAATATGAAGATCTTTGACATTTTGTTAGTTTTGTCTTTTGTGTGACTCAAGTCTAAGAAATAGTCAGGAAGACCTCTTCTGACCAAAGGCATTGTTTGCAAATGGCGACTACAGCCACCCATTGGGCATTGCTCACCAATGGAGGAGTCGCAATTTGAACTGGAACTCAACTGGAAGCAATGACAGGCTTGTATGTGCATCAGTGGGGCTCTCCTAAATATACTCCCCCATCTTCCTCCACAGCACCTATTCGGCAAACAGATAGCAACCAACACAACGCCAAGACTCACAACGCAAATCCTTCAGACTCTCGGTGCTACTGGAGTGCTGATTAGACAGTTTATCACTAAATTTATGCTGTGAGCTGTTGTTGTTGTGGCACTCTAGCACTCCAACCGTGGTCCGAGTCCACCATCGCTCACTCAACCATTCTTTACCCATTCAACAGCCATCTTCGGGAACAATTCATCCATCAGCATTCCTTCCAGATGGGATTGGATCTCTGACAGCCGGACTTTGAAGGATCCCCTGCGAGTATACACAGATGGACGAAATGGTGGGTTTGGCAGTCTATTGCAAAATAGGTCCAAAAAGGACCACCATCACAGGCCGCAATTAAGTCCTTGGGCAATGGCATGGTCATTCAAAAACACCGCTTAATTGCCGACTATCTCTTGACGAGATGGCTGAGCATCCACGTGGGTGCCGGGACACTGTCCCACCGGGCAACGTATGCAAAGCCGATGATCTTCTTCTCTAACGCCAGGAGGAGATCGACCTTCCACGCTGATCGCAAGCACCAACTGGTTGCAAGTTTAGGAGTAGTCCATCTACAACATGGCATGACAACAATTGAGGCTTTCAGGGTAAAGGTAAAGGTGGCGCAACCCACGAAACCTGAAAATTACCAGAGCCCTCTAGTGAAGATCAGCATAATTTTGATTTTTGTGGGTTTCGCCACTTTTGCACTGATAGCCTCAATTGTGACTGCTTCCTGCGCCCAACACAAGCTAACCTAACCAAGGCATACTTCGCAACACACAATTTTATCGTAAGAAGATACTAGGCTCAACTACGTAATCAACATTTAGACTTGGGTTCCAACGACCATTTGAGGCTTCACCTCTGTTTTTACCATGGTGGCTGGATAATTCTCAAATCTGTCAGATAAATGTCTTAGAGTTCAAGTGTTGAGCGAGAATATGCCCGTAGTGTGGATCTTGGGTGGAAGGCAACAATGGACCTTTGAAAATACAGCTGATCAGAGAAAATGCAAACTGGTCGTGGTGTGTTTTTTTATAATTTGGGAGCGCTCAAGCCTTAAGTGTCCGGGGTCAGCACACAGCACGGGCTGAAGGTTTAGAGGGAGCAAGAGAGAGGAGGTACCTGTGCACATTGATCTTAAATGTCTGCGGGTTGTAGTCTGTGGAAAATATTGGGCTGGGAAGAGACTGAACGACGAGTCGTGAGAGCGGAGACTAGTACGAGTATCATCGTCATCATCATCATCATCATCATCATCATCATCATCTTCATCTTCATCTTCATCTTCATCTTCATCTTCATCTTCATCTTCATCTTCATCTTCATCTTCATCTTCATCTTCATCTTCATCTTCATCTTCATCTTCATCTTCATCTTCATCTTCATCTTCATCTTCATCTTCATCTTCATCTTCATCTTCATCTTCATCTTCATCTTCATCTTCATCTTCATCCTCATCCTCATCTTCATCTTCATCTTCTTCATCTTCTTCTTCTTCTTCTTCATCGATTCGAACTCATCAGGAGTCATGCCCAACCGGCCTTTTTGGTCTTGGTCCAACCACCTCGTCCTGGGTCTGCCAAGTGGTCACCTACCTGATAGAATCGCATTCAACGCCCGCCTTGGAAGTCGTGAAGAAGGGGACATTCGTGACCAAACCACCGAAGCATAGCCCTTTCCCTTCGAAGAAGCTGCTGTTCAACGTTGAGTTCCTAGGGAATTGCCGTGTTTCTCACCCTATCCCGGCGAGTAATTCCCACAACAGCAAGAAGAAATCTCACCTCAGCAGCTTGTATTCGCGACGTTATTCTTTTGGTCACTATCCAAACTGCATGACCATAGGTGAGAGCTGGAATAAATACAGGAAGGCCGAGCCAGGCTCTGACCCCAAGCTCGGCCTTCCTGATTGCAGATCTTCCAAGCTGTTTCAAAATGGACCCAGCTTGACCCATCCTGCTGGAGAGCACAGCATTACTCCTCCCATCTCTCGTGAGAAAAACGACTACTGCGGGTGAATTCATGGGGAGGAGGATTGCAATTGGCTACCTCACTTGACCATCAAAGAGGGCGCAATGTTCGAGCGCGTCTAATGACTCTGCTCTGTTGCCTTCTACACGATTTCTGGCTCGCTTTGGATTCTTCCAGTTTGGCCTTGGGACAACCAAACTATAAAAGAGCGTTGATGCGCATGAATGAGCAATGATCCATCAAAACAAACACAACTTGGAACTCGTAATCAAATTGAACAATTTTCCCATTTTGTCTTGCGCAGCTCCCTCATTTCGGACGGACATCACACGCTTAGGGCCGTCATCAGCACAAAAGTTCCATTTGATTTAAGATCTTCTGTCAAATTGATGATGCGCTCGATTGCGGCACACTTCGCCACGCCACATTCACCGGGGCTCAGCCGGCGGACAGCAATTAGAAAAGCTCCGACAAAGCCAATATTTACGAGTATAATCTCGTTTAAGCCGCAACCAAATGGCCCGACGAAACTAGTCCACCAAAGCTGGCGCCATAAATTAAACGCCGCTCTCCTCGGCCACAGCCGCAACAAATGTGTCGTTCAATTTTGACGTAACATCTCGCACGCCAGACGGGCTACGATCTCCCGAACGAACAGAACTTACGCAACACACACTCTCTGCCTTTCTTCTCCGTTTTCGTCCAGCAAGAGACGTCTAGTCGAGATTTTGCACAATTCTCCAGCGGTTCCACTAGTACCACTGATCTAATTGCGTCCCGCCGCCGATTCGTGTCACAGTCAGTCTGACAGCCGCCCATCTGTCGACTGGTACGAGCAGTGGCAAAAATTTCCGCTGACTGTGCCGAGTCGGTGCTCGAAATTAGCCCATGATGCATCATGCTTATTTCCCAGGACAGGACACACTCATTGCTAGCTGTGTGGGCACACTCATGCCATGAGATCAGACGTCAAAACCGTGCCACTCAAATTGACGGATGTGCGTCAGAGATGTGTCTGTGGCAATCTACTACAATCGTGTGCGGCATCCCGGGAGATGGGAAAAGCTTTGACAGGTGAAGGCAAATATTTACCCGCTTTGTTTACATTTTCAAGGAGCCTCTTGAGCCCCAAACAAATTGATGCAACATTTAGGCTGCAATTGAAAGGCACTCGGTGATTTATGTAACGACCAAGTGGAGACTTGTGTAGAATTATGTGAGCCACTCGTGATTTAATTAACTTTACATCTGTTGTGTGTCGAGGAGGGTTCTCGGGGCAGACCGCAGCACACGACCACATGGCCGGGCGTAGATCTCTGCAGGTCTCACGCAGCGGCAAGTGCTTCGAATGGGTAATGGATCTTCGAGTGCCTCGAGTCCAGTGGAGTGTCAATAAATGTGCAGCTTCATTAGCTCCGAGTGACGGCGGCGGCCAATGACAGCTGCTGCGGCTGCTGAATCGATGGTTGTTGTGGTGACGCATGGACATTAGATGCATGGTTTATGTAAGACAAGTCGACGGAAACTTTCCCTTTTCTTTTCGATTCTTCTCCGTCTGGGCTTTTGACAGATGGGAAAGTGATTTGTTTGAACTTGACTTACGACAGACGTTTAAATCCCTTCCAAATGTGATCAGTTGTCAGAAATTGTGCGCAAATGGGTGTGTTCGGTAATGATGGACTAGCGATCTGTCAATCAGTGAATATCTTGTGACTCGTGACGGACTGGCGTTGATTAGAGGTCTATCGAAAGACGTCGCTGGTAATCGTCGCATACATGTCAAATGTCATCGGCTGTCAAAACATTTTGCTCAAACGGGTGTGTTCGGTAGTGCTCTGGAAGCGAGCTGTCAACGGGTGAATGTTTTGTGATGAGAGGATTTCTAAACTGGAAGTCAAATTATTTTCAAAACGTCATCGACTGTCAAACATTTTTCACAAATGGGTGTGTTCAGTGATGTTCCACTAAACGAGTATCCATTGTGTGATAAGACTGATTTAAAAACAATCGAAATCACAAAATTCCCGAACCAGACAACAGAATTCTAAAATAGCATCGATCACGGAACTGGTGGCAATGTCACCTTCTGCAGCCAGCTGCCTGCAGATCCGTTTCCCCGGCTCTAATGGCCACAAGCAATGGCAAATCGCCCGAGCTCCCCGGGGTTATCTCGTCCAAAACTTGCGAGTTCTCCCCCATCTCGCGTCTGAGAGTCCCCTTCTCAGCGTTGTGCAACAAAAGTACAATCCCGCCGCACACTAGGTTACCCTCACCGAGGCACTGTCGTGCAGATAACAAAGCCGATCTAAATTGAGACCAAGGTCACACAAGAGATTAGAGAGCCACATCGCCAGAGCGAACTAATGCCGCACTCCGCTCAAGACCGCTGAATCTTTGTACCCACCGCTTAATGGGAAAATCGCCGCATTCATCTCGAAGTGCTGCACTTAAGCCAATTAAGTCACAAATTACTAGGCACTACAGCCAGTGCACATTGATCTCGTGTGACCCAGGCGAGCGACGAGGGTGCCACTCGAGCAGAACCTCATGCGATCACGTCTCAAGGGGGATCATCCCTTCGGCCTTAATGGTTCCTTCCTCATTTCCATAAGCCGGTATCGGCCCCCATGAGAACCAGGCACAACCACAACGCGACGGCCGACGAACCCTTCCGCCGGCAATTATTTCATTCTTCAAATCAGAAAATTGCATCTGGACTGGGTCGTTGGCACCTCCGCCGGCATGGTTGGCGTGTCGGTCGCCACTTGAAGGAGACTCCTTCTCAGTCCAGCACACAGCAAGCAGCTGCTGCAGTTGCTTGGACAAATGAACCAGAAACGAAAGAATCAAATTCGCCCTCCCCTCCAAACTGCACGACGACGTGTAGCCATCAAAGTGGAAAACTGATTCGTTTGTCCAAGGAAAAGCAGCACCAGCAGTTGTCTTTGGCCGTGTGCAAGACACAGCGACGCGGACGATGGAGTCGTGTTCTGGTTCTGGTCGACTCGTAGTGCGCAATGCTTCGCTGAGCACCACATCACAGCGGTTCCGAGTTTCCGAGGGGCTTCCTCCGGCGGGTAATGTTCATCGGCGATGGGGAACAGAAACAGAGAAAGAAACACTCAAGGGTCTGCTGTTAATAGATCATAAAATCCGTTGTAAACAAGGCACATAGTCGCGAACAAAGTCGGCGAGAGCGTGGTTTACAGCAGCGCGGCGCGGCGTCGGCGGGACAAGCTGATTGTTGTTTGGACAAGGTGATGTGGCGGAGGCTGAACAGATGATATCTTCGTAAATGGCTTTTCGGCTGATGACCGACGAGCGGCGAATGGGGTCTATTTTGAGAGTCTCTCTTTGAAGGGGCAATGGACTGCAGGCTGCCATATGCAGTGCGAGCCTTAGAGGCGTGTGCGGGTTTGAGAGATGGGAATGCGTCTAGTAAGTGGAAGCGAATGGAGCAGGAACACGCAGGCGTGCACAAGAGCAACTTTGAGGTGCTGAGTGTCAGGAATTGCCTTGGGAAGTCCCAGCGCCTGTCCTCTCTGGGGAGTGAAAGGTAAATCCAAGTTTCGTCGCATGGAACGTAGGAATACGTCACATTTGCGGTCACCTTTGCTCGAACTACATCTTCCGATGAATAAATTGGGCGCCAGCACGCGATGATTAGAGCCCAACACAAGTCGGTTTCAATCAAATTCGACTACGTTCGTGAAGACTGTCGGTCGGATTGGGACGCGTCCGTGAAGACAGTCGTTCAGTTTGTGTGGCGCCCGTGAATACCGTCATTTACAGTGGGATGCGTCCGTGAAGGCAATCGATCCGATTGGACTGCGGCCGTGACGGCAGTCGACCAGTCTGGGATGAGTCCGCAAAGGCAGTCACAGTCAGCACAGAATGCGTCCGAGAAGACAAGTCGAAGTGGAATGACTGCATAATTGACAGTCGATGATAGAGACATGTTCAGCGACGATTCACAGTCACAGTCTGCCACAATGGTGGCCATTCGCAAGTTTACGTCACAATCAGCATTCAAAGCACGATGCCCAGCCACCGCCCTTCAAGTTCAACCCTCTTACACAAGCCGCCGGAGACCGGCTATAGATCAATTCCAACCCCCTTCAGGGGAAACAAATCAGTTCATGCATAATTTCAACCACACGCCCATCGCTCGCCAATGGCGCACCTCACGGACACGAGCGACCTTCGCCCAGCACGACCGGCCCGGCAATCTTCCTCATTGAAGCCGTACATCCACCGGCGACACCACCGCGGAATCGTCGCCACCACTACCGACCGGGGCCTAATTTACTAATGAGTTTGACCCCGACACTATGCTTCAGTGAATCACGCCGCATTCGCACGAGGAATTATCAAAAAAGCAGAAGCAAATCAGTGGACTGCCACTTTCGCCGAAGGGGTCAATGGGATGCGGTAACATTAAACAGAAATCAGTGGCAGAACAGTGACCCTATGATTGCGAGGCACTTCGCAAATGGCCCCTGGCCTGGGGGTAATTACGACCAGTCTATGGACATTGGGTGCGGGGATTCACACGCTGCTACCTCGCGCCAGTGGGGTGGACATTTCCGCGATGCTGTCAGCCGCGACTTTCACAGAACTGCGGATGCGACCGGCTATTAGATTCAAATGGAGCTGGCATGGATTAGTGAGGCGTGGGAGTGGCCATATTTAAGGGGACAACGAGCAGTTGAGTGGTCTTTGATGACAGGTGAGGACAACGGAGAGGATGACGCCGAGGGGGAGAGGACAAAGGAGTTGAGTGATCTTTAGAGAGAGCGAGAGAGTGAGAGAGGGAGAGAGAGATAGGGAGAGAGACAAAGGCAAGTGAGTGGTCGTTGATTGCAGGATGTCTGAAGGACTCAGCCGCTTCATTTTAATCCGACAGTCATTGAAGACTGCTGAAGACTGTAACTCTAGAAAGCTAACCCTTGTGAGCATTTTTGTGAAAAATCAGCCATATCACAGAAAGGGTGCGCCTGCCGTCGGAGGTTGCATCTGAGGATACAATTGCGCATCCGTGCATGCCAAAAACTTGCCGCCAGCCCCAAAATGAGCGCGGAAAAGTGACCCATAAAGTATGTCTAAATAAAAAATAGAGAATATCTCGGAAAGATGCGAGTTGAAAGGACGCTTCGTTTGATGTAAAATCAAAGACGGTAGGACACGCAGAAGTAGGAAAAAGTGTTAAAAACCCCTGACCCGAAATAACTTTTTGTAAAAAATCTCAAATATCTCGGAAACGGTGCGTTTTTCCACGATTTTGCTTTTGATCAAGGTTTTTACAAAAGATGCGCGTTGAAAAGGTGCTTCGTTTGACGCCAAAACCAAGCCGGTTTGACGCCAAAAAACCCTGCCTCGAGAGTACTTTTTATGAAAAATCCGCCATATCTCCTACCTTTCTCTGAGACCACGCCAATTTTTTGAATTCAGTTTTCAATATAACGGAATTTAAGAAAATGGGAAAAGTATACAGACGAAGTTCGAAATTAAGGACTGGAACCCACGGTTAGCCTTAATTGACGTCGGCGCAGCTGCAGTCAACTGCAACTGAGGACCCAAATCGTTGCCCTCAGAAACATAAAAGGAGGCTGTTCAAACGTCCGTGTCACGTCAAGAGAAAGTGTTAAAAAGTTAAATAAATTGGAAATTACTTTAAAATAACACCCACGTTGGACATGAGCACCCGCCTGACAGTTGTTGGGGTGTGCTGGGTGTCGCTTGAGCGTCAAATCCACTCCGTAACGTCGAGTTCAAATAACGAAAGCGAGCGAAACACACAAAAGACAGGAAGAGAATGTGAAGGATCACAGTAGAGTCATGCAGTGACTTCGAACTTCAAGCTTAGACTGTTTGCCTTAGACGAGTGAAGACCATACAAGGAATCTTCATGTGATGTCGGTTGTGGCTGCAGTCTGCGTTCACATTGCGCCTCTGTAAACATCGGTTTGTTTGTGTCGTGATGGTGTCAAAAATGTAATTCAGCGAATAAGACAAGGAAATGTATTTCAGTATGACAAAATGCAGGCAAAACAGCTGGACGCAGCCGCAGGAAAACGTCACGCATAACAATGGAAGAGAAATCGAGTTCTTTGGGAATGAGACGAAGGGAGCTCGAAGGAACACAAGAAACTCCAAACTACATGAAGCGCAGGCATGGCCCCTACAAGTCGCATCTCATGCTACTTTTCTTTGTACAGAATGCAAGGACGCTCCCCTTCAGGCCCAAACCGCGCCGCAGTGCCCAATGGTAGGTGCGAAAAAGTGCCCACAAAAGGCACTTGTATGAGCAGTCATTGAAAATCCGCCCGTATAGCGAAAAGGGTGTGTTGGCGGTCTGGACACCGATAGCGGATCCAATGACGCATCATTCCATGCCAAAATGTTGGCGCTACCTCCACAGGAGCGAGAAAGGTGACCTGAAACCCACCAAAGGAAGGTTTCAGTTTGAAAAATCGTCTACATCTCAAAAACAGTGCGTGTTTCGGTGATGTTCAATCTTGAGAGACTTTTCTTTTCTACAGAATGCAAAGACGCTTCCTTTGAGCCCTAACCCGTGCCGATGCGCCTATTAGAAGGTCCGAAAAAGTGACCTGCTGGATCCGACCATGAAAAATCGCCCAAACGTTGTTAAAGGACAAGTGACGAAGACAAATGTTAAGTGAGGAGAATCAGAGCGTCAGATTGCACTGGCTGACATCACGTAAAATCGTGGAAATCGGCTCTGATAGGAAACATCCTCTTTCCTCATGACAATTTACCACCTATTGTCGGCATCGCCACGTGTACGCCCAGTCCCCCATTGACATGCCAGTTCCTTAAGCCCTTCAAAACCACTCCAACCCTTGCATCCGCCGATGAAATCATCAGCACAACCCGACGTGCAATCGACCTCGTAATCGCTCGTCACGTGTAATGCACCTATCTGGACAGTCTCCAATCTCTCTTTCGTCAAAACAAAACCAGCCAGATAGGGAAAAGCCGATATTTTATGCCTTTTCGCATCACTCTCTGAACGGAGTTCCGCGCCGGACCTCATCTTCGGATGAGTTATTAACTTGCTTGTACCCAAACTATTGTTAGCGCCGCTGACTGTGTTTCGCCGCGATGGCATGCAAATGAAAAGTAAAAGTTTTCCACGGAGACAATCCGAAAGCGAAAAAAAAACAAAAACAAAACAAATTAAAAGCGAAAAAATGCTGTTAAACATGCAAATGAGAAGAACTGCGAGCCGCTACTAAGCCACGACGTGTACATCGAATTAGTTAATTAATGCAGACCCGCTTGAGAACGGCCAGGGAGGTGGGTGATTGGATGGTTTGTGGCTTGGCTCCAAGCCAAGATCAGTGCAGACATGTGAAACTGATACAAATTTGCATGTCAACCGATGTCGTGTTGTTACGTGCACACTTTCTTCGCATCGATTGAGGTTTTCGAAAATAATTCAATTTGAGTGATTGATGTGGTTCGCCTTGTCTTTCCTTGAACTCGTATCTCGTTTGGCTTATCAGTGGAATGGAAGGGGGTTTTTTTTTTTGAAAAGTAATTCAATTCGTCGAAGTTTTAGCGCAAACTGTTGACACGACGGATTTGTCTAGCTTATCAGGGTAGGCGACCTTATTTTGCGATTCTCTCTTTCTCAGTGCTGCTGGATAGAGCGCTGCGATCAGCAGTATTCTTCAAAGTTAGAGGGTGATGTACTTTGAGGGGGACGGTTGAACGTTCGACTTTGCAACTGAGGAAGTCACAACCAATCTGCGCAGTAGAACTAGTCGTAAATCTGCTCAGACAGCTGAACCCGCTAGCACGATATCCTGAAAGCACAGGATTTGATTGAGGACCTTCTACACCTTCTTTACGCGCCCACAACTTCGGGCACCCTCTACTGCGTTGTCCCACTGTCTGTACGAGAAGCTCTTCCTATGGTGAACTACTAAGTGAGACAAGAGCCAAATGTGCTTTAAAAATAAAGACAACTATGCCGTGAACTAAAGTGTCATGAAGACCCCTAGAATCTTATGGAGGAAATCCTTTGCAATGAAATTGAATTCTACTACGAGTGGTTCGCCTTGTAAATTTTAGGAATAATTTGAAATCTGTTGAAAGAATGGGCTAAATTAACGTGTAATTAGATTCACGTGAAACTACGTGACACAAACTATTTCCAGCGCGTGTTTTTTTTAGTCAGTTATTAAAGCCTTGTCTAACCTAAAGAGGGTATAGGTGAGAGCCTTATACGAATGGAGAGCATACAAAGTGGGTTCCGTCACTAAAACCTTGTCTAACCTAAAGAGGGTATAGGTGAGAGCCTCATACAAATGGAGAGCGTACAATGTGCCTTCTCTTCATGAGATGTTTATAGTGGCTGCAGTCGTAAGTCGTGCACCTTCTGCGATCCCATCTCGTCGCTGTGAAGCACGGTTTATATGGGGCTTAGCGGTATCGGAAATTGTCACATTCAGAAAAGAAAAAAAAAAAAAACCCGCTTCATTCTTGCGAAGATCGAGCAAGCAGAGCCTCTAGTGTTGGCAAGTGGTCTAGTGTGACACTAGAGGCGCGGTTTTCTGTAAAAATGTTACCAAACCCGGTTAACATTGACTTAAGTTGAAAGAACGCAGTGAATCGTTAATGAGAGCCTCCATAGGGGAGATCATGGAGAACCCTCTCAACAAAGTCCTCTCTCTGTCCTACAACGTTCAAATTTGGTGTACCAAAGAAGTTTGAATTGTTTAACCACAGGCGCCTTCAATGACTTCGATCGCACAAGAAGATGCATCGGAATCGGAAAACAAAAACCTAACGAAAAAAGCCTATTCTAAATTCAAACTGTCTCATAATTGTTCTACTATTCTCGTTTACACACGCAAAGAGTAAATAATTTCACTCTCGCTTGTATAAGTAGATTTTAATGAAACTTAACGAAACTTAACGAAACTTAACGAAGCTTAACGAAACTGAATGAATTTATTCTTATGATCACCCTGTATCATTCAGTACATTTGCTCGATTGCCTATGTTCACCCAAGTCTCCGCTGGCCATTTGGTCTTTAGAATTGTCAAACAAGAGACCTTTGCCATCACAATCGCTCTTCTCAAACAATCCCCGTGGCAAGTCACAACAAAAGAATAAACATCACACTTGGCAACTCGTTGTAAAGCGACAACCCGCACAGCTGGCAGCTGCTGTCACCAAACAATCCGCCACCGGGTGTGTTTATTGGCTCAACCAAATCCCTGTCCTTCACAAGTCGTGACGTTCGAACAACAGCAAATGTGTGTCGACGTTCAATTGCCCATATCTACGACCCTTATCGACAAAATGTTTGCATATCTCGCTGATAACCGATGGTTTACGCTCGAAAATCGCCACAAATCGTACCCCTCTTTCAACGAGAGAGGCAGAGAATCGAATTGAATTGCAAAATAAAATACCAACCCTGGGTGCGTCTATTTACGTTCACAGCACAACCCAAAAACATGGTATCTGAAAAACAAATTAAATAAATAAAATTCTAATTCGAATCGCAAACACACACAGACTTCTTTTGCTCGCTCTCGCTCTTCCGGTCCCTCTCTCTCTCTCTCTCTCTCTAGGTCTGTGCACAGATACAGCACACATTCCGAGGACGACCTTGTCTCGTCGTTCGCTTGATGATGCGCCTTTTGTCGCTTGTATCTTCTAAATTTATCAATTAACGCATAGTTTATGAGTCGCTTTGTCACGCTTGCATGCCCTGCCCGACGACAACGATTGCCAAAGCGTACAAAAATCTAATCATCGCGACTAAGCCTGGGCGGGGAAGATCTTAAGTTACCCACGGTGATGGCTGCGGCGCTAATTACTGAGTGTTGCAAGGCGAGAATTTGGATTCTTCCCTCGATTTCAACGATTTTTGCAATCATCCGATGGACAGTCGGAGTTTCACCGCATTTCGGAACAGATACATAAATTTTACATCGTCACAGTCTAAAGTTTGTCTGGAAATCTTTTCGTTCCGACTACGACGCAAAAAAAAGAAAGCAACGAGCGACGGATCACACATCAGTTGGCTGCGGCAGGGGACGATGGGGGACTGAGTTGATAAGATACGATTGTTTGTGGTTTATAGTTCTCGGACGTGTGACTATTTTGTTGGCCACTGTTGTTCTAGTGCTGTACACGAAGTTAGCTACTGGTTCCACCAGAGAGGAGAGTGAGTCCCCCGCTGATACTGATTCCGAGAAGTGCTTCACGGTTTCACATTTCGGAGATGGGCGTCTGATATGAAAGGGCATGCACTTGAACTTGGAGTGACGAAATGAATGCGTAATTGAGAGGAGGTTGTGCAAGTGGAGCTCCTTGTTGGACTTCTTTTTTGCACTCTGCGGTTCATTTGAAGCGATTTCCGGCGTCCATCTGTTGCGTGGATGCGACACATCTTGAGTGAATTGCGGACGCATGTTGTCATCGCTGAAAGGGCGGCGGTTTGTTTGTGTTGAAATAAACAACGCTGCAGACGAGTCCCGTTGACAGCTGTCGTTTTATAGCCATTTGCCAAGAGTCAATTTCAAATGGTGTTACGACATGAATTCCTCTGTTCGACGGATGATTGGACAGAGATGACGGGACCGACGTAAAGAAGGCAAGGCCTCCGGAACACTGTTCTGGGCAGTATTCTTGAAAGACTCTGACTTAGTCCCGAGAAAACACACTCACTCGTCTTTTCAGTGGGCGTGGCAATAAAATGTTCATGATGCACAGAATTATTCGAAGCGAGGTGATGCAAAAATGAACAAATGAGTCTGTTTCTAATTTTAAGTTTTTATGTTCGTTAGCTTGGCAAGGAAAAACCGAGGTGGGGGGACCTGCAGACAGTGGCGTCTCATCTTCAAATATTCACGTGAACGGCTGCAGCAGGAAACATAGCCTCAAACAATGCGACGGTTTGCGAAAGCTGATTGATATTAACTAGGTTTGGTAAGGATAAAGGGGCTGGCTGCAGATAGCAGTCAGGCTTAGGACGATACTACGTGGACCGGCTTATCCCTTTAATTACAACCGATTCGTACCTACAACTGGGTGATGCTGCCGCTGATCAGTTCGCTCAAGTGAATGAAGAAGTAGGGCCCTCTAATATGAGTTCATACTGTGGTGGAGAATGTTCTTCTTCTCCGCTCCATCCGTCATCCACTCACTCACCATGCTCCAGAGAGAGGCCTAGTCCCTGCGTGCTTGTCTACTCAGTCCGACTAGACAGAGTCCCTGTTTGAGGTTGAGTGTTGGTCATAATTCGTTTGCTTTAAAGCTCGTCTTGTGATGGTGGCATTTGCAGATGGTTGTTCTATTGCCCAGACCGCCACACCACTCGAACAAGAAATACAACATCGAATTGGGAACTAATGCTACTCTTTACCTGTCAGTTATCCACCAAAGTCCTGCAGTTGGGTTCCCCTAACTTCAAGCCAGAAGCAAGCTGGCACTCGTCGTCGGAGATGGCTGTTCAGTTCTGTGTTGGGTAGCGGACCATAGACACGTTGGAAGGACCCACCAAGCATACAACAAGGATGGCTACTCTTTCTCATACTGCTACGTTAAAAGTCCCTTAATTCGAAATTCTTTAATTCGGAAAACTCGTTTGTTCGGAGAGAAAATCTGTTCCGAATAAAAGAGATTTTTCCTGATACAGTAGACAGGGTGGGGGGAGGGGAACTCAACGTTGAGCAGCTGCTTCTTCGAACGGAAAGGGCTAAGCTCCGACACGAATGTCCAATTACGACTTCCGAGGCGGGCTTTTAAATGCGATTCTATCAGACCACTTGGCAGACCCAGGACGAGGTGGTACCACAAAGTCCAAAAACTCGCCTGGTTACGCTTGGGCATAAAAACTCCTGATCACCAAAGGCTGCACGAAGATGGATGCAGGTGTGGGGGCTGATGCCCATTCCAAGGATCTGAACATCCAGCTTGCCCAGCGTCTACCACATGACTGTAGCGTCTCTCATGCTGAAACTATAGCGATTAAGGAAGCTCTGTCATGGCTAAAAAACAATGTAATATCAAGCGCAGATATCGTCATCTGTACCGACCGGCAGGCAGCGATCGAATCTCTGGACTCTGTCATTTTCAACTCCAAGACTTCCCTGGTTAGGGGTTTCCTGAATTTCCGCCATCTCTTAACGGCATGGCCAAGGACTTTAACACCCATCTTATGTGGTTGTCGGGACACTGTGAAATTTAAGAGACTTGCGAAGCGGACGAAATGTGCTCTTTCCGGGTGGAGACCCACCCTCCATGCCTAAAGCTTGAAACGCTTGCTTAGACAAACGCGGATGGACATCAGACACCATCAGCATTTTAGCATCACACACATTTGTGCGTTGTGACCAATTCGCAGCCAGAATAGGGATGTAAAACTCACTGTTGAGCAAATTACGATACATTTAAACGAACAAGGGTTCTACAACGCGAACTTAAAATTCGTCTCAGTTGAACACATATTTTTGTTACATCAGAAATTATTGCACAGCAACTTTTAAGTTCTCTCTCTCTCTCTCTCTCTCAAATTTAAGTGCAAACAAAAAATTCCCAATAATTCGGAAAATTCGTTTACCCACCTCCCATCGCAACCGTTCCGAATTGACTGGCTTTCACTGTAAATTGTTTCTATACCAAAGTCTACCTTCATAAGCCATCAATAGCAAAAGTGGCTAAACTCAGAGAACACGAAAACTCCCAAAATTGCTAAAATAATCGAGGCCCCCAACAACATCTAGTGACAATCGGCATAATTTAAATTTTTGTGGATCTAGCCACAGATAGCCTCAATTATCACACACTGGCAGCACTGGTTCAGGAGAACGGTAATTTTTCCAACGAGGGCGTTGAAATTACCCTAAATCTAACGTGGCTATATCTGTGAACCATTTGATGTTACCCCAGTCGTATGTATTCGCCACTCATTTGGAGGAGATTTTTTAACCCGCTAAGGGTATGTCAACAACTGTCAGGCAGGCGCCAGTTGAAAAATCTGGTGTATTTGAAGTAAAGGGTGGCTCGATGCTGAAAAATCCGATGTCTGTGTCACATAAACATGGTTTAATTTAAAAAAAATATCAAAATTTAATAAAATATGTGATTTAACAATTTAAACAATAATTAATGAAAAAAAGCGATTTTTTTTTTCATTTCCTCAAGAAAACAATATATTCATGGTCTTTATGCCATTTCATAAGTCAAACAAAAAAATTGCTCCGTGCGCATAATGGACTCTAATTTGGATTGGCATTCACAAGTGGATCGGACGCATCAGGCAGCATTGAAGACACAGTTTTAAATTTAAAAAATTGCCACTGGTAGTCGCAGAGAATTATATTTTCCCTGCATGCCGGCGAAGGCGATGAAGACTTCAGTTGGACTCTCAAACGTACAGTTCTCGACGCAGACTATTTTCTTTTAAATTCCCCCGAGCAACAGTCCTCCTGTTTCAAACGATTTCAATACAATCGACCTTCAAGAAAAGCCTACAGAAACCAAAAGATCTTGAACAACGTTTTCACAAAATTCCTCAAGCACATCGCTCGCATTAATTTCAATTTCAATTTCAATTTCAAGCACTCAACAGCTGCACAGCTGTACTGTCAATCATCATATCGAGTCGAACGATCGCAACTAGTAAAAGTCATCGACAAATCTAGAACGAAACGCACGAAAGTGACTCGCCAGCGACTGAGTTATGGCCTCCGTTCACGTATGTGTCGACCTCAAAAGAAAACAATCGGAGAAAGATGCAAATTTTCCCTATTCACCGGTCTTACGTCAACCGGATATGTCAGGTTGGCGCAGAAGATTTCGCACTCAAAACTTCGACGTCCTTCGGCGTGTATCTCATCGATGAACGAAGCAAGTATGTATCTCCTTCAGACGATATCCAAGAAATATGCATGCGCTGAGTGCTGAGTGCTGTCAAAACATGGTTAGATACTTGCGAATGGAATTGAATAAAGTAATCTTTGGTAATCCAGGGGAATTCGTTGAACTTTTAGACGTATCCGCACACACGCACAGTTTCACCGTTCACAACACTTCTTCGCTCTGCGCTTCACTAAGGCACTCTCAATTGGCTTTAATTGGACTTAATTCCCGCGGCCGTCGCCGCCCTTATCACGCACACTGCCACACACTCACGCCGCACGCGTTTGCCGCTCGCTCCCGGCCAACGACAGAACGACGAGCGTTATTTTTTTTTCCGAATTTCGCGTATTTATTCGCGACTTACCGACGAGCAAATCCGTCGATGAATAAGCAATGATGCACGAGTTCTCGTTAAAACGTTCGGTTTTGAAATGTAAACAATTCAGTGCCCGCTGCCACTGGCAATGAAACGAAAATAAATCTCGGCAGTCACACACATAGAGACAGCAGCGAGCGTAGGAGATGGCGTGCCAAGCGTATCTGACTCTGCTTGCCCCGCACGAAGACGCTCCTGATGGTTTGGAATTTCACTTAGCGACCGGCCACCGTAGCATGGTGTGTGCTACCGCTTCAAACGCTTCGGATACTCTGCTGGCTGGCCCGGCTGGTCGCGTTCGTTGGGGATCAACGTTGTGCTTGTGGGGTTGGCGTGACTGAATGTGTTCGGCTCGGTTCGACTGGTTGGCTCTGTGGATCGCGCGTGTGTGTGTGTTTGTGTGGGAAATTTGTTGGAAATACTTGCACGACGAACCGAACAAGCGAACGAACATGCGATGGGGGTTGTGCCGAAACAAATTAGTGTTGCCATGGTGTGCGGAGTGGATTAGGTTTGTTTGGGACTGTCGTTTATGCAAGTTCGTGGGCGGTGGTGGTGAGTCTAAAGATAGCCACTGTGACTAGGTTTATAGTCTTAACAGATGTTACGCAAGTTGAATCGAAGGGAGGAGGTTATCGTCGTGCGTCGTTGCGAATAGTTGGGAGCTCAAAAACTAATTGTGAGGGTTGTCGCTGTAGATTTCACTACACAATGGGAAGGACTCGATTTAAAGTCAGTCAGACAGTCTTAGATTATTGGACTGACGCCAAGTGTCCTGGAAAATGCGTTTCCTGTTCTTTTGAACCCCCTGTGGGGATCAAATCCGAGCCAAATCTTCCCTGAGACGATGATGAGTGATGATTTGCTGGTTGCAGCCGAGGAAGGCCCGATGAAGATAGGCTAGCAACGGAGACAGCCAACTCTCTTGCCCCTTTTTGACAACCATTTTTACAGTACTCTCTCGCTAATCTGTCGCTCGACAGTCCGGATTCGTCAAGATGGCTCTGTAATCCGCCATCATTGAAAAATGTCCCTTCTTTATGCGCCAAAAATGTATGATTAACGAAGCGCATGATTGAGGAATATTCCCTTTGAGAGACATTTCCAATTCTCAATGTCGGCAAGTCGTTATTCTCGGTACAAATTCGATCAACAGAATGTAAGGACAAGGTAAACATAAGCCACCCCAAGACAAAAAGCTCAGCGACAACAATGGTTCCCTTGTGATGCCTCCTGCCATCCCAGGACCGACCTCTGACCAAACCAGACTCTCCGTCGCACCCAACTGTCACATTTTAGGCTTCACAAAACATGCCTCTTCCCAAACCCTCGTCTAATTTCTCTCAACCGCCACACTCAAAACTGACTCACAGCGCTTACAGTCAAACCGCAACCTGGACCCACAGCTATCTGATAGACAGCGCTGACAACTGGTCGCTCCATATTTAGACACTCCAGCTCTCTTTGTCATATAATTTTCCTTCATCGTAACGGCAGCACTTCCCAGCGCAATGCAGGTCCAAGCCCAGCACATGCATCCCATCGTCCGCCGAACAATGGGCCGATGAATGAAATCTTGTGCTTGTGTTGTTGTTGTCGTAAAAGTCGACTCAATGTCGGCTTGAGTGGGCCTGCGCATGCACATTTATTCGGTTTCTTTCCTTTTGCGCGCTCCGTACCGATGTCAGTGATCGAATGCATGGCAGAAGTATGCGCCAGCATGTTTGTGGGTTGCATTGCATGTGGAATGTGTGTTCATTAGTGCAATCCACAGTGGTAGTGGTAAATTGTAAGCATATTGGATACGCATTCAATGGAGCACAACGGCGAGCAGTGGCTTTTTCGCTTTTTCCTTTTACAGTTTGTTTCTTTTCAAAGGCGTTGCGGGCGAAACAAAAATGGAAGGGCTTAGAGAGACGCTTTAAATTTTAACACTAATTGGATGAGAGGGCACATATCAGGCCTTAATTCGCCTCGTGGCGAGTGGGAATAATCGAAAGATGAACTTACACAAATTTGATTAGAATTTTGTTTTCTGGAGCAGCAGGTGACACAAACTGTTCTTAGCGGTTTGACATCTCTGTCAGTGTGACTGAGACGGGTGCTTACCTGAAAGAGAAGAAAAAGGCTTAAATTAGAGAGGGAATTAGATGTTGATGGAAATGGAATGTTTGTGTCGGAGACATCATGACAGATGGGCAATGTTGCAACGAAAGAAATTTGTAGTGACTTCAATTGTGTTCACGTTTCGAGGACATCTAGGCGAGCTTTAGGCTGCGAGTGACAGATAAAAATGCTTTTTTTTGACAGATGTCATATAGTTATGTCAGTTGAAAAATATGATGTTAACTACCGAAAATCTGAGAACCTTCATTGGAGAAACAACGTCCAAATTAACTTTTTCCTAAGCTGGTGTTTGACAGCTGTCATATAAATCTATCAGAGTAATCACAACTATGAGAGAAAGCTTCGTATGTTTGTATTTATTGAACATTAGCAACAAGAAAAAATACAACAAACCTGGCGTACATTTGGAGCACGTGTCAAATGACAGGCAACAAGAATTTGGCATCACTTTTTTAATCGGAAATTTGAGCAACAATAAAAACAGAGTGGATTCTTTGTCCTTGATCTTTAGAGTGCTTAAGTGCTTCGAGTCTTAACTGCTTCATAGCATTGACAGAAGTCATATGGACCTGTCACTGGATTTATAACTATGACTGTCTGTTTCAAACATTTTATATCCTTGCTCTTGAACAGAAATTAACGAACAACATGTTTTCCTTACAGCTTCTTCAGTGACGTAAATTTGAGACATGTGTCAAATCGTAGCATAACCCAAATTTGGCATCACTTTTATGACTACGAATTGTCTCCTTAAGTTTAAACAGCAAAGAAAAACCAGCGAACCCTCAAATCTCGAACGAGGTGACAAGGATTTCGAAAATGTGTCAAATGACTGAATCCCTAGTTTGGCATCACTTTCCTCTGCTGCTCATTGAAGAAGTTGGATTCAGAGCATCTTTGAAACTGCAGCAATGAACCATCACGGTTGGGGGACGCTGGAGATGACTGGCAATAAATTGCTCTGTCTGGCGAGGAAGCTCTCGATTAAATTAAGAATGCCTGTTTCGCAATCGGCTAGTCCATTGCATCTGCTTCAAATGACGATGGTCACACGATAGAAAAAAAAACGAATTCTCATCGCGATTCATATGCACATTCAATTGAGCACACATTCCCATTCATTCGACCTTTAAATCCGCAACCCAAATGAACTGCCTCCTCGCACACTATTCCCACATGTCTGCTGCACATCGTTCGTTTGTATCGTTTTTCCACTCTGCTGGATTTTGCTGTCTATCAGTCGGTCCACACCTGACTCTCTCTCTCTCTCTCTGCGTGTGTGTGTGTCTATATAATCCCGTTACATAAAAGCATTAGGAATAGTTTACAAAACAACCGACCCGACTGTTGTTGTTGTTGACTTAGAATTCTCCACCCTCAGGGGGCTAGAGTTGACGCAACAAATGCATAACCATGTCCACAGTGCAGATCCAGTGTAACCGGGGCCTTAAGACAAAGAAGCCGAAGAGACAAATCAATAGTCTTTTGAGGTGGACAGCAAGAATTTTAAGTCGTTTACCCGTTGCTCGGCTGAAATAACACTCAAGACAATTAGACGAACGAATGCGGTCAGTTGAATGAAAAGAAAAACAAGCACAATCGTGAAGACGAAGGTGGGTGGAGGAGAGGTGTCGTTTCAAGACAAAAAGTGAACTTCTAGCCATGACATCGAAATTAAGGGAATAAATTGAGTTAGGGGAAGAAGCCCACGGTGCACTCGTAAGAGGAAGAGTTTGTTGGTGTTGGCGGACCAATGTACTGCGAAGGTCTAACGGCTTACACGCTTGTGATTGACCTGAGGGGGAAAGCCAAACAAATTGAACGATTTAGGGTGAGGTTGAATGGCCAAGCATCATCAAATTTTGGATCTTCAAAGAGGTCTCTGAAATGGGAACAGCAACGCTTGGACATATAGTGGCAAAGCTTAAGCCTCAGAGCTGTCATTCCCAGAATTCCTGTTTTCTCTTAACATTTGCTGAAGTCGTGGCAAATGTTATAGACCTGCGGTGGGAGTGGTCTAAACCTGTGGCGTTCCGCAAGGTTCCGCACTAGGACCATCATGTTTAATAGAATAGCAAGGGATTTCTTACACACACAGATGTCCGATGCTTCTCATATTCAACCTCACAGAAATTTCATCCAAGATGGATGGAGTCCTTATTTGTGTAGAGCTACAATTCGTGGCGGACTTAGACCTCAACCTAGAAGCATTCCCATCTAGAGCTAGGCAGCTGCCGCTAGAGTCAGACATCCAGTGGATTAAGGTCCTTCATGAGAAGTCTGCTCACCACCGTAGGGCGTCGTCTCTCTCCCACGGATTCGCAGTCGAAGACTCTTTGTGACAAAAACCAAGTTATTCACGTATCATGCATGCTCCAGCCACCTTAGGCAGTCAGGCTCCAAGTGCCATCAACGCGAATCGAATCAAAGATCAGACGCAGAACTGTTCGATATAAAAGACTTCTTCGTATCCATGCCTTCGCATTATAGATCAGGGCCTGATCTTCACTCATTCATTCCCAGATGCACATGGCATCCATCAATAACGAAAGCCCACCCACGATAACCTCACTAGATCACACATTTTTGTCATCACAAATCAATTGCGATCTATTCACGTCTCACTGACACCTGTCAAACGTCAAATTCATTCCCATTCAACGTCACTTCAAGAGCGAATTCATTTTAGCTCCTCCAATGAATCCCCCTCAGAGCCGCCTGTCTGACTGACTGACAAAGGAAACACAAACAATTAAGATTGACGTTTGGCTTCGCTGCGTTTGACATACATTCTCTCTCGGAGAATACGCGCTTACACTTCCGATCAGAGCATGAGAGCAGAGAATCAACCGCTTCGATGACAAAGTGCACGCGTCATATTGTTGTTCTGACGTTTACATTCACCATCACCGTTATTTGGATTATTCTTCTTTTCACAAAAGCTCTAACAGATTTCACGCCTCGAGAAAGCCATGCCAGAGAGTTAAATTTCATTTTCATGCAACGGTCTGCTGAGCAAAAATGTAGCAAATGGTTCTCCTACTCCTTTGTCTTGAGGAACAGTTAATTACATGCATGGGCGTTGAAGAGTCTCCTCTCAGGCCAGACTTTAGACCAAAAGAAAAAACAAATTAAAGAATCCGTAGTCAATTGTTGTCGCCGTTCAATTCTGACGGTACACACACTGACGGCGGCGGCCTGCTGACAGTTAGGCAACAATTAAATTTAAATAATTATTCGTTTGGCGTTGCGTAAGAGTTGCATTTATTTCGTTGGTACACTGACGCATGCCTCGGGTGGGTCTTGCCGTCAGCCACCTGAGGGTATCCGCAATCGCAGCCCGCAGAGTGGTGTGCATTGTGTTCTTTGTTTTCGATTTGCATTTAACGCAGATTGGGGTGAGGCGGCACACATGCGCATGCCTTGTTATGCATACGCGACTGAGTGGAACTTTAAAGAAGTCAAACTGTCAGCTGCTTCTGCGCATGATTGGTGGAGACTTGTGACAGGAAACTGGTGATTTTATGCAGCAAACGTATGATTAAGTGAATTCAATGTCTGAGAGCTAGGTTCTCTATTTGAGCCATTTTGACTGGTCGTTGAAGGCAACGTGTGGGGCCTACATGGGAACGCTTACGTTTGAGAGGATCAAGGAGGTAATGTGCAAAATGATGTGAGCTGTTTGGTGTGGAGGAATGATAGTTTCAGAATTCCAGTACATTCTATCTGCAATTGGCTTAATTTTGAAACGAGGGCAATAACACGCCTGCAAGTGTAGGCTTTCCACAAGGTTCCATATTTGGACCACTATTTGTTGCAGCAATTGTAGAAACACGAGGGAACTTCAAGCGATGAAGGCCTGAATTCTTGAAACGAGGGCAATGACACAAGTGTCAGTCTGCAAGTGTTGGCCTTCCACAAGGTTCCACATTTGGACCACTATTTGTTGCAGCAATTGTAGAAACACGAGGGAACTTCAAGCGATGGAGACCTGAATTCTTGAAATGAGGGCAATGACACGCCTGCTTTGTTGGCCTTCCACAAGGTTCTATATTTGGACCACTATTTGTTGCAGCAATTGTAGAAACACGAGGGAACTTCAAGCGATGGAGGCCTGAATTCTTGAAACGAGGGCAATGACACAAGTGTCAGTCTGCAAGTGTTGGCCTTCCACAAGGTTCCACATTTGGACCACTATTTGTTGCAGCAATTGTAGAAACACGAGGGAACTTCAAGCGATGGAGACCTGAATTCTTGAAATGAGGGCAATGACACGCCTGCTTTGTTGGCCTTCCACAAGGTTCTATATTTGGACCACTATTTGTTGCAGCAATTGTAGAAACACGAGGGAACTTCAAGCGATGGAGGCCTGAATTCTTGAAACGAGGGCAATGACACAAGTGTCAGTCTGCAAGTGTTGGCCTTCCACAAGGTTCCACATTTGGACCACTATTTGTTGCAGCAATTGTAGAAACACGAGGGAACTTCAAGCGATGGAGACCTGAATTCTTGAAATGAGGGCAATGACACGCCTGCTTTGTTGGCCTTCCACAAGGTTCTATATTTGGACCACTATTTGTTGCAGCAGTTGTAGAAACACGAGGGAACTTCAAGCGATGGAGGCCTGAATTCTTGAAACGAGGGCAATGACACAAGTGTCAGTCTGCAAGTGTTGGCCTTCCACAAGGTTCCACATTTGGACCACTATTTGTTGCAGCAATTGTAGAAACACGAGGGAACTTCAAGCGATGGAGACCTGAATTCTTGGAGACACTTTTCAAGGATGTACCTTCGGACAAGGACTGTGATCTTCGACAACATTGTATGCTTTCGAAAATTGTGGTTTTGAGACGTTAAAACTGACACAAAATGCTGCAAAATGTGTGCAACAGCCTTTGGAAGCTTTACTTAAAACCTACTAAAAGTATTCGTCTCGAGATGACGCTGTTGAATTAATGGCGCCTGTATCTTCGCGCGGATAGATTTGGAAAGGGAAACATCTGTCTTTCGTAGCAAGAGATGATGTAGCCCATAATGGGCATCTCAGAGATGCACCTCTCTAATTCAAATCTTCTGTAAATCGAGCAAATATTTCAGGACTTAAAGGAGAGCTCCCCAGTCTTAAATTTGTGCAGTATTCTACAATCGACAACTCGAACATTCGAATATTTGTTCCCGTGACTATGTGACTTGTCAAGGTTCGACTGAATTCAGGCAAGAATGATATTCTCTCCAATGAATCCATTTCAAGGCAACAGCTCCCAAGCACCCACATCAATCGCAACGAAAGTCACCTCTGCGCACCTTTCTAGTGCCCCAACCTCTACCCGCCACCAACATAACTGCGCACCGCATCGCATGTTCATTAATGAACTAATTTGTCTCTGCTCCAAGTCGACAACACCCCAACGTCGATTGCAGCTTCAGCTGCGTGCTTTCTAAGGAATTTTCAATTCACCACCAGACCTCCGACCGAACCCAACTTAATCTCTGCTCACAGGAAACGAATTTGCATCCAAAAACATAAAGAAACAAAAAAAAAAATAGAAAAACTCAAGAGAATGACATCAACCCAAAGCACTGGTATCCTACCACGCAACACATGCAAGAACATGAATTAATAACTAGTACTCCACCTGGCAGAACGGCCAGGCTGAGGCTCCGGAGAGTGAGAAAACCAGCAAAACCAGCCCACCACCTAAACAATACCGACGACGCCTCCTACGGCAGCAGCAGCCCGTGGAGTGAAGTGGATGCGGTTTGCATCCACTGGCAAGGTGGCGCGTTGGGAACATATCGTTCTACATGTGTATTGCTAGACCATTCCCTGCACTTTGACAATGAGTCCGTCGTCCCTTCCCGCACTCCTCTGCAAGTGTGTGTCTTCTCCAACGAGTTTGCTGCCGCAGTGTGGGGACACCGACAGATCTCCACTGGCTCTGGTAGGTGCACACCAAGCCCCACAGATTGGGTTACGCAACAATTAAGCGACAAAAACAATAAAACGACGCATTTCTCTGGCGGGCTTCGTGGTTGTCGCATGGAATTCTTGTGTTTTTTTTTTCTTGTTGTCTATCCCCTGTCGTGCACTGGTTGGTGACACCTCTGGAGGAGGGTGCTGGCGTGCACATGTGGACCAAGAGGCATTGTCTTTCGTGCATCGGATGCCAGTGGGCATGCAATTGTCATCAATTTGGTGGAATCTTAAGGATTGGCGGTTGGAGGCGCTTGCAGAATGCGGTCAGGAGGTGTTCCAATTTTTTGCAAATGATCATTGACAGCGGCGCAGAGAGGCAACTGTGTCTCGAACTGTCACAAAATGAAGAAAAAAAAACTAGTACAATTAATCTACTACACGATCGATTGGTTTCGTGAGGTTAAGGCCAGTTCAAAAACAAACCCTAATGCAAGTGTGCGTTTGGAGAGGAGGAATATGGAGTATTTTCAGCACTCCCCAGGCTAGGAGTCAATGATAGGCTTCCCAGCAGACGTCTAGTTCCGACGCCTAAGACGGAGAATCACAAATTGTCTGTCAGTTAATCACGAACCACCGACGCATATTGACGCTCAATTGTGTGATTAGAGCTCTCTGGTTGGTTATAAATAGCGCTGTCAAAAATGCTAACAGGTCCCTAAACAACTTGATTTGTGCGTTCCAGCAAAACAAACGCGAGAACACAAACAAATGTCAGTCGGATTCCAATCCCACGTTGTCACCTGCATAATCCGCGTCCAGTCAACTTGACCGCAACGACGAGCCAAATAGAGATGAGAATATGCATAATCCAAAGATTGAAATCCTGCCGCGTGAGCAGCAGACTCGCGTCACGCTGGTAGTGGGCTTGAACGGTAATTAATCGAAACTAATTTGCTGAACACTTTTCTGACGCGATTTTCATTTTGTATGCAAATTTCTTTGGAGGGAGCGGTGGAGGAGAAATTCAAAGCACTCAGGTGGTCACATTTAAGCGCTTGACAGAATACGAGTGGCGCTACAGCCCGTAGAGGGTCAGGACCTAGCTTCTCAGCAACCACTCGTGGCGTGAGTGTTATTGTGGAAGGGGTCTGTGATTTTATGCCGACTCCGAGCGGCCAATTTGAGAAGGTTTTCTTAGACAGTGGCACTCTTTGACTGGGGCCATGACAACGCTTGACAGGCGACATGACTTCGGCGCTGAAACAAGGCTTCGCTAAAAAAGGGATTTCTTTCGTTTGATGATGCAACACAAGCCACAAAATGATGCACACTTGCTGCCAGATTCTGAGCTTTGTATAACGTCAGCTCGGGCGAAGGACAACAGCATCCTTGAAGAGTGCTGAGCCTGGTGGTGGCTCGCTTGATCATTAGCACGGTGGCTGGCACTTAGTGACAAACATCCAATATCACAAACCTCAACAAGGTACAAGGAACAGCTTGCCTTGGCACCACGGCCGCTCTACGGTCGACTCCGACAGACGCTCGGACGGTAACACTTCATCTTCTACCGCACACAGCAACACCAGGCTGAGAGAGTATGGGTGATGAACATGGAAACCCTGCCGTCGTAGCACCATCCTTGATCTGATACCGAGAGATCTGGTATCATCTCAAACTCAGACGGCTTTGACCGAAATGGACGTACGTCGGACAGACAGGGATTTTAGCCACATGGACAACAATACTCCAGCCCTCCAGAGTCTTTAACTCCTTACCGCAGTGGGACAACGCTAGTTCCCATGTCATCCGCTGCACTCTATCAAGCAGCTTGCATTTGATGCTCTTGTCGAGGACAGTCCCCACAATCGACTCTACACAACAGGATATGTCTGACTGCTGACACAACAACGCACTCGGCGGATTCTATGGGTTGGGGGCATAAGCCACCGCTGCTCTGTTCCGCGCCCGCTGAAATGAACAGACCAGCCGCAAGCCATCTATGGGAGGCTTTAAATGTTAGAACTGACATGGAGTAATGAGAAAGCGTCCGCACAAGACAAAACTAAGCGCTTTGTAGTGAAGGTCCGCTCTCATATGGTCAGTCAAACAGGAGTTACTCTTCGAAAGGATCGTAAACTGTGAGTATGCAGCGGGAAAGTGTGTCCCTTTAAGGCACTGGTTCCCAACAGTTTCAACAGCGTGCCCCCCTCATGGCGGATTGGAAATCTCGTGCCAGTCACGTTAGTCTGACAACGTCCTCGAAGCAAGCGCTTGTCGATGAATGAGGCTGTGAGTGGTAATTACGTAGCAAATCCGGAATCACGTCCATTCACTGCCACCCGCAAGCTTAGTCCAGTATCGAAGCAGTCGCCAATAATTCTCGTTTTCATTAAATCCGATTCCTTGCGACTCCGTGTGACTTATGGGCACGTTCAAATCTTCACCAACAACCACCTTCCCCTATGGTGATCCTTTGGATGGCTCCTTCAGCGGTTTGGTCTTGTTGGTCTTAAGTCTAAGGACCTCGGGCTAAGCTACAAGTACCACAAGCACTCCGCAGCTGGGAAACTCAACCCAACTGAACCCAAGTCAACCGTTCCATTAGTTCCCTCAACAACCTTGAAACACTCCCAATTCTCTACACATTCTCCTGTCTTTCTCTGGAATGCCCACCACCATCTGCGATCGGTGAAAAATTCCACAAAAATCAACCAAATCAGGTTTGTCAACCTCTTGACGTCCATCTGGCACTCAAACACCTGCGCGGGGTTCGTTCACCGATCCCAGAAACTGGCAGCACTCGCCCAAATCGAAACCAAAAGTGAACCCCCAACAGACTCCCAGAGCCAGCATGTTTCTCGAGCATTCCCTCGCACAATCTCGTTTGCGGATTTCTTTTGACTATCTCCCGCACGGTGCACAGATGCCATGCTGCATGCGAGCTGTGGGAGTTGGCCACACCACAGCCTCATTTCGAACCCAAGACTTCTCGGTTTCGGTTTCGGTTTCGTTTTCGCTTCACCCTGCAGACGTGCCCAAAGAAAATTGCATCTTGTGCTCGTATCTGGAGAATTTCACTTGCGAGCTCGGCCCAACCACTTGTTGTTTCTCCTTTCGTTCCCCTGTCTCCTTGGTGATTGATGTTGATGAGGCGTCCGCTGTTTTTACTGTTTTGGCTGTTTTCGCCCATCCAGCCGTGGGCCTCCTCGAAGTGTAGCACTTTCCATGGGAGCCGAAGACGGGCAGACAACGCCGAGGTGCTTCTGCCGCCACACACAATGCACGGCGGCGGTTGCGGTGGGCGAACCAATGCGTCGTCGTCGTTGCATGAGTGATGGCTGACTGCGACTGCTGACGTCTTGACAAGGGGTTTCTCTGTGGGATTTGGCAACTGTGCCGGGAGGATGATGGACTCCGCCACGACGTAAACATACACCAGCTGAGGTCGGCTGGCGAAAATAGACAGCGCTTTGCATTATTGGCACGTATCGACGGGTGTATACGTGCCCGGAAAGTGCCACAAACGTGCGCGGGAGCTGAGGGTCCGGGGGCGGAGTCCTTCATGAACTTGGCATCCTGTGTGCCGGCACCAACAGCATGTTGCGTTTTTGCCGCGGAAGTGGTAACGATGGGTGGCGTGCGTACAGATGGTGGACGTTGGACGCTGCCCAAAACAAACGTAATGCGAGGAAGTGGTACCATGGCTGTCTTTGGTCTTTAATGCATCACACGAACTGGCGACGTGGATGGAGTTGCAGATCGAGGGTGAATGACAGCGAAATATATGGATTTCCGACATCAACACGGATTGCGCGTGCATTTGTTTGTGTTCGACTGTCAACAGAGTTGACGATCAAATTCACTGTTGAGCATCAATTTGAGGAGCAGATGGAAGAGAGAAGGATGACTTGAGTTGAAAACTGGCGTTTCTGCGGCCTTGTTCAATTCACAAGTCTGACACGGTAGACCGAATCCTATTCAAGAAACGCTTCATTTGACACGGGACACGGAACTAAGCCTGGCCACGACAGAGTTCGACTGTAAAATACACGGGGTTTCATCAATTTTCTCCGAACCGCCGCACATTTCAGGCGACTGGAAACCTCGCGGTTTCCTATGAACCTAGTTGCGGCCTCCTTGAATCAATCCGCCCATGCGAGGTTGTCAAACCGAACAAGAGCATTTATGATCATTTTGGGGCTGATTTTATCATTTTATCTGAGCACACCAACACTGTTCTGGCGGCCATTGAAAGATTGAGAAGGAGTGACGTGACATGTAGGCGACCACTTTAGCGAAACCACTTCAAACTCGGTGCGAACTGGGAACGGCCTCATGAGGTTTCAGTAAAGGGTCATCCGAAGCTCGCGGTTTCGGTTCAGTGGGAACGCAGCAGTAGGCTGAGGGAATGCAACCGTTATAGCCAAACACACAGCTTACGCCACATGGAAATAATCAGGAATGCGAGGATCCCAAAGCGTACAGATTATGTTTAGGTATAAAGCACTGATCGCAGATGGAGAAGACTGGGCAAAAGACTTAGTCAGGAAAGTCCCATCCGTCGAAGCATTCACGGAGTAGGAGTATTCACGATATCGCCGGGAATCCCCTTCTCGATTCGGGTGGGTGACGCCAAATGACGGAGGATAAATATGTTCACGGAAAGGCTGAAGTTCAACAGTCATTCGAAGCTGACCCTTAAGAAGGCCAAACCTGGGCTTCCATCGCATCTATCCCTTGATGCGCAAGCAAAATGGATTAAGCCGGAGGACAAAACTGCAGCTTATATGGCCGATGTTAACGTACGTCTTCCCAATCTGCCACACCATCTCCAAGACCACGAAGACGAAGACGAAGACGAACCTCGCAATTTGCGAAAGAAAAATACTGCGAATATGTACCGGACTCACCTTCGACAGGGACTGTCAAAAGGCACCACAGCAACAATAGGCTTTACGACCAAGCACGCATCATCCCCCTGCAACAGTACATGGTGACACTGGTTCAGAAAGCAGCCAACGAGGAAATCAGGAAGCTGAGAAACACAATCCCGCGTTAAATCTGCAAAACGAGCAGAACTTTCCAACGACGTCGAACAACGAGCTGCATGGGTTCTACCAGAGCAGCGATAGCAATCACCATCGAGGCTAAGCCGGCTAACACATCACCACGCCATCCCAAAAGGACCACCATGGGCACACGGACTTAAACAACCCGATGTAAGCACAATCCATTGTAGGACAAAATTGCAAGAATTAGCAAATACAACCACCGGATTTAAATTGATCCCACTTTCAGACACAAATCCGCAGCATGTGTTGCCAACTAGTTGAATTCTTGTGCGTTTATTTAATTTATTTAAGAATACAGATTTTGATGTGAGGTGACATAGAAAATGCGAGGCGATAGATTGTCACCTCGTCTAAGAGAATAGAGGGGGGCTGACTGTCTTGAGGTTGGCACAAACCTTTGCTAAATTACGATGAAACCAGTTTAGGGGAATGTCTGGTCAGGCAGTGGTCTTGTAAAGGCTATAGGAAAGCTTTTCGAAAAAAAAACATGAAATTTTTATTTGAACCGATAGTACGGTCCATATAATTTAATGTTTGAAGATTATTTCATGCAAATGTTGACCTTGACTGCGCCTCAAATGGTCCATCCGCTTAGTCCAATTTTGGCATACGCTTTCCAACATTTCGGCCGGTATCTCACGAATAAATGCTTCAGTGTTGTCTTCCAATGCGTCAATTGAAGCGGGCCTGTCTGTATAGACATGGGCTTTAACATAGCTCCACAAAAAATAGTCCAAAGGCGTTAAATCGCACGATCTAGGCGGCCAATTGACCGGTCCCGAACGTGAAATAAAATGTTCACCGAACTCGTCTCTCAATAAGTCGATTGTGGCGCGTGCTGTGTGGCATGTGGCATGCAAGTCAAGCTCTTGCATTTTGGGCAAAAAAAAGTTGGATATCATCTCACGGTAGCGCTCACCATTCACAGTTACGTTACGATTCGCATCATCTTTGAAGAAGTACGGTCCAATGATGCCACCAGCCCATCAACCGCATCAAACTGTGACTTTTTCTGGATGCATTGGTAGTTCAATGCTTCTGGCTGATATTCACTCCAAAATCGACAATTCTGCTTATTTACGTACCCATTGAGCCAAAAATGAGCTTCGTCTTAAACTGACCATAAAATGGAAAACGCGCTATGAACTTTCTTAACCGAGCACGCATTTTGATAATAAAATTGAATAATTTGCAAGCGTTGTTCGTTTGTAAGACGATTCATGGTTAAATTATAGACCAAACTGAAGATGTTTGACAGCGAAACAAAACACGAAACGTGCGTCAGCTGTTTAAACCAGTGTTGCCCAGAAGATAATAGCTAAAAAATCACCCTTTATAACACAGACTAAATCCAGAAAATGCCCTTTTTGAACTTTGCGAATATGAGAGGTGTTGGTGTGGTCCAGTCGCATTTGATGGTCCCAAAGTAGTCACACGTTCCTTGCTAGTTTGTTGCCTCTTTGGACAACACAAGAGATTTCCCCGAAAGAAGTTTCCAACATTGTTATGCACATGATGTCATTGTCCCACTCCCACACTCTCTTACCTCGCTCTTGCTCTTATTTATGAATGAAGCTGTACGCAGTTCCCGGCTTAGATTGCATGAACCGCATAGAACTACAACGGGCCGACAGTAAACTAGAGCCATGGTTGTTGAATCTTTACACGGCTTGCCTTGACTGCAGCTAAACAGTGGAGTAAAGGGAAGGTAAAGTGGTCTTCGCTCGTATGACCGCAAAAGACTACAGACCCATCAATCCCTTCTCATTCCTTCTAAAGGAATTACTTGACACACCATTCTCCAGTGTTGAAGTTCATTCTGTCCTGAGTAATCTCAGTGATCATAAATCGTCAGGTCCTGATGGGAGTCCTATAGAACTATTTAAATACGCTACAGATGAACTCAAGGACAAATTGACATCGAATGCAAGAATTATACCACCACAACTTAAAGAAACAATAATATTCCCCATAAAAAGGGAAATATAACTGACCCGGCCAATTACCGAGGGATATCTCTGCTCAACACATCTTACAAAGTGTCCGCCAAACTTTTAAGCAACCGAATAGCTCGATGGATTGAAAGTCAAAAACTTATCCGTGAAAATCAAGCTGGTTTTCGTTCAGGATATTCAACCATAGACAATATTTTTGTGTTGCAGAACATTGCGGGCTCATTCCTAGAACAAAAAAAAGAATTATTCGCTTTCTTCGTGGATTTCAAGGCAGCTTTTGATACGGTCGATCGGAGAGCTCTATTCTACAAACTTTACACCGTCGGAATGAGTTTCAAATTGGGAAGAGTTCCTGAAAATATGTATGAGGGTAACCGCGCAGCAGTTTGGTGTGGGTCAGATGTTTCAGAATGGTTTGAGACCAATATGGGAGTAAGACAAGGATGCCCTTTAAGCCCTCAACTGTTTCCCTTGTATATCAATGACTTAACGGACTTTCTACCAGGCGGAATTGAGTTTGCTGGGGTGACAATAAAAGCGCTTCTGTTTGCTGATGATGCAGCCGAAATGCTGCAACTGATGATAAACCGTCTCTATATGTATTGTCAAAGGTGGAACTTAACGGTTAACCTATTAAAATCAAAAGTGATGATTTTCAAACAGGGAGGTGGTAGACTGTGTCGAAATGAAGGTTGGCACTACAAAGGGGAACCAATTGAAGTGGTGAAAAAGTGCAAATACCTTGGAGTGACAATCACTAATAACCTTAACATGGATTTTCACTTGAAGGACAAACTTATTAAGGCGAAAAGTGCAATATGTGCTACATGGAAAAGGTGTTTCTCACATAATCTGATTGATCATAGCATCAAAGCCTTCGTTGGTGTTGCAGAATCGGTATTGATGTGCGCAGCTCCATCTTGGGGACATACGCAATATGAGTCTGTAGAACAACTTCTAAGATATTACATCAAACGAACCTTTGGTTTACCAAGAACGACGCCTAACTATAAGGTAATAATAGAAACAGGAATATCGCCATTATTCGTCAAGACACTGAAGCTGCATATTGATTATATATTGAAAGTACTTCAGATGCCTGATGAAAGACTGCCAAAAATTGTCGCTATGAAAACCATACAAAAAAGGAATCTTTGGTTTAGGAAACTGGAAGAGCTTGCAGGTTACTGTGGGATGCAATTCCATTTCACGACGACTAACCTCAGGTTACTAAAAGTTATGCTCTACGAACTTATCTCCAAAGTAGACGAACAATATAGAAAAGATTGTATTAACATGGCTACATCCTCCGTACATCGATCAACATACAGTTGCCTCAACCATAATTTATGTGAACGAAATTATTTCAATGACAGTAACAGTCAAGAACTCATATCTACCATTTTCAAGATGAGAGGAGAACTCGTTAATTTAAATTATATCCCACATCGTCGCGATTTGCCGATCTACTGCAGTCTTTGCAACCTATCAGAGAGAGAAGACATTGTGCATTTTATTGGTAGATGTCCAGTCCTTAAGGAATTGCGCAGATAAGAAAAACAAAACCACAACTTGTAATGATGAATAGGTACAATAAATCTATCTCTATCTATCTATCTTTCCTTCTAAAGGCGTTGGAAAGGCTAATAGATCTGTACATAAAGAGCATTATACCGACTTGTAAACTCTCAGCAGCCCAGCATGCCCTACTGCAAGGAAAAATCAGTCGAAACATCCCTGCGTACTGTTGTAGGAACTATAGAGAAACCACTGTCCTACAAGGAGTTTACTCCTTGAGGAGGGTTCAACAATACAACACCAGAATCCGTAGTAAACGCCGTATTCATCCATTTTACTCTGAATGAAATTAATGCTTACAAGCAGGTAAATCCAAGCGGATTTCGGTGGTGGCCAAATAGTCAGAAGAGTGAGGCGGGGAACCCCACAAGGAGGTATACTCTCTCAACAACGTTGGCCAGTTACTGTACATGAACTACGCTTTTCACTAGAAAGGTGTGGTAGAGTTAGTAAAGTCGCGGACGATATCGATATCATAACCGTCAGCAGAAAGTATCCTCAGGGGAGCTTATGGCAAACACTCTCAAAGTGTCATCGAATTGGACCAGGAAATGCGGCCTGGATGTAAATCCAGCAAAATTTGAAATGGTACTCTTTTCGAGAAATCATCAGACGCCCCGAATAATACCACCAAAACTCAATAGAACTCCACTGAACCTGCTCAGATCAGGCCAAATCGTTATACGAAACAGAAAGCTCGATTGGAAACATAAATCATTAGAAAGCATAAAGAAAGTAGGAACTGCGGAATCAACCCCAAGGTTATGAGATGGCTTTACACCGCCGTAATAGGACCCGTTCTACTGTATGGTGTGTCGTGGTATGAAGGGCGACGCTGGATGGACAGGCGCAATGCGCACATCACCGCCCACAGCGCTAGAAACGACATTACACCTCACTCCTGTAGACATTTGTGGCAAAGAATTTGCAAGGAAATCGGCGCACTCTCACAATGGAGCAAAAGGGGCACTACAGACTACTTAACCCCGATCTTTGACTTCGATATTTATGACAGACGAAGTCGGCACTGAAAAATAGCAGCTCCAAGAAAATCTACACAGACAGATCTAGAACCGGTTTAGGAGTGAGAGCGATCGTCATCTACACCGACATTCAAGCAGCAGTTACGGCACTCGAATCACCATGTGTATAGACTCTACCGTGTGTATCGAGATATCAAGACACTGCAGCTGGACACACTGCCTGGACATAGAGCCATGCCAGGAAACCGTGAAGCAGACGAGCTAGCCAAAGACTGAAAACATCTGGATTCCCATAGAAACTCAAAAGCCAAAATCACAGAGCTAGCGATCGAATAACCTTAACGCATGCCTACATACGAGACAATAATGGTCTAGGTCTAGGCAGAAAAAAAAAACCTGAGCAACCTGGTGGGAGTCCTCACTGGGTAGACACACCGACTGGGTCTATATGAATCCATCACTTACAATGGAGGCCACACCTACCCAACCTAAGCTAACCTATGAATGAAGCTGTCATTTTCTGTCCTGGATCACAGGCCTAATCCAGAACCATCGCCAGATGATGTCAGTCATCCAGTCTTCATTTCCCGTCTGCAAGATCGTCTATCTTCCATCAAACTGAAGGTCTCTACTGAATTTACTCTCCACTGTCGAGTCTGGGCCGTGAAACTCCCCGAGGGAGCGAGCATCAAATCAAGCACTCGCCACCGATCTGTTGGCACCTTCCGTAAACAATTGGCTGATCAAGTTTACACTCGACCCCATAAGTCTTCCGACGGCCCTTTGTTGAGGACAGACACGTGTTCCCACATAAACTCAACCCCAGGGACAGCCGAAAATTTATCGTGGCCAACTGGGAGCAGCCCGCTTGCCCGAAAAACCATGCCAAGACCTTTGGCAAAAATGTCGATCGTAAATCAGCCGGGAAATGATTTCGTAAGTCCCAATGATGATTGAGGAGTTTGCGGTCGATGGCGTCAGTTGATCGCGGGTACAGAGAGGTTGCACCCCATGCCAGAGTCCACCAGACTGGGTCCCGATGACTTTAGCCAAGATGTTTCCAGATGATTGAGGAGTTTGCGGTCGATGGCGTCAGTTGATCGCGGGTACAGAGAGGTTCCACCCCATGCCAGAGTCCACCAGACTGGGTCCCGATGATTTTAGCCAAGATGTCGTCCATACACTTGCCGAGAACGACATTGGTATCAGAACTGCGGCATTGATCGTATGTCCTTTCTAGAAGTTCATAGAAGTCATCCTGGTTGTTGTCATCTTTGTCCCCCCTCGGGACGTGGACGCAAATCAAGCTGAACTTCCCGAATTTAGCCCTTGATGCGGATTGTTTTGAGGCGTTTTTTTTTTTTTTTGCCTAAGTCTGTCACGAACAACAAATAAGCGCCTCTACGGACCCCCATCTCATCCGGAGAGAAACTTGCCCTCCCCCCTTTCATGAGAAAAAAGTTTGAGATACAATCAACGCTCACTCCAGCATCTCCCCAATAAGGCAGCTATTATTCAGTCAACCGCCCAACCACGGCCCGTCATGGGAGACCACGTCCAATTAACCGACCACAGCAGCATCTCCCACAAATGGGCCCCAACCAGCCACGTCCAAACACAGACCGAGCCCCGGTCCTTTTTGAGACGGAGAAAAGAAAGCCGCCGCTGACGGAGGAATTCCCCGAAGACGAAAGTGATGAGAAAAACCCGCCGCGCCGCAAGGTCATTGGAGGAAAGTGCCCGGACGGGTTTCGCCGCTGATTACTGAGAGGTACTCACCTTATGACTTAAATCTTGGACGTCCTCCAGACTGACATCGCTGTACATGTCTTCTGTTGTATCACAGTTTGAGCTCCTTCCAGATGAGTTGAAACTCGACGATCTGTAAAGATGACTGAAATTGGATGGATCAAGTTATTTTCATTAAGTGATGTGAAATTAAATTGTACAGATGGGGGGAGCTAGGATGGGTGCTGTGATGGCAGCGGCGGAGGTGAGCACTACACGCTCGGAATGTCCAAATGTCAAAGGAGACGTTAACACGCCACCAGAAGTGACAGATAAAATGGTCAGTCCTCAAAATCGAAGTCAGTAGCTGCATTACCACCGACAGGGATAAACTTGTCGGGAAAAGAGGTCCTAATGGTAGACGGAAGAGGCACAGATTCCAGCTTCGTCCACACTGACAGTTTATCGCTCCAGCAATTCGAGAAGGCCCCGAAAAGAGAATGCTGCTGTTTGGTATCAACACCATTTCTGGTTTAAGGTCCTAAAATGCTGGGCAACGTGCCGCTTCAAGCAGGAATACAAGTGTACTAGCAACTTAAAGGCGGCCTGGTGGTAACTGCAATCACCTCTTTAATCAAAACCAAAGTTCTCGGAGCGACAACGACATCAAGACAGTGGCGAAGTTTTCCAAAACCAACCATCATCTCTGAACAGCTTTGCTTTCTCGAAGGATAGGCAACACCGTTTTCATTTAGAAGCAAACTTCTGTTCTGAGGCGTACTAGATGTATGCAATTCATCAGTATCGACAAGCTGTTCATGAAATCCACCCACAAGGTCATTGCGTCGTTCCTTGTCTAGTCTAGAATTTCCCCACCTTTCCACGGAGCGTGTTGACAATCCATCTTCATTCATCTTCAACTTAACGAAACAAATCTAACGAGTGATTGTGATTTAAAAATCCAGTCGGTTGCTATTGTGAATTATCTCGAAACACAACCCAAAAGGGTGTGGAAACTTACTGCAACATGTTATCGCGGACTCCAACCACTGCAGACAACTTAGTTGTACCATGTACACCAACCACCGACATGGCTGTACTGGTGATGTGGGAATCTACTACAATACAAAGGGGGATTCAAAGTGGCAGTTGAAAGTGCGTTGAATTGAAGGGAGTCCCCGGAGTTTTCGTGTCACAATGAAGTTCTTTTACTCGGCGGCCACATTGCTGTCATATAACATGACAGGGTGGAGGCACAGGGTCCGCTAGTAGTATATATTTACAAAGGGCATCATCTCATCCATCATTTTTGCTTCCTTGTTAGATGGGCAGCTTGCGACGAGGGAATATGGCTGAAGGTAAACGCGTTAAGCTTTGGTTATCATTCAGATATCCACTCAGAAGTTTCTAATGCATCTTCGGTCTTGCTTGACGATGGGGCATTGTTTGCGACAAATTTTGTGAAATTTCGGTGGTGATTCATGAAGTCTCATCAACATCCTCTAAGGCTAAGAAATCGTTCAAAAAACACTGCACTCGAGTAATCAGACTCAGAAACTGGTCCATTGTACTAGCTGACAGCAACCTACATTCACTGGAATTTCTTGGTCTTTGGGCGGTAGACCAGCAGGCGCTTCTGGGATGGAAGAGCCAACATCATCAGCTCTGACCCCATCAGCGCCCCATAACTGCCACCTGGTCCTGGCGAAGGAGTAGTGGCTCGTAACTTGCCAGTAACTTGCCTGTAGTCAGTTTGCAGCTTCTTCGCGCTTTGCGCAACGACAAGGCTGCTCGATGATGAATACTGAGGAACAATATATAATGAGGAGGGATGCACTCAGGACTCGATTGAGTTTTTCCCAAAAGGAAGAAACGTTTCTAAGAACGCAGATTGTGCCGTGAAATCCGATCAAACATGAAGCTTCCAGAAGCGATCGGAAAAGGATCGTTTTCGAAACGCAGCACAAATCAAATGAAGTTTGGGTTCAAAGCGAAAACGGTTGCAGGTCTAAGAAACGCGTCTTATCGTTTCCTCGCATCTGAGCCGAATTAGATCATCTCAGAGTGTCCCATTGCACAGTCCGCTAAGCAAACTGTTCCCATTTAAAGCCAAACATCAACCTTCTGTGGTGAGAAAGACAGCGGATTAGGGACACAACGTTGCCACAGGCAAGCAAGAAAGAAAAATGCAAAAACCCAAATCCACTGGACGACAAAAAAAATAGCTCGTGTGCCAAGTCTTGCCTCACACTCTCTAGCAAACCCTTCCCTCGTGCGCTGTGCGAGCACAAGTGCTTCACATGAAACCACCGCCAGCCGCATTGGCCGCACATTCGATTACAAAAGCCAACGCATTACACCTGAAGACTGCGAAACTGCGAAACAGCAAGCTCACCACTTTGCCGCGGTTCATTAGTCTGCGACTAATTTATTCGCTCATGCCAACGCACACACACAAAGGCACAATCCGTCGCACGAGCGTATGGCCAGGCCACACATCACAACCAACCGCTCAGCTCCGTGAATGGATTATCAAACGGTTAACGGACTACAAATATGGACGGGCCACGACAATCGAGAGACTGCCGGACGTCATCGGAAGTTGGGCGATCAACGCTGAACTTACCTGGCTAAGGCATTGGATCCAAGTTGGCGTCGACCAGAGCTGCAAAGAGAAAGAGACAAGAAGTTGACGATTAGTTCGGTGGCAAGAGGTAGACGTGATGGGAGAGGGGACAATTTTAAGAGTGGTCTAGGGACAGATGTTGATAGCGGCGGCGAAGGCGTGGGAGTGGAGTTGCGTCATAGGCAACTGCCGCCGCTGGTCCGAATGTGACACATCTTCAAGGCCATCTGTGCGCGGCATTCTCGGCCGGGAGTCATCACTCAAGTGGATGTGACATCATCGACGTTTTTGGAAGAATAACGAGTCACTGTTGCGGGCCAGTCGATTGATCAGAGGAAGATGACAATTCCCCAAGTTATGGGTGACAGAAATCATTGGAGTCCCGCATGAGTCGTGGCTGGGACCATTACTTTTTGACTAACAACGGTCGCTGAGAATGCAGACAGTTTTTCTTGGCCAAGTGAGAGAGAGAGAGAGATGGAGAGAGGGAGAGAGGGAGAGAGGGAGAGTGAGAAGGAGAGGGAGAGGGAGAGAGAGAAAGAGAAAGAGGAGAGAGAGAGAGAGAGAGAGAGAGAGAGAGAGGGAGAAGGAGATAGAGATAGAAAAAGAGAAAGATAGAGAGAGAAAGAGGAGGTAGAAAAAGAGAAAGAGAGAAAGAAAAAGAGAGAGAGAAAGAGGAGGTAGAAAAAGAGAAAGAGGGAGATAGATGCTGGTGAAAAATTTGAGAAAGTCGCGAAAAAATGTCTCTAGGACAAAATCGAAAAACCGAAGTCACTTGTAATTTTAAGGTTTTATCATGCTCACGAGTGGTGCTGTCATTCGGTTGCATTTTCTTATAATTAGTGTTGAATTTATATCGCTTAGGAGAAACATAATGACGTGTTTCGCGGAAGGAATATGTTTCAAATAAAATAGTCGTCGGAGTCAGACAATGGTCTCTCGGTGCGCCGCGGCGTCGAAAAAGGGACAAACTGCGACTAAAGTCGCATAGTGGCATGCCCTGCACGTGATGGCAGTTCGGTTTTCACACGCTTAAAGGCAAGAGTTCACAGTCCGGTCAGAACAAACGCCTGGATTTAGCAAGAAAGCCACCACCAGGTGGTGTAACAGGGAGCATCACACGACCGAACTGCGACAGCAGTTATATTCGATCATTTCGGAATGTGGCAAATTCAACGGTGCAACTCACGTGAAGGTCTGAATCTTCTCAAGATTAGGGCCGACTAAGTCTATCTCTTTGGCGACTGAATGGCGCAGTTGGTTAAGTGCCTGCGCTTGGTTAGTGCGGTCCCCGGTTCGAGTCCCAGTGAAAGCAAAATGAATACACTTTTATCTGGTTTCCAAATCTCGTCCAGTCACCATTTGCCGTTGGGCACCAATTAACGGCACTGTCACTGGAGTGGCCAATCACTGATTGTGGGTATCACAACATTGTCTCGGCGACGAAAGTGGCAGTGGATTGGTCACACTCTCCGAAAAGGTGACAGGTTTGTAGCTAACTAAATGGAACCCGCTTACTCAGGATGGCAGGACGCGTGGCGGTCCTAGGAGTAGTGGCAACTGGGAATAAGTTGGGGCGAGCTGAGGCTCATTTCCAGAAACCGCACTCGATGGCGCGTATGCTTTGTAAAGGCCCTAGGACCCACAAAGTGATACAAGACATAAGAAGAAGAACATGTTCTAATCGTGCTGGTTACAGACTAACCTTTGGTTTGTGAGTTTAATTTTCTGCTCAAATAAAAGGAGACACAAGAAGAAGAACACGGTCTAAGCGTGCTGGTTAATTCACTACCTCCCCTCTGAGGCATACAGTAAAACTTCTCTTTAGCGGAGAGCAGCGGTCCTTGATGTAGGGATCACGATTGTCCTTGATGTAGGGACGCCCGGACAACGCGGTAAATCTCCTAAACGATCTCCTTTCCAACGATCCAACGGATTCTACCAGAGCAGCGATAGGTCGTCACCGTCGAGGCTAAATCGCCTACCACCCCATCCCAGAAGGACCACCACGGACACACGGATTTGAACAGCACGATGTAAGCACCAAAAATAAGCAATGAACCGACGGTTGGGCCAACAGACTAACCTTTAGTTTGCAAGTTTAGTTCTCTGTTCAAATAAAGCGTTTAAATCGCCTAAGAGGTGTGTCCATGTGGAAGCGCTGATCGATGACAATTCATGGGACAGGCTGGCGATTAGCTGTTGATCTAGTTGACTTTGACTAAGCTCTTACATGTCCCAACCACTTCATCCTGGAGGTTCTTCTATTTGGGGTGTCATTTGAAAAATGGTGACAGATCTATGAAACAGCACGACCTAGACAGGGAGCCATTGCACCAACGCACGCCTCTAGAGCTATAATTTCCGTTTCTTAAAACAGTTTATTTATCACTTTTTTCAATCTAAATGTCATGCAACTCTTGCGGCGACGAAGAGGAACTTTCCCAGGAGAAGGTGGTCTGCCTTGACTGCAAGAGCCTTTCTCATGCAGCATGTGTCAATGTGACAGCATGGTCGGGTGGAACACTAGCTTGTGTCTCAACTACAACTGACAACAAACCAGTGATTCCGTCGCCCAAGGAGTGCGCTTCACTTGAATCCAACGTCACACTTGACATGGTATACGCTGAAATCCAGGAGGTCAAGCGAACACAACGACAGCAGAGTGAGGACTTGCAAATCAAAACCAGAGAATGCGAACGCAAAATCGGAAGAGATGTCGATCGCCTTGAGCAACAGCTGATCGCCAACTCAGTGGAAACCTACTCGAAAACGGTGACGCTTCCGACATTGGTTTGGCTCTAAAAATCTTTCGCTACAGCTTGTCACTTGATACAACAGAGGATAACATTGACCTTTGCTGATCGAAATGCATAACACCGTGGCACAAAAAACTCATCGAATGACAACCAGACAAGGGTGACTCACACACTTCACGTGAAATTTGCCTCTCGTCAGAGTCGTCGTCTAGAGAAAGGGCGATGTCAGCAAAGCTAGTGACCAGAATGAGTGCTTGACTTACAAGACACGCCAGCTGCTTACCACAGCACGCTCGCTGAAGATTGCAAAGGAGTGCATCTATGTATGGACCCAGAGCGGAAATGCGAAGACGGAGGGTGGTAAGTGAAGACCTGGTAAGACTTTCTTGTGCTGGTCATTTCGATAAAATGCGATTTCTTCTCACTCTGTTCCGTTCAACAGGTCAACAGAGTCACCAGACCAGAAGCAACTTGAGCTTGAGAAGCCACTTCTCTACTTCCCTTGCTCATACGGAGTCACTCGCGTATTCTCCTGCCGTTATTGAGATTGCGTGAAATCTGGAATGTGGGCAGTTGACTCCAGATGTAACAAGAAAGTGTGACTTGCTCATTTGGGCACCAACCCAAGAGCATTCGCGCCAAAGACTTCTGGGAAAACGTCCGGCTTCCACTGTCAAGTTATCAGATGAAAGTGATTCGATTTGGCAGTCCACTAGCCAGCGAAATGGGGAAGTGAACACGCCACAGACCGTCTTCCAAGTCTCTGCAACTGGCATTGAGCGCCCCCACACCGACAACAGAGGCCCCCCATTAAGTTTCTCGCGAAAAAAGCGAATTACCCTCGTGCCTTGAATACCGATCGGTGTTTCATTGGCGCGCCTTTCCCAGAACACAACCGACAATTCCGTACACCCACCCAACTTCGAATACACACGCCACCCCCTGCCGCTCCGCCCATCAACCAGCTGGGGTCATACACCATTTCGGTCTGAGGTAAAAATTTATGCAAAATCCATAAAATTCTGATCGATGCACGAACACAAGCCTACAGCCATTCAAAGGCCCACCAGATGAATTTCATAAACAGACCCAGATACGCGGTCCCCCAGTCGCGGCCAGATGACATACTTAACGCGTGTAGTAAGCTTGTTAATTATACACAATCCTCCACGCCAGACACACAGATCCACAGATCCACAGACACACTCTCCGGTGGTGGAATGCCCTGCATTTTATAAATAAATCTCGAGGAACGCTCCTAAGGCTTATTCCCTCTCGCCTCCGGCACAAGAGCGTGAATCATAAGACACGCCAGATGACACACATACACTCCGAGCAGACGTCGCGCAGTGTGTTCGATTCCATGCCGAGGAAATTGGTCTTGACAAAGTGATCTCGACGACGAGTGTGGATGCATGTCTATGTTTGGATGGCTTTCTTGTGTTTTTGTGGATTTTTTTTCTCGTTTCGGTTCTGAATTGAATTGAATCGTCAAGTGGTCGGGGAGTTGTTTTCGAATTCATTGAGTTAATTTCTTTGTTTAGATAGGCACGATCGTTTGTCATCGCAGGCAGCATGCGATCAGCAGTTTCGCAATGCCATGCGAAAATTAGTGCCTCGGGGTGTTACCGTGGGGTGACGTGTCTGGAGGACTGGGGGGGGAACTGTCGGTTGATTGTGGGCCGACCGATCGTGGTTTTTTTCCGATGTGATCTTGGAAGTCACCTGCCTCGGCGATGATCACTTTTACTGCATCTGGGGCAAAGACAAGGCGAACGACTTGTGGCGGACATTTGGAAAGCGGGATTTTTGTTTGATCTTTGGTCCTCTTTAGACTTCAACGACGTCCTTGGACTCCTCAGCAATCTCTAGACTTTTTAGGCACGTCTAGGCTTCTCAGGCATCTCTCAGACTTCGGGGGCATCTCTAGAATCTCAGCCATCTCTAGACTTCCGAGGCATCTCTAGTCGTCTGAGGCACGTCCAGACTTCTGAGGCATCTCTAGGCTTTTCAGCCATCTCTAGACTTCTCAGGCTTCTCTAGACTTCTCAACCGTCTCTAGACTTCTCAGGGATATCTAGACTTCTCAGGCATCTCTAGTCGTCTGAGGCATCTCTAGGGTTCTCAGCCACGTCTAGACTTCTCAGGCATCTCCAGACTTCTCTGGCATCTCTAGACTTCTCAGGCATGTCTAATCGTCTGAGGCACGTCCAGACTTCTGAGGCATCTCTAGGGTTCTCAGCCACATCTAGACTTCTCAGGCATCTCTAGATTTTTCAGGCTTTTCTAGACTTCTCAACCGTCTCTAGACTTCTCAGGGATATCTAGACTTCTCAGGCATCTCTAGTCGTCTGAGGCATCTCTAGGGTTCTCAGCCACGTCTAGACTTCTCAGGCACGTCTAGACTTTTCAGGCATCTCTAAACTTCTCAGGCATATCTAGACTTCTCAGGCATCTCTAGACTTCTTAGGCATCTCTAGTCTTCTCAGCCATCTCTAGACTTTTTAGGCATCTCTAGACTTCCGAGGCATGTCTAGAGTTCTCAGGCACGTCTAGGCTTCTCAGGAATCTCTAGACACCTCAGACATCTCTAGACTTCTCGGCATCTCTAGACTTTTCAGCCATCTCTAGACATCTCAGGCGTCTGTAGACTTCTCAGCCATCTCTAGACATCTCAGACATCTCTAGACTTCTCAGACATCTCTAGACTTCCGAACCATCTCTAGACTTCTCAGCCATCTCTAGACATCTCAGACATCTCTAGACTTCTCAGGGATGTCTAGACTTCTCAGGCTTCTCTAGACTTCTCTGGCATCTCTAGACTTCTCAGGGATATCTAGACTTCTCAGGCATCTCTAGTCGTCTGAGGCATCTCTAGGGTTCTCAGCCACGTCTAGACTTCTCAGGCATCTCCAGACTTCTCTGGCATCTCTAGACTTCTCAGGCATGTCTAATCGTCTGAGGCACGTCCAGACTTCTGAGGCATCTCTAGGGTTCTCAGCCACATCTAGACTTCTCAGGCATCTCTAGATTTCTCAGGCTTTTCTAGACTTCTCAGCCGTCTCTAGACTTCTCAGGCACGTCTAGGCTTCTTAGGCATCTCTAGACATCTCAGACATCTCTAGACTTCTCGGCATCTCTAGACTTTTCAGCCATTTCTAGACTTCTCAGGCGTCTGTAGACTTCTCAGCCATCTCTAGACATCTCAGACATCTCTAGACTTCTCAGACATCTCTAGACTTCCGAGCCATCCCTAGACTTCTCAGGCATCTCTCAGACTTCGGGGGCATCTCTATAATCTCAGCCATCTCTAGACTTCCGAGGCATCTCTAGACTTCTCAGGCATTTCCAGACTTCTCAACGTCCGGACTTCTGAGACATCTCTGGGCACACTGGACAGCCCTGTTACCCCGGGAAAACCCCCTCCAACTCGTGGGAACACCAAAAAGACTACACCACACCAGCTAGCGTCAGAACACGTGTAAGGAATGCTAAAAGATCCGTGACACTGTTGATTTCACACTTCACCCCGTGATGGGCTTTGTTCATCTTATCCCTGACCAGCTGAAGGCTGTCATCGAAAAGCATGCCCAACAGCGGCTATAAATTTCTCAAAATTCGATTAAACGTCATTCGTTCACACCCGCGCCCAGATAATCCGCTTATTCAATAAAGGAAGCCACACATGTCAGCCTTGCAGCGGCGAATGGCAAAGATGACGGCAAAGACGATGGCACCAGCGACAGCATAATCGATTTCCCGCATGCCACATGGCAAACTTGTCGTCGTTCCCCTCCCGAATTATGCCGCGTTCACAGCTCCATGTGAGGGCTTCAATAAAACCGGCGAAAAGGTCAAGTTGAGGGAGACATGCAATCGCTATCAACTCACTCATACGCTTCACCACACAACCATCGTCTTGTAATTCATTGATTTATGCGTTCAACAAGTGCCCCAAGGAGGCCCCCGCACCCTCGCCGACTGACACCCAAAATCTCGGTCATGTTGCATAACGCAACTCGATATCATTCTTTCTCCTCGTCGGTCGCCGTGGTCGTGGACGGAGGGGCCGTCAACAATGGACAACCAACTGAATCATGGCGCACACTTTCACTAGTCAACATGTAATCACAATGGACGGGGACTTAATTAGCGCCACAAACGAACGCAGAAATAAAATAAAACCCAGTGTGGAGTCAGTCAATCAGCCAGCCAGCCCACTTTGGACACGACCACCACGCGCTACATGCCTCGCATGCTCTTGGGCCAATCGGTGTGTTGACTCGATGTTGTCGCTCTCGTTGCCATCGGGGGACATGTGTCCAATTCTGGAAGTGTGCAGCACAATTTCAGGCAGCGCGGGAAAACACTTAAATAATCCAAAGCCCACCCTTCGTTCAGAAGTGTGGGCGCATCTTGTTTGCGAGCGATTCGCAGGGAGACAACCGGAGGTTGTTTGCCGCACGAATGTGAATTGTGGCTACGTGTGGACTTGGTCGAGATTGGGGACAAGTTCATTGTTTGCGTGTGGCGAATGGGAAAATCCGCACATTTTTGTGAACGTGGCTATGGACAAGGCGGCTACGATATAAATGTCAAAGGGAACTAGTTCTTGTGGCTGTCCACGCTGTGATCTGCGGGGATTTGGGAGAGCTCCATATGAGTCTCCAATTATCAAGTTTCGACTTTAGCCACGAAACCTAATCACGCTCATCCTTTTTCTGGCGCTACAGTCCGGGGTACTCCTGGGCCTCAGCCAATAGGCTGCCTCAAATTTGATTGAGGTCCTTCTCCACTTATGTCCATGCTGCCGTGCCATGTACAGCAGGTCTGGGATGATCAGAGATCACCTTTGTCCGACAAGTGAGGGCTGCACTACCGGCTCCACTCTTGATCTCAAAGAAGCTGCGATGTTAGTTAGTACAGCAGCATGCACCTAGTTAACCGTCTCGGATCCAACGCTTAAGGTGCCTAGGTCATGTAGGGCGGATGGACACCCCAGCTCCGGCCCGAGGAGTCTTCACTGCCGAGCCATTGGGACAACGCAGCAGAGGACGTCCTCGAACGAGGTAGTGCACACAAGTGGACAATGATCTCAACGATCTTGGTGTGCGCAACTGGAGCCAGCTGGCGAAAGATCGTGCTAGCTGGAGAGGCTCCGGTCGACCCTGGAATGTAGAAAATTGAATGAAGAAAAATATCTAAAGATTGGACAGGTTTCCAAAGAAGCCCAAGAAGCGCGTCACAAAGATTGTGATTTGTTGAATATGCAGCTGATCACATTGGACCCCCTGATCTGTAGCTAGCGACTCTGACAATGCTGGCAATACACCTGTCAGCGATAATCACTTTCCGAAGACCATAATATGCGATAATTGCTTTCCAAACGCCCGGGCAGTTCAACGCGAGCAATTGTGAAGAGAGGATCAACGAGGAAAACATAATTTTGTTTAAATTCTTAAGCTTAAGTTACTAATGCCACCAGACAGGCCATCAAGTGCATTCAAGTATAGTGCAAGTAGACGGGTGTGATTGGGACTTGGGACTTGGTGCAAGATCGAGATCGCCAGCTCAAATTCCGAGGAAGGGACGTTTGAAAATGTGTGGGTATCAAGTTCGATTCCAGAATTTCATCGAACTTTTATAATTCACGAGCCCACTTTTTTCGAGTGGCCGACAATGCTCAAAGGGGGAATACTCTTTCTAGAATCAAAAGGCTCTCCGCTCTCCTCCGTTCGGAGTCAACGTAAGACTGTAGTTCCCATCCACTCATGATAGAACTCTTGGACGCACAATAAGTGTGAGCGCTGTAAAAGCCAAGCCCTTGTCCACCTCGGATTGTTGCTATTCACGACTCGGGGCGAACGTGAACACCACAAATTACATCTAAATGCAGACCCGCCGTAGAATCAACTTTGGCACCTGTTGCTACTTCTCCTGGAGAGAGGACACAACTGCACCACGACGTTGATATAGTCCGGAAAGCACAAGTTCGTCAACTGGCTCGGCCACATCACGGAGCTCGCTGCAACGTCGATTGGCTCGGCCACATCATGGAGCTCGATGCAACGTCGACTGGCTCGGCCACATCATGGAGCTCGATGCAACGTCGACTGGCTTGGCCACATCATGGAGCTTGAGGCAACGCTCCAGCAAAGAGGGTCTTCGGATTCGAGCCTCCTGATTAGTGAAGGCGAGGATATAAAGACCAAGACCTAGGCATGATCTTTGATGACTGCAAGCAGCGTGGCCCGTACCGGCAACTATGCAGGCCCTTGTGCCCTTGTAAGGAGTGTGACAGTTGCATGTTGACAGTCCTTTTGGAAAACACAACTCTCGACGCTGGTTCTTGGTACCATTGACAAAAAAATATTCTGAGTCTGAACTATATGGGTTTCAATCCAACGCCTTGGCTCCGGCCTGAAAAGTCCTCAACTTCGAGGCCATGGGACACCGGCGTTTTTAATTCCAGCGCACAGGAAGACTAGATGGTTTATTCATGAGCTCTTCACATTACCCCTGCCCCGGCGCCTTAGAGCAGGACTGGGATCATCAATGACTTGTCAGTCAGCTTGACCCTTGGATAAGAACTAAAGTTTCCTCTTCTGTTTGATGGCCGCGAGCTATGCTGCGTTGGACAAGGGTACTGATGTTGTTGAGTCCTTGACTACCTCGAGGTTGTAGCCCATTGTGAAGTTTTCGTCAATGTTGTGCGTATGCTAGGATTCCGTCTCGATGCTAGGCACTACCTCATTGACTGCCGGGCAAGCTGGTATGACATTTTTGCCAAACGGTCTCAGGCGTCCACACAATAGGAAGGAGACGATGTTGTTGGCTTGTTAAGGGGATTTATCGTTCGATAGTTGGCGCAATCAAAGCCCACTCGTCGGTAATTCTATTCTCCGACCGAGGGTTTCAGCTCAGCTAGAGCATGGAGCCAACCAGATCCGCTGGTTTAGGATTTTCTACTGCCTCGTCTGGCCTAAGAACGACGACCCATCGCCACCGTCGAGTGGTTAGCTTGCTGACGTCAAATAAACGCTAAGACCACGTCGAACTCTAACCTCAAAGAACGCCTAAGATTCAGTCCAGACTTGAGTCTGAACTTCGACCGAGGCCCAGACTTTAGCTCTGATCCTGGCTGTTTATTTGCCCAAACCGACTTCGAGGCAATCGAAAAATCTGCTCAAGCTCGTGCGTATCGGTTTTCGCCTTGAACTTCCGACAAGCACTCACATTCGGCGTGCAGCTTGCACCTCAACTTAGCTCACATATCACGACAGTAACCCGTTCGCCACCCATGCTTCCATGTGACATTTGAGAGCAGCCTTTGTCCACCATCCACCGTCACGACGCAATCACGTCCCACTGGAGTGCGTCGTTTGTCATGCAAAAGTCTGACGTTAACCTTTTTTTTTTGCTGTTTTCGTTAAACAAAAGACCTCGAACACAACAACAACAAATGACAAATTACGTGGTTCATATTTTCGCTCTCCCCAACCCCGCCACATCGAGTGGGCAGAGATTTTCCACCGGAAAGCGGTCTACATTGTAGTCCAGCGTAACGTAGAAACACAAAAGTTCACCCAGCAGAACGTTTCGCAGCTGCCGTGGTACGTGTCTACACACGCTGAGCCAGGCTGTCGATATGTGGCGCTTGTTAGTTTCGACAAATGCACACAGATTCACAAAAACGCGTGTGTTATCTGAGCGCAATGAACAATTTAAGGCCAGCAGACTGATGAGAAGGCGGCCAGTGTGCACGATAAGAGCGATTGAGACGTGATTGAATTCAGAATTACAGCGTTACAGCGGCACAGATGAAACTCTCAGTGCTAACGAGCGGTGATGTCATTGAGTGTACAGCGTGCCACGGATGTGTGTCGGCCCGAGTTTAACGGCCGCCGCGTCGTAAAGAGTTGCAAGTGATTGACGGGTAAGCCGAAAGTCTTCAATTGATTCGGGAGGAAGGAGAAATGCCCAGATGCGTCCTCAATCATCGTGAGGTGGTGAGTTGAGCGTGAGAGTCTGCAGATAGCCCTTAATGGGGTTCTGTGAATTTTGTGGGAAGCCATTATTTTTATTGCTGATTAAAATTTCGTCGCCGGTGCCTTCATGCATTCCCACGCCAAGGGCTACAGGTTCAATGTCTGTCCGTATTTGAAAGCTGTAGCCTCGCTTGATGTGTGCTTTCACAAGAAGAAGGCGCTGATATGATTCACTGGTCAGTAGGCATGAATGGAAGAAGTTTCCAAGACATGTTGGGCCTACTTCCACGTAGACAATCTCTCCTCTTAGTGGTCTCGCAACAAGATCATGCCGAGGATATTGATGGCATGGTGAAGCTCTAGGCCTGATCAAACCGAAAAGCCACTTGAAGACGGCATAATCCCGTAGTCATTACAAAAAAATCCATGCCGTCCATACATTTTAGACGCTATCACAAGATGGATCACCTCTTCTTTTGGAGTCAAAGAAAGCACAACAAGGCCTACTTTGCTTGAACTTCTGGAAAGGGGCAGGTTGCAACGGCCTCTTAATTAGACGCTGGCTGCGAGAATCGGTTCTCAACTCCTTCCAGTTTTAAGCACAAAAGATTGATAACCTCTCGAGTGAATTTAGACTGATCTAGATCAAAGCAAACTCCATGATAGGGTCTGAAAACGGAGCTGATACCTGCTAGACCTAAACAAGAGACACAATCCTGGCCTGGACTCAAAATCCTGGACCTTCCATGGAAGAGTGTGATCGATTTAAAATGATGGGGAGGACCCCGCGAAGGCGGCGCACACGACGCAGGCTAGCTGCAGAGACTCCTATGGAGGTGGGATGCACTGCCACGGAGGAGCTCAAGCCCATCAAAAATTAGGAGGCTACGCCAACCAGGAGGAAAACGGCGACAAGAGGTCCTCACCCAACCAAGAATTTGGATCGGGATACCGATAGTATCTGCCTCTCTGATCTCGATGTCGGCACCACGCCGCTCAACTGTCAGGAGTCTTCTCTAGAGCTCTCTGACGAAGAAAATGTCACGGCGGTAGAGTAATGAAGTATTGAAGTAATGAATGTTGATGGCCGCCGGTTGGGATATTTCTTGTGTTTGTGGTGGCGTTGTCCTTTCTTGAAGAGGATTTATTTGTTTTTCATTTCAGATAGTTTTACATCTCATTTAGCTGGTGGGCAAGGAATCCTTTGATGGATTCATTTAGACGACATACAGTCGGCTTGGTCGGTTGGTCCATTATATTTTGGTAGTCATGCGGTTGAAGAAAGAGATAAGTGCTCGTTGCTTTTAGAGAGAGCTTGAGAAGAGGAGCTAATGTATGTGAATGGAAGAGAAGACACAACCGCGGACTTTACGAGTTGCACTAAGATGTGGATTTAGCCCGGAAGACAAAAAACCAACGATTGCACTGGCTTGACAACAGCGAGTGCTCGGACATCAATACAGTTAAGAGGACCTTCGAACCCGAGCCTCTTGGTTCGAGGAGGAAAGGAAGAAAGAACGTCGTCAATTTATCGTGGGCGCAAGTTCCCGAGATATACTCGGGAAACCCGAACGAAAATGCACCGAGACATACTTCTATGATAAACTGGAGGTTCTCAGCAGAGGCAGGACATTGTCATACTGAAGGGAGACCGAAGTGGGAGATGAGAACAGCGGCTTTGAGACGATAATTGGCAAACATAGTCTTGGCACCATGAACAGAAATGGCAATAGGTTGGAATTGTGTTGTGACAGAGAGTTGGGAGAGAGCACTGGGAAAAATCGACTGCATAAAATGGAAAAAAAATAAAATCTGTTTTTTTTTTTTCAAGGAGAAGACATTCTTGAAACAGGGAAGAACATCTGATTGAAACCTTGTTGAACGTTTTAAAAGATTATCACACACAATGCACTCTCGGGGATGGGTCTTAAAAGGTTCCACGGCATGGCATTGTTAGCTATTCCCCGTCATGTGATAGTGCCTACTGATCCTGCTTTTCATTGTCTCATCAGAGATGCGACTACTAATGAGTGCCCCAACTAATTGCATCCTTGTGTCAAGTTATAAGCAGCCTCCCGAACCTAATTCCGGCCTTTATTCTTGCCTTAAAAAAAATTCTAGCCAAAAACCAGAGAAAAGTCAGAAAGACGACCAGAAAACCCAAGTAAAACAGGGTTGATAGCGAAACATTATCCGATCCCTGCCGGATGGTCCCCTGAAATGTGCGCGATCATTGTCGATCAGACGAAGCTGGAAGAGCAACGCTTGCGAAATGTTGTCACTTGAACGACTTCCGATGGTCATGCTCTCAGTGCCGAGCAAAAACGCAAATGAACAAACCAGCGACAATCACAGTTCGCTAAGCTCACCGCAGAGACCCAGAAGTGACCCACAACTTGAAATTGAATCACGTTCCCCGTGCACATGCACTTTCACTGAAGCGCCAGTCCACTTCTCTCGGGCAAAGACCATTCTTCGACAGGGAGAAACTCATCGTACAACTTCCGCCTGTCGGCGCAGATGCTGCAGGCCAGCCACTCTCACAGAAGTGGCCCCAGATACAGTTAAAATGCCCTTTCACCTTCTGTCACCTCTGACCAATTGTTTTTCACGAAATTTCACACAATTACCCGCCATCCGCCTGCCACCGCAAGATGTCAGCGTGTTCCCGTCTCTTCCAAGAACTCAATCAAGTTTCCAAAGTAATTAACGGCGCGCATAGGTCACCCGATTCATGGGAAAAATCACCTTCCGCACGCTGCACACGGGGATGAGGTGCGCTCGCACATGGGAGCGCGCTTTTCAAAGGAAAGACTTCACACGATTTACGGCTTTCGACGAAGCCATTCGCCATTGACACGCCATTAACACTTCAATTAACGCCCTACAGAGGCCCCCACCAGTCGAAAAATACTCAATTAGGCCCAGACCGAGGGGCGAGACAATCGAAGGCGCCTCGCAAATACAACATTTTCCCCTTCAAACGCGCAGAGCAACGTGCTAGATCGATTCAATTGAATCCACCGCACACAACAGGACGCTCCACGCTCAAGCATCTTTCGGCAGACATCCGCACCGAGGCGGCGAGCGTTATCGAACTGCGAGTCGATTTGGTATTCAGTGCATCGATTGTATGCGAAAAAATGTATCTCCTCTGGCATCTTGTCAATGGAGAGGAGGCGAACGAACCTATTTTGTGTGCGGAATGATTTACTGCGCGGGCTCGAGCGAGAATTCATTGAGCAACGCCGGAGCGGGCGGGGCTCGGGAATGGGGAAATTCTCTAATTTTACGAGTAAACATTGCAGACCCCCCACTCGCACACGATGAGTGACATCATCTCGGACCTAAAACAGCGACTGGCGGATCCGGACAAGTGAAGAGAGGTCGGTTTTCGTCACGAGTCTATTTTGGGTTTGGCTACGAAATGCACGTGAAAAGGGGTCACTTTTGACACACCTTTGTGCGTCCAGCTTCGATCGCTGATCATAGAATTCTGTGTGCTCTGGGGCATCTGTGATGAGCTGCGTTGGTCGGGGGACAACACACTCGTGCTGTGGTGTTGACATCCAAATAATGGGTCCCGTTCGTCGTACTCGTGTAAGTCAATGTCACTTCGATTGGCTCATCCATTCGATGCGTGCCTGTGTTCACTAATCGACTGTGATGAGCTGCGCTATTGGCAGTCAAATCTGCTGCCACCTGAGGTTGAGTAACGCACGTTTGAAGATACTTTTTGCGTCGGAATGAGAATGGATACGAGGAAGGCTGGGGAAAGTGAATACGAGTCAAAGCCAAGTCCACGAGTTGGAAGCCTTGAATAGGTGCGTGGGAACGAAGGGACCCTTTCGAGATGGTAAAGCCTAGCATGTCGTGCGGTACCCTCGTTGGGCGCCAGACGCTAGAAAGAAAGAAAATTGACGAGGTTTGATCCGAATTCAAGATCCGTCTTAGAAAAAATGCGGCCTGAGTAAGATTGAAGGCGTTGGGACCATTTTTCGAACTGCAACGCCATTTAAGAGGGAGGCCTGAGTATGGAGGGTGACAATGCTTCGACCGCGAGATAAGTTCAAGAGGACGCCAACGTCAGGAGGAGGACAAAGTCATTCTCTGGAGAAACCATTCTTCGCCAGGACAACAAAGCACAACCACCGTCGTTCCCCCAGAAACACAAACCCAACTCAACGGCCATCCCAGTCACACAATCACTTCCCTAACTCCACCACTGTACCGCAACTAAACGCAACAACATAATTGCCTGCTGCCGAGACGTCCAAGCACGTCCAAAGGCGCATAACACCACACCAAGAACAACAAACAATGTTATTTTGAATTTGTTTTCTGGAATGCACACACTCGAACGCCAATTAGCCGTGGAGGCGACGACACGACGCGCAATGAGTTCAAGAAACCCTACACACTCGGCTACCTGGGCTGAGTTTGGTCCCAAAACGTGTTCACTGCTCGTTTGGGTCCGCTACGGCTCCTCACTCATCCCTGGTGGCATTCGGCCATCACTCAGCATGCAGTCCACCGGCGAGTCATGTTTGCATTTAATAATTAATACAAGCCCTGGACGTACGTGTAAGCCGCTCAGTCAGTTGGTCATACGCCGAGTCCAGGAAGACAGGCAATTACTCGGCCGAACCCGAGGGAGGGGCGACTTTGCTTGACATCAATCGACTTCCGTGGAAGACTGCCTAACTGGGTTGGCGGGCGATCAGGTGCGTACACCGGGAGGCAAGCGATTACGAGTGTCGCCTTTTGGGGAATGATTTACATCGCTACTGTGACCTCCCGTGAACCCGGGGCGATGTGATGATTGTTGACGAGTCGGTGGGCTGTTCTTGAACCCACTCACCCACGATTTCAGCGAATTAAAGTTGATTGCCCACAGAGCTCGATTGCCGGCCTTGAGCATGATCTCTCAGTGAACTTGGTTCTTGTCAATCACTTGCTGAGGTGACTGAATGAAGGAACGAATGAAGGAACCAGAAGCGAGCGCACTGTCTTGCCCATCGCACACGAGACCGGCTCAATACGCAATCGTTACGTAAGACCCTTTGAATTGCAAACAATAAGACACGAAGAGAAAAAATAATTGCGTCAAATGAAGCGTCGCATCTGGGAGTTGCGTGCCACGCTGCTGTAGATGATTACCGCATGAAATGTTGCGAGAGGGCACAATGGAACTAGGCCTGATTGTGGGACTTTCATGCAGTCGCTGGGAAGAGCAAGCTTTCGAATGGAAAATTATGATTAGACCAGAAATTCGATGAGTGAGTGGTGATCTAGTTGGCGAAGGGTCTTAATGAGTGCATCTCTGAGCAGCTTTGATTTGAAGAGGTGATGGGTTAAAGCGTGTCTCCTTTTTCAGTCAAATGTTCCCGCAAAGTGATGAAGAATAAATCTTTCAAGAACTCAATGCCGTGGCAAACGAAGCAGGCATTGACAGGTTTACGTTATTCAACGAGCTCAGTGCTGACGTCGGGGACACTGTGCTCTTTTCTTAATTCAAAAATCAAAGTCCCCCGAATGACAAAAGTTTGGAAGCAATCGACAGGTAAAAGCTCTGGTCTTAACGTTCGGCGACACAGAATTTCGTGGAAACGTTGTGTGACATCTCAGAAAAATGTAAAACACCAAAACAACAAATTCATTGCGTCCGTATGAAGGAAGTAGCACGGTATCCTTCTAATTTTTTTCTTTTTTTATTTCTTGTCTGTTATTCAAAAAATCTTTAAGGTGAATTTGCACCTTGTACGACCTCAGCAATGAGGTCCTGAGACGCCGGACGCCATTTGTTACGGCGCACAACATCTCCCGTCCCGTTGGGCGCCATTTTGTGTATTTCTTAATGAATATGGTGGCTGTGCAAGAGTGATATTGGTTTTATTGAAATTTTATTAATTGCCTTTGTGTGTGGAGGAAAAGATTTGGTTCTCCGGAAACACTCTCGGTTTTTTTTTTTTTTGCTTTGACAGAGTTGTTGACTGATTCCTCGCATACTTTACGACTGCCGGTGATCAGCTGGCCTTTTGGGGAATGACTTACATCGCTACTGTGACCTCCAGTGAACTCGGGGCCCATCCAATCACAACTTTCAACGGTCTGAACCATTCGAAAGGCTGGCTGAGATGTCAGATGCTGATCTCCAAAACACGAGCTAAGCGGTCCCCGCCTCACGAAGAATCGGGTTTTGAAACCTTAGCTTCTTGGCACCAGTCAACACTTAGGCCTTTCCAACAACTCCGTTCATAGACCTCATTCGAGACCTCCTAGTCTGGCTCTTGGCCGGGGACTTAGACAGCCGTCTTCAGGCTATGACAAGACATACAGCTTGAACGGCTTGCAACACTCCATCGGCCGGCAATCGAAGTAACGATGCGAATTACGAGAAAATGCTTAATTTAAAGTTGTAACAACCCTGTCAGCACCGATTGTGCCACTAACAACCCTGTGAGCGACGACAGCGCCACCCGACTGTGGACTACTGAGCTTAACCAGATGAAGGACTATCTTCTGATCTCGAGCCATTAACAACCCTGTGAGCGAGGACAGCGCCACCCAACTGTGGAGTACTGAGCTTAACCATATGAAGGACGATCTTCTGATCTCGACCCACTAACAACCCTGTGAGCGACGACAGCGCCACCCGACTGTGGAGTACTGAGCTTAACCATATGAAGGACGATCTTCTGATCTCGAGCCACTAACAACCCTGTGAGCGACGACAACGCCACCCGACAGTGGAGTACAGAGCTTGACCATATGAAGGACGATCTTCTGCTCTCGAGCCACTAACAACCCTGCGAGCGACGACAGCGCCACACGACTGCGGAGTAAGAGAGAGAACACTTCGATTTGACACACTTCACCCAGGCGTGCGTCGATCGGAACGAACCTCAGTCTAGCTGTGATCTTTAAGAGAAAAAATAAACAACGTCAACTGTCCAGATAGACATTTGCCAAGATCAGCTCCTAATCTTTGGGAGGGAACTTGAAAATGAAACAGCTTTGATTGGGAACCCTCAACACGATCAGGTGGCGATCTTCGTCACGATCGTTGATGTTTAACAATGATCTACAGCACTCAGCATGAGATTAGTAGTCGAAATTCATTCAAAACAGCTTCACATGAAGAAATATAATAATTTCATGTCAAATGGGAGCTCCCTGGGAGTTCGTATCTTCATTAAGATCAGAAGGCCTCTGTCAAAGTCTCCTCGTTGATATCTCGTGTTCAGCAGATGCTCACACGAACCTCTGGTATACAGGGATCAAGCGAATGCGACAAGTGAATGGACTTGGTTGGTTGCCTGGTTTAAGTGGCTACCCGATTGGGGTCAATCTTGGTACAAGGACCGCTTTGGGCACCGTTTTGACACCAAACCTCTTGGACCTGGGTTTTTGTGGATTAGCTAAATCCAACATGTGGAGTTTAGGAATTTGACTATGTTCGGAGAGGTCACTAGGAAAAGGTTTACCGAACGCGATATAGCTGTCTTTGGCTAGTGCCAGGACCAAGCTGAGAGGGTGTCGAGGCAACTGCGACAGTGTGGCTAGTGAACTGTGCTCACCGACAAGACACTAGCTATTCTGGAACGACTTCTTTTGAGGAGGTCATCAGCCATGAATTTTACGAAAGATGGTTAGGGTTTCCTGGAGAATTTTTACTTGAATGTCCTAGTCCACCTTCTCCCAGCTCAGGACAGAAAATATTGATAGATGATGTAAGGGGGGAGGAGGTGGTGTAGCTTGGCCAGTTCGTCGGCAATCTCATTTTCTGGAACCCTGAGCAAAGTGAATTCCCACCTGCTACTGGTCTGTTTAAGTTTTTCCTTGCAGGTAGCCCTTGACTGTCGCTGGACTGAGAGGTTCCTGGAACCCAGAGCAGAGTGATTTCCCACCTGCTACTGGTCTGTTTGAGTTGTTGCTTGCACTTTTGCACCAATTTAGAGGAAGTGATTACTGAAGAGATAGCCCTTATGGCTGCTTGACTGTCGCTGAAGATAGAGCTGCGGGTCTCTGATCGCTAGCTCTTCAGAAGATACTCAAGCGGTCTGGGAGACGGTAAGAATTAGAGATGATGAAATCCTTCCCAAAAAGACAGCTAAACCTCTGTGGTCTCGCTTCCGAGGTAAGTGAATGGAGTGTACCCGGAGACGTTTCTGACCAGGCACACTGCCCTGTCCCTAACTGAGACTGTGGAAAATGGAAAGCACTGTTACGTTAGGAGAGACACTTCTACTCGACACCACATCCACATTCACCGACTGCCTCCAACGGCCAGCGCAGGCTAGGAACCTTTCATTCACCCAACATCACTCACCAAATACTTCAGAGACTAACTACGGTGCACCGTCACCAGCTGATTTGTGAGGGAATCGACTTTAGGTATAAATTTCTTCACCCGAACGTGCCTCCAATCACCCCACACACACACGCACACCGCCACGCAGCCAGCTTAAGTGAAAAAAAATCCAAAAATATCAACAAAACACGTGCAATGTACACTCATCTGAAAGCACTACAAATTGAATTAAAAAAGCCCACAACAACTACAACAACAACCGAACTACGAGCAGCTACACCGACCATAACCTTAATAGATTCATGAATTCTTACGAACTTCTTCAAGTATCTGTAGTCGTATGGGATGAAATTAAAACAATCATCCTCCATAGATGCGCCTTTTTGTGTTCAATTCAGATCTTGATGTTTATTCGCTGTAGCGGCGGCGAGGGGCCCTCGCCGTAGACGAGTAGTTCTGTAAGTCGCACAATCTATTAGTTTAAGCCAATTATCACCGCCACACTGGAGCAGGGACCGGTGCAGGGCCACCAGCAGATGACAACAAAAACCGACGCACACACAATGGAAATCTGAATACAGGCGTCTTTGGTGAGGCGGCGGATGATTAGTCACAAAACTGAAGGCATCATCACTTCCGATGGGAAGCGGAAACTGACGACGGATTGGTTGGTAAACTTTCTTTCACTTGTCTCAGCAGAAGACACAACCCAACACGACGACGACGACGACGGTTAATTGCTGGTAAAGATACAAATTTAGCACACAACAGAGACACGTACGTGTTAAGCAGCGTCGAGAAGCACCAGCGGCAGAGAATTCACAGCACCAGCACCTTTTGGTTAATTTCGTTTTCTTGTCGTACTCGTAGATACTTTGGTTACACTTTGAATGACTTTCATTCATTCACAGGCGCACAGGTCTCCTCTCACTTTTCCGTCGAAATTGGACTCAGGGGACGCGGGGCGAGCTGCGGACTCACTCACGTATCAAGACTGCACTGCACTTCACTTGATTCTCGTGGATGCGCGGCGGCCTGGGCTCGCTCGTATCTTCTCATCAGCCGCTCTAATAATCGTCGTCCGCGTATCGCAGAAATCAGTGAAAATCTCGCATCCAATGGATTCACTTGTGTGCGCGAACTGCCGCGAGGCGATGGATGGCGGGGGATAGATTGACACAATGCACTTTCTTTGGATATCGATCCGAGATCTCCGATGTCGATGTCGATGGCAGTGAATGGGCGTTGAGCGGGCCACTATGCGACCAGGCAGTCCATTCGCGAGTGTCTGTCAATCAATCACGCGGACAATGTGTCTCCTATTCGAGGTGGTAAACAAGAACAACAAGACAGACCGAATCGAATACACCCCGAGTTGTCGAAACGCAAAGAAACATGTAAGTACACCCGAACCGGCAGCACGGTGTCCATTAACTGGCAACAAAAACAAAAGAAAAAACCATTCGACCTGAAGCTACAGAGAGGCAGAGACTGTGCGACTGCAACAGGGTGAGAAGAAGGAGGAGACACAGAGAGAGAGAGAGAGGAAAGCTTTTCCGCTCAGAGTGAGTTGACTTTCGTTTGTTTGTTCGAAGTGGTTGCGTGCTTTGCAACATGTTCGATGGCGAGGGATATTCGGTGGCGGCTATGTTCGGACGTAGGTATGCGGCATGAATGCGCAGCTTGAAATGGTGGGCTTAATGGGTGCACCAAAAGTTAGGGAAGCGCCAGAATCAAGTCACATTTCAATCCGAAAAGGGGGGCCATGTCTCAACACCGAACGCCATTCCTTCCCCTTTTCAGATTTCAATCCGAATAGTAGGCCCATGTCTCAACACCGAACGCCGTTGCTCACCAAGTGAGAGGCGATGAAAATCCGAATGTTTTCTGGGAAAGAGGACGTATCGAAAACGGCCTTGCCTTAAGTGACCTTAAGTCAACCATACACAGCACAGTTGAGCCACTACCACGCTGTGGGCAAAATGAAAATGTTTTTATTTTTGGTGTCGATGCTCCGCGACGTGTGATTGATGCGCGGAATTGAGTGACGTGTGTGGCTGAAGGAGACGCCAATGAAAGGGATGTAATGTGCTGTGTATGGGTGAGACAAGGCACGGAACACACATTTTTGAGAAAATATTATCTAATCAAAAATGTCTGCCACGACATTCTTCACAGAACTGACTTTGTGAGCGGCAAAAGGCGGCAAAGTTACAAAAATCTGATCAAGAACTTGTGACGGGGCTATCAAATAGCACAGCCACCTACAATTTCACTCGGGCCTCTGGTTTGCAGAATTTAAAGTCGCCATGTACAAATCCGGGGCGATGTTGCCTGGCACCTCACGATAGTATGCATTTTTTTTGGCTGAGCAAGTAAGGAAAACGTCCCGAATCATGCCCAAAATTGTAAGACAATCGAATGCTGAAAGAAAAGCTGTATTTAAGTAAGCTTGTGTAGTTCACGAACGAACTAGTTCAACAGCTGTTACAAGTGAACTATGTGAACTAGTTCAGTCTCAATGTCTCACCCTCATTTAGTTCAGTAGTTCCACAAACTCAGGCATACTTTACTCTTCATACATGTAACTCAGTAGGAACGACCGAACTAAATTGAGCCTCATGCTTTGTGTAGTGAACTCTGTGTAGTGAACTACATTGCACTAACTGAACTAGAAGAACGAACTAGTTCAATGAACAAATTTGAAATCACCTTAGTATGCTCAACTCAATCCCTAAAAGAGACATGTTTTGTGGAATGGCGGGCACTATTGCTAAGCAGCACTGTGTCGCTTATTGAAGTTGCAACATTGGATCGCGAAAACTGGTCCAATGGTGTTCCAACAATAGACACTAGAAGTCTCTTATGGTACACAGACGCATTCTGCAGAAGGAAGGGCAAGGATTTCTGTACCAATAGGGTCGAGGCGTACAGTGTTTCAAGCCGAAATCCACGCGCTAGACAAAACCTCCATACAAGTATCAAATGTCAGTCAAGCAGCACTGTAAGTAAAGCTCTTTTGTCCAATCTTATGAACCCCATAGCAGTCATATGTTACCAAGACGCTCTGCAATCCCTTGCCGGGCACAACAAAGTGAAGCTAGGCTGGCTGATCCCTGGATACAGGGGGAATGCAGGCGACGAATCCGCAGATGAGCTCTCCAGGGCTGGCTCGGAATCTGTGTTCGTCGATCCTGAACCTTACTGGAATGTCAATTGGACAACTCTGATTGACTGAATGGGAAAACAAACTTCGTCTAGACTAGTGGACACATAAGGAGATACTCCTTCTTAATAAACAAAGCATAAGAATGCTAACAATCCTTCTTACTGGCCACTGGGGTCTGCACTATCACTTTAACGAATTAAACCCGTGTCAAGACAAGGTTTGTCGGAGTCTTCTGAGCACATCCTGTGTGAATGTGCGCCACTAATCTGCGCATTTTCCGTAAGAAGACACCCATTTCAGTGGAATTAAAAAATTCATTATAAACGACTTACTATCTTGAGGGAAATCATTTGAGGGTGTCATCATGAGGGTGTCTATTGACTTAACTCCAACCCTTCGATACAATAAATCTATCCTGCCGGCAAGAGAGCTGTTTCGGTGGTTTGGTCATGTGGCACGAATGTCCCCATCGTCACGACTTCCAAGGCGGGCTTGGAATGGGATTCCATCAGGCAGGCGACCGCTTGGCCGACCCAGGAAGAGATGGTTGGACCAAGTCCAAAAACTCACCGAGTTGCACTTCGGCATAACTCCTGATGAGTTAGAGCCGATGGTGGAGGATCGTGTTGCCTGGAAATCTCTCGTACGTGATATACTCTTTAAGTGGAGCTTGCGGGTCAGAAGATGATGATGAAGGTTGGTTAGATATTAGTGATGATTGATTTGACATTTTTATTGAAAGGAAAACAAGTCAATGTCTGATTCCTGTCGATCAGAGAACATGAAGTCGAAGAGTCATCGCCAGTAAGTGCAAATTTTGTCAACACAAACAAGAACCTGGCTTTTGAATCGTGCATGACCAAATTACTCACCTAGGCTTTCTGAAAACTGACAATGTTCAAAATTTGAACCCACAATTCGGGCCTCCTGATTACATCGCACAAAACCAACTAAACCTTAAGTAAAATGTCTTAGAGTTTAAAGCACAAGTTCAGGCCCAAACTCCAGTGGTTGCCTTAGAATGTGGACCCTCCTAGTCCGGCCTAGTCGCTCCAATGTCGAAAACTCTATTCCAAAATGGTGCAGAGCGAAATCCGAGTGTCTTCTTAACAAACTTTCCTTCAAGAAGAGAGCCCCTGGATAATGGCACCATCTGTACGCCCTTGTGAATGCATGCGAAAGGAATCGGATCCTCCTAGTTTGGCTCGCTCATGTCAAACGATTACTTGAGGAAAAAAAAGACAAATCTACTTCCCCACAATCTGTCAAAATGACGTCTACAAATGGCCGCAACAACCTCAAACCAGGCTCCCACATGAAATCCCACAAACGACTGGTGTGCCGGCCACCGCAATGAACGCACCTAAAAATTGCATCAACAAAAGACCTTCAATCGCCGTACAGCATGCGTGTTCCCCGACCCAGGGACCGAGTCATTAGGCAACATGCACCTAATGTCGGCCAGCACACAGCTACCGACTGGGAAAGCACCACCCTGCAGACAATAGATCATAGGAACGTTTATAAAAATCATAATTTATCATGTTAATCGGTCGTTGATTGCGTTGATTCTGTGGGATATGCAATCACGGCGGCGGCGTACTCAATGCTGCCCTTGCCACTATGAACTTTGTCCAGCGGACTTCTGAATCTCACGCTAACTGTGTCAGTCCATGCTCTCTCCGATGACAAAAAAGCTTCCAGTTTTATTCTAGATGGGGCCACAGGCCCATTGCCACACATGTCAGTTGCATGATGATCTACTCTCTCTCTCACACTCTCTCTTTCTCTCGTCTTAGCCTAATTAAGTGGATTTTTGCACGTTGACATCAACACCCTTTCAAGATGTCTAACCGCCAGAAGCGGCTTTTGCCATGCCATCCGTCCAACAGCGTTCACAGCGAGCGGCGAGAGAAATTACACTCTCGCGCATCAAATTGATGGCAATTTTCCGGCACTTGAGCATTTCGTTGTGGTGCGGCGGCGAATCGAAGGTCAAAACTGCTGCTTTTTTTCGTGTCGAATTCAACGAACTACAGTCTAACGAAATTGTTGTCAAAACTGCTGGTTAAGTTGGGAAGTGGTGTGTTTTCTGGCGCAGCCTTCAGCACGTCCAATTAGATGTCAAGGACTCTGACGCGATGAATCGGTTCAATTTGTTGACGCCGCAACGTAAACTGGAACGACTACAACAAGTTAGTCTGTCAGGCACAACACTGGCTCCAGTCAAAGAGGTGGAATGTCTGGGAGTAACAAACTCATCTGGAAAAGGACACATAGACGAGATGACCAGGAAGGCGACGCGTGCTTTAATGATTTCGGCGGGCAAATCATCGGGTTGCAGTCCAAGCATTCTAAGATGGATGTACAAAGCTTTTGTTAGACCAACATGGTCGAATGGAGCCGAGTGGAGAACGTGCTTTTTAGAACTTCGGCTAAAACACGAAGTCGGACTTAGAGCAATCCTGCTTAGAGGAACACGTTTCCGACTGGCTCTTGAGGGTTATGAGTCACAGGAGACGAATGGAGGCATAACTCAGTTTTCAATCCCAGCAGCATCCTCCATCGATCTGGAAGATACGGTGAACTGCACCTCCGGCTGGACGGCATATGGTGGCGATTCGGAAACAGGCTGACAGGGGCCCGTGCAACAGTGGACAGAGTCAAGAGGATCTGTGGTGATCCTTCCAAGTGATCGATCAACAACAGGTCGAGCTCAGGACGCAATCTGGACCACAACGAGTTAGGTGGATCCATTGAAGAGATCAGAGAAGACGAAGAACTAGAGAATCGTTGTCAATTCACGTCATTTGCTGTTGGCACTCGAAGACCGAATGGCGGTGCAAAAAAACCAACCTGATCAGCGCACGAGAGACATTCAACATGGTTCAAAGGTTGGCATGCCCCTCCATTGAAGGGGCCACCAGAATTTGCTATAGGAGCTGACCCCATTGCATCTGGAGACTGTATCAGACTGTGCAAGCAAAACAATCATGAGACAGGTGGTGTACATCGAGACAATTCGATGGACTAGTCAAAAAGCTACCCCTCCTGGCCATTCCGAAGGATGCCGTGATTAGGAAAGAAGCTCACCGCCAAGCTCAACTACAAAAAGGGCTGGACCAATGTACAGCCTACAGACGGAGCTGTAACACACTCAAATGGTACACAGATGGATCAAGCACTGATCCAGGGGCAAGGAGTATCTGGACCACTGACAAAATACTTCGAAACCAAGGGCAAACGCACCAGCAGATGCGTTCAAATCAATCTTGAGGATCTATGTAATCTATCTAGGAACGACACCAACTGCGACATAGTAATAACGTCGGACAATCGCCTTGCCATCCTCGCACAGCCTCCTAAGTCACATAAGATCCAAGCTTGCGTGGGAAGCACTTATTCGCGCACTTGTGTAATCGGCATCAAAACTCACGTTTGAACGACATCAATTGTGGACGGACTCTTTTCGGCTCAGTCGCCACGAAACTCGGCACAAAACCACGCCCAATGGTAGTCCTCGGCCCTTGCCGACTATTATCGTTTCCTGGTCTGATCCGTCCAACGCTTGTTCACAACATTAAAGGCTTGTCTCTCTCCAACTACTCATCTCCACTTTCCCCAGCGTTCCATGTCTCAATGCAATCCAAACACTTTCCGTGCAACTCTCGTCAAGAGGCGCGCCATCACTGGCCACTGCGATCCACGTCTCTTGCCTAGTTCCACAACCAGCCGGTTGCATAAGACCGCCTCAACATCGCTCCACTCCATTGCGGCGTCGCGTCGGGTTCATAAAATGTGAAAATCCAAACATTTCTCATCATCGCTCGGACGTCGTTCTCACACCGCAGAGCTCATTAAATTCATCTGCATTTTGCAAAGCGCTCGTTGAGAGCGCAGTCATCATCGCCGGAGACGATAAATCAAACGCTTGTGGCAACGGGTGCAGATACCACTGCACTTCAGCTTCAGTCTGCGTGTATCTGGTTTGCGATTGCGGCGTCCATACCTGTGTGCAGACGCGCAGCCCCGGGCATGGGAGTGTTCCTTGTTCGAAGGCGACAAGAACTCACTGTCCCACGGAACAAGAACAACTTCAAGTCGACGATGGAGCGGGAGCGGGTAAGATTTGAGCGCACTAACCTGCCACTCTTGGCAATTGTCTTGCATATGATTTTCATTGTTGACTGGGTTCAAGTGATTGTCGCGTGAGAACATGCCATGGGGAGACGGAGGCGGTGGTCATGAGAATCTGACGGGTTGACGGCGTTTGAATGCAGTTCTGCGGTGATTTCCCGAGTGCCCGTTGGCTGACATGGAACATCTGGAAGTTCAGCCACTGGACTGCACATAATAAACAGTAACAAAGTGGTTCCCAGGGGACACTTAAAATTCAGCGGGTTGACAAATGCAGACTGGTGGACACACGTATTTTGACACGCTCCACTTGAGTGGATCTTATGTGGGTCAACTGACTGAAAGCGCAGGGCGACTGTAGTCGATGAAGGGGGTCACATTTATCGTGCGAATGAGTCATTTGAAGCTGTGACTAACACAGCGCCGGGCTCATTTGCAACTTTGGACAATTTCTCCAGCTTTAGTCCTCTCATCAGTGGAAGCATTGGCTTGCGATTCCAACTCCAACGACGAGGCCTTCGTTCGAGGAAAAGACTCAACACAGGGCGTGTCCCCAGCTGGCGATTCCAACTCCAACGACGTGGACTTCCTTCGAGGAAAAGACTGAACACAGGCCATGTCCCCGGCTTGCGATTCAAACTCCAACGACCACGCCTTCCTTCGAGGAAAAGACTCAACACTGTTCTGAACACAGGCCCTGTCTCCAGCTTAGTCTCAAAACCCGTTCTGGAGTCAGTCCAAGCTCCAGATTTAGTTTTAAAGTCGATTCAAGACTTATTCGTAGATCCAACCTCAAACTTTAGTCCTCTCGCTTTCCTTGAAAGGCAAGGCATAATGTTAGACTTAGCCTCAGATCAGTCCAGATGTCGACATTTACTCAGACTCAGTCCGAGTTGGATCGACGTCCGATTCAAAGGCTCAGACTCAGCTTCTCGGTTTGACGCAAGCTTAGATTGACACCAATCCAAGGCTAAAGTCGAGTCTGAACTCAGATTCGTTCGAAGACTCTGGCCCACTCTTGGACTCAGTCGTCCGGTAAGCGTCAGCATCGGCTCAAGCCTTGACTCCGTACCAAACTATGTCTTCTACGCAGGGCCACGGTCTCAAACTCATACTCAGCGTCCTAGCTTCGGACTTACAACAGACTCAGACCGAGTGTTCATCTTTTCAATCGAAGCTTCACGTGCTAACACGGTCTCAGGCTCAGTCTCATTTTATAGCACGGAGTGAATGAGTCGTCTTCAGGCTCACGGACAGCCTCAGTCTAGCTCCGGATATAATTCAGACCGCGGTCCTAAGCTCAGCTCCGGATTTAGTCTCGCTGTCAGTCCCGGGCAAGGTTTGGGAGCAGTCCAAGACTCAGTCTCTGCCTCAACTTCAATCTCAGACGCAGTTTAAGACTCAGATGTCGCTTCTCTGTTTCACTTCAAGACTCATGAACATTTTTGCTCTGAGAGTCAAGTCACGGCATGCAGTTCCAGTCGTAAACGCGGGCTCAGGCTTTGAGTGACCTACGCTTCCTCTGACAGGCAATGTTTTGCTTTGTTTGCGGTCCAGCAATGTGTGTCAGCGCCAGCTTCCTTCCAGCATTCGTAGTTCAAGCTCGACTTCAAATTCGACATGAATTTGAAAAGCATTCGATTCAGACTGAGACCCAAAATTCAGTTGCAGCAGCCCAGCCAGAACCGCTGTGTAAGTTCCAGTCGGCTTGCTCTTAATCCATGAGTCCAATCTTGAAATCAGGCTTAGCTCCAGATAGAGGGTCGGTTCTAAACAACACTTAGATGCAGTCCCGAGATTAATCGCGACCTAGACTCGAGCTTTCATTTAGAAATACGCCAAGATTCAGTGTGCGCCTCAACCAGTCCAAGACTGAGGCTTGGTTCGTATCCCTCCTCGAGCTCACTAGCATCTCCCTAGCCTCCTCGTCCGTATATCAACTGGATTCCCAGTGAAAGCTGAAGAACAAGAGAGGCGTCCACGCCCGTGACTCATGACAGGACCAACGGCAACGGGTGGCCTCATCTATCAACTCCCGCCGAGTAGAGAGAGAGTGACTCACGCTGCAGGCGATGTCACGCCAGGCATTCCACTCCAATCGAATCGAAATCGGCAGAAACTGGTTCCCCACCACAGAGCCAGACATTCAGTTCACTTACGGCTATCAGCTTCCAGGCAACCACACAAATCATGAAGTTCGCCGCCGCACGCCAACCGCCAGACGCATCTCCCAAGAAACTCCGGTGCCAATAAAGCCGCAATGACGCATCTTTCGCACGAACAACGGCCTCTTTCCATTAGGCCGCATCTCTTAAGCTCTCCCTCCACAGAGTCCCGGCTCACACCTAAGGCGATCGGTCGGGCCATCCATCGAAGAATGCCGCCCGCCCGTGGTGTGTTCACGTCAGTGGTAGATGCGCCTTCGATTGCATCACATCTCACATCTTACCGCGCTCATCCAGGAAAAACCAATCGATTCAGAGAGTGAGTAAGTGAGAGAGAGTAAGAGAGAGAGAGTGAGTGAGAGAGAGAGCGAGTCTTCAGAGATGGTGACCACAACAAATTGCTGCAAAGCCCCACATAATCGGCTTCAAGTTACAGACGCTTCCGCAATGTGTCAACTCCGATTTGCCATCCACGGAGCGCGATGAGATGTGACAGCACTTTCTATTCGCCGTGATTTCGAATTTCCCCCTGTTTTCTGCCGAAAATAAAAACAAACGCAGCTTCTCATAGATCCCCGTACTTACCCGAAAAATATGAATTGTCTTTGCTGGAAGACACAGCCACCAGATTCATCCACGAAATATGAGCGATGACACCGAAACCCAATTAACCACAACCAGTATGAGCATGAGAATTAGTTTGAGATACACAGCGGCGACACTTGCCGCCGCCGGCCGTAAAATGTAATTAAAAGCGGAAAAGATACGCTCGAAATTAGTTTAGATACAAGGGGCGTGTGTGTGTGATGCATGGGGAGGTGGTGGCGGTGGTGGCGGTGATGGAGGAGGAGGACGGGGAGGTGGAGGAGGGAGCAGGAGTGAGAGAAGTTATTTCGAAATTGCATAGGTCTGCGGGATTAGAGATACGAATGAGATACGGAGATACAAGATACAAGTACGGAGAAGCTGAAGATCATAGATAGGGATTAGTTTGCGAAGCGTGCGTGTCCCGCAACCGTTTGTTTGCTTTCGAAATTTATGAGTTCTAATGGTTGCTTGAGCTTACTGTCTCATGGAGCCCCAACGGCGATTCGGCAAACTATCGGGATTGCTGCAAAAATAAATGGTTCACAGTTAGTTTTTCGATAAATCTATTAAATTTGGGAAGATGGTACAAATGGTGTGTGGGGGGGGGGGGGGGGGGGATACAGATGTTGCGGCAGAGTTACGAAGATTGATGTGGATGGGGGCGCGGGAAAGAGGGGATGAATGCATGAGTCGTCAAGAGATGTCAAGACGTCCTGCGGAAGGAATGACATCCAAGACAAGCGGGCTCTTGCGCAGAAGTGGACGACTTATGGTCTGAGGTAGAGTACCTTGGGAAAAGGAAACAAATCATGGGCTAGCCCTTAGAACTCCTGGAGGTGGCTCCAACCACCGTAGACGTCTCAATTTTGTTTGCACCGCACTGATCAGCACGTAAAAAAATTCCTGGAGAAGGCTAGTGACGACACACACAACGTTTTTTACGATTAAAGCCGCATACAACAGCATTCATCGCAGAAGACCTAATCGATGGTATGACCGAATTGAGGAACAGATGCGGAACGCTGTTGTAAATACGTAAGGCAACATCTTCTACGAGTCAGTCCAACTGTTGGGTTGCACAAAAGACATCGCCATGCGGTGCCGTCGCCTTCACGGCAAAGCGAGCTGGTCTTAAGGTCAATGAAGACAGTGCCTCACCTGGGACACCATATCACGATCGGAAGCTGTGAGGTAGTCAAGGTGTGTAAGTTCCAGCCGGGTTGCTCTTAATCTATGGGTCCAAGCTTGAAATCAGGCTTAGAATCGTTTTCTGTCCAGTGCATGCCCAAGCTGAAGAGCAGTCCCCCGACTTAAACTCAGGATCAACTTCAGATTGAACGTCATCTAGATACAATCCAAGTCTCAGCCTCCGCCACGACTTTATTCTCAGACCACTCGAGAGCTTTACGACAGCTACAACTTTGAGGTAGTCAAGGAGTTTGTCTGCGCCAACTCGATAAACCTAGTGGAAATCCGATCGGTCCGATCGGATTGACGAGCCAACATGCTCCATGAACACACATTTCCTGCGATATGGAGCTGACAGCTCCTGCTGTCATTGGTGCATTCGAGAGAAAATTTCTACGTCTTCTTTGACTTAGCAGATCTGAATTGGATCAGAACTGGACACTGCACGATTGGCATTCATCCCCGCAGGGTGGGTGTCCCTTACAATAACTTCTACAGAAGCTGCATGGAGGAAGAGGCGGGTGGAAACCACGAATCACCAACTCAGCTCGTGTAGAGCGCTGGCAATTCGTACTTCAATAATCTTAATGAGTTAAATAGCGTCAGCATTAGCCAGCTAAACTGCTTCGTCATAAGCACCTGAACTGGTTCTAATTGTTAAGGGAAACAAGGGGCCTTCTTTGGCCTATGTGTGTCTGCCTTCTGCTGTCAGCCACTACAACCTTAGCTTACATACGGGCCTGTCTGCGAGGAAGGTGAGTGGAGGAGACCCGTCCAGAAGGCAAAAATCCGCCGACTACACTGGCACGGTTACAACACCCGTGCTTCAGGTAAGAGGGCTTTCGATTCCGAGCGGCCAAGTTCGAGGGAGAGGAGGACCGAATAAGAGAGAAAGACCAAGTAATCGCGGATATAAGGCTTGGTCTTGATGGTTGGAAGTAGCGTGACCAGGACTGTCAGCGAATGCTCAGGCTCAGACCAACTAAGTTAGTTAAGGCTCTGTCATATCTACGAAGCAACTCAGCTCCTAGCTCACGACTCTAACCTTTGACATTTGGCCGTTCCATTAGAATGGCAGTGGCAGCGTACATATGTTACGCGTTGAATTTCGCAATCGGGAGCATAATCAGAGTAGAACTGACGTCTGGTTGACAGGAGTCACATTTAGGCCACTGGATGGCGCAGTTGGTTAAGTGACTGTCCTTGGTTAGTGGGGTCCCTGGTTCGAATCCCAGTTTTCAAATCTGGTCCAGTCCCCATTTGCCGTTGGGATGAAGTTCACGGCCCTTTCACTGCAGTGGTCGTTCGGTGGAAGTAGCCTGACTGTGAGTTTCACAATGGACCAAGTGGTGCATTCACTAGCAGCACCTTCCCCTGCCCTACCCTAGGCCAGAGTAAGCCCATTGTGGTACTGCGCGGGCACTACGGCAAGGGAGGTCCACCTCTCCCCGTTTAAGAGGATCAGAAGACACAATCCGCATGACTTGGCGTGTTGCACAAGTGCTCGGACTGCGTCTGGTCATGGGTCCTCCTCATCATATGATCCGCCTGACTTGGCGGATGCCATGCTTTCCGAAGATAGTAGGAGCGCCGAGATTAACTTCGACGGTGCCGGCTGGCAGAACGGAGGTAAAGTCATCGGTGGTGACAACCATGGAACATCTTAAAGTGCGCGATCGACAACTGCAGCGAAATCTGGCAGAACGCGAAACGCGAGGTCGTCCCTCGCTCGATACTACCGCTTCGGGCATTAGCAGTTTCAATATGGATTCCCCACCGATTCACGTACATGACATGTCCATAGTGACACTTAAAGCTGGAGCATCACTCCAGCGGAGTGGGACTGAAAAGTCACTTCGCCAGATTCGGAGCAGATCTGGCAGCATCAAGTTCGGGCTGGGATCCCTGAAGGCGCGACTCCTCCAATGAAGGCGAAAAGTCAAAGGAGGCTGCCAGTAGTGCAAATTAATCTGAACCACTGTAAGGCAGTAGTGGATACAGCCTTAAGCCTTGGCTTTTAAGAAACAAAATTCAATTCAATTCAACAATTTATGCTGTTCATACACCGAAGGCAAGTTACGAACCTGTATAGCAGCCAAAAAATGTCTTAATATTTTTCTCTTGGGCACATACAGCAATGGAGACCTCACTGTGGTAACTCCCGAACAACAGGACATACCTGCTATCGTCTGCAGACTTATCATATGATGAGGAGGGCCCACCACTAAGCTCAGTCCGAGCACTTGTGCGACATGCCAAGTCACGTGGATCACATGATGAGGAGGACCCACCACCAGACGCAGTCCGAGCACTTGTGCAACACGCCAAGTCATGCGGATTGTGTCTTTTGATCCACTTAAACGGGGAGAGGTGGATCTCCCATGTCGCAGTAAAATAATATGCTTTTTCTACCCCTCTACAAAATACCGTTGTCAACTTTTAACGCCAAAGTTATCGTACTCGTGCCCGAAAGGGACATCAACCACTAGTCTCGGCCCAGCTCACAGAAGACCACTCCGGCTGTTAATTAGAGGTGAACATCGTTACTTCCGGAACGCAACTACTCATGAAGACTCATAAGGCTCTTGGAAATCTGAGAGCGCACTTGGACTGTCCAAGTTGTCCCACTTCCAGTGAGCTGCAGCATGAAGACTCTCACAGTAGAAGGAAACAATCTGTGGAACTGGAAAGCTACACAAACCTGCTGACCATCAAGCACAAGCGTGTAATAACACAACTCTGGAAGAGAACTGTGGCCTGTCGTCGCAATGACACTTTTCAAATGATACCAAAGAGAGCTGCAAAAAAGTCAAAGCCAATGATGTCGAAAACTTGATGCCGCGGCACTCGTGGCGACTTCAAAAAACATTGATGTCCTAACACATCACCCTTAAGGTGACAGAGCAAAGGTAAGGGATTTTATTTCCAGAACCCGTGCTTCTTGTGTCGACGTAAAGTCTTATTTCGCGTGAGCTAGGACATTTTCCTAGGAATGCAAGACATCCTCGCGTTCGTTGATGCTGCTTCGAGTGCAATGGATGGACATATCATCTCGGTGTGGCCGGATGGGCAGTCTTAGGAGCTCTCATCTCATTCTAAAAATGGCCGAATTTAGTCCAAGTTCATTGTGGTTGAGATGGCTGCTTGTTGTAGAAGATGCAGCAATTCAAGCGCCTTATGGCTTAGTTTCTGGACACACTGGGTGGCTATAAAGTCATTGCTGCCCATACCGACATGAGGTGTCAAGGTGTCCAGAAAACCTTGGCTGTGCAGACATTCAATGCGGCCCATGGCGACATGAGTTTCTGGACACCTTGGCTGTGCAGAAAGTCAATGCGGCCCATGGTGACATGGGTTTCTGGACAACAGATTGTCAAACGCGTTTCTATCAAAAAAAGGCAGATAGAAAGATTCCTCTTCGGTGTACATATCTACGATCAACGGAGGTAAAGTGGGAGAAATCCGTCTCTGAGGACACTATCTTTTTCTACTTTGAGTAAACAAACGCACTCGATTGTAGCTCGGTGCTGTGGTGGATTGTCGCTTGAGGGGACTCTCGGTCAAACTATTCACGAAGACATTGCCGTAATTCATTCGTTTTACAACCAGGTCCAGCTCGGACTGCAGCCTTTTATAAAAGCTAACTTTGTCTTGCACAGACCGCTGCTGCTCTGGAATCTAGATCCACTCCCAACTGGAGTATCACCCAAAGAAGGTGAGTGCTGAGTACAGTACACAGAACCACAAATCATCACCCGTTGACGACCGCGTCTCGTTTCACTAAAATGTGCTTCCATCGTCCACTCATCCGCATTGCCATTCGTAACAAACTCAAGTGCTAGTGAGTTTATTCAACAATCAAAGGAGAGCTTTAAAGCTCAGTCGCCCCAATAATCTGCTACAATTTTGAGTGTGCATCTCACAAAATTCAACTCAAGAGACATTCCAGTGAATTGGACTTTCCTCTCTTCTCTTCACTGGAAAAGCTTGTAAGCTTTCACTCAAAAGCACATCTTACCTTGTCGGTGTTCGCCTCAAACTCATTCGTGCCCAGTTATCTCTTGGAATGATGTTACGTTCCTCATCTCTGCAAAGCAAAAATACAAAACTGCATGAGTCATCCGGAGATTGGAGGAATTCTAGAAGCATCTGATGGACGGTGCCTGTACATACCCACTCGGTGTTGAGTTGCCATGAGGAGCCAGCTCTAGTTCGACGCCACCGCTGCTGTTCAGATTGTTGTTGCCGTCGTTGAGGCCACTGCGGGACAGGCTGACGCCGCCTTCACCTTCGCCATAGCCCTCGAACGACTCGCCCTCAGACAGGGACGAGCACTGAGATTTTGGTACATCTGCAGGGAGACGAGGAAATTGAGTGTTAGCAGGCGCATGAGGGCGCTGGACACGGGGTTACATACCTGTACTGGGTGGACTCGATGGTGTCGGGCTCGAATCACCCGAATCGACGGCCGAGAATAGGAATGTTGGAGCATTGGATGAGCCTTTAATACTGGGCATGGGCGCCATTTTGTTTCTGTTTGATGAATGCAGCTGAAAGTGGAAGAGAAGTCTGTGGTTAGTTATGAGGTTTGATTTGGAATTGTGGGAGATCTGGAATGGGAATTCAACTTTGTAGAGAATCTAGGGGGTGGTGGGCATCTGAGGGCAGGGGGAGCATCAGGTATTCAGAAGTCTTTGGACAACTGACGGGTTAACGACTGAATTACTGGCTGAGATCTGGCTTGCAATTGAGCTAGGGGATGACCACAGCTGTGATCTTGAACAAGACCCGATTTGGCTTAGATGCAGCAGACGGTTTTAACTGACACCCAATGGATCTAGGGGATGACCACAGCTGTGATCTTGAATCATCCCGACTAGGCTTCGATGGAGCAGAGGAGGTTTTGACTGAAGCTTGGGGACGCTTGAAGCTGAGATCTTGCTGCTTGAAGACCCGATTTGGCGAGTACAACTGGCTGATGGCTGCGGCATGCTTCAGAGTGGACATGTCGAAGACAGAAGCTCCAATCAAGGCCTGGGAAGAGCCAGACACACGAACTGTGACACACATGGCCTCAGCGGTCGCAGAGAAGTTCATTCATAGCTAAGCACACCTAACAAATCCATTACCGGGTCGGCTTTCTCCAAAGCCCCCCTCGTGCGTCGTCTAATGACTTCTGAATACCAATTGCCGACGGACCAGTGCGATACGCATTTCCTTCACAATTTGCCCCCCCTCCTCCACGAATCGTCTTAGAAACGATAAAAAAAAGGCGGTGTTCCACTTCAGCCGGCCGCCGACAAGCATTGCCCTTAATTACCCGCCTCCCCGCCCAGTCCGCTGCCGATTGGAAATTACCATTTCTTGTGATATTCCATTCAAATTGGAACACGACCCAGAATGTCAGTCTTATCGCCCCCAGGCCCAGGAGGAGCTTGTCACCTCAATTTCTTGGTCACCTGTTGCCTGTTGCGTTCTCCTTGAAGCACACGACCCTCGCCAGCACAACACATGTGCGGTCGCAAGGTAACCCTAGTCCCGACATCGTTTCCCCCTAGATTAGCCAACAATAACAACAACAGCAGAAAATATCCGATGACACTCGGTGGAAAAATATCACACAAACTTTCATCGAATGCGTTCGCGGTGGCTGACGATGGCTGTGGCGGGGTGCAAAGGGGCCGCTCTGTACGACAAACCACACAGGTTTGACATGTAATCGAGGTGCTCGCCGCTGCGTCCCTGCGAGGGTTGTACTTCCGTACCCGGAAGCCGGATGTGCTAAAGATACTCAATTTCATGTCAGAGGCAAACCCCCCTCTCTCTGCTGAGGAACACATGGCTGTGTGTGAAGAGGATGGTGTTGCATTGCGAATGCTTGATGATATTCGATTTCAAATTCCAAGGAATGGGGGCGTTTCAGTCGCTTATCGTTCCCGCCAAGTGGATGGCAGGCGATTTGTTTGATTGATGTGCGCACATGGCCCGCTGGTGGCGGTGGATTCGGATTCCGTGTTGTAATTGGATTTATTTTCAGCCACTGGCCTGGCCTAGATTTGGGCAATAACCACAACCATCCTTGGCACCGTTGCGACGGCGATAAATGCGTCTGCGAATGACGTCCGGCATGAGGAAATGCTGCCAGATGATCAGATACAGTCAATCGAACGACAGTGGTCAGGCCAAGGACGTACGAGAACCTTAAAAACAGGCAAAGTTCATAATTGGCCCACAAACTACGTGCCACTCGACGCAATTCCACAAGACTGCCCGCGATTGCTTGTCAAGTACACGCCAGGTGTTTCATTTTCCGTTCAAATGAAGCCCAAGGATCCCCCTGCCCAGCCATAAACTATTCTTGGAAAATCGGGCTCGAAATACTCCACCGCTACAAATTCATCCGCAATCGATATCATGCTCCTCAACCTATCCCAACCCCAGCCGGTCGCTGGTTGCCTCGTCGACGTGTTGCTTCCTCTTCTCCTTCTGCCAACTGCCGTGCCCCGCCAAAGTTCACAAATGGAACTGAGACCCACGAAGAAGAAGGAAAAAATCGATAACCTTTCGACAAGAATACACTGGCTCTCGCTGCAAGGAGACACTTCATTTTCTTTGCCAGCAATTACTGCACGTGTACCTGCATGTTTCAAGCCGGAGATTGGCTCGCAAAATGTATGCCCGGACATGCACCCTTGGCCAGGCAGGCAAATTGGTTTCTGTTCTCTATTTTGTTTGCGCTTAATTGCGCACCCTTGCGGCAGCAATCCTTTGTGCACTGTGCTGTGCGCGCACGGATGCATGGAATTCATGGGAAATCGGAAGAAGCAATCAGTGGCTCTGGCGTCGCGAGTGTGACCTGGGGCAGGTAATTTCCGTTCGAAGCGTTCTTCTTGGGAAAGGATGAAAGGCAAGGGTTTCGATGGACGTGAAGGTCAGAAATGCATTCTGTTCCACTCCTAAGATACGCCTCCGTGGCGACTGTGTCACGATCTAGATCCTCGCGGACCATTAAACTCCGAATTCGACTCTCTCTCCAATGTAGGCCATGCCTCAAATCACGACGAGTTTCTCCCTACTGCCTCCTCAAGCGCATTCCAATCCCAGCCGCCGACTGCCCTTAATAGAGTATCCAAAAGTGCTGCACAGACTTTCTCGAGAGTCTCACAGTTCACAGGCGCATGCAAATGCCACCAGAGACTGTGCATCCGCCGAAGAAGCAGCACAAACGAAATGGGCAAGCAAATCGATTGAACGATCTACGGCGAGAGCGCGACTTGGCGCTGTGTGCAGCTAGCCACTTACCGTTGAGCAGACAACATTGTTCGCCTTGTAATGGCGCACTCGTCGCTGGCCTGACATTTAATACCCTCGACCGAAATCGCGTCGTTTCGCTAGTTCGCTTTGCCGCTTTTTTTCTCAGCTCAAAGTGCAGACCAGGTCTTGCGACAGCGCGCCGATCACTTTGCCCGCAGTCATCAAGTTTCGAATGCAAATTATGAAATTATTTTTCAGCTGCTTTTTTGTTGGATTGCGGCTAAGTTGACTGGTCAGCAGACACATGTGGAGGCGCTTGATTGTGAACTCGATCTTGGCTACCGTTTCTTGTATCAAACCTGGACCCACTCCTTTTTAAGTCTCCTTGGTGCGATGGAGGGCGGGCTGAAGGCGTTTAGCGTTTATGCCAATGTCATGATCGATTCTTGGTCATTGGAAGTTCCAAGCGATGCGTCAGGTCCTTGGAGAGACGGCGAACATGTTCTTTCGATTGAATGCCTTGGTTTCGAGTGGTCTAACGAACGCGCCCCACTGATGCTTGCAAAAAAATGGTCTTGATCGAGGACACAGCGGAGAGACGAGGGTTCTTCGGTGATCGTTCCTAAAGCAGTCCGGACGAGGCACTTGATGATCTTACTTTCCTGAGAACCCAAAGTCTAATCACGCAGCAGTTTTACCACGTCCCCGGTCTCTATCTGCCTGCGCCCCTAAATCAGAGTCCCTCTCTCTGGCTCCTGATCCCATTAGCACTCCATCATCCATAAAACCCCGAGGATCTTGCCAACCAGAAGATTTATGCCAGTCGGCGGCTTTGCAGCACGTACGCAGCGAACCGTTTTGTTTCCACAGAACTGCCATTCATTCCAGGACCTCGCTTGGCGTCATCAATCCTCCGTGAACGTGCACAGAAATCCCAATCGTCTGCGCACACCAGCCAGGCGGTGTCGTAAACCAATAAAGATCGACCCTCGTTCTACCCTCATGACCGATGCGAATGCGTATTGTCCGCCGCAGGTACGTCGATTAGACGCGCAACCTGCCACCACATGGCACTGTGTTCGATTCTCTCGAATCGCCTTTGAAATGCAAAACCCAGGGCGCGCCGCTTATGTTTCTGCATTAATCGGCATTGCCGTCGCTCTTGCACAAGTGCCGCCTTTTAAGTGGCGGCCCATCCGCTCCCTTGCATGACTGGGTGACTGCCTGCACTCCAATGAGCAATCTCAAAGACAATAGGATTGCCAACCATCACATCTGAGCGTCCATCAGCAGCTCCACCGCCGATGATGATGGGCGCAATCCATTCAAGATTATGATTGTTCTCACACCGTTCCCAGGGCCGTCGACGCCGCCGTCGCCGTCATTAGGGCGCTTCTTGTGCATCGGATAATTGCATCTCATCTCGCAACTGGCAGCTGGGGAGGCACACGTGTGCACACACCACCGAGGAGCTTCGACAAGCGAACGGAATAAAAAAGCAAAAAAAATAAACGCGAACACAGTGGATCCGAGGAGCAGTCTCACTCGCATCTGTTACTGAGCAGGAGCGCGGTTCGATGATCTGCATTCAACAAATTGGATTTCAACGTACCGTGAGGTGAGGAAAGATAATTAGATACTAGTCGTATCTGGCTGCTGCGGAGGTATCACAGAGCCGAAGAACAACGCGGAAATGAACGCGGCTTTTGTCGGCTGGAGAACTGTATCGCGGCAAGCTAACTCTACCGCTGTTCACCGCAACCACAGAGAGATGGAGAGAGAGAGAGAACACAGCAGCCATCTGCAAGCGGACCTGTTGTTGGATTTACCGACAGCCAGGCGATGGGAGGCAGGGAGGTTGACGACCTTATCAAATTCACACGATAAAGCGAATGTCGAAGCTGAAATTGGAACAGGTGGCCTGTGGACGTATGCAGTCGGTGATGCCGGGCGACGGGGTGGTGTACCCGCGAATTTGGCATTCAATCTTTCAAAGCGTCGTTCGAGACTGTTTATGTTTTGTTCAAGGCTCGGAAGTGGAAAGTGTGAAGATTTGCCCTAAAAATAGGGAGTCTGTAGGCGTCTGCAGAAGTAAATGGGACTGGTTGTGTTACAGTGCCCATTGATAGTCGAAATGCGTGCTCTGCAGAAAATATGCCTGCTGTCAGTAAAAGTGGTAAAGAAGATCCAAATCTATCGATTTCACGGCGAGCACAACGGTTGGACTTGTCTGGGATTGTGACCCGTTTTGCATTGAGACTTACAGCAGGACCCTTAAAGAGCTCAAGTCATTCAATAATTGAAGCTACCAGACCTCGGAATAAGTGTAAAACAAAGGTCGCGGACTGGGTACTTGGACATAAGCGTTTAGCTGACTTATCGATGAGCGATGAGGCTCATTTTGCACAAGTCTTCAATGCTGAGCCTGTGGCAGAACAGCAGAGGGCACACTGTCGACTCTGGCATGGCGCACAGCACACGAGTGGGAAATAACTCCGTACACCGTGCAGCTGGATGGAGACCACACTGCCTGGAGATGCTGATTAGTTGATGCCTAGGTCTAGTCCGGACTGCGCCACTCCAAGAAGATTAATACGGAAACAGACAAGGTCGTCGAAGGAAGGGAAAAACTGTGCTTGTTGGACAAAGAGTTACTGTCCAGCAGCGTCTCTTATTCATAATTCGTCTATGAGGTGTTTAAGGTCGCTAATCTAAATCTAATCAGGTTTAGACTTAAAGGGACGTGTTCGTTCGTCAACAAGATCGTAGACATCTCATACACGTCACCTCCTTTTGACTCTGTTCTTGGACGAGATGTTTGGCGCTGAGTTTGCTGAAGCGACTACCAGATGGTTGTCCGGATTGTAACATCAGCACGAAATATGAATGAATACTCATAGATACTACCCGCCGAGCCGTGGGATTCCAGGTTTAGACCCCGAATTTAGCAACTTCCTGCTCGCTCGCCTCACTAACAATGCTGAAAGAGTATTTTTGCCCAGAAAAAGTTTCTCACATTCCGCCCTTCGGAGTCGACAAGATAAGACAAGCGAGTGTGATAGAAGAACAGCACGCATGATACAAGTGGTTGCCGAGCAGTTAGGCCCTGGCCCTGGCCTGTAGTGCCACCCACTCTATATATTTTTAAACGACTTCGTAGATGGCACTCACTTCAGATGATTATAGCCAGTTAGTGCTCGAACCAACATCGACTGCGATTCGGGCCATAGCATCGGAGCAGCCTGTCTTCAGCTTGGTCTTGGTTGGAAGGTCTCAATTAGATTTGGTCGAGATTTGGCTCTTCTATGAGGAATGTGGACTCAGTAAAAACTTCGAACTTGCTGCCTGCGTGCGAGAAAGACAGTTAAGAGTCTAAACTATCTCTGCTTTCGAACGTTGACTACGTACATCCTAGTCATTTTCATTGATCAACTTCATTCAGAGTCCTTGCAATCGCCAAATTCAAAATCTGCATTCTCAGACCAGAACAAGTCCACCCATTTTATTTCGCATTTTACTGCATTTTTTTGCGCTGAGAAGTGCCACTCGATTTTTGCGATAGTGTAACTCTCAAATGAAGGAAGTGTGATGGGGCTATGTGTTCTAAGTGACCGTCATCTAATTCTAAGTGACCGTCATCCCATTTTTCTCGTTTGATTGTCTCATTCGGAAATCAATTGGCGCAAAAACATTGAATTCACGATGAGGAATGTGGACTCGCTCGGTGGGAAGGTGAAAATGGCTGTATTTGGAGAGTAACAGTTGAGTTCTCGCCTCAGTAACAGCTGCATTTCCTTTTAGTTCAAGGATGGAGTTCTGGGCGAGGATGGAGTTCTGGGCCAATTAGAAATGCCATGAATTTGCGAATTTTGACTGCTTCGATGCAAGGGGCGACTTCGTCCACGATAATGGTTCTTTATTTCTACAAAATTTGATTCTTACAGACAGCCCAACAGTCTTAAAGCACAGTTGGTGTACAATATGTCTTCGCAAAGTACATCAATTCACAATTAGAGCTTTTATGATATTCTGAATCACGCTCTGGGCAGATCCTGTCCCATCAGAAGAGCTGAAGGGAAACCGAAGCCCCTATGGTGGCGCTCAGATCTCGACACCCTTCACAAAGGATGCAGGGGTGGCCATGCTTCGGGTGAACCCAATTAACTTTCTCCACTCCACTGCGTCCTCGGCCACTCTTATTCTCCGCCTTCATGGAAAGGGCAAACGATCTGGCGCGGAATTACAATCTCTTCTTTGCAAGCATTATGGGTAAGCCAAGAGCCTGTTTTCTTGCGACGACCTCTCTAAACATTTATCTTCTCTTCATTTGCAGCGATCAAGACACAGTGACTGTGTGTCCAGAAGCAGGCACACAGCGCCTTTGGCTCGCCTCGGCCTACATGGCGGCCGACCATGTTGAACCACCGCCGGAGTTACTGAGAAGAGTGATCGCGGATGGGAATAGATCCTGGGATGTGATGCCAACGCACAAGATCCCATCTGAGGGAGCACGGACATCAATGGTAGAGGTGACTGCTTTTAAAATAAATTACAAGTAACAGGCTGGCAATTTGTAATATAAGGTGACGAACCCACCTTCGTGACTCGAAATAGACAAGAGGTTTTAGGCCTTATCCTTGTCTGACCACATATCGGATGGCATCAATGAGAGGAGAGTGTCAAATAAGCACTCCTTCTCGGAACAGGGATATATTAATATTTACTTCAGCTTTAGAAGCTCCACATCCAGTGTGAGCCCATTCCGCAACTTCATAGAGAAACTGTCAGTTTAGCAGATATTGACCTGATTGATCCTTCAGAGCTCGTAGAGAGACTCACTGATATTCCAAATCACGCTCTGGGCAGATCTTGTCCCACCAGAAGGGAAACCGAAACCCCCATGGTGGCGCTCAGATCTCGACATCCGTCGCAAAGGATGCAGGAAACTTTTTAATAGAGCCAAGACAACACAAACAACAAAGCCGACTGGCAGTCGTACAAAAGAGGTCTCAGCACAGGCGAAAGGTCACCCGGAAGACTTTTCTGTGGGGCCGATCGAGGAAGTCTCTGAGACTTCCAGGCCAAGGAAAGTACTTGCATCGAATGATGCCCAAAGTGCCATCCCTAATGCAAAGGGCTAATGGAACCTGGACCACCTCATGTTTAGAAAGCCAGGCCTTCTCATTGGCACTCACTTCTCCAACCAGACAAGCCCGCTCCTACAGCAGCTCCCTTAGAGTGACTAAAAGTATAGAGACTAACAGTGCCTATAAAATGACAGGGCCAGTCAGTTGAACTACAAAAGGTTGCAGACCCCACCTCCACCTGGTCGGCCAGCATCTTTCACGGATGCCTGCATCTTGGTCACGTACCCAAGATCTGGCGAACGACCACAGTGGTCTTCATACCAAAGTCAGGGAAATGCTCTCATGTCAAGCCAAAGGATCTATCATCCTTTCTTCTAAAGACACGAGAGAGCCTGATTGACATATAGTCGCGGACGAACTGCCAATCTCTCAGCACAAGGGTTTATCTGTCGAAGCAGCCTTACACTCGCTTGCAAAGTCCCTCAACCAGAAAAAAATTACCCTTACTTCATTTGTGGATACTGAGAGAGCCTCTAACCACATTGAACTCCATGCAATAGCCTCAGCACTCAACAGGCTCGGCATCGAATAGTCCTTGGCGGCTTTTAAACACCAGCTTCTCAATAACAATAAAAAAGCCTGATGGCACCACGATCCGCCAATTTGTTAACAGAGGTACGCCACAAGGTGGTGTACTCTCCCCTCTCTTGTGGAACCAAAGGTGTACAGAGGTCATTGATGGGTCTAATAGGGCCGATATGCCAGCCAGAGAATGAACTGATCGAGGACTGACAATTTTAACAACGAAGTTGATGCTTGCGAAGCTAAACGAACTCCACATTTTGAAGATGTTTCGGTCGCCTGTTCGGTAGGAAAGTGCTTTGACTTCGTTACGCCCTTTTAGTCGCCTTCGTGGACACACGCTGTCGGGGAAACTTGACCGCTGACTAAGACGTCGCTTAGGTGCTACTGCAGAGGCTTCAAGGCATTTATAATGGACCCCAATACGTACATTATTTGTTGCTAAAGCTTATGCGACTACCGAGGTAATTACATCCACAAGCATATAGGCCGAGTTGCTGATTTCGCTTGTGCTTAGGTAGCTGCCTGCAGTCATTGGCAACGGTTTCTAGCAAGCAAGGCTTCCCATTCAGTGACCTCCTTCCACTTTCACATACCAACTTGCTTGGAGTCCTTCTTCACTAGCGTGCACCACATGATTTCCGCCAGGTACATTCTTGGAGACTTTGTCTGGCGATCACGAACCCCAGAAGGTGTGTAATCAAGCGACTCTATAAGAGAGGCGCCAACAATCCATCGCTTTCGGGACCGGGATCTGGCCGCTACCAGTGAAGCTGCCGTCTTCTGCCGAGCTTTCAAGAAATCCACAAAGATCGCAATAAATTCGATGCTTCTGCTAGCTACAGCAGCCACCACCAGTAGTCACCGAGCACATTCTATCCCTCGTCGTCGGTAAGGATGTCTGAATCCTGATTTTTTACTGCAGTTACCCACAGCCGTCGCTGAACGCACGCCAAGGAATCCCTTGCCTCTGACAAAACTGCGCGTGTCGACGGAAGTCCACATGGTTTGGCAGAGATGGAAACCGGGTACTTTTGCGACTCGAGGAGGGATGCATCAACAACCTGTCCAATTCAGTTCGCACAGACCCCTTTTTTTGGCAGCTCTCCATTTCCCTGCCCACTAATTGTCGCCGTCAAAGTCCAACGACCTGCGGCACCGCAAAAGTTCGAAAACACAAAACCCCACCGGAGGCCTTGAACTTTCACAAAACGAGAAAGCAAATCAAAAACGCTTTCAAACAAGAGACTTATGCGCCCGCCTCACTTGTGCTTATGTCACATCTTCACGAGCGATCGCAAGCTACCGCCCTTCCTCCTCTCAGACCGGCTGACACGCCTTTCCCGCTTTCTCCAGCTCCACCAACCCTTCTCTGCCGGACAGGGTTCATAAATTTCCCTCGAAAACAATTGTTGCGCTATAAAAACTTGTAGACCACTGCAGCGAGACCATAAATTTCGACGTCGAACTTCCAGTGTGTGTGTCGCCGCCGTGCCGCGCCGCTGTCGTGCGTCGTCTGCAGTGTTAGGCCCCTGTTGACGGTACTGTTTAATGGGATTACCACTCCATTTGGAGGTGTCCTCGTAAATAAACCCCACTCAGTAGCAGAGCCGACGGACGATGGGAATCCGCTTTTGGAATCAGTTGACACGCTTAGCACCCGTTCGGCGCATTCTCGTTGGAATCACGCTTTTTATTGGAACACGTGCCCCGGCGGGAGCTGTGCACGAGCGGCTAGGGATTAGTTATGTTCCAACGGTGGACTTGACATGCCACGGAACTAATTAGAAGGGCTGATGGGGTGTTGAAATATTTCTGTTCATCTCGGCAGAAGTGCAACGGCATTTATGGTCACAAAAACACACATGCGCCACATGGCAGTGCGCGGCGCATCCCCCCCGGCCACTGGCTTGGGACTTTGTCTCGACTGCGATCACTCGAGCGCATCTCGACCCGGCAGAGGGGGAGGTAGAAATTAGCAAAGCGTGCGATTCCCCTTCACGACACCACCAAAACTAACCGGTTTGCATAAACCACACACACACACCCAGGCGCACTCGGAGCACGTTCAGCGATTGTTAAGTAATTTGTACGGCGAATTTCAATTCAATAATCGTTTTCGCGAAATTCACTGAACCTTTGGTCTGCCACAGCGCAGCCCGATCTTCGTTTGTTTTCGCTTTTCCACGGCACGACGAGCGCATCAGTCGATTGCGAAACAGGTGCTGTCTGGGGATGGACGGGTTTGTTTTCTGTTTTCTGTTTTTTTTTTACAAACTTACCTTGTCGACGAACGATTATTGCCTTATGACGACCCCAGTTCTGGAAGAGAGACGAGAAGAAGAAAACAAGATTTATTGGTTAGAAATTTGCCGTGACGGGATGTGGAGATGCTAATGGATTTGAGGACGTGCATGTGCGTTGATTGCCGCAACTAGTCACCTCTGACTGAAGCGGTGGTGATGAAATCACGTCAACAAGAGTAGAGGGGATGTGAATGGAGCCATTTGAATAAGTATGCAGATGTGGCCTCCTAGGAATGAGCGTTAGACGACTTTTAGGAAAACCACGTAGTGCGAGAGGCACACAATGGACAAGAGACTGCGGACTGCGGACTACGGCCTGGGTGGCAATTCACAGAAAACGGATCTAGCCATCCTAGCCAGGGAATGGGGTAAAGGCACTAGTAGCCAGACAGTGCTAGTAGCCGGGCTGTGCTAGCAGCCGGGCAGTGCTAGTAGCCGGACCGTGCTAGTAGCCGGACGGTGCTAGTAGCCGGACAGTGCTTGTAGCCGGACAGTGCTAGTAGCCAGACAGTGCTAGCAGCCGGGCAGTGCTTGTAGCCGGACAGTGCTAGTAGCCGGACAGTGCTAGTAGCCGGACAGTGCTAGTAGGCAGACGGTGCTATTAGCCGGACAGTGCTAGTAGCCGGACAGTGCTAGTAGCCGGACAGTGCTAGTAGCCGGACAGTGCTAGTAGCCAGACAGTGCTAGTACCCGGACAGTGCTAGTCGATGGACAGTGCTAGTAGCCGGACGGTGCTAGTAGGCAGACGGTGCTATTAGCCGGACAGTGCTAGTAGCCGGACAGTGCTAGTAGCCGGACAGTGCTAGTAGCCGGACAGTGCTAGTAGCCGGACAGTGCTAGTAGCCAGACAGTGCTAGTAGCCGGGCTGTGCTAGCAGCCAGGCAGTGCTAGTAGCCGGACAGTGCTAGTAGCCGGACAGTGCTAGTAGCCAGACAGTGCTAGTAGCCGGGCTGTGCTAGCAGCCGGGCAGTGCTAGTAGCCGGACAGTGCTAGTAGCCGGGCAGTGCTAGTCGATGGACAGTGCTAGTAGCCGGACGGTGCTAGTAGCCGGACGGTGCTAGTAGCCGGACAGTGCTAGTAGCCGGACGGTGCTAGTAGCCAGACAGTGCTAGTAGCCGGACGGTGCTAGTAGCCAGACAGTGCTAGTAGCCGGACGGTGCTAGTAGCCGGACGGTGCTAGTAGCCGGACGGTGCTAGTAGCCGGACAGTGCTAGTAGCCGGACGGTGCTAGTAGCCAGACAGTGCTAGTAGCCGGACGGTGCTAGTAGCCAGACAGTGCTAGTAGCCGGACGGTGCTAGTAGCCGGACAGTGCTAGTAGCCGGACAGTGCTAGTAGCCGGACGGTGCTAGTAGCCAGACAGTGCTAGTACCCGGACAGTGCTAGTAGCCGGACGGTGCTAGTAGCCGGACAGTGCTAGTAGCCGGACAGTGCTAGCAGCCGGGCAGTGCTAGCAGCCGGACAGTGCTAGCAGCCGGGCAGTGCTTGTAGCCGGACAGTGCTTGTAGCCGGACGGTGCTAGTAGCCAGACAGTGCTAGTACCCGGACAGTGCTAGTAGCCGGACAGTGCTAGCAGCCGGGCAGTGCTAGCAGCCGGACAGTGCTAGCAGCCGGGCAGTGCTTGTAGCCGGACAGTGCTTGTAGCCGGACAGTGCTAGTAGCCGGACAGTGCTAGTACCCGGACAGTGCTAGTAGCCGGACGGTGCTAGAGCCGAACAGTGCTAGTAACCGGACGGTGCCAGTAGCCGGACAGTGCTAGTAGCCGGAAGTGCTAGTAGCCGGACGGTGCTAGTAGGCCTACTTTTGGCCAGTTAGTAGTCAGCCATTCTAACCTATGTGAGGTGACACATAGACCAACGCTGACGCGATCGATGTAGTTGCTTAGCTTTTAACTTTTCTCTCTCATTAAGCGTCGACAATCGCCACATTGTAACATTTCAGTAAAATTTTAATTTTAAATTAAAGTCTGAGAGTTGTCAGGGCCGATGGAGGTGGGGCCGTACCCGGAGTCGAACCTGCGCTGCGTAGGCTCAAGTGCGTTGTTGTCGACGCACCAACAAACATCAAAACCACTTGAATTTCCAATTGAAGCGTGAGACTGCGAAATGAAATCAGGTCTGGGTTGAAGTATTCCTGGTGGCATCCCCTTGCTGTGGGTACTTCTCTGTAAACGGTTGCTTTGCCGCTAAGCAAGTAAAGTATTCTACGTGCCGGAGCCTTTAAGCCTCTTTTGAGGAACGCTACAATGGAGCATGTCTCGTTCCGCACAAACGGCAAGAAACGACCAGTCGGGTAGGTTAGAGTGGCTGACCGTCGGCTGAACGACGACCTGTTGAGCGTCATTGCTTGAGTTGAATGACACTTTCCGAACTAAACACTTTTTTTTATATTCTCGTACAATGCACAAAAATTCATCGTCTCTCAGCGATGATTACGAAACCATTCAGCTCCGTCGCGTCGCCTGGTAACATTGTTCATCGCTCAAGGACTCCGTCTACACTTCAAACGAATTCGTGTTTTAATTTTATTTGCGTCCCTCAACCGTGCGTCGTTCAATCGCCGGACGTGTCGTTCATTGCTTGGCCTCAGAGAGTGCCAAGATAGCCAACTTCTACCTCTCTTGGCCTTAAAATGTTTGACAATCGTTTTCCCAAACCCAATCAGAGAGCGGCATTCTTGTGAATAACCGTCAAAAATTCATGAATAACTGTCAAAAAGTCACTCGAATTCGTCTCGGACAAGGTGACAGCAATCAGCTGTGAAGCTGGCCATCTCTTCTCATTTCTGTTCCCACTAGACGAAATTCGGCATTTCCCTCGAATTTAGGATCAAAAATGTCCCCATACACGTCTCATACAACGAACTGATTTTAAAATTTCCTCAATTATCCCAATTTCAATGGAATTGTGGACTATAACAAATTATGACAGTTTTCGTGCAGTCATGCCAACGCAACTAGCAGACTTCTAAACCATTATGCAAGTTAGCTTGCAGATTTCTGGGAGATTGTGTTTTCATTCAGTAAGCAAATGTACTTCCTGCCAGCACTGGCATAAAGTGACGCATTGGCGATTTTTCGTCCTGAATGACTTGAGAGGGAACGTTGACCAGACAGCCCTAAGAACTGCTCTGGTCTGTGCCCGAGGACGCATGCAAATGGACTGTTTTACTGTGAGAGTAATCTGCTGCATGTCCCTCAAGCTGCCAATGCTCTCCTAAGGTTGTCCCATGTGGTTCAACGCGACTGCAAGGGTGATGGAAGAGATTCACCTGTTTGAGATGACTCGTCTGAGGATTTGCCTTCGCCTGTAAGTAGCACAGTAGTCGGTCACTGTCTTGCAGCGGATTTCTTTTGGAAGCCTACCGTCAGGTGGCACAAGAAGTTATAAAAGAAGATTCAACAAGAAGAAAAAATGTTGAATGACGAATGAAGTCAAATTGACACCACGAATGACCTGAAATCACCCAGTCCACCATCAAAAGAAAGTAAATACCGCAAGGCATAGCCAAGACTGGACCAAAGAATAACTTACCCGGCTCCAAGGCCACGTCCAACTCGAGTAAACAAAAGAAAAATAAAAAACGACCCTCGGCCAGATGCTCTCCAATCATACCACAATTCGCGACGCCTTGGAAACGAAGATTAAACTAAAAAATGCTTCAAAAGAAAATGGAAAACTCGATCATCTGCCGTTTATAGGGTGAAACCGAAACCAAATGCGAAACAAAAAATCTGTGCATGCTCATCAAGTCCAATAAAATCGTGATCATCATCATCATTCGTCTTCCAATCTGGCGCTGGGTACGCTCTGTTTTGTTTTTTTGCCGAATGGAAGAAGCGTCTAAAAATAAATCCCACCGTGAGAGAGGAGCACATCGAACGAAGACGAAGAAGAAAATTAGCTTTCCACAAGGTAACTTTCGATTAGGCCATCCGCCACCTCCCTGTCGCCTTTTGTGTCGTGCAACTCATTAGGTTTGTATTTTTAGACTTGGGTTGAAGTATTCCTCTCCGCGGTAGTTCGAGCGCGCACTGCACGAGAACGTGTACCTTCGCTGATTGACGATCGGTGGATGCATGGTGTACACCAGCACACCCCAGCCGTGCCGGAGATGCGGAGGAAATCAGTCTGGAGCAGATCAATCAACACGACGACGCGACGGCAGACGAGAGCCACTTGGAGAGTTCTGAACGAAGACGGGGGGATTCGATGGAAATGTGCAATAATTTCTTGAACGGAATGATGGCACGCGTTTCAATTGAAGGAAGTCACACATCTGGTTGGGATCGATGGTGACGTTGGATGGTGCGCGCACGCTGATGGGGCGCCATTACGAGCTGAGGATTGAGCGAGGTGCACACGCCAGGGAATCAGTGGGATTAAGAGAAGTGGAGGACTATTACGGCGGTGACTTCGTAATTAATTTGAGGACAATGCTGACAGGTTGACTTCTGGATGCAGGGTATACGCGGGGAGGCACTTGGAACTATGCGAACCATCTGTGACGTGAGCAGGCACGCTGAGAAGACAAAGAAACTCCAGAACTCTCTGCTAATCCGCCTCTATACTCCCATCACGGCCATGTTCATCATTGCTCCACAAACGACCATCTGGTCACCTGATTTATCGACGCCCTTTGCTCAGCGCATCGTTGTCGTTATCTCGGAAAATTGAACTGAATCCGCCTCTTAATTGAATGGAATTTGATTTGGAATGGCACACGCCCCCTGTGGCCACTGATGGAAGACAATTCTTCCCAATTGAGGGATTGGGCAACACTGCTCGGGAGACTTTGCCCGCGTTGCAGTCGGTTCGGTTGGTCCACTTTCACAATTCCAAGTGCCTCCAACATCGCATTGCGGCATTCGACACGAGTGCCACTTGAACAGACGCTTTTCCTTGGTCTCCTTCGAATGGAGTGCAATGTCGCTGCCGAATGAAATTGGGAAAGTGGCAGGCGACTGGTCACCTGATGGTATCAGGTTTTGGCTTCAAATGAAATTCAATTATTTCTGTGTTGCAGTGGAGTAGTGAGTGTAATTGAAATGAAAAATCGTTGCATGCTGGACGAGTCCCCTTTTTTTAAGATCCGTTGTACTTCACGAACATGCCCCCTTGACTGGCCGCACAGGGCTTACAAAGCGATGGGAACAAATTCCCTCAGAGGAAGGAGAATTCCACTTTGACAGTCGATGTGTTCACCGAGTGACTTCCAATCAAATGTGAAGTCGGCAAGTGACAACTTGTGAGACGTCAAAAAAAAAACTGACTTTCTTCTGTCCATCAAACGCCCCTTGACATCTGTCACTTTGATTGATCATCTCAAACCCGAACCGGGTGTGTTCACTAGCTCTCACGACTGAGGGCTCATTTCAATCCTCAAGTGAGTGAACTCTGAGTACATCTCAAGGCCTCATGAAATAGCATTTTCCACTGAATAACCGAAAAAATGGAAAGTTTTTTTCCACTCTTTTCCAACCATTTCCCAAAAAAAAAACAAATTCCTGTGCAACCATCAGTTCCATCAGCAGCAAGAAGTTAACGAACTACAAAAACCTCCTCAGGCGCTGTTCATGGGCTCAGCGGACGGGCGAAAGCATCGCATATCGTCTTGACGATAAATCTTCTCTAATGCGCTTCGTCGCACGGTAAAATGCCTTTAACTGAAAACCTTAACTCTTTCGATTCTGTTTTGGCCTTCTTGTTCCCCGCCATCTTCTTCGCCTCTCTTCAACGCCATCTCCATTAACGGGTTTACTTGACTGGGGTAGGAGGGGAGGGGGGAGGCGTTTCTGTTGCAGTTTCACTCGTCGGAAACGGAGTCGACTTACATTGGCCGTGGAAAGGTTCGCCGGAGGAAGACAACGAAACTGTCACGGTGGATGGCTCGGAAGTTTGCTTAAGTATGTGACACATCTTCGAATCAAATGGGTTTTCGAACAAGACAGCGGGCAGCCAGAGGCAGACGATTGAACGGACTGTTGTTATACGGTACTTTTGTAGAAATGTGTCAAAGAGTGTCATGAGAGATGGGCTGGGAATCAGAAATCATGTTTCCTGCCTGCCTGTCTCTTTTTATGACCTCGCGATTAACTTCCAAAAATGCGTGATTAATATCAAAAATGTCAAAAATCACCTCAAATTCAGGTGTGGGCAGAGGCGAGTGATTTGTGATTCAGGCGAGAGTCGGATGCCTCTCGAATAGTAAGTCTGTAGTAGGAGTAATCTACATCTGTCGGTGAGTGAGAATTAAGAAATCGTTTGAAATCATTGACAGCGTGTGACATCTAGTCGAGGTTGTGATCGCCCAGATCAAACTTTAATTCCTCCGGCGGCATATTTAAGGTACCACGCGATATGAAGTTGCGTTGGCTGTTCACACGGAATGCGAATATATTCCGTGGCACAACTCTTAAGCTCCCCCGTATTCGGAAGACAGAGGCGAACCTACACAGAAGTTTCAAGAGATGCCAAGTGTGGCACACACACCTACATTGCTCCGGGTACTGCCATTTGGCAGTTAACTCTTCCTTAGACTTACTTTGAGGCTGGCTTCACCCAATTTAGGTGCAACTGATGAGCCATACCAAAAGGCGGTGCAACAAGAGTCGCTCAAGAGGAGTACCGGGCTAGGCTACATTATTGAGGCTGCCTTCAGCCAACTCAACAGCTTTAGAGAAGAGGAAGCGTGCAACCGACGAGCCATACCAAAAGGCGGTGCAACTGAAAACAAGAGTCGCGCAAGAGGAGTACCGGGCTAAGCTACCTTATTGAGGCTGGCTTCAGCCAGGTCAACTGCAACAGACGAAACAAGAGTCGCGCAAGAGGAATACCGGGCTAGATCACATGATAAGAAGAAGTCTTTACGCCTAACGTCTCTCACAACATCCCAGCTCAAGGATATCGAAGAGTCTAGGGACAGCAAAAAAAAAAAAAAAATAAAAATACGGGCGTTTTATAAAAAAAAGCCAAAAGTCTGTCCTCAAGCTGAACGGCACCCAGGCTCTTCGAAATTGCGACTTTAATCTTGTCACTGATCCGCAGGGAATAGTGGATTTATTTAAGCAGCTCTTCCAGGGATGATGAGAGTGACAGGGAACCAAGAACCTCGCAACTAGCTTTGAAGAAGTCGGAACAGCCGAAGAGCAACAAAGCCGCAGGCTCAGACGGCTTACCATCAGAGTTCTTAGAGGCCGGTGGCGATGCATGCACCAGATCACCTGCAGAACTTGGGAAGACGAAAGCATGTCCGACCCATGGAATATCAGCCCCATCCACAAAAAAGGCGGTCCTACTTCTTGAAATGTACAATAAAACGTCTGAAGCCATTTTGCATCGCACTAACCGGCAAGTACCGCAACTAACTGGCCCGGCGAATCGACTATAGGCTAAATATTAACGCTAAGGCAAATCTTGCAGAAGACCAGCAGGTTTCAAATCGTATGCACCACGGAAGGAGCTATTCCATAGGATGGCCGAATTCGTAATCCCGGAAAAATTGAGCTTGTTGTATGGGATCACGCTATGCGATGGTTCAAGGACCCCCGAACCGATTGAAGTCCGCACTGGATTTCGATAAGGAGATGCGCCTTTGTGGGACTTCTTCTGGTGCAAATCTGGAATCTGGACTTCTTCTCAGTCAGTACAACTGTTGGAATACGCAGACGACATTGATAACTTGCTGTGATGGAAGCATTCACGACGATTGAAGTACAAAAACTGTCGAACAAGACACGCTCGCCACACAGCACCTAAGGCAAACCATCACAATCGACAGCTACAATTTTGAGGTGGTGAAGCAGTTTGTCTACCTCGGGGCAAACGTGAACTCCACAGCAGGTATCTTAGTGGAGATCCGACATAGAATTGCCCTTGTCAACCGATTCACTTCGACTACTGACTCGAAGGACCAAAATTAGGCTGAAACTCGATGAGAGGTGGACAAACCTGATCTGCAGGATATCGCAAGGAATCCATTCGGGTCGGAGTGTGACTGCTCTATGTATTCCGTCACAAACAGGGTTGCCGTTGGAAAAATGTGATAAAACATGGGATCTGCTGCTGGCAACTAAAATGATTTTTCATGTTTATGCTTATTAATAGATACCAAAAGGCACTGGAACGGAAAACAAGACCCGCGCAAGAGGAGTACCGGGCTAGGCTACATTACTGAGGCTGCCTTCAGCCAACTCAACAGCTTTAGAGAAGAGGAAGCGTGCAACCGACGAGCCATACCAAAAGGCGTTGCAACGGGAAAACAAGAGCAGCGCAAGAGGAGTACCGGTCTAGGTTAGGTATGGGCTAGGTATGGTTCTCTGAAAGATAGGCGTTCACGAACGAAATTAACAACAGGACGCGTCGCTACTGCTTGGGCCAGTAAAGGACCTTTCTGATACGACGTAGTTTGATTAACCCCTATAGCCCCTATAGCTATCTTCTTCCGACGTAGTTGCGCCCTAGATGTGAGTTACAGAGCACTGCTCGACCAGAGAAGATGATGTGTAGCGCATTCTTGCTCTTCATCGACGCAGCTTCTGTACAAATTATTGTACGGGACACCCATCCTTCTGTGCCAATTGAACAGAGCTCATTTATGCGGCTGATGAGAGGCCTGAGTGCTGGTCTACTTAGTCTGAGCGGGCTGAGTGACTGTTTGCCTTCAAGTGGCGCCATAGACAATCCTTTTGTTTTAAGGTACATGGTGTCCTCTAGCCATTTGCTGTTGGTTGCATTGATTGTGTGTGTCGCCTGGTGTAACAATTAAAGAGACTCGAGAGTGGAATATTTGCCAGCGACACCGTCACAACTGGCTTCACTTCGAAAATTAGTCAAAAACTGGAACAATTCTCAAGAGGAAACTTAAGACGACCTTCTTGCCAGCCTGCCTAGATGTATGAGTAGTTTAAACCACAGTAGGAGGAGGAGAGGACGCGGCGACGACCACCAACCACGACGAATGCGTCTCCTTCCACCGGATACATCATCATCCACCTTGCAGACAGCACAGGAGCCACCTGCTCCGTGTCCATTTCAGTCTCACTCTCTGTCCCCGTCCATTATGGCATCCAAGTGCACTTCAATTTTCCATAAAGAACCAACGAACTGCATTATCACGCTTCGCATCCCTCTGTCTGTCCTCGCTGCAATCGGATTCCACTTGAGAGGCGGCACAAAAATAATCCGCACCTGCGGAAACATGCATTTCTTCTGCACACACACCAACACATCATTATTATCATCTTTAAGAGAGTTCAAGTGTTTAACATGCCAATGGCACATGTTGGCAAAGGAAACAGGAAAGACTTGTCCTTTTGTCTTCCCTCGAGAAATTCGATCGACCCCATCTGCAGATCTGGCTCTGAAGCGAGACAAAGCAGTGCAACGCCCTCACCTGTGGGTTTTTTGTTTTTTCTCTCAGAACCCTCTAGTGATTTATTTGATGCACGGCTCCATGCTAGCGCAGCATCTGTGTCAGTCGTGGGACCAGACGGAAACTTTGAAGTTCACGGCTGGAAATAGACGGAACATTTATCACGCACCAAAGCAACATCTTGCCAGCCGCCAAATGGAGTGTGAACGACGAGACTCTTGGTAGCACTGACTGATGTTTGTGAGTGAGGGGGAGCCGACTGATTTGTATACAAAACCGAGCTGGGTGCAGCTTTCAGCTTCACACACCCACTGACCCAGATGCAACTTCGAATCCCCTTCAAAGTGATGAGACGCTCTGGGCCAATTATGGGCGGAGGCTGGCGTTTAGGACCGAATCTGGGCGACAACATTTGTCACAGAGTTGGACGTTTGTCGGTAATGAATTCGAGGGCGTTAGCAGATGCGGGGGAGGATGTCACTTGGACTTATTGGGAAATGTGTGCCAGAAGATCTTGTTGATCTGCAGCTGATACGGGGTCATCCGCTTTGTGGTGTCAAAATTTATTTGAATTGAAGCACATTTTTGACTTGGATCTCGATCGAATGTTGCATTCAATCTTGTCCTGGACTCTGACAGGATAATTTTGACGTTTTGACACATGTCGGGTCGGGGAATAACTTGACGAAAACAATTTTTCTTTCGCGTCAAGAGCTTGCGCGTTGTGTGCGCTCTTTCCCACAGCCACACAACACATCACAAAAACGCGACTTAGGAAGGTCACTCATCACACTTCAGGTGTCGCCGCCGCCGATCTTGTGAGCCCCTGCAACATTGTCCCCGGCACCACACCGAACCCGAGACTCAGAAAACACCGGAAAAATATCACATTTCCCCCCACGTGACAGTTTGCAAATTGCAGTCATAACGACACCACCCATTGACACACACAAGTTGCTCAGTGCTGCCAAATTAGGTAGCTTTTAGAATCAATTAAAAACATTCTCCCAAGCACCACAGATGACAGTAAACTCATAACGATCACTCTCCAACTTAATTATCCATAATTCAAGAACTCGAATCCATTAAGTCCGCGAAAGGTACTCCGCGTAAAACCCGCTCATGCATCCCACATCTGACAGTTGTTGCATTGAAAACCCCCGGCGACTTCATTCATCTTCAACTCCAGTCCACTAAGGCCGTCATACATGCATCTGAGATCATCGTAAGCACTCCCCAAACATGGTCAACAGCTACAGTCGAGCATGTTCGTGAGATAGTTGTTTTGTTTTGGTTTTTGTTTTTGCTTTCGTGTCTTTTGTCTTTGCAAGCACACTCGCAGTCGCGTCTCGTGCACTCGGCTGCTGTCCAATTAAGTCACTGACGGCTAAACTTCTTTAGTTTCACCATGAGAGTCTCGCATGTGTGTGGAAACAACAAAACGCAGCTCTCGCCCAAGGTTAGCAAGCCATTCGTCATCATCGCACCGACGCCGCTTAACACTGCTCTGCTGGAGTGCTGCCTGGCTCTCGGAAGTGCCATGTGTGTTTGCCGAGGGGGGGTTGGCCTGCGACAACTAAACAAAACAAAAGATGAAACAAGTGGCGGGCGGGGTGCAACGAAACACACGCCAAACAGACGAGCCCATGCCAGTGAAATGTGTATCTGGGTCAAGCGTTTGTTCGCCCTTTTCGCCGGAACGAAAAATTGTATCCATCGGCCCAGATGATGAGATTTATTTGTTGTTGTTTTGGGGTGTGTGTATTGCTGCAGTGAAAATCTCTCGATGGATGCCTGCCAACAGTGGGCGCGATGCGGGAAGTTTCCGCTTTGGCACGGCGATGCCCAAAAACGTTTCGTAACGCCTCCCCACCGGCAGCCACCGTGCACACACAGACGCAAGACGCACAAATGTTTCGCAATCGCAGGCCACCGACGACCGGAGGCACAGCGTTTGGACGGTTTTTTTCATTTTTTTTATTTTTTATTACAGCCTCTTCTCGCAACCGGTAAATGCCGCGATAATTTGTTTTTAATTAGAAAACTCACTCGACTGCCGGAGTGATTTGCTGGCTGGGGCAGTCGATTGAATCGCAGAAGCCGAACCGGATAAGCGAGTCTTAATGGCATTTTAGACGATTGAGCACGCTGTTTGCACGCGATGCGGTTGAAGGATTTGTCATTGGAACTGTGTGAGGATCGATGTTTGGAGTGAAGTTTCTCGACTGTAGACTGTGGACACCTTCGCTGGTAGAACGCGATGCTGGTGCATTGTTCTCTCTTCAAATTGGCACAGTCCACTGACAGGCGAGTATATATGAATAAGAATTGATTGCGACTACATTTCAACTGGTCCATAGGGGAAGCCAATTTGGAGTCACTCTTGCGAGAAAGTTGGCTGGTATCTAGTTCAATGGTGTCTTCCGCAACTGCAATTGACTCTGTTTGACGTGTCCCCACGGAAAACAGTCTAGTTAGACTCTTTGAGGCTCTAATCACATCACGGGGCCCTACTTCTTTGTTAATTCGAGCGAAATGTGGGTGGGGCTAGAGCCCGTAGAGGGCCAGGGCCTAACTTCTCAGCAACCAATCGCGTTGTGCGTGCTATTGTTCTCTCACGAGTGGAAAGGGGCTACAGTTTTATGCCGACTCCCAAATTGAGAAGCTCATTCCAGACAGTTCTACTCTTTGAGCAGTGTCAGCGACTCGGTGGGCCGTGAAAATTATTTTGCTCGTACCGGGAATCGAACCTTGGCAAGGTAGCCTCAAGTGCGCAAGGGTCGACGCACCAAGTCACAACGCCCCGGTCGCCGCTACTACGTCGTCAGTATAAGTCAGCTAAGCCAGGCAGCAAATTGACTCCACGTACAGCATGAAGTCAACCCGCGGGGGTATCACAATTAGCCTACATTGACTGGTTTCTACCGTCAGCCACTCCTACCAAACCTAACCAAAGTCTTGTTGCGGTGTTTGTCATTCCAAAAGATAACATGACAATGCAGGTTTTGAGCATGGTTGACTTTGACAAATGTCACGAATCCCAAGTGAGCTGTCAAAAAAAGAACACTGAAGAAGCAGCCGTCATATCAGGCGCAGGTGACTGGTTGACGGATTAAAGATGGTAAACAGCAGAAAAAAAGGCTAAACGCAGACAGGATGATGGTGGGCCTTTAGCGAGCAGTTTGCTTGTTGTCGACTTCGTTCCTCTAATTTCGTCGTCAAAGATGCTCCACGCTCTGGAAGGTCAGTTGTCGAAAATTTCGATAAGAAATCATGGAGTCTCACAGTCTTGAAGGCAGGAGCTAAACATAGCATAGAAATCCCTTTGGAACCATTTGAGTACGACTGGTTAAAAAAAGAAGTTCGACGATTTCACGTAGAAAATTAAACCCGATGAACGGGTTTTGGTTGGGAGGGTTTAATGCATCCACCCCATAGTTCGACCCTCCAAAAGTTCGTGGTCTTGGTTGGGAAGGATTAAGGCATCCACCTCATAGTTCGACCCTCCAGAAGTTCGCGGTCTTGGTTGGGAGGGTTTAATGCATCCACCTCATAGTTCGACCTTGCACCAAGTGATTACCAGCTGTTCCTGGGAACCTGTTGGTGACAAAATCGACTCGAGGAAGGCTTGTGAAATGCGACTGACTTAAAGGAGGCATAAGGGCAACACATTTATCAAACAAAACGGTCTATTGTCGAACTCAATTTCATCCAAAAATAATTCAATTTCTTTCACCACATCTTATATTCGAACAACAAGCGTGAGATCCACCACTGACATCGTTGTGGAGATCTGGCCTTCAAAGAATCTGTATTGCCGACAGAAGCTACTTCGGTCTGTCGAAAAAAATGCGGCTGAAGCTCCTGACACGAAGGATACAAAATGATGCTCTTCAAAACTCGTGTCTTCCGAGTCCTGCTGAGGACGAGCCAAAAGATGGACGATAAGTAAAATGGCTGAGCTGATTCCGATTAGTTAAAAAATGGCATTTTGAGAAAAACGCAGTTACGAGTGTGAGAAGTACGCTTTAACCTTTTTATTGAAAAAGTAATATAACTCGTCTGGTTTTATAACACCAAGTCGTCGACAACAATTCCCTCCCCTTGACTCAAGAGTGTTTAAAACCTCCGAAACTCTGTATTGTACTGAGGATGTGATATGCTCCTGCATTATCTAGCTAAAGGGCTCTTCCAATCCGGACCTCACAGTTGGAGAACGAGAAGAAGACCAAATCTCGGGAAGGAAGGGGTGGAAAAGGATACTAGAATTAGGAGAAGGACTTTAGGAAAGGGATGAGAAGTGGACTACATTTTTAGAGCTTTCGGCATTTGTGATAGATCTTAAACGTAATCGAAGAGAGTGTCTTACAGCACAGATGAAAAATAGATGAGAGGTACACATGGAGCCAAGCTTTCTTACTCCTGATCATGCCAGTCGTTCAACAACGTATGCTGTCCCCCTTCTTTCAGCCGTGTTATAGTGAAGTCTTTTCTTCAGGACTACCAAGTCTCGTTAGATGTCTGTCGTCACACAACTGTTTCCATGCGAAATTGATCGAATTTCGTGGATAACTGTCGAAAATCCATGATTTCTGGTAAAAGGTCTTCTCTTCAATGCTGCCAAGTCTCGGTAGATGTCTGTCGTCACACAATTGTTTTTATATCGTTTTCTCAAGCAAAATGAACCGTATTTCGTGGATAACTGTTAAAAATCCATGAATAACTGTCAAAAAGTCTCTCAAATTCGTCGATGGACTAGGGGTCAATCACTTGATTGACTGATACATGATTTCTGGTGAAAAGCCTTCTCTTCAGTGCTGCCAAGTCTCGCTAGATGTATGTCGTCACAAAACTACTTTTATATCGTTTTCTCAAGCCAAATTAACCAATCAGAGAACAACATTCACATTCATTCGTGAATAACCGTCAAAAGCTCTTGGATACCTGTCAAAAAGTCAAGGTCAGTCCAGCTGTGAAGTCGGCCATCTCGGCAATACTTCATTTCTCGTTTCAACTCGACAATTTTCGAACACTTTCGTTAGTTCGAATTCTCGGTAATTCGAATTTTTTGTAAGGTCCCGTTTCGAATTGTCGAGAATCGACTGTTTTACTGGATTTTGAGAGATTACTGAGAGACAGGTGATTTTAGAAAACTATTTAGCGATTATTTTCTCAAAAACTTTAGACTAATGGACTGAGAAAAGCACATTTTGATCAAGCTCAGCCTCTTCCATAGTCTGCGGTGGCAAGTATCGCATTATGAACATGTTGAGGACTTTGTACAGACACAGGCCGCTTTCAAGAATACAGCAGACATCAGACTTGAGCGTGATTGGGTTTACTTGCTTTTAAATATGCAGATAGATGCGACAGAGCTGTACACCTCCTGCACAATACGAAGCAGATCAAATGAACAAGAAAATTCGATTTATTTTGCCTCTTTATTTACTTTTACTTTTGTTCCTTAAATAAAGGTTTTTCGTAGTTCTTTCCCTTTGCTTGAAATAATTATTAAAAATTACGCTTGTTTTTTGACAAGCACTGATGACATAATCATCTCATCAAGTCTCTGAATTGTAAATTGTACGTTTCACTTTGTAAATTTATGATCGAAATAAACATGATAGATTGATTTGCCAACAGTCTGTTGAGGATGAAACAAGAACTCTTGGTATGCTAGGCCTAAGGATGTTGCACTATAGTCATAGGGTCCTATGGTCATAGGGTTTTTCATGTCCAGCACCCAGACTCCCTGAGCATGGTGGTGCTATGCCCTGTGTTCTTAATATGAAAGTCCATAGTTAGAAAACTTAGAATAACCGTCAGAGCGGAGTCGACCGTAAAGCGCCTGTGGTGACTGTGTCTGTGTGAGTATTGTGATATTGACCTTTTCCCTAAGAGCCAATATTGAACGAAAGACAGTGGTCTGTGCGGCCGAGTCATCGACCATTGGGTTAAATGAATCGACTACTGAAAACGTGCCCATGGTGTGAACAACGTACACCCGTCACACGTCACTTCATGATTTCAAGTCCTCTCACGTGACTTAGGCCTAACCGTACTGGTCTTGGGGTTGGTTACTGGTCCTAGTTTCCCGCTAGTTTGCCTTGTGTCTGTGGTGTCGAGGCGTAGCTTGATCCACCTCGTTATCATATTCTCCATCTATCAGGTAGTCACATGTCATCAATGCTTATAGTGTCAAGTGCCATCAAAACCCTACCATACCCTCCTCATGGGCATATGCACTTCCACTCCGCGACGAAAAACGCATCTGAATCCGTTTAGTTCGCATGAAAGTGGAATTACCAATTTTTATGGGTTCCAATTTCGACTTTCCATCTTTCGGCACTCTATCTCCACCGTTGTTGCACGTCCCTGCCTGTGTGCGCGCCTACTCGTTTCCCCCGCCCGAAAAAAAAAGGTATTTGTTTTGAATCCGCCATGGCCGGCATAACCAATTGGGAGGTGTTCCATGCCACGAAAGCCAGTGTTAACGGGTCATAAAATTTGTGTGCGGGCATCTGTTTGGCTGGACCCGTCATTATGCGTAACTGCTGCAGCTCCAAATCCCGATGAAGTACCATCATTTGCATTCGAGGAGGGGCTGTGTTATTGATGGGAATATTGGCATAGATTCGAATCGCATCCAGCACACTTAGACCATTTCGGTCCATTGCGACTACTACCACTGATTGACCACTCCAGAGATCTCCAGTGCCGTATATTTGATCCCAACGACAAATGGCAACTGAACGAACCTAAAAGACTCACCTGAAGCGGCTAGAGTTAGTATAAGGTGCTCTCCAAAGGTAACCATGACCCTCACTTGGTCTACTTAAAGGCCAAGATGGAAATCTGACAAATAATTGCCACCACAAAAGTATTCTAAGACCGTAGCAGACAAAGGGATTCCAAGTTCTCCACAATCGAAGAACACAAACCGCAAAAAATAATTAGAGAAAACCTGCTCTTGCATGCCACAGCTGACAGTTTGCGTTGAAATCTTAGCCTTCGAGTCCGCCAGAAATTGCATTAAAACATAAACGACTTGCAGAAGGCTAAGCAGCCTCATCTCTGTCGGTTAAACTTTCCGTGATGCCATTCTGAAGGTCCCAAGTTCCCTTTAAGTCCCATCATAAGTCAAGACGATTAGTGACTAGCTGGGAATGTCTACTCGTTACACCTGCAACTTGCCAACAATGGGGACCACACCAGAAACCGTCGTTCAATGTCTTAGGGTCAAGGGCATTGCGTTTTTATTCATCAGTCGCCGCTTATTTATTCTGCCAAGACGCGATTTCCATGTTAAGGCATTTTAATGCGGCGCAGTATAATATTTCAGTCAGTTAGTCACCAAAAGCCGGTCTTCTTCATCCGAAGTCGAATTATCGGCTTTTGTGTCACCAGCGCGAGTGGTGGGGCTTGCGAAACGAGTTTTGTGACCACGAATGAAAACATAAACATCGAATGGTTTTGGCCCATTCGTGAATTTAATGACATATTTAAGATAGGAGCCTACTGGTTCGTGCTCGAGGCTAATGAGAGTCATTGCTCGAAGTTGAATCTCTTGACAGGATCTTAACCGCCGTAAATCAGTCGAATCAAGCTGGAGCAGCGAAATGAGATGCTGCATGAATACGCCCATACTTCTCATTTCCGACTGGCCCTCACAACAGCGTCAGCTACTTGGATTGCTTGTGTTTCTCCAGTGACTGGATGTGTCATCTTGTGCCCTTATCTTCAACTCGTCTTCAGTCACGTCGCCTGCTCCCACGTCAACATCCTTGCCTCATCTGGACTCATCTTTCAACTACGCTTGCATCCGATGCCCGCTGATCACATTTCGTTCTCTCGGTGCACGTGCGCCACTAATTTGACAAGCAAACAAATGCCATCATCTCCACAAATGCAAATCCATCCAAAGACGGCACATAAAACCAAAGGATCTTCTCCTCCCTTCCAGTTGGCGTTGCCGCCTATAAATAACCCACTCCATCCGAAAAAAGAAACTCTTTTAGAACTTAACTCCGATCCCATTCAGGCACAACTCTGCACAATTAACCCAATTCCTCGTGCACTCTCGTGATCGACGCGCACATCCCCATCAACACCATCGCAGGTCTGCACGCAAAACATGTGTTCTCGTTCCCGCAGCTAATCCACATCTCCCGCGCCCATTCGCTCGGGGTGCTGCAGCAGTCGGTTGCAAACAACGGTCCGCTCACTAAGTCCGAACGAAAATAGTTCGGCACTTGTTCGACACGCATCACAACGGGAGTGGAAAATATTCGAAATACCAGCCAGCATCGTCGCCACTCTCGAAGTCGTCAGGCACAGACTGAAAGGCAGACACGCAGCGATGGAGTGCTATTTCTGGACGCAGCTCTTGAACGATTGCCATATCCATGCGCCCACAAATGCCCACCATCCGATGGGAGTGAGATTACGATTCGCAGTGCATTTCGCGTGAGATTCGCAATTATACGCAGCGCACGGCAATCTATGAAACTTGACGGATGGCTTCAGCACTTAAGCGCCAAACTCGATGCGTTCGAGTGTGGGGCTTTTGTGGCTTCTCGCTTTTCCGGAACACTTTCAAACGCTTCACGCACTCGCTGACATCTGGGTTAAGACAACAGTTCGCGCCGAGAGAATGTAAACTTCCGGCTTTCACGTGTTTGTATGGGAAGTAGTTTGAACTGACTATCGATTTGGGGGGGCGGAGGCGAAGGAGAAATTGACTTCTCTTAAATGTCTGAGGGGGAGGTTAACGATCTCAAAGCCTTGTCCTCAATCTTTAGACTTGTGGTGAGGAATGACGACCGATTTGAGTTTGAAAAGTTTTACATTGTCGAAATTTATTGTTAGTCTAGTGAGTATAGACGTTTTGTAGTAAGATTCGAACATCGAAATTTCAACACAGTCAACAGTTCATGACAAATTGATGGCATAAGTAAGTTTAGTCGAATTCGGAATTGGAAATGTCAAAACTGACAGCTGGAGACTAAAGTTCATGACATACTGAAAGATGAAACGGTAAATTTGCAGAGTTTTCTCCATTTTTACCACATTTTCTTGCAAAAACACTTTCCAAGTGACTTCGAAAATTCGAATTGCAAAACTGACAGACTGAAGTTCATGACCTACTGAAAGTTGCCCCGGAAAATTTTAAGAGTTTTCTCCTCATCCACCACAATTTCTTGCGAGAACACTTTCCAAGTGACTTCGAAATTTGAAATGTCAAAACTGACAGCTGGCTGTAGAATGAACTGGATGACTTGCTGAATGATGCTTACCGCTGTATCATTGACTATTCTGCACTTCCGTCATATTTTCTTGCAAAAAGACTGTCCATTGAACCAATTTAGTCAATTTCGAAATGTCAAAACTGACAGCTGGAGGCTGAAGTACATGACATACTGAAACATGAAGCAGTCATTTTGAAGAGTTGTCTCCATGGATGGAAGCATCCCAATTTCTTGCAAAAACAGTTTCCAATTGACTTCGAAATTCGAAATGTCAAAACTGACAGCTGGGGGCTGAAGTTCGTGACCTTCTGAAAGATGCACCGGTAAATTTGAAGAGTTTTTTCCTCATCCACCACAATTGCTTGCAAAAAATACTTTCCACAGAACCCATTCGAAATGTCAAAACGGTTCATGGATGACACGGCAAATGTCAAGACAGTCAACCAGCAGTACAAATTCATGACGGGATTTCAAAGGGTTCAGGAAATTCAAAGAATACTCCATATTTGATTTGTCACTAACCAAAATCCTCGCTCTGCCCGATTTAAGCCCCCATAATCCCCTTTATCCCACAAAATTGTCCAACAAACCATCAAAATACCGTTCAAATCGCAATCACAAGAGATCAATCATCGCAACCCATTGAGTG